>JARQOC010000006.1:210850360-212221917 GCA_033576535.1 Allobates femoralis
GCACTGAGGCACAGGGGCACAGGGGGCACAGGAGGGCACTGAGGCACAGGGCACAGGGGCACAGAGGCACTGAGGCAGCAAGGGGCACAGGGACACTGAGGGCACAGGGCACAGGGGCACAGGAGGCACTGAGGCACAGGGGCACAGGGGCACAGGAGGCACTGAGGCACAGGGGCACAGGGGACACTGAGGCACAGGGCACAGGGGCACAGGAGGCACTGAGGCACAGGGGCACAGGGGCACAGGACACTGAGGCACAGGGCACAGGGGCACAGGAAGGCACTGAGGCACAGGGGCACAGGAGGCACAGGAGCACTGAGGCACAGGGCACAGGGGCACAGGAGGCACTGAGGCACAGGGACACTGAGGCACAGGGCACAGGGGCACAGGAGGCACTGAGGCACAGGGGCACAGGGGCACAGGAGGCACTGAGGCACAGGGCACAGGGGCACAGGAGGCACTGAGGCACAGGGGCACAGGGTTATAGAAAACACTATAAAATTGCTTCAGGTGCCAGCATATTGATTGGTAGGCAAAAGGGACTATAGTGATTGGTAGGCAAAATGTGTTGCTACCCAGCAACAGCGCAATCTGCCACAGGTTTTTTCGCGGGCAAACCTTACCGCAAGTGCAAAACCGCACTTGCCGCACCTGCCGCAAGTCGTTCTATACTTCTATGGGATTACCGCAAGCGCGCCGCAAGTGCTCGCACTGAGCCAGCGAGTCATATAGCGGCGCGATTGCGGTAATCCTTATGGGAATTACCGCAAGCGCGCGCAAGTGCTCGCACTGAGCCAGCAGTCAATATGCGGCGCGATGCGGTAATCCACAGGGACACTGGGGTACAAAGTCACAGGGGCACAGGGCACTTTGGCACAGGGGCACTGGGCACAGGCACACAGTCTCCAAAGCACTGTGTCAGCATGTGCTGACAGCAGCTGCTTCGGAGCGGGAGGCACAGGGGCACTGAGGCACAGGGGCACAGGGGATGGCGGGGGTGACAGGGGCACAGGGGCACTTGGGCACAGGGGCATTGGGGCACAGGGGCACAGGCTGCGGAGCACTGTATCAACATGTGCTGACAGCAGCTGCTTCGGAGCGGGAGGCACAGGGGCACAGGGACACTGAGGCACAGGGCACAGGGGCACAGAAGGCACTGAGGCACAGGGGCACAGGGGCACAGGAGGCACTGAGGCACAGGGCACAGGGGCACAGGAGGCACTGAGGCACAGGGGCACAGGGACACTGAGGCACAGGGCACAGGGGCACAGGAGGCACTGAGGCACAGGGGCACAGGGGCACAGGAGGCACTGAGGCACAGGGGCACAGGGACACTGAGGCACAGGGCACAGGGGCACAGGAGGCACTGAGGCACAGGGGCACAGGGACACTGAGGCACAGGGCACAGGGGCACAGAAGGCACTGAGGCACAGGGGCACAGGGGCACAGGAGGCACTGAGGCACAGGGCACAGGGGCACAGGAGGCACTGAGGCACAGGGGCACAGGGACACTGAGGCACAGGGCACAGGGGCACAGGGACACTGAGGCACAGGGCACAGGGGCACAGAAGGCACTGAGGCACAGGGGCACAGGGGCACAGGAGGCACTGAGGCACAGGGCACAGGGGCACAGGAGGCACTGAGGCACAGGGGCACAGGGACACTGAGGCACAGGGCACAGGGGCACAGGAGGCACTGAGGCACAGGGGCACAGGGGCACAGGAGGCACTGAGGCACAGGGCACAGGAGGCACTGAGGCACAGGGGCACAGGGACACTGAGGCACAGGGCACAGGGGCACAGGAGGCACTGAGGCACAGGGACACTGAGGCACAGGGCACAGGGGCACAGAAGGCACTGAGGCACAGGGGCACAGGGGCACAGGAGGCACTGAGGCACAGGGCACAGGGGCACAGGAGGCACTGAGGCACAGGGGCAGAGGGGCACAGGAGGCACTGAGGCACAGGGCACAGGGGCACAGGAGGCACTGAGGCACAGGGGCACAGGGCGGCTGAGGTAGCGACTCGCAATGGCCTCGCGGCCATTGCTCGCGCTACCTCAGCGGTACATCGCTAAATTTGTGGCCGAGCCTCTGGTTCTATTTTCGGCCACCGACTCGCAATGGCCGCTTCGCGGCCATTGTTCGTGCGTGGTGACGTCAGCGGCTCGCAATGGCCGCTACGCGGCCAATGCTTCGCCGTGATGACGTCACAGAGTGTGACATATCCACGGCACGTTGTCGGGGTCCGACACGAAAACGTCTTAGACAATTATATAGTAGATAGATAGATAGATATAGATAGATGGAGATATAGATATAGATAGATGGCACTGGTTCACATTAGTCTGTGAGTGCTATGCAGTTTTTTTCAGTTTTGTATCTTATGGAGTGGCTGGCTCCTTGCTGCAATTTGCACCCTCGTTGCCTACAGGTGATCTAGGGTCTAGATGGTGTCCGCCCACTTAGTAGTGGGGTAGGGTGGACAAGGAGGACTTGGGTGTCAGCGATAGGACTCGTCGGACCTGAAGTCACTTTGTCGCAGTCGACGAGCAAACAGACATTGGCCAATGTGTGTACCAAGAACTTCAGAATAAAAAGATAAGATTTTGAGTTTTTTTAAAAAACGTAAGTTTTTAACTTTTTTCTCATATATATATAGCTTATTAGCATATGTACATCATTGGTAGCAACCGAGTGCTGCAGAGTATTTTTTTCTAGTTATGGATAGGTATAGATAGATAGATATACATAGATATAGATAGATAGATAGATATAGATATGGATATAGATAGATAGATATAGATATGGATATAGATAGATAGATATAGACAGAGATAGATAGACATAGATAGATATAGATAGGGATATAGATAGATAGATAGATAACATGAAAAAAATCCTTGCAGCACACAGCTACTACCAATGATGTGCAAGTGCTACAAGCCATATGTGTTTGAGGAAAAAGTTTAAAAACTTACGTTTTTCTGCATCTTTGCTTGCACCAGTTCACATTAGTTTGTTGAGTGCTGTGCAGTTTTTCTTGTTATTTATAGATAGATAGATAGATATAGATAGGGATATAGATAGATAGATAGATAGATAGATAGATAGATAGATAGATTGATATAGATAGGGATATAGATTGATAGATAGATTGATAGATAGGAAGAAAACAAAAGAATCACTGCTGCACTCAATCTAACCAAAAAGTGTATGCTAACAAGCAAATGGTTTGAGAAAAAATTTAGAACATCCGTTTCTTTCTAAAAAACTCAATACTCACTTTTTTATATAAAAACCGGGGCTCTTGGTACACTCATTGGCCAATGTATGCCTGCCCTCCGGCCACTACTTGGCGGTCCCGGGGTCCGGAGGGTCCTACGCTGACATCCCTGCCAGATCCTTGTCCGTGGACTCCCTGGTCCTTCTGACCCTTCCTGATCCCTGAGCACCTGGGCTCGGTGGGGGTGCAATCTGCAGCTGGGTGGAGCCAGCCACTCCACCTTGTCTGATATATATACTAGAAAAAACTGCAAAGCACTCGTTACACTGTGCGAGAGGTGCAAGCTGTGTCGCTGGATCAACAAGAAAACAAAAGAATCACTGCTGCACTCAGTCTAACCAAAAAGTGTATGCTAACAAGCAAATGGTTTGAGAAAAAAATTAAAACATCCGTTTCTTTCTAAAAAACTCAATACTCACTTTTTTATTAAAAACCGGGGCTCTTGGTACACTCATTGGCCAATGTATGCCTGCCCTCCGGCCACTACTCGGCGGCCCCGGGGTCCGGAGGGTCCTGCGCTGACATCCCTGCCAGATCCTTGTCCGTGGACTCCCTGGTCCTTCTGACCTCATCCTGATCCCTGAGCACCTGGGCTCGGCGGGGGTGCAATCTGCAGCTGGGTGGAGCCAGCCACTCCACCTTGTCTGATATATATACTAGAAAAAACTGCAAAGCACTCGTTACACTGTGCGAGAGGTGCAAACTGTGTCGCTGGATCAACAAGAAACAAAAGAATCACTGCTGCACTCAATCTAACCAAAAAGTGTATGCTAACAAGCAAATGGTTTGAGAAAAAAATTAAAACATCCGTTTCTTTCTAAAAAACTCAATACTCACTTTTTTATTAAAAACTGGGGCTCTTGGTACACTCATTGGCCAATGTATGCCTGCCCTCCGGCCACTACTCGGCGGCCCCGGGGTCCGGAGGGTCCTACGCTGACATCCCTGCCAGATCCTTGTCCGTGGACTCCCTGGTCCTTCTGACCTCATCCTGATCCCTGAGCACCTGGGCTCGGCGGGGGTGCAATCTGCAGCTGGGTGGAGCCAGCCACTCCACCTTGTCTGATATATATACTAGAAAAAACTGCAAAGCACTCGTTACACTGTGCGAGAGGTGCAAGCTGTGTCGCTGGATCAACAAGAAAACAAAAGAATCACTGCTGCACTCAGTCTAACCAAAAAGTGTATGCTAACAAGCAAATGGTTTGAGAAAAAAATTAAAACATCCAATTCTTTCTAAAAAACTCAATACTCACTTTTTTATTATTAAAAACCGGGGCTCTTGGTACACTCATTGGCCAATGTATGCCTGCCCTCCGGCCACTACTCGGCGGCCCCGGGGTCCGGAGGGTCCTACGCTGACATCCCTGCCAGATCCTTGTCCGTGGACTCCCTGGTCCTTCTGACCTCATCCTGATCCCTGAGCACCTGGGCTCGGCGGGGGTGCAATCTGCAGCTGGCTGGAGCCAGCCACTCCACCTTGTCTGATATATATACTAGAAAAAACTGCAAAGCACTCGTTACACTGTGCGAGAGGTGCAAGCTGTGTCGCTGGATCAACAAGAAAACAAAAGAATCACTGCTGCACTCAGTCTAACCAAAAAGTGTATGCTAACAAGCAAATGGTTTGAGAAAAAAATTAAAACATCCGTTTCTTTCTAAAAAACTCAATACTCACTTTTTTATTAAAAACCGGGGCTCTTGGTAAACTCATTGGCCAATGTATGCCTGCCCTCCGGCCACTACTCGGCGGCCCCGGGGTCCGGAGGGTCCTGCGCTGACATCCCTGCCAGATCCTTGTCCGTGGACTCCCTGGTCCTTCTGACCTCATCCTGATCCCTGAGCACCTGGGCTCGGCGGGGGTGCAATCTGCAGCTGGGTGGAGCCAGCCACTCCACCTTGTCTGATATATATACTAGAAAAAACTGCAAAGCACTCGTTACACTGTGCGAGAGGTGCAAGCTGGGGGCCGGCCATGCATTGTTCGAAACACCGCTATGTATCTCTATGGGAAGTGAGGCGCTATTCTGATTGGTCGCCGGCAGCACACAGCGGCCAATCAGAATAGCGCCTCACTTCCCATAGAGATATAATGGACGAAAATTCGTCCATTATATCTCTATGGGAAGTGACGCGGTATTCTGATTGGTCGCTGTGTGCTGCCGGCGACCAATCAGAATAGCGCCTCACTTCCCATAGAGATATAATGGACAAAAAGTCGCCCATTATATCTCTATGGGAAGTGAGGCGCTATTCTGATTGGTCGCCGGCAGCACACAGCGACCAATCAGAATAGCGCCTCACTTCCCAAAGAGATATAATGGACGAAAAGTCGTCCATTATATCTCTATGGGAAGTGAAGCGCTATTCTGATTGGTCGCCGGCAGCACACAGCGACCAATCAGAATAGCGCCTCACTTCCCATAGAGATATAATGGACGAAAAGTCGTCCATTATATCTCTATGGGAAGTGAGGCGCTATTCTGATTGGTCGCCGGCAG
Organism: Allobates femoralis; assembly: GCA_033576535.1. Classification (NCBI taxonomy): domain Eukaryota; kingdom Metazoa; phylum Chordata; class Amphibia; order Anura; family Aromobatidae; genus Allobates; species Allobates femoralis. The sequence goes on from JARQOC010000006.1 coordinate 210,856,145, forward strand.
CACACAGCGACCAATGAGAATAGCGCCTCACTTCCCATAGAGATACATAGCAGTGTTTCGAACAATGCATGGTCGGCCCCTTGGTTCGATTTTCGGCCACGGCGCTTTGAGTTTCAAATTTACTGCTCAAAGTGAGGCCCTATTGTCATTGGTCGCCGCCAGCACACAGCGACCAATGAGAATAGCGCCTCACTACCCACAGAGATACATAGCGGTGTTTCGAACAATGCATGGCCGGCCCCTTGGTTCGATTTTCGGCCACGGCGCTTTGGTTTCAAATTTACCGCTTAAAGTGAGGCGCTATTCTCATTGGTCTATCTATATCTATTTCTATCTATCTATCTATCTATCTATCTATCTATCTATGTATCTATTTCCATCTATCTATCTATCTATCTATCTATCTATCTATTATCTATGTATCTATTTCTATCTATCTATCTATCTATCTATCTATTTCTATTATCTATCTATCTATCTATCTATCTATTTTTATCTATTTTTATCTATCTATCTATCTATCTATCTATCTATCTATTTCTATCTATCTATCTATCTATCTATCTATCTATCTATCTATCTAACATGAAAAACGACAGCAGCACTCCAAATCAGATCTTCAATTGCCTTTAATCCGGCCTACAGGGCGACCTGCGACGTTTCAGCCACCAAGTGGCTTTTGTCTAGCAACTAGTCTCAGCCCTCTTGCCTCCTTTTAAACCCACACAATTTACATAATACATATGCATCAATTACACCCTTTATATAATCTACACATTATACATTCAATATGTGGACCATCTAGTATCTAATAACCAACCATATAGTAGTGAGCTATGTCATTGTTCAACTTTATCATTACACAGTGCATCTAAGTTGCTTATTACAATAGTGTCTCTTTCTTAACCTTAATTGGTTGAATCCTCCTCCCAGGTGGTGTGATGACAGCTTCCATTACGGCCCCTTATGATTATTAATGCCCCTGACATGTTTACCCATTGCTCCATGCTCCATGCTCCACGCCGTCCGGGGCTGTCGCGCCGGAAATGACGTCATTCTATCTGCGCCCCGCTTCTGTGTTACTATGGAGCACAGGAAGCATCGCGGGCGCCATCTTACTACAGTTCGCGCATGCGCGATGCATATCAACGCGATCTTACAGCCTCCAGACCTTCTGACAGCTGCTGCTCAATGCTACATCTATAATAATGGCACGGGACCCCCACCAATTCCTATAAGTAAATGGGACAATACCCATCATGTGTGTATTATGTATATTTTGATCCATAACCGATACTTGTACGGACTCCACCTATGTTATGCATATTTCAGGGAGTGCCAGGGCAATCGTACCTACATACGTCCCCTTACCTCTAGGCCCAATATATGCACCATATATAGTGCGAAACGAGTGGGTTAACAAACTCCACCTCCTGGCCATTTAGGATCCACGGGGACCACATATGGTGAATTTTCGTCCATTATATCTCTATGGGAAGTGAGGCGCTATTCTGATTGGTCGCTGTGTGCTGCCGGCGGCGCGCAGCCAAAGAAAGGCTGCACATGGAGACCGTGCACTGTGACAGTTAATAACTAACAATTTAATGCAATTAGGCGGGCACCTGGGTAAAGAATGATCCACTTATCAAGATTCTTAGTAAGTATAATGATCAAAACATTGCAATGTCATTTTAAAGCAATAGATGTATATAGCTTCACAATGTGACACTTATCACAACTGTAAACGTTTTTAAAACACTTGTATGAAAGTTTGTAAAAGATAATTTGATAATGATGATTGTGATTGGAGGGTGCATAAAACCCCAGCATTTGCTACAAGTGACTGCTGGAAGAAGGTCAATACTTGACCGAAATCGTCGCTAATCCAATGCCTAAGAAAGCCAATAAAGGCTAAAATCATCTCATTTTTGTGTGCTGCAGCCTTTATTTTACAATTACTTGTCTGGAGTTGGTGGTTGATTGCCACCCTAAGGACTGCAAAGCACTGAGCATATGCTAAACAAAGAATCGCTGCTCACTAATTTTTTCTATATTTATATATCTATGAGATATAGCGTTTCTTCACTACGGAACCAGGCAAAGGATACTACACAGAAGATGATGAGAACCGCATCCTTAAAGGAGCTGAAGGAAAACACCGATTTTTTGAGTATACCCTCTACGGTTTCCTTAAAACGCAAGTATGAAAGTGATTCAAAGAGAATTTTGTCATTAGAAATGCACCTTATTATGCTTGGGCAATACTATAAAAATAAAAAAATCCCAAGGGGCTTGAGATCAAATATTAATCCAACGTTATTTTTGGAAGATAGTGATTTTTGTGCAAAATTCATGGCTTTATCAAACAAATATGCGATGGAAGTAATGTTATTAAATATGGAACATATACAGTTAGAAATGGCTAAGTTAAAGGATACTATGAAGGACACAGAGAGTGAAATCATGGGTATACTCAAAGAAGAGGATTTTTTAAAGTTTAAGGAATCTATTAAGATAAAATTGGAAAAACAAAGAAAGGACACTGAGGAAACCAAGAGACAGAAATGGGCTTGTGACACAGAGGATTATCGTGCAGGGTTGGTGTACAATTGGCAAAGAGATGGACATAAAAAATGGCAAAGAAGAGGTCACTACAAGCGCCAGCCTAAGATCAACAATAACATAAAAAAATCTGTGTTAACAAATAAACTGTCTAATCTTCATCCATGCAGACCCAGACCAAAATCCAGAGGACGAAGAGGAGGTTGGAAGCAACATCGCCAGCAGAAAAAAGAAAGAAAAATCGAAAGGTCAACAATACAAGGGAAACCGGAAAAAGGATCACAACTAGTCGTCAACCTGTCTGGTAAAGAACTCTCGTTAAATCAAACAGACATTCTAGAGAAGGGGTTATCCTATTGTATGACTAGACATGTAAATTGGTTTGTACTAGAAAAAGAAATGCATAAATTCTTTAGACGTGTACGATTAAAATATCATTTTCATGATAGAATAGAACTGAAAGGGCAACCCATGAGTGAGTTAGAACTAAAGAAATTGGGCATACAATGTAAGAGTGATTTTATGCCTAATGATGATGTACCCATAGTGAAGCCTTTGAGCGGGCGGGTAAAGCAGGAAATCAAATGTTTAAGGGAAACGACCAAAAAAGAATTAACAAAACCTAATGTAACAAAAGAGCAATTTCAAGCAGTGCAGGAACGATGACGGTTTGATAATAAAGCCAGCGGATAAAGGGGGAGCGACCGTCATCATGGACAAGGAAACCTACTTAAAAGAGGTTTATAGGCAGTTGGATGATAAACAAGTGTATAAAAAGTTGCAAAAAGACCCCAAATTTGAGATACAAAAAAACATACAGAAAATATTGAGTATGGCTGTAATAGGAGGGATTATAGATCAAAAATTACTTGATTTTTTGTTTGAAAAGAATCCAGTGACACCAGTCCTATATCTGGTTCCCAAGATACATAAGTCTGTAATAGATCCGCCAGGAAGGCCAATTGTGGCTGGAATAAACTCTGTATTTTATAATATTGGAGTCTTTTTAGAAAAAATCATGAGTCCCTTTGCAAATGAAGGAAAATCACATATTAAAGACACAGGACATTTCCTTGAAAATTTAGCAAGGTATAAGGAGCAAACCAAATTTATGGGGGAAAAGGAGCACATATTGGCATCCTTTGATGTAACTTCATTATACACTTCTATTGACCATGAAATGGGCATAAAGGTAATTGCGGATTTTTTGAAAAAAACAAACTACACGAACCCTTGTAAACAATTGATCATAGATTTGCTTGAAGTTGTCCTCAAGCAGAATTATTTTCTGTTTGGGGATGACTTCTTCTTGCAATTGATGGGCACCGCGATGGGGGCTCGAATGGCATGCTCGTATGCAGGGGCTGTCATGGTCTATCTAGAAGAGAGTTTCATCTACACATCCCACCACTTCTCCCATGTCGAGAGGTGGTGGAGATATGTGGACGATATCTTTATCATATGGAAGGGTACTGAAGCAGAACTAATGTCCTTTCATAATTATATGAACACGATTAATGATACGATAAAATTTACTCAAGTGCACTCTCGGACAGAAATGCAATTTCTGGATGTCCAAGTGCGATTACAGGAGGGCCAAATAAATACAACCCTCTTTGTAAAAGCCACGGATAAAAACAAACTGCTACATTACACTAGTGGACATCCCAACAGCCTCAAAAAAGCAATTCCACTTGGTCAAATGACCAGAGTGAGCAGAACTGTAAGTAATGAGGATGAGAAAAATCTGGAGATAGATAAGTTGATGGATAGATTCAAACAGAGAGGTTACCCGGAAGCGATTCTGAAACAACAGAGGAGAAAACTAGGACATACAAATGATAGAAACAACACTGACGAGGCAATTTTAACTCGTCCACTCCTTCACCGGTCACTCCAAATCAGACTATGAACATGCGGTACCAAATAAGTATAAAATCAGACTGATTATCCGATTTAAACTTAAATCATGTTCGGTGCTTTAATAGCATTGGCAAGATATACACAGCAACTCAACTGCACATCCGGGTACACCATCTTTTATAGTCCAGAAGATAAGCATGTAAATGTCCAAAACGGGGTGTATTTATGCTAAGAGTTTAGGTGGGATTACGCTAATGTCTATTTATTAGTAATACGTAATTCTTTGTCTTTCGTAAGTCCATCCTCCAATCAGTCCAGGTGTCATCTTTTAGCCTCTGGTATGCAGGATATCTCTAGCTTCCCATGGTACAACCTGGCATCGGCACAGTAGTGACCAATCAGCTCCTTAGTTTCCTGGGCACCTCCGCACACTGTATCTTCTCTTCTGAAAAACACTTTGTTTACACATAGCTTTGGTTCATGGATGAGAGGGAGAGAAGAAAGAGAGAGAAGAAAGAGAGAGAGATAGAGAGAGAGAAGAGGAAAGAGAATGAGAGAGGGAGAGATATAGAGAGAGAGAAGAGGAAAGAGAATGAGAGAGGGAGAGATATAGCTATTGGATATATGTATTTATCTTGAGTACATACCTGAACAGAAGAAAAACTTATTGTTCCATTTAATGCTATAAGCCAATATATTAGTTATAAAAGAAAAACAAATATAAAAGTATAAATGACATAGATATATATATATACTATCAAATATAGGTAAAAATATATCTTTACCATATCTTTACCTCGACAATTTCCCCCCTAACAAGTAAGTTTTTCTTCTAAGTCTATCCCTAAATTTATTTATAAGGGGTCCTTTGAGACTGTCCATGTGATGGGTAAGGAGACGAATTGGGCTTTTTCAGTCAGACGCCTCAGAAATCTCTTTCCTTGTGAAAGGCACCAAAGCATCTAGACCCCCTACACTGGCTCACATGGAGTTCTCCCCGCTGCACTGTCCCTAATTTAATTCCCTCAACTGCATCTGATGATGGGGGAAATTCTTCGATTATCTGAGAGAAAGACCCTTGGGTATCTCCCCTAAACTGATACTTCCATCTGTCAATGGATCAGCTTCTTGACAAAAATAAGTACCAGATGAGGCTGCCTTGGTGATGACCTTTTTGTATAGGGGAATGGCACAACAGAGAACCATAGACCCAACCAAGATTAGAGCAACTAGTATCAGACAGGCCTGTTGAAGAAACCCTTTAAGTCCACCCAACCAACTGGAAAAGAAAGATGTATCTACTTCAGCATTAGCTTTTAATTCTGCTGATAACTTAGTAATTTTCTTAAGGGCTATCATGGTTTTCCCATTTTCCCCTGAATTTTGCGGGATATATGTGCAGCATTCCTCCTCCCCCACCATTCCACAGACCCCGCCCTTTTCAGCTAGAAGCATATCAAGGGCCAACCTGTTTTGAAGAGTCATTCTAGTATTGGGGCCTAATTCCTCAACTATACCCTGGAAAGCATCGCGGCTATAATTGACGAACCTTTGCTCGCTATGATATATGTAATTGATCCAATCGACATTTTTATTAATTTGTATCTGTGGAATTATGGAAGCAAAACCAGCATATATTTGATTTTAAGCCTTAAACTGGTCGGGGACCCCCCTTGGCACCCCAATAGCATCTATATATATCTGGGGATCCTCCTCATAACCCATATGGAGTTGATCAACGCTTCTCCTTTTCTTAGTAGTCTCACTGGAAAACTCCGGGTCCCATGGTAAAATTTTGAACTGCATAGCCAATTTAATTAGAGTGCATTGACCTGTCCAGGCATCGGTCAACCTGGATCGGAGCTTACCATCCCCACACAACCAGTAAATACCATACATATATCGTATATGTTGGCTGAGTAAATTTATACTTACAGAGCTTTTTTCATTACAAAATCACAATTTAAAGATTCCTGCTAACATATTGCTGTTATTGTAGGAGATATAGCATATATAATTGTCCTTCAATATAATTATTCCTTCTGGAATTCTCATCTTCGGCTCCTTGTGGATTAACGGAACATATTCTGGACAGTCAGTTGTATCTCTGCCTTTCAAAAAAATTCATTTAGATTCTACAGTTAAATTAATTTCGTTATTCATTGGCTGTTTTCAGAGTCCAATCCGTTGAAGGGGAAAGAAACTTCAAACATATTAGAAACAGCCTGGGGAATTGTGTATCAGTTTTACACTATTAGTAACATATAACCTTAAAAGTACAAGACTCATCCTCCCTTAAACATTTTATCATATACAACTATCATTATGGAGGGCGTACAAAGGATATGAACTTCTTAAATATCTGCAAATAAGCACAGTTATCCATAAGCGAAAGATACATTATAAAGATCAGAACCCATTGATTTGCAAAGAGAAAGTACATAAGAACAAAAACATGAGATATACAGCTCTTTGACGATTGACCTGACCACTCACAATAGTCAAACAATAATAATAATAATATCAGACAATATAATTATACTTTAAACAATATAAGTATACTTATCAATGGTCATCCAACTTTCCTGAAAGACAGATCAAAGGGAAATAACAAAACAGCATAGCAAAAAGCATACAGCTATTCACTTGTCATAATACGATTAGTATACAGTTAAGCAGGCAAAAACCACATTATTTACTCATTTATTTATTTACTCTACTTAATAACATTTTGACCAGTATATATTTGACATCTATAGTACCTTGGATAGAAGAAAGAGATTTACACATATTGGGACAATTTTTATACAGTTTTCTTGGTTTCCTTCTCCGCTCACTATTTGCAATTTCCAAACCCATGGAGCGACTGCCGTCTGAAACTCGTACCTTCCTGAGTTGTGTTGTGCGCAGGAATAATGCAGGATAGTATACACAGCTTACCTGTACCAGGAGCGAACTAGGAGGTACTCACCTGATCTCACCCATGACCTATTTTGAGGCGTAAAGTGAGGCCAAGCAGAAACCAGTCTAACCTTTGCTGATGAGAGACATCATGGCCTGCCCTGTCCCCTCTCACGACTCCTAGTTTAACACTGTTAGTGGTTCGGTCAGTCCCTATAAGGCAGTCGACTATAGAGAGGGCTCAGGCCGCCAGGCGCAACCCGGCTGGGGTGGGGCAACCACCCGCCACTGCCTTTCCTACCTTTTGTTGTAGCTTGCCTTCTACCTCCGAGAGGACAGGACACCTGTGGTGATCGTCAGTATGATTATACCATCCCAGACTGATAACATGGTGTTTACCTCACCGTAATATACCAATACTGCATTTAGTAGGCTTACCGTATTGTAAAAGAATTCTTCAACCGGAAATCGCTCCATTCGCTCAGAAAGTGCAAGTCAGAACCAAACATTCTGATTACCTCATGCGAGGATTCTACCTGCGTCCAATGTAAGAAATCATATCTCCTATACCTGAAAAACAACTAAAAAATCTATTAATGTCAAAGTTCAGAAAATTCTTATTCAACAATCTAATTACAATTCTTTATTAACTATATTGATTCTCTATTAATTATATTAATAACTAGACAAAAATAATACAGCGCTGCAGAATATGTTGGCGCTATATCCAGAACCATTTGGATTCAGTTTTCACACTCCATCCCTCCTCCCTCACATGAGAAACTCAGAACAAATAGAAACATTCTCACATCACCGCCAGGTGTGCGAAAACAGCAAACAAAGAAATACTTTGATAAGAATACTAGGCAGATATGGGAGTACCGTACATTACTCCCTTTTTATTCTCATGTATATTGTTAACCTTGGATAGATACATGTATCACTGTGAAACTCCCAATTTACCCACCCTCCTTTTTTCTTTCTCCTCTCACAGCAAAATCATTATCTCTAAAAAAAACACAGAGGGGAGGGGGGGAGCAGAGACAGGCACACAGGACAAAGCCATTCCTAGCTAGTTTTTACAAATATTGTTAACCCTTCCATTCCTGTAGTTACGTACAACTAATAACTTCAGTCATTACCTGAAATCCGTGACTTAATATCTAACTCCTCACTTCACTTAATTTCTAACACTTCAAAAACTTTTCATGACAGGAAAAACACTTCTAAAGACTATAGTTATTATTGACATCTCAGTTTACATTATGAATAGATCTCAATATTCACAGCTTGATAACACACAAAACAAAAAAACCCCGGACAGTTTTCACAAGTTTACAAACTATTTTCCAACAATCCAGACATGCTTCCTAACGGCTCCTGTAGCCACCATATTACCCCTTATAAAAGAACATTTTTTTGGAGAGACAGTAAGGGTATCAATACTTTTCCTAGAGTTTTCCAAATTAGAAAATTGATTTGATAACTTTAAGCAAAAATACATATCTACTCAATATTTATCTGTCGGTATACCGAAACTTTGGCTGCGGGGGTACGAGTGGAGGTGGGATTGGAGGTGACTTGGGGTAGGATATAGTAGATTCTGTTGATATTGTCGTTATTGTGGGGCAGTGATTACATCATTGGAGATACTCCAGAATTGGTTCCGTGGTGTCCCCGCTGGCGGGACCGGCACTCCCTTCTCATGTGGCCTTGTTTGCCACAGCACCAGCAGACCCAGGCTTCTCTGGACTGACGTCTATACTGCTGTTGTGTCTGTGATCGTGGTTGCCATGGCTGAGGCATATCATATTGCTGTTGTGTAGCTATATCCCCCCTGCCCACAGCTATCAATATCTGGTGTTCCCCCTTGGTAACAAACATCTTTGAACATATAACATCATGATTCTCCCTTATATCTTCCTGGAATGATAAGTCAGCAGGTGGGTGTATATACACATGTTCTGAAGGGACAGTGGCTGCACATAAAGTGGTGTCTGGGAGTCCTGCATCGCTGCCATTGGGTATAGTAAGATGGCTGCCACTGGAAGTCAGTGAGACATTATTTCTGGGAAAAAAAGAGATGGGGACAGCTGGTCTGGGAGTGAATTGGCCGCTGCGGGTGGGCTAGTCAAGTCAGGAGAATATAGAGTACACACTTTTGGGCCGTCACATGTCATACACATCTTTAGTTTTTCTGGTACCATTTCTCCTTGATCACTCATCAGCTCAGTCACACCGTCAGGTGTCCTCTGCCCAACCTTCTCCATTAACTTCTCTCCATTCCTCACTTTTCATACTACGTGCAACCCGTAGATAAGCTTGTGCCTGATCTAGCAGCCCTTGGTCTTTCAGCTTGCCTTTTTCTCTCTGGATGAGATTATTTCATATAGATAACTGCAATCTCCTTGACAAAGCAATCCTACGTACTTGTATAACCTTTTCACATTCTTAACAGCCTGCTTGCCTTCCCGTGATTTTATCAATTCCTTCATTTCCATAGCATCCTCATCTAACTTGTGGGGTACGGTACGCAACATGACTCACAGAATATTACGGCCTGCTGCAGCTCAGTCCGCTAACAGCGACAATCAACACTGTGCCCCTAAAGCGTGGCACGGCTCTTCACGCTTACTCCAAGCGTGGCACGGCTCTTCACGCTTACTCCAAGCGTGGCATGGCTCTTCACGCTTACTCCAAGCGTGGCACGGCTCTTCACGCTTACTCCAAGCGTGGCACGGCTCTTCACGCTTACTCCAAGCGTGGCACGGCTCTTCACGCTTACTCCAAGTGTGGCACGGCTCTTCACGCTTACTATATTCTGCCCCTAGGCTAGACACCAGTGCTTACAGATTGTCCTGTCACGATATTCCAACCGGGAGGCAGTCTCCTCTCCCAAAATATAGGTGCCCAAACACCTTAGTCACGTGCAGATATAATAATATCTCCTATTTTCCTATCTACACCGTCCCCAATCTATACCCTTCTCAGTATCTCACAGTGTCTCTAGATTGGAATTTGAACAATGCAGTTAAACAACAGTCACGGGCCATAAAATTACACCTCAGTTCACAAGCTAACAGCAGGCACAGAAAGGGTTAATTTGCAAGTGAGGAATGAATGATGACCGTGGAGGAGGCGTGGTGCATGAGCGAGCACGTGCATAAGGCAATATATCTCGCGTTGCTGGTTCGGAACATAGCTCTGGATCACGCTTAGTCTCACCACTCGACCGGTCACCCCCCTAGACCCAAAGGACACCCCAGACTTAACCAATATCAGCTGAAACACTGTAAGGGCGACACACATATGAATGCGATCTCCACTTACCGTGTTTGGAGGTCGACCAGGGGTCAGCCAATACGGGTGTCATCCAGGGGCATCAGGGCACGGGTCCGTGGGGGTCGCGGATCACTGGCTATGTCCCATCTGGGTCGCCAATTGACGAGGCAATTTTAACTCTTCCACTCCTTCACCGGTCACTCCAAATCAGACTATGAACATGCGGTACCAAATAAGTATAAAATCAGACTGATTATCCGATTTAAACTTAAATCATGTTCGGTGCTTTAATAGCATTGGCAAGATATACACAGCAACTCAACTGCACATCCGGGTACACCATCTTTTATAGTCCAGAAGATAAGCATGTAAATGTCCAAAACGGGGTGTATTTATGCTAAGAGTTTAGGTGGGATTACGCTAATGTCTATTTATTAGTAATAAGTAATTCTTTGTCTTTCGTAAGTCCATCCTCCAATCAGTCCAGGTGTCATCTTTTAGCCTCTGGTATGCAGGATATCTCTAGCTTCCCATGGTACAACCTGGCATCGGCACAGTAGTGACCAATCAGCTCCTTAGTTTCCTGGGCACCTCCGCACACTGTATCTTCTCTTCTGAAAAACACTTTGTTTACACATAGCTTTGGTTCATGGATGAGAGGGAGAGAAGAAAGAGAGAGAAGAAAGAGAGAGAGATAGAGAGAGAGAAGAGGAAAGAGAATGAGAGAGGGAGAGATATAGCTATTGGATATATGTATTTATCTTGAGTACATACCTGAACAGAAGAAAAACTTATTGTTCCATTTAATGCTATAAGCCAATATATTAGTTATAAAAGAAAAACAAATACAAAAGTATAAATGACATAGATATATATATATATATATATATACTATCAAATATAGGTAAAAATATATCTTTACCATATCTTTACCTCGACAACACTAAAGCAAAAAGAATCCCACTAACATTGACCTATGGAGAAGAGACAAAAAGTGTAGTCAACATTTCCAGAAGCACTGGGGGATGTTGAAAAAGTGTCTACCACAAATTGATGAGTATAAAAATTCATCCATTAGTGTCATACAAAAAAGGAAGAAATTTAAAAGATTGGTTAGTAAGATCAGACATTGGTACAATGAAGAATAAAAGACAGATAACATTGACAGGTGAAAAAAGAACAGGGTGCTATCCTTGCATCAATTGCATCAATTGCTCATTCATGATAAAGGGTAATAAGTTTTGCCATCCAAAAACAGGCACAGAATACAAAATTAACCATTACTTAACTTGTAACTCAGACTTTGTTATTTATCTCCTCGAGTGCCCCTGCCAGTTATGGTACATAGGGGAAACAACCCTTGACTTTAAAATAAGAATAAGCCACCATCGTTACACGATACGTAAAAAAATCATGAATCTGCCCGTGTCAAAGCATTTCACGGAAGCCAAACATAGGGAGAAGGATTTAAAGTTTAGGCTTATTGACACCGTACCTATGCCTAGGAGAGGTGGTGATAGAATTGGATTGCTTAAAGCAAAAGAACTGGAATGGATTCATAAGTTGCAAACTTTGAAACCAGAGGGACTCAATATAGATTTTAAATTACATACAGTCCTTTGAAGTCATAGGTCTCATTCAGAAAACTGTGTATTTTAGTCACTTTAATGTACTGTCATGGACAAAATAGAAATATCACAAAATATGATTGACTTACAATGTATTTATGCTGCTATTTGTCTTGTATTATATAGGAAAGAAGCGTGAAGAGTGGATCACTTACACAGGATTGCCTGCGAATTAATCTGCATCTAAAATTAATTGTGAAGACTATGCACAGTGCAATATTACTAGAAATATTATTAAAAGCGTTCCTAACCACAAAAAATTTTTTTTACATTGAAGAATATAGCACTATAAAAACGCTTATTTATTATGCACAAAATATGCACTTTATTTATTAAACATGGGAAATGCACTTTATGATATGGTAAAATGAAAATAAAACACAGTTTTTGAAATTATTCTTCTTATTGCCTTATTAAAAAAACATATATAGTAAATATGTTAATACACCAATGGCTATATTATGGTAAAAGTGTACATAGGGTCCATAGTTCTACCTTGAGCAGGGAGTGCGAAGGGGGAGTAATCCCCTCAAGCACTGAACTGACAGGGAAGTGTTACAACCCAGAAATGGGAGACACTTGAACTGAGAACCCACATTGTATGGCAAAAAATGTACACTAAACATTAAATACAGAGGACCACAGTGTGTATATACATATAAATAAAGCTCCTCTAGGTTCAATTACTGTAGAGGTAAGCAATTATTTTGGATAAAAATATTATCTTGGATGAAATATCATATTGATAATCCAATTATAATCCATTTAAATATAATAAGGCAAAAGTTGAAAATTAATAACATTATTGTTATATATATACACTACAACGGTGCACTTTCATTAAAACCTTAAAATTATCATCCCTTAATCAAATCACATAGCCCATATTGAAGAATAGTAGCATAGCACAAAAAACGGTAGATCTGACACACACTTTGATCTCTAAATCGCATATAGCGAGTGGAGAGGAAAGGAGCAAATTAATTGATGCACCGCTAGTCGCCGGAACTTAGCACGCATGCGCGGGACATCGAAAATCGGTGCCACAAGCGTTTCCTGTAACCAGGGACGCTTGACACATACGCGCATGCGCAATAGGATATAAACAAGCCGACATGGCGGCGCGCAGCCTAAGAAAGGCTGCACATGGAGACCGTGCACTGTGACAGTTAATAACTAACAATTTAATGCAATTAGGCGGGCACCTGGGTAAAGAATGATCCACTTATCAAGATTCTTAGTAAGTATAATGATCAAAACATTGCAATGTCATTTTAAAGCAATAAATGTATATAGCTTCACAATGTGACACTTATCACAACTGTAAACGTTTTTAAAACACTTGTATGAAAGTTTGTAAAAGATAATTTGATAATGATGATTGTGATTGGAGGGTGCATAAAACCCCAGCATTTGCTACAAGTGACTGCTGGAAGAAGGTCAATACTTGACCGAAACGTCGCTAATCCAATGCCTAAGAAAGCCAATAAAGGCTAAAATCATCTCAATTTTGTGTGCTGCAGCCTTTATTTTGCAAATACTAGATAGATAGATAGATAGATAGATAATAGATTGATATAGATAGATAGATATAGATAGATAGATATAGATATGGATATAGATAGATAGATATAGATAGATAGATTGATATAGATAGATAGATAGATAGATAGATAGATAGACAGACAGACAGAGATAGATAGATAGATAGATATAGAGATAGATATAGATAGATACAGATAGATAGATAGATAGATATAGATATGGATGTAGATAGATAGATAGAGATAGATAGATAGATAAATAGATATAGATATAGATAGATAGATATAGATAGATAGAGATAGATAGATAGATAGATAGAATAGATGAGATAGATAGAGATAGATAGAGATAGATAGATAGATAGATAGATATAGAGATAGATATAGATAGATACAGATAGATAGATAGATAGATAGCTATAGATAGATATAGATATGGATATAGATAGATAGATATAGATATGGATGTAGATAGATAGATAGAGATAGATAGATAAATAGATATAGATAGATAGATATAGATAGATAGAGATAGATAGATAGAGATAGATAGAGATAGATATAGATAGATATAGATAGATAGATATAGATAGAGATAGATAGATAGATCTATAGATAGAGATAGATAGAGAGATAGATAGATAGGTGAGTCGTTGCAGCCGCGGTAAGTCCGGCACGTAGGTCCATTGCGATTTTCTTGGGCCGGCGACAGCCGAGCGCCGCGGCCGAAAATCGAACCAAGGGGCCGGCCATGCATTGTTTGAAACACCGCTATGTATCTCTATGGGAAGTAAGGCGCTATTCTCATTGGTCGCTGTGTGCTGGCGGAGACCAATGAGAATAGCGCCTCACTTTGAGCAGTAAATTTGAAACTCAAAGTCGTCCATTATATCTCTATGGGAAGTGAGGCGCTATTCTGATTGGTCGCTGTGTGCTGCCGGCGACCAATGAGAATAGCGCCTCACTTTCAGCGGTAAATGTGAAACTCAAAGTCGTCCATTATATCTCTATGGGAAGTGAGGCGCTATTCTCATTGGTTGCTGTTTGCTGCCGGCGACCAATGAGAAAAGCGCCTCACTTTCAGCTGTAAATGTGAAACTCAAAGTTGTCCATTATATGTCTATGGGAAGTGAGGCGCTATTCTCATTGTTCGCTGTGTGCTGACGGCGACCAATGAGAATAGTGCCTCACTTTCAGCAGTAAATGTGAAACTCAAAGTCGTACATTATATCTCTATGGGAAGTGAGGCGCTATTCTGATTGGTCGCCGGCAGCACACAGCGACCAATGAGAATAGCGCCTAAGTTGCCATAGAGATATAATGGACGACTTTGAATTTCAAATTTACCGCTAAAAGTGAGGCGCTATTCTCATTGGTCACCGGCAGCACACAGCGACCAATGAGAATAGCGCCTCACTTCCCATAGAGATATAATGGACGACTTTGAGTTTCACATTTACCGCTGAAAGTGAGGCTCTATTCTCATTGGTCGCCGGCAGCACACAGCGACCAATAAGAATAGCGCCTCACTTCCTATAGAGATATAATGGACGACTTTGAGTTTCACATTTACCCCTAAAAGTGAGGCGCTATTCTCATTGGTCGCCGGCAGCACACAGCGACTAATCAGAATAGCGCCTCACTTCCCATAGTGATATAATGGACGACTTTGAGTTTCAAATTTACCGCTGAAAGTGAGTCGCTATGCTGATTGGTCGCTGTGTGCTGCGCCGACCAATCAGCATAGCGCCTCACTTCCCATAGAGATACATAGCGGTGTTTAGAGGAATTTATGGCCGGGCCCTTGGTTCTATTTTTGGCCACGGCGCTCGGCGCTTGTCGGTCGTCGCCGGGGCGGGAGACTCGCCCCTACAACGGCTCGCAATGGCCACTTCGATAGATAGATAGATATAGATAGATAGATATAGATAGATAATCTATCTATCTATATATCTATATCTATATCTATCTATCTATCTATATCTCTATCTATCTATACATCTATATCTATCTATGTATCTATCTATCTCTATTTATCTATCTATCTATCTATCTATATCTATCTATCTATCTATCTATCTCTATCTATCTTTTATCTATCTATCTATCTATCTATCTATATCTATCTATCTATATCTATCTATCTATCTATATTATCTATCTATTATCTATCTATCTATCTATCTATCTATCTATCTATCTATCTATCTATCTATCTATCTATCTATCTATCTATCTATCTATCTATCTATCTATCTATATCTATCTATATCTATCTATATCTATCTATATCTATCTATCTCTATATCTATCTATCTATCTATCTATCTATATTTATCTATCTATCTATATCATATCTATCTTTATCCATATCTATTATATCATATCTATATCTCCATCTATCTATATCTATATATCTCATCTATCTATATCTATATCTATCTATATCTAGATCTATCTATCTATATCTATATCTATTTCTCTCTCTCTCTCTCCCTCTCCCTCTCTCTTCTCTCTCTCCCTCTCCCTCTACCTCTCTCTCTCTCTTTCTCCCTCTCTCTCTCCCTCACTCTTCCCTCTCTCTCCAGATTCTAGACTCCCGATTCTTTAGAATCGAGCTCACAGCTAGTAAATAGATAAATAAATAAAACTATTCCTTCCACTTTCCTTACCCTTCCAGGGGATATTTATTAAAAATTATCTGTATAATTACAACTTATGTAACTTAGATGCCTACTTATATTTTTATTATTCAATACTAATTATAGCAAAAAACTAAGAACTAAAATATTTATAAACAATCAAAGTAAAACTGATATATCAATAATTAATAATTTAAAATTAAAACGTAAAAAAACTATGATTAGTATTCACAACATTTGTAAATAGCTTATTATTCAGTATCCACTACAACATTAGGATCTATTAATGGATTGGTTCTTCTTCTCCTATTAGTAATATTCGACAGCTATCTTTATTTCTTCTCCATTATCCTTTTCAGAGGAGTATCATTGGATTTTAATTATAGTTGTGGTGTATGGCTATTATCCTCCGGTTATCTGTGTTCTAATAAAAATAACAAAGTATTGTTACTCTCCCTTTAAGAGTATATATCTTTCTACTCTGCTTAATACTATTTTCATTCTTACCTCTAAATATTGAAGTGCATGTTATCTGTTCCTCCTAATGATGATGGTTGTGGGTGGCAGACTTCCAGTTGGGGTATCTGTTAACGCAATATAATTAGAAAAATGTAGTGTCAAAATGCACTGCTATAAAACACTATGCATTTTATTTAACATGGGGCCCTATGGGAAACGCATCCGTTAATGCATGGTACATATAGGTACCATCCGTTAATGCATAGTGTTTTTTTAAGCAAAAATGGCACTTTGCAAAAACGGCATCAGGTTTTGTAAAGGCAGAAAAACTGACTCAAGAAAAAATCCAGCCAGGCGATGCAATCTTCATTTTTTTGGAAATTTATTTTTGCATTATGAAGAATAAAATATGAAAGGGGACAAGCCCCTTCATCACAGAAAAACTGACTGCCAAGTGTGACCCTAGCCATGCATTTGTTTTCAGAATTGTTATAATATATAGAATTGTATATAGAATTGTATATATATATATCTTATATATAATTGCCGTAGCTCACTTCCGTCATATTCGGCGCTACTTCCGTCGTCGTGGACGTGGCTGCCAAACGGAAGTAGCGCTACGGCAAGTATATATAAAGGATATAAGATATAGTGAAGCTCCTCCTGCCCGCGCTCCCCGCCTGTCACAACACTTCCCTCCGCTGCCCCATCACCCCCCTGCCTGTCACCATAGCCCCCCTCCACTCTCCGGTCACCCCCCACTCTCGGGTCACCCCCCGCCTGTCAGCACAGACCCCCCCACTCTCCGGCCACCCCCCTCCACTCTCCGGTCACCCCCCGCCTGTCAGCACAGACCCCCCACCTCTCCGGTCACCCCCCTCCACTCTCCGGTCACCCCCCGCCTGTCAGCACAGACCCCCCCACTCTCCGGTCACCCCCCCCCCGACTCAGCACAGACCCCCCCACTCTCGGGTCACCCCCCCCGACTCTTACCGCAGCTCCATCCAGCCAGCCGCGATCTCTTTTCATGGGGCTTCAGGACCTCTGATGATGTCACGATGATGGGCGGAGTCACAGTTCACATGACCGTGACGTCATCAAAGGTCCTGTCCCGATCTAACCTCCTCTGCCCCTGCGCTGCACACTGACCCACGATCTGCTCCCTCACCCCCGCTCTGCCCACTAACCCCCACTCTGCCCCTGACCCTGCTCTGCCCACTCACCCCCACACTGACCCCCCAACTCTGCCCACTCACCCCCCAACTCTTCCCACTCTGCCCCCTCACCCCCACTCTGCCCACTGACCCCCACTCTGCCCACTGACCCCCACTCTGCCCACTGACCCCCACTCTGCCCCTGACCCTGCTCTGACCACTCACCCCCCTACTCTGCCCACTGACCCCCAACTCTTCCCCTGACCCCCTCTCTGCCCCCTCACCCCCACTCTGCCCCTTCACCCCCACTCTGCCCACTGACCCCCACTCTGCCCCTGACCCCCACTCTGACCACTCACCCCCCTACTCTTCCCCCTGACCCCCTCTCTGCCCCCTCACTCCCACTCTGACCACTGACCCCCACTCTGACCACTGACCCCCACTCTGCCCTGACCCCCCAACTCTTTCCCCTGACCCCCACTCTGCCCCTCACCCCCACTCTGCCCCTCACCCCCACTCTGCCCCTCACCCCCACTCTGCCCCTCACCCCCACTCTGCCCCCTCACCCCCACTCTGCCCCTGACCCCCTCTCTGCCCCCTCACCCCCACTCTGCCCCCTCATTCCCACTCTGCCCACTGATCCCCACTCTGCCCACTGACCCCCACTCTGCCCCTGACCCCCACTCTGACCACTCACCCCCTACTCTTCCCCTGACCCCCTCTCTGCCCACTGACCCCCACTCTGCCCACTGACCCCCACTCTGACCACTGACCCCCACTCTGACCACTGACCCCCACTCTGCCCCTGACCCCCAACTCTTTCCCCTGACCCCCTCTCTGCCCCCTCACCCCCACTCTGCCCCCCTCACCCCCACTCTGCCACTGACCCCCACTCTGCCCCTGACCCCCCAACTCTGCCCCCTGACCCTCCAACTCTGCCCCCTGACCCCCCAACTCTTCCCCCTGACCCCCTCTCTGCCCCCTCACCCCCACTCTGCCCACTGACCCCCACTCTGCCCCTGACCCCCACTCTGCCCACTGACCCCCACTCTGCCCACTGACCCCCACTCTGCCCACTGACCCCCCCAACTCTTCCCCCTGACCCCCTCTCTGCCCCCTCACCCCCACTCTGCCCCTTCACCCCCACTCTGCCCACTGACCCCCACTCTGCCCCTGACCCCCACTCTGACCACTCACCCCCTACTCTTCCCCCTGACCCCCTCTCTGCCCCCTCACCCCCACTCTGACCACTGACCCCCACTCTGACCACTGACCCCCACTCTGACCACTGACCCCCACTCTGCCCCTGACCCCCCAACTCTTTCCCCTGACCCTCTCTCTGCCCCTCACCCCCACTCTGCCCCTCACCCCACACTCTGCCCCCTCACCCCCACTCTGCCCCTCACCCCATTTCTGCCCCCTCACCCCCACTCTGCCCCCTCATTCCCACTCTGCCCACTGACCCCCACTCTGCCCACTGACCCCCACTCTGCCCCTGACCCCCACTCTGACCACTGACCCCCACTCTGCCCCTGACCCCCCAACTCTTTCCCCTGACCCCCCAACTCTTTCCCCTGACCCCCTCTCTGCCCCCTCACCCCCACTCTGCCCCCCTCACCCCCACTCTGCCCCCTGACCCCCCAACTCTGCCCCCTGACCCTCCAACTCTGCCCCCTGACCCCCCAACTCTTCCCCCTGACCCCCTCTCTGCCCCCTCACCCCCAATCTGCCCACTGACCCCCACTCTGCCCCTGACCCCCACTCTGACCACTGACCCCCACTCTGCCCACTAACCCCCACTCTGCCCACTGACCCCCACTCTGCCCACTGACCCCCACTCTGCCCACTGACCCCCCAACTCTTCCCCCTGACCCCCTCTCTGCCCCCTCACCCACACTCTGCCCACTGACCCTTCTCTGCCCACTCATCCTGCTCTGCCCACTCACCCCACTCTCTGCTCCCTGACCCCCTCTCTGCCCACTCACCCCCACTCTGCCCACTGACCATACTCTGCCCACTGACCCTGCTCGGCCCACTGACCCCTCACACTGCCCACTGACCCTGCTCTGCCCACTCACCCCTCACACTCACCCTGCTCGGCCCACTGACCCCTCACACGGCCCAGTGACCATGCTCTGCCCACTAAACCCTGCTCTGCCCAGTCACCCCCGCTCTGCCCGCTGACCCCTGCTCTGCTCACCCCTGCTCTGCCCACTCACCCCTGCTCTGCCCACTCACCCCTGCTCTGCCCACTAATTTTTCACACTCACCCCTGCTGTGCCTACTGACCCCTGCTCTGCCCAATCACTCTGCCCACTAACCCCTGCTCTGACCACTGACCCCCGCTCTCACCCTACTCTGCCCACTGACCCCCCAATCCTGCTCACTGACCCCCCACTCTGCCCATTGACCCCCCACTCTGCCCACTCACCCCAGCTCTGCCCACAGACCCCAGCTCTGCCTACTCACCCTGCTCTGACTACTGATTATGCCCACTGACCCCTGCTCTGCCCAATGACTGCCCACTAACCCCTGCTCTGCCCACTCATCCCCCACTTTGCCCACTCATCCCCCACTCTGCCCACTCATCCCCCACTCTGCCCACTCACCCCAAGCTCATCGGTTTCCCAGCCAACGACAGGTCCTGTCCTGGAAGCTACAAGACAGCTGGAGCGAGCCGCCGGAGGGTAAGTATCCTCACTGAGGTTTTTTTATTTTTATTATCACCATGAAGTTCCGGTGGGGAGGGGGGGGGGGTGCTGGCCCAGAGGGAGGGGGGCGGCACAGAGTGGAGGCCCAGAGGGACGGCGGCCGCGGGGAGCGGAGGGGGGCTGGAGGAGCACCTCCATCCTGCCCCCCCAGTATCCATCCTGCCCCCCCGACACCATCCTGTCCCCCCAACTACATCCCGCACCCCCACCACCATCCTGCCCCCCCCAACATCCTGCCCCGCCACCTCCATCCTCCCCCCGCCACCATCCTGCCCTGCCGTCTCCATCCTGCCCTGCCGTCTCCATCTTGCCCCGCCTTCGCCATCCTGCCCTCGCTCGGTCCATCCTGCGCCACTCACCTCCATCTGCCCCTCCGGCTCCATCCTGCCCCTCCGGCTCCATCCTGCCCCTCCGGCTCCATCCTGCCCCGCCTTTGCCATCCTGCCTCGCTCGGTCCATCCTGCGCCACTCACCTCCATCCTGCCCCTCTGGCTCCATCCTGCCCCTCCGGCTCCATCCTGCCCCTCCGCCTCCATCCTGCCCCTCCACCTCCATCCTGCCCCTCCGCCTCCATCCTGCCGCGCCACCCACCATCCTGCCCCGCTCGCTCCATCCTGCCCCGCTCGCTCCATCCTGCCCCGCTCGCTCCATCCTGCCCCGCTCGCTCCATCCTCACCCCCGCTGTTCTTGCTCCCCCGGCTGGTGTTTAAATCTATTATTTACAACTCTTAAAAATATTATATACAGATTCTAGACTCCCGATTCTTTAGAATCGGGCTCACAGCTAGTCTACTATATAATTGTCTAAGGGTTTTTTGAGTATGTCTGTCGCCGAAATCACGCGCCACACAGAGGCAGCTCATTGGTGCCCGCCGAAGGCGGGCGCCATTGAGCGCAGACTATGCAAAGAGGCGCGAGAATTCAAAGTTGGAATTTCGCGCCTATTTGCAGCCCGGCGCGCCGCTGTCGGCAGGACACACGGTGGCCGCAGCGGCGGCTCTCCTCACAGCCCCCCGGCGCCTCCTGCCCCCGCTCCCCGCGGCAGCCCCGCTCTTCCTGCCCCCTCTGCTCCTCCTGCCCTACTCCTGATCAGCTGATCGGTTTAAAAGGTAACAACAGGTCCTGTCCTGGGAGCTACAAGACTTAGGTGTATCGAGCCGGCGGACGGGTGAGTATACTCACATCCTGCCCCCCCGCCGGCACCATCCTGCCCCCCCCCCCGCTGGCACCATTCTGCCCCCCCCCCCCCGCTGGCACCATCCTGCCCCCCCCCCGGCACCATCCTGCCCCCCCTGCCGGCACCATTCTGCCCCCCCCGCCGGCACCATCTTGTTCCCCCGCATCCATCCAGCCCCCCGCTGGCTCCATCCTACCCCGCCGGCTCCATCCTGCTCCGCTCGCCACCATCCTGCCCCCCCTCCACCTGCCACCATCCTGCCCCCCGCCAGCATCCTGCCTCACCGGCTCCATCCTGCCCCCCTCGCCACCATCCTGCCCCCCCGCCACCATCCTGCCCCTCTTGCTCCATCCTGCCCCGCTCCCACCATCCTGCCCCTCCAGCTCCATCCTGCCTCCCTTGCTCCATCCTGCCCCACTCGCTCCATCCTGCCCTGCTCCATCCATCCTGCCCCGCTTGCTCCATCCTGCCCCCTGCCTCCATCCTGCCCCCCGCTGTTCTTGCTCCCCCGCCTCCATCCTGCCCCCCCTCCACCTCCATCATGCCCCCCCTCCACCTCCATCCTGCCCCCCCTCTGCCTCCATCCTGCCCCACCCCCCAGCTCCATCCTGCCCACCTGTCTCCATCCTGCCCCCCCTGTCTCCAATCTGCCATCCCTGGCTCCATTCTGCCCCGCTCGCTCCATCCTGCTTCCCGACACAATCCTGCCCCCCCTCCCCCATCACCATCCTCCCCCCTGCTCCATCCTGATCGGTTTCCCAGGCAACGACAGGTCCTAAAAGCCTGTAGGACCTAGAAGACGGAGGTGGAGCGAGCTGGCGGACAGGTGAGTATCATAGTAACATAGTAACATAGTAACATAGTTTTTAAGGCTGAAGGAAGACTTTACGTTCATCTAGTTCAACCCATAGCCTAACATGTTGATCCAGAGGAAGGCAAAAAAAAACCATGTGGCAACACTAAGCTCCACATTGGGGAAAAAAATTCCTTCCTGACTCCAGATATGGCAATCAGACTAGTTCCCTGGATCAACGCCCTATCAAAGAATCTAGTATATAAAACCGGTAGTATTATAGTTTTCAAGAAAGGCATCCAGGCCCTTCTTAAATGTTAGTAGTGACTCACTCATTACAACATCATGTGGCAGAGAGTTCCACAGTCTCATTGCTCTTACAGTAAAGAATCCGCGTCTGTGATTATGATTAAACCTTCTTTCCTCCAGATGTAGAGGATGCCCCCTTGTCCCAGTCTCAGGCCTAAGAGTAAAGAGATCATTAGAAAGTTCTCTGTACTGTCCCCTCATATATTTATACATTATTATAAGATCACCCCTAAGCCTTCGTTTCTCCAAGCTAAATAACACCAAGTTTAATAACCTGTCTTGATATTTCAGACCCCTTAATCCTCTAATGACTTTTGTAGCTCTTCTCTGGACCCGCTCTAGTTCAGCTATGTCTTTCTTATACACCGGAGACCAGAATTGTACACAGTATTCTAAGTGTGGTCGCACTAGTGACTTGTATAGAGGTAAAATTATGTTCTCCTCATGAGCATCTATGCCTCTTTTAATGCATCCCATTATTTTATTTGCCTTTGCAGCAGCTGCCTGACACTGGCCACTAAATGTGAGTTTGTCATCTACCCATACACCCAGGTCTTTTTCAGTGACAGTTTTGCCCAGTGCTTTACAATTAAGCACATAATTATACCTTTTGTTTCCTCTGCCCAAGTGCATGACTTTACATTTATCCCCATTAAAGCTCATTTGCCATTTAGCAGCCCAAGCTTCTAGTTTACATAAATCCTCCTGTAATATAAAATTGTCCTCCTCTGTATTGATTACCCTGCAGAGTTTAGTGTCATCTGCAAATATTGAGATTCTACTCTGTATGCCCCCTACAAGGTCATTAATAAATATATTAAATAGAAGCGGGCCCAACACTAACCCCTGTGGTACCCCACTGTTAACTGTGACCCATTCTGAGAGTGTTCCATTAATAACCACCCTTTGTTTCCTATCACTAAGCCAGTTCTTAACCCACTTACACATATTTTCCCCTATCCCCATTGGAAAAAAAAGGCCACTTACAAATACCTTTGCATTTTGCAGGACGCCATTAGCTACCTCAGAGGCAATTTTTATCTGCAGTTTACATCAGTGTCCTCTAGGGGGCGACAGTCACTTGTGTTGCATTTTTTGTTGCAGAGCGGCCCACCCTATTTAACAGCTGGGCGTCATTAATAGGCTGTTTTCTGACACTATGCTTCACTATTGGAGTGGCTGCGGCCCTGTGGTGACCTCATGCCCAGCGATGCCACCTGTCTCTTCCTTGTGGCATGGTGGTCGCAGATGCTACAATCGCCCCCATTTGCCAGGGTTGTAGGAGATGGTGCACCGGTATTGAGAGGTATGGGTTGCCTCTGAGGTAGCTAATGGCGTCCTGCAAAATGCAAAGGTATTTGTAAGTGGCCTTTTTTTTCCTTTCTTATATATTATGTACCATTTCGGTGATTTTTCTGTAAATAAAATTATACATGTGTTAAACATGTGGCTAGGTACTTGTAGGTGTGAGGTCCCGTGACGGGGGCTACGAGCTTACGCTATTTTGGTCCAAAATATCAAACTAAACCCTCACTGTCATCTATAGTGATATATTGCATTTTTTTATCTGCAATTTGCATTTTTTATCTGCAGTTTACATCAGTGTCCTCTAGGGGGCGACAGTCACTTGTGTTGCATTTTTTGTTGCAGAGCGGCCCGCCCTATTTAACAGCTGGGCGTCATTAATAGGCTGTTTTCTGACACTATGCTTCACTATTGGAGTGGCTGCGGCCCTGTGGTGACCTCATGCCCAGCGATGCCACCTGTCTCTTCCTTGTGGCATGGTGGTCGCAGATGCTACAATCGCCCCCATTTGCCAGGGTTGTAGGAGATGGTGCACCGGTATAGAGAGGTATGGGTTGCCTCTGAGGTAGCTAATGGCGTCCTGCAAAATGCAAAGGTATTTGTAAGTGGCCTTTTTTTTTCCTTTCTTATATATTATGTACCATTTCGGTGATTTTTTTTTTTCCCCTATCCCCATTGCCCTCATTTTATGTATCAACCTTTTGTGTGGCACCGTATCAAAAGCTTTTGAAAAGTCCATATACACCACATCCACTGCATTTCTTTGGTCCAGTCCAGAAGTTACTTCTTCATAGAAGCGTATCAGATTAGTTTGACAGGAACGGTCCCTCATAAAACCATATTGATAATGGGTCATGAGGTTATTTTTCTTCAGATACTCCAGTATAGCATCTCTTAGAAAACCCTCTAAGATTCTACCCACAGTAGAGGTTAAGCTTACTGGCCTATAATTTCCAAGTTCAGTTTTTGTTCCCTTTTTGAATATTGGCACCACATTTGCTATACGCCAGTCCTGTGGTACAGACCCTGTTATTATGGAATCTTTAAATATTAAAAATAATGGTCTATCTATGACAGTACTTAATTCCTGCAGCACTCTGGGGTGTATCCCATCCGGGCCCGGGGATTTGTCAATTTTAGTGATTTTTAGACGATGCCGTACTTCCTCTTGGGTTAAGCAGGTGACATTTAATTGAGAATTTTTGTTATCACTGATCATATTGTCTGTCATGGGATTTTCTTGTGTAAATACTGTTGAAAAAAAGTAAAAAAAAAATCCTCACTGAGGATTTTTTTTACTTTTACTGTGGAGGAGCGGGGCCGCAGGAAGCAGAGTATCGCCATATACCATAGTGCTGCTATACATGTACTGTAATGTACCGCCATATACTATAGTGCTGCTATACATGTACTGTAATGTACCGCCATATACTATAGCGCTGCAATACATGTACTGTAATGTACCGGCATATAATATAGCGCTGCTATACATGTACTGTAATGTACCGCCATATACTATAATGCTGATATACATGTGCTGTAATGTACCACCATATACCATAGCGCTGCTATATATATATATAGAGTCATATGAAAAAGTTTGGGCACCCCTCTTAATCTTACTATTTAAAAAAAAAAAATTGTTTTTTTGCAACAGCTATTTCAGTGTGATATATGTAATAACTGATCGACACAGTAATATTTCAGGATTGAAATGAGGTTTATTGTACTAACTGAAAATGGGAAATATTCGTTCTTCAATAGGTTTATGCTGTTTAGAGTTTGCCCAGCTTATTTGTGGCCTCTAATCGGTTCTTTTTTTTTTTTTGTGCTTATTGTTATGTGGAGTTTGTTTGATAATTTTATTGATCAGTAGGATGCAGTGATATTAATTTCTATCCCACAATTAGAGGGTGACATTTGGACCCTGCTAGTCTTGTAACCCTCACCTTAGCACAGGTTAATCAATATATTTAAGTCAGTACAGGAAAAGCCTCTGGTGAGCGGGGACACCAGCAAAAATTAGGGTGTTATCAAACTCCGCTGGTAGGCAGGAAAATAATTTGTAGACCTCCAGTTGGTAGGATGTTCTGTTCTGCTTTGTTCTGTTTTGGGTATTATCACTTTTGTTTTGAGGTATGTTTGTATTATTGTCTAAATAAAGCTTTGTAAATTATTTATACCTTTGGGGTTATTTATTCGGAATAAGTTAATACTTCCCCATACATAAGAAATCATTCAGAGGTTATAATTACATATAATCCCCCATCATGCTGCACACAGTAAATGAAAAATAATTGATCATACTCACCTTGTGTCTGCTCCCCCATGGCTGTGCCCTCCTTGGATGTTGTCCCCTCTGGCCTGCACTTCCTTCCTGCTTGGCTGCACCAGTGTGATGAGGTCGCAGAGTGATAACTCATCACTTTTCTGAGGCCCTGCAGGAAGGAAGCTGACCACATCCCAGGGAGCCAGCACATGGCTAATTTGCATCGCATGCAAATTAGCCATGTGCACGGGCAGCACTGTGGTGGCACTCAGCTGCTGGCTGAGTGGCCCTAATTGGCCCCTCGTTGTCAGGGCTGCCTGTCCCTGATGGGCCCCTGACCATCAGGGCTTCCTGTCCCTGATGCCTAGTTGGCCCCCCCAGCTGCTCAGGGCCCCGACACTCACCCGGGTACGATAAAGATCTGTAGATATAATAGCTTTGTGGGGCTTTCTGCTGCTTTGACAGCATCATTTTTTTTAATTTACTGGGGTTAACTGGCTTATTAAGCCTCTGTGCTGCATGTCTGCCGGGAGCCGGCAGATGCGTTTAATAAGCCGGTTATGTTGGTTTAAACCCATGTTTCTGTCTTGCCAGCTTGTGTCTGGTTATGTCCAAACTCCCTGGACACAACTGACATGACAGAGTGTGCCTGCAGTGGTTAATGCAGCTTTTTATTAAAAACCGGCAATTACCGCTCTTCATTAAATTTCTGTAATCTGTAGGACTCAGGAGCTCTCCTTGGTCCTGTACTGTAACAGTGTGAATTTATAGCCCTGGTCGTTGGTACTGAAATATCACACTGTTACAGTGCAGGAGCTCTCCAGGGTCCTGATCATTAAAACTGGGTGCTGACTGTGCTGCTGAAGCTGTTCAGATTGCAGTCAGCACCAGTGAGCCCTGCCTGATATGGCAACACTGGTCCGAGTGCAATGCGAGTTTCCCTCACATTGCACTCGTGCGAGTCACTCGGATCAGTGTGCCTCCAGCCTTAGGCTAGGGTCACACTTGAGCCATAGAAGCGCTAAAAGCTAGAGTTTTTCACAATTCCAAATTGTGAAAAACGCTAGTGTTAACGCTTCCATAGGATCCCATAAAAAAAACGCATGGTCAAAATGCAACACTTTTGAAGCTATGCGTTTTTGCAAAAGCACCAAAAAACGCAGTAAGCAGCATTTTTGGGGGCATTTGCAAAAATGCATGTATTTTTTTTTACATGGGAGTCTATGGAAAACACATGCGTTAACGCATGGTACATATATGTACCATGCGTTAAAGCATGCATTTACACTAGTGCTAAAAAGGCAAAAAAATGGCAAGTAAAAAAACAGTTTCCTTTAACGCATCCTTGCAAAAGACGCCCCCTCCAAATGTGACCCTAGCCTTAGGGTGCACTAACATCTGAATATAAAAAAAATTGCCCCGATTCTCAACCAGAAATGTTGTTGAGTATCAGGTGAGTGCATTTTTTCCATTGCCTAGCAACTGTATCGCATCAAGTGCTGTGCAGTGTGCTTTTTTTTCTAGGAAACAAACATATGTGGCTGAGAATCAAGAAAATTTTTATACACAAATGTGAATGCACCTAAATGTGTTCCTCTTCCCCTGTTTCTGCCCAGGACCTTCTTGTTCAGTTAGCAGCAAACTCCTTTCTAAGGCCGGTTTCACATTTGTGTTTGGGACGCAGCGTTTGTGAATGCATCCAAAAGCATGCATACTGCGTCCCTATGTTTAACACGGTGACACATGGTATCTGCGTGTGGCTGCGTTCGCATGCGTTTGCGTGCACTTTTTCAAAGCACCCTCCGAAAGCAACTAGTTGCATTTTTTTTTGCGTCTGATGATGCTTGCTTCGTACGCAAGCATCCTGAAGTGCACAAACTATGCACGGAGGTGAATAGAGATGCACTGCCATCTGCACTCCACCGCAGCCACGCAGAATTTTTTTTGTTTTGACAAAATCCACAACTATTCCCAGTCTATTTGCCATTCTGGATTTGTTGTGGATTTTCTCTCTCTCCCCCTTCCCCCTTACCGCTGTATAATGGTTCTCTATGACTGGTAATATATTCCTACGGGGAATAATTATGTCAACGCATGCAGAAAATCAACGCTGCGTTGACAGAATTGACGATACGTTTTGGCATGCATTTACACATGCAGATGATCTGTTGTGTTCACAAATTATAATGTGAAACCAGCCCAATATTGATTTGCACATCAATGGATATCAGTATTGAAAGTTGTTCATGTGAGATCTCCATATTGTACGTAGAAATGTACGGTTGTTGGTTCTAAGGCCGGCTTCACTTCACGTTGTAATCCGATCCGTGGCTGTCTGTTGTAAACCAGACAGCCCCGGACCGGATTTTGGCCCCATAGCATCCTATGGGGCCGGATGGAGTCGGATGGCAGCTACCTGCCATCTGATTTCCATCTCTCCGGAGGAATCCGGGAGAATTCGGATTTTTCTCCTGGTCAGAAAAACGTTACCTGCAACGTTTTTGTGTCCGGGGAGAAAAATCTCCCCAAATTGCCGCCTCACGGATCCTCCTGGACATCTGCGGCTGTACACCGCTGTTGTTTGAGGACCGCAGCTAGCTCCCTGCGAGCCGCGGTCCTGATATATCAGCAGCTGCAGCTGCGTCCGGCTGCACACCAGACTGGAGGTGCATATTTGACCCTCTGGTTCTGTGTGCTGATCCGGTCCGAGGCTGTCCGGTCCATAGCGGACAGCCCCAGATAGTATCACACCGTGGTGTGAAGCCGGCCTTAGACATACCATTTCTTTGTTTCCTAAGGGGGGCACTTAGTCGGTGCAGAGCAAAAAAACTATATTGTAAAACATCTTTTAGGGAACTTGATATGGAAACCACAAAGACAAGATAATACATTGGAGAACTTATGCAAGTATTGACATATCTCAGTTTCCATCAGAAAGGTGAAGTGAACAAAAAAAGATAAAAATGTGTAATACATCGGACTAGTACCTGGTGTAAGAACCACAGAGTAAATTCTAAAACTGAGGAAGTGAGGTATACAACTAACCTGTTAATCAAAAATATAAGATGATCAAGTTTATCTGTAATTTTAAATTGTTATATAGGAAAATCTAGTGTACAAAGGAAACCTGTTACGTTGATCATGTCTGGCTTTTTAAGAGGGGTGCCCAAACTTTTTCATATGACTGTATGGAGAGTTATAGAAAACCAACAGCTACCTTCTCACTCCTGCATTATAAAAGTAATCACCTCCTTCACAGAAGCAAAGTGGATCCTGAGATTGAAAGCTCAGGGTCCATTTGGTTTTAATGACAAAAATAATTTATCTGTTTTTTTGTAGAGGCATTTAATGTGTAATACTTTATATCTGTTGATATGCACAAATGTACAATTTTATGCACAATTGGATATGCACAAATGTATGTTGTTAATGACACGTCATGTTAATGGCATAGGCCACTTTTCTACTATGTACACTAAAGGGTTAATGTGTCAGAGAAGGTGGAGATAAAAGGCAGGAAATGCCATTCATCTCTGTGCTGTAACCTTTTGAAATGCAGTGAGGAGGCGCGAAATGGTCCTTTGTTGTGAGGACCCCCCATCCTCCACCCGCACTCCCTCACCACTGCTGTAACGACCATGTAACACGATTCATAAAGTGTGAAGAAAATAAAGAGAATTCCTGAGACGATGAGTGCTGCCGAGGCTTCCTTTTGTTTCTAAGGATACAATCACCTCGTGACAGGAAGTGCAACATAGAGTCTCAGATGCCGGCAGGGAAAGCCGACGGGCGGTGAATACAAGCTGCTCCAGCGTCTCTCAGAGTTACAGAGCCCTTGAAAGGGCTATGGATGGTGACCGGTGATGGTAACCCCTTCCCGACCTATGACGTCGTGGGACGTCATAGAAGTCTGTGCCTTCCCGATCTGTGACGTCCCGGACGTCATGGCAGGATTGTGTTCCCGCGGCACCGGTGATCGGGGCCGGTGACATGTCACTGGTGCCGCAGGAACATGAGGACCTGTACTTTGTCCTGGGGGGTGGCTTTCCCCCCACTGTGGCTGAATTCGCTCTGATTGGCAGTTTAAACTGAACTACTAATCAGAGCGATTTACCCCTCCAAATCTGATTGGATTTCTCCAATCAGGTTTGAAGGATGGGTGGGTGCCTTCTCCCTCCTCAGCCCCCCCCCACTCCAAGTTAACCCTCCGTCCCTTCCCTGGCTGCAACCTACCACCGATCTCCCCTTGCCCCCTCCCGCATGCTGGCGCAGGCGCTGGTGCAGGCACTGCCGCGGTCTGGCGCCGGCACTGGCCAGCGCGCGCCGGCGGGTGCCTAGTGCCCCTCAACCCTCCTGCCCCGGATCCCCCTCCATCCACGATCCACTCCCCCCCCATGTCCCCTCTCACCCGTCCTCCGTCATCCTCCGTGGTGCCGCTGCTCTTCGGTGTGGCACTCATCCTCTTCTCCCAGGCTCCTCCTCCTCACCAGAGGATTTTGAGAGAGAGGTAAGTATGTATGTGTGTGTGTGTGTGTGTGTGCACCATAACTCTGACCCCAGAGACTACAAGAGGACACTTGATCCCTTGTTGTAGTCTCTGGGGTCACAGTCATGAAGCACGGTATGGCAGATAATTGCCATACAGTGCTTCTTGACTGTGACCCCAGAGACTACAACAAGGGATCAAGTGTCCTCTTGTGGTAGTCACTGGGGTCAGTCATGGTGCACTGTATGGCAATGATCTGCCGTACCGTGCACCATGACTCTGACCCCAGAGACTATAACAAGAGGACACTTGATCCCTTGCTGCAGTCTCTGGATGTAGCAGAGGCGATCGAGCGTCGTGGGACCTTCGTTGTGGACTACGTCGGAGGCGATCAAGCGTCGTGGGACCTTTGTTGTGGACTACGTCGGATCTTTGTAATAAAGATGGAGTCCGAATTTTTTTTTTTTTTTTTTTTTTTTTCAAATAAAAAGATTTTTCTCTGTGTGTATTTTCTGACTATTTACCAGAGATTCCTAATGGCGGGTCTAACATTGGCCCTATATTATGAATCTCGGGCTTAGTGCCAGCTGCCAATAAAAAGCTGGCATTAACCCCTTTATTACCCAGTTTGCCACCGGCACCAGGGCAACTGGAAGAGTCTGGGTATAGAACCAGAAAATGGCGCTTCAATGAATGCACCATTTTCTGGGGCGGCTGCGGGCTGCAATTCACTGCATGGGGGGCCCAGAACTCTTGGGCCTTTCCATGCTGTGGATTCCAGCCCCCAGCTGCCAAGTTGTACCTGGCAGGACCAAATATATGGCGGAGCCCCACGCCATTTTTTTTCTAGAATTAGTCCTAGAAAAAAAAAAAGGACTTTGCTGTATTTTTGGTTGCTAGCAAGGTACAACGAGGCAGCTGGGGGTTGCTGGTAGTCCGTGGCTGCCAAGTTGTACCTGGCTGGACCATTTTTTTTTTACTCTACCAATAAAATGACAAGGAGCTTTGCCTTATTTTTGGTTGCCAGCCAGGTACAACTTGGCAGTTGGGGGGCTGCAATCCTCATTGTGGAGAGACCCAAATGTTGTGGACCCCCACGCTGCAAATTGCAACCCACTGGCACCCCAGAAAATGGCACATTGGAAGCGCCATTCTCTGGTGCTATACCCCAACTCTTGCAGTTGCCCTTGTGCTGGTGGCACACAGGAGCACTCCATATGCGACATGGTGTCCGCTAACAAGTTGAATGGAAAATTAGCTCCAATTATTATAGGACACCATGTCGCGTACGGAAAGCCTCTGTGTGCCTAAACATTAAAATTCCCTCACAAGTGACCCCATTTTGGAAACTAGACCCCCAGGGAACTTATCTAGATGGGTAGTGAGCATATTGAACCCCCAGGTGCTTCCAAAATGAATGAAAAAAAAAAACATTTTGTGGAAAAAAAGTACTTTTTCATTTTTACGGATCAATTTGTGAAGCACCTGGGGGTTCAAAGTGCACACTATGCATCTACATACATTCCTTGGGGGTCTAGTTTCCAAAATGGGGTCACTTGTGGGGGAACTCCAATGTTTAGTCACACAGCGGCTCTCCATACGCAACATGGTGTCCGCTAACAATTCCAATTGTTAGCGGACACCATGTCGCGTATGGAGAGCCCCTGTATGGCTAAACATTGGAGCTCCCCCCACAAGTGACCCCATTTTGGAAACTAGACCCCCCAAGGAACATATCCAAATGCATAGTGAGCACTTTGAACCCCCAAGTGCTTCACAAATTGATCCGTAATAATAAAAAAGTACTTTTTTTCCACAAAAAATTTATTTTTCATTTTTACGGATCAATTTGTGAAGCACCTTGGGGTTCAAAGTGCTCACTATGCATCTAGACACATTCCTTTGGGGGTCTAGTTTCCAAAATAATGTCACTTGTGGGGGAGCTCTAATGTTTAGTCACACAGAGGCTCTCCATACGCAACATGGTGTCCGCTAACAATTCCATATGTTAGTGGACACCATGTCGCGTATGGAGAGCCCCTGTGTGCCTAAACATTGGAGCTCCCCAACAAGTGACCCCATTTTGGAAACTAGACCCCCCAAGTAACGTATCCAGATGCATAGTGAGCAATTTAAACCCCCAGGTGCTTCCCAAATTGATCCGCAAAAATGATAACATAATTTTTTTGTGGAAAAAAGTACTTTTTCATTTTTCTACGGATCAATTTGTGAAGCACCTGGGGGTTCAAAGGGCTCACTATGCATCTAGATACGTTTGAATGGAAAACCAGCTTAAATTGTTAGCGGACACCATGTCGCGTTTGGAGAGCCCCTGTGTGACTAAACATTGGAGCTCCCCTACAAGTGACCCCATTTTGGAAACTAAACCCCCCAGGGAACTTATCTAGATGGGTGGTGAGTATTTTGAATGCCCCGGTGCTTCACAAATTAATGAAAAAAAAAACATTTTGCGGAAAAAAGTACTTTTTCATTTTTACGGATCAATTTGTGAAGCACCTGGGGGTTCAAAGTGCTCACTATACATCTAGATACGTTCCCTGGGGGGTCTAGTTTCCAAAATGGGGTCACTTGTGGGGTCACTCCAATGTTTAGGCACACAGGGGCTCTCCAAATGCGACATGCTGTCCGCTAACAATTTGAATGGAAATCAGCTCAAATTGTTAGCGGACACCATGTTGCATTTGGAGAGCCCCTGTATGCCTAAACATTGGAGCTCCCCTACATGTGACCGCATTTTGGAAACTAGACCCCCCAGGGAACTTATCTAGATGGTAGTGAGCATTTCGAACCCCCAGGTGCTTTACAAATTGATCTGTGACAATGAAAAAGTACTTTTTTTCACAAAAATTTTCTTTTAGCCTAAATTTTTTCGTTTTCTCATGGGCAACAGGATAAAATTCATCCTAAAATTTGTTGGGCAATTTCTCCTGAGTACATCGATACCTCATAAACCACTGTTTGGGCGCATGGCAGGGCTCAGAAGGGAAGGAGCGCCATTTCACTTTTTGAATGTAAAATTAGCTCCAAAATTAAAATTGCGCTCCTTCCCTTCTGAGCCCTGCTCTGCGCACAAACAGTGGTTTATGACCACATATGAAGTATCGATATACTCGGGAGAAATGGCACAACACATTTTAAGATCCATTTTATCCTGTTGCCCATGTGAAAATGAAAGAATTGAGGCTAAAAGAACAATTTTTATAAAAAAATTAAAATATCCATTTTTTGTTTCCACTTTGCTGTAGTTCCTGTGAAGCACCTGAAGAGTTAATAATTAGTGATGAGCGAGCATGCTCGCCACTACTCGGTACTCGCACGAGTATAATTGTACTCGGGCTACTCGGCGAGCACCGAGTAATCTCGCGATACTCGTGCTGTGCTCGTGGTCGTCATCTCTGCATGTTGGCGCTCTTTTGAGAGCCAGCCCACGTGCAGGGATTGGCTGGCAGACCACTGCAATGCCACAGCCCTGTTAGTTGTGGCATAGCAGTGATTGGCCGCCCTGCACAGCGTGACCGAGCCTTTATAACTCCCGGCGCGCTGTGCTCGGCACACAGCCATCCAGACAGTCAGTGTAAGGAGAGTGTCTGCTGCTGCTTAGGGACAGATTTGCGGCCCTTACAGGTAGATGCGGAGCAGGGCTGCAAACTGCTGCTGCTGACCACAACAGTCCTTCTCAGGACTAATCTAGGAGGATATAGGCAGGGTGATCCAGATCGGAGTCCAGGCTTTCCAGTGACCAGAACAGTCCTTCTCAGGACTAATCTAGGAGGATATAAGCAGGGTGATACAGATCGGAATCCAAGCTTTTCTGTGACCATTAGAGTCACCACACTCTTTAACTTACTACCTTAATACAGGTTAGGGACTAAAATCCTCTCCTGAAACCATTACAGTCACCAGACAGGTGTACGTACTACTTTAATACAGGTTAGGGACTAAAATCCTCTCCTGACACCATTACAGTCACCAGACTGGTGTACGTACTACCTTAATACAGGTTAGGGACTAAAATCTTCTCCTGACACCATTACAGTCACCAGACTGGTGTACGTACTACCTTAATACAGGTTAGGGACTAAAATCTTCTCCTGACACCATTACAGTCACCAGACTGGTGTACGTACTACCTTAATACAGGTTAGGGACTAAAATCCTCTCCTGACACCATTACAGTCACCAGACTGGTGTACGTACTACCTTAATACAGGTTAGGGACTAAAATCCTCTCTTGAAACCATTACAGTCACCAGACTGGTGTACGTTATACCTTGATACAGGTTAGGGAACTAAATTCCTAATCTCTTGTGATCTCAACAGTCACCAGACTGGTGTACGTCATACCTTGATACAGGTTAGGGACTAAAATCCTCTCCTGAAGCCATTACAGTCACCAGACTGGTGTACGTACTACCTTAATACAGGTTAGGGACTAAAATCTTCTCCTGACACCATTACAGTCACCAGACTGGTGTACGTACTACCTTAATACAGGTTAGGGACTAAAATCTTCTCCTGACACCATTACAGTCACCAGACTGGTGTACGTACTACCTTAATACAGGTTAGGGACTAAAATCCTCTCCTGACACCATTACAGTCACCAGACTGGTGTACGTACTACCTTAATACAGGTTAGGGACTAAAATCCTCTCTTGAAACCATTACAGTCACCAGACTGGTGTACGTTATACCTTGATACAGGTTAGGGAACTAAATTCCTAATCTCTTGTGATCTCAACAGTCACCAGACTGGTGTACGTCATACCTTGATACAGGTTAGGGACTAAAATCCTCTCCTGAAGCCATTACAGTCACCAGACTGGTGTACGTGATACCTTGATACAGATTTGGGACTAAAATCCTCTCCTGAAACCATTACAGTCACCAGACTGGTGTACGTCATACCTTGATACAGATTAGGGACTAAAATCCTCTCCTGAAACCATTAAAGTCACCAGACTGTTCAACGTCATACCTTGATACAGGTTAGGGA
Source organism: Allobates femoralis (assembly GCA_033576535.1). NCBI lineage: Eukaryota > Metazoa > Chordata > Amphibia > Anura > Aromobatidae > Allobates > Allobates femoralis. Next base: position 210,892,247 of record JARQOC010000006.1, read on the forward strand.
CTAAAATCCTCTCCTGAAACCATTACAGTCACCAGACTGTTGTACGTCATACCTTGATACAGGTTAGGGACTAAAATCCTCTCCTAAAACCATTCAAGTCACCAGACTGTTATACGTCATACCTTGATACAGGTTAGGGACTTAAATCCTCTCCTAAAACCATTCAAGTCACCAGACTGTTGTACGTCATACCTTGGTACAGGTTAGGGACTAAAATCCTCTCCTGAAACCATTAAAGTCACCAGACTGGTGTACGTCATACCTTGATACAGGTTAGGGACTAAAATCCTCTCCTGAAACCATTACAGTCACCAGACTGTTGTACGTCATACCTTGATACAGGTTAGGGACTAAAATCCTCTCCTGAAACCATTACAGTCACCAGACTGGTGTACGTCATACCTTGATACAGGTTAGGGAACTAAAATCCTAATCTCTTGTGATCTGAACAGTCACCAGACTGGTGTACGTCATACCTTGTGTAACTGCCCCGCGGTCCAGCGCCTCCGCCCTGCACCCTGCTCGTCCCTCTCCCCGTGCAGTTACCCTTCCTTCCCGGTTCCGGGGTCGGGGTTCCAGGTTACAGGTCGTCCGCAGGCGATCCCGGGGTTCCGGGGTGCTCCATCGCACACCTGCTGCTCAGACTGTCGCTCCCTGACTGCTGCCCTGCTCTGCTTCCCCTCAGTGTGTTCACTAGGGGGCGGGGCCGCTCTCTCTGCTACCTTTATAGGGCCAGCTGCCAATTAGGCTGCCCCGCCTCTCAGCCAGTCCCTGTAGGGCAGCAGGTATATAAAGTGTGCACTTGCTTCTGGACCTTGCCGGGGCAACTTCATTCATCCTGAAGTTGCCGGTCCTGGTCCTATTGTATGCTGTGATTCTGCAGTATTTAACATACATCTGTTTGTTCTTGTTGCAGTGTCGCTGTTCTGCCTTCGTGTTGCTCCGTGCTGCGTCACTACCTTTCCTCCGGACCGTCCTTGTGTGGTTTCCCTGGACTTCCCCGGACCGGACTCCGTGGTGCTCGCAATTCTCCGTACTGTTTCCGTGCAGCTCCTCTGCCGCTTATCCGGATCTCTCCGTGTTCCTGGATCTCCCTGCGTTCCTAGTTCCCCGTGCTCCTGGTGCTCTGTATTCACGGTTCTCGTTTCGTATTGTATTCCCGGGTGCTGTTTCATTACCACGTCGCCTGGGGTCGGTTGAACACTTGTGTCCGTAGCATTGGCCCCTTCGAGGCTGATCCCGGCGGTATCCCTGTATAGGGGTCAAGCGCTCCGGGGTCTCCCTCGCTGGGTCTCCAGTGTTGCGGCCTTGTGGCCCTCTCCAGGGGCGTGTAGTTCTGTGTTTTTGTTGTCTGTAATAAACCCGTTAACTCTACGGTACGTGTCTGCCTCTCTATCACCCGGTGTCAGCATCCGCTTTACGCGGTCCAGTGGGTCCACGTGTGTAGTCCGTCAGTGGGACGTGACAGAGTTTGCCCCGGCCATGGACCCCGCTGACGCTAGGTTTGATGCCCAGAGAGAGCTTGCCGGACTCCGCCAGAGTCATGACCAAATCGCGTCATTTGTCCAGTCCTTGGAGGCCCGTTTAGGGTCTCTCCCTGCCTCTGACCCCTCTCTCTCCTCCCAGGTGTTTCGTATCCACCAGGAATTGGACCACCAGAGGGAGATGCAGACCCGGTTGCTGTCCTTCATGTCCTCCGTTGACGACCGACTCATCAGCTTACAGAGAACGACAGACGCCTCGGGTTCCGTCTCCGCCTCATCCTCCGGACTCCCGGCTGGTGCTGCATCTTATCCACGGCTGTGCCAGCCTACCAGGTACTCCGGGGACCCTAAGGCTTGTCGGGGGTTTATTAACCAATGCCAACTCCATTTCCGGTTGTTACCCCACCAATTCCTGACGGATGAGGCAAGGGTGGCATTTCTGGCTTCTCACCTCGAGGGAGAGGCACTGGCATGGTTTAACCCCTTGCTTGAGAGAGAGGACCCCATTGTGTCGAACCTACAAGCCTTCCTGGATACGTTCCGTAGGACCTTTGACGAGCCCGGACGGGTAGCCTCCGCCACAGAGGCCCTCTTCACCCTACAGCAAGGTAACCTGTCTGTTGGTCAGTACGCTATCCGGTTTCGTACCCTAGCCTCCGAGCTCCGCTGGACGGATGAGCCCCTGATCGGTGTCTTCCGCCGGGGATTATCCAGTCGTATCAAGGACGAACTGGCTGTTCGGGATTTACCCAACTCCCTGGAGGAGCTCATTACCCTGGCTGTCCGGATCGATCGCCGCCTTCAAGAGCGGTCCAAGGAGCGGACACTGGAGAGGACTCAGGAGAGGCGATCTCCCCGTCTGGCTCCCACATTCCAGCGACCCCTTCTTCCTGCACCCTCGGCATCCCAAGCGGGCCACGAGTCCATGGAGGTTGATCGCACCCGTTTGAGTACCCAGACGAGAGAGGAGAGGATTACCCGGGGTCTGTGCCTTTACTGCGGAGGATCCGGTCACTTCTGTCGGCAGTGCCCCAAGCGGCCGGAAAACTCCTCCGTCTAGGTCAGGTAAGAGAGGCCAACCTAGGCGAGGGTGATTCCTCTCAACCTCTTACAATCTCTATCCAGGTGAAGGTCGGCAGTCTACGCCATTCGGAGATGGCATATCTGGATTCCGGGTCGGCTGGCAACTTCGTACAGCAGGAGACGGCCCAGCGCCTGGGTATACCCATCCATCCTCTACAGCATCCACGCACCATCACTGCCGTTGATGGAAGACCTCTACGGGATTCGGTAACAAGCATCACAGGTGAAGTGGAGATACAAGTGGGAGCTCTGCACACGGAGCGTCTCACCTTCTATGTTCTGCCGTCCCTTTCCCCTCCCTTCCTGCTGGGCTTGCCATGGCTTCGCGTACATGAACCCGTGCTGGATTGGCGAACCGGTGAAGTCTTGCGGTGGGGCCCGAATTGCCACAGTCGATGTCTTCGTCCCGTAAGCCCCGCTCGGATGCCTCCCTCTCCGGCAGCCTTACCCGGTCTGCCGTCAGCCTACTGGTCCTATGCGGACGTCTTCGACAAGAAAGAAGCCGAGACGTTACCTCCTCATAGGCCGTACGACTGTCCCATCGATCTGGTCCCCGGGTCTCACTCCCCAAGGGGCGCATCTACCCGCTGAACCCGCCCGAGACCCAGGCCATGGCAGAATATATTAGGGATAACCTAGCACGAGGATTCATTCAGAAGTCTTCTTCACCCGCCGGAGCGGGTTTCTTCTTCGTAAAGAAGAAGGACGGGTCTCTCCGACCGTGTATCGATTACCGGGGACTCAACGCCATAACGGTGAAGAACAGGTACCCGCTGCCCCTGATTCCCGAGCTCTTCGATCGGCTGCGGGGATCTCGGATCTTCACCAAGCTGGATCTACGGGGTGCGTACAATCTCGTCCGAATCCGAGCAGGCGATGAATGGAAAACCGCCTTCAACACGCGTGATGGCCACTACGAATATAAGGTAATGCCATTCGGCTTGAGCAATGCCCCTGCTGTATTTCAAGAATTCGTAAACGATGTCTTCCGGGATCTTCTCTATGTATGTGTCGTGGTCTACCTAGACGATATCCTGGTTTTTTCCCCCGATCTGCCCACTCACAGGCGAGATGTCCGGCGAGTCCTACGCCGATTGCGGGAGAACCGACTGTACGCCAAATATGAGAAGTGTGTCTTCGAACAAACTTCCTTGCCCTTTCTAGGTTACATCGTCTCCGATACCGGACTCGAAATGGATCCAGAGAAGCTGTCCGCCGTCCTGAAGTGGCCCAGACCGGTGGGACTCAAGGCGATCCAAAGGTTCCTGGGCTTCGCCAATTACTATCGGCAGTTTATTCCTCGGTTCTCGGATGTAGTTAAACCACTCACCACATTAACCCGGAAGGGGACGCCCGCCAAGGCTTGGACCCCCGAGGCCGAGTCCGCCTTTTTAACGCTCAAGAATGCGTTTTCTTCTGCTCCTGCTCTCCACAGGCCCATGGCGGATAAGCAGTTCTTTCTGGAGGTGGACGCATCCTCCTCGGGAGCAGGAGCCGTTCTCACCCAGAAGACCTCCACGGGACGCATGGTGACGTGCGGTTTTTTCTCCAAAGCTTTTACCTCCTGTGAAAGGAATTACTCCATCGGGGACCGGGAGTTGCTGGCCATCAAGATGGCTCTGGAGGAATGGCGCCACCTCCTTGAGGGCGCAGTACACCCAGTGGTGATCTACACCGACCACAAGAATCTGGCTTATCTGCAGTCTGCTCAGAGGCTCAACCCCCGGCAGGCACGATGGTCGCTGTTCTTTGCTCGTTTTAACTTTCGTCTTCATTTCCGCCCGGCAGACAAGAATATCAAGGCAGACGCCTTGTCTCGGTCCTTTCACGTCGAAGACCAGGAGGAGGAGCCACGCCCCATCATCAGTCCATCCAGTCTCGGTATAGTAGCTCCTCTCCGACTGTCTCTTCCCCCACCAGGTAAAACACTGGTAGCCGAGGCGGATCGAGGACACGTCCTGACCTGGGGTCATTCTTCTAGAGTCGCAGGGCATGTGGGTATAACGAAGACCCTACAGTTGATAGGACGACACTACTGGTGGCCTCAGATGCGACAGGATGTTACGGACTTCGTTTCCGCATGTTCCTCTTGTGCACGTCACAAGACGCCCAAGCGACTGCCCGTCGGGCCTCTTCTCCCTCTACCGGTACCCTCTGAGCCCTGGAGGCACATCGCGATGGACTTCGTCACCGACCTCCCGGCCTCCTCCGGTAACACAGTGGTATGGGTAGTCGTGGACAGGTTTTCCAAAATGGCCCACTTCATACCATTGCCTGGCCTTCCCTCTGCACCCCGGTTAGCGGAGCTGTTCTTCCTTCATATCCTCCGCTTACATGGTCTGCCAGCCCATATCGTGTCCGATAGAGGCGTGCAATTCGTCTCCCGATTCTGGCGGTCGCTCTGCAAGAAACTCGATGTCACATTGGATTTCTCATCTGCTTATCATCCGCAATCCAATGGGCAGGTGGAACGAGTGAATCAGGTGCTGTCTGGCTACTTACGGCACTACATCAACGCCCATCATGACAACTGGGTCTCCCTGCTTCCCTGGGCAGAGTTCGCCTATAACAACCATGTCGGTGAGTCTTCGCATAACTCTCCTTTTTTCATAGTCTACGGACACCATCCAAGGATACCGACACCCGTGGCCATCTCAACCCCAAATCCAGCAGCGGAGCAGGTAGCACGTGACTTCCCCCGGATCTGGACCGAGACGCGGTCTGCCCTGGAAAAAGCATCTAGACGGATGAAAGACCATGCCGACAAACGACGTTTGGACGCCCCCCTGTTCCAGCCAGGGGATAAGGTATGGCTTTCTTCCAAGTATGTCCGTCTCAAGGTGCCGTCCTACAAATTGGGTCCTCGCTACATTGGTCCTTTTGACGTCATCCGGAGGATAAACGAGGTATGCTACCAGCTGAAATTGCCGCCTACTCTGCGTATCCATAATTCTTTCCACCGGTCTCTCCTCAAACCTCTAGTCCTCAACCGGTACTCCCAAGAGTCTGAAGCACGGCCCCCGCCGGTCTCGGCTTCGGACGTCTTCGAGGTCAGTGCCATCCTGGACATGAAGAAGAGGGGCCGTTCCACTTGGTACCTGGTTGACTGGAAGGGGTTCGGCCCTGAAGAACGGTCCTGGGAGCCGGAGGAGAACATCAATGCTCCTCGCCTCTTGCGCAGGTTTCATGCCGGCCTGGTTCCGGGGGGGCGTGGCGGGGGGAGTACTGTAACTGCCCCGCGGTCCAGCGCCTCCGCCCTGCACCCTGCTCGTCCCTCTCCCCGTGCAGTTACCCTTCCTTCCCGGTTCCGGGGTCGGGGTTCCAGGTTACAGGTCGTCCGCAGGCGATCCCGGGGTTCCGGGGTGCTCCATCGCACACCTGCTGCTCAGACTGTCGCTCCCTGACTGCTGCCCTGCTCTGCTTCCCCTCAGTGTGTTCACTAGGGGGCGGGGCCGCTCTCTCTGCTACCTTTATAGGGCCAGCTGCCAATTAGGCTGCCCCGCCTCTCAGCCAGTCCCTGTAGGGCAGCAGGTATATAAAGTGTGCACTTGCTTCTGGACCTTGCCGGGGCAACTTCATTCATCCTGAAGTTGCCGGTCCTGGTCCTATTGTATGCTGTGATTCTGCAGTATTTAACATACATCTGTTTGTTCTTGTTGCAGTGTCGCTGTTCTGCCTTCGTGTTGCTCCGTGCTGCGTCACTACCTTTCCTCCGGACCGTCCTTGTGTGGTTTCCCTGGACTTCCCCGGACCGGACTCCGTGGTGCTCGCAATTCTCCGTACTGTTTCCGTGCAGCTCCTCTGCCGCTTATCCGGATCTCTCCGTGTTCCTGGATCTCCCTGCGTTCCTAGTTCCCCGTGCTCCTGGTGCTCTGTATTCACGGTTCTCGTTTCGTATTGTATTCCCGGGTGCTGTTTCATTACCACGTCGCCTGGGGTCGGTTGAACACTTGTGTCCGTAGCATTGGCCCCTTCGAGGCTGATCCCGGCGGTATCCCTGTATAGGGGTCAAGCGCTCCGGGGTCTCCCTCGCTGGGTCTCCAGTGTTGCGGCCTTGTGGCCCTCTCCAGGGGCGTGTAGTTCTGTGTTTTTGTTGTCTGTAATAAACCCGTTAACTCTACGGTACGTGTCTGCCTCTCTATCACCCGGTGTCAGCATCCGCTTTACGCGGTCCAGTGGGTCCACGTGTGTAGTCCGTCAGTGGGACGTGACACCTTGATACAGGTTAGGGACTAAAATCCTCTCCTGTGACTGTTGTCGCTGTATACAAGCAAAATGCGCAAGGGTGTTGGCAAGGAACAAGGAGGTGAACGTGATGGTGGTGCAGGCAGAGGCCGAGGTCGTGTGCATGCACTAATTTCGCAACAAGAAAGTGGCACATCTACTCGCTCACACGTCCTGTCCCAAATTGTTGGGGCCCGCTGCAGTACACCGCTCTTGAACCAACACCAGTGTCAACAGCTTGTTACTTGGATAGCGGATAATGCTTCAAGTCTGATTGGCACCTCCACAAACACCCTGTCTTCCACACGGTCAAGTGTCAGTAGCCGTGATACTACACTGCACATTTCCCAACCTGATCCTCCTTCCTACCAACAGGCTGAGTAAACGTCCACGGACATTACTGATCCCACACTTGGACACTCGGAAGTCCAGAAGTGTGTACCCATGGGTCAGTGGAGGTACATGGCAAATTCCCATTAGAAAATGTAAATTCAGTTGTCATTTGTTAGTGGTGTGGTGAAGTCTGGCCCAATCCAACCCTTGTTCATCTTGATCTCAGTCAGCCTGTCAGCATTTTCAGTTGACAGGCGGTTGCGTTTATCAGTAATGATTCCACCTGCGGCACTGAAAACACGCTCTGACAAAATGCTAGCGGCAGTGCAGGCCAGGACTTCCAAGGCGTAGAGAGCCAATTCATGTCACGTGTCCAGCTTGGAGACCCAATAATTGTAAGGCACAGAGGAATCTCGCAGTACAGTTGTTCGATCGGCAAGGTACTCCTCCAGCATCTGGCCAAACTTAGCATTTCTTGTGTCACTACCCCGCACCCGTCACTCCTCCTTGCTACAACTGAGTGTGAACACACTCCACTGCCGTGCCACCACCCCACATAGAGCGACCGCTCTGACCCTGGCTAATCTAAATATGTAAACCCTAAATCTAAATATGTGACCCTGGCTAATCTAAAGGCATTAGTGACCATTACCCTGTACAGGACAGCCCTCAGTTCAGAACTACTAAGGGCATACCCGCTGTTCCTATACTGATCATAAGGATCACATCCTTCATGAACCACAACATAGCTCAAGGCGACTTATGTGATCAAGGTCTTGAATGACCGAAACGTCATTCTGTCGCAATCACTATAAGAGCACTTGTTTCAATAAATTTCACCAACAAGCAAAAAAACTCCTTAAGTGTATGTGTGCAGTGATTCTAATAGACATACCCCGCACCTCAGGGGCTGTGATACGTGAGGGGCTGAGAAATCTGTCCCACCTCGTAAAGACTGTTTCCCTACCTTTGGCGGATTGGACTTGTGCCCCTCTCGGCCGTATGCCTTGGTTGTCCACCGATTCCTGACCTATGCCGCTAGCGTTTTGTGAGGGGAATGATTTGCCTACTTCCGTGACTATGGCCTTCTGGAACTGCTGCATTTTGGCTGACCTCTCTGCCTCAGGAATGACAGACATAAAGTTCTCCTTGTAGCGTGGGTCTAACAGTGTTGCCAACCAGTACAGATTGTCGGCCAAGATGTTCTGAACGCGAGGGTCACGAGCCAGGCAGCTTACCATAAAGTCAGCCATGTGTTCCAGACTCTTAACAGCCATCACTTCAGTATCCAGACCAACACGATGACTGAACATGCTGTCCTCCTCCTCCTCCTCCTCATCTCCCCTGTCCTCTGGCCAGCCACGCTGAATCGAGGGTATGACTGGTGTGCATGTCATATCCTCAATTTGGCCAGAGAGTTGCTCCATGTCTTTATCCTCCTCCTCCTCGTCATAGTCCTCCACTGCACGTTGTGATGAGATGAGGCTGGACTGTGTGTTTTCACCCACACCCACTACTGTTTCTTGCTCCAAGCCATCGCGCTCGGCCTGCAATGCATCCTCTTTGTTTTTCAGCAGAGACCGTTTTACAAGGCAGAGTAGTGGTATGGTGACGCTAATAATGGCGTCATCGCCGCTCACCATCTTGGTGGAGTCCTCAAAGTTTTGGAGGACAGTACATAGGTCGGACATCCATCTCCACTCCTCAGGTGTTATGTGTGGAGTTTGAACCATTTCCCGACGGCTTAGGTGATGCAGGTAGTCAACAACTGCCCTCTTCTGCTCACATATCCTGACCAACATGTGCAGAGTTGAATTCCAACGCGTGGGGACATCACACACCAGTCTGTGGGCCGTAAGACGCTAACGGGGCTGAAATCCGCCAAGGCCGGCTGAAGCAGCAGGTGACTTGCGAAAATGTGCAGACAGACGGCAAACTTTTACCAGCAGTTCAGACAGCTCTGGGTATGACTTTAGAAACCTCTGAACCACCAGGTTGAGCACGTGGGCCACGCATGGAACATGCGTCAGCTGGCCTCGCCTCAAAGCTGCCACCAGGTTCCGGCCATTGTCACACACAACCTTTCCTGGCTTTAGGTTCAGAGGTGTGAGCCAATGATCTGCCTGCTGTTTCAGAGCTGTCCACACCTCTTCTGCATTGTGGGGTTTGTCACCTATGCAGACTAGCTTCAGCACAGCCTGTTGCCGCTTCGCAGAGGCAGTGCTGCAGTGCTTCCAGCTTGGGACTGGTGTGGAGGGTACAGTGGATGAGGATGAGCAGGAGGAGGAGGAGGCTGAAGAGCATGACATTCCGGAGCTGTAGAGTGTCGGTGAAACCCTGACAGAGGTAGGGCCTGCTATCCTTGGTGTGGGAAGGACGTGTTCCGTCCCTTGCTCAGACTGTGTCAGAGCCTCCACAATATTAACCCAGTGTTTTGTCAAGGAGATGTAGCGGCCTTGCCCACAAGCACTTGTCCACGTGTCTGTGGTTATACACTTCAGCCCCTTACCTTACCCCTGCGGTATTAAAGAACAGCAATGACTGTCTAGCTGCAGTTTCCAATATCATATCCACTCTCTATTTGAAACTAAACCTTTCCAAAACTGAACTTCTTCTGCTCCCCCCATCCACTAACCTCCCTAAATCGGACATCTCTCTCTCAGTTTGTGGCACCACGATAACGCCTAGGCAGCAGGCTCGTTGTCTGGGTGTTATGTTTGACACCGATCTCTCCTTCTCCTCCCACACACAATGTCTCGTCCGCTCATGTCGCTTACACCTGAAGAATATCTCCAGAGTCCGTCCCTTTCTCACCCTGTAAACAACAAAAACCCTCACCGTGGCCCTAATCCATTCCCGCCTTGACTATTGCAATTCTCTATTAAGCGGCCTCCCCCTCACCAGAGTTTCTCCTCTCCAGTCCATCCTTAATGCAGCAGCCAGGATCACCCATCTGGCCAATAGTTACTCAGATGCCTCTGCTCTGTGCCAGTCATTGCACTGGCTGCCCGTATACTACAGGATCAAATTCAAATTACTTCTTCTCACCCACAAAGCTCTTCACAGTGCAGCACCCTCCTACCTCTCCTCCCTCATCTCTGTCTATCACCCCACTCGCGCTCTACGTTCCTCAAATGACCTTCGACTGACATCTGTAATAATCCGATCCTCCCACTCCCGGCTCCAAGACTTCTCCAGAGCTGCACCAAACCTCTGGAATGCTTTACCCCAAGAAATCAGGACTATCCACAACTTGCATGGCTTCAGACGATCCCTAAAAACGCATCTTTTTAAGGCGGCCTATCATACTCCCTAATAGAAGTCCTTTGTACTGTAGATAGTGAATGGGCTATCCCTCTGGACATTACTCTTCGACAAACTCCACCAAACCAAAAAGGTCTACACAGACTGTATAATGACCATCCATGTAAGCTTAGTTCTATGCCCCATTTCCTCAAGATGCCTGGACCATCAGTGCAATAAGCCCCTGTACCTTGTGCAACCCCTATCCCGTTTGTAGATTGTAAGCTCTTTTGAGCAGGGTCACCTTCATTTCTTGCTTTATTTTTTGTATTTTCTTTTTTACATTGATTCTATGCCTATTGTTTTGTATCCAATTATTCTACTGTATTTGTTCTCTACTGTAATTACTTACTGTATTATATTTTCTGTACTCTAACCCTACATTGTAAAGCGCTGCGTAATATGTTGGCGCTATATAAATAAAGCTTTATTATTATTAGGTGGACTTTGGCTGAAACAGCGTTGTTCAGGGCACGTGTGATGCTGTTGGACACGTGGTTATGCAATGCGGGGACGGCACATCTGGAGAAATAGTGGCGGCTGGGGACCGAGTAACGTGGGACAGCAGCCGCCATCAGGTCGCGGAATGCTTCCGTCTCCACCAGCCGGAAAGGCAACATTTGTAGCGCTATGAGTCGCGAAATGTGATCATTCAGGACTGTGGCATGTGGGGCGTTGGCAGCGTATTTGCGCCTGCGTTCAAATGTTTGCTGAATGGATAATTGAACGCTGCGCTGGGACAAGGATGTGCTTGATGGTGGTGTAATTTGTGCGTGGGCAACTTCAGGTGCAGGGCCGGAGGCTTGTTCGCGGCCAGCATGGACAGGGGATTGGCTCGCACTCACAACAGGCGAAGACGTAGCAGTGACATCAGCAAGCGCCGCTCCTCGACTCTGTTGTACTTCCCACAAAGTCGGGTGCTTGGCTGACATGTGCCTGATCATGCTGGTGGTGGTCAGGCTGCTAGTTTTCGTACCCCTGTTGATGCTGGCATGGCAGGTGTTGCAAATGGCCTTTTTAGAGTCATCTGGAGCCAACTTAAAATTCTGCCAGACTCGGGAAGACCTAACATTTGCACAGGCACCTTGTGTCGTATTGTTGTTCCGGGGAACGGTTGCCTGCCTTCTGGCTGCGTACCCGACCCTGCTTCGTACTGCCTGTTGGAATGCTACGCCTCCCTCCCCCTGTGCACTGCTGTCCTCGCTCTGCATATACTCCTGCCAGGTTGGGTCAGCTACTGGATCATCCACCACGTCGTCTTCCTATTCCTTGGCTAATCGCTGGACTGCTCCTCCTTCTCCTCATGTGCCACCATGATGAACGTTACAATAGTTTGGCTGTTGTTTCAGGTATACCCCCAGTGGTAAATTTTTACGCCCATTCTTTTTGAATGGGCATTACAAAGACAGGATACCCGCATCTTTTTAATGTGAAAAATGTTTTGAGGCCCTCCTGCACGTCTCTATCCAGGGACAATGAGGAGCCTCCCAATTTTTGGCTGCCCTGGCCAAAGGCCTATAGTACAATACACCCACTTGAGGGTACAGGCCCTCCTGCACGTCTCTATCCAGGGACAAAGAGGAGCCTCCCAATTTTTGGCTGCCCTGACCAAAGGGCTATACTACAATACACCCACTTGAGGGTTACAGGCCCTACTATATGTCTGTATGCATGGGTCATTGTTGAACCTCCCAATTTTTGGCTGCCCTGGCCAAAGGGCTATACTACAATACACCCACTTGAGGGTTACAGGCCCTCCTGCACGTCTCTATCCAGGGACAAAGAGGAGCCTCCCAATTTTTGGCTGCCCTGACCAAAGGGCTATACTACAATACACCCACTTGAGGGTTACAGGCCCTACTACATGTCTGTATGCATGGGTCATTGTTGAACCTCCCAATTTTTGGCTGCCCTGGCCAAAGGCCTATACTACAATACACCCACTTGAGGGTTACAGGCCCTACTACATGTCTGTATGCATGGGTCATTGTTGAACCTTCCAATTTTTGGCTGCCCTGGCCAAAGGGCTATACTACAATACACCCAGTTCTTGTTTACAGGCCATCCTGCATGTCTGTATCCAGGGGCATTGGTGAACCTTCCAATTTTGGACTGCCCTTGCAAAGGAAGATACTACAATAGTTCCTCAAAATGGGCACATTATTTCAAGACAAGGCTTCATGTACGTCTCTTGTCAGGGTCATCGGAGTGCCGCACAATGTTTTCACGTAAAATCTTTCATGTAATCACAAAAAGTAACATACACCAGCTGTATCTCACTATTGGTTATGTGCCCTTAACATTTCCACTCTAAATATTCATTTTGGTGTCATTTTGGAAGGTTTTCTGGAGACTCCGTAAAATTGGCGTGAAACTCGGACAACATTGTTCACAGCTGTGACTTTTAAGTGAGAAATGCTTCCAGGGGTCTTCCCCATGGTGTTGCCATGTCATTTGAGCACTCTTCTGAGACTTTTGTGACATTTTTAGGGTTTTTCCATGCTGCCGGCAGTCATTTCATAAAAATACTCGTGTCTCCCATAGGATAACATTGGGCTCGTTACTCGGGCCGAGTACACGAGTATCTCGGGATGCTCGGCCCGAGCTTCGAGCACCCGAGCATTTTAGTACTCGCTCATCACTATTAATAATCTTCTTGAATTTAATTTTGCTTGAGGGATGCAGTTTTTGGAATGGTGTCACTTTTGGGTGTTTTCTGTCATGTGCACCCCTCAAAGGGACTTCAAATGTGATGTGGTCACTAAAAAAAATGGTTTTGTAAATTTTGGTTGAAAAATGAAAAATTGCTCATGAACTTTGAACCCTTATAACTTCCTAACAAAAAATTGTTTTTTTCCAAAATTGTGCTGATGTGAAGTAGACATGTGGGAGATATTATTTAATAACTATTTTGTGTCACATAACTCTCTGGTTTAGCAGAAAAAAAAATTCAAAATTTGAAAATTGCTAAATTTTCAACATTTTTGCCATATTTTTGATGTTTTCACAAATTAATGCAAAAATTATCGACCTAAATTTAATACTTGCATAGAGCCCAATATGTCAAGAAAAAACAATCTCAGAATCGCTAGGATCGGTTCAAGCATTCCAGAGTTATAACCTCATAAATAGACACTGGTCAGAATTGCAAAAAATGCCAAGGTCTTTAGGGTCAAAATAGGCTGGGTCCTGAAGGGGTTATTCTTACTTTTTTTTTTTGTTTAAAATTGTTTTTTTTGCAACAGCTATTTCAGTGTGATATATGTAATAACTGATGGACACAGTAATATTTCAGGATTGAAATGAGGTTTATTGTACTAACCGAAAATGTGAAATATGCATTATTTCAAAAATTGACTGGTGTAAAAGTATGGGCACCCTTCTGATTTTCATGATTTGAATACTCCTAACTACTTTTTACTGACTTACTGAAGCACTAAATTGGTTTGGTAACCTCATTGAGCTTTGTACTTCATAGCCCGGTGTATCCAATCATGAGAAAAGCTATGTCAGGTGTCCACTTGCAAGTTGTTCTCCTAGTTGCATCTTTTCTGAGGAGTGGCATCATGGGCTCCTCAAAACAGCTCTCAAATGATCTGAAAAAAAAGATTGTTCAACATAGTTGTTCAGGGGAAGGATACAAAAATTTGTCTCAGAGATTTAACTTGTCAGTTTCCACTGTGAGGAACATAGTAAGGAAATGGAAGACCACAGGGACAGTTCTTGTAAAGGCCAGAAGTGGCAGGCCAACAAAAATATCAGAAAGGCAGAGAAGAAGAATGGTGAGAACAGTCAAGAACAATCCACAGACCACCTCCAAAGACCTGCAGCATCATCTTGCTGCAGGTGATGTCTCTGCAATGGTCAACAATACAGCGCACACTCCACAAGGAGAAGCTGTATGGGAGAGTGATGCAAAAGAAGCCGTTTCTGCATGCACGCCACAAACAGAGTCGCCTGAGGTATGCAAAAGCACATTTGGACAAGCTAGTTTCAGTTTCATTTTGGAAGAAGGTCCTGTGGACTGATGAAACAAAGATTGAGTTGTTTGGTCATACAACAAGGCGTTATGCATGGTGCCACAAAAACACAGCATTCCAAGAAAAACACTTGCTACCCACTGTCAAATTTGGGGGAAGGTCAATCATGCTTTGGGGCTGTGTGGCCAATGACGGCACCGGGAATCTTGTTAAAGTTGAGGGTCGCATGGATTCCACTCAGTATCAGCAGATTCTTTTTTTAAATCAGATAGTTTTTATTCAAGTTTAAACATTATAACAAATAATGCAATACATCCCAAAACTCCCATCCCAACCACCCTCCCGGTCCAGTGATACATTCATTTTGAGCAGATATAAAGTTTATATACAAACATAGCATTTATCACAATGTACCCGTTGTACCAACATGACAAATCCCGGAGCCCGGGTATCGCAGGTGAATCCTCGGAGTAGCTAACCAACCGATGACACGTCTCGAAGATTCAGCCATCCCGCCCATATTTTGTCGAATATATTCGGTCTTTCCCGTTTGATGTAAATGAGTTTTTCTCTGCTAACAATCAAATTAAGTTTCTGTATATATTCTCTACGCGTGGGGACCGCGTCTGAGGTCCAATGTAATGCTATCAGTTTCCTAGCTATGTAAAGCATTCTGGCGACTGCAATTTGTAGATAATCATCACCCCCAACCTCCTCCACGTATCCGAGCACACAGATGCACGGATCCCTGGGGATATCCTGTTCCGTTGCCCTATGTATTAGATTAAGGACCACGATCCAAAACACTTGAATGCAAGGGCATAACCAGAACATATGGAGAATATCAGCGCCATCTAGTGTGCACTTGGGGCAGCACGAAGTCTGTCTCAAGCCTCGATCAAATAACCATTTGGGCGTCCTGTATACCCTATATAGGATATACAGCTGAGAGAGACGGCCCGGCTCACTAAGCGATAACCGAGGGATCATGTTCATTATTGACTCCCAATGTTCTGCCGTAATACCCTCTATTTGTTGTTCCCATTTCTCCAACACCTTTATCGGGTGTCCTGACAAACTTGTTGACAGGAGTCTCCCATACACAAAGGAGATGAGTCCTCTCGTAGAGGTTTGCATGCCTATCATAGTAACCATAGCATCTTGCTGTATGGCAATGTTTTGTATTCGAGCCTGTGCCTCGTAAGCATGTCGCAACTGCAAATACTGGTAGAATGAGGAGTGTGGAAGCGAAAATTCGCCTCGCAAGATTTCAAATGTTTTAAAAACTCCCCCATCCACCAGCTGTGAAAGCCACCAGATGCCCACACGACGCCAGTGCGCGAACCCCTTCAGTGCCTGTAAATGTGGCAGATGAGGGTTGTCCCAAATGGGAGCATATCTTGTAAAGCCTACAATTCCTCTCAAACTTTTCAACTTATTCCATACTCTAACCATGAGCATTACCGTGGGGATCCTGGATGCCCACGGCCTCAAGCTTCCAGACTCCAGCTTAGACAGTAGAGGTCCCCGACCCCCCAAAAACTGGAGGATGCCGCGACCTCCCCCCTGTCTCCCGGTTGAGTGTTCCGCTTTCCCCGCCAAATGTTGACATTGAGAGGATATAAAATATAACCAAGGGTTGGGCAGCGCCAGTCCCCCCCCTCCTTACTCCGTTGCAGATGTTCTAACTTTATCCTAGCGCTCTTTTTCACCCAGACAAGTTCCTTAAATAATGCATTTATTTTGAAAAATCTATTCTGTGGAAGCCAGATTAGGGAATTGTGAAGGACGTACAGGAGCTGAGGCATGACTACCATCTTCGACAAATTCACCCCCCCTACTACCGACAGGTGTAATTTAGCCCAGGCTTTAATCTTTTGTTTAATACTAACCATCAGCAGCGCTAGATTCAAACGCTCATAGTCGGAGACACAGTGACACCCAAGTATTTAAAGCTAGCTACGACCGGCACACAAGGTATTTCAATCACAGTCGGATCTAATGGCATGATTGCAGATTTTTCCCAGTTTATAGTCAGTCCCGAAATAGCACCAAATTGTGTAAGCAGCGACATGGCACTGCGCAAAGATTTGTCCAGGTCAGCTAAAAACAGAAGAAGATCGTCCTCATAAAGCTCCACTTTCTCCTCCAACAGTCCGTACTTGAACCCCACAATGTCCGTATGTCGTCTTATCCTCGAAGCCAAAGGCTCTATAGCCAAGGCAAAAAGCAGTGGGAAAAGCAGACAGCCCTGCCTCGTACCCCTGTGGAGAGGAAAATAATCAGATAGCGATCCATTTGCCCGTATTCTCGCCTTCGGCTGCGAGTACAAGAGCCTGATCCAGCTAATGAAGCCGGGGCCAAACCCCATGCACTCCAGCGTGGCAAAAAGATAAGACCACTCCACACTATCGAAAGCCTTTGCGGCATCTAGAAACAGGACTACCTGCCTCCCCTTATTAACCGCCCCCACCTGCATATTTAAATATAAACGTCTAATATTTAGAGACATTGACTTACGAGGCATAAAACCAGTCTGGTCCGGGTGCACTAAGGATTCCACTACTTTCGAGAGGCGAATAGCCAGTACCTTTGCCAACAGCTTAACGTCGGCTGTCAGGAGCGAGATTGGCCTATATGACGGGGAGGTAGGGTCTTTGTCCTTTTTCAGAAGGACAGTGATAATGGCCTCCCGCATAGATGGCGGAAGGGTCCCCAGTCGGAGACTATCATTGAGCGTGTCCAAGAGCACAGGAAGCAGCACTGCCCTATACTCTTTATAGACCTCCACAAGTAGACCATCCGTCCCCGGAGCCCTGCCGGTCGTCATAGTACCCAGAGCCTCCTCCAACTCGTCCAGGCCCAGAGGTTCATCCAGTAAGGCCCTGTCTACGTCAGTAAGTCGCGGAAGTCTAGCAGCTCCCAGGAAGTCTGTAATTTCCACCGCAGACCCCCTAGAGTGTGAGGAATACAGGTCGGTATAAAATGTCTCTAAAATGTTAAGTATTCCCGGCGTGTCAGTAGCAAGCAATCCGTTCTCAAGTCGAAGCCCCGCTATAAAGGACGGTCCTCTCTGTGCCGACGTTATATCCGAGAGCAGATGTCCCACACTCTCCGCACTTTCATAATATTGGGTCGATTGAAACATACGCTTTTGTGCCGCCATATCTAAAGTCATTTTGTGCACACGCGACTGAACTTCCTTAATTCTCGTCTGCGCAGCAGGGGTGAACTGTGTCGAAAGATTCTGCTCCGCTGCCTCCAAGTCCCGTAATAAAAGCTCAGAGCTAGCTCTAGAATTGGACTTAACCTTAGAAATTTCACATATATACATGCTGCGCAGGTACGTCTTCAGAGATTCCCAATCTACTAGACTCGAAGCCGAGTTCACATTTACAGAGAGGAATTCCTGCAACTCAGAAGTGAAAGTACCGGCCCCATCCACCAGCTGTAGCCAGAATGGATTTTGGCGCCACAACGGCCTGTTCCCCATCGCGTTTGCTTCCCTAATCTTAATGAACAATGGTGAATGGTCTGACACCGTTCTCTGTAGATACATAATGGTTACGACCTTTACCAGCATAGGACCATCCCTCAGGGCCAAATCTATGCGAGACAAGGAGGAAAATGTAGAGGAAAAGCACGAGTACTGATACACTCCCGGGTTACGACATCTCCACAAATCAGTCAATGCCAACTCCTGCACAAGCGTTCCAAAGGGCGTGCGATTACCCCCAGGTGCATGATTACCTCTATCCCAATGTGCATAAAGAATATTATTAAAATCTCCCACCCATAGGCATGGAATCCCTGGGAAGTCTCTCAAAATAGTAACATAGTAACATAGTAACATAGTTTTTAAGGTTGAAGGAAGACTTTAAGTCCATCTAGTTCAACCCATAGCCTAACATGTTGATCCAGAGGAAGGCAAAAAAAACCCATGTGGCAACACTAAGCTCCACATTGGGGGAAAAAATTCCTTCCTGACTCCAGATACGGCAATCAGACTAATTCCCTGGATCAACGCCCTATCAAAGAATCTAGTATATATAACCGGTAATATTATAGTTTTCAAGAAAGGCATCCAGGCCCTTCTTAAATGTTAGTAGTGACTCACTCATTACAACATCATGTGGCAGAGAGTTCCATAGTCTCACTGCTCTTACAGTAAAGAATCCACGTCTGTGATTATGATTAAACCTTCTTCCCTCCAGACGTAGAGGATGCCCCCTTGTCCCAGTCTCAGGCCTAAGAGTAAAGAGATCATTAGAAAGGTCTCTGTACTGTCCCCTCATATATTTATACATTATTATAAGATCACCCCTAAGCCTTCGTTTTTCCAAGCTAAATAACCCCAAGTTTAATAACCTGTCTTGGTATTGCAGACCCCTTAGTCCTCTAATAACTTTTGTCGCTCTTCTCTGGACCCGCTCTAGTTCAGCTATGTCTTTCTTATACACCGGAGACCAGAATTGTACACAGTATTCTAAGTGTGGTCGCACTAGTGACTTGTATAGAGGTAAAATTATGTTCTCCTCATGAGCATCTATGCCTCTTTTAATACATCCCATTATTTTATTTGCCTTTACAGCAGCTGCCTGACACTGGCCACTAAATGTGAGTTTGTCATCTACCCATACACCCAGGTCTTTTTCAGTGGTAGTTTTGCCCAGTGTTTTATAATTAAGCACATAATTATACCCTTTGTTTCCTCTGCCCAAGTGCATGACTTTACATTTATCCCCATTAAAGCGCATTTGCCATTTAGCAGCCCAAGCTTCTAGTTTACATAAATCCTCCTGTAATATAAAATTGTCCTCCTCTGTATTGATTACCCTGCAGAGTTTAGTGTCATCTGCAAATATTGAGATTCTACTCTGTATGCCCCCTACAAGGTCATTAATAAATATATTAAATAGGAGCGGGCCCAACACTGACCCCTGTGGTACCCCACTGTTAACTGTGACCCATTCTGAGTGTGTTCCATTAATAACCACCCTTTGTTTCCTATCACTAAGCCAGTTCTTAACCCACTTACACATATTTTCCCCTATCCCCATTGCCCTCATTTTATGTATCAACCTTTTGTGTGGCACCGTATCAAAAGCTTTTGAAAAGTCCATATACACCACATCCACTGCATTTCCTTGGTCCAGTCCAGAACTTACTTCTTCATAGAAGCTTATTAGATTAGTTTGACAGGAACGGTCCCTCGTAAAACCATGTTGATAATGGGTCATGAGGTTATTTTTGTTCAGATACTCCAGTATAGCATCTCTTAGAAAACCCTCTAGGATTTTACCCACAGTAGAGGTTAAGCTTACTGGCCTATAATTTCCAAGTTCAGTTTTTGTCCCCTTTTTGAATATTGGCACCACATTTGCTATACGCCAGTCCTGTGGTACAGACCCTGATATTATGGAATCTTTAAATATTAAAAATAATGGTCTATCTATGACAGTACTTAATTCCTGCAGCACTCTGGGGTGTATCCCATCTGGGCCCGGGATTTGTCAATTTTAGTGATTTTTAGACGATGCCGTACTTCCTCTTGGGTTAAGCAGGTGACGTTTAATTGAGAATTTTTGTTATCACTGATCATATTGTCTGTCATGGGATTTTCTTGTGTAAATACTGTTGAAAAAAAGTCATTTAGCATATTTGCTTTTTCCTCATCCTCATCCACCATTTCACCCAGACTATTTTTAAAGGGGCCAACACCATCATTTTTTAGTTTCTTACTATTTATGTAGTTAAAAAATATTTTGGGATTCTTTTTACTTTCTCTGGCAATGAGTCTCTCTGTCTCAATCTTTGCTGCCTTGATTTGCTTTTTACAAATGTTATTTAATTTTCTGTATTTATTTAATGCTTCATCACTACCTACTTGCTTTAATTCCCTAAATGCTTTCTTTTTGTCACATATTGCACTTCTTACCGCTTTATTTAGCCATAGTGGTTTCCTCCTATTTCTAGCATGCTTATTCCCATAGGGTATATATTGTGCACAGGTCCTATTCAGGATGCTAATAAACATCTCCCATTTGTGTTGTGTACTTTTATGTCTCAGGACATCGTCCCAGTTTATTGCACTAAGATCATCTCTCAACCGTTGGAAATTTGCCTTCCTGAAGTTTAGTGTCCTTGTGGCCCCTCTACTACACGTCTTAGTAAAGGATACTTGAAAGCTTATTAAGTTATGATCACTATTACCCAAGTGACCTCCAACCCGTATATTTGATATGCGGTCTGGCCTGTTGGTTAATATTAGGTCCAGCAGTGCCCCCCTTCTTGTTGGGTCCTGAACCAGTTGTGAAAGGTAATTGTCTCTTATAGTTTTCAAAAACTTATTACCTTTGCTAGAACTGCAGGTTTCTGATCCCCAATGTATTTCAGGGTAGTTGAAGTCCCCCATAATAATGACTTCTCCCTGAGTCGCTGCTTCATCTATTTGCTTTATGAGGATATTCTCCTCCACTTCCATTATTGTTGGGGACTTATAACAAACCCCTATCAGTAATTTATTTTTTTTCCCCCTCCCCTTATCTCCACCCACAGAGACTCTACATTTCCATTAGATTCACCTATATTATCACGCAGGATGGGTTTTAAGGATGATTTTACGTATAAACATACACCTCCTCCTCGCCTATTTGTACGGTCATTTCTGAACAGACAATAGCCCTGTAAATTAACAGCCCAGTCATGGCTCTCATCCAGCCAAGTCTCTGAAATCCCCACCATGTCATAATTATTTTCCAACAAAATCAATTCTAATTCCTCCATTTTGTTGGTGAGGCTTCTGGCATTAGTGAACATGCACTTTATGCATCTCTCTTTACCTCTATTCCTTCCTACTAGATTGACTGTTCTAACCCCACCCCCCATGCCACCCCCAATTTTATTACTTGTGCCCAGGTTACTGTTTACACTATCTTCCCCTCCTATACAATGAATACCCTCCCCCCCAATCCCTAGTTTAAACACTCCTCCAACCTTCTAGCCATTTTCTCCCCCAGCACAGCTGCACCCTCCCCATTGAGGTGCAGCCCGTCCCTAGCATAGAACCTGTAGCCAACAGAGAAGTCGGCCCAGTTCTCCAGGAACCCAAACCCCTCCTTCCTACACCAATTCCTGAGCCACTTATTTATCTCCCTAATCTCCCGTTGCCTCTCTGGTGTGGCACGTGGTACAGGCAGTATTTCAGAGAATACTACCTTGGAGGTCCTTGCCTTAAGCTTGCAGCCTAATTCCCTGAAATCATCTTTAAGGACCTTCCACCTACCTCTAACTTTGTCATTTGTGCCAATGTGCACCATGACCGCTGGGTCCTCACCAGCCCCTCCCAGTAATCTGTCAACCCGATCAGCGATGTGCCGGACTCGAGCGCCAGGTAGGCAGCACACTGTTCGACGATCCCTGTCTTTGTGACAGATTGCCCTATCTATTCCCCTAATAATTGAGTCCCCCACTACCAGCACCTGTCTGGCCTGCCCTACTCTCCTGTTTTCCCCCTTACTGGAGCAGACACTCCTCTGGCTTTCAGAGGTCATGCCCTGCTGCAGCAGTGCTGTACCTGAACTCACACCCCCCTCATCTGCCAACATAGCAAATTTATTGGGGTGTGCCAGATCAGGGCTAGCCTCCCTGGCACCCTTCCCTCTACCCCGCCTTCTAACTGTCACCCAGCTAGCTACCTCATGGTCCTGAGGCTCCATAGTACCATCCTCCCCCACATCTATCCCATTGAGCAGCTGTTCAGTGAGCAGCAGACTCCTTTCCATATTGTCTATGGATCTCAGCGTTGTCAGTCGTTCATTTAGATCCAGTATCTGGGCTTCCAAATGCACAACGTACTCACATCTCACACAGCAGTATGCACCCTCGGCCGGCTGGTCAAGGAATGCATACATGTGGCAAGATGTACACTGGATGGCATTGCCAATCATGGAGCTCATTTCCTAATGGGGATTGCACCAGACAGAAATGATAAGTAAAAAGAAATGCAAAGTATTAATAAAATACAACCAGCAATTCAGTAAGTCCTCCCTTCCAAACTCCCTTAATCCAAAGTCACTGAATCACAAGTCACACACTTACTTCTGTCGCACTTGCGCTCTGTCACACAAAGCTCGTCACACTCGCTAGACACTCAGATATATAGAGGTTTTTTTTCCCTTAGTGAGTATTTGGTATATAGGTTTACTGCTATATGGCGGGGGGATATAGAGAGCCACCAAGACCAGCGAGACAGCGAACAATATACAATGTAAGATCACAAACCGCCCCTCCTCATCTTCCACCACCCGCTTACATACAAATTGGGCACCTTGTCTAATTAGGATACTAACACCCCTGGAATATTGCGAATATGTGGAGTGATAACTCGCCTGTATCCACCGTTTATCCAGAATGGCTAGCGTCTCACGGGTGAGGTGTTTTTCCTGCAGGCATATCACAGTTGGTTTATGGTCTGTAATAAAGAAGAATATCGCCTGCCTCTTGACTGGAGACTTTAACCCCCTGACGTTCCAGCTAAATACTCCAAAATCTCCCATGGTAGGCACTTAAAAGAAATAACATCAATAAATTTCCCGCTCTCAACAATATATAGCTTGACATACATATTCGTATCAAAGGACCGAACATCCCTCCCCTTTTCTCCTCCCCCCTGAACAACATGCCCCAACATAGTGTCCTAAAGCGTCAATTCACCCCGATAGAAGCTAATGAAAAGCCCCAAGCCCGAGGCAAGTTAGAAACCGGGCGTCTTACTTCCCATCACGCCGCCCCCATGTGTCAGGATACCACCCCACAGCACGTTATGTTTGTCCGTGCATCTGTTGAAAACTATGCATCAAAGAACCTGCAGCGTTCAACCACAGTCCTCTCCTTCCGCCCTTAGATGCTGCTCATTAATGTCCAGCCACTCAGCCGCCTGTACAGCCTCCAAGAAGAAGTGAACTTTATTCCCAGCTTCCACCCTCAGTTTGGCGAGAAAGATCATAGAGTATTTGACGCCGAGATCTCTCAGTCGTCTTTTAACATCTGTAAACTTGGCTCTCATTTTCTTCACTTTTGGAGAGACGTCCGGGTAAAAGGATACCCTCGATCCCTCAATGGTCAGACCAGAATGGTCTCTGGAGAACCTAAGGATTATGCCTCTGTCCTTATAATGAAGGATTTTAGCCAGGATAGGTCGTGATAGATTGCCGGGGGAGGAGGACGGGCCGGAACCCTGTGGGCGTGCTCCACTGCGTATAAGTGAGTCAGATTGACAGCGCCGACTGCTCCTTTAATCCATCCTCAACATAGGCAGTAGGGTTTTTGCCCTCACATCTTTCAGGCACACCAACAATGTGCACATTATTGCGCCTGGACCTGTTCTCTAAGTCATCTGTTTTGTCCCATATTGCAGCAATGTCTTTCCTGGTTTCTTTATGGTGTTGCACAGACTTAGTAACTTTGTCCTCCAGAGTGCCAACTCTCCTTTCCAGTGCCCAGTCCTATTCTTGACTGTATGCAGATCATGTTGGACTGTTTGCATGGACTCTTGCAAGCATCCTAGCTGTGTGAGTACATTCGTTATAGCAGACCCACATTGCAGCACAGCCATCAACACATCTTTTATTGTGGGTTCAGCAGGGACTAGCAGATGCAGTGCTGTTAGCTGCTTTCTGTTTTGTTCCACCATCTCTCCCCAGCTAGCCAGTGGCTCCTGTGTCTCCTGCCCTCCAGCACTGTTCATATCCTCCTCCCCCTCCTCACTGATTCCTGACTCCGTACCTTCTCCTATGGCACCTGGGTGACCTTTCTTATCTTCCTGCATTCCTCTTGCAATCTCCTCCGCTCTAGTAAATCTCCGCAGCCGGGTCTCCACGTCCCTGTTTCTGGCTGTACTGTCTGCTGCCTCCTCCTCCAACACACGTGCTGAGGCTGATGGGCCATTTTGGGAGCCCAGGGTCAGCTCCCCCACCGTCTTCTTAAGGCCTTTCTTAGGCATCCTGCCAGGTAAGAACGCTAACGCCGGCTCCCAATCGTGGCCAGGGGTCTCAGGCAGCTATTCCGATATAATACCGGCCGCGCTGTGGGGAATAGCAACGGTAATTAGCCCGATCGAGTGGGAGCTCTTCACATGTGCTTCCTCTCTACATGCCTCTTGACCACGCCCCCCTCATCAGCAGATTCTTGAGAATAATGTTCAAGAATCAGTGTCAAAGTTGAAGTTACCCCCGGGATGGATCTTTCAGCAAGACAATGATCCAAAACACTGCTCCAAATCTACTCAGGCATTCATGCAGAGGAACAATTACAATGTTTTGGAATGGATATCCCAGTCCCCAGACCTGAATATCATTGAACATCTGTGGGATGTTTTGAAGCGGGCTGTCCATACTCGGCGACCATCAAACTTAACTGAACTGGAATTGTTTTGTAAAGAGGAATGGTCAAAAATACCTTCATCCAGGATCCAGGAACTACTAAATATTAATGCCACTTTTCTGTTGAGGTACCCATACTTTTGCACCTGACAATTTTTCAAATAATGCATATTTCACATTTTGGTTAGTACAATAAACCGCATTTCAATCCTAAAATATTACTGTGTCCATCAGTTATTACATATATCACACTGAAATAGCTGTTGCAAAAAAACAATTTTTTTTTTAAAAAAAAAAGAGTAAGATTAAGAGGGGTGCCCAAACTTTTTCATATGACTGTATGTAACCTTCCTTGCTCTACCTTCACCTTCACATCCAGAAACTCAAGCATTTTATCCCCCATTACAAAGGTAAACTTCATATTAATGTCGTTGTTCTTGTTTAGATAATCTACAAAAGCCTTAAAAGCCTTAAAGCCTTTAAGGATTTTGTAGAGTATCTAAACGTGAACAATGTTCATGGGCCTTGAGAGGGTTGAGATGCCATCAAATGGGGGTAATTTGCATAGACTGCTCCTACAGAGTGAAGCAAAGTGGATCCTGAGATTGAAAGCTCTACTTGGTTTTAATGACAAAAATGATTTATCTGTTTTTTGTAGAGGCATTTAAAGTGTAATACTTTATATCTGTTGATATGCACAAATGTACAATTTTATGCACTATTGGATATGCACAAATGTATGTTGTTAATGACACATGTCACTTTAATGGCAAAGGCCACTTTTCTACTATGTACACTCGCAGCGGAAGTACCCTGACCGGCGCTAGCAATCTCGCTCAGTGTGACACGCAGCAGCAATCAGGCCCCCGCAGTGAGATCAATACTAAGCCCTAGAGTGACAGGGTCCCAACGACCGCCATAGCGTTGCTGCATTGCTGGTGAGATCTGGCTGGTTGATATCTCATCAGCGATCATGTAGTGACACTCCAGCGATCCCTACCAGGTCGTATCATTGTAGGGATCACTGGAGCGTTGCCAATTCTGATGGTACCTTACTGATCGCTGGTAAGGTGTCATACGTGCAGGTATATTAAACGAAGCCGCGTCGCTGATTGAGGAAAATCCTGTGTATTCATTGCATTATTTTTAAATCTTCATAAATAAACTACATACATATTCTAAATACCCGATGCATTAGAATCAGGCCACCATCTAGTAGATAATAATCGGGAGATTAACCGGAGTACCGCTATAAGTTACTAAGCATCAAGAAAAATATGGTACATTAAATCCTTCTTGTCATTTAAACCAAGTGGAAATCTTGTATTTAAGCGTTGTAACTTTCCCGATTGAGCAGTTTCCGACCCCAGTCCCCGCCGTGTATTGGCTTGCTTACATATTCAATGCCTTTAGCTGTGAGACTATTTAATCTGCCGCTATGGATCTCTAGAAAGTGTTTAAACAAGCCTGACAGGGATCTTTTGCTACTAGCTGTGGATGAATCCATAGCCGTAATGTGTTCTTTTTTTAAGAGGGCGACTTGTACATACAATGTAATCCACATTACACAACGTACAAGAAGCCATGTAAACAATGTGTGTTGAAGCACAATTGATGTAGCTCCCAATTCTATACGACCTGCCATCGGATCGACTACAAAAGGAATCTGATCGGTCCATGTATCTACATAGACCACATCTCGTTAGTCCACACTTAAAATTACCTGTATACCTCAACACATGGGTGCTGATTTATCTGAAGACCCCCCAAACATCCTGGGTGACACATAACTAGCTAAATCTCTCCATTTTACATGGCTTCATGTACATTGTGTAATGTCGATTACATCGGATGTACAAGTCGCCCTTTTAAAAAAGTATGTATGCATATTTTAACTTAGTTGTGAGTACTAAATAAGGAACATTACCTGTGGAACTGGATCGGTGTGCCGGCTTTCCCTTTATACTTATCTATTGGACTTGATGGATGCCAGCCATTGCTGAGCACCCAAGTCGGATCACCTGAGGCGGTGGTGAGCTCTCCCTTGTTCCCCATCCCACTCTGCTTGCTGATGTTATTACACCTGCAACCGGTGCCACAGCTGCTGGATTAGCAAATCCAGGAGCATAATGAGGAGGATGAGGAGGATGAAGGCAAGGAAGAGGTATTAAAGGCAGAAGGTCCTGTTTACCAGGCATGTGTAGCACCCTCACGAGAGACCATCAGCAACTATCCTATACAGCATGAACCACACCGGCCTTTCTCCTTTATTGAGGAGATAAGGCTTGCAGATGGCATTGGCCGAGAGTGGTTGCATGGACCTAAAGCCCATGATTTTAATGATCAAAGTACCTGAGGCATGGTGGTGGCATTCTTCCAGGATAGGGGGTTTTGCTTTATAGCTGAAGAAGCTGCTGACCATTGGTCTTAGACAACTTGTCCACCCTTGTGTGTGATCATCTTCCCAAAGAACTCCAAACACTCTATTTTGGAAGGAGGTCACCTTCATGAAGGTAAATTGCAGCAAGGGCTGGTTCGTGATTGGTCTAAGTAAGATTTCAACCACCAAAGATTTTGAAAACTAGCAGCAGGAGGCCAACCTGGAGAAAATGTTGTGTCAGATGGAGGCCAGGCCCGTTTTGGTTAGCCATCCAGCTGAACACAAACCCAAACCGTACATCGATCCTGAAGGGCCTGTCAGTGTTGCTCAAGTTGCTGTCTTTCCAAGAAGGGGTGGTCCTCACCTAATTCCTCCATTCTCTTCTCCAGAGGTGGCCATGATGGGGTGTGTTGGGGAGCAGTTGGTGGCAGAGAATGCCCTTGAAGGAGTAGCCCCTGTGACTCCATGAGACTGTCCAGCAACAGGCTACCATGAGGAACGGCGACCTCCATCCCAGGCAGCTATGAGAAAGATGCTAGACTGTATTTACTCCAATTAAAGAGGACTTCCCCAAAAAAGGCATGTTGTTGGAGCACTGACGCATCCCTTTATAGGCATTTTGTCCAGAGAAGGACATTTTTCAGTTGTTTTTTAGTTCTTGGAAGAGCAAAGCCTCTTTTTTTGTTTATTTTTCCCCTTCCCAAGTTTAGCACCGGTTGTTCTTCCCACTGCTGCATTAGCGGACTGCAGCCTTTGGGTTCATCTCAAATCTCTTATGTCTGCTGATCCCTGTGAGACTTTCCTTATATATACTGTGTATGTTGATATACAAGTACATCTCAATAAACTAAAATCATCAAAAAGTTCATTTATTTTAGTAATTTAACACAAAAAGTGAACAAAAAAGAGAGTGATCTATTTCAATTATTTATTTCTGTTAATATTTATGATTATGGCTTACAGCCAATGAAAACCCAAAGGTCATTATCTCAGAAAATCAGAATAATTAACAAAAAACACCTGCACAAGCTTACTAAGAATTTAAAATGATCTTTTAGTCTTGTTCAGTAGGCAATACACAATCATGGGGAAAACTGCTGACTTGACAGATGTCCAGGAGGCAATAATTGACACACTCCACAAATAGGGTAAGCCACAAAAGGTCATTGCTAAAGAAGCTGTCTGTTCACAGAGTGAAGTATGCAAGGATATTAATGGAAAGTTGAATGAAAGGAAAAAGTGTGGAAGAAAATTTGCACAAGAAACCGGGATAACTGCAGCCTTGACAGGATTGTTAAGAAAAGTATCCAAGAAATCAGGAAAGAGGAAGGGTAAAGCTCACTCAATCCTCAGGAGATCCGACACAGGTGCACAGTGATGGCTGGCATCCATCTAGTCCATAGACGTCAGTGAAGGATGTGATGGTCCGGCACACTGTTTCCAATTCAACAAGATTCTTTTATTAAGGTGCTCAAAACATGTTAAAAGTAAGAATCATAGTTAGGCTCGCAGGCCATGTCAGACGCGTTTCGGTTAAAACAACCTTTATCAATGACACATTGCTAAAGATTAACAAACAATATATACAGGCAAAGTACCGTAATTACAGATGAAAGACACATGTGCTACAACTTTACCACATAGGGTTAATTTAACAAGGAATCTCATGTGCTGTTAATCTAGAAGGAACATGGTTTACAAAGTTTAATCTGAAACTGACAACTAAAATACCTGCTAAGACACCACGTGTGACATTAATCATTAAAGTTTTATGGAAAAATATTCAAACCAATAAATTCATGTAACGTACTTACTATATACATAAAGGTAATAAACCTATAATGTCAACATGCAATGTAGCGTATTGTTCTCCCAAGGAGTATATGACCAAGATGTATACATATTGAGGGTTGGATCGCATAGTATACTGCTATATAGAGAAAATTCACTAGAAAAGCAAAATAATAAGTATATTCAATAAAAATACATTAAATCATTCTTATGATTGAATCCACGAGGAAATCTGGTATTTAGACGTAGTATCCAGAAATTTCTCCTATTATGCAGTTTGTGAACCCAATCTCCCCCACGTACCGGTTTCCTCACTAGTTCAATGCCTTTTACCACTAGGCTGCCAAGCCTGCCATTATGGGGTCTCTAGAAAATATTTAGATAGACCTGAAAGGGATCTTTTACTGCTGGCTGTGGAAGAATCCATAGCTGTAAGGGCCACGTTACACACACAGATATCTGTGCAGACATTGTTGGCAGATCTCTGGTTGCAGTGAAATCATAATAATAATAATAATAATAATAATAATAATAAAACTTTATTTGTATAGCGCCAACATATTCCACAGCGCTTTACAGTACAATGGTACATATAAGAAAAATATACGGTACAGAAAGGTAATACATAACAGTAGTTACATACAATAAACATAGAATCAACTTAGGAAATACAATAAAAAGGCAAAAAAATGAAGGTGACCCTGCTCGAAGGAGCTTACAATCTAAGACGGGATGGGGACACAAAGTACAGGGGCTTATAACAATGAATTTCTTATGTCTAAATGACTACTGTTAGGGAGAAGGATAGACAACCCTGAAGAGGTGTCTTTTTAGGGAGCGTCTGAAGCTATGCAAGTTGTTCATGGTCCTAATTTCTTGGGGTAGAGCATTCCAGAGGTTTGGTGCAGCTCGAGAGAAGTCTTGGAGTCGGGAATGGGAGGTTCGGATTAATATCGATGTTAGTCTGAGGTCACATTCAGAGCGAAGGGGACGGGTGGGGTGGTAGACAGAGATGAGGGTGGAGAGGTGAGGAGGTGCCGCACCATGAATAGCTTTGTGGGTGACAACGAGCAATTTGAATTGGATTCTATAGTGTACGGGTAGCCAATGTAGTGACTGGCACAGAGCAGAAACATCTGAGTAACGGTTTGCTAGATAGGTGATCCTGGCTGCTGCATTGGGGATAGACTGGAGAGGGGAAAGCTTACTGTGGGGGAGGCCAGCTAATAAAGAATTACAGTAGTCAAGGCGGGAATGGATCAGGGCCACGGTGAAGGTTTTAGTTGTTTCCATGGTGAGGAAAGGGCAAATTCTGGAGATATTTTTCAGGTGCAAGCGACAGGAGTGGGTGAGAGATTGTATATATGGGGTGAAGGTGAGATCAGTGTCCATCAAAACACCGAGACAGCGAGCCTGCTGACTAGGCGTTATCGTGGTGCCGCACACCGAGAGAGAGATGTCAGGTTTAGGGAGGTTGGCAGAGGGTGGGAGCAGAAGAAGTTCAGTTTTGGAAAGGTTGAGTTTCAGATAAAGAGCGGACATGATATTGGAGACTGCAATTAGACAGTCATTGGTGTTGTTTATTAGAGCAGGAGTAAGGTCAGAGGCTGAAGTGTATAGTTCTGTGCCATCAGCATAGAGATGGTACTGGAAGCCAAATCTGCTTATGGTTTGTCCGATCGGGCTGTGTAGAGAGAGAAGAGGTCCAAGGACTGAACCGTGAGGGACCCCAATAGTGAGGGGAAGAGGGGAGGAAGTGGAGCCAGAGAATGATATGCTGAAAGAGCGGTCAGAAAGACAGGAAGAGAACCAGGAGAGAGCCGTGTCCTTGATGCCAATGGAGTGCAGCATAGCGAGTAGGAGATGGTGGTCAACAGTGTCAAAAGCTGCAGAGAGGTCAAGAAGGATAAGCAGAGAATGGTCACAATTATGTTTTGCCGTCAGAAGGTCATTGGTCACTTTGATAAGGCAGTTTCTGTAGAGTGTAAGGGGTGGAAGCCAGACTGCAATGGATCTAAAAGAGAGTGAGTGGCGAGG
Source organism: Allobates femoralis (assembly GCA_033576535.1). Taxonomy (NCBI): domain Eukaryota; kingdom Metazoa; phylum Chordata; class Amphibia; order Anura; family Aromobatidae; genus Allobates; species Allobates femoralis. The sequence continues at coordinate 210,923,244 of JARQOC010000006.1, forward strand.
TAATGGGTGAGGCGTGTGTTGACCAGGCGCTCCAGGAGTTTTGAGATGAAGGGGAGATTGGAGACAGGTCTGTAGTTATTTGTGCAGGATGGGTCAAGGGATGTTTTCTTTAGTAGTGGAGTAATAATAGAGTGTTTGAAGGAGGAGGGGAAGATGCCAGTAAAGAGGTGAGTGGTGACCACTGGAGAGAGGGTCTGGAGTAGGTGTGAGGAAATTGGGTCAGAGGTGCATGTAGTGGGACGTGAGGACAAGAGGAGCCTAGAGACTTCTTCTGTGGCTGGATCAAAAATGGAGAGTGAGCCAGAGGGGATGTGGGGACAGATGGGAGTAACAACACTTGAAGGTTGGGAGCTGATTTCCTGACAGATGTTTTCTATTTTCTCTGTGAAGTATGAGGCCAGATCATCAGTACAGAGGTCAGTGATAGGAGCCTGCACTTTCGGACTGAGGAGAGAGTGAAAGGTGTCAAAGAGTTTCTTTGAGTTGTTGGCTAGTGAGGAGATCAGGGTGGTGAAGTAGGTCTGTTTGGCAAGGTGGAGGGCAGAGTTGTAGGTTTTGAGCATGAATTTGTAATGGATAAAGTTATCTGGTGTGCGAGTTTTCCTCCATAGGCGTTCGGCACTCCTAGAGAATCGCTGGAGGAATCAAGTTTGTGATGTGAGCCAGGGCTGTTTTACTCTGTGTTTGGAGGTTCTGAGGGTGAGGGGCGCTACTTGGACACATTGTTACATTTGTACACAGCCACAAAATGGAACAATGTGTCCATGATTTCACTGCAACCAGAGATCTGTTCAGAAGTTGGACACAGATATCTGTGTGTGTAAAGTGGCCTTAATGTGCTCTGACAGACGTTCCTTTAGGGGACGGCAAGTACAGCCTATGTAACTCAAATTGCACAATGTGCATGAAGCCATATAAACTACATAAGTTGAAGAGCAGTTGATGTAATTTGTAATTTTATATGATTTATTATCTGTGCTGCCCTGAAAAGAGTCAGTCCGGCTCATGTATTTACACAGACCGCACTTAACCTGTCCACATTTAAAGTTGCCCGTGTATTTGAGCCAAGTTGGAGTGTTTTTTTTTCCCAACATTACCAAACATGCTTGGTGACACAATACTAGCTAAGTCTCTCCCTTTTCTAATGATCTCCAAAGTAAAAGAAATTGAATCATTTTGTAAAATCCCCCAATATTTCTCCATAGTATTCCTAATATATGCATTTTTTTCTAGAAAATGTTGTTAATGTAGCAGTGTTGAGGGAGTAATCTATATTAATAGTGGACAACACATATATAATATAGAATGGGCAGTATTCCAAGCTCAATGATAGAGTAGTGGTAATTGAATGGGTGATATCCTAAAAGGCATGGGATGAATGGATAGATAATAAGTTCAAGTCTACAATGCCACTAAAAGTGAGTAGTACAATGGAATAGAATGTTTTATATAAATGGATAGAAACATTCTAAATTTTATTTACTATGTTATTGTAAATGTTTTTTAAGAAAGTGTGAACATTTGAACTGGGATTTTATGAATATGTAAAACTATATAGCTGTTAATGTTAATTTGTACAGTTTGGGGGATTTTAGATAAATTAGTATGATAAAAAATGATTGATGTACAATGTAAGATACTGATAAAGCTTGGTGAATGTTTTTTTTTTTTCCATTGGAATGAGAGAGATTATGTCAGTATATTTAGGATTGTTTTTAAGAAAAGATGTAACTTTGTATAACTCCTGAGGAAGTGAGAAGTTCTCACGAAACGCGTAGAGTAATAAAGAACAGTTTGGATAATATTTGGATCGCCTATTGTCTGGAGGCAGCACATGGAAAAATCCCTTTCTTTTACTTTGGAGATCTTCATTTTTACTGGGAGGTGCAGCAGTCGGATACGCATTTAAGGTGTTGTGACTGGGCACAACCTAAAAAGGTGAGCACAGCACACACCTATATGACCATTAATCACACAGTTAAGACCCTATTTTGTGATATTTCTCCCTCCTTTAGTGTGTAGTAGAAGATGTCCCTTTTCTAGGTATATATCTGCATCCATGTTTAAGAATCTCATATAAATCAAGGTCTTGGTACAACATAGGGATGAAGGTGCGCATTATGGTAGTAATCTTGTCAAAATCCACACTATATGGAGTGGAAAAAGTTACCAATTGATTAGTGGCCCCCTTCTTGCACTTCGCTGGTTCAGTATAAGATAACAAAGATGCCCGATCTTTGGATTACACTATCTTTTTACCTCGATTGACCATCCAAGGTTTGTACCCCCTAGCATATAGACATCTTTCTATGTCATTACATTGCCTCTGGCAAATCTGTCCGTTTCAGATTAAGCTTTGTAAACCATGTTCCTTGTAGATTAACAGCACATGAGATTCCTTGTTAATTTAACCCTATGTGGTAAAGTTGTAGCAATTGTGTCTTTCATCTGTAATTACTTTGCCTGTATATATTGTTTGTTAATCTTTAGCAATGTGTCATTGATAAAGGTTGTTTTTAACCGAAACGCGTCTGACATGGCCTGCGAGCCTAACTATAATGCTTTCTTTTAAAATATTTTAAGCACTTTAATAAAACAATCTTGTTAAGAAAAGGCCACTCCGAAATTTGGGGGAGATTCACAAGGAGTGGACTGCTGCTGTGGAATCAATGTTACAAGAGCCCTCACACACAGACGTATCCAGGACATGGGCTACAACTGTCACATTCCTTGTGTCAAGCAACTCATGAGCAATAGACAATGCAAGAAGCGTATTACCTGATCCAAGGAGAAAAATTACTGGACTGTTACTCAGTGGTCCATGGTGTTGTTTTCAGATGACAGTAAATTTTGCATTTTATTTTGAAATCAAGGTCCCAGAGTCTGGAGGAAGAGTGGAGAAGCCACAATCCAGGCTGCTTGAGGTCTAGTGTGCAGTTTCCACAATCAGTGATGGTTTGGGCAGCCATATCATCTGCTGGTGTAGGTCCACTGTGTTTTATCAAGATCAAAGTCAGTGCTGCCGCCTACCAGAAAATTTTAGAACACTTCATATCAATACTGCCAAAAGTACCAATACCTGGATTAATAACCACAGTGTCACTGTGCTTGATTGGCCAGCAAACTCACCTGACCTAAGCTTCATAGAGAATCTATGTGGTATTGTCAAGAGGAAGATGAGAGACACCAGACTCAACAATGTAGACGAGCTGAAGGCTGCTATCAAAGCAATCTGGGCTTCCATAACACCTCAGCATTGCCACAGACTGATCGCTTCCTTGCCACACCGCATTGATGCAGTAATTCATGCAAAAGGAGCCCCGACCAAATATTGAGTGCATTTACTGTACATACTTTTCAATATGCCAACATTTATGAGTTAAAATATTTTTTTCATTTGTCCTTATATAATATTCTAATTTTCTGAGAGAATGACTTTTGGGTTTTCATGGGCTGTAAGCCATAATCATCAAGATTTACAAAAATAAACTATTGAAATAGATCACTCTGTTTGCAATGACTCTACATATTATATGTGTTTCAATTTTTGTATTGAATTAGTACCGTATATACTCGCGTATAAGCCGAGTTTTTCAGCCCAAAAATTGGGCTGAAAAGTCCTCCCCTCGGCTTATACGCGAGTCACTCGGTATGCTGTGAGGGGGGCTGTGACTGGTGGCTGGAGGAGGCAGGAGGGGGCCGCGGTGACCGCAGGCGGTCACGTGGGGCCGCCTCATTAGTGTAATGAATATGCACGGCATCCCCCCGTCCATCAGCGGCGGGGGGATGCCGTGCATATTGCACTACACTGGCCCCCAGGAGTAACACACAGCCCCCCCTCCTTAGTATGCCCCCCCCAGGCTGCGGCACCTGTTAAAATAACAAACCTTTCATACATCACCTTTCCGGCGCAGCTCCTCCGCTCCTCCGCTCCCGGCTTCTTCTTCCTGCTTGTGCCGGTGTCATGTGACCGGGCGCAGGAGATGATGCCATCTCTTGCGCCCGGTCACATGACACCGGCACAAGCAGGAAGAAGAAGCCGGGAGCGGAGGAGCGAAGGAGCTGCGCCGGAAAGGTGATGTATGAAAGGTTTGTTATTTTAACAGGTGCCGCAGCCTGGGGGGACATACTAAGGAGGGGGGCTGTGTGTTTACTGTTGGGGGCCAGTATACCACCACTGGGGGCCTGTATACTACTGTTGGGGGCCAGTATACCACCACTGGGGGCCTGTATACTACTGTTGGGGGCCAGTATACCACCACTGGGGGCCTGTATACTACTGTTGGGGGCCAGTATACCACCACTGGGGGCCTGTATACCACTGCACAGGGGCCTGTATACCACTGCACAGGGGCCTGTATACCACTGCACAGGGGCCAGTATACCACTGCATAGGGGCCTGTATACCACTGCATAGGGGCCTGTATACCACTGCTGAGGGGCCTGTATAATACCACTGCTGAGGGGCCTGTATACCATTACTGAGGGGTGCTATATACCAGTGACGGGGGCTATATAATAAGATGGGGGTCTGCTGCATTTCATATCCTAGGGTTATACGCAAGTCAATAACTTTTACCAGCTTTTGGGGGCAAAAGTAGGGGGGTCGGCTTATACACGGGTCGGCTTATACACGAGTATATACGGTATATAAATAATCTTTATTGATGATATTCTAATTTATTGAGATGCACTTGTATGGCAACCCATGGGTTAATGTGCCACAGTAACATCACACGGGTTCCCTCCCCACAACACACTGACCTACACTAGCACCTCTGGGCCAGGAGGGGAGCACAACCTGCTCTCTTATATACTCCAGGTCCACAGGAAGTAGTTAGTTCAGTTCCTGGGAGAACTGAGAGAAGGAGATTGTGGTGTAAAGAAGCTGCGTCAGGCTTCTCCACTATCTGCAACTCGATTCCAGGCCTAGCTAGGGTCTGAGGGAAAGGAGAACTGAAAGACAAAGGAACACCTCTGGGAGCTTGAGTGCCATCATCACTCGCCCCGTAGAAGTGCACAGAACGGACACCGTATCCAGCACTGTGACTAACACACGTAGCACAGTGAATCCAGGAGTAGTGGAGTCTCTAGACAACCACAGTACCAGAGCAAAGCAACACGGCGGGGTCTGTACAGCACAGAAGACTCAAGTTGCCTAGCCAAGTGGTACCAGCAGAACAGAGAGAGAGTGAGACAGTCCCAGCAGCTCAGCTAGACGCAGCAGCCAGGACACACACACACAGCGCAGCACGAGGAAGCTGATGACCCGGACAGGGTGGGAGGAAAACCCGGCCCCGTACAGACTCCGTGGACAATCTGAAACAACATCTGCAGTAAAGCTTTGGAAACTACAAAACGTGAGTGTGTGTTCCTTAACCCGTTTCCACTATTCACATCCATCATAGACTTTACCAACACTGCCCCGGGGAACTTAGTTCTGCCCACGGAGAACTATCCCATCTTCGCTGCCATCCCATCATCCCCGGAGGTTCTGCGGCAGCGGTGGCCTTACTACTGGCCACACACTGTGGGTGGCGTCACGATAAACTATTTTCCCCTGTAAATACACCCTTTTATTTGCCAGGGCCCGGGACACGGTCCGGACCAGGACCCCGTGACATTCCCCAGAAGCAGACATGGTCCAGCACCGAGTACCCTCGTCCCAGTGGGCTCGACACTTGTATATGTCTTATGACTTATTATAGTATGTGCTAAGTGCCTGTGTTTAATTCATTACTGTTTGGGTCTGATACATGTTCCAAATGACATCTTGTACCACCATGGACTTTTTTCAAAAGTTGCTACATTATTTTTTTTTTACTTCATTTCTTGTGTGCTGGACTGTTTCTGCAAATAGATGCTCTGATACTGCCCTACAGATACTGGTGAACGAGCCGCAGGCCTCGCGTCTGTCGGTCTGAGGTATGCAAATGCAAGAAACTGCACACACTTCTGTAGAACAGGGCTGGCCAAGTGAAATCCTCATGATCTTAAAACAGCGAATGTGATGTGACCAGGGCACAGGGTACTCGGACACCGGGGCTGATGGCTTTGTGGATGGGAGATCACGGGTGGTCGGGACCCCGGTTCCGTGCCCTGGTTATCATTTGTTAGATGGTGGGAAAGGAGTATTTACAAGGGAACGTGACGCCACCTGCGGATCCCGGTAATATAGGTACCGGCGCTGCAAGCCGGTCGCTGAGGTGATGGTGGGTGCAGCAGAGAGTGGTACAGCTCCCCACAGGAGGAGCTTTTACCTCAGGGCAGCGCTGAACGATGAGGATGAGGGAGTTGTAGTGGTGGTTCTTACCCCTCTGGTGAGCTGCTGGTGATAGTGTTGAAGCCCACCAGACACTGGCGGGAAGAACAACGGAGACAAGTTCAAGTTTGACTCCACTTTACTGAGTACCGGCAGATGGTTAAACGGAACACGGTACAGTTTGGTTGACCGGTTAGATGTTGCCAGCTCAGGGTCCCCCTTATGGAGTCTCTGTATGTTTACTCTCTTTGTCTTTCGGGGTCTGTTCTATTCTTCCCTTCCCTTCCACCTTTACAGCACTGTCCCGCCAGTCCTTCGGTATGTCACTAGCCCTTCAGGTCTGTCACTTACTGGTACGGACGGGAGCAGCAGGAGCGCACAATTTCTACCGCCACCGGAATTCGGTCCACAACCGCTAGTGCCCTCAACCGGTTTCTGTTCTGAGGGGTGAGATGTCCTTGTGGTGCTGTCGGGAATCCAGTTACTAAGGGCCCACAGTTCGTCGGTCTGTGGTCAGAGGTGAACTTCTGACCACCTCGGCTTCCCACGTTGCCGGTGTATTTTCCCCCCAACGTGACCAGCCGGCTCCTACCAGTCCTGGCCCATTGCCTTCTGTCCTTAAAGATGGAGCTCCCATCTGTCACCTGCACTGTCAGGACCATCCTCACTGAATGCCTTCCCAGCACTGTCTGTTAAACTGTCACTCTCTCTCTCTAACGCTACCCTAGCCTCCACCTCCTTTTGGGACCTACTAAATTACCGATCCCCCCTACTCTAAGTGACCTAGTCCTAATTGTGTGCAAGAACAGACTCCATAGGTTAGTCTATATCGTTTATGACCAGCACTCAGTGGTGGGAGGTTGATGGTGCTATGTAGGAAAGGATCTGGTGATCTCTATCGTAGTTATAATAGAATCCAAGCACTCATCTGGTTCAGTTTCAAGTGATTTATTGTGAAGCACACATGGATGGTGAGGTGACAGCAGCAATAACGTTTTGGCCCCCAATTAGGCCTTTCTCAACACGTCACTGCTAATGATGTTAGGGGAGTAAACATCAGGTATGCAGCACTGTATGGTAAGACGAGAGCCCCCTGCAACATGGAACAGTACATCTGTTGCAGGCCTATTAGGCAGTGTATCTGTGCAGGCTTTGTGCTGTACCCATAGGTATGTGGAATGTTCCAGAATGCTAGAGTATCGTCTTAGTATGTTTCTGATAGCCCCTGATGGGGTAGCTCCCAGTGTGTGACCCCTGGTCTGGAGAAGTACCGTTAGTATTGTAGTCTTGGGAGAGCAAGCACCGTCCGTGCCTAGGACTCTCAGCCTAGGCATGGACGGTGCTGGCTCTCCCAAGACTACAATACTAATGGTACTACTCCAGACCAGGGGTCCACACACTGGGAGCTACCACATCAGGGGCTATCAGAAACATACTAAGATGATACTCCAGCATTCTGGAGCATTCCACATACCTATGGGTACAGCACAAAGCCTGCACAGATACACTGCCTAATAGGCCTGCAACAGATGTACTGTTCCATGGTGCAGGGGGCTCTCGTCTTACCATACAGTGCTCCATACCTGGTGTTTACTCCCCTAACATCATTAGCAGTGACGTGTTGAGAAAGGCCTAATTCGGGCCGAAACGTTATTGCTGCTGTCACCTCACCATCCATGTGTGCTTCACAATAAATCACTTGAAACTGAACCAGATGAGTGCTTGGATTCTATTATAACTACAGACTCCATAGGTTAAACCCTGAACTGACAACTTACAGAGATATCACATTGTTGTTAAAGTGCAATACCCCCCTGTGGTGCCTAGCCAGAGGGGCACCACACATGTCTTCAGGATTTACTTAGCATTGCACAAGGTGCTGGAATTATCACCTCTGCAGGTGATTAAATTAGCACCTGTGGAATTCTAAGGATATCCTGTCCTGAAAACATGAGCTGTTTTAAGACCTTGAGGACTGTAGTTGGACACCCCTGCCCTACAAGTCTCTGTGGAGATAGCCAGGTGGCAAGATGAATCCTTGAGCCCTTTCACCACAACTTCAGGTCTCCTTGGACCCTTTTAGGCCCTGTGCTCAGGGTCCGTTGCTTGATGCTTATTAGTGATGAGCGAGCATGCTCGCCACTACTCGGTACTCGCACGAGTATCACTGTACTCGGGCTACTCGGCGAGCACCGAGTAATCTCGCGATACTCGTGCTGTGCTCGTGGTCGTCATCTCTGCATGTTGGCGCTCTTTTGAGAGCCAGCCCACGTGCAGGGATTGGCTGGCAGACCACTGCAATGCCACAGCCCTGTTAGTTGTGGCATAGCAGTGATTGGCCGCCCTGCACAGCGTGACCGAGCCTTTATAACTCCCGGCGCGCTGTGCTCGGCACACAGCCATCCAGACAGTCAGTGTAGGGAGAGTGTCTGCTGCTGCTTAGGGACAGATTTGCGGCCCTTACAGGTAGATCCGGAGCAGGGCTGCAAACTGCTGCTGACCACAACAGTCCTTCTCAGGACTAATCTAGGAGGATATAGGCAGGGTGATCCAGGTCAGAGTCCAAGCTTTCCAGTGACCAGAACAGTCCTTCTCAGGACTAATCTAGGAGGATATAGGCAGGGTGATACAGATCGGAATCCAAGCTTTTCTGTGACCATTAGAGTCACCACACCCTTGTACTTACTACCTTAATACAGGTTAGGGACTAAAATCCTCTCCTGAAACCATTACAGTCACCAGACTGTTGTACGTCATACCTTGATACAGGTTAGGGACTAAAATCCTCTCCTGAAACCATTACAGTCACCAGACTGGTGTACGTCATACCTTGATACAGGTTAGGGACTAAAATTGTCTCCTGAAACCATTACAGTCACCAGACTGGTGTACGAACTACCTTAATACAGGTTAGGGACTAAAATCCTCTCCTGAAACCATTACAGTCACCAGACTGGTGTACGTACTACCTTAATACAGGTTAGGGACTAAAATCCTCTCCTGACATCATTACAGTCACCAGACTGTTGTACATCATACCTTGATACAGGTTAGGGAACTAAAATCCTAATCTCTTGTGATCTCAACAGTCACCAGACGGGTGTACGTCATACCTTGATACAGGTTAGGGACTAAAATCCTCTCCTGAAACCATTACAGTCACCAGACTGGTGTACGTCATACCTTGATACAGGTTAGGGAACTAAAATCCTAATCTCTTGTGATCTGAACAGTCACCAGACTGGTGTACGTCATACCTTGATACAGGTTAGGGAACTAAAATCCGAATCTCTTGTGATCTGAACAGTCACCAGACTGGTGTACGTACTACCTTAATACAGGTTAGGGACTAAAATCCTCTCCTGAAACCATTACAGTCACCAGACTGTTGTACGTCATACCTTGATACAGGTTAGGGAACTAAAATCCTAATCTCTTGTGATCTGAACAGTCACCAGACTGGTGTACGTCATACCTTGATACAGGTTAGGGAACTAAAACCCTAATCTCTTGTGATCTGAACAGTCACCAGACTGGTGTACGTACTACCTTAATACAGGTTAGGGACTAAAATCCTCTCCTGAAACCATTACAGTCACCAGACTGGTGTATGTCATAAATTGATACAGGTTAGGGACTAAAATCCTCTCCTGAAACCATTACAGTCACCAGAATGGTGTACGTCATACCTTGATACAGGTTAGGGATTAAAATCCTCTCCTGAAACCATTACAGTCACCAGACTGGTGTACATCATACCTTGATACAGGTTAGGGAACTAAAATCCTAATCTCTTGTGATCTCAACAGTCAACAGACTGGTGTACGTCATACCTTGATACAGGTTAGGGACTAAAATCCTCTCCTGAAACCATTACAGTCACCAGACTGGTGTACGTCATACCTTGATACAGGTTAGGGACTAAAATCCTCTCCTGAAACCATTACAGTCACCAGACTGGTGTACGTCATACCTTGATACAGGTTAGGGAACTAAAATCCTAATCTCTTGTGATCTGAACAGTCACCAGACTGTTGTACGTCATACCTTGTGTGAGGTAGCGCACCCTGGGGACACGCTTGGCAGCAGAATTGACGCACACGGCAATGGATTCTTTACAAAAGTGTATCCGGTTTATTCTAAACTTCTTAAACCGTGCTCCATAACACAAACATGAGGCTTTCCTTCAGCTTCAACATAAATGTCCATATATCTTCCATAGACCGTATATAACAATGAATAGATTCCTGTACAGGTTGAGGTACACTTCTCCCTAAAGTGTCTCAGGGCAGTATTCACACGTCTCATTACTCACTGTGATGTGAGCTGTGTTCACATAGAACTCCTCTGCTGCTCCCAGCAACCTCACACAGAGAGGTTCAAACAGTACCTCTCACACTGCGGCTCTGCAGTGCCTCATCCAGGCACTCAAACCCATCTCATGGTCCTGCACCTTTGCAGGCTTGTGGAAGACTGGCTCTCCTCACAGGTGCAATCCAGTGAGTTTTGTAATTACTCCTTCACACAAACCTCAGCTTTCAGCAGCAGCAGTTAACCCCGTGTGTGCTGCTACCGAGCCAACCTGCACTTACCCTGTGCATGCTGCAGGGTTTAGCAATCCCACATTACCGCCGGTCACGTGAGTCATGCCAGGCACGTGCTATAGCGCTGGCATGTCTCACACTTGATACAGGTTAGGGACTAAAATCCTCTCCTGAAACCATTACAGTCACCAGACTGGTGTACGTACTACCTTAATACAGGTTAGGGACTAAAATCCTCTCCTGACACCATTACAGTCACCAGACTGTTGCACGTCATATCTTGATACAGGTTAGGGAACTAAAATCCTAATCTCTTGTGATCTCAACAGTCACCAGACTGGTGTACGTCATACCTTGATACAGGTTAGGGACTAAAATCCTCTCCTGAAACCATTACAGTCACCAGACTGGTGTACGTACTACCTTAATACAGGTTAGGGACTAAAATCCTCTCCTGACACCATTACAGTCACCAGACTGTTGCACGTCATACCTTGATACAGGTTAGGGAACTAAAATCCTAATCTCTTGTGATCTCAACAGTCACCAGAATGGTGTACGTCATACCTTGATACAGGTTAGGGACTAAAATCCTCTCCTGAAACCATTACAGTCACCAGACTGGTGTACGTCATACCTTGATACAGGTTAGGGACTAAAATCCTCTCCTGAAACCATTACAGTCACCAGACTGGTGTACGTCATACCTTGATACAGGTTAGGGAACTAAAATCCTAATCTCTTGTGATCTGAACAGTCACCAGACTGGTGTACGTACTACCTTAATACAGGTTAGGGACTAAAATCCTCTCCTGAAACCATTACAGTCACCAGACTGTTGTACGTCATACCTTGATACAGGTTAGGGAACTAAAATCCTAATTTCTTGTGATCTCAACAGTCACCAGACTGGTGTACGTCATACCTTGATACAGGTTAGGGACTAAAATCCTCTCCTGAAACCATTACAGTCACCAGACTGTGTACATCATACCTTGATACAGGTTAGGGACTAAAATCCTCTCCTGAAACCATTACAGTCACCAGACTGGTGTACGTCATACCTTGATACAGGTTAGGGAACTAAAATCCTAATCTCTTGTGATCTCAACAGTCACCAGACTGGTGTACGTCATACCTTGATACAGGTTAGGGACTAAAATCCTCTCCTGAAACCATTACAGTCACCAGACTGGTGTACGTACTACCTTAATACAGGTTAGGGACTAAAATCCTCTCCTGACACCATTACAGTCACCAGACTGTTGCACGTCATACCTTGATACAGGTTAGGGAACTAAAATCCTAATGTCTTGTGATCTCAACAGTCACCAGACTGGTGTACGTCATACCTTGATACAGGTTGGGACTAAAATCCTCTCCTGAAACCATTACAGTCACCAGACTGTTGCACGTCATACCTTGATACAGGTTAGGGAACTAAAATCCTAATCTCTGTGATCTCAACCAGACTGGTGTACGTCATACCTTGATACAGGTTAGGGAACTAAAATCCTAATCTCTTGTGATCTGAACAGTCACCAGACTGGTGTACGTCATACCTTGATACAGGTTAGGGACTAAAATCCTCTCCTGAAACCATTACAGTCACCAGACTGTTGTACGTCATACCTTGATACAGGTTAGGGACTAAAATCCTCCCTTGAACCATTACAGTCACCAGACTGGTGTACGTCATACCTTGAATACAGGTTAGGGACTAAAATCCTCTCCTGAACCATTACAGTCACCAGACTGGTGTACGTCATACCTTGATACAGGTTAGGGACTAAAATCCTCTCCTGAAACCATTACAGTCACCAGACTGGTGTACGTCATACCTTGATACAGGTTAGGGACTAAAATCCTATCCTGACAACCATTACAGTCACCAGACTGTTGTACGTCATACCTTGATACAGGTTAGGGACTAAAATCCTCTCCTGAACCATTACAGTCACCAGACTGGTGTACGTCATACCTTAGATACAGGTTAGGGACTAAAATCCTCTCCTGAAACCATTACAGTCACCAGACTGTTGTACGTACTACCTGAATAACAGGTTAGGACTAAAATCCTATCTCTTGTGATCACCAACAGTCACCAGACTGTTTCACGTCATACCTTGATACAGGTTAGGGACTAACAATCCATCTCTTGTACATCTAACAGTCACCAGACTGGTGTACGTCATACTTGATACAGGTTAGGGATTAAAATCCTCTCCTGAAACCATTACAGTCACCAGACTGGTGTACGTACTACCTTAATACAGGTTAGGTACTAAAATCCTCATCCTACATGATCTAACAGTCACCAGACTGTTGTACGTCATACCTTGATACAGGTTAGGGACTAAAATCCTTCTCTTGTATCCAACAGTCACCAGACTGGTGTACGTCTACCTTATACAGGTTAGGACTAAAATCCTCTCCTGAAACCATTACAGTCACCAGACTGGTTGTACGTCATACCTTGATACAGGTTAGGGACTAAAATCCTCTCCTGTGATCTAACAGTCAACCAGACTGGTGTACGTCATACCTTTGATACAGGTTAGGGACTAAAATCCTTCTCCTGAACTGATACAGTCACCTAGACTGGTGTACGTCATACCTTAATACAGGTTAGGGACTAAAATCCTCTCCAGAAACCATTACAGTCACCAGACTGGTTGTACGTCATACCTTGATACAGGTTAGGGAACTAAAATCCTAATCTCTTGTGATCTCAACAGTCACCAGACTGTGTACGTCATACCTTGAAACAGGTTAGGGACTAAAATCCTCTCCTGAAACCATTACAGTCACCAGACTGGTGTACGTACTACCTTAAACAGGTTAGGGACTAAAATCCTCTCCTGACACCATTACAGTCACCAGACTGTTGTACGTCATACCTTGATACAGGTTAGGGAACTAAAATCCTAATCTCTTGTGATCTGAACATCACCAGACTGTTGTACGTCATACCTTGATACAGGTTAGGGACTAAAATCCTCTCCTGAAACCATTACAGTCACCAGACTGGTGTACGTACTACCTTAATACAGGTTAGGGACTAAAATCCTAATCTCCTGACACCATTACAGTCACCAGACTGTTGTCGCTGTATACAGGCAAAATGCGCAAGGGCGTTGGCAAGGAACAATGAAGTGAACGTGATGATGGTGCAGGCAGAGGCCAAGGTAGTGTGCAAGCACTAATTTCGCAACAACAAAGGGGCACATCTACTCGCTCACACGTCCTGTCCCAAATTCTTGGGGCCCGCTCCAGTACACCGCTCTTAAACCAACACCTGTGTCAACAGGTTGTTACTTGGATTGCGGATAATGCTTCAAGTCAGATTGGCACCTCCACCAACACCCTGTCTTCCACACGGTCAAGCGTCAGTATCCGTGATACTGCACCGCACATTTCCCAACCTGATCCCCCTTCCTACCACCAGGCCGAGTACACGTCCACGGACATTACTGATCCCACACTTGGACACTCGGAAGTCCAGAAGTGTGTACCCATGGGTGAGTGGAGGTACATGGCAAATTCCCATAACAAAATTTAAATTAATTTGTCATTTGTTGGTGGTGTGGTGAAGTCTGGCCCAATCAAACCCTTGTTCATCTTGATCAGAGTCAGCCTGTCAGCATTTTGAGTTGACAGGCGGGTGCATTTATCAGTAATGATTCCACCTGCTGCACTGAAAACACGCTCGAACAAAACGCTAGCGGCAGGACAGGCCAGGACTTCCAAGGCGTAGAGAGCCAATTCATGCCACGTGTCCAGCTTGGAGACCCAATAATTGTAAGGCACAGAGGAATCTCGCAGTACAGTTGTTCTATCTACAAGGTACTCCTTCGGCATCTGGCCAAACTTAGCATTTCTTGTGGCACTACCCCGCACCTCAGGGGCTGTGGTACGTGAGTGGCTGAGAAAACTGTCCCACATCGTAAAGACTGTTCCACTACCTCTGGCAGATTGGACTTGTGCCCCTCTCAGCCGTACTCCTTGGTTCTCCACTGATTCCTGACCTATGCCGCTAGCGTTTTGTGAGGGGAATGATTTGCCTACTTCCGTGACTATGGCCTTCTGGAACTGCTGCATTTTGGCTGACATCTCTTACTCAGGAATGAGAGACATAAAGTTCTCCTTGTAGCGTGGGTCTAAGAGTGTTGCCAACCAGTACTGATTGTCGGCCAAGATGTTCTGAACGCGAGGGTCACGAGCCAGGCAGCTTACCATAAAGTCAGCCATGTGCGTCAGATTCTTAACAGCCATCACTTCAGTATCCAGACCAACACGATGACTGAACATGCTGTCCTCCTCCTCCTCCTCCTCATCTTCCCTGGCCTCTGGCCAGCCACGCTGAATCGAGGGTATGACTGGTGTGCATGTCATATCCTCAATTTGGCCAGAGAGTTGCTCCATGTCTTCATCCTCCTCCTCCTCGTCATAGTCCTCCACTGCACGTTGTGATGAGATGAGGCTGGGCTGTGTGTTTTCACCCACACCCACTACTGTTTCTTGCTCCAAGTCATCGCGCTCGGCCTGCAATGCATCCTCTTTGTTTTTCAGCAGAGACCGTTTTAGAAGGCAGAGTAGTGGTATGGTGATGCTAATAATGGCGTCATCGCCGCTCACCATCTTGGTGGAGTCCTCAAAGTTTTGGAGGACGGTACATAGGTCGGACATCCATCTCCACTCCTCAGGTGTTATGTCTGGAGTTTGACCCATTTCCCGAAGGTTTAAGTGATGCAGGTAGTCAACAACTGCCCTCTTCTGCTCACATATCCTGACCAACATGTGCAGAGTAGAATTCCAACGCGTGGGGACATCACACACCAGTCTGTGGGCTGGAAGACGCAAACGGCGCTGAAATCCGGCAAGGCCGGCTGAAGCAGCAGGTGACTTGCGAAAATGTGCAGACAGACGGCGAACTTTTACCAGCAGTTCAGACAGCTCTAAGTATGACTTTAGAAACCTCTGAACCACCGGGTTGAGCACATGGCCCACGCATGGAACATGCGTCAGCTGGCCTCGCCTCAAAGCTGCCACCAGGTTCCGGCCATTGTCACACACGACCTTTCCTGGCTTTAGGTTCAGAGGTGTGAGCCAGTGATCTGCCTGCTGTTTCAGAGCTGTCCACACCTCTTCTGCATTGTGGGGTTTGTCACCTATGCAGACTAGCTTCAGCACAGCCTGTTGCCGCTTTGCAGAGGCAGTGCTGCAGTGCTTCCAGCTTGGGACTGGTGTGGAGGGTACAGTGGATGAGGATGCGCAGGAGGAGGAGGAGGAGGCTGAAGAGCATGACATTTCGGAGCTGTAGAGTGTCGGTGAAACCCTGACAGAGGTAGGGCCTGCTATCCTTGGTGTGGGAAGGACTGTGTTCCGTCCCTCGCTCAGACTGGGTCCCAGCCTCCACAATATTAACCCAGTGTTTTGTCAAGGAGATGTAGCGGCCTTGCCCACAAGCACTTGTCCACGTGTCTGTGGTTACGTGGACTTTGGCTGAAACAGCGTTGTTCAGGGCACGTGTGATGCTGTTGGACACGTGGTTATGCAATGCGGGGACGGCACATCTGGAGAAATAGTGGCGGCTGGGGACCGAGTAACGTGGGACAGCTTCCGTCTCCACCAGCCGTAAAGGCAACATTTCTAGCGCTAAGAGTCACGAAATGTGAGAATTCAGGACTGTGGCATGTGGGGCGTTGGCAGCGTATTTGCGCCTGCGTTCAAAGGTTTGCTGAATGGATAATTGAACGCTGCGCTGGGACAAGGACGTGCTTGATGGTGGTGTTATTTGTGCGTGGGCAACTTCAGGTGCAGGGCCGGAGGCTTATTCGCGGCCAGCATGTACAGGGGATTGGCTCGCACGCACAACACGCGAAGACGTAGCAGTGACATCAGCAAGCACCGCTCCTCGACTCTGTTGTACTTCCCACAAAGTCGGTGTAAGGTCTTTTTTGCTATATCTGTTGTTATGTTTGCATTTAGTGTATTTTGTCGGCCATCTTGTTTCCTGTCCTGTGCATTGACTTTTGCCCTCAAACAATATGGAGTCCTCAGCTTTGATGTCCCTGCCCTGTTTCTTGCCAATTGCCCTTTTAATCAGTTTCAGATGATTTACCTGTGCTCCTAAATCAGGTCTGCAATCTGTCTGTGACTTGCTCTCTGAAGCCTGGATTCACTCTGCCTGGAATCATTTATGGACACAGAGTCCTCCTGTTTGCCAGCAACATCTGACAGGGAAGTAATAGACTCTGAATGCTTTCCTTGAGACTTGTACTATACTTTAATGCTCTGATGTCCTTGGTTGTTTGCCTTGCACTCTGCAACTTACATTTACGTTATCCTATTGATGCACTAACTTGTATGAAGCAATACAAGAGCTGCTTAACAAGTGTATGTCTCATGTGTCTCATTATACCCATGCATTGGACTCTATATAGACTGTATCATATATGACAGTCGGGTGCTTGGCTGACATGTGCCTGATCATGCTGGTGGTGGTCAGGCTGCTAGTTTTCGTACCCCTGTTGATGCTGGCATGGCAGGTGTTGCAAATGGCCTTTTTAGAGTCATCTGGAGCCAACGTAAAATACTGCCAGACTCGGGAAGACCTAACATTTGCACAGGCACCTTGTGTCGTGTTGTTGTTCCGGGGAACGGTTCCCTGCCTTCTGCCTGCGGACCCGACCCTGCTTCGTACTGCCTGTTGGGATGCTACGCCTCCCTCCCCCTGTGCACTGCTGTCCTCGCTCTGCATATCCTCCTGCCAGGTTGGGTCAGCTACTGGATCATCCACCACGTCGTCTTCCTCTTCCTTGGATAATCGCTGGACTGCTCCTCCTTCTCCTCATGTGCCACCATGATGACCGTTACAATACTTAGGCTGTTGTTTCAGGTATACCCCCAGTGGTAAATTTATTCGCCCATTCTTTTTGAATGGGCATTACAACGACAGGATATCCGCTCCTTTTCAATGGGAAAAATGTTTTGAGGCCCTCCTGCACGTCTCTATCCAGGGACAATGTGGAGCCTCCCAATTTTTGACTGCCCTGGCCAAAGGGCTATACTACAATACACCCACTTGAGGGTTACAGGCCCTACTACATGTCTGTATGCATGGGTCATTGTTGAACCTTCCGATTTTTGGCTGCCCTGGCCAAAGGGCTATACTACAATACACCCAGTTCTTGTTTACAGGCCCTCCTGCACGTCTCTATCCAGGGACAATGAGGAGCCTCCCACTTTTTGGCTGCCCTGGCCAAAGTCCTATACTACAATACACCCACTTGAGGGTTACAGGCCCTACTACATGTCTGTATGCATGGGTCATTGTTGAACCTTCCAATTTTTGGCTGCCCTGGCCAAAGGGCTATACTACAATACACCCACTTGAGGGTTACAGGCCCTACTACATGTCTGAATGCATGGGTCATTGTTGAACCTCCCAATTTTTGGCTGCCCTGACCAAAGGGCTATACTACAATACACCCACTTGAGGGTTACAGGCCCTACTGTATGTCTGTATGCATGGGTCATTGTTGAACCTCCCAATGTTTGGCTGCCCTGACCAAAGGGCTATACTACAATACACCCACTTGAGGGTTACAGGCCCTACTGTATGTCTGTATGCATGGGTCATTGTTGAACCTCCCAATGTTTGGCTGCCCTGACCAAAGGGCTATACTACAATACACCCCACTTGAGGGTTACAGGCCCTACTACATGTCTGTATGCATGGGTCATTGTTGAACCTCCCAATTTTTGGCTGCCCTGACCAAAGGGCTATACTACAATACACCCACTTGAGGGTTACAGGCCCTACTTATGTCTGTATGCATGGGTCATTGTTGAACCTCCCAATTTTTGGCTGCCCTGACCAAAGGGCTATACTACAATACACCCACTTGAGGGTTACAGGCCCTACTAATGTCTGAATGCATGGGTCATTGTTGAACCTCCCAATTTTTGGCTGCCCTGACCAAAGGGCTATACTACAATAACCCATTCTTGTTTACAGGCCCTCCTCACGTCTATGGACAATGAGGAGCCTCCCACTTTTTGGCTGCCCTGGCCAAAGGCCTATACTACAATACACCCACTTGTTTACAGGCCCTCCCATTCGTTCAGTCATATTTGAAACCTCCAATTTTTGGCTGCCCTGGCCAAAGGCTATACTACAATACACCCACTTGAGGGTTACAGGCCCTACAATGTCTGAATGCATGGGTCATTGTTGAACCACCCAATTTTTGGCTGCCCTGGCCAAAGGGCTATACTACAATACACCCACTTGAGGGTTACAGACTCTACTACATGTCTGAATGCATGGGTCATTGTTGAACCTCCCAATTTTTGGCTGCCCTGACCAAAGGGCTATACTACAATACACCCACTTGAGGGTTACAGGCCCTACTGTATGTCTGTATGCATGGGTCATTGTTGAACCTCCCAATTTTTGGCTGCCCTGACCAAAGGGCTATACTACAATACACCCACTTGAGGGTTACAGGCCCTACTACATGTCTGTATGCATGGGTCATTGTTGAACCTCCCAATTTTTGACTGCCCTGACAAAAGGGCTATACTACAATACACCCAGTTCTTGTTTACAGGTTATCCTGCATGTCTGTATGCATGGGTCATTGTTGAACTTCCCAATTTTGGACTGCCCTGGCAAAGGAAGATACTACAATAGACCCAGTTCCTCAAAATGGGCACATTATTTCAAGACAGGGCTTCATGTTCGTCTCTTCTCAGGGTCATCGGAGTGCCGCACAATGTTTTCACGTAAAATGTTTCATGTAATCACAAAAAGTAACATACACCAGCTGTATCTCACTATTGGGTATGTGCCCTTAACATTTCCACCCTAAATATTCATTTTGGTGTCATTTTGGAAGGTTTTCTGGAGACTCCGTAAAATTGGCGTGAAACTCGGACAACATTGTTCACAGCTGTGACTTTTGAGTGAGAAATGCTTCCAGGGGTCTTCCCCATGGTGTTGCCATGTCATTTCAGCACTCTTCTGAGACTTTTGTGACATTTTTAGGGTTTTTCCATGCTGCCAGCAGTCATTTCATAAAAATACTCGTGTCTCTCATAGGATAACATTGGGCTCGTTACTCGGGCCGAGTACACGAGTATCTCGGGATGCTCGGCCCGAGCTTCGAGCACCCGAGCATTTTAGTACTTGCTAATCACTAATGCTTATTTTGACACAGATTTTGAGAATCTGCGCTAAAATCTGCATGTCTATTCTGAGGCCAGCAAAGTCTCTGACAGGTCAGAAGTGAGGTGCCCACATTGTTTATTATTTCTTGCACATGTAGCTCATATCATTTTATTTTTCTGCCCTAAAATCTGCATCAAATCTGCAAGGAGAAAAAAACCGTTGGCACAGAACTTCTGAACTCTCATAGACTTTGCTGGCTTCAGGATAGACATGCAGATTCTCAAAATCTGCTTAAAAAAAGCATCAAACAACGTATTGTAGGTACATGGCCCTTACAACAGTCACGTTCATAGAAAGAATAGCCCTAGATGTGGCTTTTTTGAAGGCTGCATGTGGCTCATAGCCAAATCTATATAAAACCATTTCTTAAAATCCCACCCAGCAACCAGGACATGCAGCTGCCACACAGCTGCATCTCATCATTGTCCAGTGCCCACTGCCACTATACAGTGATTCGCGTGCCACTCTTTCCTGCTGCTGTACCCAAACGGGTTAAGCCAATCAGAGGCCAACAGCCATGGTCCAATGAGAGGCCAGCAGCTGTGGTCCAATCAGAGGCCAGCAGCCACAGGCCAATCAGTGGCGCATGATGTCAAATGCGGGAATCTGATTGGCCAGCTGATTGGACCAAGGCTGCTAGCTTCTGATTGCTAACGTATGGGTACGAAAGCAGGGACAGAGCAGCACCCGGAGCACCATACAGCGCGGACTGCGGAGAATTGGTGAGTATGTGTGTGTGGGTTTTTTGTTGCAGGTACCTGTACCATGGTGGGGGCTGCAAAGGTCTAGAAGGGGATGATGGGGGTACCATATTGGGGGATGCAAAGGGGACGATGGGGTACCATATTGGGGGCTGCAAATTATTGATAGGATTCACAGTTTGTCTGGTTGTGCTGGCTTATGATGGCTACTACTGTACAGTATATAATAAATATTTGTTTTTTTTTGTTCAATAATAAATGTGAATTATTCTTCATCTATTATATAATTGCCGTAGCGACTTCCGTCGGAGCGGCGCAACTTCCGGTGGCTTTGTTAGCGCGAGCGAGCTGCTTCTCCTGGACTCTCCCCGTGGCCGCGTAGCGGCCACGGCGACTCACGAAGCAATGCCCGCAAAGCGGGCATTGCGAGTCGTTGCAGTCTTGCGAAATCCGAACGGGCATTGCGAGTCGCTTCGCTAACAAAGCCAGGGCTGCCTTAGAGCATGGCGCTGTAGTGTACACCGCTATGGTATACTACAGTCCCATGGCCATACGCTTTACACCTGACAGGCGTATGGCCATGGCACTGTAGTATACCATAGCGCTCTACCCCCTAAGCCACCGCCGCCCTCAGTGCACCGCCCCTACCCCTAAGTCGCCACCCGCTAAGCCCCGACCACCTAACCCCCGACCCGCAGCCTCCTAACCCCCCGCCGATACTCCCTAAGCCCCGCCGTCTACCCCCTAAGCCACCGCCGCCCTCAGTGCGCCGCCCCTACCCCTAAGTCGCCACCCGCTAAGCCCCGACCACCTAACCCCCGACCCGCAGCATCCTAACCCTTCGCCGATACCCCCTAAGCCCCGCCGTCTACCCCCTAAGCCACCGCCGCCCCTAAGCCCCTACCCCCTAAGCCCCGCAGCAGCCCCGACCACCTAACCCCCGACCCGCAGCATCCTAAGCCCCCGCCGATACCCCCTAAGCCCCTATCCCCTAAGCCGCGACCACCTAACCCCCGACCCGCAGCATCCTAAGCCCCCGCCGTTTACCCCCTAAGCCACCGCCGCCCCGCAGCAGCCCCGACCACCTAACCCCCGACCCGCAGCATCCTAAGCCCCCGCCGATACCCCCTAAGCCCCTATCCCCTAAGCCGCGACCACCTAACCCCCGACCCGCAGCATCCTAAGCCCCCGCCGTTTACCCCCTAAGCCACCGCCGCCCCTAAGGCCCTACCCCCTAAGCCCCGCAGCAGCCCCTAAGCCCCTACCCCCTAAGCCCCGTAGCATCCTAGGCCCCCGCCGATACCCCCTAAGCCCCGCCGCCTATCCCCTAAGCCCCCGCCGTCCCCTAACCTAACGCCGCTGTCACCTAAGGCCCTACACCCGAAGCCCCCGCTGTCCCCTAACCTAACGCCCCCGTCGATCACTTACATCCCTTCAAGTCATCTGATCGTCCGTCCGATCCTCAACTCCTCCGTCCGGCCAGGCGTCCTCTTCCTCCGGCCCCGGGGTCTTCTCTCTTATTTCCGCCATCTTCGCCTCTTCGTCCGGCCCCGGGGATCTTCCACCTCCGACGTCCTCTTCCTTCTCATTAAGATAGAATGGAAGAAAAATCCCCCATTCTACCTCAATGAGATCTCAGGCCCTCTTCTGATTGGTCGAGGTATACTGCCCTCAGCCAATCAGAAGAGCCCCTCAAAACTGAGACGCAGTTCTCATTCAGGTCCGCCTTTTTTTTTACCCATTGACATACATTACCGGTGTGTCGGCGATTTTATGGCCGCCCACCTGGTTCTATTTGTCGGCCCTAAAATCGCGGACACACCGCTAATGCATCTCTATGGGCAGTCAGCCCGATTTCGGATTGAACGCCGACCAATCAGAATTCGAGCTGACTGCCCATAGACATGCATTAGCGGGGTGTGTCCGCGATTTTAGGGCCGACAAATAGAACCAGGTGGCCGGCCATAAAATCGCCGACACACCGCTAATGTATGTCAATGGGGAAAAAAAAAGGCGGACCTGAATGAGAACTGCGTCTCACTCTGACTTAAAAAAATAAATAAATTAAATAATAAAAATAATAATTTAAAAATAATTAAAAAAATAATAAAAAAATAAATAAAAAATATTAAATAATTAAATAAAAATAATAATAAAAAAAAAAAAAATGCGGACCTGAATGAGAACTGTGTCTCACTCTCCCTTAAAAAAATAAATAAATTAAATAATAAAAAAAATAATTTAAAAATAATTAAAAAATAATAAAAAAATAAATAAAAAATATTAAATAATTAAATAAAAATAATAATAAAAAAAAAAAAAAAACTGCGGACCTGAATGAGAACTGTGTCTCACTCTCCCTTAAAAAAATAAATAAATTAAATAATAAAAAAAATAATTTAAAAATAATTAAAAAATAATAAAAAAATAAATAAAAAATATTAAATAATTAAATAAAAATAATAATAAAAAAAAAAAAAAATGCGGACCTGAATGAGAACTGTGTCTCACTCTCCCTTAAAAAAATAAATAAATTAAATAATAAAAAAAATAATTTAAAAATAATTAAAAAATAATAAAAAAATAAATAAAAAATATTAAATAATTAAATAAAAATAATAATAAAAAAAAAAAAAAACTGCGGACCTGAATGAGAACTGTGTCTCACTCTCCCTTAAAAAAATAAATAAATTAAATAATAAAAAAAATAATTTAAAAATAATTAAAAAATAATAAAAAAATAAATAAAAAATATTAAATAATTAAATAAAAATAATAATAAAAAAAAAAAAAAACTGCGGACCTGAATGAGAACTGTGTCTCACTCTCACTTAAAAAAATAAATAAATTAAATAATAAAAATAATAATTTAAAAATAATTAAAAAATAATAAAAAAATAATTAAAAAATATTAAATAATTCAATAAAAATAATAATAATAAAAAAAAAAAAAAAAAAATGCGGACCTGAATGAGAACTGTGTCTCACTCTCACTTTAAAAATAATTAAAAAATAATAAAAAATAAATAATAAAATTAAATAATTAAATAAAAAAATAATAAAAAAAAAAAAAAATGCGACTGAATGAGAACTTGTTCACTCTCACTTAAAAAAAATAAATAAATTAAATATAAAAAAATAATTAAAATAATTAAAATATAAAAAATTTTAATAAAAAATAATAAATAATTAAAGTATAATAATATAAAATAATATAAATGCTAATAATAATGCTATTAATGCTATTAATAATGTTATTAATGCTAATAATGCTATTATTAATGCTATTTATGCTAATAATAATGCTATTAATGCTAATATAATGCTATTAATTCTATTAATGCTATTATATAATCTTATTAATGGTATTATTAATGCTAATAATGCTAATAATTAATGCTATTATAATGCTATTAATGCTAATAATAATGCTATTAATGCTATTAATAATGTTATTAATGCTATTATTCATGCTAATAATGCTATTATTAATGCTATTATTAATGCTATTAATGCTAATAATAATGCTATTAATGCTATTAATAATGTTATTAATGCTATTATTAATGCTAATAACGCTATTAATCTTTATGCATATAATTATGCTAATAATTAATGCTATTAATGCTAATTAATGCTATAATGCTATTAATGCTATTAATAATGCTATATGCTATTAATAATTGCTAATGCTATTATATGCTATTAATGCTTTATAATGCTATATTATAAATAATAATAGCTATAATGCTATTAATAATGTTTATGCTATATAATGCTAATTGCTATATTAATGCTATTAATGCTAATAATAATGCTATTAATGCTATTAATAATGTTATTAATGCTATTATATAATGCTATATTAACGCTTAATTATTAATGCTAATATTATTGCTAATAATTAATGCTATTAATGCTATTATTAAATAATGCTATTAATGCTATATAATGCTAATATTTATCCTATTAATGGTATTATTAATGCTATTAATGCTAATAATAATGCTATTAATGCTATTATAATGCTATATTAATAATTAGCTAATTAATGCTATTAATTAATGTTTATTAATGCTAATTATTTAATGCTAATAATAAGTGCTATTATTAATGCTATTAAATGCTAATAATTATAATGTATTATATGCTATTAATAATGTTATTAAATGCTATTATTAATGCTAATAATGCTATTAATTAATGCTATTTGTATGCTAATGTAATAATGCTATTAATGCTATTAATATAATGCTATTAATGCTATTTAATGTCTTAATGTAATTATCTATTCTATTAATGTATTATGTAATTATTAATGCTAATAATAATGCTATTATAAATGCTATTAAATGCTATAATTAATAATAGCTATTAATGCTATTAATGATATAATCTATTAAATGCTATTATTAATGCTAATAATATGCTATTAATTAAATAGCTATTAATGCTAATATAATAATGCTATTAATGCTATTAATAATGTTATTAATGCTATTATTAATGCTAATAATGCTATTATTAATGCTATTAATGCTCAATAATAATGCTATTAATAATGCTATTAATGCTATTAATGCTAATTATGATATTATCCTAAAATTATAGCTATTAATGCTAATAATAAATGCTATTAATGCTATAATGTAATAATGCTATTAATGCTATTAATTAATGCTATAATCATTATAATGCTATCAATGCTAATAATTATTAATGCTATATAATGCTATTATAATGCTATTAAATGCTAATAAATATAATGCTATTAATGCTATTAATAATGTTATATTAATGCTATATATAATGCTATAATGCTATTATTAATGCTATTAATGCTAATAATAATGCTATTAATGCTATTAATAAATGCTAATTAATGCTATTAATGCTAATATTTAATCTATTAATGTATTATTAATGCTATTAATGCTAATAATAATGCTATTTAATGCTATAAATGCTAATAATAAATGCTTTTTTAAAATTGCTATTAAGATAATGTTAATATTAATGCTATTATTAATGCTAATAATGCTATATATATTAATGCATTTATAATGCATATTTAATAATGTTATTAATGCTATTATTAATGCTAATAATGCTAATTATTAATGCTATTTAATGCTAATAATAATGCTTTAATGCTTAATTAATTAATGCTATTAATGCTAATATTTATCCTATTAATGGTATTATTAATGCTATATAATGCTAATAATAATGCTATTAATGCTGCTATTAATATATGTTATTATTAATGCTATATTAATGCTAATAATGCATTATTAATAATGCTATTAATGCTAATAATAATGCTATTAATGCTATTAATAATGTTATTAATGCTATTATTAATGCTAATAATGCTATTATTAATGCTATTTATGCTAATAATAATGCTATTAATGCTATTAATAATGCTATTAATGCTATTAATGCTAATATTTATCTTATTAATGGTATTATTAATGCTATTAATGCTAATAATAATGCTATTAATGCTATTAATGCTAATAATAATGCTATTAATGCTATTACTAATGTTATGAATGCTATTATTAATGCTAATAATGCTATTATTAATGCTATTAATGCTAATAATAATGTTATTAATGCTATTAATAATTCTATTAATGCTATTAATTATGCTATTAATGCTAATATTTATCCTACTAATGCTATTAATGCTAATAAATAATGCTATTAATGCTATTAATAATGCTATTAATTATGCTATTAATACTATTAATGCTAATATTTATCCTATTAATGGCATTATTAATGCTATTAATGCTAATAATAATGCTATTAATGCTATTAATAATGTTATTAATGCTATTATTAATGCTAATAATGCCATTATTAATGCTATTAATGCTAATAATAATGCTATTAATGCTATTAATAATGCTATTAATGCTATTAATTAGGCTATTAATGCTATTAATGCTAATATTTATCCTATTAATGCTATTAATAATGCTATTAATGCTAATAATAATGCTATTAATGCTATTAATAATGTTATTAATGCTATTATTAATGCTATTAATGCTAATAATAATGCTATTAATGCTATTAATAATGTTATTAATGCTATTATTAATGCTAATAATGCTATTAATAATGCTATTAATGCTAATAATAATGCTATAAATGCTATTAATACTGTTATTAATGCTCATAATACTGCTAATAATGCTATTATTACTGCTATTACTGCTAATAATAATGCTATGGCTTATATTATTGCTATTGATGATGCGATTATTATTTAAAAATCTTTAAAAAAACAATAAACATATTTTAGATACCCGATGCATTTGCATCAGGCTAACAGCTATAACTACTATAATCAAATTAATGCACGTTCTAGAATCCCGATGCATTTGCATCGGGCTCACAGCTAGTGCAACAATAAGACACCCCCCGAAAATAAGACATGGTGCATCTTTGGGAGCAAAAATTAAGATACTGTTTTATTTTTGGAAAAACAAGGTAGCTGCATGGAGAAGCATGGACAAATGTAAGTGCTACTAAGAGCCCAGTGGTAAGAAGTACTGTATTCATCATTGGTTAGCAACAGCATAGCAATGTTATTAAAAAGAATACAGAGACTTATTGTACTTTAAAAGTGTTGGTTTTACATAAAATGCACACATTTACTTGTATTTAGTTTTAAACATATTGTATGGCTCTCACAGAATTAAATTTTAAAATATGTGGTGATCATGGCTCTGTTAGCCAAAAAGGTTCCTGACCCCTGCCTTAGGCTAGGATCAGACTGGCGTCATGTGACTCGCCCAGGGTTATACGGGGTCTCGGGTATCTAGGACCTCTGCTGCGGTAGGGATGTCACTGGTGGCCGGCCCAGACCCGTGGCCCTGGTGGTCAACAAAAAGAGGTAGTTGAAATGGAAATTAAGTCCTAAGTTCACATGACACCACCCGCAGATTCTGATGATTAAGCACCAGCGCCGCTTCAGACCTCCGGAAGGCGATGGTACAGCAACTGAGATGGTACAGCTCCCTGCAAGTGGAGCTGGCCCTCCGAGGCAGGGATGCACATGTAGAGATCGAAATGCTGATGATGGAGATAAACAAGTTGCAGAGCAGCAATGAAACAAGCACACAGAGACTCTGCCACTCTACCCAGGTACTTTACTGGAACAATGCTGGTGGTGATACAGTTCACAGTGGACAACAGTCTTTTAGTAAAGGTAGCCAGCCGGGTAGTCACAGTGGGTTGCAAAGTCTCTCGGAGGCTCCTGTGGTATGCCTTCCTTGCTCTAACCTGTGTCCTGCTGCTTCTGCCTGTCCTTGAACAGCCAGCTTAGTACCAGACCCAATTGGGGTGCCTTCTGAGTATCCCAGCTTCTCACTCTCCCTTTCTCCTGCACTGGGACTCGACCCCGGTGGGTTATCCTGGCGTGACTGGTTTCCTTCTGGCAGGGTGTCGGGGCCGGTAGACGGACCTGCGACATCCGGTGTTAATGACTCAGGGGCTGAACTCCCTGTGCCGCTTCTTCGGAACTGGCACTCCGGTAAATGGACCAGAGTTCCCTCCCGGAGTATGGGTGCTCCGATCTGGGGGGGTCCCCTCTTTCAGTCTGGGCTGCCTGTTCTCTCTCCAGGCCCCCTCTCTTGGAGCTCCCTTTTCTCTCAGGGCACCCGTGCTTCTTCGTCCCTCGAGGCAAACTAGATTCTCCCATTTTGCTACCTCCCTCCTCCACTACCTCCCCCCTAGGGACTAGTCTCTAACCATTTTTCTGGGTGGGTGTGTGGGAGTGCTGGGATGGGAGCCTCCTACAAACCCTGCATTCCCACTGTGACAGGGGTAACCGCACACTCATTCATTGGTGCAGTATCCCAATTGTGATGCCTGACCAGTGGGGCGACACACATGCATTTGCTAAATGCATGCACTATTTTCATGTGCAAGTCTTGAAAAACGCATGCGTTAACGCACCCATAGGCTCCAATGCAAAAAATGCAATGCAAAGGTGCAATATGTAATGTTGTTATATCTTCTGCAGTTTGCTTGTTGTCTTCCCTGTTTGTTTTTCTGCCTAGTAACAGTGATGTAAGATAGAGGAGGAGCTGTGGCAGGAAAAGGGGGAGCTGAGAAAGGGAAGAGTTTCATTAAAGTATGGCCGCTCGACTGAGCAGTTCAGCATATCTGTGTGTGCTTCTGGATTCATCGTCATCTGCACTACAACACTACAATTGGCGACGAGGAAGCATTCATTCATCAGCTAAAGGTATTTCAGTGCCACAAGATCATCAGTGCTCACCATGGCCTGTCTACCTGCATTCCCAGCTTTTGATGTGCATCAGTCCCAAGCAAACCTAGGAGCATATTGGGATAAATGGCTGAAGCGCTTTGATATATTTCTGCAAGCCATGAACATAGCCGATGATACAAGAAGGAAAGCCATGTTATTACACTATGCAGGGGAGCAAGTCTATGATATCTTCACTACTCTGCCTAACACAGGGGAGGACAAGGAATATGAGCTCAGCAAAGCAGCATTGAGCAAACACTTCTCCCCGCACAGAAATGCAGCATTTGAAATCTTCAAATTTAGACAATCAAAGCAATCAGACACAGAAAGCATTGATGAATATCATGTCCGGCTACGGCACCTTGCAGCTTACTGTGAGTTTACAGACGTTGACAAAGAAATCCAAATGCAGATATTACAAGGATGTGTTTCTTCAAAGTTAAGAAGACAAGCACTCAGAGACCCTACTATGACCCTTGCAAAACTATTAGACACAGCACGTATAAATGATACTGCAGAGAAACAGGCAAAACTCATAGAGAGTAGTGAGCCAGAAGCACCATCTTCTATAGCAAAGCTTACACAGAAACCACAAGTACAGGCGGCAACTTGTTACAACTGCGGTGGGTCGTATCCTCACCAAAATGTTTGTCCAGCAAAGGGTACAACCTGCCATAATTGTGAAAAACGAAACCATTTTGCAAAAGTGTGCAGATCTACACCGCAGCAATCTGCTCGTCCCACAGTACAGCCCAGGTCACAGAAGGTCCAAGCACTGCAGCCTAATGATGAGGCTCAAAGCACTTACTTATTCTCAGTGACTGAGGAAGGATCTCGGGCTGTGCACATGATTAACAATCCAAAACGAGTCATCCTCATAAATGGCAATCCAGTGGGAGCCCTGGTGGACACAGGGGCGTCAGTCAACGTCATCAGTCATACAATCTATAATCAACTCCTGAACAGACCTGCTCTGCAAAATACCAGCCTACAGATTTAACCCTTATGCTTCCGCACCTGCGTTGCCCCTATGTGGCAAATTTCAATCAGAACTAACAGCTGAAGGGAAATCCATCACGGACACTTTTTACGTAGTGGAATGCTCTGCAGATACGCTTCTCAGCTGCAGCAGCGCAGTGTCTCTAGGCCTGGTGAACCTGG
This sequence comes from Allobates femoralis, assembly GCA_033576535.1. Taxonomy (NCBI): domain Eukaryota; kingdom Metazoa; phylum Chordata; class Amphibia; order Anura; family Aromobatidae; genus Allobates; species Allobates femoralis. Next base: position 210,953,443 of record JARQOC010000006.1, read on the forward strand.
TCAACAGCATTACAGGCTCTTCAGTCCCACATGTTATGCAGAGGTACCCCAGTCTCTTTAAAGGCCTTGGTAAGCTAAAAGACGTTCAGATAAAGTTACATATTGATCAGTCGATACAGCCCTCCATCCAACCTCACAGGCGCATTCCCTTTCATGTCCGCAAACTTGTGGAGCAAGAATTGCAAGACCTGGAGGCATCTGATGTTATTGAACGGGTTGAAGGCCCAACTCCCTGGGTTTCGCCAATCGTTGTTGTGCCTAAACCAAAACAGCCTGGTAAAATACGGCTTTGTGTGGATATGCGGCATGCCAATCTAGCTATTCAAAGAGAAAGGCACATCACGCCTACTATTGATGACATTCTCACAGATCTGAATGGTGCAAAGGTGTTTTCAAAAATGATCTCAAATCCGGCTATCATCAACTTGAGTTTCATTCAGACTCCAGGTACATCACAACTTTTAGTACTCATATGGGCCTGTGGCGCCCCGCAACGAGTGCGTCACAGGAGGGTATTGCAGCCACAAATGCAGCAGCAATATCCTCTGACCCAGCAGTCATCTGGTTAACTTAGAGATCCATACTCTGCATGCATCACTTAGCATAGAGGGCCAATCAAGGTCCTGGTGGGCGGAGTGCAAGGGTAGTGTGTAGTGAAGTTTAGTCCAACTTAGAGAGTTGAAGTTGTAGTTTGAGAGCTGAAGGTGTAGCAGCAACCTAGAAGACCCTCTGCAGATTCCCAGCTCTGCAATCTAGGAGAGGGGGTTGCACAGTCGGTGCAGCCCCCTGACCATCCTCTACCGGCCATCTCCCTACCAATTACGGGCATCATCATGCGGGCTCAAAATCATCCCTTGCCCATCTACAGCCGGTTTGCTGGTATCGAAGCTAGCAGCAGTTCAGCTCTGCTATGTGAACCAGAAGAGTGGAGGGACCGCTCTACAGGAGCACCCCACCATCGCCAAATCCAGTTGTCTCACCAGCGGTGTACCCATCAAGGGACCCAAGGCTCCCCAAAGCATCCGGAACTCATACCCCGGATAGGGCATTCAAGCAGCCTCCCTGTACCCAACCTGGTATTCCTGGGCGACAATGGCAACTTAGTTAGGATGGAGGAACACCGCGGATCTCTGAGGGACACCTATCACTGCTGAGTCCACCCGATCCACTACCCGTTAACTGTATGCCATGTACTGCTTGCTGGTTACAGTAAATTACCCGTTACAGAGACTTACAGTGTCCATGCTTCCTTATGACTACGTCCGTCTGCACACAAGGTAACCGCAGCTGCCGCACAACATCTTGAGCAGCTCCAGCCTCAGTGGATCACCGCTTAGCCTGTGGGGAGCGTTCCATCTTGCTGCATTCCATCCCCCGGAGACCCCGCAGCGTCGGTAAGACTTACCGAAATCACTCATATGTGGCGTCACGACAAATTAACCCCTTAATCTGTTCCCTCAAGACGTCTTCAACCCTTTTGATCTGCACTCAACCGGGCCCCACTACCGGCAGGAGCGCTCCACCCGTGACAAGGAGGAAGGAGCTACTGCCTGTCTAAACCGGAGTCCTGGTCACGGTGAGTCAGGCCTGCGGAGGTTCAAGAGGTTGAACTTTGGTATCTCATCAGCCGCAGTAATTTTTCAAAATGTTATCAGTCCGGTTCTGTCTGGAATCGCGGGAGTCCTCAACGTCAGTGATGACATTCTCATATACGGAACAACCCAAGAAGAACATGACAGTCGCCTGGAGCAAGTGTTTCAGAGACTGCAAGACTGCAATCTAACTGTCAATCCATCAAAATGTGAGTTCAATCAAACGTCATTAAATTTTTTTGGATACATCTTTTCAGGACAAGGTGTGTCAGCAGATCCTCAGAAAGTCACTGCCATTAAATCTGCTGGTCAGCCTCAAAATGCCTCAGAGGTTCGACGCTTTCTAGGACTGGTCACATACTGTGGACGATTCATACCCGACCTAGCCACTATTTCTGATCCCCTGAGACAACTCACAAAGAAAGATATTCCTTGGTCATGGGGTACTGAGCATCAAGCATCGTTTGACGCGTTGAAGTCCAGCCTAACTGATGACACTGTCATGGCTTACTTTGACCCATTAAAGTCCACAGAACTGATTGTAGTAGCCTGGGTGCAATTCTCACACAAGTGTCCAACAATGGCAACATTTCTACAATTTCCTACGCAAGCAAGACATTAACAGATACAGAACAGCGCTACTCACAAACTGAAAGGGAAGCTCTTGCAGTTGTGTGGGGATGCCTTCACTTTCATCTGTACCTCTTCGGACACAAGTTCACAGTCATAGGTGACCACAAACCGCTTGTTCCCATTTTCAACAAACACTCTTCCAAACCCCCTCCACGAATTGAACGCTGGTTGCTCCGCTTACAGAACTACCATCTTCACCTGAGATATGAGGCAGGAGTTGGAAACCCGGCGGACTATTTCTCAAGACACCCAATACCACAACCTACTAAGGACAACATTCCAGCAACTATTCTAGCGGAGGAACATGTCAATTTTGTTGCTGCACATTCAGTGCCAAGAGCTATGACTATGGAGGAAATACAACAGGCGGTGGACTCTGATCCTCAACTCCAGTTGGTGATAGACTTTGTTCGGTCTAAGAAATGGAGCTGTTTTCTTGCTGAGGCTCGCCTTCAACCACCAGATCAAGTAGGTTACTTGGAGCCTTTCTTTACCGCACGACATTCACTCTGTGTCGGACTCAAATCTGCTGTTGCGTGACAATCGCCTGGTGATACCTCAGAAACTGGAGGACCGTGTACTTGATCTGGCCCACGAGGCTCATCAAGGGGTGGTAAAAACAAAGCAACTACTTCGAGAAAAAGTATGGTTTCCAGGACTAGACAAAAGAGTAGAGGCATTGATCCAAACATGCATTCCTTGTCAAGCAACTATAGTTGACCATAGGCGTGCGCCTTTACAAATGACACCCCTGCCAAAGAGCCCATGGACTGCTGTCAGTGTTGATTTTTGTGTTTTACCGGACCGCTCCTACCTGTTGGTGGTCATGGATGACTATTCTCGGTTTCCAGTCATTGAACATGTTTCGACAACATCGGCCAGGGCGGTTATACGAAAATTAGACAAGATTTTCTCGGCTTATGGCATACCCGAGACAGTGAAGACGGACAATGGACCTCCATTCAATAGCACAGACTTTCAGTCATTGGCAACTTATCTTGGCTTCTCCCACAGGAAAGTAACTCCGTACTGGCCTCAAGCCAATGGAGAAGTGGAACGATTCATACAATCAATCAACAAGACCCTGAGGATTGCTACCATGGAGCACAAGGACTCACAACAAGAATTACATAGATTCCTTAGACAGTACAGAGCCACACCACACTCCACTACTGGGATACCACCAGCAACGGCATTGTTCGGCAAGCCCTTGCATGTCAAAATCCCATGCATTCCGTCAGTTCCTGTCCAAACCCCAATTGCTATTATTCCGTCTCTAAGGATAAAATGAAGCAGTATGCAGAAAAAAGTAGACGCCGTTACAAGCATCCAGAAATAAAGGTGGGTGATTGGGTTCTTGTAAAGAGACTGAGACCTAGCGACAAGTTTGCATCGTCATACTATCCCGAGCCCTTTCAGGCCACACAAATCAGAGGCACCATGGTTACTGCTAAAAACCAAAATCATCAGGTCACTAGAAATGTGTCCCATTTTAAAAAACTTCGTGGCTATGTCCCAGAGATGACGCATGCAGAGGAAGTAGATAGCGACGACCTACTGCCAGAGACAATGACCTCAGCTGCTCCCACAGGAAATACCTCAGAAGACCCCCCGAGTTTATCTGGAAATGAGATGTCTCGACGTTATCCTGGGAGAACAAATCGAGGGCCACCAGTCCACCTTGCGGACTATGTTCTGCAGTAGAGAAAAAAAAAAAACTTTTCTACAACGCGAACTTTTGAACGGTTAACTATTTACTTTGCTTTTTTTTGTAAGATGATAAGAGATGTAATGTTGTTATATCTTCTGCAATTTGCTTGTTGTCTTCCCGGTTTGTTTTTCTGCCTAGTAACAGTGATGTAAGATAGAGGAGTAGCTGTGGCAGGAAAAGAGGGAGCCGAGAAAGGGAAGAGTTTCATTAAAGTATGGCCGCTCGACTGAGCAGTTCAGCATATCTGTGTGTGCTTCTGGATTCATCGTCATCTGCACTACAACACTACACAATGCATTTGATGCTATGCATTTTTGCAAGTGCACAAAAAAACACGGTATGCAGCATCTTTTGGTGCTTTTGCAAAAACATCAAAAACGTGTACGTTTTTTTTAACATGGGAGTCTATGAGAAACGCATGCGTTAACGCATGCGCTAAAAATGAACATACATGCCAAGAAAATGGCAAGGGGAAAAAAGGATTCTTTATTGCATTCTTCCAATGGATGCAAGCTCCCAAATGTGACCCTAGCCTTATGCTGTAAGAGCGGGCATGCAGGTACTGGTGAGAGTGTGAAAAGCGGTGCCATCACAAACATTACTGTAGACTGCAGTTCAAACTCGAGAGGTCACCCAGGGGCCATTCTGCAAGTTTGAACTGTGCTGCAAACCCTGACGTCACCACTCCTCAAACGCATTGTCTCACGATACCGGTGAGATATATCTGCTACATCTTGTGTAATAGTGTAGCTATCACGAGGTTGTGTCTGTTACGAGCGCTGGCACCTCTAGGGTTATCTCAAATCACACAGTGGGATTTAGTGCTGCGTGATACCCGACGTGTAACCTGAGACAACTTCAGGGAATCATGGCTTGTCACACAGCCGGGAGCCGTGCAGTGCCTGCTATACCACCATATGCGGGATGCAGTCACTGATCTTTCCACCCCACATGCTGGAATTGCCTTAGCATTTATTTTAGTTTCATTAATTTTTTTGCGTTGTTTTCTAATAATTTTTTACATCCTTTTATTTGGGGGGGAGTTGTGTTGAATAGGAGACTTTCAACAAATGGATTTTAATAAAAAAGAAAAAGGTGAAAGAGGAATGTATTGGGGTTATTGAGTCCTTATTTACTTGGTTAGTAATATCGGCTATCTGATTGACCCCTTGACAGTACTAACATCTGGCCTTGCTGCCAGCTTATATTATCAAGCTGGCATCAACTCTAAATACCATTGCCCTGTTTGGCAACCCACCTGGGCAGCGAAAGAGTCAGGGTGAATCACCAGGTGTGGGGCGGCTACAGCCTGCTAATTTTTTTACATTTTATTTTGTTTCACTGATATACCACCAGGAGCAAGGACATTCCAACAAGTACACCACGTAATCCGAGCCTCATTTCAAGTAGTATTCTATTTCATGGAACCATGTTAGTTTTGGGGTCATCAAATGAGGAACCATTCAACATTAATAGACAGTTGATGCAAGCTAAACAGTTTTAAACCTAAAACCACTCACAAAATGTGAAAAATCCATAAAACAAGTGCAGACCAATAAAGAAATGCTGGATGAATGTATTATTGTAGCTGGGGTAGGTATGCTAGAAACATGCTATATGCAGTAGAATACCATAATTACAGAGGCTAAATCAGGTCCGTATACACATTGAAAGAGTAAGGCTAGGGTCACACATAAGCCCTTGGATCCGCTAAAAGCATCCTTTTTCAACTTAGATTTTGTTGAAAAACAGATTCCTTAATGGATCCATAGGCTGCAATGCAAAAAAAGCAGTGGCAAAAGTGCACTAAACGTAGCTTTTATTAACAAAGGGCCCTATGGGAAACGCATCCGTTTATACATATAGGTACCATGGGTTAACGCATGCGATAACACTAAGGGGCCCTTTACACGCCGCTACGACAGGATGGATACAACCCGCTACAGGCTACAAATGTAGATTGTAGCGTCAATATAGCCCGTAGTAGCGGCGTGTGAAGACGGGACGACACAGCCGACTACAGATACATCTGTTTCCCAGCACTGCTCGAAAACCAGATGGCTACAAAGCCGATTGTAGCGAGCTGTATCGGCGTGTAAAGAAGGAACAGAAGGGTTGTTTCTACACCATGCTATGTAGCTGGGGCGTGACACAGGCTCCAGGTTTCTGCGCCCCCTTCAGCGATCATTGGAGGAAGCTCCTGCGTTGCGATTGGTTGTCGCCGCACAGGGCGGCATATTTAAGGAGCTGACGAGTCACACTACACAATTGCTCGAGCGTCATGTATTAATCAGCCTCCTGCGATGCCTGCCCAATCATGGTATTATTGCTTTGTCCTATCAGCGTACGGAATTCTCGTAATCCACAATTGTGGCACGCCTATGTGCTGTCCCTGCTGCAACAGGTACGCCCATAGTAGCTGGTTGTAGCGGTGTGTAAATGAGCTACGATGAGCTACGGATGGCTACTTGAGACACCCGGCGATGTATCTAGCTATAGATGTAGCGTAGCGTAGCGCACCTTGTGGCGGCGTGTGAAGAGGGTGCGTTTACCGTTTGTAACCGTTTGGGCGTGCTCGTGCACGTGAAGTAGCGGATTGTATCCATCCTGTCGTAGCGGCGTGTAAAGGTACCTATAGCGTTTCTTAGAAGCAAACATGGCAATTTCCAAAAACGGAATCAGGTTTGGAAAACCCAGAAAAACAGCCTGCCATGTGTGACCCTAGCCTACATTATAACAGAAATCACAAATATTGGCAACATACATTGTATATTACATATGTAACATGATAAATAATCAACTATACAGTAGAAAGGTGTATATAGCCAGTAATAAACCACTCTCTTTGTTATAAGATATACTATGCCCACTGTTAGTATAACATAGACTATATTATATTGGAATATGCAATGACGCATATAGCACATAACCAAGGTGCATACATCTACTTACATAATTGCCTTGTCTCATCCATCATCCACTTCCATCAGGATGACCTCCTATCACGTGCCTGACTAAGGCTAGGGTCACACTTGTTTTTTTTTTTTTAAAATCTTGATCCGGTTTTGAGCTTTCAAAAAGCTCAAAACCGCATCAGGAAACGCTCCTCATAGGAGCCCATTATAAAAACCGGATTGCATTACATGCAATCCGGTTAACGCATTTGGCTCTGCAGCCTGCGTGAAAAATCATGCAGGCTGCAGTTTTCAGAGCGGTTCTATCATCTGCAATGCGGTAACCGCATTGCTCAGGCTGTGTAATCCTGAGCAATGCGGTTACCATATACTTTGCTTATCCCGGCTGCCATCGGGATAAGCAAGGTGTTAACACTGTTAAAAAAGCTTAAATATTAATAATAATTGTGGCCATCATGTCTCTAGGGGGTGCCCACCCCCCTTAGGGACATGTTACCCACTCAGGTGGGCATGTAATGTGTTAATAACTCATATACAGTAAGCTGGCTCCTGTCGCCTCTGTACAATTTTCTGAATGAAGCTGCGGCTCCCCTTTCAGCTGCGCGCATACTATACGTAATGTACGTTGTGAGACAGTGCGGGGGTTCATATGCGAGGGGCGCTATGTCTCCCCTAGAATGCGCACTGTCACATATTGAACCCGGTATAGGGTGTGAGAGAGAGGGACGGTCCGCTCCCTCCGCTTCAGGTCTTGCAGGGTCCCGGAAGGAGTCATGGAGTTAAAAGCCTGGTTAGGAGGCAGGGCGGGGTTCCCTGTGTACAGCTTTTTGCCTAAGCTATAGACTGGAGAGGTCAAGAGTTCCAGGGGGCCGTGTGCTATAATAACACGGTCTAGCCCGAGAGGGCTGGGAGCTTGGGGCGACCTATATCGGAAAGCTCACGACCTGAAGGAACCGGGTTACTTTGTGTGTGGACTGTATCTTGTGTACCCGGCTGCGACCCGGATTCCGGCAGCTTGTGCCATCACTGTGTGTATCAGCAATAAAACCGGGTAGTGTGTGATCTATTACCGGGCTCTACGTTTTTCCTGACTTGCAATCCCGGCGCTGCCCCACATATGGTGGAGAATGTGGGCAATAGGCAGCCACATGTCCCGGTCCTTTGCACCACCAGCACCACGTAGCAGTGGCACCGCCGGTCCGGAAGCTCCTTCTAGGGGAGTCTGGTCTCCTCCCAGCCTCATTCTGGGGTATCCTCTCAGCGGGTACGTGTTTAGGATGGTCCCCCGTGGATGGTCGTACACCTCTACCCGGCTCTGGAGGTCGGCGTAACTGCCGCAGTGGGGCAGAGTCCCGTATGAACTCCTGGGTGGCTGTATATCGCTCTATCAAGCTAACCACCTGGTCCAAGGTACCCGGGTCCCCTTGCCCCACCCAACACTGTATTGCAACCGGCAGAGTCCGTACCAGCCGGTCGACCACCACCCTTTCCACTGGATTGGCACCTTTGCTGATTTTTTCAAATCCTTCTTTAGCAAAAACCCTGGCAAGGACAGTGGCTGTAGTTGTGCCATCACCTGCTTCTTCATTAGTGTTATTAGCTACATCTTGAACCAGTTTAGCACCAATATTCTTGTACTTGTCTTTTAAATCAATAGATTTTGCTACAGTGACACCATCTTTAGTAACAATAACTTCTCTTACTTTTCCAAAGTCATGCGGTTGAATGTCTTCAATATTCAGATTTGAACCCTCTTCTCCAAACAAAACTCCACCAGTGGCGGTCGCCATATCTTTTAACTGATTTTTTCTGTTATCATCGAATCCTGGGGCTTTCACAGAAACAACTTGAAGACCAATCTTTAATCTGTTAAGAACTAGAGTACTAAGGCTATGTGCACATCAGTCGGTTCTGCATTTCTGCAGACCGACCGGGAACCGGAGGACACTGGCAGAAACTGAGTTTTCTGTGCTCAGCAGTGTCCCTCATTTTTTGCTCGTTTTTTGCTCGTTTTCCGCCCGGTTTTACAGCGTTTTGTCGGCGGTTTTTCTGAGCGGTTTTAAAACTGAGTTTTTAGTGCACTTGTTCAGCTGAAACCGGTGGAAAAACGGAGGAAAGAAGTCACTTGCTCTATTTTTGGAAACCGGTGAAAAAACTCAGTTTTGACTGAAAACGACCAGAAGAAAAACGTTGTAATGTAGACAGAGTTTTCTAAAATCCATTGACTAGCATGTTAATCCAACCGGAGGGTAGGATTAACATAAATTAACATAAAACTGAGCGGAAAACGCCGACGGAAAACGTCCAAAAGCAGCCCACAAAACGACTGATGTGCACATACCCTAAGGCTGCCTTCAGACTTGCAGATGCATCTGCAGCGTTTTGCAGATGCATCTGCAAGCATCTGCATGCAGACCGCGGCCCCTATGTTTATAATGGAGCGCACGGCGGTCTGCAGATGCTTGCAGACCGCCGTGTGCTCTCATTGCCTGCCATTAGTGATCTGTGCGCATGCGGATGCCTGCGCACAAATCACACACTCTCGCCCGCACCTGGGACGCAACATCTCGCATCCCGGGTGCGGGCGAGAGTGTGTGATTTGTGCGCAGGCATCCGCATGCGCACAGATCACTAATGGCGGGCAATGAGAGCGCACGGCGGTCTGCAAGCATCTGCAGACCGCCGTGCGCTCCATTATAAACATAGGGGCCGCGGTCTGCATGCAGATGCTTGCAGATGCATCTGCAAAACGCTGCAGATGCATCTGCAAGTCTGAAGGCAGCCTAAGAGCTTCACCATCAACATCTTCAGCGATTATCACCAAAGGCTTACGATGTGCATTAGCTATCTCAAGAGCAAGTACTATTGACTACACACTGGAGATCTTTTTTTCACTAAGTAAAAGATAAGCATCCTGGAATTCACATTTTTGACCTTTTACTTTTGTTCATGAAATATGGAGAAATGTAGTCCCTCCAAAACTTCAATTTTACGGTGGAGCATCAGGCTGGCAAGTTGCAGGGTAATGCAGATGCCCTGTCCCGTGCACCCTGTTTGGTGGCTGGGGTTCAACCCCACAAGTTTGAACCGAGGGGGGGGGGGGATGTGAGACAGTGCAGGGGATCATATGCGAGGGGTGCTATGTCTCCCCCTGAATGCGCACTGTCACATATTGAACCCGGTATAGGGTGTGAGAGAGAGGGACGGTCCGCTCCCTCCGCTCCAGGTCTTGCAGGGTCCCGGAAGGAGACACAGAGTTAAAAGCCTGGTTAGGAGGCAGGGCGGGGTTCCCTGTGTACAGCTTTTTGCCTAAGCTGAAGCAGCAGCAGCTATAGACTGGAGAGGTCAAGAGTTCCAGGGGGCCGTGTGCTATAATAACACGATCTAACCCGAGAGGGCTGGGAGCTTTGGGTGACCTATATCGGAAAGCTCACGACCTGAAGGAACCGGGTTACTTTGTGTGTGGACTGTATCCTGTGTACCCGGCTGCGACCCGGATTCCGGCAGCTTGTGCCATCACTGTGTGTATCAGCAATAAAACCGGGTATTGTTTGAACTATTACCGGGCTCAACGTTTTTCCTGACTTGCAATCCCGGTGCTGACCCACAACATATAGTATGTGCCGCTGTCCGAGGTCCTGTTGGCTTTTACATTAGATCTATGGGCAGCGCACACATCCGGAGCAATCCGGTTACCGGATTGCGGCTTCAGCCACATATTTTGCTTGCAAAATGTGTGGGAAGCCAATTGCGTTCACCGCATCCGGATCTGGATGCGGTGAACGCAATTTCATTAACAAATGTGACCCTAGCCTAAGTGCGCATGTACAAAGCCAGAGTCCGTTGCATTGTGGCTACCAGTCCACATGGCTAAGTTGCATGTGCATGTAAATTAGCCATGTGGTGGCACAAAGCAGGGCCAGTGACAGCACGCTGTGTGTTGTCTGCACACCCCCTACTCCTGTCAGAGAGCCCCAGTATGCTGTCTGACTCCCCAACCCCTATCAGCGTGCCCCAGGGCACTGTTTGACACCCCCACACCCCTCTCAGAGAGCACCAGTGCGCTCTCTGACCTTCACTCCTGTCAGGGAGCTCAGTGCGGGGCCACAAAGTTTTGCCAGGCATGAAGAATCAGAATGTCAAATGAGAAGCTGGAGAAGATGGGAGCATTGGTGTCATTACTAGCAGGTAATGAATAAAAAAGGGAATATATGGAGTGCAGGCTTTGTGAGTCTGAGGGATGCAGAGTGCAGCAGGCTGTTCACAGGGGATGGGGGGAGGTAGGCTGTGCAGGCGGATGGAGTGAAACAGGCTGTGCATGTGGATGGAGGGAAGCAAGCTGTGCAGGGGGATGGAGGGAAGCAAGCTGTGCAGACTGCCGAGACCCAACCAACACCCGCCTCCCAGAAAATGACGCAACACCAAATGCTTTACTTTATCAAAACTTTATTTGTGGAGAGGTAACGCTCTCATCTTTTTTACCACACATTGGCATAAACAGGGTCGCAGCTCTTTAAAATGGGTAAACTGCCCACCAACATAGGGTTCGGGAAGAATTACCGCCTTCGGCTTTCCGTTGCGGGTTTCTTACCACCAGATACGTACCCCTTTTCCGCAGCTGCGACTTTAAACAAACAACCTCAAAAAACAGGGAGGGAGGGCGGGAAACAGGTCCGGGTCCAAAGAGAGTGCCAGACCTATTAGGCAGGGGGTTTTATATTGGTGGGTGGACCCCTCCAGGAGAGGGGGCCTCCTCCTCCTGCTTCATCCGGGAAAATGGAGGGGTCCCGCAGTCAGGGGGCAGCAGCCTAATCTGCGGCTGCAGTGCCCCTCAGACTGCCGAGACCCAACCAACACCCGCCTCTCAGAAAATGATGCGACACCAAATGTTTAACTTTATCAAAACTTTATTTGTGGATAGGTAACGCTCTCATCTTTTATACCACACATTGGCATAAACAGGGTCGCAGCTCTTTAAAAACGGGCAAACTGCCCACCAACATAGGGTTCGGGATGAATTACCGCCTTCGGCCTTCCGTTGCGGGTTTCTTACCACCAGATAGCTACCCCTTTTCCGCCAAGGAGTAGCGCAGCGCAGCAAGCTATGACCCCCCACCACGAAGCGACTGAAGGGCCTGTGCTACTCCTTCCAGTATACCAGCTAGGAAAATATCCATACCGGACTCATTCAAATGATTCCTCTATGGTCTCATGAAACCAGAGTTGGCATCCTCCAACCTATGATCTCTCACCACCTCCCCATTCTTAAATCTAATGAAGCGGGAAATCCTTTGGTTCAGCGTATGCCGGGATCTTTCCTTGGCCCCGCCTTCCCTGGCGCCATGCCAGTCGAGACGTGACACCACCTCGGACCACACCATTTTCAAATCTGTAAAAAAGAAACAGGGAATTTGTCCATATCTGAACGCATCAGGGTCAGCAGCTCCGCCAATGGCAAGGATGCCGGATCATTGCCTCTGGTGTGTAACGCAAGAATGACCGGTGACATTACTGCTCAACTTCGGGCAACACTTGAGACCATGTCAAGCCCCTGTATCCTCTCCAATTCACATCCAAGTCCAAAAATCCCAATGAGCGCCCGCCCGGGCGGGAATCGGCATGCCTGGAGGTCCAATAAATGTAGGAATACCCGATAATCCAAACACTGGGCTGGTTTCCATCTGTAAGGAAATAACAATTAATAACCATCCCATCAACTATGAAACACCCACAAATATCACCATTCCTATTTACACTTCGTGCTAGCTTTGCTTTTTTTTTTGACCACTTTTAGCAAACTGTTAACCCAAAGCAACATTCTACAAAATCAATTCGGGACTGATATACCTGACGAAACATCTGGATCGCCATCTCCCGATCCGCTGAATGTCGTGTTCCACCATGCCCGCTCGGGCGGCTTCCGTCGCCGCTCCTATCCGAAAAGAGTGGGTACCATAGTCTGATGCCGGGAGACCCAAATTGGTCAATATGATCCACAGAACCGACAAAAATTGACCCACCAATAACGGAGACCCGTCTTCGTGAATGAAAAATGCATCGTCGACACCTTTCATTCATGTTTGCTATGCCGTAACCAGGGCCATGGGGCACACTGGGCCCGGGATCCCGAAAAGAGGAAACCAAGTCCCTTTCCCGTCTGGATCGGTTTTTGATTTTCGTAATCGTAGTCGTAAACCATTCCCACAAAACCAAAACATGATGTCATCATGACGCAAACCCTCCCGCCCCACGCGGTAATTTTGGTAAAATTTCCCCAATCCGCACCACACCGAAAAAGGTGATTCCAAACGCTGCTGAAAATAAAACCTACTCGTAATTGGAAACGCACGCTGCAACCATCCCCTTTATTAAATCAGCTAGCAGCTGAAACGTAATAGGCCTTCTGCAATCCGTCCGGGGATCCAATCTCTGCCAACCCCTCAATATGCGACCTACCAGAAAACTTTTTGTAACATCCGGACAGCTATGCATCTGGAAATGAAAAGCTAAACCGGACATCCGATTATGGGCCACCGCTCCCAAAACGCCGCTGCTGCGCAGATCATGCAAGTATGACAGAGCTATACCTCAACAGTGATTCGTTGGACAGCCTGACTGAGTTGTTGCCCACAATCCTACACCAGTCGCCCCACGCCTTACTGTATGATCTCCACGTGGAAGGCGCAATTGATGACCGGATAAGTTGCGTCAGGTCTCCAGAAATTCCCACATTGATGCCGGGCAAACCGAACCTGTCACCCAGGCGGGCGGGTGAAGTTCCCAAAATTTCTGAAAGTTAAGCATCAGCCACCTCATTATGACAACCTGGAATGTGCTTAGCTCTAAACCACGCATTAAAAGACAGACATTTTAGGACTATAAACCTAAGGAGCGTAAAGACTGGAGTAGATAAAGACGATAAGTGGTTAATCGCGTGAACCACGCTAGCGTTGTCCGACCAAAAACGCACCCGCCTGTTGTGAAGCTCCGATCCCCATAACACCACTGTTACCGCAATTGGGAATAATTCCAGCAATGTCAAATTTCTCGTCCAACCCCTCTCCACCCATGCGTCCGGCCAGCCGGCCGAACACCATTGGTCGAGAAAAATAACCCCGAAACCGGCAGATCCTGCCGCGTCCGAATAAAGCTGAATGTCAGAATTGGAGCATTCCTCCTCCTGAAAACATGTATTCCCGTTGTACGTTGACAGGAAAGTCGTCTAGACTCTCAAATCATCCCTAAGGGACCGTGTAATCCTAATCCAATGATGAGGGCGGGATATTCCTCTCGTTGCTATGGATAGCCGTCTAGCAAAGATCCGGCCCATCGGCATGACTCTACAAGCAAAATTAAGGGATCCTAACAACGACTGCATCTGAACAAGCATCACCTTCCCAACTGAAAGAAATCCTTCAATCAGCTCGCTCAAGGCCTGAATCTTGTCCTGCGGGAGCCGAAACTTCATCGCCACAGAATTGATGACTATCCCTAGGAACGACCGCTCTGTAAACCTACAGTCTTATCTACTGACAGGGGCACACAGAAAGTTCTCATTAAAGACCAAAATTGATCCAAGATGTCCTGACATGTGGGGGAACCTGCGGGTCTCACGAACAAAAAATCGTCGAGGTAGTGGGTGACAAATTTTGTATGGGCCTCCACCCAGATCGCCCACTCCAAAGAGGCGCTAAATGTTTCAAAATATTGACAGGAGATTGAACAGCCCATGGGCAAACAGAGGTCATAAAAATACTGGTCGTCGAATGACGCGCCCAAAAGGTGGTAGCAATCGGAATGAATGGGCAACAGCCGAAAAGCTGATTCAATGTCCGATTTTGCCATAAGGGCACCGCACATGGCCTCCCTGACTAGATTAACCGCCCTGTCGAAAGAAACATAGTGCACCGCTGAATCAGCACTCGGGATTCCGTCATTCACGGAACCTCCCTTCGGGTAAGATAAATGGTGAATGAGGCGAAAGTGCCCCTGTTCTTTTTTGGGAACAATGCCCAAAGGGGAAACCTGCAAGTTATGAAAAGGCGGGGAGTCAAACGGCCCCCGAAAGCGTCCCAATATGACTTCTTTAGCCAATTTTTCATGTAAAACATTGGGAAGCAATACCGCCGAGCGCAAATTAGGGGCATAGGACGGAAAATTAGAAAAAAATGAAGGGAGTGAAAAAAACAAAGGAAAAACCAAAACAAATCTGAGCCCCGGCGACCTTATTGGGGTACCGGTCTAACCATGGCCCCATCTTTTTCACGTTCACCGGTGTCACGGACATCCCCCTGTGAATTGCTTCTAGGTCCCCCGATTTTTTGAGGGTGGCGGGTGCACATAGCCGCCGCATGGGTTCCTCCGCAAGAGGAACACTCGTGTTTGTACTTACACAAGCCATAGAATTTACAATGCCCCTCATTGAAGAGCCAACAGGTGCCCGGTCTGCGAACAATCGCTGTACCCGTGCTTGCACCAGGCCCAGCGGTCGCTGCTGGAAAGTGGGATGGAGCAGTTTTTTGAGCCATCATCAGGCGAAGCCACGAATCCGTGGCTTTAACGCCCCAGCCGAGGTGCGGGTGTAGTGCTAATCTACGACAAAAAGCCTCGTCGTATCTCCACCACGCCGATCCCCCGCATGCCTTGTAAGAGTTATAGATGCTATCCATGTATATGAATAGCTCCGAACATCTTTCAGGGTGCCTTTGCCCTATTACACAACCCAAGACTGCGAAAGCCTGCAACCAATTGTTAATCGTCTTCGCGACCTATCTATGGAGTGCTGTTCTGTCGACACTAGCGAACACTAGCGAACAAATGTCGACAAACTCGTTAGCCCAAATGGCTTCCCTAACTGTTAGATCTTAATGTGAGCCCAGTGGCGGGACACCACAAAATAAGCCATCCTTATATATATCAGGCCGCGGAGGGGGAGGTGGTTTGGGAACATCCACTAGCTGCATTACTTTGGAATTAACGAATATCTTATTCCCCGTAGACGCCGATCCCGCCCCCCAGGCTCCCACATATGGGTACTCATCGATCGTTGAGGCAGGTGTCTGTTGTCCTTGTTCCAGAAGAGGATCTGAACGCTGAGTGGCGCACTGCTGCGTGTCCTGTTGTTCGCTCCAGTGACCTAACCGACGAGTCGTCCGATGAGGAAGGAGACCGCCAGAGTGAGGATCTTGAGCGTCTGCTGCGGCAGACAGACCTCGACCTGTGGGAATGGCGGCAACTACTCCTACACCTGCAATGGGTTAAAGTACGTAGCCTGTAACTGTCCTCCTCTGAAGAGGACGGGCTGCGCCCAGTGCGGGTGCCCGCACCCCTTGTCAATCCTGGGGCCGGGGTTCCTCCAACTGGTAGGGGTACACCAAGCCCTACGCCACCCGTCTCCTGAGACCCCAAATGCACTGGGAACGGAGGTGTGGAAGTATGCAGTGGGGACGCAATGGGCCCGCCCTGCGGGGTTACTCTGCTGGCTCATCGCCTGAAATATGGCGGGGTACAACGGGAATATCGGTGAGAAACCACCTGGTCCCGGGTGAAATAAGGCTGCCGACATTATAGACTGTCCCACAGCCAGGGTGGAACCCATAGTTGGCTTTACTGGCTGCTGTCCCGGGGCCAATTGAACCTCCCCACTTGCCGCAGCGTCCCTTCCCCCGTCCGTGTCCTGGGCGACTGGGGGATTAATGTTAGTGGTGGGCTGAGACATCAGGGCTCATCTATCTCCCCATCTGATACACTGGAGGAACTCTGAGTGCCTCCCATATCACCCCAAACTTGTGGACCCGAGAAGGGGGTATTAACCCTGTGATCACCAGAAGGTGTGATCAGGGGAGCAAGGGTTGCTGCAATCTGTGCAGCAGGGGCCACAGCGATATGCGCTGCAGGGGGCACGTTAGAATATACAGTGAGGGGCACAACGCTAATGGCCACAGTAGCTTGCGCGTGTGCTCCGGCGGCTAAGGAAGCATGAGACGGTGGGCGGAGCTTGAGGAGTGGCGCGAGAAGAGGACTTCCGCGCGCTCCTTTTTAAATTAGATGGCGGGCTCAAGCGAGCCGGCGGGCGGGTAGCTCTTTTAGGTCGCCGCCCGCCGGCTTCCACTGCTTGAGCCTCAGCAGGGAAGGAGCCGGCGCCGACTAACAGCACCGCGATCCAAGCGCTACCCTCCCTGATGATGCGCTCTCTTACCGCCTCATGGAGCGGGTCCATTGTACCGGCTGCCCAACAGGTCCGGGTCCAAAGAGAGTGCCAGACCTATTGGGCAGGGGCTTTTATATTGGTGGGTGGACCCCTCCAGGAGAGGGGGCCTCCTCCTCCTGCATCATCGCTGGGAGGAAGCTGGCTTCGGGAAAATGGATGGGGGCCCGGCAGTCAGGGGCAGCAGCTTAATCTGCGGCTGCAGTGCCCCTCAGGGGGATTGAGGAAGCAGCTTCTGCAGGGGGATGGAGGGAAGCAAATTGTGCAGGAGAATGAAGGGGTGCAGGCTGTGCAGGTTATTGGAGGGAAGCAGGCTGTGCAGGGGGATGGAGGGAAGCAGCTTGTGCAGGGGGATGGAGGGAAGCAGGCTTTGCAGGGGATGGAGGGAAGCAGACTGTGCAGGGAGATGGAGGGAAGCAGGCTGTGCAGGGGGATGGAGGGAAGCAGGCTGTTCAAGGGATGAAGGGAAGCAGGCTGTGCAGGGGGCTTGAGGGAAGCAGCTTGTGCAGGGATGAGGGAAGCAATTGTGAGAGAATGAAGGGCAAGCTGTGCAAGGGGATGGAGGGAAGCAGGCTGTGCAGGGGATGAGGGAAGCAGGCTGTGCAGGGGGATGGAGGGAAGCACTTGTGCATGGGAATGGAGGGAGCAGGTGTGCAGTGGATGGAGGAAGCAGGCTGTGCAGGATAAGAAGCAGGCTGTGCAGGGATGATGGTGTAATGTCCACATGATATAGGATTCACAAAGACAAACTTTAACTGTACTTTATTCTTTCCTCCATCTTTTTCCATCATATAACATAACAGTCTTTCCCCAGCATGCTGCAAAATGAAACTAAACTTAAGTTCCCACCCCCTTCTTATCATTACCCATGATACACCAGACCTATTTTTTTTAAAAGACAGATATAACTATTGTACATCCCTTTTTTTTTTTTTTTTTTATTACAACCTTGAAGAAATATACCCACAATGTAACAATGTGAAAATGTCGAGCCCACTGGGACAGGGGTGGTCGGTACCGGACCGGGTCGATGCTGGGGGATGTCACGGAGGGCCTGGTCTGGACCGTGTCCCGGGCCTTGGCAAGTAAAAGGGGAATATTTACAGGGGATTAGAGTTTGACGTGACGCCACCCACGGTGTGTGGTCAGTGAGGGGATCACCGCTGCTGCAGAACCTCTGGGGATGATGTTAGGCAGGTAAGATGCAACTGCTCTCCGTAGGTAGAGGCGGGTTCCCCGTTCTGTGCGCTCCTCTGGGGTGAGTGGTGATGGCACTCAAGCTCCCAGATGTGTTTCTCTGTCCTTTGTTCTCCTTCCTTCAGACCCTGGCTAGGCCTGGAATCGATGAGCAGACGGTAGAGAAGCCTGGCACAGCTCATTGACAATACAGCCTCTCTCAGTTCTCCCAGAAACTGAAACTAACTATAAACTAAACTTCTCACTTTCTGACTACTTCCTCTTGACCTGTAGTATATAAGGGAGCTGGTTTAGCTCCCTCTCCTGGCCCAGAGGTGCTAGTGTATCGTCAGTGTGTTGTGGGGAGGGAACCCGTGTGATGTTACTGTGGCACATTAACCCCTGGGGTGCCACATTCCCCCTTAGTTAAAGACAGTACTCCGGGACTGTGGAAAAACAAGTAAACAAACAGGTAATACAATTAATATTTACATAGACTTAAAAGTAAAAAGTACAAAAATCACTAAAATTTGAAGAGTCCAAAAATTCAAAAAGCAGTCTTTCCGGGGGTTTAGTCTATTGCCTCCAGGCTGATGAATATATACAAGAGAGTTCTTACCACAACCAGTCCGTGGTATATATGGTCTATAAGTCAATAAGAAAAGTTCAAAGTTCATACAGGATAGTCTCTGTAGGTACTGGGCTTTTTAACGTTGCAATAACTATGTACATTTGTCCACCGGGTTCAATTCACATTTAATCAAGCATATTTACATTGCACATTTAATTCTACATTTTACTCTTTGTACCTAGCCGCTGACTGACCTTGGGTACTACGCTCTGACCTGCGTAAAATGGGTATACTACTTGCATGTGGACTATTGGTGCTGGTGGGCATGTACCTACGTGTTGTACTTGGTACTGAGGCAGATGGGGATCTGACTGCAGGACTGGCAAGTTCACTAGGACCAGGAATTTGTTCTTCCTCTACAGGTTCTACTTCCAGTACTTCAAGTCTTGGGTCTTCTTCTAGTAACACGTGTTCTGGTGTTGGTTCCACCATTGAAGGGAATGCATTGGTACTACAACTGCTCCGTAGTAATTTGGCCATGTTTTGGGGAAATCTAGTACTGTATGGAATACTTCATCTTCTTTTTCTTTCTCTTGAATAGGTTGGACCTGTACGGGTTCTGTTACTTCAGGTGTCTTCAGGGTTTCAGGACACGGTTTGAGCTGATCTCGGGATACAATTGCTGAAGTTCTTCCTTCATCTTTACTTATCAGGCACGTTTTAACATTGTCTAAGTTAGGTGGTAAGACTGTGTATGGGGTGGTTTCCCACTGATTATCCAATTTGTTAGAGCGTCTCTTTCTCTCGAGAACTTGTTCACCAGGTTGTAATGCCATTGCTCAAGCATGTTGGTTAAAGGTTTTCTCTTGTCTTGCTCTAGCTTGCTGAAGGCTTCACTCTACGCACTCTTGTACTTGTCGATACTGTAGTTGACATAGTGTATCCCAATCAGGTTCTTCCACTTCTGTGTTGGGTTTCACGATTCCCATTTCTAAATCAATTATTAGCTTACTTGCATGCATAAGGTAGGCTGGAGTGCAGTTTGTAGAACTCACTGGAACATGGTTGTATAAGTCTACCAAATCGGGTAATTTGTCTGGCCATTGATTTCTTTCAGACTCTGGTAATGTCTTTAACAGGTCTATTACAATATGGTTCATCTTCTCGCATAAACCATTTGTTTGGAGATGGTACGTTGTTGTGCGGATCTTCTTACAGCCGTACATATTGCAGAATTCCTGGAAAATCTCTGATTCAAAAGCTGGACCTTGGTCTGCAGAAATGTGTCTGGAATGCTTTTGCTGCCATCTTCGCTGTCAAGTCTTTGACGGGTACCATCACTAAGAAGCATGAGTAATGGTACACGATGGTTAAGGCATAGACATAGCCTGATGACTTGGTGACAACTCGACGTGATCTAATGCGACTAGCTCAAGTGGTTGCTTGGTTACTATGGACTGGAGTGGAGCTTTCTGTGGATCTTTCCTTCTGAGGTTGCATGCAGCACATCTTCTACACCAAAGTTCAATAGACCTTCTCATGCCAACCCAATAGAATCTCTCTCTCAGGATCGCTTCCAACTTCTTCCATCCGAAATGACCTGCACCGTCGTGGTAGGCTTCTAAGACCATTCTGATGTCTTACTTGGGTACGATTATCTGCCAGACCAGTTCATGTGTTTTAGGGTTGGTACGCCTTCTGTAGAGCTTCCCTTGATACAGGAACAACTTGCCTCTTTCTTTCCAGAGTTGTAGAGCTGGGGCATTCTGATTAGGGTATGCACCTGGTTGTGTAAGCAGTTCTTTCACTAGATTCACAGCTAGATCAGTATCTTGGGTGTCAGTCCATCCATGGTGTGCTAACGGATTGAGATTTGCCTTTTGTTCTCTTTGATAGATGCCAGGTTGATACTGGTCTACCGTTTGAACGATGAAAGGCCGGTAGTTCAATTTCTTCCAACTCTTCCGCTTCCTATTCCACGTCTTTCAGGTGTGGCATCCGAGATAAGGCATCTGCGTTCCCGTTCTTGCAGCCTGCCCTATATTTGATGACAAAATTGTAGTTAGACAGCCGGGCTATCCAATCTCTGCTCCAAGGCACCTAATTTTGCTGAATCCAGGTGAGTCAACGGGTTGTTATCCGTGTAGATGGTGAATTCCGCAGCTGCCAAGTAGTGCTTGAAACGTTCAGTTACAGCCCAAACTACTGCTAGTAGTTCTAACTTGAAGGAGCTGTAATTCTCGGGATTTCTTTCTGTAGGCCAGAGCTTCCTGCTTGCAAAGGCAATACCTCTCCCTTTGCCTACTTGCTTCTGTGACAATACTGCTCCCAGTCCCACTTTGCTGGCATCCATGTATAGAATGAATGGTTGATGGTAATCTGGATATGCCAGGATCTCTTCTCCCATCAGTGCACATTTCAGCTTGTTGAAGGAATCTTCCTTCTCTTCACTCCACTGGAAAGGAGGATTACGGGTTGCAGACTTTCTTGACTGTTCTACCAGGATGTCTTGCAGGGGAGCTGCTAGCTTCGTGAATCCTCTGATAAATCTTCTATAATAAAATAGGAATGGTTGTCCTAACAATGTGCGTTAACAGTTTGGCCAGTGGCCAGACTGAGCCCCTACTGTTTAACCAATATTCAGAACCAAAGAAAGAAGGAGGTTTAAGGCTCTTATGTATGTATGAGATATCTATCAAGGTCACCCATGCTATGTTTATACGATGAATTTATTGAAGTAAATATAGCATACATATAAAAATGCATTCCATAGCACAAATATAAAGATACATATAAATAACAAGTTTATTTTATACTAGCTGTGAGCCCAATTCAAAAGAATCGGGAGTCTAGAATCTGGAGAGAGAGAGGGAGAGAGAGAGAGGGAGAGAGAGAGAGAGGGAGAGAGAGAGGGAGAGAGAGAGAGAGGGAGAGGGAGAGAGAAGATAGATAGATAGATAGATAGATAGATAGATAGATAGATAGATAGATAGATAGATAGATATTAGTGATGAGCGAATACTAAAATGCTCGGGTGCTCGAAGCTCGGGCCCAGCATCCCGAGATACTTGTGTACTCGGCCCGAGTAACGAGCCCAATGTTATCCTATGGGAGACACGAGTATTTTTCTGAAATGACTGCCGACAGCATGGAAAAACCCTAAAAATGTCACAAAAGTCTCAGAAGAGTGCTCAAATGACATGGCAACACCATGGGGAAGACCCCTGGAAGCATTTCTCACTCAAAAGTCACAGCTGTGAACAATGTTGTCCGAGTTTCACGCCAATTTTACGGAGTCTCCAGAAAACCTTCCAAAATGACACCAAAATGAATATTTAGGGTGGAAATGTTAAGGGCACATACCCAATAGTGAGATACAGCTGGTGTATGTTACTTTTTGTGATTACATGAAAGATTTTACGTGAAAACATTGTGCGGCACTCCGATGTCCCTGAGAAGAGACGAACATGAAGCCCTGTCTTGAAATAATGTGCCCATTTTGAGGAACTGGGTCTATTGTAGTATCTTCCTTTGCCAGGGCAGTCCAAAATTGGGAGGTTCACCAATGCCCCTGGATAGAGACATGCATGAGGGCCTGTAAACAAGAACTGGGTGTATTGTAGTATAGCCTTTGGCCAGGGCAGCCCAAAATTGGGAGGTTCAACAACGACCCATGCATACAGACATGTAGTAGGGCCTGTAACCCTCAAGTGGGTGTATTGTAGTATAGGCCTTTGGCCAGGGCAGCCAAAAATTGGGAGGTTCAACAATGACCCATGCATACAGACATGTAGTAGGGCCTGTAACCCTCAAGTGGGTGTGTTTTAGTATAGCCCTTTGGCCAGGGCAGCCAAAAATTGGGAGGCTCCACATTGTCCCTGGATAGAGACGTGCAGGAGGGCCTGTAAAGAAGAACTGGGTGTATTGTAGTATAGCCCTTTGGCCAGGGCAGCCAAAAATTGGGAGGTTCAACAATGACCCATGCATACAGACATGTAGTAGAGCCTGTAACCCTCAAGTGGGTGTATTTTAGTATAGGCCTTTGGCCAGGGCAGCCAAAAATTGGGAGGCTCCTCATTGTCCCTGGATAGAGACGTGCAGGAGGGCCTGTAACCCTCAAGTGGGTGTATTGTAGTCTAGCCCTTTGGCCAGGGCAGCCAAAAATTGTGAGGTTCAACAGTGACCCATGCATACAGACATGTAGTAGGGCCTGTAACCCTCAAGTGGGTGTATTGTAGTCTAGCCCTTTGGCCAGGGCAGCCAAAAATTGGGAGGTTCAACAATGACCCATGCATACAGACATGTAGTAGGGCCTGCAACCCTCAAGTGTGTGTATTGTAGTATAGCCCTTTGGTCAGGGCAGTCAAAAATTGGGAGGTTCAACAATGACCCATGCATACAGACATGTAGTAGGGCCTGTAACCCTCAAGTGGGTGTATTGTAGTATAGGCCTTTGGCCAGGGCAGCCAAAAATTGGGAGGCTCCTCATTGTCCCTGGATAGAGACATGCAGGAGGGCCTGTAACCCTCAAGTGGGTGTATTGTAGTCTAGCCCTTTGGCCAGGGCAGTCAAAAATTGGGAGGTTCAACAATGACCCATGCATACAGACATGTAATAGGGCCCGTAACCCTCAAGTGGGTGTATTGTAGTCTAGCCCTTTGGCCAGGGCAGCCAAAAATTGGGAGGTTCAACAATGACCCATGCATACAGACATGTAGTAGGGCCTGTAACCCTCAAGTGGGTGTATTGTAGTATAGCCCTTTGGCCAGGGCAGCCAAAAATTGGGACGCTCCTCATTGTCCCTGGATAGAGACGTGCAGGAGGGCCTGTAACCCTCAAGTGGGTGTATTGTAGTATAGGCCTTTGGCCAGGGCAGCCAAAAATTGGGAGGTTGAACAATGACCCATGCATACAGACATGTAGTAGGGCCTGTAACCCTCAAGTGGGTGTATTGTAGTCTAGCCCTTTGGCCAGGGCAGCCAAAAATTGGGAGGTTCAACAATGACCCATGCATACAGACATGTAGTAGGGCCTGTAACCCTCAAGTGGGTGTATTGTAGTATAGGCCTTTGGCCAGGGCAGCCAAAAATTGGGAGGTTCAAAAATGACCCATGCCTACGACATGTAGTAGGGCCTGTAACCCTCAATGTGTGTATTGTAGCATAGCCCTTTGGTCAGGGCAGTCAAAAATTGGGAGGTTCAACAATGACCCATGCATACAGACATGCAGTAGGGCCTGTAACCCTCAAGTGGGTGTATTGTAGCATGCCCTTTGGCAGGGCAGCCAAAAATTGGGAGGCTGCACATTGTCCCTGGATAGAGACGTGCAGGAGGGCCTCAAAACATTTTTCCCATTGAAAAGGAGCGGGTCTCCTGTCGTTGTAATGCCCATTCTAAAAGACTGGGAGAAAAAATTTACCACTGCGGGTATACCTCAAACAGCCTAACTATTGTAACGGTCATCATGGTGTCACATGAGGAGAAGGAGGAGCAGTCCAGCGATTAGCCAAAGTCCTGAAGTGTGTACCCATGGGTGAGTGGAGGTACATGGCAAATTCACATAACAAAATTTTAATTCAGTTGTTATTTGCTGGTGGTGTGGTGAAGTCTGGCCCAATCCAACCCTTGTTCATCTTGATCAGAGTCAGCCTGTCAGCATTTTCAGTTGACAGGCGGGTGAGTTTATCAGTGATGATTCCACCTGCAGCACTGAAAAACGCTCTGATAAAACGCTAGCGGCAGGGCAGACCAGGACTTCCAAGGCGTAGAGAGCCAATTCATGCCACGTGTCCAGCTTGGAGACCCAATAATTGAAAGGCACAGAGGAATCTCGCAGTACAGTTGTTCGATCTGCAAGGTACTCCTTCAGCATCTGCCCAAACTTAGCATTTCTGGTGGCACTACCCCGCACCTCAGGGGCTGTGGTACGTGAGGGGCTTAGAAAACTGTCCCACATCGTAAAGACAGTTCCCCTACCTCTGGCGGATTGGACTTGTGCCCCTCTCGGCCGTACGCCTTGGTTGCCACCGAATCCTGACTTATGCCGCTAGCGTTTTGTGAGGGGAATAATTTCACTACTTCCGTGACTATGGCCCTGTGGAACTGCTGCATTTTGGCTGACCTCTCCGCCCCAGGAATGAGAGACATAAAGTTCTCCTTGTAGCGTGGGTCTAACAGTGTTGCCAACCAGTACTGATTGTCGGCCAAGATGTTCTGAACGCGAGGGTCACGAGACAGGCAGCTTACCATAAAGTCAGCCATGTGCGCCAGACTCTTAACAGCCATCACTTCAGTATCCAGACCAACACGATGACTGAACATGCTGTTGTCCTCCTCCTCCTCATCTCCACTGTCCTCTGGCCAGCCACGCTGAATCGAGGGTATGACTGGTGTGCATGTCATATCCTCAATTTGGCCAGAGAGTTGCTCCATGTCTTCATCCTCCTCCTCCTCGTCATAATCCTCCACTGCACGTTGTGATGAGATGAGGCTGGGCTGTGTGTTTTCACCCACACCCACTACTGTTTCTTGCTCAAAGTCATCGCGCTCGGCCTGCAATGCATCCTCTTTGATTTTCAGCAGAGACCGTTTTAGAAGGCAGAGTAGTGGTATGGTGAAGCTAATATTGGCGTCATCGCCGCTCACCATTTTGGTGGAGTCCTCAAAGTTTTGGAGGACTGTGCATAGGTCCGACATCCATCTCCACTCCTCAGGTGTTATGTGTGGAGTTTGACCCATTTCCCGACGGCTTAGGTGATGCAGGTAGTCCACAACTGCCCTCTTCTGCTCACATATCCTGACCAACATGTGCAGAGTTGAATTCCAATGCGTGGGGACATCACACAACAGTCTGTGGGCCGGAAGACGCAAACGGCGCTGAAAGCCGGCAAGGCCGGCTGAAGCAGCAGGTGTCTTGCGAAAATGTGCAGACAGACGGCGAACTTTTACCAGCAGGTCAGACCCCTCTGGGTATGAGTTCACAAACCTCTGAACCACCAGGTTGAGCACATGGGCCACGCATGGAACATGCGTCAGCTGGCCTCGCCTCAAAGCTGCCACCAGGTTCCGGCCATTGTCACACACGACCTTTCCTGGCTTTAGGTTCAGAGGTGTGAGCCAGTGATCTGCCTGCTGTTTCAGAGCTGTCCACACCTCTTCTGCATTGTGGGGTTTGTCACCTATGCAGACTAGCTTCAGCACAGCCTGTTGCCGCTTTGCAGAGGCAGTGCTGCAGTGCTTCCAGCTTGGGACTGGTGTGGAGGGTACAGTGGATGAGGATGCGCAGGAGGAGGAGGCTGAGGAGCATGACATTCCGGAACTGTAGAGTGTCGGTGAAACCCTGACAGAGGTAGCGCCTGCTATCCTTGGTGTGGGAAGGACGTGTTCTGTCCCTCGCTCAGACTGGGTCCCAGCCTCCACAATATTAATCCAGTGTGCCGTCAAGGAGATGTAGCAGCCTTGCCCACAAGCACTTGTCCACGTGTCTGTTGTTAGGTGGACTTTGGCTGAAACAGCATTGTTCAGGGCACGTGTGATGCTGTTGGACACGTGGTTATGCAATGCGGGGACAGCACATCTGGAGAAATAGTGGCGGCTGGGGACCGAGTAACGTGGGACAGCAGCCGCCATCAGGTCGCGGAATGCGTCCGTCTCCACCAGCCGGAAAGGCAACATTTCTAGCGCTATGAGTCGCGAAATGTGATCATTCAGGACTGTGGCATGTGGGGCGTTGGCAGCGTATTTGCGCCTGCGTTCAAATGTTTGCTGAATGGATAATTGAACGCTGCGCTGGGACAAGGACGTGCTTGATGGTGGTGTAATTTGTGCGTGGGCAACTTCAGGTGCAGGGCCGGAGGCTTGTTCGCGGCCAGCATGGACAGGGGATTGGCTCGCACGCACAACAGGTGAAGACGTAGCAGTGACATCAGCAAGCACCGCTCCTCGACTCTGTTGTACTTCCCACAAAGTCGGGTGCTTGGCTGACATGTGCCTGATCATGCTGGTGGTGGTCAGGCTGCTAGTTTTCGTACCCCTGCTGATACTGGCATGGCAGGTGTGGCAAATGGCATTTTTAGAGTCTTCTGGAGCCAACTTAAAAAACTCCCAGACTTGGGAAGACCGAACATTTGAACAGGCACCTTGAGTCGTGTTGTTGTTACGGGGAACGGTTGCCTGCCTTCTGCCTGCGGACGCAACCCTGCTTCGTACTGCCTGTTGGGATGCTACGCCTCCCTCCCCCTGTCGCTCTGCATATCCTCCTGCCATGTTGGGTGAGCCACTGGATCATCCACCACGTCGTCTTCCTCTTCCGCACCCTGATCCTCCTCCTGACTTTATGGCAATTGTGTCTCATCATCGTCCACCCCTTGTTGAGACACTTTGCCAACGTTCCGTTCGTCAGAACGTGGCTGCTCAAATATTTGGGCATCTGTACATACCATCTCCTCATCACCCACTTCAAGAGGAGGTGGCGACAGGCCAGATTCTGCGAATGGATACGTGAACAGCTCTTCCGAGTGTCCTAGTGTGGGATCAGTAATGTCCGTGGACGTGTACTCGGCCTGGTGGTAGGAAGGAGGATCAGGTTGGGAAATGTGCGGTGCAGTATCACGGCTACTGACACTTGACCGTGTGGAAGACAGGGTGTTTGTGGAGGTGCCCATTTGACTTGAAGCATTATCCGCTATCCAAGTAACAACCTGTTGACACTGGTCTTGGTTCAACAGCGGTGTACTGCTGCGGGCCCCAAGAATTTGGGACAGGACGTGCGAGCGAGGAGATGTGGCCCTTTGTTGTTGCGAAATTAGTGCTTGCACACGACCTCGGCCTCTGCCTGCACCACCATCACATCCACTTCCTTGTTCCTTGCCAACGCCCTTGCCAACGCCCTTGCGCATTTTGCCTGTATAGAGCGACAACTGTCTGGTGACTGTAGAGGTCACAGGAGATTAGGATTTTAGTCCCTAACCTGTATCAAGGTATGACGTACACCAGTCTGATGACTGTAGAGGTCACAGGAGATTAGGATTTTAGTCCCTAACCTGTATCAAGGTATGGCGTACACCAGTCTGGTGACTGTAGAGGTGACAGGAGATTAGGATTTTAGTTGCCTAACCTGTATCAAGGTATGACGTACACCAGTCTGGTGACTGTAATGGTTTCAGGAGAGGATTTTAGTCCCTAACCTGTATCAAGGTATGACGTACAACAGTCTGGTGACTGTAATGGTTTCAGGAGAGGATTTTAGTCCCTAACCTGTATCAAGGTATGACGTACACTAGTCTGGTGACTGTTCAGATCACAAAAGATTAGGATTTTAGTTCCCTAACCTGTATCAAGGTATGACGTACACCAGTCTGGTGACTGTTCAGATCACAAGAGATTAGGATTTTAGTTCCCTAACCTGTATCAAGGTATGACGTACACCAGTCTAGTGACTGTAATGGTTTCAGGAGAGGGCTTTAGTCCCTAACCTGTATCAAGGTATGACGTACAACAGTCTGGTGACTGTAATGGTTTCAGGAGAGGATTTTAGTCCCTAACCTGTATCAAGGTATGACGTACACCAGTCTGGTGACTGTAATGGTGTCAGGAGAGGATTTTAGTCCCTAACCTGTATTAAGGTAGTACGTACACCAGTCTGGTGACTGTTCAGATCACAAGAGATTAGGATTTTAATTCCCTAACCTGTATCAAGGTATGACGTACACCAGTCTGGTGACTGTAATGGTTTCAGGAGAGGATTTTAGTCCCTAACCTGTATTAAGGTAGTACGTACACCAGTCTGGTGACTGTTCAGATCACAAGAGATTAGGATTTTAGTTCCCTAACCTGTATCAAGGTATAACGTACACCAGTCTGGTGACTGTTCAGATCACAAGAGATTAGGATTTTAGTTCCCTAACCTGTATCAAGGTATGACGTACACCAGTCTGGTGACTGTAATTGTTTCAGGAGAGGATTTTAGTCCCTAACCTGTATCAAGGTATGACGTACAACATTCTGGTGACTGTAATGGTTTCAGGAGAGGATTTTAGTCCCTAACCTGTATCAAGGTATGACGTACACCAGTCTGGTGACTGTTCAGATCACAAGAGATTAGGATTTTAGTTCCCTAACTTGTATCAAGGTATGACGTACACCAGTCTGGTGACTGTAATGATTTCAGGAGAGGATTTCAGTCCCTAACCTGTAGCAAGGTATGACGTACAACAGTCTGGTGACTGTAATGGTTTCAGGAGAGGATTTTAGTCCCTAACCTGTATCAAGGTATGACGTACAACAGTCTGGTGACTGTAATGGTGTCAGGAGAGGATTTTAGTCCCTAACCTGTATTAAGGTACTACGTACACCAGTCTGGTGACTGTTCAGATCACAAGAGATTAGGATTTTAGTTCCCTAACCTTTATCAAGGTATGACGTACACCAGTCTGGTGACTGTTCAGATCACAAGAGATTAGGATTTTAGTTCCCTAACCTGTATCAAGGTATGACGTACACCAGTCTGGTGACTGTAATGGTTTCAGGAGAGGATTTTAGTCCCTAACCTGTATCAAGGTATGACGTACAACAGTCTGGTGACTGTAATGGTTTCAGGAGAGGATTTTAGTCCCTAACCTGTATCAAGGTAGTACGTACACCAGTCTGGTGAATGTAATGGTTTCAGGAGAGGATTTTAGTCCCTAACCTGTATCAAGGTATGACGTACACCAGTCTGGTGACTGTAATGGTTTCAGGAGAGGATTTTAGTCCCTAACCTGTATCAAGGTATGACGTACAACAGTCTGGTGACTGTAATGGTTTCAGGAGAGGATTTTAGTCCCTAACCTGTATTAAGGTAGTAAGTACAAGAGTGTGGTGACTCTAATGGTCACAGAAAAGCTTGGATTTCGATCTGTATCACCCTGCCTATATCCTCCTAGATTAGTCCTGAGAAGGACTGTTCTGGTCACTGGAAAGCTTGGACTCCGATCTGGATCACCCTGCCTATATCCTCCTAGATTAGTCCTGAGAAGGACTGTTGTGGTCAGCAGCAGTTTGCAGCCCTGCTCCGGATCTACCTGTAAGGGCCGCAAATCTGTCCCTAAGCAGCAGCAGACACTCTCCCTACACTGACTGTCTGGATGGCTGTGTGCCGAGCACAGCGCGCCGGGAGTTATAAAGG
This sequence comes from Allobates femoralis, assembly GCA_033576535.1. NCBI lineage: Eukaryota > Metazoa > Chordata > Amphibia > Anura > Aromobatidae > Allobates > Allobates femoralis. The sequence continues at coordinate 210,983,412 of JARQOC010000006.1, forward strand.
CTCGGTCACGCTGTGCAGGGCGGCCAATCACTGCTATGCCACAACTAACAGGGCTGTGGCATTGCAGTGGTCTGCCAGGCAATCCCTGCATGTGGGCTGGCTCTCAAAAGAGCGCCAACATGCAGAGATGACGACCACGAGCACGAGTATCGCGAGATTACTGGGTGCTCGCCGAGTAGCCCGAGTACAGTGATACTCGTGCGAGTACCGAGTGGTGGCGAGCATGGTCGCTCATCACTAATAGATATAGATAGATAGATATAGATATAGATAGTGTGGCGCACACACACACCTAGGGGACTGCTTGGCCGCTCATTAGGCTCATGAAACCTCCCAGAGAACTGCTTGGTTGCAGAAAACTGTGCAACAACTGGGTCTTCAAGTAAAACAAAGTCCAGCAGTTTATTATCAATCCTCATAAACTGCAAACAGTGTACAGGGCATCCAAGAACAGGACAGGCACACTATGTCAGGCTGTCCCCTCTGACTGGAACAGACACCTGATTAGTTCATAACAGCAGTCACTGACCTTTAGTCCCTCAAAGGGATTGCTGGCTACAGTCTTTAGCTGGGAAATGCCTCCTCAGCTATCGTGAATGCTGGGAAACCACCACACTTATTCCCCAGGATCTTTCCTCTCCTGTGGTGAGAGGACCTTTCATGACCTCACAGCCCATGTGACTCAGAGGAAGTCTGCATATCTGTGTTCTGTCACACCCACAGGAGGATCCAGGTTAGACAGCCACTCCCCTGGCTTCCAACCTGCAGCCCCAACACATCTAATGCTGTACCAGAGCCCTGGAACCGCAAGTCCCAGCACCAACACTTGTGGGGCAGTCAACCGCTGCACCACAATAGCTAGATATGAATATAGATAGATAGATATAGATAGATAGATATAGATACATAGATAGATATAGATAGATAGATATAGATAGATAGATAGATAGATAGATAGATAGATAGAAATAGATAGATAGATAGATAGATATAGATAGAAATAGATAGATAGATAGATAGATAGAAATAGATACATAGATAGATAGATAGATAGATATAGATAGATACATAGATAGATAGATACATAGATAGATATAGATAGATAGATAGAGATAGATAGATAGATACTTGCAAAAATAAAGGCTGCAGCACACACGGTTTGGAGTAGTTTTCTTGCCTTTAATGGCATACAGGCATAATAAGAACCGCTGCTCAATAACCTTTTTTTTGTTATAGATAGATAGATAGATAGATAGATAGATAGATAGATGATAGATAGATAGATAGATAGGTGAGTCGTTGCAGGCGCGGTAAGTCCGGCACGTAGGTCCATTGCGATTTTCTTGGGCCGGCGACAGCCGAACGCCGTGGCCGAAAATCGAACCAAGGTGCCGGCCATGCATTGTTCGAAACACCGCTATGTATCTCTATGGGAAGTGAGGCGCTATTCTCATTGGTCGCTGTGTGCTGGCGGCGACCAATGAGAATAGCGCCTCACTTTGAGCGGTAAATTTGAAACTCAAAGCGCCGTGGCCGAAAATCGAACCAAGGGGCCGGCCATGCATTGTTTGAAACACCGCTATGTATCTCTATGGGAAGTGAGGCGCTATTCTGATTGGTCGCCGGCAGCACACAGCGACCAATCAGAATAGCGCCTCACTTCCCATAGAGATATAATGGACGACTTTTCGTCCATTATATCTCTATGGGAAGTGAGGCGCTATTTTGATTGGTCGCCGCCAGCACACAGCGACCAATCAGAATAGCGCCTCACTTTCAGCGGTAAATTTGAAACTCAAAGTCGTCCATTATATCTCTATGGGAAGTGAGGCGCTATTCTGATTGGTCGCCGGCAGCACACAGCGACCAATCAGAATAGCAACTCACTTCCCATAGAAATATAATGGACGACTTTTCGTCCATTATATATCTATGGGAAGTGAGGCGCTATTCTCATTTTTCCTGTGTGCTGGCGGCGACCAATCAGAATAGCGCCTCACTTTCAGCGGTAAATTTGAAACTCAAAGTCGTCCATTATATCTCTATGGGAAGTGAGGCGCTATTCTGATTGGTCGCCGGCAGCACACAGCGACCAATCAGAATAGCGCCTCACTTCCCATAGAGAACTATCGAACCAAGGGGCCACTCCTGTGTGCTGGCGGCGACCAATCAGAATAGCGCCTCACTTTCAGCGGTAAATTTGAAACTCAAAGTCGTCCATTATATCTCTATGGGAAGTGAGGCGCTATTCTGATTGGTCGCCGGCAGCACACAGCGACCAATCAGAATAGCGCCTCACTTCCCATAGAGATATAATGGACGACTTTTTGTCCATTATATCTCTATGGGAAGTGAGGCGCTATTCTGATTGGTCGCTGTGTGCTGCCGGTGACCAATCAGAATAGCACCTCGCTTTCAGCGGTAAATTTGAAACACAAAGTCGTCCATTATATTTCTATGGGAAGTGAAGCGCTATTCTGATTGGTCGCCGGCAGCACACAGCGAACAATCAGAATAGCGCCTCACTTCCCATAGAGGTACATAGCGGTGTTTCGGCGAATTTATGGCCGGGCCCCTGGTTCTGTTTTCGGCCACGGGGCTCGGCTCCGGTCGGTCGTTCCACGAGGCCGGAGACTCGCAATGGCCGCTTCGCGGCCATTGCTCGCGCCTCAGCAACGGCTCGCAATGGCCGCCTTGCGGCCATTGCTCGCACCCGTCAATGGCAGCGTGGCAGCCACGTCCACGACGACGGAAGTAGCGCCGAAAATTACGGAAGTGCGCTACGGCAATTATATATTAGATAGAGATCAGCATTTAAAGTGACATTGTGACTATAAAATTCCAAGTAGGAAGATTGGTCCCCTTCTATATGGATATAAGGCAGTTTAAGTAGGCGTATATGGTTTATTAGGTTAGTATGCTCTATATATAGTATAGGGAGAAATTTCAACCCAAAGGGAAAGGGAAAGACCAAATAGAATATCCTTCATCCCCATGTGGAATAATGTGTGGGGCAGCGCTGGACAAATGTCCCATATCACTGTCACATCAGTGCATCCACTTATGGGGGTATACATTCAGTCCTTCACTATAAATTCCTTGTGCCACTATACTCAGTATAAATCTATGAGCTAACTCCTCCCATGCCCCATACACTTACCCATATCATAGGGGAATAGGTATCCGGGTGCCCCCAGACGCGTTTTGCTTTGTGCTTTATCAATGGGGTCCGCAGCAGCCTGTTATCCGACATCTATTTATGTCCCTAATGCCTCTTCCCCCCACGTGTGTCCCATTTCCGTTCCGCCTCCTCCACGCCGACCCGCGGCCAATCCCAGGCTGGAGAGTCAGTGGCCACCTGACATCATCCAGCCTATTAGGGATGCCTGCAGTCTCGATGTGGGGCGGGAACGGATGTTGCTCACAGGGATCCCCACCAATGGCGCAATATTCTGGGCGGAAATGTCTCCACCGCTATCTTTAAAACTGTTGCATTTAGAGATACACCGTAATGACCTCACAGTAAGGGCGGAACTCATTATTCCGCCATTTTAGGTGCTGGTACATCATATAAATCACCAGTCTAAGATTTCTGGGGTAGGGGGAGATTTACAGCGAAAGTGCAGTGCATATATGGGGTCCACCTATATATTAGGTAATACTGCGTTCCATTAGCATTATATAAATAAAACATGGCAATCCCAAATGCAGTATAATGGCCATTATACATGCTGGATGGGTGTGTGTCCATCTATCAAATTCCACACACCGCCCACAATATGCTTATGGGCACAGAGAGATACCAGATGACGCATCACCCTCCAGCTCATTCTTTTATAATTAGACCCCACCACAGTAGGAGATACCCCCATCAAAATGGAAAACAATTCACAAATAGTATGATTTCCCAACACTATGAAATACACAATCACATCTAGTCTTTCCACTTCTTCCTCCTTTCTAGGGACAATGCGCTCAGAGTAAAGTTCAACGGTGGTTATCCGGACAATAGTTCATTGATGTCAGTTGTCATATCGATATTGCGGCTGCGTGGTATCAAACTCCTATCTGGAAAAGACTTGGAACAGTAAATAAGTGGATTAAAAATAAGTTTAAAAACACTTATTAAAAATGATCAACAAGTCAGCAGTTTATAGCAACAGTCTTCTACAGGAAGGGTACAAAGCTAAGTTTCTCGTTTAATCCCTTTGGGCTCATCGTATCTAATTTCACTATCCATTTGCCCTCCAACTGTGCTAGCCTCTTCTTATAATTCCCACCATGAGATCCCAAGTTAAGAGAGTCTATACCTCTGGCTTTAAAACCTGCTGGGTTACAATTATGCTTTTTCTTAAAGTGTCGGGGTATGGTCTTCAATAGGGGGTCATCCACCTCCAATTTTGCCGCGGCTTTAATATCGCGAACATGTTCGCCCACTCGTATGCGTAGTTCCCGTGTGGTTAGTCCAATATAGACCAAACCACACGGGCACGTAGCATAGTAAATAACATTGGACGTGGAACAACTGATGTACTTTAGAATTTTGTATTCTTTTTCACCCTTAGAATCCACAAACGATGTGGATCTAATCATACTCCGGCACCCCTTGCAATCCCCACAGGGATAGAAGCCTTTTCTGGGTTTTATATCTCCTACTAGTAAAAAGGCCCGATGCAATTGCATCGGGAGCGCGGTGAAATAAATTGTGTGTATACAGGTGGGTGAGTGGGTAGCAGAGTATACGGGCGGCTCTGTGGGTAGCAGAGTATAGAGGCGGCTGTGTGGGCATCAGAGTATACAGGCGGCTCTGTGGGTAGCAGAGTATAGAGGCGGCTCTGTGGGTAGCAGAGTATAGAGGCGGCTCTGTGGGTAGCTGAGTATAGAAACGGCTCTGTGGGTATCAGAGTATACAGGCGGCTCTGTGGGTAGCAGAGTATAGAGGCAGCTCTGTGGGTATCAGAGTATACAGGCGGCTCTGTGGGTAGCAGATTATAGAGGCGGCTCTATGGGTAGCAGAGTATACAGGTGGCTCTTTGGGTAGCAGAGTATAGAGGCAGCTCTGTGGGTATCAGAGTATACAGGCGGCTCTGTGGGTAGCAGAGTATAGAGGTGGCTGTGTGGGTAGCAGAGTATACAGGCGGCTCTTTGGGTAGCAGAGTATAGAGGGGCCTCTGTGGATAGCAGAGTATGATGTGGCGGGAGGCTGGAGGGGTGAGGAGAGCAGAGGCTGGAGGGGTGAGGAGAGCAGAGGCTGGAGGGTTGAGGAGAGCAGAGGCTGGAGGGGTGAGGAGAGGTGAGGCTAGAGTGGTGAGGAGAGGTGAGGCTGGAGGGGTGAGGAGAGGTGAGGCTGGAGGGGTGAGGAGAGGTGGGGATGGAGGGGTGAGGAGAGGTGGGGCTGGAGGGGTGAGGAGAGGTGCTGCTGGAGGGGTGAGGAGAGGTGCGGAGAGCTCCGGCTGGAGGGTGAGGAGAGCTCCGGCTGGAGGGGTGAGGAGAGCTCCGGCTGTAGGGGTAAGGAGAGCTCCGGCTGGAAGGATGAGGAGAGCTCCGGCTGGAGGGGTGAGGAGAGGTCCAGCTGGAGGGGTGAGGAGAGGTCCGGCTGGAGGGGTGAGGAGAGATGCGGCTGGAGCGGTGACATCACCGCTCGGCGGCAGGACGTGGCTGCGTGCTGGGGCTGATCGCAGCCCCAGTCAGATGGCATTGTCCTCTGCGGCGGGTTGGGTGCTGCAGAGAGGGATCAGTCTGTGAAGATGGAGGAGGCAGAGGGGATGGAGGAGGCTGTGAGCATGGAGGAGGCTGTGAAGATAGGGAGGCTGTGAGGACGGAGGAGGCTGTGCGGACGGAGGAGGCTGTGAAGATGGAGGAGGCTGAGGGGATGGAGGAGGCTGTGAGGATAGGGATACTATGAAGATTGAGCAGACTGTGAGGATGGAGGAGGCTGAGGGGATGGATGAGGCAGTGAGGATGGAGGAGGCTGTGAGGATGGAGGAGACTGAGGGGATGGAGGAGGCTGAGGGGATGGAGGAGGCTGTGAGAATGGAGGAGGGTGTGAGGAGTGGGAGGCAGTGAGGATGGGGAGGCAGTGAGGATGGGGAGGCTGTGAGGATGGAGGAGGCTGTGAGGATGGGGAGGCTGTGAGGATGGAGGAGGCTGTGAGGCTGGAGGAGGCTGTGAGGATGGAGGAGGGTGTGAGAATGGGGAGGCTGTGAGGATGGGGAGGCTGTGAGGATGGAGGAGGCTGTGAGGATGGAGGAGGCTGTGAGGATGGGGAGTCTGTGAGGATGGAGGAGGCTGTGAGGATGGAGGAGGCTGTGAGGATGGAGGAGGCTGTGAGGATGGGGAGGCTGTGAGGCTGGAGGAGGCTGTAAGGCTGGGGAGGCATTGAGGCTGGAGGAGGTAGTAATGCTGGAGGAGGCTTTGAGGCTGGAGGAGGCTGTGAGGCTGGAGGATGATGTGAGGATGGAGAAGGCTGTGAGGCTGGAGGAGGCAGTGAGGCTGGAGGAGGCTGTGAGGCTGGAAGAGGCTGTGAGGACGGGGAGGCTGTGAGGATGGAGGAGGCAGTGAGGCTGGAGGAGGCAGTGAGGCTGGAGGATGATGTGAGGATGGAGAAGGCTGTGAGGATGGAGGAGGCAGTGAGGCTGGAGGAGGCTGTGAGGCTGGAAGAGGCTGTGAGGATGGGGAGGCTGTGAGGATGGGGAGGCTGTGAGGCTGGAGAAGGCAGAGAGGCTGGAGGAGGCAGTGAGGCTGGAGGAGGCTGTGAGGCTGCAGGAGGCTGTGAGGATGGAGGAGGCTGAGGGGATGGAGGAGGCTGTGAGGATGGAGGAGGCTGTGAGGATGGAGGAGGGTGTGAGGATGGGGAGGCAGTGAGGATGGAGGAGGCTGTGAGGATGGAGGAGGCTGTGAGGATGGAGGAGGCTGTGAGGATGGGGAGTCTGTGAGGATAGAGGAGGCTGTGAGGATGGAGGAGGCTGTGAGGATGGAGAGGCTGTGAGGATGGGGAGGGTGTGAGGCAGAGGAGGCTGTGAGTATGGGGAGGCTGTGAGGCAGGAGGAGGCTATGAGGATGGAGGAGGCTGTGAGGATGGAGGAGGCTGTGAGGATGGAGGAGGCTGTGAGGATGAAGGAGGCTGTGAGGATGGGGAGGCTGTGAGGCTGGAGGAGGCTGTGAGGCTGGGGAGGCATTGAGGCTGGAGGAGGTAGTAATGCTGGAGGAGGCTTTGAGGCTGGAGGAGGCTGTGAGGCTGGAGGATGATGTGAGGATGGAGAAGGCTGTGAGGCTGGAGGAGGCATTGAGGCTGGAGGAGGCTGTGAGGCTGGAAGAAGCTGTGAGGATGGGGAGGCTGTGAGGATGGGGAGGCTGTGAGGCTGGAGGAGGCAGTGAGGCTGGAGGAGGCAGTGAGGCTGGAGGTTGATGTGAGGATGGAGAAGGCTGTGAGGCTAGAGGAGGCAGTGAGGCTGGAGGAGGCTGTGAGGCTGGAAGAGGCTGTGAGGATGGGGGGCTGTGAGGATGGGGAGGCTGTGAGGCTGGAGAAGGCAGAGAGGCTGGAGGAGGCAGTGAGGCTGGAGGAGGCTGTGAGGCTGCAGGAGGCTGTGAGGATGGAGGAGGGTTGAGGATGGAGGAGGGTGTGAGGATGGGGAGGCAGTGAGGATGGGGAGGCTGTGAGGATGGAGGAGGCTGTGAGGATGGGGAGACTGTGAGGATGGAGGAGGCTGTGAGGATGGAGGAGACTGTGAGGCTGGAGGAGGCAGTGAGGCTGGAGGAGACTGTGAGGATGGGGAGGCTGTGAGGCTGGAGGAGGCAGTGAGGCTGGAGGAGGCAGTGAGGCTGGAGGATGATGTGAGGCTGGAGGAGGCAGTGAGGCTGGAGGAGGCTATGAGGCTGGAGGAGGCTGTGAGCAGAATGGTTGCTTTGTGAGCTCCGGCCCCCGGTGTGATGGAATGTGGCGGTGAGCGGCGGGGAAGCGGTAGGATGTGGCGGGTGAGCAGCGGGCTGTGGGTGGAGCGGGCAGTGGTTGGGGTGTGGGGGTTTGTGGCCTCCGGCTGCAGTATGTTTCCGCTTCCGGCCAGTGTCAGCGGCTCGCGATGGCGCATGCGCGCCATAGCTCGCAGCGCGTGATATCGGCACAGTGGCCGGAAGCGCAAAACTGCTGATTATGTATATAGATGGTGGGTTGATTGTTCTGCACATAATGACTATGCACTATTGCATCCTTCAAATTACGACCCCTTCTTGCAGTCATAGCTGGTTGGACTGTGAGGACTTGTTTGAAAACATCCTCCCTCCTTAATATGTCCCAATGCTGTCTTAGAATTTGTCTCATGCTGCCCCACTGATCATTAAATGTAGAAATAAACCTAATTGTTTTTTGGTCAATTTCTAATGATTTTGGTTTGGGGGCAAGGAGATTCGCTCTTGGCGTTCTAAGGGCTCTTTGGTACCCATTTTTTATGCTCCTTTTAGTATACCCTCTCGCCAGAAATCTCTCCCTCAAGTCACACGCCTGTTCCTGAAAGTAACTCTCCGTGGAGAATACCCTTCTGGCCTTTAAAAATTGGCCAGTGGGAATCGCTGTTATTGTTGAAGGCGTGTGACTTGAGGTCGCATGGCAAAATTGGAGGTGGATGACCCCCTATTGAAGACCATACCCCGACACTTTAAGAAGAAGCATAATTGTAACTGTGACGAAATGGACCCTTTCAATGTAGGACATATGATGATTTCTTATGTAACCAGACATACCATATTGTATATAGGTTTGTAAACTGGTATTGGTCAAAGAGAATTTCTTACAGTATTGTCATAGATTTCTGTGGTTAAAGTTTAGCTTGGTAATGTAATTATCTAACCTGTTTGTCATTGAAGGCCAGAGAACTTAATTATGCTAATCGTCCTTTGTCTAGTACCCTGTGAATGTGGATTGAGGCCCAGCCACTATTGTGTTATTGTCATGGTTTGCAGACTGATTGTCTCATGCTAACCTTCCATTGTATCACTGCTATATCAATCAGCATTTGGATTGCAATAGCACTAAACTATGTTAAATGAGGATTGGAGTTCAGCCAATGAAAAGACTGTGTTATTGCACCAATCATGACGTCCCCAATATCCTACAATGAGGGCTGAGGGTATATAAGGAGGACTGTTCACTTTGACCAGCAGATTGGAGCTAGATTCTGTCTAGTGGCCTCAGTCTAGGGATTTTCGGTCCCGGCTGGAGGTCACTGGATTGGATACAGGCAGCTAATCGAGGGTCTTCGGATCCGGTTAGCGAGCCATAACCCTAGGCCTAGGCATTTCGGTGCCGACCAAGGGGATCAGAACACGGACTAAAGAATCACAAGGACTTCAGTATCGGATTATCGGATTCGGCTGTGATAGACTGCTTAAGGACAAGGAAGCAACCCAGGTTGGGACTATACAGTCACCTGGCTACAGACTTTGCCGTACTACATTCTGAACCCTGGTGAGCCAGCGGAAGGGTGAGACTCTGTTGCCTGTTACATTTATGTGTTTTGCTGGTTATGTGTTATATGCTGTTAACTGTTTGGGGATCCAATAAAGCCTTGATATTGTGATTCCCTCACCCTGTGTTGTCTGAGTAGTGTTCCGCCCACGGTTAAGGAGCTCGGGCGTTCAGTTGGGGATGAGCCCTGGTCCACGCTGTCTTTGTAAAGGCGGCTGGGCCTGCGGACGAGAGCACCCACTGACCCCCGGGTCTCCACAATTGGTGGCAGCGGTGGGATACTACTCAGCCTGGTTTATCCAGGGGAGCTGCAGGGGACTGGTGTTCGTGGACACCGTCCAAGGGCTCAACAACCAGGGATGCATGTAACCATACCCAGCAGGCCATAGGTGAGGCATTCAGGTTTCGGACGTTGCCATGTCCAACCCCACCAGCTCAGCCATGGGACAAGGGCCGGAGAGGAGATACGGCAGCAGCAGTAAATGGATGCTACAGGATCTGTGCCAGAGGAGAAATATTGAATACAGGAACGCTGACACTCGGTCGGCTTTGATTCAGAAATTGGTCCATTGGGACACCCAGAATGATGGTGAGGATGATGAGGACCCCGCCGACGTGGTACCAGAGGATGTAAGTTGTGCACCACATCATGGATCCAGTGAATATCGTGAAATCACCAGGTCCACAGTCGTCCAAATCAAGGAGTGCTTGGCTGCATTGGGGCCCAAAGCCTCAAGAGAAGAGAGGGCTTGGGTTCTGGGAAATATTTTAGGAATTCCAGCTAACCAACTGCTACCACCAGCCGCTCGAGTAGGATTATTCCGCTACCCATTAGAAGCCCCACCAGGACAAAGGTATGCAGACAGGATACGTGACTTGCCCAAACCACGGCACTGTTATTCCTGTAATTGTAACCCAGCAGGTTTTAAAGCCAGAGGTATAGACTCTCTTAACTTGGGATCTCTTGGTGGGAATTATAAGAAGAGGCTAGCACAGTTGGAGGGCAAATGGATAGTGAAATTAGATACGATGAGCCCAAAGAGATTAAACGAGAAACTTAGCTTTGTACCCTTCCTGTAGAAGACTGTTGCTATAAACTGCTGACTTGTTGATCATTTTTATTAAGTGTTTTTAAACTTATTTTTAATCCACTTATTTACTGTTCCAAATCTTTTCCAGATAGGAGTTTGATACCACGCAGCCGCAATATCGATATGACAACTGACATCAAAGAACTATTGTCCGGATAACCACCGTTGGACTTTACTCTGAGCGCATTTTCACCAGAAAAGGAGGAAGAAGTGGGAAGACTAGATGTGATTGTGTATTTCATAGTGTTGGGAAATCATACTATTTGTGAATTGTTCTCCATTTTGATGGGGGTATCTCCTACTGTGGTGGGGTGTAAGTATAAAAGAATGAGCTGGAGGGTGATGCGTCATCTGGTATCCCTCTGTGCCCATAAGCATATGGTGGGCGGTGTGTGGAATTTGATAGATGGACGCACACCCATCCAGCATGTATAATGGCCATTATACTGCATTTGGGGTTGCCATGTTTTATTTATATAATGCTAATGGAACGCAGTATTACCTAATATATAGCTGGACCCCATATATGCACTGCACTTTCACTGTAAATCTCCCCCTACCCCAGAAATCTTAGACTGGTGATTTATATGATGTACCAGCACCTAAAATGGCGGAATAATGAATTCCGCCCTTACTGTGAGGTCATTACGGTGTATCTCTAAATACACCAGTTTTAAAGATGGCGGTGGAGACATTTCCGCCCAGAGTATTGCGCCATTGGTGGGGATCCCTGTGAGCAACATCCGTTCCCGCCCCGCAACGAGACTGCAGGCATCCCTAATAGGCTGGATGATGTCAGGTGGCCACTGACTCTCCAGCCTGGGATTGGCTGCAGGTCGGCGTGGAGGAGGCGGAACGGAAATGGGACACACGTGGGGGGAAGAGGCATTAGGGACATAAATAGATGTCGGATAACAGGCTGCTGCGGACCCCATTGATAAAGCACAAAGCAAAACGCGTCTGGGGGCACCGGGACCCCTATTCCCCTATGATATGGGTAAGTGTATGGGGCATGGGAGGAGGTAGCTCATAGATTTATACAGAGTATAGTGGCACAAGGAATTTATAGTGAAGGACTGAATGTATACCCCCCATAAGTGGATGCACTGATGTGACAGTGATATGGGACATTTGTCCAGCGCTGCTCCACACATTATTCCACATGGGGATGAAGGATATTCTATTTGGTCTTTCCCTTTCCCTTTGGGTTGAAATTTCTCCCTATACTATAAATAGAGCATACTAACCTAATAAACCGTATACCCCTACTTAAACTGCCTTATATCGATATAGAAGGGGACCAATCTTCCTACTTGGAATTTTATAGTCACAATGTCACTTTAAATGCTGATGTCTATATAAAATAAACTTGTTATTTATATGTATCTTTATATTTGTGCTATGGAATGAATTTTTATATGTATGCTATATTTACTTCAAAAAATTCTTCGTTTAAACATAGCATGGGTGACCTTGATACATATCTCATACATAACAGCCTTAAACCTCCTTTTTTGTTTGGTTCTGAATAAATCTTCTATAATGGCCTACCAGGCCCAGGAATTGCCTCACTTCTTTCACGTTTGTAGGTCTTGGCCAATCCCTTATCACTGTGACTTTATCATGATCCGGTGCTACTCCCTCTGAACTCACGACATGTCCCAGGTACTTTACCTTTGGTTTGAGAAGGTAGCATTTGGATGGCTTGATTTTCATGCCGTATCCGGATAAGGCTTCGAACACTTCTGCCAGGTGTTGTAGATGTTGCTCATACGTCTTGGAGTAGACTATGACGTCATCTAGGTACAGGAGGACAGTTTCAAAGTTGTTATGTCCTAGGCAGCTCTCCATCAGGCATTGTAAGGTCCCGGGTCCGTTGCAGAGTCCGAACGGCATACAATTGAACTCACAGAGGTCCATAGGTGTAGTAAACGCTATCTTCTCCTTGTCGGCCTCGGCCACAGGAACCTGCCAGTACCCACTAGTTAGATCAAGGGTGGAAAAGTAGTTAGCAGATTTTAATGCAGCTAATGACTCCTCAATCCTAGGTAATAGGTATGCATCCTTATGTGTGATGCGCTTAATCTGCCGGTAATCTGCGCACATTCTCATGGTCCCGTCCTTCTTTTTAACCAACACTAGAGGTGCTGCCCTGGGGCTACAACTGTCTCTTATTACCCCTGCTGTTTCCATTTCTTTGAGCATGTCTTTGGTGGTTTGGTAGTGAACGGGTGGTAATGATCTATACCTTTCTTTTATAGGTTGATGGTTACCTGTGGGTATAGTGTGCTCTACTCCTTTAATTTGCCCAAAGTCTAACGGGTGTTTGCTGAATATTTGCTCATATTCCTTCACTACCGGGTATACTCCATGCTTGTGACAGGGAGGTGTAGAACTGGTACCTAAATGTAGCTTTTGACACCAATCCTCCAGCTTTTCCCCTGAGCCATTGTCATCCGCCTGACTTGACGGGTTCAAGGGCTGGACGGCTGTGATTTTATTGTTATCAACCGTGTACAACTTAGCCATGGTAGCATACTTTGATAATGTGATCTCATCCTCTCCACAGTTTAATAGGCGTAATGGCACTCTTCCCCGGTGTACCTCAACCACTCCTCTAGCTGTGAGTATGGTAGGTCTACTGTCTGAGTACACGGGTTCTACCAGGGCTTGATAGTCTCGCCCTTTTATGCCTATTGTGGCTCTACACCAGACCAACATTTCAGTTTTGGGAGGTATTACAATGGATATTGGATCACTTACTCGTACACTGCCGATCTCACCTCCAGATATTTCTACCTGTTGCTTCAACATCAGGGCTTTGATCTCTTTGTGCAGAAGCTTCTGCTCTCCGGTTTCGGCAGTCTCAGCGGTTTGCTGCAAAACACTTATCACTTCGGAAAAACATTTCTCAATTACATTAATTCCTAAGGGCCCCTTTACACGCGGCTACATTTCTTGGGTGGCTACAGGTAACTTACTGGTTGCAGTGAAATCATGGAGAGATTATTCCATTTGTACACAGCAACAAGATAGAACCTTGTCTCCATGATTTCACTGCAACCAGTAAGTTACCTGTAGCCACCCAAGAAATGTAGCCGCGTGTAAAGGGGCCCTTTCAGCATTACTGGTTCACGATCTCGCCGGTCAACATCTACGATTATAATACCCTGGTTCTGCAATTCTACCTTCCCAATCTGAATGGTCATTTCTCTGAACCCAACCTGTGGTATTAATTGTTCATTACTAGCCCATATGTCCATTGTAAAGTCAGTTGGAGCACTAGTAATGTCTGAATCAGCCCAGTACCTTTATATAGAACATGTGGAATTGATGTTATCTGGGACCCGGTATCTAACAAGGCACTAAAGGGAATGCCGTCCAACACGATAGGGATCACCGGCTGTCCTCCCACGAATCTGTCATACCAGGCTGAAGGACCTTGAGAGTTTTTTTCTGAGGAGCGGCCCACCTGCCCAGGGAATCATCGTTTAAAGCACACTCTTGGGCAAGGTGACCTGGTTTCTGGCAAATCGGCTGTCCATCCAGTTGATAGCAATCGCTGGGTCGTCCTCTTGTCACTTGATATCTTCTGGGTCTCTTCCACAGGATGTCCTCTCTGCTCGGCTGATTCTTGCAGCTCCTTGATGACTTTAGCCATGGAGATAATGGTGTCTGTCAGGGCATCTAGCTTTTGATTGAGGGCCTCATTAGAGATTGGTTCCCCAGTTTCAGCAGCAGTTGCCGACATTGCAGATGTCGCTGGCGCTGCCGGTTACTGAGGTGCTGCTGCAGTGTCCGGTACAGATTGTAGATTCCGGGGCTCTTCCAGCTGCTGCTGACGGATGGCTCTGTCTTTCAACTCAGCAAATGTCATGTTAGAATTCTGAAGAAGGATCATACTCAGCTGTCCTCGGTGGGAAGGGGATAGGAGGCCCTCTATGAATTGGTCAAGTAGCATTTTATCAGCTCCCGGGGCTAAAGCAGGTTCTGCCAGCTTAAGGCCTTTGAGTGCTTCCTGCAGATTCAATGCATAGTCTCTGGCATTCTCTTTGGGCTTCTGGTGGCATGCAAAGAACCTCATCTTAGCCCGGGTATCAGCAGTAGATTAAAACGTTGCTTTTAGTCCAGCTACTACATGCTCTACAGTGTCCTTATCTGTGTCCAACCAGGGCGCAACCTCCCGCTGTGCATTGCCCGTTAATTGTCCCTTTATCATTCCTACACGCTGGGCTTCAGTTAGGGGATACATCACATAATATGCTTTTATCTTTTGCAGAAAGTCATTAAGCGTATTAGGCTCACTGGAGTATTGGGGCAGCCACGTTGGCCCTGGAGTTTACGGCATCAGGAGCGGCATGATAGGTGCTGCTCCTTGCGCCGTTGCACCGCCGGGTGCTATCGTTTGATCCGGCGCTGTAGCTCCACCGGCTGCTCCGCCGCCGCCGGGCGCGTCTGGCTGCGACATCTTGTGCCCCCTTAGTTAACGTTTGCCCTCCTGTCTTCCATTTCCGTCCGGATGTCTCTTGGAGATTCCGCGGTGCACCAGGGATCTTCTTCCCCGCCGGATGTCGTCAGCACCAGGGAGGAGGCTGGATTCGCACCACTGCAGGGTACCGCCCCCTTTCTTTCCCAAGCGCTGTAAAAATGGCAGATTCTCAAAAATACAGTTCTGATGGTGCAGCTTAAAAACTGTTTTTACCTAAATCATGGCACACAATGCCCGGTTTACCGGGCATGGTAGATCCTGTTCGTGATGCCTGGTTGTCAAGCCCACTGGGACAGGGGTACTCGGTACCGGACCGGGTCGCTGCTGGGGGATGTCACGGAGGGCCTGGTCCGGACCGTGCCCCGGGCCCAGGCAAGTAAAAGGGGAATATTTACAGGGGATTAGAGTTTGTCGTGACGCCACCCACGGTGTGTGTTCAGTGAGGAGACCACCGCTGCTGCTGACCCCCCGGGGATGATGTTAGGCAGCTAAGATGGAACTGCTCTCCGTAGGTAGAGGCAGGTTCCCCGGGGCAGTGGTTGTTAGAGTCTATGGTGGATGTGATAGTAAGGGATGGTTAGTGGAGACGGGTTGAAGGAACACACACTCACATTTCTGTAGTTTCCAAAGCTTTACTGCAGATGTTGTAGCAGATTGTCCACAGAGTCTGTACTGAGGGCAGGGTTGCTCCCACCCTGTCCGGGTCCTCAGCTTCCTCATGCTGCGCTGTGTGTGGCCCTGCGGCTGCTTCTAGCTGAGCTGCTGGCACTGTCTCACTCTCTCCCCTTTCTGGTACCACTTGGCTAGGCAACTTGAGTCTTCTGTGTACTGCTGACCCCGTCGTGTTGCTTTGCACTGGTAGTGTTAATTTAGAAACTCCACTACTCCTGCATTTACTGTGCTGTGTGTGTCAGTCACCGTCTCGGATCCGGTGTCCATTCTGTGCGCTCCTCTGGGGCGAGTGGTGATGGCACTCAAGCTCCCAGATGTGTTTCTCTGTCCTTGCTTCTCCTTCATTCAGACCCTGGCTAGGCCTGGAATCGATAAGCAGACTGTGGAGAAGCCTGGCACAGCTCCTTGATACTACAGCCTCTCTCATTTCTCCCAGAAACTGAAACTAACTCTAAACTAAACTTCTCACTTTCTGACTACTTCCTCTTGACCTGGAGTATATAAGGGAGCTGGTTTAGCTCCCCCTCCTGGCCCAGAGGTGTTAGTGTATCATCAGTGTGTTGTGGGTAGGGAACCCGTGTGATGTTACTGTGGCACATTAACCCCTGGGGTGCCACAAAAATGTCGAAGAAAGATATATGTCGGCTTTGGCCTATTTAGTCTATTCAAATCAGGCAAGCAAGGAAGAAACAAAACAACAACCAAAAAGAATTATGTATATTTTTTCTTCTTTTCTCTATTACACTTCTTCAATAAGCCGCGATGGAGCCCTCCTTTCTCGTGTTGGATAGCGTCTGGGCTCAGTGAGTGTGTCCATTATTGATGGATTATTCATTTCCTGGTGGTCCTCTCCACCATTGAGTATCAAGTCTTCCACCAGAGGAAGATCATTAACATTATTTTGAGGTATGATTTTAAAATGTAATGAATTTCGAGTTATGAAGTGTCCATTTCGCTCAGCCGTGACCATGCTGCCTTTCTTATCAGTAACATTGTATTGTGCAGGATTATATGTAGCAGAGGTCTTGTTGATTGGTTTTTGACGCACGATGACAACATCCCCTTCTTTGATGGCATTTGGTTGTGCCCTTCCCCTTCTGTCCGCATAACGTTTCATAGCTTGTTTACTAGAAGAGTCTGCTGATCTCACAGAGGAGTCACTTGGTAAGGGATGAGTGGTCATGTCAGGGATACATATGCACAGAGTTCTGCTGAACATTAGATGGGCTGGAGCAGCATTGGTAGTAGAATGTGGCGTATTGTGATAATTACGCATGAATTTGTATAATGACTGTTTCAGTGGGGTGTGTTCCAGACTAGCTGCCTTGATTCTTTTCCCCATAGTGCGCATGAAACGTTCTACTATACCACTAAATCATGTGTTAGCACAAATGGAGTTTTTGTATTGCAAAGTTTATTCAATCATCTTAAGTTAAGAAGACAAAGGTGGTCAATCCCACACAGGGGATCTCACTGGGGTGTACAGTAAAGGCCAATGTAATGGGTCAAAATTGCTACATCCTTACAATTTTCCAAAATACAAGAAAAACATAATTAGTCGTGTGTGTCTTGTTTTCCATTGTTTCCCTTATACACAGCCTTAAACATGTTTCGACCAGAGCTGGGGTGCGTGGGGTACTCGGTCACCGGGGCTTCTGTGTGGGATGTCACGGGTGGTCGGTATCCCCGGTGCCGTGCCCTGGCGAACAACTGTACCAGGTGTTGTTGGTAAACGGTGGGGGTAAAAGGGGTTATTTACAGGGGGACGTGACGCCACCTGTAGGGTCTGGTAAGGTGGTACCAGCGCTGCCAGCCGGCCACTGAGGTGATGGAGGGGGCAGCAGTGTGTGGTACAGCTCCCCACAGGTGGAGCTTTACCTCAGGGCAGCTATGATGGTATATGAGACGGTGAGGGAGGGCAGTGATTGTAAATGGTGGTGCAGTTCTTACCCCTCTGCTGTAGATGTTGATGATGTTCAGTCCTCTGAGCTGCGGCAGGAAGAATAACAGAAACCAATTCTTGTTTAACTTTGCTTTACTCGGTACCCGGCTGATGGCATAACAATACACGGTACAGTTTGGTTTAGGGTGCTGTTACCAACTCAGGATTTCTCTTAAGGAGTCTTTAGATGTTCCTTCTCTGTCTTTCAGGGTTTCTATTCTCTTTCTAGATCTTTCTGTCTTTCCCACCTTGGAAGAGCTCACCCGCCAGTCCTGCAGTCTGTGTCTAGTAGGCTTAAATTGACTATTACCGGTCCAAATGGGAACAGCAGGAACGCACAAGTTTCCCACCTGACACCGGGTTTCAGTCTTTCCTCACTAGTGTAGGACCGTCTTTTGGGCATGAGGGGTGAGGTACCTTGTGGTGCTGTCAGCAACCCGGTCTGGTTGGGCCTGCAGCTCGTCGGCTTCGCAGTCAGGGATGAACTCCTGGCTGCCTCGGTATCCGTGTCACCTGTGAACCCTCAACATGACCAGCTGGTTCCTACCAGTCTAGGTCCGTTGCCATCTGTCCTGGGCCCCCACATATAGTTGGGGTACCCTCCACTCAGCTCAGGCTGCCAGGCGTGACCACACTGTCTGCCTTCCCAACGCCGTCTGAGGTAAAATCTTAACTGTCACTCTGCTCTATCCTAAGCTCCGCCCACCACCTGTGGAACCTACCATAAAGTCAGTTTCCCCTACACTAAGTGGTGCGGTCCTAAGTGAGTGCTAAAAATAGACTCCATAAGCATTAAATCGTAACCTGGCAACTTACAAGGAATAAAAAAAAAACACATTTTATATTTAAGTGTAATACCATTCTGTGGCGCATACCCGCAGGGGCGCCACACACCCCCTTGGTGAAACACACCCGTCCGCGGGTGTCAAACCAAACCTGAAATACAAAAATGCATTTTACATATAACATTGAACATTTAAAACAGATATCAACAATAAGATTGCTTCTTTTCTTCCCTATTAGGGAGGCGCATTGCTTATAACGTTGCATCAAACTTTGACTATAATCTAGTCCATACTGGCCCAACTGGGACCAGGTAACAAGTTCTTTGGTTACTGTCCATCAAGTGCTGAAAAGGAAGAAGAAACAGTGCAATTCCAGAAAAATATGCATTTTAAACAATTCTGCTCACACTTTGAACAGTGCAATACCGGGTTAACTCTTTATTACTCAACTTACTGACCCGGTTTGCAAACCTTCCCCGGGGGCCTGCGTGGCGTTCATAGGTGATCACATCACCACGATACAGGTCCCGTTTTGGATGGCCCTGGGGAACTGCAGATAGATGGACTCTCCTCTCTCCAACCGTTGCTGCTGATGCTGGTACCGCGACCCTCCATAGCTCGCGGGGCCCGGCCTCCTCCGTACCACCGGCTCCTTCAGGAACTGGATGAAGTCCTCCGCCTCGGTGATATCCTCCTTTCCGGGCTCCACAAGGGGTGCATCAACCGGTCCCAGGGAATCAGCAGCTGGGACTGCCATTGCCTCACAGCCGGTTACAGGTAATAGGTCCGGAGCCTGACCAGGTATATTGAGTCCGCTCCCGGCCGCATCCTGCTTAGTTCTTATAGTCCATAACCGGTGTGGGCTGGCGCTCGACCCGCCCCCTTGGTTGATTGAGAGCAATGGGGGCGGGGAGACTTTCTGACGCCTCTTAAATGGCCCGAGTATGCTGAGGGGCCGAGGCACACCCCTAGGCCGGCACATTGTTGTTTCTGCACTTTTAAGCCCGCCACAAAGTTCTAATGGGCAAGTCCTTCGGGCTTTTCCGGAGCCCGCCACTGCCTTCGTCACTCCTCGGCAGAGCGGAGGGGGCGGGGCTTATCTTCCCGCTCTTTCTCCTGCTGCAGTGACGCAGTTTGAAGTTTGTGAGGCGATGTAATGGCGGCTCGGCACAGTTAAACAGTAATAAAGTTCTTAAGGCACACTTCACCCGGTTGATACCAGGCTGGCTCATCCTGTTCGTGACGCCAATTTGTTTCGACCAGAGCTGGGGTGCGTGGGGTACTCGGTCACCGGGCTTCTGTGTGGGATGTCACGGGTGGTCGGTATCCCCGGTGCCGTGCCCTGGCGAACAACTGTACCAGGTGTTGTTGGTAAACGGTGGGGGTAAAAGGGGTTATTTACAGGGGGACGTGACGCCACCTGTAGGGTCTGGTAAGGTGGTACCAGCGCTGCCAGCCGGCCACTGAGGTGATGGAGGGGGCAGCAGTGTGTGGTACAGCTCCCCACAGGTGGAGCTTTACCTCAGGGCAGCTATGATGGTATATGAGACGGTGAGGGAGGGCAGTGATTGTAAATGGTGGTGCAGTTCTTACCCCTCTGCTGTAGATGTTGATGATGTTCAGTCCTCTGAGCTGCGGCAGGAAGAATAACAGAAACCAATTCTTGTTTAACTTTGCTTTACTCGGTACCGGCTGATGGCATAACAATACACGGTACAGTTTGGTTTAGGGTGCTGTTACCAACTCAGGATTTCTCTTAAGGAGTCTTTAGATGTTCCTTCTCTGTCTTTCAGGGTTTCTATTCTCTTTCTAGATCTTTCTGTCTTTCCCACCTTGGAAGAGCTCACCCGCCAGTCCTGCAGTCTGTGTCTAGTAGGCTTAAATTGACTATTACCGGTCCAAATGGGAACAGCAGGAACGCACAAGTTTCCCACCTGACACCGGGTTTCAGTCTTTCCTCACTAGTGTAGGACCGTCTTTTGGGCATGAGGGGTGAGGTACCTTGTGGTGCTGTCAGCAACCCGGTCTGGTTGGGCCTGCAGCTCGTCGGCTTCGCAGTCAGGGATGAACTCCTGGCTGCCTCGGTATCCGTGTCACCTGTGAACCCTCAACATGACCAGCTGGTTCCTACCAGTCTAGGTCCGTTGCCATCTGTCCTGGGCCCCCACATATAGTTGGGGTACCCTCCACTCAGCTCAGGCTGCCAGGCGTGACCACACTGTCTGCCTTCCCAACGCCGTCTGAGGTAAAATCTTAACTGTCACTCTGCTCTATCCTAAGCTCCGCCCACCACCTGTGGAACCTACCATAAAGTCAGTTTCCCCTACACTAAGTGGTGCGGTCCTAAGTGAGTGCTAAAAATAGACTCCATAAGCATTAAATCGTAACCTGGCAACTTACAAGGAATAAAAAAAAAACACATTTTATATTTAAGTGTAATACCATTCTGTGGCGCATACCCGCAGGGGCGCCACACACATGTGTGTTGTTCCTTTGTACAATAATCATCACATGGAAAAATGAGCTGCAGGGAAAGGACCCCTCACTTGCACAGAATAGAGGTCTACCCGTGGTCCTCTGAAAAGGGAGACAATAAACCACGGTATTAGTGGTCAATTTCCCATCCAAATAGTGTTGCTGGAACATGAGTATGACATATCTCAGAGTCCAGATCAAAAAGTAATGCTCTTACCCATGTGTGCTCGATGATGGATGACAGCAAGTCGACCCATGTGCCCAACGCCGTTTCGGTGTGTACCTTCCCCAAGGGCAGCTGTGTCTCATGTCCCTTCTAGCTCCCATTTATACCGCCATTACATTAACATCTCCCCGCCCACCACACTGCCGGCCCAGTCGCGTCACAGCTGCACATCCAAATGACACGTCCACGATCATCCGGCGCCTCTATGTCATGCGTCGATGTTGCGGCATTTCCCGGGTAACGCCGCTCGTCATGCGCATTAGACATTCTGAAGGCACTGGGTGTAGACACCTCAGGGCACGCAGGAGCGTGACTAGGCTTACAGGGGGAGGGACCCAGTGCCCGGCAATACATCAAAACAAACTTCTAGGAGGCATTCATTACAGTGTCACAACATTATTCAACATTCACAGGGAAAAATTAATTCCTCATTATACTAAATCAAACAGGAATTACAACTTATGTCCTATTATGATACTGACCAAAACAATATTGATCAGACATAGTCCAATCAGCTGAACTTATCAACCTCACTTTATGTGCGTCTCAATGTTTTCTATGTTGATTGCTCTCAGTGTGAGAAACAAGATACAAATCTTGTAGTTGTGATACCTTTTAATGGCTAACAAAAATAAAATAAATGATGTTATAAGGCGAGCTTTCGAGATGACTCAGGTCTCTTCATCAGGCATGGTATGACAAGATATTGAATGAAACTCAAAATATATGCATGCACATATACCGCACATCAATGTTTTCTAAAATAGGTTTTAGCATTAACATTTGCTATCAAGAAACACCATATGTGGTACCGTCACTAGATGGACTAAGCAAAAAATGAGTGTACCGTGTTAGCCAGTAGACAGAAAAATATATTGGAATCTGAGAGTCCTCAGTGGTTGATAGCTTTTAATGGCTAACTGAAAAGATGGTAAACATAGCAAGCTTTCAAGACACTGTGGTCCCTTCGTCAGGCTGATAATGACACAGATTCTGAAGACACATACATATATACATAAGCAAATGAAAAAAAAAAAAAAACAGTTTTACATGTTATAGTAAATGCGACAGGTGACGTAAACCAGAGTTGGGCTGGGGAGGAAGAGATGGGCCTGGGGAATTGAAACTAAAAGTCTAAGATAAGCTAAGCGGAACAAATTTTATAATGGTAGTGGTCTGTGTAAAACTGAAAATACTTAAATGAGTTGAGGAAAGCAATAAAAGGAGGCAAGAGTGTTCATATAAGAAGTGTCATAAGTTAATTGTCCTAAAACTGGAGTTTGTTGGAAGATGTGTTATCCCCAAATGTCTTTTCAATTTATATAGAAAACGCATGAATCTGTGATGGCCCCAAATGTCCATTCATGCTCTATAAAAAGCCATGAATCCATGGGATATATTTAATCCAGTTTTGAATGTGTCAAAGGTGACCGGTCGTTATCAGTTTGTATGGGGCGACAGCGCTCACTTACTTAGGATTATAACACACCTTTCTTACCATAAATGAAAGGAGAGAACAGAGCATTGTGGTTATAACAGGCTGGTACTTTATTAAGATTTAATAATGTATCCATTTCAAATTGTTTATTCATCAAATTGTTTTTAAAACACGTTCCATCCATAGTCATGTAAACAAATGACTCTTTTATTTATAAATACTGAAACTGTAACTTTATTTAATGCACTGATCCCCCCAGCAAAGCTGGGTGACCCTATCTCTAACAAAGTACCAGCAAAGTGTACAATAACATAAACATTGTCTTGGGGGCGGGCGGGTGGGAATTTCAGCAACTGCTGTTGCACTGAATTGTCCAGCCAGATATCGCCCCTTTATATATCCATGCCAGAGGGTGGCCGGCCAAGCAGATAATTTAAATTTGGCGGGCTCATTCCCGCTCGAATTTATTCTCTGACGTCATTTCACCCAGCAACTAATTTGCTGGGCCAATGACTGTGCTTCAACACCAAATATGCCTTAGTGGATCGCGTCGCCCCAAGATGGCTCCCATCCTATATGAATAGTTGCCAATTCATGGGGCGACAGCGCTCACTTACTTAGGATCATAACACAACTTTCTTACCATAAATGAAAGGAGAGAACAGAGCATTGTGGTTATAACAGGCTGGTACTTTATTAAGATTTAATAATGTATCCATTTCAAATTGTTTATTCATCAAATTGTTTTTAAAACACGCTCCATCCATAGTCATGTAAACAAATGACTCTTTTATTTATAAATACTGAAACTGTAACTTTATTTAATGCACTGATCCCCCCAGCAAAGCTGGGTGACCCATCAGGGTGGTACCTCAGAGGTGCCGACCCCCCCAACCAAGCCTCCACAATGCTCTGTGCCCCGACATTAAAAATGTCGAGGCCCACATCTGACAAGTGAACCAAATCCTGGCGATATAAGCCATGGACAAAACCTTCTAATTCCTTGTGCCTATAGGAAAACATGCCTATAGAGGGTAAAAACTTTTCCATTTCTCTGTTCAATCTCTTACGCCTTTTGTCTAAAAACATGTTGTTTCTTACCTTCCACGATAGTCGTGGTATTACTTCAGAAAATACAAATGTCGAGCCTTGAACCTTCTGGGCGAGCCAACAAAAATCTGATTTAACGCGCCACAAAAGGTCCAAAGAGGAACCCTTACCCAGATCATTCCCTCCTGCATGGCAGATCACTAAATCTGGTCGGGGGAAACGGCCCAGCAAATGTAGAATTAGCTCGTTAAAATTATGCCACCTCAAACCCCTTACCCCATGCCAATGAATGATGACTCTGGACTCGTCGAACGAGAGATTTTCAGAATAGCTTCTGTTCTTGGCCCTCTTGTGGGCCCAATAAATGAGTGAGTGGCCAACGATCCATACTACCTTAGGGCCTACGGGATAAATGCACCATTAGAATATTTGTAAAGAAAATATGGAACAGTTTAAACATTTTGATCAATAGGGCGTATGTATCTTTTAAATGAATTTGATGTCCATCTACCCAATTTCTTAATGCAAGTTTCGTTCAAACCTTGCTGCGCCGCTAAGGTAGCGGCTCCAATACGAAATGAATGGGATGTTATTTTGAGGTCCTTTAGTTCGAGGTGATCCAGGCATTTGCGTGAAACTGATCTAAATTGGAACACGGTCAACGGGGTACCATCAACATGTACAAATAAGCTGCCTGTGGAAGGGTTGCGAATGCTTAGCCATGTTTTCATTGCTACAATCGGGCAAAAACCATCATTGACAGACGGATGCAGGATGATCACCTGGCCTTTGCCAAGTTGATCGGTCTTAGATCTGCGCAAATAAATACATAGAGCTGTTTTTACCCATGAAATATCGTCAACTCGAAGCCCAGACGTATTAGTCTTACTTACTGAAACCAATTCACCAATCCTCATTGCTGTAAAAATAATGTGAGAAACGCTGCCCTAAACATAGTTGCTTCGTAACTGTTGACGCAGACATCGCCTAAAACTGCACATATACTTGCAAGGGTTGACAGAGGCATAGGAGATCTATCGTCTGGCACACAAAAGGATTTTTTTGTAGCCTTTTAAAAATTGTTTAATTAGAAAGGATTCTGTAAGCGGTGCGAGACCGGCTAGTTTAAGAAAAAATGAAATCCCGGCGATTGTTTTTGTTATGGACGAATAAGCCAAGTGCCTAGCTGCCAAGGATTGAATGAACGGGAGAGACGCCTGACTTGCTGCAGATTTCGGGCAAACACTATAATGCAAACAAAATTGCGCCCACGAGTACCAGGATGTACAATAGGACGCCCAAGTCCGTGGTGCGAGTGATTGCTGTACAAATTGTGGTATCAGCCCAATAGGAGATTCTATAAGTCTGTTGGGACTGGTATGCTGTTCGATTCCGCCCATGGACATCTGGCCTGGAACCGCGCCGTGTCGTTGCGGGAAAGAAGAGCACAAAAGGAATCACTATCTTGTGTAGATATTTGAAGCTTTATCCAGATATTATATTCTAGCAACATAATCGATAATCTTTTTAAAATTCTAGTGATTAAATATGATTTGGAAGATAATGAATTAACCGTAAATGCTGAAATTTTGTCATTCGTATAAAACATTATCCTCCTATTCGCTAAAGTGCTACCCCAAAGATTAAATATGACCGCTAAAGCAAATGTATCACGGAGTGGAGGAGAATTGGCAAAATGCTCTGCAAGTTCCTTGGGCCATGCTGCACAAACCCATTCCGTTCTAAAAAGAATACCTAACCCGTCGCTAGACGTAAAAAAGTGTAATTGCAAGTCTGCGGCCCGGATGAGGGCGTCTGACAACAAGTAATTCCATTAAAACGGGACAAAAATTCTGACCACGTATCTAGGTCAAGTTTCAGGGATTGTGAAATTAATATATGGGACGGAGATTTAGCAGCTGACATGCCCTCGTATAATCGCCGTAGGAACGGCCGACCGGATGGGATGACACGTAATGCAAAGTTAAGGGACCCTGCTAATACCTGAAATTCTTTTAGCGTGGCTGCGGTCTTCTCTTTAAAGGACTCAATCATTCCACGTAATTTAATAAGCTTATCCTCTGGCAGTCTAAATTCCATCTTCTCAGAATCAATTAAGATCCCTAGAAACTCTATGGACGTATGTGGTAGTGTGGTTTTATCGAGCGCTACTGGGACGCCAAAATGGGACATAAGTGACAAGAACGAATTCAGTAATGAGTCACAACATTTGGATCCAGGGGGTCCGACAAATAAAAAATCGTCTAGATAATGGGATATCCCTCCCCCTGGGAAACTTCTCTGTGTGCACCACTGAAGGAAAGATGAAAATGTTTCAAAATAAGTGCATGACATGGAGAATCCCATTGGGAGACATCTGTCAAAAAATTATTCTCCTTCAAAGGTAAAACCAAGAGAATTGAACCCAGAAGGGTGGACCGGTAGCAGGCGAAATGCCGATTTGATATCGGATTTGGCCAGCAATGCTCCCTTCCCAAATCTTTGTAACAATTCGACCGCAGAATCAAAGGATGCATAAGAAACTGATGCAACCCTTGGGTCCACCTGATCATTTAGCGACGCACCCTCAAGATAAGACAAATGATGAATCATTCTAAAAGATCCTTTTTCTTTTTTGGGTACTATCCCGAGTGGGGAAACGCGAAAATTTTTGAAAGGGGGGTCTGAAAAGGGGCCGAGACATCTACCAGCCATTAATTCTTTATTAATTTTTTCCCGAATTATGTTAGGAAACTTTTTTGCTGAAGGCAGATTACTACGGGGTAGGCAACCAGATCCGAGGAAAGGCGGAACGAAAAATCCGGACTCAAATCCGGAATGCAACAGTTCCGCGCTAGCCTGATCCGGGTATTGTTTTAGCCAGGGTAATAGGTTTGTGAGCCTCACCGGGCTCGGTGCTTTTAAGAAAGGGGTCCTTAGCCTTTGCTGTATTTGATTTTTTGAAACATTTTACCGCAGAGTGTGCCCCCCCACATGATGAACACTCGTGTCGGTAATGGCAATTTTGTAACCACCGGCACGAAGATTCATTAATTTCGAAACAGAATCCCTTCCTAGCCACCGGGGAGGTAATCTGTTTCGCTGGGGGCTGGCGCTGAGGGACCATCATTTGGAGCCAAAGGCCTACATCCTTGGTTCCCCATTTCAGTGAGGGGTGCACGGCTAACTTTTGACGAAAGGCTTCGTCATAATTCAACCATCCGGTCCCACCAAACTGTCTATAAGCTTCGAGGATTATATCCACATGTTGGAACAATCCTGAACATAGGTTGGGGGATTTCTCACCCAATACAGCAGAATATATCAAGAAGGCTTGTAGCCATGAATTAAATGAGCGGTATGTTCGTTTTTTATTGTCTCCCTCGTACTTGAACGAGTCGCGGTTCGGCAAGAGGGAAAACAAATCTAAAAATTCGCTATTCCAGATTTTCTCTTTTACTTTGCTTGTTAAATGAAATCCCAAAGGGGATACCTCGCAGGGGAGAGCCTCTTTCAAATGCGTCTCGGTGATACCCGTGCTCGTCTTCGCCTGCGAGGTGCCCCAGGGGGAGGTGAAGCTAACAGAGCTGCAGCTACTGCCTGTTTAACTAACTCAGAAATAGATGAAGCTAACGAGGGACATACAAGATCATTTATAGACATAGAATGGTTCTCACCGTATCCTGATGTGGCTGCAGCACCTTGTTCAGAGATGACATCTGTGGCAGGAAGACCCGGAGAGCTGACCCCATCGTCACGGCTACCGGTCTGGTGCGGTTCTGGTTCCGCTCCGTTGTTCTGGTGTACACCCCAGACTTGGAGTGCTGGACTCGCGCTCCTGTGAATGGTGCTTGGAGTGCTGGATGCTCCGACAACACCCCTTGGTACAGGGCCACTTGGCAGGTTCAGCCCTTGCATATCAGCTCCTCTGTCCCCATTGGGGACCATTTGCAAAAGAGGAGACGAGGAGCTCATGGGGAAGTATCCCCTAGGCTCGTGGCTTGAGCCTGCTAATGTTGCGGCTTCCAAGCCTGGTTCCATAGCTCTACGCCTCCCAATTGAGTTGGCCTCCCATTGGAGGCTCTGTCTGCCCACCTGCACATTATTGCTTGGGGCCATAGCCGGACCGCCGGACCGCAAGGTCTCGCTATAAGGTTTTGCTCAATTGCTGCGGAGGGCTGTGTGCCCCTCCTTCTACTGTTTACCTGGCCCCCAGGTAGGGTCTCCAGCGGCAGGATCTCTTGATGAGGCGGCCCACTCACCGCAGATCAGGGCTGTTTCAGGCCGGAGGTACAATCAGGCACCATGTGCTGGGGGGGTACGGGCAGGCTCCTTTAAAGTGCTCCTTTTGGATCCTGAGATCCAAAATACCGGGATCCCTGCGATCCCTGGTGTCTGTGGTATATCACCAGGTGTAATCCAGGCCGTTTTCCCGACCTCCAGGGGTAGGATGCTGCGGATCCAGCAGTTTTTAGTGGAGCTCACAGGAGTACGTCCTGCTCAGTCAGCGGCCATCTTGGATCTCGTAATCTGGTTCTCAATTGTTCTTGGATGGTAGCCCTTGTTCAAAAAGTTCTTTCTGTAGTGAAAAG
The DNA here is from genome assembly GCA_033576535.1 of Allobates femoralis. Classification (NCBI taxonomy): domain Eukaryota; kingdom Metazoa; phylum Chordata; class Amphibia; order Anura; family Aromobatidae; genus Allobates; species Allobates femoralis. The sequence goes on from JARQOC010000006.1 coordinate 211,011,632, forward strand.
TTCTGTAGTGTTGGAACATATCTGATTGTATCTGATGGCCTGGCTATACACAATAGAGTTTTTTATGTGTTTTGCATGAAAACTGTCGCATCGGAGATATGTTGGACGGTCAATTGGTTTCCGGTACAGGGATGTACAGGGATTTCATTGTTATGTAGCTTAATGATCGTGTCCAGAAAGCTGTGTCATTATCAGCCTGATGAAGGGACCACGGTGTCCCGAAAGCTTGCTATGTTTACCATCTTTTCAGTTAGTCATTAAAAGGTATCAACCACTGAGGACTCTTAGATGGACTAATATATTCATATATGCAGACTATAGCATTAATTCCATTATAAATCTTCATAGTAGAATTATTCATCGCTGCTCTCACAATGGTGACAGTGACTGTAATCCTCTTCTTGCTTGATGATTACTCGAACACTAAAATATCACTATGCCGGAAAGAGGGGACCACAGACGTAACCAGTCTGTGATCATATTACTAAAACGAAAAGAGACAAAGAGACATACAATTAAAATCAGCATAATGATAGTTCCAGGTTAGTCCTACACCAACGAAGTACATTAACAGTGTGAGTTCCCTCCTATTGGTCCCCTCCCTTTCATAGAAAAGGAGAGAAACTCAATTTTTCATTAAGGCCTGCAGGTGCCATAGTGCCAAGGGTCACTATCCACCTGCATTCCAATTTAGTGAGTTCCCTTTTAAGGTCGCCACCCCTGATACCACAATGAAGTGCATCAATTCCCATAATTCGTAGACCACTCGGGTCACATCCATGAACCAACTTAAAGTGTTTAGGAAAAGTCCTGAGCATACTTGCATCAGTAATCCTTACAGTGTTTTGAATATCGCATACATGATCCCGAGTTCTAACTCGCAATTGTCTAGACGTCAAACCAATATATGCCTTCTGACAGGGGCATGTCACGTAGTAAATGACAAAATTACTACTACAAGAAATGTAGTGTTTGATGGAAAAAGAACGTTTCCCATCAGTGGACGAAAATGAACCACCCCTCACAATATTGCCAAATTGCAGGTCAAACTATCACCGCACGTATAACAGCCTGTCCGTTTTTTTCTCTGTTCTATCCCAAATAGGCCCGCTGGTTTGGCCACATAGTGGCTCTCCACCAGCAGATCTTTTAGATTTTTACTTCCACGTGCTGAAACTGCTGGTCTGTTTGTTATCTTTTTGGCCAAAAAGTTATCGGTCTGTAAAACTGCCCAGTGTTTCTGGAGTACTTCTCACATCTTCCCCCATTGGATATGTTGACAAAAATCGTATCATATCCTCTTCAGTTTTTTTTCTCTTGTTTAGACAGAAGGGTTTTCCTCTCTGTTCTTTTTGCTCTGAGGTATCCCTTCTTGATAAAGCGGGCGCTATAGCCCCTAGTTTTAAATCTCTCACGTAAATCCTCTGCCTGTAATTCGAATTTCTGTTATTACAGCAAATCCGTCTCATACTGAGAAACTGCCCTGTGGGTGTGGCCCCTATAGTGGCCGCGGTGTGCGAAGACGAGGCATGCAACAGTTCATTAAAGGGATCCTGTCACCTCCAAAACACCTCCTAAGCTATCAAAACATGTCCCTGCAGCATCCATTCACTAATCTCACACTCCTTTTGTCTCCTAAAAGCATCCTGTGAAAGTGGAGAAAAACGTTTTAATACTCACTCATTAGTGATTATAATTAGCAGGGGCCATATTCTTTAGTCACCAGGGGGTGTTGTTTTGCAGCCTCGAGGATCCAGCCTCTCTCTGTCTGTGCTGCTGTGAAACTGAAACTGAAGGCAGGACTAATAATTTGCATTCTGTGAGTGATAGAGAGAGGGGAGGGCAATGCCTGCACATCACAGCAGAACACACAGAGACAGGGTGGATCCCTGGAGCTGCAAAACAGCCCGCCTTGGTGACTAAAGAATATAGTCACTGCTAATTATAATCACTAATGAGTGAGTATTAAAACGTTTTTATCTACTTTCACAGGATGCTTTTAGGAGACAAAAGAAGTGTGAGATTAGTGATAGGCTGGTGCAGGGACATGTTTTGCTAGCTTAGGTGGCGTTTTGGAGGTGACAGGATCCCTTTAAACCCTTACCGACACAGGACGTTGTACAACGTCCTGGGTTTCTGGTCATTCCCGACACAGGACGTTGTACAACGTCCTGGCGTGTTTATGCTGCTGCACCTCTTGTGAGCCGGGTCACTCAGGTATCACAGTTGCTGCTGCTCTGTGACAACCTGCAGTTGACCCCACAGGAGGTGGATTAACCCCCCCATGCCCAGGACCCCTCCGTTCGGCAGTGTAAAAGTGAAACTGCCGATCGGAGCGAATCATAGGGATTCACCCCTCCAGATCTGATTGGAGCTCTCCAATCAGATCTGGAGGGGTGGATCGGCAGGTGCCCTCCCCCTCCTCAGCCCCCTCCCGCTCTAGGACACATCGGGGCCCCCCTCCCGTCCCCGCCATCCTTCCGCCCCCCCCTCCTATTCTTATCTATTTGCCAGCGGGCTGCACCCGCCGGTCATCCTTGTGCGCTCCCACCCCCTCCTCCACAGTTCCCCCTGTGTCCTGTCCCCCCTCCCTCCAGCCCCCCTGTGTCTGGCTTCCACTTTCCCCCGCCCCCGTCCCCGCCATCCACCCGCCCCCCCTCCTATCCTTATCAATCTGCCAGCCGGTCAGCCTGCTCAACCCCTGCACCCCCTGCTCAAACCCCCCCTCTCAAACCCCCCCTCCCTGCTCAAACCCCCACCCCTCCCTGCTCAAACCCCCACCCCTTGCCCCGCTCGCCTACTCCGGCGTCTCCTCAGCAGATCCGGTGTGGCCCTCCTCCTCCTCATCAGTGGGTAAGTATGAATGAATGGATGAATGAATGGATGGGTGGATGAAAGGATGGGTGGATGGATGGATGGGTGGGTGGATGGATGGATGGTGCATGCATGGATGTCAGCGTGCGTGGATGTGGATGTCAGCGTGCGTGGATGTCAGCGTGCATGGATGTGCGTGCGTGGATATCAGCATGCGTGGATGCGTGCGTCGATGTGCATCCATGGATGTGTGCGTGCGTGGATGCGTGTGTGGATGTGCGTGCGTGGATGTGCGTGCGTGGATGTGAGCGTGCGTGGAACTGCGTGGATGTGCATGCTTGGATGTGTGCGTGTTTGGAAGTGCGTGGATATCAGCGTGCGTGGATGTCAGCGGGCGTGGATGTCAGCGTGCGTGAATGTCAGCGTGCGTGGATATCAGTGTGCGTGGATGTGTGTCCGTGGATGTGTGCGTGCCTGGATATCAGTGTGTGTGGATGTGCGTGCGTGGATGTGTGCGTGCGTGGATGTGTGTGTGCGTGGATGTGTGTGTGCGTGGATGTCAGCGTGTGTGGATGTCAGCGTGCGTGGATGTCAGCGCGCGTGGATGTGTGCGTGGATGTTACCGTGCGTGGATGCGTCCGTGGATGTGCGTCCATGGATGTGTGCATGTGTGGATGTCAGCGTTCGTGGATGTGTGCATGCGTGGATGTGCGTGCGTGGACGTGCGTGTGTGGATGTCACCGTGTGTGGATGTCACCGTGTGTGGATGTCACAGTGTGTGGATGTGGATGTGTGCTTTGGCCGAGCATCTCAAGATACTCTTGTACTCGGCCAGAGCACCGAGCCCAATGTAAGTCAATGAGTGACAGGCTCCGCCCACAGACTTTCGGTTATAAAACGAGTAATTCCGGAAAAGGGCGGGAGGGTGGGCTTTTTAAAATCGCTGCAGCATATAACACCTTGCTGTGGCCCCCAGAGGGATCCTATCAATTAATCTGCTCCCTGTATGGTGCCAGCTCACTGTGTGCACTGAAGGGAGCAGTGTATGTGTCTCCGATCGCTATTTATTACCGAACAGTCCGAGCATCTCGGCAGTACTCGGTGCTCGCCGAGCACCCCGAGTACCGAGATACTCGTGCGAGTACCGAGTCGTGCCGAGCATACTCGCTCATCACTAGTAACAATGAGAAAGTACTTTTTTTCCCACAAAAAAATTTATTTTTTCATTTTTGCGGATCAATTTGTGAAGCACTTAGGGGTTCAAAGTGCTCACTGTGCATCTAGATACGTTCCTTAGGGGTCTAGTTTACAAAATGGGGTCACTTGTGTGGGAGCTTCAATGTTTAGGCACACAGCGACTCTCCAAATGGAATGTGGCACCCCAAGGGTTTATGTGCCACAGAAACATCAACACATTTACTCCCCACACAACACTACACTAGAAAGTGGGAGGAGCTTAGGTGGCACATGCACTAGTGGGAGGAGCTAAAGTTGTTTACTACAGAGCAGGAGTGACAGTTAGTCAGTTAGTTGAGAGCAGGAGTGGAGTCAAGTGAAGTGGAGGTCCTGGGAGGTCTGAGGATAGGAGACAGAGGAACAGAGGAACATACCCGGCATAAAAAGTTACCCCAAACTTAACCCCGGAGAGGCGCTTAAGACGGATACCAGATCCGAGGCTGTGCCTGAGACAGAAAGGACAGTAAATACCGGGATGATGAAGGTCCACCATCTTCACTGTACCATAGTAAAGCAACACGGAGGGGTCAGTGACAGAGAAGACTCAAGTTGCCTAGCAGATTGGTACCCGTGGAAGAGACAGGGCCAGCAGTTCAGCTACAAGCTGCAGCAGGGCCACACACAGCGCACAAGTAGGAAGCCAAGGACCCGGTCAGGGTGGGAGCAACCCGGCCCTGGTACAGACTCCGTGGACAATACTGTGTTATACCATCTGCAAGTAAAGTAAAAACTTGGAAAACAACAGAAACCGTGAGTGTGTGTGATCCTTATGCTGAAGCCCCACTTGCCCTCATATACTGCCATTGCCTCCACTCTTATCATCTCTACTGCTACTCCTACTATCCTGCAACATCTATAACCACCATCACAGACTTTAATTACCACTGCCCCGGGGAACCCAGTTCTGCCCACAGGAACTATTCCATCCTAGCTGCCAAGACATCATCCCCGGTGGTTCTGCAGCAGCGGTGGTCCCCATTATTGACCACACAATGTGGGTGGCATCACGACTGACAAATCCCCTGTAAAAAAACCCCACTTTATTGTGCGGGCCCGGGACACGGTCCGGACCAGGACCGCCGTGACATCCCCCAGCAGCACCCCAGTCCGGCACCGAGTACCCCGTCCCAATCCCAGTGGGCTCCACAACCTGGCGTCACGAACAGGATCTACCGTGCCCGGTACTGGGCATTGTGTGCCGTGATTAGTGACCGTTTTTAATCAGCCTCCATTGCTGGGCACGCAGCAAGCTGAACTTTAACTGCGCCACAGACACTGTAAATTTTAAAATCCGCCATTACAGAGCGCGTGACGCGCGGGAAGAGAAACCGCTCACCGCTCTGACGTCATCCGGAAGGGAAGAGAATAACTGGTGCGCAGCGGAACCTTTGTGAGACATCCGGACGGAAGCGGAATACGGAGGGCGGACCTTAACTAAGGGGGCACAGCCAGCGGTGCCAAGCAGCGGCGGAGCAGCCGGTGAGAATCCAGCACCGGATAAAGGAGCAGCACTCAGCGGTGCTGCAGCGCAAGGAGCAGCGCCTATTATGCCGCTCCTGATGCCGTATACTCCAGGGGCAATGTGGTTGCCTCAATACTCCGGTGAGCCTAACACTCTTAATGACTTTATCAGCAAGATAAAAGCATACTATGTGATGTATCGCCTCACTGAAGCCCAACGTGTAGGGATGATTATTGGACAATTAACAGGCAATGCACAGCGGATCCTGGATGGACACAGATAAGGACACTGTTGAGCATCTTATAGCTGGATTAAAAGCAGCATTTGAATCTACTGCTGATACCCGAGCTAAAATTAGGTTCTTTGCATTTCAACAAAAGCCTGAAGGAAGTGCCAGAGACTTTGCCTTAAATCTGCAGGAAGCACTCAAAGCACTTAAACTAGCAGAACCTGCCTTAGCCCCGGGAGCTGACAAAATGTTAATTGACCAGTTCATAGAGGGTCTCTTTTCCCCGTCCCACAGAGGACAGCTGAGTATGATGCTCATCCAGAATCCTAAAATGACATTTGCTGAGTTAAAATACAGGGCTATTTGACTGCAGCAGGTAGAGGAGCCCCGGAATCTGTAATCTATACAGGGCCCTGCAGCAGCACCTCAGCAACGATAGCATCAGTAACATCTGCTCTGTCAACGACTGCTGCTGAACACAGAGAGCCTATCTCTAATGAGGCCCTCAATCAAAAGCTAGATGCCCTGACAGACACCGTCATCTCCATGGCCAAGGTCATCAAGGAGCTGCGAGAGTCAAAGCCTGCACCCAAGATCAAGTTGGCGACCATCAGAGGATGACCCATGGATGAGGCCCAGGAGATATCAAGCGACAAGAGGACGACCCAGCGATCGTTATCAGCCAGATGGACAGCCCATTTGCCGTCGTTGCCAGAAACCAGGTCACTTTGCCAGAGAGTGTGCTTTAAACGGAGATTCCCTGGGCAGGCGGGCCGCTCCTCAGGTATGAACTCTAAAGGTACTTCAGCCTGGTTTGACAGATTCGTGGGAGGACAACCGGTGATCCCTATCAGGTTGAATGGCATTCCTTTTAATGCCTTGCTGGATACCGGATCCCAGATAACATCAATCCCACATGTTCTTTATAAAAGGTACTGGGCTGATTCAGACATTGATAGTGGTCCATCAGACTTTAACATTGAAGTATGGGCTAGTAATGGACAAATAATACCACAGGTTGGGTTCAGAGAAATGACCATTCAGATTGGAAAGTTAGAATTGCAGAACCAGGGTATTATAATTATAGATGTTGACCAGCGAGATCGAGAACCAGTAATGTTACTAGGAATGAATGTAATTGAAAAATGTTTTTCCGAGGTAATTACTGTTTTGCAGCAGATCGCCGAGACTGCCGGAACCAGACAGCAGAGTCTTTTGCACAAAGAAATAAAAGCTCTGATGTTAAAGCAACAGGTAGAAATATCCGGAGGTGAAATCGGCAGTGTACGAGTAAGTGATCCAATACCCATTGTAATACCTCCCAAAACTGAAATGTTCGTCTGGTGTAGAGCCGCAATAGGCATTAAAGGTAAAGACTAGTGATGGGCGAGTCCTAAATTACTCGGAATCGCTTGACTCTAGCGAGTCCGAGCCTGGGTCTCGCTACTCGTTGCGAGTCTAGCGAGTCCAATGTTAATGAATGGGGAAGCGAGTAATAGCGAGTAGTGTGCGATTTACAAATCGCAGATGTGTCTCGGAAGCTTCAGCCTGAAGCAATCCTAGTTTTGTCAGAGACTCTGACAAAACTAGGATTGGCATTGACTTGCATTGGACTCGTTTACTGTGCAAGTAATCGCTGGGAAACTCGCACAGTCAGGCTCTGTACACGCTGCCGCAGCTCCAGGGTCCTAGAGCCCGCCTGCTCTTCCTGTGTGTAGCAGAGCTGAGATTGTTCTCAGTCTGCTCATCCCTGTGCATAGACATCTATATCTATGCACAGGGGATGTAGCAGAGAGGACATCGCGTTTTGGACTACGTCGGACGGAAGAGGATTTTTTTAATTAAAGATGGAGTCCCTAATGACTTTTTTTAAAATTTCTAATAACCCCATGGTCCAGGGGTTAATAAAGATGCAGTCCCTTTTATTTACATTGTTTTATGGATTTGTCAGAAAAAAATTTCACGTTGGCTTCGCCGTATTCCTGGAACCAGCCGGATCCAGCAGGCAGCGACGGGCTGCCCCAACCCCCAGGTGCCTATTTGTACCTGGCCGGACACAAGAATATAGGGGAGCCCTTTTTTTTTATTATTTCATGAATTTCATGAAATAATAAAAAAAAAATGCGTGGGGCTCCGCGCAATTTCTATGTCTAGCCAGGTACAACTAAGCAGCTGGGAGCTGGAATTTGCAGCGCAGGGATGCCCAAGCTTTCTGGGCACACCCCACTGCAAATTGCAGCCCGCAGCCGCCCCAGAAGATGGCGCGTTCATTGAAGCACCATCCTCTGGCGCTGAACCCCGCTCTTCCAGCGGCCCTGGTGGCGGTGGCACGCTGGGTAATAAAGGGGTTAATACCAGCTTTGTTATACAAGCTGGTATTAAGCCCGAGATTCTTAATGTCAGGCCACGTTTGACCCGGCCACTAAGAATCTCCAATAAAGGGTTAAAAAAATCCTCTTCCGTCCGACGTAGTCCAAAACGCGATGTCCTCTCTGCTACATCCCCTGTGCATAGATATAGATGTCTATGCACAGGGAATGAGCAGACTGAGAACAATCTCAGCTCTGCTACATCATCTCTGTGAGCAGGCGGGCTCCAGGACCCTGGAGCTGCGGCAGCCTGCACAGAACAGACAGCTGGACTCGGCTCGCAAAGTAACAGCAGTTACTTTGCGAGTTTCCCTGCGATTACTTGCTCAGTAATCAGACCAATGCAAGTCAATGGCAATCCTAGTTTTGTCTCTGACAAAACTAGGATTGATATTGATTTGCATTGGACTCGTTGCTGTGCGAGTAATTGCTGGCAAACTCGCAGAGTACCGAGTCCTGCGAGTCCCTTACTACTCGCCGAGTAACGAGTCCTAGCGAGTAGATTCACCCATCCCTAGTAAAGACTATCAAGCCCTGGTAGAACCCGTGTACTCAGACAGTAGACCTACTATACTAACAGCTAGAGGAGTGGTTGAGGTACACCGGGGAAGAGTGCCAATACGCCTATTAAACTGTGGAGATGATGAGATCACATTACCAAAGTATGCTACCATGGCTAAGTTGTACACGGTTGAAAATAACAACATCACAGCCGTCGAGCCCTTGAACCCGTCAAGTCAGGTGAATGACAATGGCTCAAAGGAAAAGCTGGAGGATTGGTGCCAAAAGCTACATGTAGGTACCAGTTCTACACCTTCCCATCAAAAGCATGGAGTATACCGGGTAGTGAAAGAATATGAGCAGATATTCAGCAAACACCCGCTAGACTTTGGGCAAATCAAAGGGGTAGAGCACACTATACCCACGGGTAACCATCAGCCTATAAAAGAGAGGTATAGACCATTACCACCAGCTCACTACCAAACCACCAAAGACATGCTCAGAGAAATGAAATCTGCAGGGGTAATAAGAGACAGTTGTAGCCCCTGGGCAGCACCTCTAGTGTTAGTAAAAAAGAAGGATGGGACCATGAGAATGTGCGTAGATTACCGGCAGATTAACCACATCACACATAAGGACACATACCCATTACCTAGGATTGAGGAGTCATTAGCTGCATTAAAATCTGCTAACTACTTTTCCACCCTTGATCTGATTAGTGGGTACTGGCAGGTTCCTGTGGCCGAGACTGACAAGGAGAAGACAGCGTTTACTACGCCGATAGGCCTCTGTGAGTTCAATTGTATGCCGTTCGGACTCTGCAACACACACCCGGGACCTTCCAACGCCTCATGGAGAGCTGCCTAGGACACAAAAACTTTGCAACTGTCCTCCTGTACTTAGATGACGTCATAGTCTACTCCAAGACGTATGAGCAACATCTACAAGACCTGGCAGAAGTGTTCGAAGCCTTGTCCAAATATGGCATGAAAATCAAGCCATCTAAATGTCACCTTCTCAAACCAAAAGTACAGTACCTGGGACATGTCGTGAGTTCAGATGGAGTAGCACCGGATCCTGATAAAGTCACAGTGATAAGGGATTGGCCAAGACCTACTAATGTGAAAGAAGTGAGGCAATTCCTGGGCCTGGTAGGCTATTATAGACTAGATGGCAGCCCGATTCTAAAGAATCTGGTAGTCTAGAATTCATATATAGTTTATTTACTAATAGTTACGGGAGTGCGGTGAAATGAATTGTGTGTATACTGGTGGCTCTGTGGATAGCACAGTATACGGCGGCTCTGTGGGTAGCACAGTATACAGCGGCTCTGTGGGTAGCACAGTATACAGCGGCTCTGTGGTTAGCACTGGGCGGTGGCTCAGTGGTTAGCACTGCGCGATGGCTCAGTGGTTAGCACTGCGCGGTGGCTCAGTGGCTAGCACTGCGCGGTGGCTCAGTGGCTAGCACTGCGTGGTGGCTCAGTGGCCAGCACTGCGCGGTGGCTCAGTGGCCAGCACTGCGCGGTGGCTCAGTGGCCAGCACTGCGCGGTGGCTCAGTGGCCAGCACTGCGCGGTGGCTCAGTGGCCAGCACTTCGCGGTGGGTCAGTGGCCAGCACTGCGTGGTGGGTCAGTGGCCAGCACTGCGCGGTGGCTCAGTGGCCAGCACTGCGTGGTGGCTCAGTGGCCTGCACTGCGCGGTGGCTCAGTGGTTAGCACTGCGCGGTGGCTCAGTGGTTAGCACTGCGCGGTGGCTCAGTGGTTAGCAGTGAGTGTGGTAAAAGTGGTCAGCGCAGCGGCGTGGTCAGAGTGGTCAGCACACACATACACACACTCCGCTATACACATACACACATACACACACAAATCTATATAGATGTAGAGGTATATACACATACTGTACATTGCATATAGACAAAGGCACATACACACACACACACACACACAAACACAAATGTATATAGATGTAGAGGTATATACACACATTAGTTGCATATACACAAACACACATGTATATTATATACAAACATATATATATGAGGAGAGCGGAGGCAGAGGAGGCTGGAGGGCAGGGGAGAGGGGAGGCAGAGGAGAGGTGAGGCAGAGGAGGCTGGAGGGCAGAGGAGAGCGGAGGCAGAGGAGGCTGGAGGGCAGAGGAGAGCGGAGGCAGAGGAGGCTGGAGGGCAGAGGAGAGGGGAGGCAGAGGAGAGGTGAGGCAGAGGAGGCTGGAGGGCAGAGGAGAGCGGAGGCAGAGGAGAGCAGAGGCAGAGGAGGCTGGAGGGCAGAGGAGAGCGGAGGCAGAGGAGAGCGGAGGCAGAGGAGGCTGGAGGGCAGAGGAGAGCGGAGGCAGAGGAGGCTGGAGGGCAGAGGAGAGCGGAGGCAGAGGAGGCTGGAGGGCAGAGGAGAGCAGAGGCAGAGGAGAGCGGAGGCAGAGGAGAGTGGAGGAAGAAGAGAGCGGAGGCAGAGGAGGTTGGAGGGCAGAGGAGAGCGGAGGCAGAGGAGGCTGGAGGGCAGAGGAGAGCGGAGGCAGAGGAGAGCGGAGGCAGAGGAGAGCGGAGGCAGAGGAGAGCGGAGGCTGGAGGGCAGAGGAAAGCGGAGGCTGGAGGGCAGAGGAGAGCGGAGGCTGGAGGGCAGAGGAGAGCGGAGGCTGAGGAGAGCGAAGGCAGAGGAGAGGGGAGGCAGAGGAGAGGGGAGGCAGAGGAGAGTGGAGGCAGAGGAGAGCAGAGGCAGAGGAGAGCAGAGGCAGAGGAGAGTGGAGGCTGGAGGGCAGAGGAAAGCGAAGGCTGGAGGGCAGAGGAGAGGGGAGGCTGGAGGGCAGAGGAGAGGGAATGCTTGGGGGGAAGAGGAGAGCGGAGGCTGGGGGGCAGAGGAGAGCGGAGGCTGGAGGGCTGAGCACTCACTGGGCTGTCGGCGGTCAGCGGCAGTGGTGGCGGCGGTTCCGGAGGCCGCCCACCGGAGTGTGGGCGGGGCCAGCTCTCTGATGGAGGAGAGTCACCGGGTGTGTGCGGTGAGCGGCAGGACTGGGAGTGGTGCCGGCGGAGGCCGCACACCGGAGTGTGGGCTGGGCCGGTTCCCGGATGTGGGTGGGCACACACCGGGCTGTGTGCGGGGCCGGTGGCGGGATGGCGGTCCCTGATGGAAGAGGAGAGTGGGCGGTGAGCTGCAGGGATGTGGGCGGTGCTGGCGGAGGCCACACACTGGAGTGTGGGCCGGGCCGGGGCGGGCCGGTTCCCGGACGTGGATGGGCGCACACGGGGCTCTGTGTGGGGCCGGTGGCAGGATAGCGGCGAGTGGCGGCGCTTTAGCGCCCACAGCTTGTGGGTCTGGTACTTCCGATTCCGATCTTTTACACAGGTCCGGAAGCCATCACGGAAGTTGGCCGGATTGGCCGGAAGTGGCCTTCGGGTTTTATATATAAGAAGATTTATCAGTGGATTCACGAAGCTAGCAGCTCCTCTACAAGACATCCTGGTAGGACAATCAAGAAAGTCTTCAACCCGTAATCCTCCTTTCCAGTGGAGTGAAGAGAAGGAAGACTCTTTCAACAAACTGACGTGTGCACTGACGGGAGAAGAGATTCTGGCATACCCTGATTACCATCAACCATTTATTCTGTATACGGATGCCAGCAACGTGGGACTGGGAGCAGTATTGTCACAGAAGCAAGGAGGCAAAGAGTTATTGCCTTTGCAAGTAGGAAGCTCCGGCCTACAGAAAGAAATCCCGAAAACTACAGCTCCTTCAAGTTAGAACTACTGGCAGTAGTTTGGGCTGTAACTGAATATTTCAAGCACTATCTGGCAGCTGCGGAATTCACCATCTACACGGATAACAACCCGTTGACCCACCTGGATACAGCAAAATTACCGTATATACTCGTGTATAAGCCGACCCGTGTATAAGCCGACCCCCCTACTTTTGCCCCCAAAATCTGGGAAAACCTATTGACTCGTGTATAAGCTGAGAGTGGACCCCAGCACAGGTATACAGCCCCCAGCAGTGTGGTATACAGGCCCCCTCAGTGGTATACAGGCCTCCCCAATGGTAGTATACAGCCCCCAGCAGTGTGGTATACAGCAGCCTCCCCAGTGGTATATACAGGCCCCAGCAGTGTTACAGCAGCCTCCCCAGTGGTATATACAGCAGCAGCCCCAGTGTTAGTATACAGCAGCCCCAGTGGTAGTATACAGGTATATACAGCAGCCCCAGTGGTAGTATACAGCAGCCCCAGTGGTAGTATACAGGTATATACAGCAGCCCCAGTGGTAGTATACAGCAGCCCCAGTGGTAGTATACAGGTATATACAGCAGCCCCAGTGGTAGTATACAGCAGCCCCAGTGGTAGTATACAGGTATATACAGCAGCCCCAGTGGTAGTATACAGCAGCCCCAGTGGTAGTATACAGGTATATACAGCAGCCCCAGTGGTAGTATACAGCAGCCTCAGTGGTAGTTTACAGGTATATACAGCAGCCCCAGTGGTAGTATACAGCAGCCCCAGTGGTAGTATACAGGTATATACAGCAGCCCCAGTGGTAGTATACAGCAGCCCCAGTGGTAGTATACAGGTATATACAGCAGCCCCAGTGGTAGTATACAGCAGCCCCAGTGGTAGTATACAGCAGCCCCAGTGGTAGTATACAGCAGCCCCAGCAGCCCCAGAGGTATACACAGCAGCCCCAGTGGTAGTATACAGCAGCCCCAGTGGTAGTATACAGCAGCCCCAGCAGCCCCAGAGGTATATACAGCAGCCCCAGTGGTAGTATACAGCAGCCCCAGAGGTATATACAGCAGCCCCAGTGGTAGTATACAGCAGCCCCAGTGGTAGTATACAGCAGCCCCAGCAGCCCCAGAGGTATATACAGCAGCCCCAGTGGTAGTATACAGCAGCCCCAGAGGTATATACAGTAGCCCCAGTGGTAGTATACAGCAGCCCCAGCAGCCCCAGAGGTATATAGAGCAGCCCCAGTGGTAGTATACAGCAGCCCTAGAGGTATATACTGCAGCAGCCCGCCCGCCACCCCCATCAGTATACAGGCCCCCTCCCATTAGTATCCAGGGCCCCCCCTTGCTCCAGAAACCTGTAAAGTAAAATCATTATACTTATCACTGTCCTGTCGCTGCCGTCCCCGCCGCTGCCATCGCGATCCTCCGTCTTCATCCAGCGTCTTCCGGCTTCCTCCTGTGGCGAGACAATGACGTCATTGCCTGCGCTGACCAGAGGAAGCCGGAAGAAGACGGATGAAGCCGGAGGATTGCGATGGCAGCGGCGGGGATGGCGGTGACAGGACAGTGATAAGTATAATGATTTTACTTTACAGGTTTCCGGAGCAAGGGGGGGCCCTGGATACTAATGGGGAGGGCCTGTATACTGATGCGGGTTGCGGGCGGGCTGCTGCAGTATATGACTCGCGTATAAGCCGAGGGGGGTACTTTTCAGCCCAATTTTTGGGCTGAAAAACTCGGCTTATACGCAAGTATATACGGTAGGTGCATTGGAGCAGCGATGGATAGCCCAGCTGTCTAACTACAATTTTGTCATCAAATATAGGGCAGGCCGCAAAAACGGGAACGCAGATGCCTTATCTCGGATGCCACACCTGGGAGACGTGGAAGAGGAACCGGAAGAGTTGGAAGAAATTGAACTACCGGCCTTTCATCATTCAAAGGTAGACAAGTATCAACCCAGCATCTACCAAAGAGAACAACAGGCAAGTCTTAACCCGTTAGCACACCATGGATGGGCTGAAACCCAAGATAATGATCCAGCTGTGAAGCTAGTGACAGAACTGCTTACACAACAAGGTGTGTACCCTAACCAGAACGCCCCGGCAGAGACCCAACAACTCTGGAAAGAGAGAGGCAAGTTGTTCCTGTATCAAGGGAAGCTCTGCAGAAGGCATACCAATCCAAAAACACATGAATTGGTCTGGCAGATAATCGTACCCAAGCGAGACGTCAAAATGGTCTTAGAAGCCTACCACGACAGTGCAGGTCATTTCGGATGGAAGAAGTTGTAAGTGCTCCTAAGAGAGAGATTCTATTGGGTTGACATGAGAAAATCAATTGAAGATTGGTGCAGAAAATGTGGCCCATGCAACCTCAGAAGAAAAGATCAACAGAGAGCCCCACTCCAGTCCATAGTAACCAAGCAACCACTAGAGTTAGTTGCAATAGACCACGTCAAGTTGTCACCAAGCCGGTCAGGCTATGTCTATGCCTTAACCATTGTGGACCATTACTCACGCTTCTTAGTGGTGGTACCCGTCAAGGACCTGACAGCGAAGACGGCAGCAAGAGCGTTTCAGACACATTTCTGTAGACCGCATGGTTACCCGGAACAAGTCCTTGCAGATCAAGGTCCAGCCTTTGAATCAGAGATTTTCCAAGAATTCTGCAATATGTACGGCTGCAAGAAGATCCGCACGACAGCGTACCATCCCCAAACAAATGGCTTATGCGAGAAGATAAACCATATTGTAATAGACCTATTGAAAACGTTACCAGAATCTGAGAGAAATCAATGGCCAGATAAATTACCTGATTTGGTAGACTTATACAACCATGTTCCAGTGAGTTCTACAAACTGCACCCCAGCTTATCTTATACGTGCAAGACCCGGCAAGCTACCAATTGACTTAGATATGGGAATCATGAAACCAGACACAGAAGTTGAAGAATCCAATTGGGATACCCTACGTCAGCAACAGTATCGCCTAGTACAAGAGTGCGTAGAGAAAAATCTTCAGCAAGCTAGAGCAAGACAAGAGAGAACTTATAACCAAACTGCTCAAGCAACTCCATTGCAACCCGGTGAGCAAGTTCTCAAAAGAAAGAGACGCACTGACAAATTGGAAAATCAGTGGGAAACCATCCCATACACAGTCTTACCATCCAATCTAGACAATGCTAAAATGTGTCTAATAAGCAAAGATGAAGATAGAACCTCAGTACTTGTGTCAAGAGACCATCTCAAACTGTGTCCTGAAACCCTGAAGACACCAGAAGTAACAGAACCCGTACAGGTCCAACCTGTCAAAGAGAAAGAAGATGAAGTATTTCATACGGTGCTAGGAGATTTCCCCAAAACATGGCCAAATTACTACGGAGCAGTTGCAGTCCCAATGATTGCTTTCCCTCCAATGGTGGAACCAACACCAGAACCCGTATTACCCGAAGAAGTCCCAAGACCTGAAGAACTGGAAGTAGAACCCGTAGAGGAAGAGTCAATTCCTGGTTCCAGTGAGCTTGCCAGTCCTACAGTCAGATCTTCATCTTCTATAGTACCAAACACTACAAGTAGGTACATGCCCACCAGCACCAATAGGCTACATGCAAGTAGTATACCCGTTTTACGCAGATCAGAGCGTAGTACCAGAGGTCAGTTTCCAGCTAGGTACAGGGATTAAAAGGTCAAATTAACTGTAAATATGTTTGTGTTAATATAAATTAAACTCGGTAGATAGTGTCCAAGAGGGTGGAGGAACTGGATTAACCCCCATGTACATTAAGTTAGGGAAAGAAAGTGCCTAGGGGTGGTGTAGTGAATCCAGGCCTCCTAAGCAGATATGCCCGTTGACAAATGTATATAGTTAATGCAACGTTAAAAAAGCCAGTACCTACAGAGACTATCCTGTATGAACTTCTTGCATATTCTTCAAACTTTTTCCTTTTATTTTATTTTTTATGGACCATACTACCACAGACTGGTTGTGGTATAAACTTTCTTGTATATATTCATCTGCCCGGAGGCAATAGACTAAATCCCCGGAAGGACTACTTTTTGAATTTTTGGACTGTTTTTGAACTTTAGTGATTTTTGTAATTTTTACTTTTAAGACTCTGTAAATATTAATTGTATTAATTGTTTGTTCTTTGTTGTTCCACAGTCCCGGAGTACTGTCTTTAACTAAGGGGGAATGTGGCACCCCAAGGGTTAATGTGCCACAGAAACATCAACACGTTTACTCCCTACACAACACTACACTGGAAAGTGGGAGGAGCTTAGGTGGCACCTGCACTAGTGGGAGGAGCTAAAGTTGTTTACCACAGAGCAGGAGTGACAGTTAGTCAGTTAGTTGAGAGCAGGAGTGGAGCCAAGTGAAGTGGAGGTCGTGAGAGGTCTGAGGATAGGAGGCAGAGGAACAGAGGAACATACCCGGGATAAAGAGTTACCCCAAACTTAACCCCGGAGAGGCGCTTAAGACGGATACTGGATCCGAGGCTGTGCCTGAGACAGACAGGACAGTAAATACCGGAATAGTGAAGGTCCACCATCTTCACTGTACCATAGTAAAGCAACACGGAGGGGTCAGTGACAGAGAGGACTCAAGTTGCCTAGCAGATTGGTACCCGTGGGAAGAGACAGGGCTAGCAGTTCAGCTACAAGCAGCAGCAGGGCCACACACAGCGCACAAGTTGGAAGTCAAGGACCCGGTCAGGGTGGGAGCAACCCGGCCCCGGTACAGACTCCGTGGACAATACTGTGTTATACCATCTGCAAGTAAAGACTTGGAAAAGAACAGAAACCGTGAGTGTGTGTGATCCTTATGCTGAAGCCCCACTTGCCCTCATATACTGCCATTGCCTCCACTCTCATCATCTCTACTGCTACTCCTATATCCTGCAACATCTATAACCACCATCACAGACTTTAACTACCACTGCCCCGGGGAACCCAGTTCTGCCCACAGGAACTATTCCATCCTAGCTGCCAAGACATCATTCCCGGAGGTTCTGCAGCAGCGGTGGTCCCCATTATTGACCACACAATGTGGGTGGCATCACGACTGACAAATCCCCTGTAAATAACCCCCATTTTATTGTGCGGGCCCCGGACACGGTCCGGACCAGGACCGCCGTGACATCCCCCAGCAGCACCCCGGTCCGGCACCGAGTACCCCGTCCCAGTGGGCTCCACAGGGACAGGGTGTCCGCTAACAGTTTGAATGGAAAATCAGCTCAAATTGTTAGCTGACACCATGTCGCGTTTGGAGAGCCTCTGTGTGCCTAAACATTAGAGCTCCCCCACAAGTGACCCCATTTTGGAAACTATAGCCCCCAGTGAACTTATCTAGATGGGTGGTGAGCATTTTGAACCCCCAGGTGCTTCACAAATTCATCCGTAAAAATGAAAAAGTACTTTTTTTTTCACAAAAATATTTTTTAGCCTAAATTTTTTTATTTTCACATGGGGAACAGGATAAAATGGATCCTAAATATTGTTGGGCAATTTCTCCTGAGTACACCGATACCTCCTATGTGGTCATAAACCACTGTTTGGGCGCATGGCAGGGCTCGAAAAGGAAGGAGCGCCATTTCACTTTTTGGAAAATTAGCTCCAAAAGTCAAATTGCGCTCCTTCCCTTATGAGCCCTGCCGTGCACCCAAACAGTGGTTTATGACCACATATGAGATATCGGTGTACTCAGGAGAAATTGCCCAACAATATTTAGGATCCATTTTATCCTGTTGCCCATGTGAAATTGGAAGAATTGAGGCTAAAAGAACATTTTTGTTGGAAAAATTAAAATGCTCATTTTTTCCTTCCATGTTGCTTTAGTTCATGTGAAGCACCTGAAGGGTTAATAATCTTCTTGAATGTAGTTTTGAGTAGGTTGAAGGGTGCAGTTATTGGAATATTGTCACTTTTGGGTCTTTTCTGTCATGTAAACCCCTCAAAGGAACTTCAAATGTGATGTGGTCACAAAAAAAAATGGTTTTGTAAATTTTGCTGGAAAAATGAAAATTTGCTGATGAACTTTGAACCCTTATAACTTCCGAATAAATTTTTTTTTTCCAAAATTGTGCTGATGTAAAGTAGGCATGTGGGAAATGTTATTTATTAACTAGACCTTTCCTCTGAGTGTGCCACTCCCGGTTTTGATTGTTCCACTCCAGGCTTTTTTTGAGCCTGTGCGTAAAAATACGCAGCAAAAAAAGCAGTGTGTGAATGGGGCCTTAATTTGTAGAGATGAGCGATGTTCGATTCAAATTGTTCGCCAATCTCAAATTTTAGCTGTTTTTGGCGGTGTTCGAGTCTTTCGCCGAATTAGAACAATTTGCTTGAAATTCGGCAGTTCTAGTAGATGTTCGATAACGCTTCGATCCACAAAAGCTTAATCTTCCAAACCCTAAACCTAGCCCTAATACTGCAAATGAATGTTAATATCTAGTTTGTGTGTATATTGTGCAGGTGGGGGCTTGTATCAGAGCTGCAGCAATAAGGTCGAGCTCTTTTTTTTTTCTTTTTTTTCTCCCAAAGCATGTACAGTGGGGCGGTTCAGGCTGCTAGCCAATCACAGTGCCACACTGCAAAGTGCATTTTTTCACACAACTAATGTCATCATTGGCTGTGTCTGTCACATGTCCTAGCCCTATAAAACCCGGCCATCTTAAAGATCGCCACCATTTTGCTGATACCTGCTGCAGGTGTTATACGGCACCGCTGCAGCTGTGCGCACAGGCTAAACAGTGCAAACTAAATTGTGTGCTCTCAGTCAGCTAGGGAGCGAATACAAAGTTAGATAGATACATTTAGGGAGTAAGGACTAGTAATAGCCCTTTTTAGGGCTGCTCCATAGGAGTAGCGTTTAGGGATAGGGACTAAGGACTAGTGGTCTATCAGCCCTTTTCAGGGCTACTTCATAGAAGCAGGAACTAGTTTTAATTGCAGTCCTTATCAGGGCTAGGTTAGAGCAGACTCTATTAGTTTTTGCCAGGCAGGGGTGTGTCAGGTGTGCCAGTGCTGTGCAAGTCTTTCTCACAGCATCTGGCCACAGTAATATAGTTTTTTTAAACCATTAGGGCAGGTAGTGTAGCACTGCTGTGAAGAAAGCTACACCACCTGTCTAAATTAGGCATTTTTTTTTTTTTGCTGCAGCTAGTCCAGGGATTTTGTTAAAAACCGACCAAATACTCATCGCCTGCACAAGGCCTTCCAGATGCTGCGTTTAAAACCGCACCAAATACTCATCTCCTGCACAAGGCCTTCCAGATGCTGCGTTAAAAACAGCACCAAATACTCATCGCTTACACAAGGCCTTCCAGATGCTGCGTTAAAAACCGCACCAAATACTTATCGCCTGCACAAGGCCTTCCAGATACTGAGGTAAAACGCACCAAATTATTATCATCTGCACATGGCCTTACAGATACTGAAGTGAAACGCACCAAATAATCATCATCTGCACATGGTCTTACAGATACTGAAGTGAAACGCACCAAATAATCATCATCTGCACACAGCCTTACAGATACTGAAGTGAAACGCACCAAATAATCATCATCTGTACATGGCTCTACAGATACTGAAGTAAAACGCACTAAATAATCATCATCTGCACATGGTCTTACAGATACTGAAGTGAAACGCACCAAATAATTATCATCTGCACATGGCCTTACAGATACTGAAGTGAAACGCACCAAATAATCATCATCTGCACATGGTCTTAGAGATACTGAAGTGAAACGCACCAAATAATCATCATCTGCACATGGTCTTACAGATAGAGATGAGACACCACCCTAGTGTTTCAGTTCGATTCGATTCGTAGAATGGGAGGTGTATTCATCGAACGTTCATCGAACACTTTCAAACACACTAAAACACTAGTGTGGTGGTCAATTTCAGTTCCACAATGTATATACATACATTGCAGAACTGAAATTAAGTAAAAACAAGGGTTAAAAATAAAAAAAATCGATACTCACCTCTCTTATTCATCCAGCGACGCTTCCAGCACTGTGATGTGATCCCGGCAGCGTTTCCCGGTGAAATGACAAGTTCTCGCGATAACTCGTCATGTGACCGAAAACCCCTGCCGAGATTATGACGTCACCTCAGGTCCTACAGATCCTTACTACTATTCACTACTAGTGAGGGTCTGTAGGACCTGCGGTGATGTCATAATCTAGGCAGCGGTTTCCGGTCACATGACGAGTTTTCACGAGAACTCGTCATTTCACCGGGAAACGCTGCCGGGATCACATCTCCGACTGGTAGACAGTGCTGGAAGCGTCACTGGATGGATTAGAGAGGTGAGTATCGATTTTTTTTATTTTTAACCCTTAATTTTACTTCATTTCAATTCCTCAATGTATGTATATACATTGCGGAATTGAAATCGAACTGAAATCGAACATGACCTCGAACTGACGACTTTGAAGCAAATTGTTCTAATTCGACGAACGACTCGAACATCGCCAAAAACAGCTTTGAGATTGGCGAACAATTTGATTCGAACATCGCTCATCTGTACTTACAGATGCTGAAGTGAAACGCACCAAATAATCATCATCTGCACATGGCCTTACAGATACTGAAGTAAAACATCCCAAATAATCATCTGCATATGGCCTTACAGATACTGAAGTGAAATGCACCAAATAATCACCTTCTGCACATGGCCTTACAGTATGGAGGTCTACCCGTGGTCCTCCGAAAAGGAAGACAATAAACCACGGTATTAGTGCTCAATTTCCCAACCAAATAATGTTGCTGGAACATGAGTATAACATATCTCAGAGTCCAGATCAAAAAGTAGTAAGTCTTATTGAACAAAAGCACTCTCAGTAAGCAGTTTTGCTAGTGAAAAAGTTGTGTTGTTTTTATTAGTGCTGTACACATTAGACATGCGACCTGGAGTTTGACGTTTCGGCTATAATCCAATAGCCTTTTTCAAAAGTCGCTGTGGGTGAAAACAGAAAGTGAAAGTGTAAGACATATATACATATATACAACTATATACAGTGTTATATACATATTGTGATATTCTGTTACAGGATATGGAGTAATAACAACATTCTGTCTATGTTGTGTGTATACATTCTACTGACCCTTTTAATAGAAGGACATCAATACACTGGACAAGGAGATATGGTCTTTGTGTTTTGATCGGTATATATCTATAGTGAGACATATAGGGGATAGTGGTACAGTTACCTGGCGACCTGCATCCAGGGTTTAATGCTGTGTTGATATGGAGTCCATGTATGGCTATATACACATGTAATGTGTGCTCTTATTGAGCTGGTTAGCCTGTGGATAAGATGATTGTATTTAGAATTGGTTACCCCAGAGTATGGCCATTTGTCAGGTTTTCTGATTACCTCTTTAGGTATGATGAAAGCCCCTGTGTGATGGTCAAGTACCTCAGTTGAGGATTCTGGGGAGATGATATACATTAGTTAGTCTATATAGATCTGTATAGTGGCTGGTACTTATCTTATAAAGTAGTGCTGTGTGCTCCTTGCCTCCTGTGCTGTTGTGCCGGCGCCTCCTGCGCTGTGGCTGGTCTTTGTGTCGGGTTTGCGCGCCCTGTGTCTTATCAACCCTGTTCCGGGTCACTTTTTCACTATCAAAATTGCTTACTGAGAGTGCTTTTGTTCAATAAGACTTACTATATGCAGGGTCTTTGACGACCCCTATAAATAGCACCTCCAACTCACACGAGGAGTGCACGCCAATTAACCGTTTATGAGACTGATCAGATCAAAAAGTAATGCTCTTACCCATGTATGATGGATGGTGGATGACAGCAAGCCAACCCGTGTGCCCAATGCCGTTTCGTTGTGTACCTTCCTCAAGGGCAGCTGTGTCTCATGTCCCTTCTAGCTCCCATTTTTACCGCCATTACATTAACATCTCCCAACACACTGCCGACCCAGTCACGTCACCATTGGCTTGCAGCCAGCAAGGTGTGATTTTCCTGTGACTGGACCCCAAGTATTCAGAAAATTGTGTAAATACATGTCTATTGAACTGAGGTCCATTGTCTGTTTTAACCACTCTTGGGATGTCATATGCAGAGAATATGTCATCCAGTTCTGGTATGACACTAGTAGCAGATTT
The DNA here is from genome assembly GCA_033576535.1 of Allobates femoralis. NCBI lineage: Eukaryota > Metazoa > Chordata > Amphibia > Anura > Aromobatidae > Allobates > Allobates femoralis. Next base: position 211,034,099 of record JARQOC010000006.1, read on the forward strand.
TGAAGATATGAAAGAAATGAAAGTGTATCTAGAATATTCATCAATCGTTACTAGAATGTATTGACCATTGGGTAATGGTCCATATATGTTGACTGCCACTTCCTCCCACACAGCAGTGGGTAGCGGAGACATTTGTAATGATTTTTGTTTGATGATGGAGTAATTAACTGACAGTTAGAACAGTGCCTAATCTTCTCTTCCACCAATTGATCCATGTTTGGAAACCACACGTTTTCTCTGAGTAATTTTTTAGTACCAACAATTCCCAGATGATCTTCATGTGCTATCTGTATGACTAAGTTACGCAAAGTCTTAGGTACAACTAGTTTGGTACCTCGAAGAATGAGGTGTTCTTCAGTGACTGATAATTCCTTCCGTACACTTGATAATAGTTTTAATTCCTTCAGATCAATCTCAGAATCTGGAAATTTTTCTTTTTGCATTCCAAGCCACCTTCGATTTTGTATGATTTGTATTAAGGCACATAGCGTCTTGTCACTCATTGTTGCATTCACAAACTGATCAATGGCGAGTTCTTTAGGCACTGAATGAGCTGTAATGCAGCGTATGTATTCTTCAATGGAGGAACGCTCTGGTAGAGTATCAGTCATAGGATGACCCCATCGTTCAATGCGTGCAGGCATTTTAGCTCTGGGATTTCCAAAGATCATAAGAACTGCTCGATGGTCAGTGACAATGGTGAAGGGTTGCTCTATAGAGAAATAAGTGAAAATGTTCACACCCCCAGCCAACTGCCAAGCTTTCTTTTTCAGGTTGTGAATATTTATTTTCAGTGCTTGTTAAGCTTTTACTTGCATAAGAAATGATGTGAGGATTATTATCCTTATATTGTGCTAAAATAGCACCCTGCCCCACAGGACTGGTGTCCACAATTAATTTGGTTCGAAGTGCCGGATCAAAAATAAGCCATGGTAGTTGTTGAGTAAAGTTGATTTTTAATTGTTTCAAACGAGGTCTGACAGTCTTGGGACCATTGAAAAACACAATTTTGCCGTGTAAGTTCTCTTAACCCCTTCCGACATAGGACGTTGTGCAACGTCCTGTGTTTCTGCCCGTTCCCGACACAGGACGTTGCACAACGTCCTGGCAGATTTGAGCTGCTGCAGCTCCTGTGAGTGGGGTCGCTCAGGTGTCACAGATGCTGCTGCTCTGTGACAACCTGTAGATGACCCCACAGGGGGTGGATTAACCCCCCCATGCCCAGGACCCCTCCGATCGGCAGTTTAAAAGTGAAACTGCCGATCGGAGGGAATCATAGGGATTCACCCTTCCAGATCTGATTGGAGCTCTCCAATCAGATCTGGAGGGGCGGATCGGCAAGTGCCCACCCCTCCTCAGCCCCCTCCAGCTCCAGGACTGTCCAGGGGGGCCCCCCGTTCCCCCCAGCCCACCCGCCCCCTCTATTATAATGTATCTGCCGGCGGGCTGCACCCGCGTGCACCCGCCGACAACACTGCTTGGTCCCCTGCTCCAGTGCTCCCCCCAGGCTGCCCCCACCTCCGGGCCCTGTGCCTGGCCCCCCTCACCTCCTGCGGCGGGCTGCACACTTTGGTGCACCCGCCGCCGCCGCTGCTGCTGCGCCTCCTCTGCCCGGCCCGCCGGTCTGTGGCCCCGCCTCCTCTCCCGGCCTCCTCCTGCTCATCGGTGGAACAAGGGAGGTAAGTATGTATGTATGTATGTATCTATGTATGTATGTATCTATGTATGTATGTATGTATGAATGAATGAATGCATGAATGAATTGATGGATGGGTGAATGGATAGATGGATGGGGGGTGCATGCGTGGACGCGTGCGTGGACGTGAGCGTACATGAGCGTGCGTGGACGTGTGCGTGTGTAGATGTGTGCGGACACGTGTGTGGATGTGTGCATGCATAGATGTGTGTGTGCATAGACGTGTGCGTGCGTGGATGTGTGCATAGATGGATGTGTGCATGGACGTGTGCGTGGATGTGCGTGGATGTCAGCGTGCGTGGATGTGTGCATGCGTGGATGTCAGCGTGCGTGCGTGGATGTCAGCGTGCATGCGTGGATGTCAGCGTGCGTGGATGTGTGCATGTGTGGATGTCAGTGTGCGTGCACGGATGCCACCGTGCGTGCGTGACTGTCAGCGTGCTTGAATGTCAGCGTGCGTGCGTGGATGCCAGAGTGCTTGAATGTCAGCGTGCGTGCGTGGATGCCAGCGCGCTTGAATGTCAGCGTGCGTGCGTGGATGCCAGCGCGCTTGAATATCAGCGTGCGTGGATGTGTGCATGCGTGGATGTCATTGTGCGTGCGTGGATGTGTGCATGCTTGGATGTCAGCGTGCGTGCGTGGATGTGTGTGTGGATGTGCGTGCGTGGATGTGCGTGCGTGGATGTCAGCGTGCGTGGATGTGTGTGTGCGTGGATGTGTGTGTGGATGTGCGTTGATGTGGATGTGCGTGCGTGGATGTGCGTGCGTGGATGTCACGTGCGTGCGTGGATGTGTGCGTGGATGTGCGTGCGTGGATGTGGGTGCGTGGATGTGGGTGCGTGGTTGTGTGCGTGGATGAAAGGTGCATAGGTGGATGGATGGGTGCAACAAGGAATCAAGTGTCCTCTTGTTGTAGTCTCTGGGATCATAGTTATGGTGCACTGTATGACAAGTCATTGTCATACAGTGCACCATAACTCTGACCCCAGAGACTGTAGGAAGAGGACACTTCACCCCTTGCTGCAGTCTCTGGATTGACCAGAGGCGATCGAGCGTCGTGGGACCTTCGTTGTGGACTACGTCGGAGGCGATCATGCGTCGTGGGACCTTCGTTGTGGACTACGTCGGATCTTTATAATAAAGATGGAGTCCGAATTTTGTTTGTTTTTTTTTTTAAATAAAAAGATTTTTCTCTGTGTGTATTTTCTAACTATTTACCAGAGATTCCTAATGGCGGGTCTAACATTGGCCCTATATTATGAATCTCAGGCTTAGTGCCAGCTGCCAATAAAAAGCTGGCATTAACCCCTTTATTACCCAGTTTGCCACCGGCACCAGGGCAACTGGAAGAGTCTGGGTACAGCGCCAGAAAATGGCGCTTCAATGAATGCGCCATTTTCTGGGGCGGCTGCGGGCTGCAATTCGCACCATGGGGGGCCCAGAGCGCTTGGGCCTCTCCATGCTGCGGATTCCAGCCCCCAACTGCCTAGTTGTACCTGGCTGGACCAAAAATATGGCGGAGCCCCATGTCATTTTTTTTTTCTAGAATTAGTTCTAGAAGAAAAAAAAAAGGGCTTTACTGTATTTTTGGTGGCCAGCCAGGTACAACGAGACAGCTGGAGGCTGGTGGCAATCCGTAGCTGCCAAGTTGTACCTGGCTGGACCAAAAATATGGCGGAGCCCCACGCCATTTTTTTTCTAGAATTAGTCCTAGAAAAAAAATAAAAATGGGCTTTGTTGTATTTTTGGTTGCCAGCCAGGTACAATGAGGTAGCTGGGGGTTGCTGGCAGTCCGTAGCTGCCAGGTTGTACCTGGCTGGACCAAAAATATGGCGGAGCCCTACGCAAATTTTTTTCTAGAATTAGTTCTAGAAAAAATTAAAATGGTCTTCGCTGTATTTAGATGCATAGTGAACACTTTGAACCCCCAGGTGCTTCACAAATTGATTCGTAAAAATGAAAAAAGAAAATTTGTGTGAAAACAAATGTACTTTTTCCTTATTACAGATCAATTTGTGAAGCACCTGGGGGTTCAAAGTGCTCACTATGCATCTAGATGCATTCCTTGGGGGGTCTAGTTTCCAAAATGGGGTCACTTGTGGGTGAGCTCCAATGTTTGGGCACACAGGGGCTCTCCATACACGACATGGTGTCCGCTAATGATTCCAATAGTTAGCAGACACCATGTCGCGTATGGAGAGCCCCTGTGTGCCTAAACATTGGAGCTCCCCACAAGTGACCCCATTTTGGAAACTAGACCCCGAAGGAACATATCTAGATGCATAGTGAGCACTTTGAACCCCCAGGTGCTTCACAAATTGATCCGTAAAAATGAAAAAAGAAAATTTGTGTGAAAACAAATGTACTTTTTCCTTCTTACGGATCAATTTGTGAAGCACCTGGGGGTTCAAAGTGCTCACTATGCATCTAGATATGTTCCTTGGGGGGTCTAGTTTCCAAAATGGGGTCAATTGTGGGGAAGCTCCAATGTTTGGGCACACAGGGGCTCTCCATACACGACATGGTGTCCGCTAATGATTCCAATATTTAGCGGACACCATGTCGCGTTTGGAGAGCCCCTGTGTGCCTAAACATTGGAGCTCCCCCACAAGTGACCCCATTTTGGAAACTAGACCTCCCAGGGAACGTATCTAGATGGGTTGTGAACATTTTGAACCCCCAGGTGCTTCACAAATTAATCTGTAAAATTGAATAAGTACTTTTATTTCCACAAAAATTTTTTTTTTCATTTTTACAGATTATTTTGTGAAGCACCGGGGTGTTCAAAATGCTCACCACCCATCTATCTAAGTTCCCTGGGGGGGTCTAGTTTCCAAAGTGGGGTCACTTGTGGGGGAGCTCCATTGTTTAGGCACACAGGGGCTCTCCAAACGCGACATGGTGTCCGCTAACAATTGGAGCTAATTTTTCAGTCAAATTGTTAGCGGACACCATGTCACGTTTGGAGAGCCCCTGTGTGCCTAAACATTGGAGCTCCCTCACAAGTGACCCCATTTTGGAAACTAGAGCCCCCAGGGAACTTATCTAGATGGGTGGTGAGCATTTTGAACCCCAGGTCCTTCACAAATTCATCCGGAAAAATGAAAAAGTACTTCTTTTTCCATAAAAATTTTCTTTTTTCATTTTTACAGACTAATTTGTGAAGCACTGGGGCATTCAAAATGCTCACCACCCATCTAGATAAGTTCCCTGGGGGGTCTAGTTTTCAAAATGGGGTCACTTGTGGGGGAGCTCCAATGTTTAGGCACACAGGGGCTCTCCAAACGCGACATGGTGTCCGCTAACAATTGGAGCTAATTTTTCAGTCAAATTGTTAGTGGACACCATGTCGCGTTTGGAGAGCCCCTGTGTGCCTAAACATTGGAGCTCCCTCACAAGTGACCCCATTTTGGAAACTAGAGCCCCCAGGGAACTTATGTAGATGGGTGGTGAGCATTTCGAACGCCCCAGTGCTTCACAAATTAATCTGCAAGAATTAAAAAAGAAATTTTTTATGAAAAAAAAAGTGTTTTTTCATTTATACAGATGAATTTGTGAAGCACCTGGGGGTTCAAAATGCTCACCACCCATCTATATATGTTCCCTGGGGGGTCTAGTTTTCAAAATGGGGTCACTTGTGGGGGAGCTCCAATGTTTAGGCACACAGGGGCTCTCCAACTACGACATGGTGTCCGCTAACAATATGACTGAAAAATCAGCTCAAATTGTTAGCGGACACCATGTCGCATTTGGAGAGCCCCTGTGTGCTTACACATTGGAGCTCCCCCACAAGTGACCCCATTTTGGAAACTAGACCCCCCAGGGATCTTATCTAGATGGGTGGTGAGCATTTTGAACCCCCAGGTGCTTCACAAATTCATCCGTAAAAATGAAAAAGTACTTTTTTTTCCATAAAAATTTTCTTTTTTCATTTTTACAGATTAATTTGTGAAGCACTGGGGTATTCACAATGCTCACCACCCATCTAGATAAGTTCCCTGGGGGGTCTTGTTTCCAAAATGGGGTCACTTGTGGGGGAGCTCCAATGTTTAGGCACACAGGGGCTCTCCAAATGCAACATGGTGTCCGCTAACAATTTGACTGAAAAATCAGCTCAAATTGTTAGCGGACACCATGTCACGTTTGGAGAGCCCCTGTGTGCCTACACATAAGTGACCCCATTTTGGAAACTAGACCCCCCAGGGAATTTATCTAGATGGGTGGTGAGCATTTTGAACCCCAGGTGCTTCACAAATTCATCCGTGAAAATGAAAAAGTACTTTTTTTTCTACAAAAATTTTCTTTTAGCCTAAATTTTTTCATTTTCACATGGGGAACAGGATAAAATGGATCCTAAAAATTGTTGGGCAATTTCTTCTGAGTACACCGATACCTCATATGTGGTCATAAACCACTGTTTGGGAACACAGCAGGGCTCAGAAGGGAAGGAGCGCCATTTGACTTTTTGAATGGAAAATTAGCTCCAAAAGTCAAATTGCGCTCCCTCCCTTCTGAGCCCTGCCGTGTGCCCAAACAGTGGTTTATGACCACATATGAGATAACGATGTACTCAGGAGAAATTGCCCAACAATTTTTAGGATCCATTTTATCCTGTTGCCCATGTGAAAATGAAAGAATTGAGGCTAAAAGAACATTTTTGTTGGAAAAATTAAAATGACCATTTTTTCCTTCCACTTTGCTTTAGTTCCCGTGAAGCACCTGAAGGGTTAATAATCTTCTTGAATGTAGTTTTGAGTAGCTTGAGTGGTGCAGTTTTTGGAATGGTGTCACGTTTGGGTGTTTTCTGTCATGTAAACCCCTCAAAGGGACTTCAAATGTGATGTGGTCACAAAAAAAAATGGTTTTGTAAATTTTGCTGGAAAAATGAAAAATTGCTGATGAACTTTGAACCCTTATAACGTCCGAACAAAAATTTTTTTTTTCCCCAAAATTGTGCTGATGTAAAGTAGACATGTGGGAAATGTTATTTATTAACTATTTTGTGGCATATAACTCTCTGGTTTAGCAGAATAAAAATTCATAATTTGAAAATTGCAAAATTTTCAAACATTTTGCCAAATTTTTAATTTTTTCACAAATAATCGCAAAAATGATCAACCTAAATTTAATACTAACATGAAGCCCAATATGTCATGAAAAAACAATCTCAGAATTTCTAGGATCCGTTTAAGCGTTCCAGAGATATTACCTCATAAAGGGACACTGGTCAGAATTGACAAAAATGGCCTGGTCATTAAGGTCAAAATAGGCTAGGGGGTGAAGGGGTTAATGGACTGCTGATAGTTGAAAAATTTAGAATATACAGTTGTGGCCAAAAGTACTGACACTCCGGCAATTCTGTCAGATAATACTCAGTTTCTTCCTGAAAATGATTGCAATCACACATTCTTTGGTATTATTATCTTCATTTAATTTGTCTTCAATGAAAAAACTCAAAAAGAATTGTCCTAAAGCCAAATTGGATCTAATTGCACACCAAACATAAAAAAGGGGGTGGACAAAAGTATTGGCACTGTTAGAAAAATCATGTGATGCTTCTCTAATTTGTGTAATTAACAGCACCTGTAACTTACTTGTGGCACCTAACAGGTGTTGGCAATAACTAAATCACACTTGCAGCCAATTGACATGGATTAAAGTTGACTCAACCTCTGTCCTGTATCCTTGTGTGAACCACATTGAGCATGGAGAAAAGAAAGAAGACCAAAGAACTGTCTGAGGACTTGAGAAACCAAATTGTGAGGAAGCATGAGCAATCTCAATGCTACATGTCCATCTCCAAAGACCTGAATGGTCCTGTGTCTACTGTGCACAGTGTCTTCAAGAAGTTTAAAGCCCATGGCACTGTGGCTAACCTCCCTAGATGTGGACAGAAAAGAAAAATTGCTGAGAGATTTCAACACAAGATTGTGCGGATGGTGGATAAAGAACCTCGACTAACATCCAAACAAGTTCAAGCTGCCCTGCAGTCCGAGGGTACAACAGTGTCAACCCGTACTATCTGTCGGCGTGTGAATGAAAAGGGACTGTATGGTAGGATACCCAGGAAGACCCCACTTCTTACCCCAAGACATAATAAAGCCAGGCTGGAGTTTGCCAAAACTTACCTGAGAAAGCCTACAACGTTTTGGAAGAATGTTCTCTGGTCAGATGTCCCAAAAGTAGAGCTTTTTGGGCAAAGGTATCAACATAGAGTTTACAGGAGAAAAAAAAGAGGCATTCAAAGAAAAGAACACGGTCCCTAAAATCAAACATGGTGGAGGTTCCCTGATGTTTTGGGGTTGCTTTGCTGTCTCTGGCACTGGACTGCTTGACCGTGTGCATGGCATTAAGAAGTCTGAAGACTACCAACAAATTTTGCAGCATAATGTAGGGCCCAGTGTGAGAAAGCTGGGTCTCCCTCAGAGGTAATGGGTCACGACAATGACCCAAAACACGCTTCAAAAAGCACTAGAAAATGGTTTGAGAGAAAGCACTGGAGACTTCTAAGGAGGCCAGCAATGAGTCCAGACCTGAATCCCATAGAACACCTGTGGAGAGATCTAAAAATGGCAGTTTGGAGAAGGCACCCTTCAAATATCAGGGACCTGGAGCAGTTTGCCAAAGAAGAATGATCTAAAATTCCAACAGAGCATTGTAAGAAACTCATTGATGGTTAACGGAAGAAGTTGACCGCAGTTATTTTGGCTAATGGTTGTGCAACCAGGTATTAGGCTGAGGGTGCCAACACTTTTGTCTGGCCCATTTTTGGAGTTTTGTGTGACATGATCAATGTTTTGCTTTTTGCTTCATTGTCTTTTGTGTTTTTTCATCAAAGACAAATTAAATGAAGATAATAATACCAAAGAATTTGTGATTGCAATTATTTTCAGGAAAAAACTGAGTATTATCTGACAGAATTGTAGGGGTGTCAACACTTTTGGCCACAACTGTATATAGCACAGTAGCTTGCCATTCCAAGAAAAGAGCGTACTTCATTGGCAGTTTGTGGAATTGAGGCTGCTTTGATGGATTCTACTTTCTTAGGATCAGGTTGTACTCCTTTCGCCGAGAAGGTGTGACCATAGAACTCTAATGAACTTCTATCAAATTCACATTTTTCTATGTTTAAAGTGAGTCCAGCAGAGAGCAGGCTTTCGAAGATGTTCTATAGAGCACGATTATGTTCAGCTTGAGTTATACCAAAAACCAGTATGTCATCACTGTAATTAAAGGCATTTGGAATGTGTTGAATGACGCTCCTTATCACATCCTGAAAGATCTCTGCTGCTGAGCAGACTCCAAAAGTCAATCTTTTATATCTTCTGAGGCCCAAATGCATGGAAAATGTTGTTAAGTGTCTGGATTCTGGACTCAGTTTTTAATTGGTGATAGCCTTTATTGAGGTCGAGCTTTGAAAAGATGGTCGCTCCATCTAATAAATGAATGATGTCATCCAGTGGCGTAACTGGAGTCCGAAGGGCCCCGATGCGAAATTTGGACCTGGGTCCCCCCCTTCCCTTGCGCGCCCACATTGGTCAGATGTACGAGTCCCATGTAATGTTGTAAATCCTATAAAGACACACGAATTGACCCCTCTCCCCTTCATTATGTATTAATGTCACTCATCCTGGTATATATGATCCTCAATTATAGTATAATGCTGCCTCACAGCCGCTCCAGATAATACTATGCTGCCTCACAGCCCCTCCAGATAATACAATGCCGCCTCACAGCCGCTCCAGATAATACAATGCCGCCTCACAGCCGCTCCAGATAATACAATGCCGCCTCACAGCCGCTCCAGATGATACAATGCCGCCTCACAGCCACTCCAGATAATGCAATGCCGCCTCACAGCCGCTCCAGATAATGCAATGCCGCCTCACAGCCGCTCCAGATAATACAATGTCGCCTCACAGCTGGTCCAGATAATACAATTCTTCACAGACAGCCTGCTCACCGCACACACAGTCACATACATTGCACACACAGTCACATACATTGCACACACAGTCACATACATTGCACACAGTCACATACATTGCACACAGTCACATACATTGCACACACAGTGACATACATTGCACACACAGTCACATACATTGCACACACAGTCACATACATTGCACACATAGTCACTTCGAACAACACACTGCAAACACAGCCAACACACACACACACACACACTGCACCTTCTCTACTGTGTGCTCCATGCTCCCTGATGGTCTTCATGCCAGGCCCAGGAAGCAGTAACTAAAGCGGTGCTGTGTAGGAGGAGGAAAGTAGGCCAGGCCGGAAGACTCTAACCAGCTCCTCTTCGGCAGACAGGTAGGAGTGCTGCCGCATGTCTCCACTCCTACAGGCCCCAGCCTGCTCCCGTGGTTAAACTATAAGAGGAAGAAGGGGTGGGGTGGCAGCAGCATCAGCGGTGAGTGCTAGTAGTCCTCCGGCTGCCGTGATCAGCCGCCTGGGGACCGGCTGGGTAGAGTGCCACACAGCTGGCGCAGCAGTAGTAGGGGTCGGGGGGCTCCGGGCCCCTATACCTCTGGGCCCGGTCTTACTTGCGACCCCTGCGACCGCGGATGGTACGCCACTGATGTCATCAATCGTGGGTGAGATATATCTTCTTTTCTGGATAGCGGTGTTGGGTAATTGCATGTATGCACACAGTCTCACCTGCTCAGGAGTCTTTGGTTTTAGAACTACCACAAGTGGAGAGACCCACGGAGTGGGACCAGTAACAGTTTCAATGACGTCCTCATCCATGAAGAATTGAAGTTCTTTTTCTACCTTCTTTCTCAGGTGAAATGGAATACGCCTATGCGGTTGGGCTACTGAACACATGAAGATATACTTGAGAGTCCTTTAATTTCCCCAAACCACTAAATAAGGAGGGAAAACTGTTCATCATGGCCTGTACATCCATATCTACCAGGTCAGTTATGGTATGAATAATCTGGATGAGACCTAGCTTCAAAGCAGTGTGATAGCTGAGAAGACGGCCTCCCGATCCTTGTAATGTGTGTAAAGTGGTTTTCTTCCTGTTTTCTTTATATCTGATTTCCGTGTCAAATTTTTCTCTTGTAGCTAGAGGTGTTGTAGATCCATATGGAAAGATTTTAGTATTCACTTGCTGTAAAATTGGCTTATTTTTCAATTGTTCATATGCAGTGATGTCTATAATATCCACTGAAGCACCCGTATCTATTGTAAAGGTGATATTGGTGTTGCAGATTGGGAGTGTGATGCAGGGAGACTGTACTGAGCCAGTGGCAGAAGTGGTGAACACATAGTTTTCCGCCCCAGACATTTCTTCTGTGTCCTGATTTACCATTTTTCTATTTGCAGGCTTTGTCAGAGGCAGTGAAGACTTGTAGTGTGCTAACTTGCAGACAGCTGCAAAATGATTCTCTTTTCCACATTTACTGTATGTCTGTCCTGCAGCTGGACATTTGTTCAGGTGGTGAGGGAAATTCTGTCCACATCTATAGCATTTCTTCTGTTTCGGGGTTTGCTTGTTTTGTGCATTTTTATGCTTGATATTATGCACATGTAAATTATCCCCACTCTCCATTGCGGTAGCCTGATGATCTGCTGTTTCTATAGCACGGGTCATTTTGAGTAAATCATGTAGAGAGAGATCCTGCTGTAGAGCTTTGCGCCTTATGTTATTGGATGAGCAGGTGACAATTACTTGAGTTAGAATTTCATCATCTACATCTGTGAAATATCCATGTGCCAGCTGTCTCAGCCGGGTGACATAGGTGTCTATGGATTCTTCCGGAAGCTGCTTAGCAATTCTAAACTTGTATCTTTCATATCTGATATTTTTTTTTGGGTTGAAATAGTCAGTGAGAGCTTTGACGCAATTGCTGTATGTGTCTGTCTCAGCTGCAGGTAACGTGCTGTATTCATTATAAACTCCTGAGCCCGTTCAATGAAGGAGCACGGCTTACTTTCTTTTCTCCTCTTTTATGTCTACGGCTTCTAGAAAGTTCTCAAATCTGTTCAGCCATTTTCTCCAGTTTTGGGAGAGATTAATAGCATCAGTTATATCAAACTGTGGGAAGATGTGTAAGTATTCAGCCATGGAGTCTCTCAGTGGTGCTGGTATGTGAAGCTGTAAACAGGGATTAGTACTCACAGCAGCCGGTGATTATATCCCATCCTCGTCGCCAGTTGTAATGTCCACAAGATATGAGGAATTCACAAGGGCTGTGTAAGGATGGAGGGGTGCAGACTATGTGTTAGGGATAGAGAGATGCAGACTGTGTGGGGTTTGAGGGGTGCATGTTGTGCGGGGGATGGAGTGGGGCAGGTTGCACAGGGGGATGTAGGTGTGTATGATAGAGCACCATAAAGGCAGTTAAGATGAGGGATATAGACAGTGCGGAGGTAATAGTTCATATCGCAGGTACACTGTGTAGTTTGGACAGCGTATAGGCCATCGTTCATAAGGGGGAATAATTCGAGAAATATTGTTCCTAAAGAAAGACGGTATGGCAGCCACACTTTATGAGGAATGGGGGATGTTATCTATTTACATAATTGCGAAGTCCCGTCAATCATTCACTTCCGTCCCGATGTCCTCACATCATGTGCCAGTGGCAGCCAAATTTGCACACCCAAGTGATGCATGTGCAAATATGGCGTCCACTAGCGGTAGTGGCCCCTTACGCACCCAATGCCACCCGGAACTGAAGCCAAGAGCTTGTCACCACAAAATCTGATGCTCACGCATGCAAACTTCGCCTGTCATCAACGCTGCAAATCACCAAATGACTAAGTGCACCTGTGCCTACTTAGCATGCGGAAACACAGTTAGTCAGACCGCTGCTATCTTTGGACACTGACTGCGCATGCACGAGCTGGGTACACACAGGCCCAGTTAGTCAAGACGCTGCCATCTTTGAACACTTGGGTGCATGGGGGGAGCATAGAGTGGGCAGAGAGGGGGCCACAAGGAGCACACAGGGGGCAGAGAAAGTGTTATAGCGAGCAAAAAGAGCATTCAGAGGGGGGTAGAGAGAGTACAGAGAGAGCACACAGGGGGCAGAGAGAGTGCCGAGGTACGCAGAGAGAGAGCACAGAGGGGGGAGAGAGAGTGTACAGGGGGGACAGAGAGTTATGGGTGTGCAAATTATGGTGCCCTCTGGCAGTACTGGCACAACTACTTGCTCCTAAAACCACCGCTTGCAGCCGCCGCTGACACATCACAGCCTGAGTAAGTGTGCATGCATATACCCAGCGTTCATGCTCACTTACAAAGGCGGCCACCATCTTTGGACACCTGGGTATACAAAAATAGTGACAGTGTGTCCTGCTGTGCACATGCACACTTACTCACCCTGCCACCGTCTTTGTACACCACAGGAGAGAGAGAGTACAAGGAAGGTGAGACAAAGAACAGGGGAGCAGGGGGAGTGCACAGGGGGGCAGAGAAATAGTGCACAGGGGGAGGAATGAATGCACAGGAGGAGAAAGAGGATGCAGAAGGGGAAAACAGTGCATAGGAGAGACCACAGAAGGAAGAAGACCACACAGGAGGAGAGCACACAGGGGAGACAGCTCAAAGGAGAGAGCACATGAGGGGAGAAGACAACACACAGGGGGAAAGCACTTGGGTTAAGAGAGAGAACGGACAGGGGGAGAAACAGCCACCACGCGCAGTGCCACAGAGCCTGCCTCCATCATGTCATCACTGCCCTCTCAATGCGGTAGCATCGGGCCCAAATATAGTAGATTTAAATAAATACCAAAGCTAATAATAATAATAATAATCTTTATTTATATAGCGCCAACATATTCTGCAGCGCTTCACAATTCAGAGGTTCATATTCAAACAATCATAAGAAACTGTTATCATAAAATACAATACAATACAAAAAACAATACAATACAAATGCAATACAAAGCATAATACAATAATTTAAGCAAAATAATGAACAGCAAAAATGAAAAGAGATGAAAAGGGTATCCAAACCCCACTCCCGTCTGGGGAAAACAATTCACTTCCAAAGACTTGGAAAATTTGATGGTGATTTTTTATTTTCTTCAGGAAGGGACATCTGTGATTTTTTCCTGAAGAAGGGGGTTTGCACCCCCAAAACACATTGAAAATAAAAAATCACCATCAAATTTTTCGAGTCTTTGGAAGTGAATTGTTTTTCCCAGACAGGAGCACGGTGCAGATACCCTTTTATCTCTTTTCTTTTCTTTTCTTTTTTGCTGTTCATCTTGGTTTGGGAGAACTGCTGCAGACCGTCATCAGGATTAATTTCCACATATGTGTTCGGTTTGGTTGTGACCCTCACAACCTGCAAAAGGTTGTTCTCCACCTGTTCACATAGGTATACCCTATTTGCGCTTTCTCCTTTCCAGACACTGCATCTAAAGCAAAATAATGACAGCCCTCCTCTTAAGAGCTTACAATCTAACAATGAGGTGGGGATGACACAAAGTACAGGTGCTTATTTACAATAATGGTATAGTCAACTTGAGGAGATGGGGAACAGATAGGAACAGAATAAGTGGCCACCAACCATTATTTGTGATGCATTTGAGACTGGTGGGGTCGATAGGCTATGTCTAAGTCAGGGGCGGACCGTCACCCCCGGGGGCCCTGGTGCAGGAGAGGACCGGGGGGGCGGGGCTACTGGCCGTCGGCGCGGCCCGGGGGGGAGGGGTGCCGCTGGCCGTCGGCGCGGCCCGGAAAGGGGGGGATGGGTGCCGCTGGGAGCCGCAGGCGCGATGCTCTCCTACCTGGGAGCCACGCCGGATGTCTGCTAGGGGCCGGGAAGCAGAGGAGAGGAGGGGCGGGATCAGGCAAGGGAAGCAGGAAGCTCTCTGCTTCCCTTGCCTGACCCTCCTCTCCTCTGGCAGCGGCTTGCGGGGGTCGGCTGGGGGTCCCCCTCCAGGCTTGAAGGGGCCCCCAGCCGGTCGGGGCCCTGGTGCAGCTGCACCAGCTGCACCAGTGTAGTTCCGCCCCTGGTCTATGTGACTTTGACTAGGCTTCCTGTTAGGCCACCCTAAAAAGATGTGTTGTTAGCGATCGCCTGAAACTATATAAGTTGTGGATAGACCTAATTTCTTGGGGAAGTGCATTCCAGAGAATTGGTTCAGCTCGGGAGAAGTCTTGTGGGAGTGGGAGGTTCGGATTAATGCAGAAGTGAGTCTAAAGTCACTTTCAGAGTGAAGAGAATGGGTGGGGTGATAGACAGAGATGAGGGTAGAGAGGTAGGGTGGTGCTGCACTGTGAAGAGCTTTGTGGGTGAGAACAAGCAGTTTGAACTGGATCATATAGTGTACAGGCAGCCAGTGCAATGACTGGCATAGAGCAGAAGCATCTGAGTAACGGTTAGCTAGATACAGTTAGGGCCAGAAATATTTGGACAGTGACACAAGTTTTGTTATTTTAGCTGTTTACTAAAACATGTTCAGAAATACAATTATATATATAATATGGGCTGAAAGTGCACACTCCCAGCTGCAATATGAGAGTTTCCACATCCAAATCGGAGAAAGGGTTTAGGAATCATAGCTCTGTAAAGCATAGCCTCCTCTTTTTCAAGGGACCGAAAGTAATTGGACAATGGACTTTAAGGGCTGCAATTAACTCTGAAGGCGTCTCCCTCGTTAACCTGTAATCAATGAAGTAGTTAAAAGGTCAGGGGTGGATTCCAGGTGTGTGGTTTTGCATTTGGAAGCTGTTGCTGTGACCAGACAACATGCGGTCAAAGGAACTCTCAATTGAGGTGAAGCAGAACATCCTGAGGCTGAAAAAAAATAAAAAATCCATCAGAGAGATAGCAGACATGCTTGGAGTAGCAAAATCAACAGTTGGATACATTCTGAGAAAAAAGGAATTGACTGGTGAGCTTGGGAACTCTAGAAGACCTGGGCGTCCACGGATGACAACAGTGGTGGATGATCGCCACATACTTTATTTGGTGAAGAAGAACCCGTTCACAACATCAACTGCAGTCCAGAACACTCTCAGTGAAGTAGGTGTATCTGTCTCTAAGTCAACAGTAAAGAGAAGACTCCATGACAGTAAATACAAAAGGTTCACATCTAGATGCAAACCATTCATCAATTCCAAAAATAGACAGGCCAGAGTTAAATTTGCTGAAAAACACCTCAAGAAGCCAGCTCAGTTCTGGAAAAGTATTCTATGGACAGATGAGACAAAGATCAACCTGTACCAGAATGATGGGAAGAAAAAAGTTTGGAGAAGAAAGGGAACGGCACATGATCCAAGGCACACCACATCCTCTGTAAAACATGGTGGAGGCAACGTGATGGCATGGGCATGCATGGCTTTCAATGGCACTGGGTCACTTGTGTTTATTGATGACATAACAGCAGACAAGAGTAGCCAGATGAATTCTGAAGTGTACCGGGATATACTTTCAGCCCAGATTCAGCCAAATGCTGCAAAGTTGATTGGACGGCGCTTCATAGTACAGATGGACAATGACCCCAAGCATACAGCCAAAGCTACCCAGGAGTTCATGAGTGCAAAAAAGTGGAACATTCTGCAATGGCCAAGTCAATCACCAGATCTTAACCCAATTGAGCATGCATTTCACTTGCTCAAATCCAGACTTATGACGGAAAGATCCACAAACAAGCAAGACCTGAAGGCTGCGGCTGTAAAGGCCTGGCAAAGCATTAAGAAGGAGGAAACCCAGCGTTTGGTGATGTCCATGGGTTCCAGACTTAAGGCAGTGATTGCCTCCAAAGGATTCGCAACAAAATATTGAAAATAAAAATATTTTGTTTGGGTTATGTTTATTTGTCCAATTACTTTTTACTTCCTAAAATGTGGAGTGTTTGTAAAGAAATGTGTACAATTCCTACATTTTCTATCAGATATTTTTGTTCAACCCTTCAAATTAAACGTTACAATCTGCACTTGAATTCTGTTGTAGAGGTTTCATTTAAAATCCAATGTGGTGGCATGCAGAGTCCAACTCGCGAAAATTGTGTCACTGTCCAAATATTTCTGGCCCTAACTGTAGATGATTCTGCACTAAGGATGGACAGGAGAGAGGAAAGTTAGCGTGGGGGATGTCAATTAAAAGAGAATTACAATAGTCAAGGCAGGAGTGAATCAGGGCCACAGTGAGGGTTTTTGTGGTTTCCAAGGTGAGAAATGGGAGAATTCTAGAGAGGTTCTTCAGGTGCAAGCGGCAAAAGCGGGCGAGATATTGTATATATGGGGTGAAGGAAAGATCAGAGTCAAACATAACACCCAGACAACAAGCCTGCTGCCTAGGCATTATCGTGGTGCTGCACAAAGAGAGAGATGTCAGGTTTAGGGAGGTTAGTGGCGGGCGGAAGCAGAAGAAGTTCAGTTTTGGAATGGTTGAGTTTCAGATAGAGAGCGAATATCATATTGGAAACTGCGGTTAGACAGTCATTGGTGTTCTTTATTAGAGCGGGAGTAAGGTCAGGGGAGGAAGTGTATAGGTGTGTGTCATCAGAATAAAGATGGTACTGAAAATCAAATCTCCTGATGTCGGCATGTAAGGACGAAATGTCGTACGATCCGTGCTGCTACCAAAGGAAGACCAGGACAATGGATCATCTGGTTGAAGTAGTTCTTTAATCTGACGCATTTCGGAGCTATTTCCCCAGCTCCTTCCTCAGGGGCATTCTATAGATTTCTGCACTTTCGTGTTCTATAGATTTCTGCACTTTCGTATTCGATAGATTTCTGCAAATCTCCTGATGGTCTGTCAAATCGGGGCCATGTAGAGAGAGAAGAGAAGAGGGCCAAGGACTGAACCCTGAGGGACCCCAATAGTGAGAGTAAGAGGGGAGGAAGTGGAGCCAGCAAATGATGCACAGAAAGAGAAGTCAGAAAGATAGGAAGAGAACCAGGAGAGAGCCCTGTCCTTGATGCCCATGGAGTGCAGCATGGAGAGCAGGAGATAGTGGTCAACAGTGTCAAAAGCTGCAGAGAGATCAAGAAGAATAAGCAGAGAGTGGTCACCATTACGTTTTGCTGTCAGAAGGTCATTGGTCACTTTGTTGAGGGCAGTTTCTGTAGAATGTAGAGGCGGAAACCAGACTTTAATGGGTCTAGAAAAGAGTGAGTGGAGAGGTAACAGGTGAGGCGGGAGTAGACCAGGTGCTCCAGGAGTTTAGAGATGAATGGGGAGATTGGAGACTGGTCTGTAGTTGTTTGTGCAGAATGGGTCAAGAGATGTTTTCTTTAATGATGGAGTAATGATCGAGTGTTTGAAGCAGGAGAGGAAAATAACAGAAGATAGGGAGAGATTGAAGATTTTGGTTAGGTGAGTGGTGACCACCGGAGAGAGAGACTGGAGTAGGTGTGAGGGGATTGGGTCAGCAGTGCATGTTGTGGGACGAGAAGAAGAGAATAGCCCGGGGACTTCTTCTTCTGTGACTGGGTCGAATGTAGAGAGTGAGCCGGAGGAAATGTGGGGAGAGGTAGGGGTAACAGCGATTTGAGGTTGGGAGTTGATTTCCTGACAGATGTCCCCGTTAGGGACCTGTACATCATCCAAGTCACTCATGATGGGGCTCCCTAGTTAATCGCTGCTAACCGGTGAGATGAAACAAACTTTCCTAGGTACTGCAGGGGCCTCTTGCCGGGTCATAAGCGCTGTAGGCCTCCTGGTCCTGGGGTCACCTATTGGCCAAGGTTTTCCTCTCCCTATTCAGCTCCTTACGCCAACTCCTCTCACTCCTCTTAATGGTGTTGTGTACCTGGTCTGGGTTGTTTTTGCCTACTCTTCACCCTTTTCTGTACATTAGCATTAATAACATTTTTAATAACAACAGGTATAGTTGGATTCTTCCCATTCGGGAGGTGCATTTCTTGTAACACTGCAAACGAAAACATAATTACACATACTAATCTACATCGGCCCAGTTACTCTACTCCTGGAGGCTGGCCCTTGGGCCCAGGAATCTCGTGTTTAAATGACATCCTCTTGTGAAGTGGCCTGGTTTGTTGCATCGCAGGCAGATGGGTTGTCCTGAAGAATCCATGTAGTCCCTGGCTCTGTGTTGGAATGGTGCGTTGATCCCCTGCACGGGCGACTTTTTCTTCTTCCGCATCCATGGGACATCCTCAGGGCTATCAGCTAGTTGGATTTTGCTTGATGGTGGTGCTCCAGGCATAGTTTGCAAGAGCTTTAATATGTAGTCCAGCATTGCACACATCTTTTGCTTATAGGCTGCTAAGGTACCGGGTTTGCCTTCATATGTTGGTAACGATTTGGCACCCGGTATATACGGCAAGGTTAGAGGCATTATTTGGGCTGCTGCTTCAGGTGCTGCATTCCAGGCATCTCCCCCGTTAGGGACCTGTACATCATCCGAGTCACTCATGATGGGGTCCCCCTAGTTAATCGCTGCCAACCAGTGAGATGAAATACATTTTCCCAGTCGTTGTCGGCTCTGCAGAGGGAGCGGAGCACCTCAGGTATTTCCAGAACTGTGGGCTGCACTTCGTTGATCTCTGGCAGAGTGAAGGGGCGGGGCTTACTTCCCGCTCTTTTCTCCCCGCGCTGTGGTACAGCTCAATTTCTGTAATGGCGGACCGGTTATACAGTTCAGAAACAGTTAATAAAGTTCAGTTCTTGGCACACAGTACCCAGTTTTACCGGGCACGGGATCCTGTTCGCGACATCAGGATTGAGGCGGTTGACAGGGTATGGGGTACTCAGGTACTGGGGATGATGGCGGCTTCGATGGGGGGATCACGGCTGGTCAATCCCCGGTCCCGTGCACTGGACCCTCAATGGCGGGGCATGGTGGGGGATAAAGGGAATTGTTAACGTGACGCCACCTATAGTACCTGGTAAAGTGTATACCAGCGCTGCAGCTGGCCGCTGAGGTGATGGTATGTGCAGCAGAGTGTGGTACAACTCCCCACAGGTGGTGCTTTACCTCAGGGCAGCGGGGATGGATGTGAGGAGAAGTAGTTGCGTCTTTGCAGACAAGGCGGTGAATTGCGGCGGTTAGACAGGCACACAGACACACATTGATTGTTGTTTCGGTACCTTTTACTGGTGACAGGATAACAGGTACAGTCCAGAGAAATAACCAGGTCCCGGGTGCAACTTGGGACTTTCACCTTAGAATGTTATGAGGCCTCCTCTGTGTCTGTGCTCTGTGGTTTGGGGTAAGTTCTGCCTGAGCCTCAACCCACCGCTTCTTCTTTTCCCTCTCGCGGCTTTGCTGCAAACTGACAATGAGATCCTTCTGCGGGGTCCCTGTTTCTCCTAAGGCCCCTGGTCCTATGCTTGGTCAGTTTCAGCGTCTCTTACTTGTTCTCCTCAGGGGGTAAACCTCTCCTGAATCCTCCGGGCTTTTGCTGTAGCAATAAATTATTACAGCGTCGGACTCCGGTGTCCGGGTGTACTAAAGGGCTGTAGTAACCGGTTCCCTTTCTTAGTTCCCTGCTTTCTCCACTTGCCTCCGACCCTTTCTCTAGGGTGCACACAGCGGTCAGTGGTCCTTGGTCCTGGGTCTGGATCTCTCCCAGCAACCAGCTCCTCCATTTCCTCTCTCTTCTCTGCTCACTGCAGATTAACTCCTGGGACTGACTAACTCCTCCCCTCAGGCCTGGATGTTCTTAGAGGGGAACTGAGTTAAGGCAGCGAGTAGAGCTCCCCCTTCAGGTCTGGGGTGGAAGGTGTGGTGTGCTGTGCGAACCAAGGTGTAATTCCCTCCTTGCACCAGTGGATCCTGTGGCAATCCCCGCAGGGGTGCCACAATGTCTGTTCCCAGGTCTCGGGGGATAGGTCTTAGTCCTGGATCCAGTTTTCAGTAAGGGCCAGGAGTAAGGGCCAAGAGAGTTAGTGAGAATCTAGTTGGGGATGAAGGGAAATTTGTTACATACTGACCGTGGATTCTAGAGAGCTCAATTAAAAGAGGGAGATGAAGGTGTGCAGGTGGTATTGATAAGGATACATGGTTTCTATGTGTGGTGGGGGAGGGGTTGAAGCTGGTGAGGGTGGACCAGGATTTGGAGAGATATCACCTGACAGGATGTCACGCTGGGAGCGGGAGAGGCACTCAGCGTAGGACCACGACGGGGGGGGGGGAATAAGGAGTCCCTAAAGCTATGGGCACAAGAGGGAGAGGGTGACCCCTAGTCTTACTAGGGCTGACCCTGTCTGCCCTAACGTCCCTATACAGTTTCCTCAACTGTCGCCGACCACGAACCTCGTCCCTCTCTGATCCTAGCACTACCTTATCTAAGGATCAGATGGAGAGGTTCACTAGACCCCTCCACTAACAACTAAAGACAAACACAAGGAAAAAACAGACAATGGGGAAAGAAAACACTTATCTTGCAGCAGAGCACAGCAACCTCCACAACCTCAGCTTCTGCTGGAGCAAGGATAATGAGTCCACAAGGAAATATCACCTGCACCGAGGGAGGGCAATGAAACTCCTTATAAAGGTGGGAAGAACCTGCTGGGTCCTAGAGACCCAGAATACTGGTGTAGAAACCAGACCGAGCACAAGACCTTCCCAGCCGTCTCCCCATGATAGGGAGATCTTATCATACCTTCTCTTTATCTACACAGAAGGTAAATGCCCCTGAAAGCGGACCGTCCTCAAACCTTATGGCTGATTGGCCAAACGCTGGGACCGTCTGCGCGTGGCCTCTACCCTGTCATCCGTGCCACCCGTGACACAGGAGCAGCAGTAGAGCGAAAAGAGCAAATAGTTTTTGAAATTGTGACATTGTTTAAGATACAATACCCTGAAATATGATGGTCTGAGATTAACCTGATAACGACGGCCTTACGTCTACAGACGTCGGAAAAAAAGGGTACTTATGCCCAGCCGACGTCTGTAGACGTAAGGCTGAACTAAGCCCAGGTGCGCAGCCCCTGGAGCTAAAATCTTCGGGATTTCAGCTACTGGGGGTAGCTGAGACCCTAGAGATTAGAAATCGGCTTGTGTTTTACCGACACCAGTAATGTGATGACCGGTAAGCACCGTTTACCGGTGATCACATTACAAAAAATGTCACCGCCGGTAAAAAGTACTTTCACTTTGATCCGACATGAAAATACATGTTGGATCAAAGTGAAAGCATTAACCCCTCACTGCCCAAAGACCCCCAGTACCGGGGATCATCCCCCCACCCCTTCCCTCCCCCGCAACATCTTAAAATGGCGGCGGCCGGCGGTGAAAACCCCACGCCACCGCTGCATCTCCATGCGATCTGATAGGTCAGATCGCATGGAGATGCCTACCCTGGGGGTTCCCTCAGTGCCCCCCCAATATCATTCCCTCTACCTCTCCTGCCTGATCCCCGACCCCTCTGCAGTTACTCCCCTCCCCTTCCTCCATGCTCCCTGCACCTCCTGCATTAACTCCATCCGATCTGATCAAACGTCAGATCGGATGGAGTTTTCCCTAACCCCTCCAGTCCTCCCCCAGCTGCCCCCTTCCCTGCCTCTCATACTCATCTGCCTTCGGTCCCGGCCCATCCTCTGCTTCTTCTCTCTCCCTCTGTCCCAGCGCCTCTGCTCTGTGGGCGTGCACAGGGACAGAGGCAGAGTTAACCCTTGAATGACCACACAGGGATAATGATCTGCAGTTAACTCCTGTGTGGTCACTCAGGGGTTAACTGTCTGCAGATCACCCCTGTATTGTAACACAGGGGTTAACTGCAGATCAGTTAACCCCTGAATGACCACACAGTGGTTAACTACAGATCATCATCCCTGTGTGGTCATTCAAAGGTTAACTGATCTGCAGTTAACCCCTGTGTGACAACACAGGGGTGATCTGCAGTTAACCCCTGAGTAACCACACAGGGGTTAACTGCAGATCATCATCCCTGTACGGTCATTCAAAGGTTAACTGCAGATCAGTTAACCCCTGAATGACCACACAGAGATGAAGATCTGCAGTTAACCCCTGAGTGGTCACTCAGGGGTTAACTGTCTGCAGAGTTAACCCTTGAATGACCACACAGGGATAATGATCTGCAGTTAACTGCTGTGTGGTCACTCAGGGGTTAACTGTCTGCAGATCACCCCTGTATTGTAACACAGGGGTTAACTGCAGATCAGTTAACCCCTGAGTGACCACACAGGGGTTAACTGCAGATCATCATCCCTGTGTGGTCACTCAGGGGTTAACTGCAGATCAGTTAATCCCTGAATGACCACACAGAAATGAAGATCTGCAGTTAACCCCTGAGTGACCACACAGGGGTTAACTGCAGATCATCATACCTGTGTACTCACAAGGGGTTACCTGATCTGCCGTTAACCCCTTGTGACCACACAGGGATGATGATCTGTGGTTAACCCTTTGTGGTTAACTGCAGATCATCATCCCTGTGTGGTCGCAAGGGGTTACCTGATCTGCTGTTAACCCCTTGTGACCACACAGGGATGATGATCTGCAGTTAACCCCTTGTGGGGGGGATATTGTAGTGCAAAATTATAGTGATCATCTTAAAGAAGCAAACAGGATTCTATCAGATACTGTTTATTACAGAAAAATTCAAGTTGATCCTTTCCCAAGGCTAATTAAAGAATACAATACATGGATCAAAGAGGCATTTAAAGATGGCCTGATCAATAATTCTGAGAAAAAATTCTTATCTAACAAAAATCCTGCCATACCATTTATTTACCATCTCCCAAAAGTGCACAAAAACACGGCCAATCCACCAGGGAGACCCATAATCTCTGGGATTGAATCTCTTACTAGCAATATGGCTAATTACATAGATAGGATTCTACAGCATCATGTGTTTTTATTGGATAGCTTCTTGAAGGATTCTACACATTTGATTAACATTTTAACTGATTTTAAATGGAAAAATTCATATTGTTTTTTAACTCTTGATGTAGCTTCCTTATATACCAACATCGATCATGCTATTGGGATAGAATGTACTAAAGAGTTTTTACTCGGCAATAATAGGATTCCCCAGCAACAAAAAGATTTTATTCTCCAAGGACTGCATAACAATTATTTTACTTTTTTAGATGCATATTACCATCAGTTAAAAGGGACCGCAATGGGTTCAAAGGTAGCATGTTCCTACGCTAATTTATTTATGGGTCAGTTTGAAAAAATACATATATATGACAACACATATTCTGAAGGTTTGATGCTTTATAAAAGGTATATAGACGACATCATAATTATATGGGACACTGAAATGGCTGGAATTGATAACTTTCTGATGGAACTACAGAATAATATATGGGGAATTACATTTGAGCCCCATATCAATAGTAAAAGCATCAACTTTCTAGATCTCACCCTATATCTTGAGAATGATAAGATTATGACCAAAACATATTTTAAAGAGACTGATAAAGATAGCTATGTGCATTTCATGAGCGGACACTATAATAAGTGGCTATGCAACATTCCCATGAACCAATTCAAAATGATAAAAAAGAATTGTTCTGATCTAAAAGTCTTTTCAGAACAATCATCCATATTGAGAAATAGGTTTGAACAGAATAAATATCCCAAAGAATTGATTTCTAATGCTTTCAATCTATGTAAGGGAATCACACAAGAGAGCTTGATAAAGAGAAACAATGAAAAGAAAAATAATACCAGCGATTTTTCGTTTAATTTTATCACAACATACAACAGAAAAAACAGAGAAATTAAAAATATCCTAGCAAAACATTGGCCGTTATTGCAAAATGACATGGTATTAAGCAAAATCATACCCACAAAACCGAGCATAACTTATAGGCGTGCTCCCAATATTAAAAGTATGCTAGCACCGAGCAGATTAAGAGTACACGATGTGAAAAGTGTCCCTGAACAATCAATTAAAAAAGGGTCTAAAGGGTCTAAGAAATGTGGGAACAAGAGATGTCTATGTTGTAAAATAATTCTGACATGTTACTCCTTTAGATCCACAATCACTAAAGAAGTTTTTTCCATCACGTATGACCTTGATTGCAATTCAACTTTTGTAGTCTATCTGTTGGAATGCCCTTGTGGCATCCAATATGTGGGTAGAACGACCCAAAAATTACACTGTCGCATGAATAAGCACAGATCGAACATCAAAATTGGATTTAAACAACATGGAGTCTCAGATCACTTCAACATAGTACATGCAAGAGACTTCACAAAACTCAGGTTAATTGCTATTGACCATGTCCCCGAGCATGTCCACAATAGAATAAACGCCCTAAATAAGAAAGAACGTTTTTTGATGTATAAATTAAAAACCTTAAAGCCAAAAGGATTGAATTTGGTATCAGAAATTATATCCTAAAAAAATGAATATCAAACAGTATACTGATCCAATGTACTGTCATCATATGTAGTTTTAATCATCCAATAATATCCATCTAATTTTTCCACCATTAGGGTATGATTCTACAATATACCATATACGTAATACAATACACCATTGTATAATTGAGTCTAGATGGGTATTATACTGACATGTACTATAGACATATGAATCTGGATTGTGTGTCTTTTATATATGCTAACTTCCCATCAAGTGACATTGTGTTGGACCCTTTTGTATGAGCCTGAATATGAACAGATATGGATTGAGTGTCCCTGCTATTTGTGTAGATGTTCCACTATAGATAATCTCCAGCAGATGCTGTGGTTTAAACCCCTAACCACAAACTAAAAACAGAATTTTCCCATTTAGCAATACACTTTATACTAGTCTCCTGTCATATCATATCTAAACTACTGACATATGACTGATTTTATCTTCTTTGGCTACACATGACCCACACGTAGCGCCTATCACATCCTATTGATGGCGCGTGTGGTGTATCTGTCATATAACAAGGACACGCGCTGTAGTTTGTTTCCTTAATTATAGTCGCGTGCCGCCCGATGTATCTATTCAGAGGCGCGCGCGATGTTGATACTTTTGAACCACAGGCACGAGGGCTACGTGTGCCTCCAATTAGGTTCTATTGGAGACACACGCCTGGGTTTGGCTGCTAAACACTGACATGCGCTGGACTTCCACTCTGGAATGCCAGCATATACGGGGTGTGTGTCAGCAATTACCGGCACTTTCTGAGCTTGAAGACAAAACACAGACACAGCTCCAACACTATGTTTATTAACCCCTCCTGGTACTATCCTATCCTATGACTCACATCACTCTATCTTTATCATCTGTGTCCTGTTCTTGTAGTTTTATCAATAGGTACGATAATCTTTTGATCCCTCTTTCCTCCCCACATGAATAAATCTTTTTTTCTGACTTCTAGTGTGGCTTGGACTGTTACGCCACACCATACAATATCTGATAGAAGAACTGAACAGATCAATTCCGGTTTGAATCCTGTTGTACTTCATAGGAATTTAATTCTTTCCAATTTTTAATATATACTGGCTATGAATATATCTTGAATTTTTCACAGAAATGTTAATATTTTTATGACTATAGATTTTTAACAAATGTTTCTTTTTTCATTGATTCCTATATATACATTTTTTATTCATTTTTAAAACATTTTTAAGTATGTATACATTCTTAGATATATATATATATATTTAAAATTTTTTGCCATTTTTTAACCCATGTCTTAAATAGAATAAAAGCACAGATATATTAATATTTTTATCATTTTTTATTTATACATATATACAGATTTTTTGAAATATTAAAGAGGTAAATAATTATGTTTCTGGGCACAGATGAATTTTACACAATTTCTTTCCAACACAGGAAGATTCGTTTGACATCTCAGCAGGGAATTTCACGGGTTTTGATTGCTTTTTCTTTGCCCTTCCTTAAGAAAAACACAATTAACAAAATAAATGATAGATTACACTTAGGGATGGGCGAATCTACTCGCTAGGACTCGTTACTCGGCGAGTAGTAAGGGACTCGCAGGACTCGGTACTCTGCGAGTTTCCCAGTGATTACTCGCACGAGTCCAATGCAAATCAATATCAATCCTAGTTTTGTCAGAAACGCTGACAAAACTAGGATTGCCATTGTTTGCATTAGACTCGGCTACTGTGCCAGTGATAGCAGGGAAACTCGCAAAGTAACTGCTGTTACATTGCGAGCCGAGTCCAGCTGTCTTCTCTGTGCAGCTCCAGGGTCCTAGAGTCCACCTGCTCACAGACATGATGTAGCAGTGCTGAGATTGTTCTCAGTCTGCTCATTCCCTGTGCATAGACATCTATCTATGCACAGAGGATGTAGCAGAGAGGACATCGCGTTTTGGACTACGTCGGACGGAAGAGGATTTTTTTAATTAAAGATGGAGTCCCTAATGGCTTTTTTTTTTATTTCAAATAAAAATTTTTCTCTGTGTGTGTTTTTTTAACCCTTTATTGGAGATTCTTAGTGGCTGGGTCAAACGTGGCCTGACATTAAGAATCTCGGGCTTAATACCAGCTTGTATAACAAAGCTGGTATTAACCCCTTTATTACCCAGCGTGCTACCGCCACCAGGGCCGCTGGAAGAGCGGGGTTCAGCGCCAGAGGATGGCGCTTCAATGAACGCGCCATCTTCTGGGGCGGCTGCGGGCTGCAATTTGCAGCGGGGGGTGCCCAGAAAGCTTGGGCATCCCTGCGCTGCGGATTCCAGCCCCCAGCTGCTTAGCTGTACCTGGCTAGACATAGAAATTGCGCGGAGCCCCACGCATTTTTTTTTATTATTTCATGAATTTCAGAGTCAGAGTCTCAGAGTCAGAGTCTCAGAGTCAGAATCTCAGAATTTCATGAAATAATTTAAAAGAAATGCGTGGGGCTCCGCGCAATTTCTATGTCTAGCCAGGTACAGCTAAGCAGCTGGGGGCTGGAATCCGCAGCGCAGGGATGCCCGAGCTTTCTGGGCACCCCCCGCTGCAAATTGCAGCCCGCAGCCGCGCCAGAAGATGGCGCGTTCATTGAAGCGCCATCCTCTGGCGCTGAACCCCGCTCTTCCAGCGGCCCTGGTAGCGGTGGCACGCTGGGTAATAAAGAGGTTAGGGCCAGCTTTGTATTATCAGCTGGCCCTAAGCCCGAAATTTATGGCGGTCACGCCAATATTAGACATGACCGCCATGAATTTCTATTAAATTGTTTTAAAAAAAACACAACACAAAGAAAATTTTTTACTAGAAAAAAAAAAAAAGCCATTAGGGACTCCATCTTTAATTAAAAAAATCCTCTTCCGTCCGACGCAGTCCAAAACGCGATGTCCTCTCTGCTACATCCTCTGTGCATAAATATAGATGTCTATGCACAGGGAATAAGCAGACTGAGAACAATCTCAGCTCTGCTACATTATCTCTGTGCACAGACATTCATGTCTGTACACAGGGAATGAGCAGACTGAGAACAATCTCAGCACTGCTACATCAGGCAGCAGGCGGGCTCTAGGACCCTGGAGCTGGCAGCCAGCACAGAGGAGAAAGCAGGACTCTTATCTGTGCGAGTTTCCCAGCGATTACAGTTGCAAAGTAAACGAGTCCAATGCAAATAAATGACAAAACTAGGATTGCTTCAGGCTGAAGCTTCCGAGACAAATCTGCGATTTGTAAATTTCACACTACTCGCTATTACTCGCTTCCCCATTCATTAACATTGGACTCGCTAGACTCGCAACGAGTAGCGAGTCCTGTGCTCGGACTCGCTAGAGTCATGCGATTCCGAGTAATTTAGGATTCGCCCATCACTAATTACACTCTCACTTTAATAAATTCATTTTACACTCTTTTTTCTTCACTACATGACATTTGTTGATATGGTTCACACATATTTTAGCTATTTTAATTATTTTCACTACTATATCTATTTTTCTTCTGCATATTTATGGATACAAATATATAAAGCACTGAGTCATCAAATTTACACCACCACTAAAACTTAAATAGAATACGAGAAAATAAATAGCACAATGGGTAACACACAGATATAGCATACAGGAATAGATTTTATAGGTTCTCCATTTTTGAAGTTCTATTCAGCACAATGTCACTTGACATAATTCATGTTTCTATTTTTTCTATTTTTCCAACCATTTGTATGTCATAACAATTATGTCACATATATGATTAGATTGATTGTGAGTATAAGAGAATATGACTGTTTTCCATTGGAATTGATTTCTATCACGCAGCTTTGTTGACAAACAGTGTGACGTACGTTTGTGATCCTCCCTGTAAGCTGACGTCAAAGCAATTATGTGTTGGCGCCTTTTTTAAGATAAATACGAATCTGTTCAGTATGATCTTGATATTCCCTAAGGAAGGCGCTCGGCAAGTGGCTCCGAAACGCGTTGGAAATAAGGAAATAAAACCATCACTAATACCCAGACATCCCGTGTCGGTGATATACTTTTCTGACAGCAGCGCGGACATAAAGGTACTTCGTCCGAATAACTTTGTTAACCCCTTGTGACCACACAGGTATGATGATCTGCGGTTAACCCTTTGTGGTTAACTGCAGATCATCATCCCTGTGTGGTCGCAATGGGTTACCTGATCTGCCGTTAACCCCTTGTGACCACACAGGGATGATGATCTGCAGTTAACCACTTGTGGTTAACTGCAGATCATCATCCCTGTGTGGTCACAAGGGTTACCTGATTTGCCGCTAACCCCTTGTGACAACACTGGGATGATGATCTGCAGTTAACCACAAGGGGTTAACTGCAGATCATCATCCCTGTGTGGTCACAAGGGGTTACCTGATCTGCAGTTAACCTCTTTGTGACCACACAGGGGTTAACTTCAGATCATCATCTGAATGAGAATCGTCGTGGGACCTCCCACTGGTCTACGTCGGACCTTCCCAATGGACTACATCAGAACTTCCCACTGGACCACGTCAGACCTTCCCACTGGACTACATCGGACGTCACAGTAATAAAGATGGGGTCTAAATATGTGTTTGTGGGTTTTTTCCAATAAAATATTGTTCTCTGTGTTGTGTCTTCTTTACAATTTACTAGAGATTCCTAATGGTCCGGTCTAATATTGGCCAGACGTTATGAATTTCGGGCTTAGTGCCAGCTGCCAAAAAGCTGGCATTTACCCCTTATTACCCTGTCTGCCACCGCTACATGGCAGCTGTAAGAGTTGGATACAGCGCCAGAAAATGGCGCTTCTATGAATGCGCCATCTTCTGGGGCGGCTGGGGCTGCAATTCGCAGCGGGGGGGGGGTAGAAAACTTGGGCCTCCCTATGCTGAGGATTCCAGCCCCCAGCTGCCTAGTTGTACCTGGCTGGCCCAAAAATGTGGCGAAGCCCACTACATTTTTTTTTTTTTATCATTTCAAGGAATAATTTAAAAAAAAATGGCTTCCCCATATTTTGGTTTCCAGCCAGGTAAAACTAGGCAGATGGGGTTGGTGGCAGCCCGTAGCTGCCTGCTGTACTTGGCTGGACCAAAAATATGGCGAAGCCCCACGTCATTTTTTTTTTTATTTAATAAAGAAACACTAAAAAAAATGCAGGAGAGGAGACGACCAGGACACAGTGTCTCTGTGTCTTGTGCACATGCTCTAAAAGAGAGAAATTGTGTGAAAAGAAGAAAATGTTCAATATGACGTTATCAAATTCTGTGAAGTAGCTGTAGGTTCCAAATGCTCACTATACCCCTAGATATAATCCTTGAGGTGTCTAGTTTCCAAAATGGGGTCACTTGTGCAGGAGCTCCAATGTTTTGGCACATAGGGGCTCCACATATGCGACATGGTGTCCGCTAACTATTGGAGATAATTTTCCATTCAAATTGTTAGCGGACACCATGTCGCATATGGAGAGCCCCTGTGTGCCTAAACATTGGAGCTCCCCCACAAGTGACCCCATTTTGGAACTTAGCCCACCCAAGGAACATATCTAGATGCATAGTGAGCACTTTAATCCCCAGGTGCTTCACAAATGAGTCCGTAAAAAGGAAAAAAAGAAGATTTTTGTGTAAAAAAAGTACTTTTTCATTTTTACGGATCAGTTTGTGAAGCACCTGGGGGTTCAAAGTGCTCACTATGCATCTAGATAAGTTCCTTGGGGCGTCTAGTTTACAAAATGGGGTCACTTGTGGGGGAGTCCCAATGTTTAGGCACATAGGGGCTCTCCATACGTGACATGGTGTCCACTAACAATTGGAATTGTAAGTGGATACCATGTCGTGTATGGCAAGCCCCTGTGTGCCCATACATTGGAGCTCCCCCACAAGTGACCCCATTTTGGAAACTAGACACCCCAAGGAACTTATTTAGATGCATAGTGAGCACTTTAAAACCCTAGGTGCTTCACAAATTGATCTGTAACAATGAAAAAGTACTTTCCTTGCGACAAAAATGTTCTTTTTTCATTTTTACATATTCATTTGTGAAGCACCTGGAGGTTCAAAGTGCTCACCACCCATCTAGATAAGTTCCTTGGGGGGTCTAGTTTCCAAAATTTGGTCACTTTTTGGGGAGCTACAATGTTTAGGCACACAGGGGCTCTCCATACGCGACATGGTGTCCGCTAACAATTGGAGCTAATTTTCCATTCAAATTGTTAATGGACACCATGTTGCATATGGAGAGCCCCTGTGTGCCTAAACATTGGAGCTCCCCCACAAGTGACCCCATTTTGGAAACTAGACCCCCCAAGGAACTTATCTAGATGCATAGTGAGCACTTTGATCCCTCTGGTGCCTTACAAATTGATCCGTAAAAATGAAAAAGTACTTTTTTTTCACAAAAATTTTCTTTTGTCCTCAATTTTTTCATTTTCACATGAGCAACAGGATAAAATGCATCCTAAAATTTGTTGGGCAACTTCTCCTGAGTACACTGATACCTCATATGTAGTCATAAACCAATGTTTGGGGCACGGCAGGGCTCAAAAGGGAAGGAGCGTCATTTGAGTTTTTGAATGGTAAATTAGCTCCAAAAGTCAAATTGCGCTCCTTCCCTTCTGAACCCTGCCGTGCGCCCAAACAGTGGTTTATGACCACATATGAGGTATCAATGTACTCAGGAGAAATTGCCCAACAAATTTTCAGATGCAATTTATCCTGTTGCCCATGTGAAAATGAAAAAATTGAGGCTAAAAGAACATTTTTGTTGGAAAAATTAAAAATGTCCATTTTTTGTTTCCACTTTGCTTTAGTTGCTGTGAAGCACCTGAAGAGTTAATAATCTTCTTGAATGTGGTTTTGAGTAGCTTGAAGGGTGCAGTTTTTGAAATGGTGTCACTTTTGGGTGTTTTTTGTCATGTACACCCCTCAAAGGGGCTTCAAATGTGATATGGTCACTAAAAAAATGGTTTTGTAAATTTAGCTGGAAAAATGAATAATTGCTGATGAACTTTGAGCCCTTATAACTTCCTAACCAAAAAATGTTTTTTTTACAAAATTGTGCTGATGTGAAGTAGACATGTGGGAAATGTTATTTATTAACTATTTTGTGTCACATAACTCTCCGGTTTAACAGAATAAAAATAAAAAATTTGAAAATTGTGAACATTTCATTATTTTTGCCAATTTTTTTATATTTTCACAAATAAGAGCAAAAATTATCTACCTAAATTTACCAATAACATGAAGCCCAATATGTCATGAAAAAACAATCTCAGAATCGCTAGGATCCGTTGAAGCGTTACAGAGATATTACCTCATAAAGGGACACTGGTCAGAATTACAAAAAACGGTCTGGTCATTAAGGCGGAAATTGGCTCCGTCACTAAGGGGTTAATCAGCACAATAAAGAGAGTGTGTGAGTTCAATAAAGTAGAGGAAAGGAGAGAGGGGCTTTTGTGAATGAGGGGTGATGGAGGGGAAATGGGGCGGTAAAGGTGAATGGCAAGGGCACATAGGAAGATAGGCATTGAAATAAATTACATGGTTTTAAAAAAATAAATAAAATTAAAAAAAAATGTAAGAGAGTGGCTTACTTGACTCCTGCCCTGACTAACTTCCATGAAATAACTGCAAGCCACTTAGCATTCAATGCCACTTTGCATGAGATGCCACGTGCGCAAAACCCCCGTGTACGCCTTAAGACAGAACTAAATTTATGGGGCACACTAAAGAATCAGGCGAGTGGATTGTGAGAAGTCACATGGTATCAGGTAATTAGCAGCTGCTGCTCACATCAGGGCATAAATAGATGATGAAAGGCCACAGATCAGACATTAGGCGAAAGCTGGCTTCACACAATCTCACCTTCAACAAAATAACATTCGCAATGTTGGGAATAGTCATATACTGGTGAGTAAAGAATATAATGCATGCAGATGACATAGGAGAGTTTACAATAAATGCAGAGGTAGATTTACCATAAGCCTATATGTCAGGCTAATATTGCAATGGAGGTCATTACAGTCAGCATAGGTAGATTTAACATGCACTGTTACAATGAGATTGGAAGCCCAGTTTAGCAAATGCAGATGACAGCAAGCAGTGGTGGAATATTACCATAAGGCTATATGGGTCAGGCTGATATTGAAATGGAGGTCATTACAGCCAGCAGAATTGGTTTAACATGCACTGTTACAATGAGATTGGAAGCCCAGTTTAGCAAATCCAGATGACAGCAAGCAGTGGTGGAGTATTACCTGTATGAAGAGAAGTGAGGATTAATATTAGTCAACTGCCATGAAGTAACTGCAAGCCACTTCGCATTCATTGCCACTTTGCATGAGATGCCACGTGTGAAAAAACCCCAAAGCTAAGAAAAAGGATTTAAATAGCCTCAAATGAAAATTCCTAAAGTTAGCACTAGTCTTTTTCTTGAATAAAGTGTCTAGTGCAAAGGTAAAGATGGGGAGCCTGCCCCACATGTATCGCCACTGAAGATGAATGAACTTTCTCTTACACGCTCACCAATTTCAAATTTGACACAAACATTGCAGATTTGGTTTGCAATTGGAAAACCAAGCTTTTCTCAAAGAAATCGCCGAACTTGTCTTTGTTGTGTAACTGATCGGATAGGAAAAACATTGCTGCATTTAAGTGAGGCTTTTCTCCTATCTTCTGTCAGTGTAGGATAGTGTGTGGGATATTTTTGATGAGGGGAGGAGGCGGGGAGAGGTCAGAGGCAGAGAGTAGAAACGGACTCCATTTTTTTTCCCCACAACTTTCTGTGTGGATTTTCCAGCCCGGCAGCCAATCACAAGTTGAAGACACAAGGGCTGGCCAAATTCACATGTCCCCTAGGGTATAAGAAGCCGACATTTACCGTCGTCACCATTTTCAGAGTGTTACTGCTTAGGAACAGTGCTGCTGCCACTCCATGTTGCTCTATCAGTGTTATAAAAATAAATAGATAGCTACTCACTCACTTTTTAGATAGAATAGAAGGGCGAGAGTGGACATAGACATTTTGTGCTAAGAAAAAGTGTTATTCCTAAATCTGTGTGCATTGCTAAAGCTGTCATTTTTGGGTACAGTAAGGGATTGCCAAATCTTTCAGTTTCGCCTAAAAAGGCTGTGTTAGACCTCAAACCAGTTATTGCTATATCCTTCAGTTTCCCCTAGAAATACATATTTTTGCATCTAACCAGTGATTGTCAAATCCTTCAGCTTCCCTTAAAAAGGCTATGTTTGTCCTCTAACCTGTGATTTTCAAATCCTTTGCTTTGTACTAAAAAATAATTTTTTGGGGCCTGAAATCATTTTAATGCCAAATCAGTCAATTTACCCTAAAAAGGCTGTGTTAGGCCTCAAACCAGTTATTGGTAAATCACTGTTTCCCTAAAAAGGCAGTGTTAGTCCTGAAACCAGTTATTGCCGAATCTTTAGTGTCCCCTAAAAAGACATTTTTTGCCTGTAACCAGTGACTGTCAAACTCTTCAGTTTTCCCTAAAAAGTCTGTGTTGGGCCTCAAATAAATGCTTTCCAATTCTGTATGAATAAAACATGAGTTGAAAATTCCGAGGTTATGGTGGTGGAAAAGCGAAGGGGAAAAAGGTTGTTAGAAAGGGAAGTAGGGTTGATATTTAAGGTGTACATGGGGTAGGTGCTACTGGTAATCTTATGCTGGTTTCACACTGCAGTATTTTCCCTGATCAGGTTCCATCCGGTTTGTGTGCCAAAACCAGGAGAAGTGATATCTAAAAAGTTGAGAATGCGCAATAGGGTCTTATCTTTTTTAGACAAGATAAAAAGGTTCAAAATCAGAATTGCTCACCTGATAAGGTTGTGTCACACACAACCAGCTTGATCGCTCAGAAAATGCAGCTGCTGCTGGGACCGTACCTCCACAGGTCACTGCGGTTTATCAATCAATATTCTGGACAAAGTACCTCAGGTCCGCGCTGCTGCCAAATGGATACAAAAGACACCAGAAACAACGGTATGTCTGGATCAAAGTGATGACTTGGTTTATTATCTGACGCGTTTCAGAGCCACATACCGAGCTCCTTCCTCATAGAGCTCCTTCCTGAGGAAGGAGCTCGGTATGTGGCTCAAAAACGCGTCGGATAATAAACCAAGTCATCACTTTGATCCAAACATCCCGTTGTTTCTGGTGTCTTTTGTATCCATTTAGCAGTAGCGCGGACCTGAGGTACTTTGTCCAGAATATTGATTGATAAAACCAGGAGAAGAACCAGGAGAGGAACTTGCAGAGAAAAACTATAATTGAAAGATTGACATCTGTTCTGAGTTTTGGAGACACTCCTGGTTTTGACACACAAACCGGATGGAACCTGATCAGGGAAAAAACTGCAGTGTGAAACCAGCCTTACTGAAAGCAGTGCTAAACAAAGATTGGCTTGTAATTTCCTAAGTGAAGTGACAACTTCTGTTATTGGACAGCCTACTCCAATCTCTTTGCCAGCAGCAGAGTGATACGGGTTAGTGGATGAGGCGCAAAAAGAGATTTTGCTCCAGTTCATAGCAAGCACTGCATCAAGTGGCATGTCCTCCTTTCCTCTACCTTAACATCACAAACAGTACAGTACTCAGAGGCGGCGCCTCAATAACCCATGTTTACCCTGTGTCACAACTGTCCAACTGCACAACTGATTGTGAGGAAACACATATAGGCGATACTGCAGAGATGTTCACACATTCAATTCAATTCAATGGTCATCAGAGGTCTGCTCAAAGATTCACATACTCAATAGGAGGAAATCATCTGCATCGATGCTCAAAATATTTTGGAGTTGGTTCCATGGACGGAGGAAGTATAGTCCCAGCAGAATCCAGACCCTTGTCACCAGACATTAACCCCCGGGGTGGAGGTGATGATGATGATGAGACTCAAATATCTGAGGAGCACCTGCACTGTGCTGTGCATTCAGGGTAGGAAGAAGAGGAGAGTGACTCTCATAGCGAGAAGTGGGACAACAAAAACTATGATGATGGGGTTGAGATCTGACTTGGACTCAACCCACGTTCATGCAGCTGAGTAACTCAGCAGAGGAGGTGGATGAAAAGGAAGACGAGGAAATTCGGTTGTGTCTTCCTGCACAGAAACTGAAGGCTGCGATCAAAACAAGCACTGCATCTTCAGACACATCTCTGGTTCTAGACAGCAGCGGTCTAAGGTCTTCAGTTATCTGATGTGGAAAGAGCTGCCTAGCCTAGTCCTTTTTTGACTCTGTAAAAGATGACCCAACTCACGTTATTTGCAAACTATCTATCAAAAATTTAAGTAGAGGTAAAAAAGCCAACAATTTGACTACTACATGCATGAATGGCCACATAGCCAAGCACCATGCGTTATGCTGGGAAAATTATTGCACTAAAACAAGGCCTAGCAGGCCTCACTGTCTGCCCCATGAACCACATCCGCTGCTTATTCCTCCTCCGTAAGTGTGGCAAGTGTTGTCCAACAGGTGTCTTGCTGCAGGACCTCCACTTGTTTACCCGCCACAGTCGGGACAAATGACAGCCCCTCAGATGTTCTGGATGTGGACACACCTGCTGGTCTTGACTGATCTCAGACACCAAGCACACACATCTTTTTGAAGCCAACATAATATCCTCACCTGCACCCCCCTCACAGTGCAGCAGTGATTTTGGGAAAACCTACTGCACCATCTCTCAGCAGAGCAACCAGCCCTTGGTCACGCAGTTGTGGTCATAGAAAAGATTATTTCTTCATACACATCCCAAAGCAAAGAGCTTGAACTTTACCATCTCCCATTTATAGGCAATGGAAATACTGTCTTTCCACCTGGTGGATACAGAAAGTTTCCGAAAGCCGATAGCCATCACAGCCCCAAGTATCTGTTGCCCATCTTCCGTTATATTTCGAAGAAAGTTATGCCTGCGCTACATCAGCATGTTACAGACAATATCACTCATTCCTTGAGAAACTCTATGTGTCGTAAGGTACATATCACCACTGACACCTGGACAAGCACACATGGCCAGGGGCATTACATCTCCCTCACTGGCCACTGGGTGACTCTGGTGGCTGTGGGGCCAGGCAGAGAAGAGGCTACTCCCCAAGTCTTGAAATTCTCAAGACATTTGGGACAAACGTCTGCCTGTATCTCTTCATCCACTGCATCAGCCTTTCTACCTCCTCTAGGGCCTCCAGCTGTGCCCTTGAACTCTCCCTTAATGTTGCAACAGTCAGACAGAGTTCCACCCACCTCCAGACTGCGCTGCCCGATCTTTCCGCAATCAGGCAGTTTTTAAATTACAATGCTTTGGAGATATGAGTCACACAGCTAAATAGTTGTCGACAGCTATGCAGGTCGAGTTTCAGCAATGGCTGTCTCCGCTAAACCTGGAGCCATGGAAGGTTGTGTGTGATAATGATGCAATCCTGGTGCCGAGGCAAATCTTTACACATGTGGCTTGCATGGCCCATGTCCTCAGCCTGGATGTCCAGCAATTCCTACACCACTATCCCTGCCTGGATGAGCTGCTGCACAAGTCACAGTCGCATTGTGCTCACTTCCACAGTTCTCTCCCCGCGGCTCATCGACTATCATCGCTACAGCAGTCTTTCAGACAGTCAACAGTTTGAAATGTGATGCGCGACACGGTGGAATTCTACTGTGCATATGTTGCAGTGACTCTGGCAGCAGTGACAAGCCCAGGCACAGTATGTAATGATGCGTACAGTGACTCAAAGCAAGCCAAATGTTGTGCAAATGACGCTTGAAGAGTGGGCATAGCTCAAGGACCTCTGCACTCTTTTTCACAGTTTTGAAATGGCTACTAAGATGGTTAGCACTGACAATATCATCAGTAGCATTACTATTCCTGTCATTTGCATGCTGGATCAAACTTTGAAAAGTCTGCGGGATGGGGTGGTGGCACCAGAGGAGGAGGAAGAAGACGAGGATGCAGAAAGAATACCAATATCTCAAAGGTGCAGACTCTCGTGCCGGGTGTCATGACAACGCAGGGTGAAGTAGAGCGACAGAGGGGCGCTCATGGTACCAAACAATGTGTTATTGAAGGTGCAGGAGCCAAGGAACAAATGGAGGAGCATGAGGATAAAATGGTGAGGGACACAGAACAGTCAGGAGATGAGGAAGAAATGATTCCCTCTCTGTTGTCCAAGGTTGGTGAGAGAGAATGGAGGAAAGAAGTTTGATTTTGATGCTGCCACCAACACAACACAGACTTGGCCTTCATGAATGCATTAGACACATGAACGTCTTCTTGCTGCACTACTGTGATGGGACAAAATGCCGGAATGCCCGCGCTGCCACCAAGAATCACCAGGAAACAAAGAGTTAACTGGGCAGATTTTTCTTTTATTCTATCCTACGCTTTTCAGAGCCTCTATCTGAGCTCCTTCCTCATATGATGCCCATATTATTAGGATTAGATTTAGTGATGTCTACTGGGTTGCTACACTCTTGGATCTGTGGTACAAGAGTAAATCTAGCCAGATGCTTCTCGTCTTGGACAGGGAAACGTGCATGCTGGAGTTTAAAAAAAATCTGGTAGGTAGACAATCATAGGACTGGTTTCCTCCAACACATCAGTGAAGGACACAGTATGCATGGCAGATCTATACTTCCAACCTTGGCGATGTTGAGTCGTCAGCATAGAAACATTAGCAGCAGCAGTGGTTTACCTGTCAGAAACAATGTCTTGGAGTCATTTGACCAATTTTTTAAACCAGCTCATGCATTAGTATAAGTGAGTACACGTCTGAAACATAGTGAGTGACTGCTGAGGATGGTGCAGGAGTGTCTAGAGCTCAATATACATGCTATCATGGGTGGTCTGCACCCTTTTTCATTTGGGCTTCACTAATAGAGGCGTGGCCTGATGGATAAGCGCATCTGCCTATCCCTTGAAAGTGTAGACCTCCTTTCATCAAAATAAACAAGTCATGGATCTCCAGGGGCTTTTCCACCCCACTGGCAGACTGGACAAAGTAGGCAATGTACTTTTCAGCGTGCTGCATTCATCTTGCCATTCTACAACTTTTATTCTGGGTCA
Source organism: Allobates femoralis (assembly GCA_033576535.1). Lineage (NCBI taxonomy): Eukaryota > Metazoa > Chordata > Amphibia > Anura > Aromobatidae > Allobates > Allobates femoralis. Next base: position 211,073,137 of record JARQOC010000006.1, read on the forward strand.
GTTGATGTCACTTTGGTGGTACTTGGCCCAAAAGGTTTGAAACGTGGAGACTTTTTTGGGGTCTCCTTCTTATCTGTTTGCTGAACTTAGCAGGGCTCTGTCAATACGATGCCTACACATGTCACTCAAACCACTGTTACTAATGAATGTTTAACCTTGAAATGCTAGGCTAGGCCCTGTTCCAGACCCTGTGGCTTTCATGCAGGCTGCACCATTGTACAATTTTTTTCTGAGTCAATTGATGCCACTTGGGTGGTATCTGACCCTAATTTTTGAAAACTGGAGACTGTAATTGGGGTGACTTGTGTGCTTTGCGAATTTAGCAGGGCTTTCTGAGCACTATGCTGCACCCATCACTCATCTTCCTGTTCCTGATCAATGTTGAAACTTGAAATACTGTGTCAGGCCCAGTCTCATACATCCATAATGCACAATGATGAAAAATATAACTCTAGGGAATAGATAATTAGGTCACCTGGCACTGCTCCCCTGCTCACCTCTCCTGGGTCTGCATCCTCTCCTCCTCTACCGATCAGGCATCCGGCGTCCAGGCGTGCTGTATCTCAGAGCTAGTGCCGGGTCCCCTTCCTGTCTGCTGACCACTGGGCTCACACATCAGCACAGTCATGAATCTTATCAGCGGTGCACTAGGCGCGGCTGCGCTCCTCCCCTGAGAATCTAAGGGCCGGCACAGCTCAACCTGACACACTCCTTGACCAATAGCTGTCTATCCTCTGGTATATCAGGCCACCTCCACTGCTGGGAGGTGCCTGATTATTGAGTTCGCTTCTGCTTTGCTGGCTGTTGGTCAAGTCTCTTTGTGCTCTCCTCCGGTAGAACCATTCCTGCTCTCCTAACCTTAGGCCCGATTACCTCGAATCCTCCTTAGCTATACTGTAGTATAGGCTAACCCTATGAGCCGCCCCCCTGGTACTAACAGATGTGGTATTTAGACCCCTGGGCTTGCCCCTGACAATCCCTGTATAGGAGTTGGTTAAACTAGGACCAACTCACCCAGGGGAGTTCGGTACCATGGCCGGAAGCGTGACAGATAGCACTTTTTCTGGTGTCATTCTCTAATTATTTCAACTGTTTTGGCATCTTTTGGGCACCTTTTGAATGTGTTTTTAGGCCCTTGATTTAGCCTTCCTTTGAATTTAAACAGGATCCGAAGTTCGACGAATCGTTCAGCAACATGTTCAGCAAACATATACCCATTCGGTGAAACAATCCGAACACGAACTTTAAAATGTTTGCTCATCTCTAGAACCAAACCGAACCTGAATTTCAAAAGGTTCGCTCATCTCTAATCAAGGACTCACACTCCCTCTGCAGATGGTTGAAGAAAAAGTCCTGGAGTTGAGCCACACAAGTGTGGCCTCCCTTATTCACCTCTAAATGCTCTAAAATTTTCTCTAGTGTGTTTCTTTCTATTTTGGACATGTGATCACCATCCACCTAGCATCCCCTCCCAATGCATTTAAGGCTAGGTCCGCCAGTAATTTGGGAGCCAAATTATACATCCTCAAAATATTCTTCACCCTCTCAGCCCATGCTTGGAATGTCATACTACGCCCGTTGTATTTGGCTAGTTGCTGGAGTAGGACCCCTACTAGCACATACCCTCTCAAAGTCACTGCGGCTGCCGGGGAACCCTCATCCAGCAAGGGAACTGCTGTTGTGGAGGGGTCATTTTGTCGCTCCCTGGGGCTATGGGGGATTTTCTCTAGGCCGGGCCCGATCCTTGCTGTTGCTGGTGCGGGGAAGTCAGGGTGGCTGAAACCTGGTCTCGTGGTCCTGTAGGACAGGTTTTAAAAAGGGGGAAGCAGTCTCTGATTTTGTAGCTTTGAGGGTTAAGAGTTTATCGTGACGCCACCCGTGATGGGCGGCCAGTAGGGGTTGCTGTTGCTATGCAGGACTTCTGGGGACGATGAGAATGCAGCTGTGGTGGCATCGCTCCCCATGGGTGGAGTTGATCCCCAGGGCAACCGTTAAAGTCTAAGGCGGTAGTAGGCCATTGGGGGTGCGGGACTTGGTGTTCACAAAAACCGACAGACACAAGGGTTGCAGTCTCCATTACCTTTACTGAAAGGTTCGTCCAGGGCACCGTCTGCAAGAGGTGTCGTGGTTCGGATCATGGGAGGAAGTTGGTGTCCTCCACACCTGGCAAGTTTTGAGGCCTCCCTGCCACACTGCTCTTGCTGAGTCCTGGCTGCCTGCAGCTCTCCTCTCTTGTGTGCTGCCTCTGGCCCCTATGACAGGTCGCGTGAGCCCTTTCTGTGTTACCCTGCTCGACTGCTCTCCCTGACCTCTCTGGTGCTGCTGTGTGTCCTGGGCCTCATGGTGGACAAGCAACCTGGAATCTCGCCCTTCGGGGTTGGCTACTGGGCCTATAGTCCCTCACAAACTTGGACTCCAGTGTCCACTCCTACGCTCTGTACTGGAGTGAACCCGGCACTGGCTCCACTCCCCAGACTTGTTTCTCCTCTTCCTCAGACCTTCTCCTACGGGTCCCTTACGCTGGCTAGTCTCTGTCCTGGGATGAGCCTTACTCTGCTCCAGTCCATGGGACCTCTTCACAGCTCTCCTAGGAACTGAACTGCCTAACCCCGCCAACAGGCCAGAATTTTGACTCAAGTTTCAGAGCTCTCCCTTCTGGCCTGGCGTTGAGATGGTTTTGTGTGCGTGGTTCATCTGGTGTGGAGCACCATCCCTTGCTTCCAAGCACAGCTGGCGTGCCACATTCCCCCTTGGATAAATTCAGTACTCCTAGACTGAGGAAACATTTTTGTATACACAAAGACATAAAATGACAATAACAGTAAACAATGAACAAAGTCTTCAAACTGAAAAATTACAAAAACCTAGAAAAAGTGTAGAAAACAGTCACTACGGCGTTTAGTCCTTCCACAGATGGCTAAAGAGAAATTATTTAATCAAGTGTCTTTACAACAACTAGTCCTGTGGCTATTGGTTCATTTTTAATCAAAAGTTCAAGAATTTAATAAGAGGCTGGTTTCAGACTTGCGGACCCCTCCGCAGCGTCTTGTGGAGGGGATCTGCAAGCTGAGCGCAGGCACCGCAAGTCCCTATGTTTAACATGGGGACACAGGTGCCTGCGCTCTGATGCAGATTGGCGTGTGCACCCTGTGCGCACGCATTCACTGCAACCTATGATTTGTATGCAGGCGGATGCCTGCGCATAAATCACACACTCTCGTCCGCACCCTGAATGCAACATGTCGCGTTCCTTGTGCGGACGAGACTGTGTGTTTTGTTGCGCAAGCATCCGCATGCGCACAAATCACATATTGCCAGCAATGGGTGCACACGGCTATCTGCACCCGAGCGCGGGCACTTGTGTTCCCTGCACTTCAGCGTATTGCGGCGGGGAGTGCAAGTCTGAAACCAGCCATACAGAAAGTCCTGTAGGCACGGTACGGTTGGTGGTTGCATTGTTTCTTAGTTACTTGGAAAAACACACATATTCACATAGTTGCATAAAAGAAAACAAAACATATTTACATTGTAAACCTTTTTACCCTTTCCACTATTCTGGCTAGCTTTCCTTGTAATGGGTTGGAGCTTGGCCTATATTGCTACATGTGGACCTATGCAGCACTGGGGTCTCCGATTGACTATTCTGGTCTGTAGAGTCTACTGCTGGTGTGGTGTGTACACTACTTTCTGGTCTGGGTGTGGACCTGAGTGATTTGGGTATGGCAGCAGTTTCACTCTGGTTCAACATGGGACTGACGGGCTCACCAACAGCAAGGGGACAACTTCCTGGCTCCGGTCTCAGTGCTGGTCCTTCAGTTCTCTGTGGAGTCTGTACAGGCAGCGGTGCAGCCACTTGGGGAAAGGTTAGTACGGGGACCACAATGACTCCATTGATCTGGGTCCACGTCTTGAGGAAGTCTCCCAGTACGTTGTGTATCATCTCTTCTTTCCCTGGCTGAGACTGGGTTATGGCCAGGGGCTTTTCTTGGCTCTTCAGCTGCTCAGGGCATCATTTTAGGTGGTCTCTGGAGATGGTGGTAGAGGTTTCTCCTCCATCTTTGCTGATTATGCAGACTTTCGTGGGGTCAAAGTGGGAAGGCATCACGGCATAAGGCTCTGCCTCCCAGTGGTCATCCACTTTGTGGGTCCACTGCTTCCTCTTTAGGACCTGCTCTCCTTGTACTAGGGGGTCTGCAGGTGCTTTCTGGTTGTATGCCTTCTCCTGTTTTTCCCTAGCTTGGGCCAGGTTCCTATCAATGCATTCTTGCACCTGCTGGTACCTCTGTTGGCGCTCAGTACCTCCATCTCCAGGTCAATAGACAGCTTGAAGAGTCTTGCTCTCATCAAGTAAGTGAGGCTGAAGTTGATGGAGTTCACTGGAATGTGGTTGTACAGGTCCACTAGGCCTGGCTGCTTCTCTGGCAACATGCTTCTCTCTTCCAGTGGGAGTGTTTTCAGTAGATCCATCACTACTTGGTTCATTTTCTCACACATGCCGTTTGTCTGGGGATGATACAGCGTGGTTCTGATCTATTTGCACCTGTACAGGCTACAGAACTCTTGGAACACCTTAGCCTCAAAGGCTGGATCCTGGTCTGTCAGTACCCCTTCAGAGTAGCAGTGGGGTCTGCAGAAGTGTGCTTGTCCATCTGTGAAATAGTTTGTCGCTATTTTCAGGGAGCAATCTGTCTCTTATAGAGGCATAAATAGAGGAGATGCTGGTGATGGAGGGTTCTAACGCCAGTAGAGTATCCCACCCATTATTAATGTATTCTGCTTCAATGGACCTCAAAGCTGTCATGATGTGGTTGCGAATCTGGTAATATTGTAAAGTGTGGGACTTCGGCAGCCCAAATCTGTTCTGTAATTCCGTCCAGGTTGCCCACCTTGGTTCAGTAGTGTGAAACAGGTCTTGGACTCTCTCAATTCCCTTCTCCTGCCACACCCTGAATAATTTATTTTCCCTTTCCAGGGGAAAGGCCGGATGCCTCCACAGTTCCACGTGTTTGGAGATCCTCCATGATAGGTTAAATTTTTTGCGGACAGCCTTCCATGCGGCTATAGTATCTCTGAAGACAGAGGCTGTCCTCAGTAAGGGCGGCAGTGACGGGCCAGGCGCGTGGAGCGACGAAACCAAACTCCAGGGGTGACATAGTTCACTTTCCAAAAGGGAAGTCGGAATATCTACCCGTCCCTCTCATCCAGTCCAGAATATGTCTGGTTAGGCACGTTAAATTATAACCGCGGATATTGTGGAAATTAAGGCCCCCTCCCCCAGTGGTTAGCATGAGTGTGTTCATTCGGATTCTCGGTTTCCTACCCTTCCAGATGAATCTGGTGAATAAAGTGTTAAGTTTCCGGACATCAAGGTGTCTCAGCAGTAGAGGAAGGGTTTGGAGTGGATACAGCAATCTGGCGAAAGGGATCATTTTGACCAGGTGACACCGCCCAAGTAGAGTCAATGGGAGACCCTCCCATCTTTTTAGTTCATTTTTAATTTTAATTATTAGAGGGTTGTAGTTTAATTGGTATGTGAGACCTCCCGATCTAGCTACTGTATATTGATTCCCAAATATTTCACGTGTGTCTTTGCTAGTGGGATGCCATGAAGCAGACAGGGAGACTCTGATCCTCCAGTGTGGCGGATACCGTCTCCTTCCCGTAAAAATAGGATCTCAGATTTGGATTTGTTTAATTTAAATCCTGAGAATCTCCCGAATTCCTCCAAGCATCCCAAGACCCCCGGTAAATCCCTCTGGATAGCTCCAAAATACAGAGCTATATCATCTGCAAATAAGCTTACTCGCAACATCCTACGACCCATCTTAATACCCTCAAAAAGCATATCTGAGGCCAACCTCCTTGCCAATGGTTCCAATGCCAAGTTAAAAAGAAGTGGGGACAGCGGACATCCTTGGCGAGTGCCCCTACCCAACGGAAAGACATCAGATAGAAAGCCTCAAGTGCTGATCCTCGGCCTGGGATTGGAGTAAAGGCATCTCAAAAATGTTCGAGCTGGTCCCATCAGACCTATGTTATCTAGAACTAGGTCCAGCCATGGCCACCTGACATTATCAAAAGCTTTTTCAGCGTCTAGAGTGACCATGGCCGGACCCGGTCCCCCCCCCTCTCCACTCTCCCAGCAACATCTACCGCCATCAACGCCTTCCTAGTTGCCGAACGTCCCTTGACAAAGCCTGACTGATGTTCCCCTATTATATTAGGCAATATCCTGGCCAAGCGATTCGCCAATATTTTTGAGGCAATTTTCAGATCCATATTAATGAGAGATATCGGTCTATAATTTGCCGGATTTTCCATATTCTTGTCCCCCTTCGGCAGTAGTGTTATGTGGGTTAGGTTCATCTGGTCTGAAAGGGGGGTTCCTTCTCTCACTCCATTGAAAACTCCAGTTAGGCATGGGGCCACCAGGTCTTTTAGGGCCCTGTAGAAGCCTCCGCTGAAGCCATCCGGGCCCGGTGCTTTATTGGGATTCAACGTTTTAATGGTCTCTATCACCTCGTTAAGTTCAAAATTGGCATTCAACATTCCTAGGTCTTCGTCCGAGATCTTTTGCATATTTGCCTCACTCAACCATTCCTGCCCACCTTCTCCCTCCTCCCCCGTTGTTTTGTATAAGTTAGCGTATAATTTTCGAAGAATTCAAGATATTTTTTTGGGGTCTGAAGTCAACATCCCATCCATATCTGTCAAGGCGGCTACGGTCGCCTTAGGGCGCTGGCCAAGAGCCAGATTCGCCAATAGTCTCCCATCCTTATCACCGTGACGATACAATTTGGATTCCCACTCTGTTCTGTACATGTCTTCTTTCATCTTAGTCCATTTGTCAAAACTATTTTTATGTTGAATCCATCGTGCCTTATTATTCTGGGTTGGTTGGTCTTTGAACGCTACATATGCTGCTCTGACTTCGTCACTGTATTTTATGTACATAGTAGATATTCTTTTTTTCATGGTGTTGGTGTAAGCCAATATCTTCCCCCTTAATACCGCCTTGGCTGTCTCCCAAAACAGTACTGCATCATCTCTGTGGGCCGCGTTATCTGAGGCGTAGACTGACCACCATTCTCCAGTTATGTCATCTATCTCATCAAATGTCCTTGCGGTCTCGGATATGTTGGGGAGACCACCCAGCATGTCCGGGACCGCATCTCCAAACACAAGTCGACCATCAGGTGTAAAAATACACTACTACCAATCCCTGCCCATTTTATCGAATGTAGACACTCTATTAGTCAGTTAAAATTTCAGGTGATTGATCACATACCCATACCAAGGAGAGGAGGGAATAGGGTACGCATGCTTAGGGAACGCGAAGCGTATTGGATTTATCACCTCAATACCCTCTCCCCTAAGGGCTTGAATAGGGAATCTGAAATTTATTACTGAACTTGAGTGCTATGTCCTATTCTTCTAGACATATTAGTAGCCTAATCCATTATTTACCTTGGAGTTATTATGTGATATTCTCTTTGTCGTGTTTAGTTTTATTAGGTTACTAGCTGTGAGCCCGATGCAAATGCATCGGGATTCTAGAACGTGCGTTAATTTGATTATAGTAGTTATAGCTGTTAGACTTATGCAAATGCATTGGTTGTCTAAAATATGTTTATAGTTTTTTTAAAGATTTTTAAATAATAATCCAATTATTCCAATGACATCTTTAAAACAACTACATATATATTTGTATTGTTGATATCATATAAGGAAAATTGAATAATTATGTTGTAAGGGTCTTAGAACACAAAGTAGCAATACTTCTTAATGCATCAATCATTAAAATTGATGAATTAATAACAGTAATAGGTGTATCAGCCAGTTTGTGTCAGCCCACCAATCGCGTCAAGATGCCCTTACGCCTGGTGGGACCTACTCTAACTAAATCCGAATTGATATAATTTAGATATTTTTATACCTGGATTTTTCTTAGATTTTTTGAGGATTGTGATGTAAATAATAAAATTTTGTAAATTGATACAGAAGGAGTTACCAACTACAGACTTGCAGCAATATCCATGCAATAACAAAAAAACTTGTAGTTAACCTACGGTAAATGGAGTTAACATAGCTTCAGCAGGTGCATAAGATGCATCCACTAACTAACCACAGGTGACTGCAGTTGATGTGGATGACACTGCCGCAACTATGTTGTCTGCACAAACCGCAAGTTAAGTACAAATTACATATATGCAATTATGAAAATTACAGCAAGTATATTGTTGGTGAGTCCTTCATAATCAATTATTATCATTTAGTATATTCCTCAACAAAGTGAAAAATAATCTAAGAAAAATGGTGTGGTAGAATCTAATTAATAATTTATGTTTGTCCCTATCTATCTAAACATGTGGAACACACCTTGCTAATGAGATGTGTGTGAACAGCCGTCCCACCCGTCTCTTAGCTGTTCACAAAAACCTCTCCCTGTAAAGACTGACAATGAAATCTCTCAGCACATATAGTGCTGGAGCTTGAAAAAGTGGTTTCTATCACCCACTGTAGATATGTGGATGATACACATCTCTCATATTATTTTAAATGTGTGTCCACAAAAATATAGTAGAATCAGTATATAAAAGAATAAAATGTGAAACAGTAATTTTTTTTTTTGTTTTTTTTTTTTTTGTTTTTTTTTTTCTTTTTTTTTTTTTTCAAAAGATTAATAAACGGAAGAATAGTCATAGGGAAGAGTTCAGTGCAAAATATTCTTGTAGACAATATTTTTGGTAAATACTTTGTCACTGTTAGGCAGCAATTTGCCTTGGATTGGAGTGTCCACCACTTTGACTTTTACATTGGATCGTCTTCTCACTCTTGAAAAAGCCACATACAATTGTCCATGTCCAAAAACAGGTTCAGGCAAAAAAATCCCTACTTTCTCAAGTGTTTGTCCTTGGGATTTGTTTATTGTCATGGCAAAAGCTGGCTTCAGAGGAAATTGGCGACGTCTTAACTTAAAAGGCAAGCCGGTTTCTGATGGGCACAAATCAATCCTGGGAATGAAAACCACATTTCCTCCAGCAGACCCAGTAATGACTCTTGCTTGAATCATGTTGACAAACAAACCGGTGACAATTAAGCGAGTCCCATTGCAAAGACCTTTTCTGCTGTTGAAGTTCCTCAAAAGCATTACAATGGTGCCAATTTTTAATTTCAGACGATGAGATGGCATCCCTGTGGGTGTAAGTGAATTTAAAAACTCAACAGGGTATTGCTCTGGGTCCTCTGTCTCGTCCGGATCAATGGAATCATCACTAATGTATTCTGTATACTCTCCAGCAATGCAATCCATGATCTTAGAGTTGACTTGATCCACATCATCATTTTTGGGGCAAAGAATGGCATGTGATGCTGCTGTATTAATACTTTCATTGTCATTGACATCAATTACAATGTTTTCACCAAAAATATCAAATATTAGTGAACCTGTGCAAATCATATCTTCAGGGATTTCTATAACATCATCTCCAAGGTTATAAGAATTGGTCAATTGTCCATTTCCCAGCTGAAGTATCCAATTGCTGTATTCTGGATCAACAGAGCGCATGTTGTCAAGTAGTGGCAATTGAGTGAAAATCTGCCATTGTCTGGAATATTTAATACAGCTCTCCACGATATCAGTTCGTGTTCCATGAGGAATAATAGGAAGACACTGACGAAAGTCTCCTCCCAGAACAATGACTTTCCCTCCAAAAGGTGTTTTATTTTTCTTCGAGATATCTTTGGTCATAACATCCTTTAATAGTTGGTCAATGACATGCAGTGCGTATTTGGATAGCATAGTGGATTCATCAATAATGAAAAGCTTAGTATTCTTCAAATGGTGTGCAGCATCAGTATCATTTTTTATTCTTGAAACAGACGTTTCATTGATTGGAATAGGTATCCCGTAAAGTGAATGGATGGTTCTTCCTCCTTCCAATAAGTTGGCTGCAATCCCAGTACTGGCAGCAGGTGACACAGTTTCTCCTTCTCCTCTTATTTGACGAATTAACAAATCATACAAATATGTTTTCCCACTGCCACCTGGACCATCAATGAAAAAGCACTTAGCTTGCTGACTTGTATCCTGTAATGCTTCATTTATGGCATTATAGGCCAAAAGTTGTTGTGGATTTAAAGTTTCTTTCATTTCTTGGGCTCTTCTAAACTCCTCCTCTTTGTCGTATTGTGGTTGTAGTTGTTGTTTTCTTTTGGGGCGTGGTAGATTAAAATCCGTAAAGCTTTTGCCATGAAATTTTAACACATTTTGAACATCTGTCATTGCATAGCCTTCACAATGCTCACAGTCCTCATTGTTAGGGTGATATGCACGGCAGTAGTCTTCAATAAAATCTTTTTTAAATTCTTGCCACAACTCCAATGGATGAGCAGGAGGACCAAAGATACATATGTAAGCAAACATATCCCGAAGCTGTGCAGGCATGTTTAGAACACAGCCATCCAGTAAGGTATTTCGCCAAACACTGTCATCCAAAAGTAATCCAAGGGCTATTGCTGCCTGCTTAAAAGTTGGGTACTCGACTTCATTAACGGTCTTAATGTGCTCAAAGCTTTTTGCTCCTTTTACATGTAGTAACAACAACCGTAAATAGTAGCGTTCTTCATCTTTCATACTGACCGTATACATTCTTCCAATGACAGTTGATCCCCGTTTCTGCCTAATTTCCCATGCACCATCTTTCCAGACATAGTGCTCAGGAATTTGGCGGTAGAAGTATTCATGAGCATGTGGGTCATTCTCATTCAGTTCAAAGTAGGCCATAAGAGTTGATTTTCTATGCGTCATGGCAGCAATGTTCTCAACAGAAGCATCTTCATGAAAATAAAGTGGTTGTGACTGTGGCAGATGTACGGCAAGGCGAACAATGCTGTGTGATTGTTTATGCATTGGATAGGCAAAAATTCTCCAAGCTGCCTCCGGTGCACTGACGTATCTTGAATCCATAAATTGGTGAGGTTCATCATGCTGTATGTTTGTTTGAGAAATTTCAAGATTGGCTTTATCATGTCCTTTGTAAACATATTTGAATAGATACTTGACACTTTGAATGGACGCACAGATTTCCACATTTATATGACACTTATACTTTAATAGTAAGAAAGGGTTATAGGGAACAACCCAAGAATTATCAACCATGTGAGAACGGTGTGTAAATGAAGGTCCTGCATTGCGTTGATAAGTTGGGTAGGCATCATGTGCTATTAGAGTTTTTGGTTGGAAATCTTTTGGGAATCCTTTTTTACACTTTCCAATATCCATACATGGACAATTAGGGTTGAATTGTCCACAGGGTCCATGAATCATATGTTGCATCACAATTTGATGGAGCACAGGATACTCAGATGGATCAGGAATTTCTGCCCAAACAGTACGATCGACATCAACCTCAGTGCGTAATTTGGAATTGTTATCCAGAATAACCAAAATGTGAGCATGTGGTAGTCCTCGCTTTTGGAATTCTATTACATGAATCATTGCACAAATTCTGCCAAATAATCCACTGTTTATATCTTTTAATAGGGCTTCTAATTTTATTTTGAAGACACGGGCGACTAAATCCGGTCTGTGTTCCACCCTCTGCCATGGTTCTAAATTGTGGATAATCTCGCTCCATTTGGGATTACATGTCATTGTTATAAATAGATCTGGCCGTCCAAATTTAGTCACAATAGCCATGGCATCTTGATACCTCTGCTGCATGTTTCTGGGACTGCCTTCAAACGACGATGGTAAAATGACCGTCTTGCCAATAGGAATTCCTTTTTCAAAAGATTTTCTTTCCAGATGTTCCTGTAGTACGCAATAGTCCTCCACTTTTAAGTCTTTTTGATGTTGACGTATAAAATTTAAGCGATTAGCCTCAATTTTTATATACGCATCTACTAAATACTGTTGCGTTAGTTTTCCACCATTTAAAATAGGATTGAACTCAGGACGTACAGAGAGCAAATAACAGTAATACTGCAATTGTGTAATTCTCCGTGGCTTTTCACCTTGATGCTTCAGTCCCTCATGCCAGCCTTGTTCTCCATGCGGAAAAAATAACGGATACAGTAAAGCATCTAAATTACTGTGGAGAATACTGATTTGCTGTGTTTTTGGAGCTAAAGGATTGTTTGGGTCAGGTTTGAGATGAATTAAAATGTCTCTATTGAAGGGTGGCTCTCCATCGGCATGTTCAAAGACCACAGCAACTTCATTAACAATTGGCTTATTATAACGTCTTGGGTCTTGTTCTCGATCCTGTTTAAGAGCCATGATGATATTAGGCATGACAGTACCATTTTCAATTGCCTTATCTTGTTCCTCTTGTTCAACAAAACGTAGCATTTTGTATGCAGAAACAAAAGGATTAATGCGATCTAATAAGTTAGCAATGAGCCGCATCAATTTAGGATTACATTTTTTATTTTCGTCACACTGTAAACGTTGGTCATTAGCAGTGGCAGTATCTAAAATGTAGAGTTGGGCATAAGCAGGAGCTTGATCTGGAGCAGGATGTAGTGTTCCAGTACGGTGATAAATTTGGCCATGAATCCTGAAGCAATAAGGGCCATGTCCAGGTGGAGGAGCAATACTTGCACCCATAGAAGCAAAACCAAATGAACTATTGATACTTCTGATGTTATCCATCATATTCCGACTGTATGGACTCTGACCTTTAAGAATACATTCCAACATCTCTGGATACTGAGGTAACGGAACCTTGACCTTCCCCTTGTGACAACAGAGAGTATACTGTTTATCCGATGGCATCTCATCCATGAAATGTCGAGCTTGACAATGCTTACATATGAATATCATAGCGCCACAGGTATGTTCCACAATGCCAAAAATCACTATCTGTAAATCCAGGTGGATATGAAGAGGGAGGTGTAGGTAGGTAAATACGATTTTCTTTCTGCAAACCAACATAGATGAGACGTTGAAGCAATAAAGCAGAAAAAGAGTCAGGATCCACTTGTGTAACAGTAGAAGACGTCTTTTTGCGGTGTTGACGACGGGAGGCACCACTTTTACGTAAGCGGCTCTGTTTGGATAGTGAAAACTCCTGAGCAATTTGTGCCTCCAAAGGAGTTTGTTGTTGTTCAAGGCGAAAACGTTTTGTGCGTGATGTCTCCTGACCACAATGTTTACGCTTTGCTGTTGCTTTGCGCGGTGATGAAACTTGAGGAATTGTGCTTCTTTCATCCTGTGAACTGCTAGAAAGAGCTAGAGCAAACTGTAGTACTGGTGAGCTTACAGTTGGATCAGCAGACTGTAGTACTGATGAGGTTACTGTCTGATCAGCACACTGAGTTAGATCAGCAGAGTATTGTACAGATGAGCTTGCACTTTGATCAGCAGACTGTTGTTCTGAGGAGGTTACTGTCTGATCAGCAGAGTGATGTACTGATGGTGTCACTTTTTTTTTTTGACGGCGTTGATGTAGCTTCTGAGCATTTTTGGCCAACCGTAGTTGTTTTTGTTCCAGCGACTCCGTTGCAATGCGTTGCTTATACTCAGCTTTAGACTTATCCAAACGACATTGTCGCTCTTCTTCAGTTTCTTTAGCACGTGTCTTACGCATCCATCTGGCTTTGTACCCGCCAACATCCTTGCTAGTATCCTTTGAAGTCATGTTAGAACATACAAAGGTAATACTATACTTGGAGAGGTATAGGTACGCAAGAGCTTTTACAAAAGCTTTTTGGGAGAAAAGACTTCTTGAAATGTATAGAATAATTATTAAGGAAAATAATAAGTTCCAGATAGACAATGAACATATTGAAATATCATATTTTGTATGTCCTTATAATGTACCCCACAACATATTACAAATATATAAAGATGTTTCTCATTCATATCAATAATACTAAAAGGTCACTGAATACTTAAGGACATTGAATGTGCATAAATAATACCAATACCATAAATACCAATACCATCATCAAAACCATCATCAAAACCATCATCAAAACCATCATCAATAGCATCATGAAAACCATCATCAAAACCATCATCAAAAGCATCATCAATATCATCATCAATAATATTAGCAATAGCATTATTATTAAAATTAATAGCATAATTATAAGCATTAATAGCATAATTATTAGCATTAATAGCATAATTATTAGCATTAATATCATAATTATTAGCATTATTACCATAATTATTCGCATTAATAGCATAATTATTACCATTAATAGCATAATTATTCGCATTATTAGCATTATTATTAGCATTAATAGCATAATTATTACCATTAATAGCATAATTATTAGCATTATTAGCATTATTATTAGCATTAATAGCATAATTATTAGCATTATTATTACCATTAATAGCATAATTATTACCATTAATAGCATAATTATTAGCAAGCATTATTATTAGCATTATTAGCATTAATATTATTATTATTAGCATTAATAACATAATTATTAGCATTATTATTAGCATTATTAGCATTATTATTAGCATTAATAGCATAATTATTAGCATTAATAGCATAATTATTAGCATTATTATTAGCATTAATAGCATAATTATTAACATTATTAGCATTATTATTAGCATTAACAGCATTATTATTAGCATTAATAGCATTATTATTAGCATGAATAGCCTAATTATTAGCATTATTAGGATTATTATTAGCATTATTAGGATTATTATTAGCATTATTAGCATTATTATTAGCATTATTAGCATAATTATTAACATTATTAGCATTATTATTAGCATTAATAGCATTATTATTAGCATTAATAGCATTATTATTAGCATTAATAGGCTAATTATTAGCATTATTAGGATTATTATTTGCATTATTAGCATTATTATTAGCATTATTAGCATTATTATTAGCATTATTAGCATTATTATTAGCATTAATAGCATAATTATTAGCATTATTAGTATTATTATTAGCATTAATAGCATGATTATTAGCATTAATAGCATTATTATTAGCATTAATAGCCTAATTATTAGCATTATTAGGATTATTATTTGCATTATTAGCATTATTATTAGCATTAATAGCATTATTATTAGCATTAATAACATAATTATTAGCATTATTATTAGCATTATTAGCATTATTATTAGCATTAATAGCATAATTATTAGCATTAATAGCATAATTATTAGCATTATTAGCATTATTATTAGCATTAATAGCATAATTATTAACATTATTAGCATTATTATTAGCATTAATAGCATTATTATTAGCATTAATAGCATTATTATTAGCATGAATATCCTAATTATTAGCATTATTAGGATTATTATTAGCATTATTAGCATTATTATTAGCATTATTAGCATTATTATTAGCATTAATAGAATAATTATTAACATTATTAGCATTATTATTAGCATTAATAGCATTATTATTAGCATTAATAGCATTATTATTAGCATTAATAGGCTAATTATTAGCATTATTAGGATTATTATTTGCATTATTAGCATTATTATTTGCATTATTAGCATTATTATTAGCATTATTATTAGCATTAATAGCATAATTATTAGCATTATTAGTATTATTATTAGCATTAATAGCATGATTATTAGCATTAATAGCATTATTATTAGCATTAATAGGCTAATTATTAGCATTATTAGGATTATTATTTGCATTATTAGCATTATTATTAGCATTAATAGCATTATTATTAGCATTAATAACATAATTATTAGCATTATTATTAGCAGTAATATAATTATTATTAGGGTTTTTTTTTTAATTATTATTTTTTGTAATTTTGTAATTTTTTGTTTTATTTTTTAATTATTATTATTTTTTTTTTATTATTTTTTTTATTATTTTATTTATTATTATTATTATATTATTTTATTATATTATTATTATATATATATATATTATTATATTATTATTATTTGTATTTTTTTTATTTTATTATTTTATTTATTTAATTATTTTTAAATTATTTAATTTATTATTTAATTTATTTTTTATTGTAAGTGACATACATATGTTGAATTTTTTTATTCTTATTTTTATTGAATTTTTATTATTTTTTTATTATTATTTTTTATTATTTTTTAATGATTTTTAAATTATTTTATTTATTATTTAATTTATTATTTATTTAAAGTGACACAGAGTTCTCTTTGTGGTCCGCCTTTTTTTTTTACCATTGACATACATTAGCGGTGTGTCGGCGATTTTATGGCCGGCCACCTGGTTCTATTTGTCGGCCGTAAAATCGCAGACACACCGCTAATGCATGTGTATGGGATTTTTAAAAATGGCGCCGCGATTTCTGATTGGTCGGCGTTAGCAAATAGCGACCAATCAGAATCGCGGCGCCATTTTTAAAAATGCCATAGACATGCATTAGCGGTGTGTCCGCGATTTTATGGCCGGCTACCTGGTTCTATTTGTCGGCCGTAAAATCGCGGATACACCGCTAATGCATGTCTATGGGATTTTTAAAAATGGCGCCGCGATTTCTGATTGGTCGGCGTTAGCAGATAGCGACCAATCAGAATCGCGGCGCCATTTTTAAAAATGCCATAGACATGCATTAGCGGTGTGTCCGCGATTTTATGGCCGGCTACCTGGTTCTATTTGTCGGCCGTAAAATCGCGGATACACCGCTAATGCATGTCTATGGGATGTTTAAAAATGGCGCCGCGATTTCTGATTGGTCGGCGTTAGCAGATAGGGACCAATGAGAATCGCGGCGCCATTTTTAAACATGCCATAGACATGCATTAGCGGTGTATCCGCGATTTTATGGCCGAGAAATAGAACCAGGCGGGCGGCCATAAAAGCGCCGACACACCGGTAATGTAAGTGAATGGGAAAAAAAAGGCGGACCTGAATGAGAACTGCTGAGGGGCTCTTCTGATTGGCTGAGGGCAGTCTCCAGCAACCAATCAGAACAGTCCTTCAGATCTTATTGAGATGCAATGGCGGATTTGTCGTCCATTGTATCTTAATAAGAAAGAAGAGGACGTCGAAGGTGGAAGTGAGCGAAAAGAAGACAGAAGATCCCCGGAGCCGGACGAAGAAGCGGAGATGGCGGAAAGAAGACAGAAGATCTCCAGGGCCGGACGAAGAAGCGGAGATGACGGAAAGAAGAAAGAAGATCCCCGGGGCCGGAGGAAGAGGACGCCTGGCCGGACGGAGGGCGGACTTGTGGATCGGACGATCAGATGACTTGAAGGCATGTAAGTGATCGACGGGGACGTTAGGTTAGGGGACAGCGGGGGCTTAGGGCTTTAGTGAGAGGGGCAGGGAACATCGTCGGGAGGTTAGGGTCGGCGCTGGCTTAGGGGATAGGCGGCGGGGTTTAGGGGCTGCTGCGGAGGTTAGCGGGTAACGACTTAGGGGCGGCGGTGGCTTAGGGAGTAGACGGCGAGGCTTATGGGGTATCGGCGGGGGCTTAGGATGGTGCGGGTCGGGTGTTAGGTGGTCGGGGCTTAGCGTGTAGGGGTGCGACGGACTTAGGGTTTATCGGCGAGGGCCTAGGATGCTACGGGGCTTAGGGGGTAGTGGGTTAGTGGCTGTTGCGGGGCTTAGGGACGGCGGTGGCTTAGGGGGTAGACGGCGGGGGTTTAGGATGCTGCGGGTCGAGTGTTAGGTGGTCGGGGCTTAGCGTGTAGGGGTGCAGCGGAGTTAGGGGGTATCGGGGGGGGGATTAGCATGCTATAAAGGATATCTTAGCTGTAGGGTAGTAGCGGTCGAGTGTTCTTGCGGGTTCGTAATGCGGCAGTCCGTGTTCCAGGTAGCGGGTAGGCGAAAGGATTTGTGATTTCAAATTTCACGCTTTATAAAGTGGGCTGTGAAATGTGAAACCACAAAATGGCGGGGGGGCGTATAGTGAGTGGTGATAGTGCGGTGTGCGGACGTGGCGGTGGGTGTAGGGACATGGGGGTGGGTGTGTGGACATGGGGGTGTCAGCGGTGTGCGGACGTGGCGGTGGGTGTAGGGACATGGGGGTGGGTGTGTGGACATGGGGGTGTCAGCGGTGTGCGGACGTGGCGGTGGGTGTAGGGACATGGGGATGGGTGTGCGGACATGGGGGTGTCTGTGCGGACATGTGGGGGCTGTGTTCCATGGTCCCCGGGGAGCGAGTGGCTGCCTCCGCCGCAACGCGTTCCATGGTCCCCGGGGAGCGAGTTGCGGCAGAGGCAGCGAGTCGCTGCATGGTCCCCGGGTAGCGACGTGCGGCTCAGGCAGCGACTCGCAATGGCCTGGCGGCCATTGCTCGCGCTGCCTGAGCGGTAACTCGTTAAGGTGTTGTCCGGGCCTGTGGATCGATTTTGGGCCAGCGACTCGCAATGGCCGCTTCGCGGCCATTGCTCGCCCTGGGCCAGCGACTCGCAATGGCCTAACGGCCATTGCTCGCGCGACATTGGGCGCTTCGCGCCCAATGTTAAATTCGTATCCACATGACGACATCGCAAAGTGCGCGTGAAGGGGCGCTTTTGCGATTCGCGATTATATAATAGATAGATGTACTTAACCATATATTGACAGGTCTTGTATTGCTTTGATTTCAATGTTTAGAATGTATTCTAACCTTGTTTCTTTACTCTTAGGCAGGACTATTCTGAATGTTATTGAAGGTCTCCGCAGTCCCTGCAGTATCTGCAGTATCACCCTCACTCCAGAGCACAATCATCTTCAGCACCTACAAAATCGTCTTTCTAATGTGCACAGTATTTGTAGGCACTATCCCACCAATAAAATGGCGGCCGCCAGCACTGTGACAAGGAACCACCACTTCCTGATCTGATTCCCCTCCCTGGAAGGTCAATTAGCTCCCCGCCCTACCAGGAAGCACTGGAGGGTATTTAACATGGCCACACTTGATCACACACACTCCTGGCCTCCCTTGCAAACACTATGGACACAAGGTAACTGCTGCACAGCCCTTTTTTTGCTGTTTTCTCACATGTGCCTGTTATTTCTACTTACTTCTAATAGCCTGCTGCACTTTCTTTACAGGACAGGAGTCATGTACCTCCTTACAATTTAAGGGTATGTGACCCCTATAGACTTCTCTCAGCATATACCTTCATTCTCTTTTGTAAAACCTTTCTTATTTCTCTTTCTCCAGCGACCAGTTCAGTAGTTATCTCTCTGCTATTTTCCTCTATTAAGGATAATCACTAAATGACTCTTTGAGGTAATCCCATATTTTTCTATATACTTCAGCCCATATTAAGCAGTATTCCTAAGCATTGCCTTTTCATCTCATATGTTTACCTTGGTTGTTTTTAAATATTGAACTTTGACTACCTCAGCTTGTCTTTGCCTTATATATCTCTTTACAGTTTTCTATAATGATACCGATTCATCCTTTTATATACCTTAAATAGATTTTTTCCTTGCTACTGGATCGTTTCTATACCTACTTATTCCTACTCTCTGAGTTTGTAAGGTAATTTACCTGATTTTAGTTATTATACTCTATTCATTGTTTCTCTTGCCCCTCCCCTTTTCCTCTATTGTCTTTCTTCACCTTTGTATACCGTTTGTTGGTTTTATTTTCTTCTTTTTCTTTTTGTCTGAGACCTCTTGATTTTTTTATCTACTCCTTTTATTTCCTCTCACTCTTCCTCCTATCCTTTGTTTCCTCACCTACCACTTCACCCCTACACGCCACCATTCACTTACGGACGTGCCCACCACATATCTTAGTGCGCACGCTATGGATTTCACCACACTCCAGCATTTTGTACCATACACCGCATGTAGGTTTTTTTCTGTTAACATGTACTTTGCATTTATGTTGAACAAAATTGTGACTTCTTTTTGTTGTTATGTTTAATTCAGCTCAATTCCCTGAGTAAGGCTCATGTTGAGCCGAAACGTGGGATGATTTCGTTTCTGTACAATAAAATTATCAGCACAAAGAAACATTTCTTCCTTTTCATTTTTCATTAGTTGAGTGTGCCGAGGCTAATCTAGTATTACTTTTGGTTGCATTTTCCTCTGAGCACCTCACATAAGGTTGAGCCGGGTCATACTCTATTCTATCTACTCCTACCCAACGCCTTAGGGCGCTGGCCACGAGCCAGATTCGCCAATAGTCTCCCATCCTTATCACTGTGACGATACAATTTGGATTCCCACTCTGTTCTGTACATGTCTTCTTTCATCTTAGTCCATTTGTCAAAACTATTTTTATGTTGAATCCATCGTGCCTTATTATTCTGGGTTGGTTGGTCTTTGAACGCTACATATGCTGCTCTGACTTCGTCACTGTATTTTATGTACATAGTAGATATTCTTTTTTTCATGGTGTTGGTGTAAGCCAATATCTTCCCCCTTAATACCGCCTTGGCTGTCTCCCAAAACAGTACTGCATCATCTCTGTGGGCTGCGTTATCTGAGGCGTAGACTGACCACCATTCTCCCAGAAGTTTATTGAAATCCGAGTCTTTCTGCAGAAAGGTGGGGAACCACCACAGATAATCCGTGCCTCTAGGTTATCTGTCTAACAGTTCCAGTCTCACGGGGCTGTGGTCTGAGATCACCAAATCTTCAATACTAACACACTTCGTTCTATGGATGATCTCATCTCCCACCAAGGATATATCAATACTTGACCAGGCACCGTGAGGATGGGAAAAATGTGTGTAGTCTCTCCCCAGTGGGTTCCTCAATTTCCAAATGTCTCTCAACCCAGTGGTCTATGAAAAGGTTCGTAGGGTACAGTCATCTGGTCTCCCCCGTCCTCTTGTTGCTTCTGGAAGACTCCTGTCCTGTTCTGAAATTCTATCTTCCCCTCTGGCCATGGTGGTATTGAAATCGCCTCCCAGAACGAGAAAACAATGATCATGAGCGAGCAGTTTTTCCTGTATAGCTGAAAAGAAGGGCTTCCTGTCTGAGTTCGGGGCATAAATATTATGGATTTGAAACGTCATGCCTGAGATGTCTAGAGTCACACTGGCATGCCTCCCCTCTTCATCATGATCACTAGAAATCAGTCTATACGATAAAGATTTATGGATTGGAATGATCACTGATCCAAATACCACCCCCACCCACATCTTTTGCATACGACAGAATTCATTTTGGCTAAGGTGTGTCTCCTGTAGAAGAACTATGTCACCTCTCAACTTCTTTAGGTGCCGCAGAACCCTGTTCCGTTTGCCCAGTGACCTCAGACCCAGGGCCGCACCGTCCATTGGACAAGGTGAGCCCTGTCATTCAGGCGGCAGCCGGCAGGGGGAGCGGCAGTGCAGAAGGGGGCGGCGCCTCATGCACGCAGCCTCCCCCTGTCATGGCGCCGGCCGCTCACCCCGCGCGCACCGCAGGTAAGCGGCGCGACCCGGGGAGAGGGACAGAAGGGGCGGCAGAGCGGCCACGGCTCAACAGCACCCCCCCTGACCCCCCCCGGTACTCACGGCCGCGGCCGGCAATGACTGCCGCTGCCGCGGCTCAGGCGGCTCAGGCGGCAGAGGGGGCGGCAGTGCTGGGCTCCACCAGCAACCCCCCCCCACCCCCTCCCGTAATCGGTGCCGCGGCTCAGGCGGCAGAGGGGCTTGGTGCACCCCTGCTCAGACCCTTCACATTCCATGTTAGAATGTTAACCATAACTTGTGTGTCTGGCTCTGTTGGTGGCGTTTCCCGTGCTTAATGTATGTAAATTGACAAATGGCATTAAACATTTTCCCCATCACAACTTCCCAAAAGGTAACTAAACAGTTTTTAATCGTCCCTCTCGCTTCCCCCTCCCCCAATATACTTAAGTGAAGTTTCCGTTGATACGTGATTCCATGTCTCTTTTTAGAGTCCAATGAAGGAGATACGTTCTCCTTCACCATCAGGTTTAAATAAATTGCTTCCCTTTTTCCAATGCTTCGCCTCCCTCCTCTGCTCCCCTCCACGGCCCGATGTGCGTAATGTAAGGGCGTCCTCTTGATATATGATCTGGAAGAGGATGTGCTGGCAAGGTAGGAAGGGAACAGAAGAAAAGAAGAAGAAAAACATTTTTCTTCTTTATGTCTTCCACTAGATGGCGGCCCGATTCTAAAGAATCGGGTAGTCTAGAATCCATATATAGTTTATTTACTAA
Organism: Allobates femoralis; assembly: GCA_033576535.1. Taxonomy (NCBI): domain Eukaryota; kingdom Metazoa; phylum Chordata; class Amphibia; order Anura; family Aromobatidae; genus Allobates; species Allobates femoralis. Next base: position 211,095,220 of record JARQOC010000006.1, read on the forward strand.
TAGTTAGGGGAGTGCGGTGAAATAAATTGTGTGTATACAGGTGGCTCAGTGGGTAGCAAAGTATACGGTGGCTCAGTGGTTAGCACTGTATATGGTGGTTCAGTGGTTAGTACTGTATGGTGGCTCAGTGGTTAGCACTGTATACGGTGGCTCAGTGGTTGGCACTGTATACGGTGGTTAGCACTGTATGGTGGCTCAGTGGTTAGCACTGTATATGGTGGCTCAGTGGTTAGCACTGTATATGGTGGCTCTGTGGTTAGCACTGTATATGGTCGCTCAGGGGTTAGCACTGTATACGGTGGCTCAGTGGATAGCACTGTATATGGTGTCTCAGTGGGTAGCAGAGTATACGGTGGCTCAGTGGTTAGCACTGTATACGTTGGCTCAGTGGTTAGCACTGTATATGGTGGCTCAGTGGTTGGCACTGTATATGGTGGCTCAGTGGTTAGCACTGTATATGGTGGCTCAGTGGTTAGCACTGTATATGGTGGCTCTGTGGTTAGCACTGTATATGGTTGTAGCAAATATGTATCGCAGGGACTGGACACAGACCAGTGAGGGGTTAAATCTCCTGCCATCCAGGAGAGGTCAGGACCGGATACATAAACACACACTACCAGTCCCACTGACTCTGGTCTCCCCAGGGAGCCATGATGGGAACAGCAGAGGGTGACAGAAATCACACACAGAGGAAGCTTCAAAGGGAAGATCAGATAAGGGAGAGGAACCATCTCAGATAGCAGCTTCAAACAGACCCACAGAATTGGAGGGAAATCAGAGACAAAGAACATTTTTTAAAACATAATCTATGCAGGGCTAAATGAGTGATTGCCCAATCATAGGCCAAGAATTAGAATTCTAAACTAGAAGGCCGGTCTAGGGTCTGACCCCCCCCGGCTGGGTCTATATCTGGGCTCGCACAGCCGCTGCTGGGGTGTCACAGTTGATGGGTCAGTGAAAGCTGCTGTGAACATCCTACCATCTATTCCTGCCCTCCCCATCGGGCAACACAGAAACAAAGTGTACTTTTCTGTAAGTTTCTCCTTTTTATTTCATTGTTTGCATATGTGTATGTCATTTTATTATTTCTATTTTTATATCTTTTTATGTAAGCACTGTACCTTTTATATTAAAGCTTAAAACTTTAATAAGCTGAAACCTTGTTTGTTCTAAAAGGATTCATAGCCTAAGAAGTGTGTGATCCTGTTGATTGGCCGACAGTAATATTTCGGGGACTTACCCCCTCTGTATGTTGGTAAGTGGTGGCAGCGTGTGTGAAGCGGGGTGCGCGGTGTGAGTCGGGGTGTGATTGATGCTCCCTTTCAGCAGAGGACAGAGGTCGAGTGCTGGATTGAGTGAGGGGAGATTGATTAACCCTTGCAGGTGCAACCCCAAGTCACGTGCTGAGAAGTGTGTACGTGACAAATTGGTGGCAAGCGGTGGGATAGAATTTATTTCTATTAGAGCATTAGTGCCTGGTTTAAGAAATTATTCCCTGTACTAAAGAATTGGTGTCCTTGCGAGGAGCGACCAGTTCTACAAGGTTCAGCTCAGTGCTTACTTAGACATACTTGCAAACAGTTTCCCTCCCCCGTTTTTCTTTCTATTTTTTATTTGGCAAAGGCTGTTCATTGACATGGCAGCCCAATACAAGAAGAAGAACCTGCAGACTCTGATCAACCTCTGCGAGCAAAGAGGGATAGAGACTGCCGACAAGTCCAAGGATATGCTGGCTCACGCATTGGCGGAGCACGACTTGGCGCAGACCGATGAAGCACCTGAACACAGACAGAGTCCACCTCTGACAGGCCAAGTAATGCCAGTTCTTGCACCGGAGATGCCCTCTGGAGGTGCCAGCAATGCCGGTTCTGAGGAGTCTATGGACTTGTCTTTACAAATGGCCTTACAACAGCTGGGAACAGGCGATCCCAATCAGCGCCGGCAGCTTATTGTTCAGTTCCAGCAGGCTGAGAGAGAGGCTGCTGAACGCCGGGCCGAGAGAGAGGCTGCCGAACGCCGGGCTGAGAGAGAGGCTGCCCAGGCTGAGAGAGAGGCTGCTGCCGCCGAACGCCAGGCCGAGAGAGAGGCTGCCCAGGCCGAGAGAGAGGCTGCCGAACGCCAGTCCAAGAGAGAGGCTGCTTGTCACGGGTGGCACGGATGACAGGGTAGAGGCCACGCGCAGACGGTCCCAGCGTTTGGCCAATCAGCCATAAGGTTTGAGGACGGTCCGTCTTTCAGGGGCACTTACCTTCTGTGTAGATAAAGAGAAGGTATGATAAGATCTCCCTATCATGGGGAGACGGCTGGGAAGGTCTTGTGCTCGGTCTGGTTTCTACACCAGTATTCTGGGTCTCTAGGACCCAGCAGGTTCTTCCCACCTTTATAAGGAGTTTCATTGCCCTCCCTCGGTGCAGGTGATATTTCCTTGTGGACTCATTATCCTTGCTCCAGCAGAAGCTGAGGTTGTGGAGGTTGCTGTGCTCTGCTGCAAGATAAGTGTTTTCTTTCCCCATTGTCTGTTTTTTCCTTGTGTTTGTCTTTAGTTGTTAGTGGAGGGGTCTAGTGAACCTCTCCATCTGATCCTTAGATAAGGTAGTGCAAGGATCAGAGAGGGACGAGGTTCGTGGTCGGCGACAGTTGAGGAAACTGTATAGGGACGTTAGGGCAGACAGGGTCAGCCCTAGTAAGACTAGGGGTCACCCTCTCCCTCTTGTGCCCATAGCTTTAGGGACTCCTTATTCCCCCCCCCCGTCGTGGTCCTACGCTGAGTGCCTCTCCCGCTCCCAGCGTGACATTATCACCTGCCAATACTGTAACTGAAGGACAGGGGAGGAACCGATTTTTCTTCCTTTCCTTATGGATCCTGTGTCTGCTTTGGCCCAGCAGCTGCAGTCCCTGTCTTTGGAGGTTGCGGACCTTCGGTCGGCTTTACAGGGCCCGCAACCGCAAAATGGTGTCTTGGGGAATCAAGCATTGGGTCAGGCCAGACCTGAACCTAAGGTTGCCCTCCCTGACAGGTTTTCAGGAGGTAGAGATAAGTTTACTGTGTTCAAAGAGGCCTGTAAATTATATTTTAGGCTTAGGCCTTATTCCACTGGTGATGAGCAGCAGCGTGTAGGAATTATTATGTCGCTACTGCAGGGAGATCCCCAGTCCTGGGCTTTCTCTCTGCCACAGGACTCTACTTGTCTTCGCTCTGTGGATGAATTTTTTGACGCCCTGGGCCTCATATACGATGACCCTGACCGTGTCTCTTTGGCTGAATCCAGGTTACGCCATCTCCGCCAGGGGACTCGGTCGGCGGAATCGTATTGTTCTGAGTTCCGCAGGTGGGCTACGGACACGAAGTGGAACGATCCGGCACTCCGGAGTCACTTTTGTCAGGGTCTTTCGGAGAGGCTGAAGGACGCTCTGGCGGTTTATGAGACCCCTCCGTCCCTGGAGGCGGCTATGTCGTTAGCTATTCGTATGGATAGACGCCTCCAGGAGCGGAGGGGTAGACCTCCTGTTACTGGGAGCCATTCTCGTGGTGATTCCTGGTTACCGGGAGGTCACGCGGAGGGTGAGTCGTTCCTCCCGAGTGCGGAGGAACCGATGCAGCTAGGAGGTGCGGCGGCCTCGAGGTTTTCCGCCGGTACCTCCCGGGGCAAGGGGAAGGGGGTCTGTTTTTTCTGTGGGAAAGGGGACCATTTTATTGGGGCCTGTCCCTACACCCCTAAACGGACTGGGGGGCCTGGACCTTCTGTGACTATGGGGGGTGTGGAGGTGGTCGAGCGGGAGGTGTGTGTATCCTCCATTTGTACTTCCCGTTTCCTCCTAAGTGCGGAGGTGGCGCTGGAGGGCACAACGGAGGGTATTTCTGTGTTTGTGGATAGTGGTGCGGGGGTCAGCATGGTGGATGCTCATTTTGTAGACGCTCATGGGCTTAACTGCTGTTTATTGTCTCGCCCCATCCGTATCTATGCCATCGACTCAGCACCTCTTGCTCAAGGTAGTCTCACACATATCGTACATGACATTAAGTTGACGGTTGGATCCCAACATCAAGAGACGATATCTTGCTATGTTCTAGACGGTCTCCCCACTCCCATTGTCCTGGGCCTGCCATGGTTGATTAAACATAATCCCGTAGTGGATTGGCAGTCCCGGGACATTGTGGAATGGAGTGATTTTTGTTCTGAGAATTGTTTGGTTACCTCGTTTTCGGTGGTGTCTGCGGTATCTCTGCCCCCGTTCCTATCGGAGTATGAGGATGTGTTCTCAGAGAAGGGGTGCCAAGACCTGCCCCCCCATCGGGCATATGATTGCCCAATCAACCTCGTTCCCGGAGTTAAACTGCCCAAAGCTAGGATGTTTGCTATATCGGGTCCGGAAAGACAGGCGATGAAGGATTTCATTTCCGAGAGTCTGCGGACGGGTCACATCAGGCCCTCAACCTCGCCGGTTGCGGCTGGTTTCTTTTTTGTTAAGAAAAAAGATGGGGGCCTCCGTCCTTGCTTGGATTTCCGGGAGTTGAATCGGATTACTGTCCGTGATCCGTACCCCCTCCCTCTGATTCCTGATTTATTCAGTCAGGTAGTGGGTGCTAAATGGTTCTCCAAGTTGGATTTGAGGGGGCCTACAACCTGATTAGGGTCAGAGAGGGGGATGAATGGAAGACGGCATTTAATACCCCGGACGGCCATTTTGAAAGTCTCGTAATGCCGTTCGGGCTCACTAATGCCCCTGCGGTTTTCCAACACTTTGTCAATGACACATTCCATCATTTGGTGGGTAGATTTGTGGTTGTTTACTTAGATGATATCTTGATCTATTCCCCCGATTTGGAGACGCATCAGTCCCATGTCAAGCAGGTGTTACAGGTCTTACGAGACAATAAGCTGTATGCTAAACTCGAGAAATGTGTCTTCGCCGTTCAGGAGGTACGGTTTTTGGGGTACCTCCTGTCGCCGTTGGGTTTTCGGATGGATCCGGAAAAAGTCCGGGCGGTGTTGGACTGGGAACAACCGGACAATCTACGGGCATTGCAACGTTTTTTGGGGTTTACCAACTTTTACCGTAAATTTATTCGGAACTATTCGGTGCTGGTGACGCCTCTTACGGACATGACTAGGAAGGGGACAGATTTTTCCGTGTGGTCGGAGTCTGCTCGCCGGGCTTTCTCCTCCCTAAAGCGTTGTTTTGTTTCCGCACCTATTCTCCGTCAGCTCGATCTTTCTCAGCCCTTCGTGGTGGAGGTGGATGCGTCGGAGGTGGGGGTGGGGGCTGTATTGTCGCAAGGCCCTTCGCCTGGGAGATGGGTGCCCTGCGCGTTCTTCTCCAAGAAGTTGTTGTCGGCCGAGAGGAATTATGATGTTGGTAATAGGGAGCTGTTGGCTATTAAATTGGCTTTTGAGGAATGGCGTCACTGGCTGGAGGGGGCTGTCCATCCCATCACGGTTATTACCGACCACAAGAACCTGTCTTACCTTGAGTCCGCCAAGCGTCTCAATCCCCGGCAGGCTCGGTGGTCCTTGTTTTTCACGAGATTTAATTTTACCGTCACTTACCGTCCGGGGGTTGAGAACGTGAAGGCTGATGCATTGTCGCGTAGTTTCCCGGGTGGTAGTGCTCATGAAAGTCCCGTTCCCATCTTACAGGAGGGGGTGGTTGTTTCTGCTCTTTGCCCTGATCTGGAGGGGGAGGTGTTGAAGGTCCAGGGGGGCGCCCCTGCCTCCTGTCCTTCTGGGAGACTTTTTGTGCCATCATCTTTGCGTCTCAGGGTGCTGTCAGAGCATCACGACTCCGTATTGGCAGGGCATCCCGGCAGTAGGGCCACCTTCGATCTTTTATCTCGCCGCTTTTGGTGGCCGGGGTTGAGGAAGGACGTAGCGGAATTCGTATCTGCCTGTAGTGTGTGTGCACGGGCTAAGGTTCCGCATACCCGTCCGGCTGGTTCTCTCTTGCCATTGTCTATTCCTGAGAGGCCATGGACGCATGTGTCAATGGATTTTATCACCGATCTCCCGGCGTCGGCAGGCAAGACGGTAGTGCTGGTAGTGGTTGATAGATTCAGTAAGATGGTTCGCTTTGTGGCACTGCCCGCACTTCCTAATGCTCGGACACTGGCACAGGTGTTTGTAGGTGAGATTGTGAAGCTTCATGGAGTTCCCTCCGAGGTGGTTTCTGATCGGGGTACTCAGTTTGTCTCCAAGTTTTGGAAGGCTTTTTGTGCACGTTTAGGAATTGCTTTGTCCTTCTCTTCTGCTTTTCATCCTCAGTCAAATGGGCAGACCGAACGTATGAATCAGAATTTGGAGACTTATCTGAGGTGTTTTGTCTCTGACAATCAGGAGACTTGGGCGAGTTATCTGCCCTTGGCCGAATTTGCCCTTAATAATCGTCTTCAGGAGTCCACTGGCAAGTCACCGTTCTTCGGTGCATATGGGTTCCATCCTCAGTTTGGTACTTTTAGTGGTACTAGTCTTTCCGGAGTTCCTGAGGAGGACCGATTTACCTCATCCCTCTCCTCGGTTTGGCGGGGGGTACAGAGTAGCTTGAAGCTCTTAGGCGACAGGTACAAACGTATGGCTGACAGGAAGCGTGCGCCAGGTCCGGACCTGTGTGTGAATGACTACGTGTGGTTGTCTACCAAGAATGTGAAGTTGAAGGTACCCTCTTGGAAGTTGGGGCCCAGGTTTATTGGCCCTTATCAGATAACCGCCGTTATCAATCCCGTGGCGTTTCGTCTTGCGTTACCTCCCGCTCTTAAAATCCACAATGTATTTCATAGGTCGCTCCTCAAACCGTATGTGCCGTCGTCTAACCCATCTCCTTTGCCCCCGGAGCCCATCTGCGTGGCGGGGAATTTGGAATTTGAGATCTCAAAGGTGGTTGATTCTCGCAGGTTACGCCGTTCTCTTCAGTATTTGGTGCACTGGAGGGGATACGGTCCTGAGGAGCGGATGTGGGTGCCGGCGTCGGAAGTCTCCGCCGCTAGGCTGGTCCGCGCTTTTCACCGTTCCCATCCGGATAAGCCTGGTTCTGAGTGTCCGGGGGCCACTCGTGGACGGGGGGGTACTGTCACGGGTGGCACGGATGACAGGGTAGAGGCCACGCGCAGACGGTCCCAGCGTTTGGCCAATCAGCCATAAGGTTTGAGGACGGTCCGTCTTTCAGGGGCATTTACCTTCTGTGTAGATAAAGAGAAGGTATGATAAGATCTCCCTATCATGGGGAGACGGCTGGGAAGGTCTTGTGCTCGGTCTGGTTTCTACACCAGTATTCTGGGTCTCTAGGACCCAGCAGGTTCTTCCCACCTTTATAAGGAGTTTCATTGCCCTCCCTCGGTGCAGGTGATATTTCCTTGTGGACTCATTATCCTTGCTCCAGCAGAAGCTGAGGTTGTGGAGGTTGCTGTGCTCTGCTGCAAGATAAGTGTTTTCTTTCCCCATTGTCTGTTTTTTTCCTTGTGTTTGTCTTTAGTTGTTAGTGGAGGGGTCTAGTGAACCTCTCCATCTGATCCTTAGATAAGGTAGTGCAAGGATCAGAGAGGGACGAGGTTCGTGGTCGGCGACAGTTGAGGAAACTGTATAGGGACGTTAGGGCAGACAGGGTCAGCCCTAGTAAGACTAGGGGTCACCCTCTCCCTCTTGTGCCCATAGCTTTAGGGACTCCTTATTCCCCCCCCCCGTCGTGGTCCTACGCTGAGTGCCTCTCCCGCTCCCAGCGTGACACTGCTGCTGCAGAACGCCAGGCCGAGAGAGCGTTCAAGCTTCAGATGGCCCAAGTAGAGAGGGGTATCAATCCTCAGACAACCACCTCCCAGGACATAAATCTAAGGAGACCGCGTTTGGAAAACTTCCCTGTGATGGAGAAGGACACAGACTTAGATACTTTCCTTCGGGGGTTTGAGAAAACCTGCAGACAATACAATCTACCCCGTGCGCAGTGGGCATTGTATCTAGCCCCAGGACTGAGAGGCAAAGCTGCGGAGGCGTTTGCTGACCTCCCACCAGACCTAGATGGTGACTATGATGCAATCAAAGAGGCTCTGATCAGGAAATACAACCTGACCCCAGAGGTGTACCGCAGAAAGTTCCGGAACCTCCAGCGTGGACCACACGACAGCTATAGTGATGTGGTCCACGGGCTCAGAACCAACTTTGAACGGTGGATCCAAGGATTGGACGTGACCACCTTCGAGGAGATAAAGGATCTGATGGTGAAAGACCAGTTCCTGCATCTTTGCCCCTCTGAGGTGCGACAGTTCGTGATGGATCGGGAGCCACCAGATGCGAACAAAGCAGCGCAGATCGCGGACACCTATGAGGCCAATCGGAGACCGGAGGTGCGGAAGTCGATCATCACCAACGGGAAAGGGGGTAAGCCGATGACCACCATCCCTGCCCCTGCCAGCCGACCTTCCGGAGGTCCTGTCCCCGCTGCCAGCACTTGGCTGACAGCCGACGCACGCAAGTGCTTTATCTGTGGACAACCGGGACATGTGAGTGCCACGTGTCCGGAGAGGCAGAAGAGGAGCCCCTCATCTGAGGCCCCAGGGCCTAGTGCTGCTATTTTGTTTGTGGGTGGTACGGGTGGGAGTTCCAGGGAGTACTTGCAGTCGGTCACGGTGGGTAACACCATCACTGTGGGGCTCAGGGACTCTGGCGCGGAACGAACTCTCATCCGCCCCGAATACGTGTATCCCCATGAACTTATCCCTGGAAAGACACTGACTGTCACCGGTATCGGGGGTGAGCGCCGATATTTGCCCATGGCCCGTGTTTATCTGGACTGGGGTGTGGGAAGAGGGTGGAGGGAGGTTGGGGTAACCAAGAATCTCCCCGCCAATGTGTTATTGGGAATAGATCTGGGGCGGATGGTTGCACATTATGTTCCTGATAACCCTCCCAGGTCTGACACATCAGGTAATGTCCAGGTGAATAATGTGAAGGGTGATGTCAATGTGGATAATGTGAAGGTTAATGTCCAGGTTGATAATGGGAAGGGTAATAATGTTGATGATGATGTTGATGATTATGTTGATGTGCCAAGAGCTGTCAATGTTGATGATGGGCAGGGAAATGTCAATGTGTTGCCTGTTCATGAAGTGAATCCTGATGTTAGGGAACTCAGTGATATCACACTGCAGGTTGCTATTACTGAGGATCCCATGAAGGTAGCAGGAATCAGCACTAAGGTAGATGGAGGCAGGCATGACAACCCCAAGAGCGGTGGTTGTGTGCCACCTGCCAAGGTCACGACGGACTGTGACATGGCGGGTGCTAGCTGCTCCATGACAAGTGCTGATCAGGAGGCATCACAGCGTGATGGACCTCGTGGTGGAGGAGAACTCAGTGATGTCACGCCACAAGCTGGCATCGCCGAGGGTTTCCTCCACGGTGCAACATTGGTTGCTAAGGTAGATGGTGGCAGGCATGAGGACCCTGGGGAACATGGCCTCATGCAGCGTGCCAGTGTCACGATGGACTGTGACACGGACGTGGGTAGCTGCCCCATGGTAAGTGCTGGTCCTGAGGCATCACGTTGTGATGGGCCTCAGGGTGGAGGAGGACTTAGCCATGCCACGCCACGAGCTGGCATCGCTGAGGGTCCCCTCCAGGTAGTAGATCTCGTGGCTAAGGGAGATGGAGGCGGGCATGGTAACCACAAGAGCAGTGGTTACATGCCACCTGCCAGTGTTACAACAGACTGTGACATGGCGGGTGCTAGCTGCTCCATCCTTAGCAGGGATCTCGAGGGATCATGAGAAGAGGGAAAGGTGCTTTCTCCAACTGGGCACGAGGATGGGAACACAGAGCCCATAATCTGTCCGGTTGGCGGGAAAGCTGGGTTCCCTACCAGCCAGGGTGATGGAGGAGCAGCCTCCATGTCCTGTCAGAGTAGAGGAAGACCACCCTCCACAGTCGGCCTAGACGATGGGGAAATCGGGCCCATGGTTTATCCGACTGATGGGAAGACTGGTCTCCCTGCCGTTCAGGACCATGGGAAAGAGGTACCCCTGGCTTGTCCGGATGGGAGACTGGCACGCTTGGTCTGCCAGGAAGATGGAAGAGCAAACCCCCTCTCCTGTCAGAAAGGTGTAATGGCAGTCCCAACAGCCTGTCAAGTTAAGGGACTGTCACAGTCCACAGCTTGTCAGGGTGATGGGAAAGCTGGGTGGCTGGCCAGCCAGGCAACTGAGAGAGTGGTGTTATTTCCCGGGGAGATGGCCTTCTGAGGTGCTCTCGCCCGCAGATTGAGTACTGGGAATGCAGAGACCGCACTGCCTTCTGGGTCCTCAACCTGTAGAGAAATAACCAGACCACCTGCCGACCCAGAGCAGGTCCAAGATGGTTCCTGTGAGGTCGGGGCTTCCACTCCCCTTCTGGCTATCTCTAGCCAGGGGATTCAGACGGTCATAGCAGAAAATGACAGTCCTGAGGTGCTGGAAGGCCCCGCAGAGACCTCTGTCTCTGAACCTGAATGTCATGAATGTATGAATCTTGCTTCTGATTCCACCATTCAACACAAGAAATGGATTGATCACGCTGATGGCTTATCACGGCAAGGTGGGCCGAACCAGGTACGTGCTAGGGAGCCGACCTGTGAGTCAGCTCCCATGCACGTTCATAAGGAGGGAGGTGTAGCAAATATGTATCGCAGGGACTGGACACAGACCAGTGAGGGGTTAAATCTCCTGCCATCCAGGAGAGGTCAGGACCGGATACATAAACACACACTACCAGTCCCACTGACTCTGGTCTCCCCAGGGAGCCATGATGGGAACAGCAGAGGGTGACAGAAATCACACACAGAGGAAGCTTCAAAGGGAAGATCAGATAAGGGAGAGGAACCATCTCAGATAGCAGCTTCAAACAGACCCACAGAATTGGAGGGAAATCAGAGACAAAGAACATTTTTTAAAACATAATCTATGCAGGGCTAAATGAGTGATTGCCCAATCATAGGCCAAGAATTAGAATTCTAAACTAGAAGGCCGGTCTAGGGTCTGACCCCCCCGGCTGGGTCTATATCTGGGCTCGCACAGCCGCTGCTGGGGTGTCACAGTTGATGGGTCAGTGAAAGCTGCTGTGAACATCCTACCATCTATTCCTGCCCTCCCCATTGGGCAACACAGAAACAAAGTGTACTTTTCTGTAAGTTTCTCCTTTTTATTTCATTGTTTGCATATGTGTATGTCATTTTATTATTTCTATTTTTATATCTTTTTATGTAAGCACTGTACCTTTTATATTAAAGCTTAAAACTTTAATAAGCTGAAACCTTGTTTGTTCTAAAAGGATTCATAGCCTAAGAAGTGTGTGATCCTGTTGATTGGCCGACAGTAATATTTCGGGGACTTACCCCCTCTGTATGTTGGTAAGTGGTGGCAGCGAGTGTGAAGCGGGGTGCGCGGTGTGAGTCGGGGTGTGATTGATGCTCCCTTTCAGCAGAGGACAGAGGTCGAGTGCTGGATTGAGTGAGGGGAGATTGATTAACCCTTGCAGGTGCAACCCCAAGTCACGTGCTGAGAAGTGTGTACGTGACAATGGTGGTTCAGTGGTTAGCACTGTATGGTGGCTCAGTGGTTAGCACTGTATGGTGGCTCAGTGGTTAGCACTGTATATGGTGTCTCAGCGGTTAGCACTGTATGGTGGCTGAGTGGTTAGCACTGTATATGGTGGCTCAGTGGTTAGCACTGTATACGGTGGCTCAGTGGATGGCACTGTATACGGTGGCTCAGTGGTTAGCACTGTATACGGTGGCTCAGTGGTTGGCACTGTATACGGCAGCTCTGTGGTCAGCAGAGGACGGCGGCTCTGTGGTCAGCGCAGGAAGGAGGCAGAGTGGTCAGCGCAAGAAGGAGGCAGAGTGGTAAGCGCAGGAAGGAGGCAGAGTGGTGAGCGCAGGACGGCGGCTCTGTGGTCAGCAGAGGACGGCGGCTCTGTGGTCAGCAGAGGACGGCGGCTCTGTGGTCAGCAGAGGACGGGGGCTCTGTGGTCAGCAGAGGACGGGGGCTCTGTGGTCAGCAGAGGACGGGGGCTCTGTGGTCAGCAGAGGACGGGGGCTCTGTGGTCAGCAGAGGACGGCGGCTCTGTGGTCAGCAGAGGACGGCGGCTCTGTGGTCAGCAGAGGACGGCGGCTCTGTGGTCAGCAGAGGAGGGCGGCTCTGTGGTCAGCAGAGGAGGGCGGCTCTGTGGTCAGCAGAGGAGGGCGGCTCTGTGGTCAGCAGAGGAGGGCGCTCTGTGGTCAGCAGAGGAGGGCGGCTCTGTGGTCAGCAGAGGAGGGCGGCTCTGTGGTCAGCAGAGGAGGGCGGCTCTGTGGTCAGCAGAGGAGGGCGGCTCTGTGGTCAGCAGAGGAGGGCGGCTCTGTGGTCAGCAGAGGAGGGCGGCTCTGTGGTCAGCAGAGGAGGGCGGCTCTGTGGTCAGCAGAGGAGGGCGGCTCTGTGGTCGACAGAGGACGGCGGCTCTGTGGGCAGCAGAGGACGGCCCCTCTGTGGTCAGCAGAGGAGGGCGGCTCTGTGGGCAGCGCAGGAAGGAGGCAGAGTGGTGAGCGCAGGAAGGAGGCAGAGTGGTGAGCGCAGCACGGCGGCTCTGTGGTAAGCAGAGGACGGCGGCTCTGTGGTCAGCAGAGGACGGCCCTCTGTGGTCAGCAGAGGAGGGCGGCTCTGTGGGCAGCGCAGGATGAGGCAGAGTGGTCAGGGCAGGACGGAGGGTCGGTGGTCAGCAGAGGACGGCGGCTCAGTGGTCAGCAGAGGACGGGGCTGTGTGGTCAGCAGAGGACGGGGCTGTGTGGTCAGCAGAGGACGGCGGCTCTGTGGTCAGCAGAGGACGGCGGCTCTGTGGTCAGCAGAGGACGGCGGCTCTGTGGTCAGCAGAGGACGGGGCTCTGTGGTAAGCAGAGGACGGCGGCTCTGTGGTCAGCAGAGGACGGCCCCTCTGTGGTCAGCAGAGGAGGGCGGCTCTGTGGGCAGCGCAGGAAGGAGGCAGAGTGATCAGCGCAGGAAGGAGGCAGAGTGGTGAGCGCAGGACAGCGGCTCTGTGGTCAGCAGAGGACGGTGGCTCTGTGGTTAGCAGAGGACGGCGGCTCTGTGGACAGCGCAGGAAGGAGGCAGAGTGGTCAGTGCAGGAAGGAGGCAGAGTGGTGAGCGCAGGAAGGAGGCAGAGCGGTGAGCGCAGGACGGCGGCTCTGTGGTCAGCAGAGGACGGCGGCAGAGTGATCAGCGCAGGAAGGAGGCAGAGTGATCAGCGCAGGAAGGAGGCAGAGTGATCAGCGCAGGAAGGAGGCAGAGTGGTGAGCGCAGGACAGCGGTTCTGTGGTCAGCAGAGGAGGGCGGTTCTGTGGTCAGCAGAGGACGGTGGCTCTGTGGTCAGCAGAGGACGGCGGCTCTGTGGTCAGCGCAGGAAGGAGGCAGAGTGGTCAGCGCAGGAAGGAGGCAGATGGTCAGCGCTGGACGGCGGCTCTGTGGTCAGCAGAGGACAGCGGCTGTGTGGTCAGCAGAGGACGGGGCTGTGTGGTCAGCAGAGGACGGCGGCTGTGTGGTCAGCAGAGGACGGCGGCTGTGTGGTCAGCAGAGGACGGCGCGGCTGTGTGGTCAGCAGAGGACGGGGGCACTGTGGTCAGCAGAGGACGGGAGCTCTGTGGTCAGCAGAGGACGGGAGCTCTGTGGTCAGCAGAGGACGGGGGCTCTGTGGTCAGCAGAGGACGGGGGCTCTGTGGTCAGCAGAGGACGGGGGCTCTGTGGTCAGCAGAGGAGGGGGGCACTGTGGTCAGCAGAGGACGGGGGCTCTGTGGTCAGCAGAGGACGGGGGGCTCTGTGGTCAGCAGAGGACGTGGACTGTGTGGTCAGCAGAGGAGGGCGGCTCTGTGGTCGAGGAGGGCGGCTCTGTGGTCGAGGAGGGCGGGTCTGTGGTCAGCAGAGAGGGCGGCTCTGTGGTCAGCAGGGGAGGGCGGCTCTGTGGTCAGCAGAGGACGGCGGCTCTGTGGTCAGCAGAGGACGCGGCTCTGTGATCAGCAGAGGACGGCGGCTTGTGGTCAGCAGAGGACTGCGGCTGAGTGATCAGCGCAGGATTGAGTGGTCAGCACAGGATGGAGGGTCAGTGGTCAGCACAGGATGGAGGCTCAGTGGTCAGCAGAGGACGGCGGCTCTGTGGTCAGCAGAGGACGGCGGCTCTGTGGTCAGCAGAGGACGGCGGCTCTGTGGTCAGCAGAGGACGGCGGCTGAGTGGTCAGCACAGGATTGAGTGGTCAGCACAGGATGAAAGCTCAGTGGTCAGCACAGGATGGAGGCTCAGTGGTCAGCACAGGATGGAGGCTCAGTGGTCAGCACAGGATGGAGGCTCAGTGGTCAGCACAGGATGGAGGCTCAGTGGTCAGCGCAGGATGGAGGCTCAGTGGTCAGCGCAGGATGGAGGCTCAGTGGTCAGCGCAGGAAGGAGGCTCTGTGGTCAGCAGAGGACGGCGGGTCTGTGGTCAGCGCAGGAAGGAGGCTCTGTGGTCGAGTGGTCAGCGCAGGAAGGAGGCTCTGTGGTCAGCACAGGAAGGAGTCTCTGTGGTCAGCAGAGGACGGCGGCTCTGTGGTCAGCGCAGGAAGGAGGCTCTGTGGTCAGCGCAGGAAGGAGGCTCTGTGGTCAGCGCAGGCTAGGTGGGCGGAGCCATGGCGGGAGTCGCGCGAGGTGGGCGGAGCCATGGCGGGAGCCCCGCGAGGTGGGCGGAGCCATGGCGGGAGCGGTGTAGCGGGATGGCGGCGGGGTAAGTATACTGGAGTGTGTGTGTGTGTGTGTGTGGTGTGTGTGGTGTGTGTGTGTGTGTGTGTCCCTAACGCACTTCCGTCACTTTGGCAGCCACGTTCACGACGACGGAAGTAGCGCCGAATATGACGGAAGTGCGCTACGGCAATTATATATTAGATACAGTCCGTTCCCATCATTAATTCTAGGTCTCGAGTCGCAATTCCTCGCGGTATCTTCAGGAGTCTCGAGTCGTCTGCGCCATTACTTCCTTCCTCTCTCGTGGTGTTCTTTGTTCCAGACTCGGCCCGGTATTGTCTCTAGTATCTCTTCTTGGGGATCCTCCAGAAAACGATGGAGATAGAGTTGCTGCCAGGTCTGAGCACGTGGTCGAGGAAGCTCCCTGGGAGTGTCCAGAACTTGTGGTGAATTTTCTCAGGGCCTCCTGGCATCTTGGAAATATATCGGAGGATTCTTTCCTTCCGTAACCTTCAATGTGGCGGGGTATAGCAGTTGAAATGGAACGCTTCTTTTGTAAAGAATACTATACACTGGGTTGAAGAGCTTTCGCTTCCTCGAGACCTCAGGGGAGTAGTCATTAAAGATGGTAATTTTGTGGCCTCTTATAAGCAGGGGTGTTCTTTTTTTTTTTTTAAATGCCTGCAGGTTCTTTTCTTTCTCCTTATAATCTAAGTAACGCGCAATAGACTGACGTGGCTTAGACCCATCTGTAGAAAAAGTGTGGAAAACCGTATCAAAAGAAAATGATCAATTTAGACATATCAAAAGAAACTCTTCATTCATACAGTTTGTGAAAGTTTTTCCTTAACAGTTATTAATATGACACCTTGGTGACAGTCCAGCTGAGCGACACAAATGTTAATACCTCATTGTCCTTTGAAGGTGAAGATAACCCTTCTACGAACACACCATCGCATTATATATGATCAATTTAGTCGTAGGTACTGATCAACAGCACCAACTATGATTAGACAAGGGTCGCCCTCATTGGAAAAAGATTCTGGTATTTCTATATCACAAAAGAAGAAGGGTGGTTTAATTAAAAATTATGTTAAGGTAAAAAATGAATATCGTAAAAAGAAAGATTTAGGGAGAAAAAGAAAAAGAAATAAAGACATCACTGCACTCCTTAGAAGGCACTGAGGTATATTACAGGCAGATCCAGACATTAAAAACCTAATTTCCCCTTACCCCTCTATAACATTTAGAAAGGGACGATCAATAGGGGATAGGCATAAAACAACCAACAACATGGCTAGGAAAACTAAAAACAGTAGGGACTTTTAGGTGGGGACATTGTAAGATGTGTCCGTATGTGCTACCATCAAAATCTGTTACTAGTTCTGTGACAAGAAAGACCTATGAGTCTCGCAGTTTTGCGAATTGTAGTACACAAGGAGTGGTGTATATTATCACCTGCCCTTGTCCCATGAATTATATTGGCAAAACTACAAGAGAACTACGGAGACGTGTAGGTGAGCACCTTGGTGACATCAGGCATATGAGAGATATCACTGTTT
Organism: Allobates femoralis; assembly: GCA_033576535.1. NCBI lineage: Eukaryota > Metazoa > Chordata > Amphibia > Anura > Aromobatidae > Allobates > Allobates femoralis. The sequence continues at coordinate 211,111,475 of JARQOC010000006.1, forward strand.
CTAGACACGTACATGAGGTACACGGGGAACATATCAATTGTTTGAAAGTCCGTGTACTCAAAGTCTTAAAAGCTTCACCTAGAAAAGGTGACTTTGATAACGCTTTATTGAGGAAAGAATCTAGATGGATTTTTATCTTTGAATGCTCATACCCAAAAGGGATGAATGAACAATTAAACTTCGGTTGCTTTTTATAAGTGAACATGTCCCTGGTCAAAGTGTTATAGCAGGTAATTTTAGGACTCGGTTATACATGCCATTTAGGTGTCATTACCCGCAAAGGGAGCACCCATATCTACGGAGGTGGACTAATACTGATGTCCGCTGAGTATATTATCTGTTCCTGGTCTTTTTAAGATAAACACTTGATAATTCCCTTCCCTTAATGTCTTTGGAAATAGTATAATTGTTACATATAGACAAATTCAAAAAATTCCCCCCCCCCTTATTTTTTCTTTTTTTCATTTTTTTCTTTTTCTTTTCTTTTTTCCTTTTTTTATATCATCCTTTATATCTTTATATTAATTAATGAAATTTTCTTAGATGGCTAAAAGAATCTAATATATAATTGCCGTAGCGCACTTCCGTCATATTCGGCGCTACTTCCGTCGTCGTGGACGTGGCTGCCAAAGTGACGGAAGTGCGTTAGGGACACACACACACACACATACACACACCACACACACACACACACACACACACACACACACTCCAGTATACTTACCCCGCCGCCATCCTGCTACACCGCTCCCGCCATGGCTCCGCCCACTCCGCGTGGCTCCCGCCATGGCTCCGCCCACCTCGCGGGGCTCCCGCCATGGCTCCGCCCACCTCACGGGGCTCCCGCCATGGCTCCGCCCACCTCGCGGGGCTCCCGCCATGGCTCCGCCCACCTCGCGAGACTCCCACCATGGCTCTGCCCACCTAGCCTGCGCTGACCACAGAGCCTCCTTCCTGGGCTGACCACAGAGCCGCTGTCCTCTGCTGACCACAGAGCCTCCTTCCTGTGCTGACCACAGAGCCTCCTTCCTGCGCTGACCACTCGACCACAGAGCCTCCTTCCTGCGCTGACCACAGACCCGCCGTCCTCTGCTGACCACAGAGCCTCCTTCCTGCGCTGACCACAGAGCCGCCGTCCTCTGCTCAACACAGAGCCGCCGTCCTCTGCTCACCACAGAGCCCCCGTCCTCTGCTCACCACAGAGCCCCCGTCCTCTGCTCACCACAGAGCCCCCGTCCTCTGCTCACCACAGAGCCCCCGTCCTCTGCTCACCACAGAGCCCCCGTCCTCTGCTCACCACAGAGCCCCGTCCTCTCTCACCACAGAGCCCCAGTCCTCTGCTCACCACAGAGCCCCCGTCCTCTGCTCACCACAGAGCCCCCGTCCTCTGCTCACCACAGAGCCCCGTCCTCTGCTCACCACAGAGCCCCAGTCCTTTGCCCACCACAGAGCCCCAGTCCTTTGCCCACCACAGAGCCCCAGTCCTTTGCCCACCACAGAGCCCCGTCCTCTGCTCACCACAGAGCCCCAGTCCTCTGCTCACCACAGAGCCCCCGTCCTCTGCTGACCACAGAGCCGCCGTCCTCTCCTGACCACAGAGCCGCCGTCCTCTCCTGACCACAGAGCCGCCGTCCTCTGCTGACGTAAAGAGCCCCCCGTCCTCTGCTGACCACACAGCCGCCGTCCTCTGCTGACCACACAGCCGCCGTCCTCTGCTGACCACACAGCTGCCGTCCTCTGCTGACCACTGAGCCGCCGTCCTCTGCTGACCACAGAGCCGCCGTCTTCTGCTGACCACAGAGCCGCCGTCCTCTGCTGACCACAGAGCCGCCACCTCTGCTGACCACAGTGCCGCCGTCCTCTGCTGACCACATGAGCCACGTCCTCTGCTGACCACATAGCCCCCGTCCTCTGCTGACCACAGAGCCCCCGTCCTCTGCTGACCACAGAGCCCCCGTCCTCTGCTGACCACAGAGCCCCCGTCCTCTGCTGACCACACAGCCCCCGTCCTCTGCTGACCACACAGCCCCCGTCCTCTGCTGACCACTGAGCCGCCGTCCTCTGCTGACCACCGACCCTCCGTCCTGCCCTGACCACTCTGCCTCCATCCTGCGCTCACCACTCTGCCTCCGTCCTGCGCTCACCACTCTGCCTCCATCCTGCGCTCACTACTCTGCCTCCGTCCTGCGCTCACCACTCTGCCTCTGTCCTGCGCTCACCACTCTGCCTCCGTCCTGCGCTCACCACTCTGCCTCCGTCCTGCGCTCACCACTCTGCCTCCGTCCTGCGCTCACCACTCTGCCTCCGTCCTGCGCTCACCACTCTGCCTCGTCCTGAGCTCACCACTGAGCCTCCTTCCTGTGCTGACCACTGAGCCTCCATCCTGTGCTGACCACTGAGCCTCCATCCTGTGCTGACCACTGAGCCTCCATCCTGTGCTGACCACTCAATCCTGTACTGACCACTCAGCCGCCGTCCTCTGCTGACCACAGAGCCGCCGTCCTCTGCTGACCACAGAGCCGCCGTCCTCTGCTGACCACAGAGCCGCCGTCCTCTGCTGACCACAGAGCCTCCATCCTGTGCTGACCACTGACCCTCCATCCTGTGCTGACCACTCAATCCTGTGCTGACCACTCAGCCGCCCTCCTCTCTGACCAGAGCCCTCTGCTGACACAGAGCCGCCCTCCTCTGCTGACACAGAGCCGCCCTCCTCTGCTGACCACAGAGCGCCCCCTCCTCTACTGACCACAGAGCCGCCCTCCTCTGCTGACCACAGAGCCGCCCTCCTCTGCTGACCACAGAGCCGCCCTCCTCTGCTGACCACAGAGCCCCCGTCCTCTGCTGACCACACAGCTGCCCTTCTCTGCTGACCACAGAGCCCCCGTCCTCTGCTGACCACACAGCCGCCGTTCTCTGCTGACCACTTAGCCGCCGTACTCTGCTGACCACTGAGCCGCCGTCCTCTGCTGACCACCGACCCTCCGTCCTGCGCTCACCACTCTGCCTCTGTCCTGCGCTCACCACTCTGCCTCCGTCTTGCGCTCACCACTCTGCCTCCGTCCTGCGCTCACCACTCTGCCTCCGTCCTGCGCTCACCACTCTGCCTCTGTCCTGCGCTCACCACTCTGCCTCCGTCCTGCGCTCACCACTCTGCCTCCGTCCTGCGCTCACCACTCTGCCTCCGTCTTGCGCTCACCACTCTGCCTCCGTCCTGCGCTCACACTACTGGCCTCCTTCCTGCACTACCACTGAGCCTCCTCCTGCGCTGACCACTTGAGCCTCCATCCTGCCCGTCCGCTGACCACTGACCTCATCCTGTTGCTGACCACTGAGCCTCCATCCTGTGCTGACCACCAGAGCCCTCCATCCCTTGCTGACACCAGAGCCTCCATCCTGTGCTGACCACTCAATCCTGTACTGACCACTCAGCCACCGTCCACTGCTGACCACAGAGCCTCCGTCCTCTGCTGACCACAGAGCCGCCGTCCTCTGCTGACCACAGAGCCGCCGTCCTCTGCTGACCACAGAGCCGCCGTCCTCTGCTGACCACAGAGCCTCCATCCTGTGCTGACCACTGACCCTCCATCCTGTGCTGACCACTCAATCCTGTGCTGACCACTCAGCCGCCCTCCTCTGCTGACCACAGAGCCGCCCTCCTCTGCTGACTACAGAGCCGCCCTCCTCTGCTGACCACAGAGCCGCCCTCCTCTGCTGACCACAGAGCCGCCCTCCTCTGCTGACCACAGAGCCACCCTCCTCTGCTGACCACAGAGCCCCCGTCCTCTGCTGACCACACAGCTGCCCTCCTCTGCTGACCACAGAGCCCCCGTCCTCTGCTGACCACACAGCCGCCGTTCTCTGCTGACCACTTAGCCGCCGTACTCTGCTGACCACTGAGCCGCCGTCCTCTGCTGACCACCGACCCTCCGTCCTGCGCTCACCACTCTGCCTCCGTCCTGCGCTCACCACTCTGCCTCCGTCTTGCGCTCACCACTCTGCCTCCGTCCTGCGCTCACCACTCTGCCTCCGTCCTGCGCTCACCACTCTGCCTCCGTCCTGCGCTCACCACTCTGCCTCCGTCCTGCGCTCACCACTCTGCCTCCGTCCTGCGCTCACCACTCTGCCTCCGTCTTGCGCTCACCACTCTGCCTCCGTCCTGCGCTCACCACTGAGCCTTCTTCCTGCACTGACCACTGAGCCTCCATCCTGCGCTGACCACTGAGCCTCCATCCTGTGCTGACCACTGAGCCTCCATCCTGTGCTGACCACTGAGCCTCCATCCTGTGCTGACCACAGAGCCTCCATCCTGTGCTGACCACAGAGCCTCCATCCTGTGCTGACCACTCAATCCTGTACTGACCACTCAGCCACCGTCCACTGCTGACCACAGAGCCTCCGTCCTCTGCTGACCACAGAGCCGCCGTCCTCTGCTGACCACAGAGCCGCCGTCCTCTGCTGACCACAGAGCCGCCGTCCTCTGCTGACCACAGAGCCGCCGTCCTCTGCTGACCACAGAGCCGCCGTCCTCTGCTGACCACAGAGCCGCCGTCCTCTGCTGACCACAGAGCCGCCGTCCTCTGCTGACCACAGAGCCGCCGTCCTCTGCTGACCACAGAGCCGCCGTCCTCTGCTGACCACAGAGCCGCCGTCCTCTGCTTACCACAGAGCCGCCGTCCTCTGCTTACCACAGAGCCGCCGTCCTCTGCTGACCACAGAGCTGCCGTCCTCTGCTGACCACAGAGCCACCGTCCTATGCTGACCACTGAGCCTCCATCCTGTGCTGACCACTGACCCTCCATCCTGTGCTGACCACTCAATCCTGTGCTGACCACTCAGCCGCCGTCCTCTGCTGACCACAGAGCCGCCCTCCTCTGCTGACCACAGAGCCGCCCTCCTCTGCTGACCACAGAGCCGCCCTCCTCTGCTGACCACAGAGCCGCCCTCCTCTGCTGACCACAGAGCCGCCCTCCTCTGCTGACCACAGAGCCGCCCTCCTCTGCTGACCACAGAGCCGCCCTCCTCTGCTGACCACAGAGCCGCCCTCCTCTGCTGACCACAGAGCCGCCCTCCTCTGCTGACCACAGAGCCGCCCTCCTCTGCTGACCACAGAGCCGCCCTCCTCTGCTGACCACAGAGCTCCCGTCCTCTGCTGACCACAGAGCCCCCGTCCTCTGCTGACCACAGAGCCCCCGTCCTCTGCTGACCACAGAGCCCCGTCCTCTGCTGACCACAGAGCCCCCGTCCTCTGCTGACCACAGAGCCCCCGTCCTCTGCTGACCACAGAGCCCTAGTCCTCTGCTGACCACAGAGCTGCCGTCCTCTGCTGACCACAGAGCGGCCGTCCTGCGCTCACCACTCTGCCTCCTTCCTGCGCTTACCACTCTGCCTCCTTCCTGCGCTGACCACTCTGCCTCCTTCCTGCTCTGACCACAGAGCCGCCGTCCTCTGCTGACCACAGAGCCGCCGTACTCTGCTAACCACTGAGCCACCGTATACTCTGCTACCCACTGAGCCACCTGTATACACACAATTCATTTCACCGCACTCCCCTAACTATTAGTAAATAAACTATATATGGATTCTAGACTATCCGATTGTTTAGAATCGGGCCGCCATCTAGTCTAATAAACTTAAGGCACTTCCGTCATATTCGGCGCTGTTTCCGTCGTCGTGTCTGTGGCTGCCTCTCAAACCCTAACTCGCAATGCCTTTGCGAGTCCTTGCAGTGTCTCTCTCTCTCCTCCCCCCCACAGCTTGCAGGACCTGAGATGATGTCACTGGTATGGGCGGGGCTATATCACATGACTGTGACATCATCACAGGCACTTTAATCGCTGCAGTGTCAGCACAGGAGACATCATGCCGCTGTCTCACATCAGACGTGTCCTCATCAGTGATTCTCTGCCTCTGACATCCTGCGATCACAAGGGAACATAGAGGTGACAGAGGACCCCGGACTGAGCCCCCAAGAGCTGATCTCCAGGATACAGGTGAGAGGAGGCTGCACACGAGCAATGCTCTGCAGACAGGAGGGGACTGCACAGGAGCAATGCTCTGCAGACAGGAGGGGGCTGCACAGGAGCTATGCTCTGCAGAGAGGAGGCTGCCCAGGAGCATTGCTCTGCATGAGGGCAGGCTGCACAGGAGCAATGCTCTGCAGAGGGGAGGCTGCACAGGAGCATTGCTCTGCATGAGGGGAGGCTGCACAGCAGCAATGCTCTGCAAAGAGGAGGCTGCACAGGAGCAATGCTCTGCAGAGAGGAGGCTGCACAGGAGCATTGCTCTGCAGAGAGGAGGCTACACAGAAGCATTGCTCTGCAGAGAGGAGGCTGCACAGGAGCAATGCTCTGCAGAGAGAAGGCTGCACAGGAGCAATGCTCTGCAGAGGGGAGGCTGCACAGGACCATTGCTCTGCGCAGAGGAGGCTGCACAGGAGCAATGCTCTGCAAAGAGGAGGCTGCACAGGAGCAATGCTCTGCAGAGAGGAGGCTACACAGGAGCAATGCTCTGCAGAGGGGAGGCTGCACAGGACCATTGCTCTGCACAGAGGAGGCTGCACAGGAGCAATGCTCTGCAGAGGGAGGCTGCACAGGAGCAATGCTCTGCAGAGGGAGGCTACACAGGAGCATTGCTCTGCATGAGGGAGGCTGCACAGCAGCAATGCTCTGCAAAGAGGCTGCACAGGAGCAATGCTCCACTGAGCCACCGTATACAGTGCTAACCACTGAGCCACCGTATACAGTGCCAACCACTGAGCCACCGTATACAGTGCTAACCACTGAGCCACCATACAGTGCTAACCACTGAAACCACCATATACAGTGCTAACCACTGAGCCACCGTATACTCTGCTACCCACTGAGCCACCTGTATACACACAATTCATTTCACCGCACTCCCCTATTAGTAAATAAACTATATATGGATTCTAGACTACCCGATTCTTTAGAATCGGGCCGCCATCTAGTCTAATATATAATTACCTTAAGGCACTTCCGTCATATTCGGCGCTGTTTCCGTCGTCGTGTCTGTGGCTGCCTCTCAAACCCTAACTCGCAATGCCTTTGTGAGTCCTTGCAGAGTCTCTCTCTCTCCTCCCCCCCACGGCTTGCAGGACCTGAGATGATGTCACTGGTATGGGCGGGGCTATATCACATGACTGTGACATCATCACAGGCACTTTAATTGCTGCAGTGTCAGCACAGGAGACATCATGCCGCTGTCTCACATCAGACGTGTCCTCATCAGTGATTCTCTGCCTCTGACATCCTGCGATCACAAGGGAACATAGAGGTGACAGAGGACCCCGGACATAGCCCCCAAGAGCTGATCTCCAGGATACAGGTGAGAGGAGGCTGCACACGAGCAATGCTCTGCAGACAGGAGGGGACTGCACAGGAGCAATGCTCTGCAGACAGGAGGGGGCTGCACAGGAGCTATGCTCTGCAGAGAGGAGGCTGCACAGAAGCATTGCTCTGCATGAGGGCAGGCTGCACAGGAGCAATGCTCTGCAGAGGGGAGGCTGCAGAGGAGCATTGCTCTGCATGAGGGGAGGCTGCACAGCAGCAATGCTCTGCAAAGAGGAGGCTGCACAGGAGCAATGCTCTGCAGAGAGGAGGCTGCACAGGAGCATTGCTCTGCAGAGAGGAGGCTACACAGAAGCATTGCTGTGCAGAGAGGAGGCTGCACAGGAGCAATGCTCTGCAGAGAGGAGGCTGCACAGGAGCAATGCTCTGCAGAGGGGAGGCTGCACAGGAGCAATGCTCTGCAGAGGGGAGGCTGCACAGGACAATGCTTGCAAAGAGGAGGCTGCACAGGAGCAATGCTCTGCAGAAAGGAGGCTGCACAGGAGCAATGCTCTGCAGAGGGGAGGCTGCACAGGACAATGCTCTGCAGAGGGGCTGCACAGGACAATGCTCTGCAGGAGGCTGCACAGGAGCAATGCTCTGCAGAGGGGAGGCTCACAGGAGCATTGCTCTGCATGAGGGGAGGCTGCACAGCAGCAATGCTCTGCAAAGAGGCTGCACAGGAGCATGCTAACAGTGCCATGACTGGGGAGCCAACCGTATACAGTTGCTAACCACTGAGCCACCGTATACAGTGCTAACCACTGAGCCACCGTATACAGTGCTAACCACTGAGACTACGCAACCATGGACATACAGTGCTAACCATGACCACATATACGTGCTAACACTGAGCCACCGTATACTCTGCTACCCACTGAGCCACCTGTATACACACAATTCATTTCACCGCACTCCCCTATTAGTAAATAAACTATATATGGATTCTAGACTACCCGATTCTTTAGAATCGGGTCGCCATCTAGTCTAATATATAATTACCTTAAGGCACTTCCGTCATATTCGGCGCTGTTTCCGTCGTCGTGTCTGTGGCTGCCTCTCAAACCCTAACTCGCAATGCCTTTGCGAGTCCTTGCAGAGTCTCTCTCTCTCCTCCCCCCACGGCTTGCAGGACCTGAGATGATGTCACTGGTATGGGCGGGGCTATATCACATGACTGTGACATCATCACAGGCACTTTAATTGATGCAGTGTCAGCACAGGAGACATCATGCCGCTGTCTCACATCAGACGTGTCCTCATCAGTGATTCTCTGCCTCTGAAATCCTGCGATCACAAGGGAACATAGAGGTGACAGAGGACCCCGGACTGAGCCCCCAAGAGCTGATCTCCAGGATACAGGTGAGAGGAGGCTGCACACGAGCAATGCTCTGCAGACAGGAGGGGACTGCACAGGAGCAATGCTCTGCAGACAGGAGGGGGCTGCACAGGAGCTATGCTCTGCAGAGAGGAGGCTGCACAGGAGCATTGCTCTGCATGAGGGGAGGCTGCACAGGAGCAATGCTCTGCAGAGGGGAGGCTGCACAGGAGCATTGCTCTGCATGAGGGGAGGCTGCACAGCAGCAATGCTCTGCAAAGAGGAGGCTGCACAGGAGCAATGCTCTGCAGAGAGGAGGCTGCACAGGAGCATTGCTCTGCAGAGAGGAGGCTACACAGGAACATTGCTCTGCAGAGAGGAGGCTGCACAGGAGCAATGCTCTGCAGAGAGGAGGCTGCACAGGAGCAATGCTCTGCAGAGAGGAGGCTGCACAGGAGCAATGCTCTGCAGAGGGGAGGCTGCACAGGACCATTGCTTTGCACAGAGGAGGCTGCACAGGAGCAATGCTCTGCAGAAAGGAGGCTACACAGGAGCAATGCTCTGCAGAGGGGAGGCTGCACAGGACCAATGCTCTGCACAGAGAAGGCTGCACAGGAGCAATGCTCTGCAGAGAGGAGGCTGCACAGGAGCATTGCTCTGCAGAGAAGAGGCTGCACAGGAGCATTGCTCTGCAGAGAAGAGGCTGCACAGGAGCAATGCTCTGCATGAGGGGAGGCTGCACAGGAGCATTGCTCTGCATGAGGGGAGGCTGCACAGGACCAATGCTCTGCAGAGAGGAGGCTGCACAGGAGCATTGTTTTGCACAGAGGAGGAGGCTGCACAGGAGCATTGCTCTGCATGAGGGGAGGCTGCACAGGAGCATTGCTCTGCAGAGAGGAGGCTGCACGAGCAATGCTCTGCAGAGAGGAGGCTGCACAGGAGCAATGCTCTGCAGAGAGGATGCTGCACAGGAGCAGTGCTATGCAGAGAGGAGGCTGCACAGGAGCATTGCTCTGCATGAGGGGAGTCTGCACAGGAGCATTGCTCTGTAGACAGGAGGCTGCACAGGAGCATTGCTCTGCAGAGAGGAGGCTGCACAGGAGCAATACTCAGCAGAGAGGAGGCTGCACAGGAGCAATGCTTTGCAGAGAGGAGGCTGCACAGGAGCAATGCTCTGCAGAGAGGAGGCTGCACAGGAGCAATGCTCTGCAGAGAGGAGGCTGCACAGGAGCAATGCTCTGCATGAGTGGAGCCAATATGCTGGGGACGGCGGAGTGAAAATGCCGTGGCGGGGAAGACGATGACTGGTAAGTATCGCTGGTAAGTATGACAGGCAGAGTGCCTCTGTCCTCTGCTGACCACTCTGCCCACCGCACTGCGCTAACCACTCTGCCTGCTGCACTGCGCTGACCACTCTGCCCGCCGCACTGCGCTGACCACTCGGCCCACCGCACTCACTGCTAACCACTTAGCCACCGCGCAGTGCTAACCACTGAGCCACCGTGCAGTGCTAACCACTGAGCCATCGTATACTCTGCTAACCACTGACCCACCATACTCCCTGCTAACTACTAACCCACCGTATACAGCGCTAACCACTGAGCCACCATACACTGCTAAACACTGAGCGACCATACAGTGCTAACCACTTAGCCACCGTATACTGTCCTACCCACTGAGCCACCTGTATACACACAATTAATTTCACCGCACTCCCCTAAATATTAGTAAATAAACTATATATGGATTCTAGACTACCCGATTCTTTAAAATCGGGCTCACAGCTAGTCTATTATATAATTGCCGTAGCGACTTCCGTCGCATACGGCGCTACTTCCGTGGCTATGTTTGTGGCTTTGTTCTCGCATGCGACTCACTCGCGGCGACGACCGACAAAAACCGTGACCCGTGGCCGAAAATAGAACCAAGGGCCCGGCTATACTTTGCTTGAAACACCGCTATGTATCTCTATGGGAAGTGAGGCGCTATGCTGATTGGTCGGCGCAGCACACAGCGACCAATCAGCATAGCGCCTCACTTAAGCGGGAAATTTGAAACTCAAAGTCGTCCATTATATCTCTATGGGAAGTGAGGCGCTATTCTGATTGGTCGCTGTGTGCTGCCGACGACCAATCAGAATAGCGCCTCACTTCCCATAGACATATAATGGACGCAGCACACAGCGACCAATCAGAATAGCGCCTCACTTCCCATAGAGATACATGGCGGTGTTTCGAACAATGCATGGCCGGCCCCTTGGTTCGATTTTCGGCCACGGCGCTTTGAGTTTCAAATTTACCGCTCAAAGTGAGGCGCTATTCTCATTGGTCGCCGCCAGCACACAGCGACCAATGAGAATAGCGCCTCACTTCCCATAGAGACACATAGCGGTGTTTCGAACAATGCATGGCCAGCCCTTTGGTTCGATTTTCGGCCACGGCACTTGGCTGTCGCCTGCCCAAAAAAATCGCAATGCACCTACGTCTCACTTACAGCGGCTGCAACGACTCACCTATCCAACTATCTCTATCTCTCTATCTATCTCTATCTATAGATCTATCTATCTATCTATCTATCTATCTATCTATCTATCTATCTATCTATCTATCTATCTCTATATCTATATCTATTTATCTATCTATCTATCTATATCTATCTTTATCTATATCTAAGAATCCAAATAGACAGGCAGCACTCCAAGTCACATTGGTGAAAAAGCAGCTTTACTTAAGCAATGATGAAAACCGCAAGGTTGAAACGTTGTACCACATGGCTTAAGTAAAGCTGCTTTTTCACCAATGTGACTTGGAGTGCTGCCTGTCTTTTTGGATTCTTTGTCTTGCTGCAGTTGAGCCCTGCTACAGGAAGTATTGCACCCGTTTTTTACTGTTTTTTTGTGCTGATTCTACTTTTTGTCTATTTTTTATCTATCTCTATCTATCTCTATCTATCTCTATCTATATCTATCTATGCCTGAAGTCACTTTGTCGCAGTTGATGAGCAAACAGACATTGGCCAATGTATGTACCAAGAACTTCAGAATTAAAAGAAAGATTTTTGAGTTTTTTGAAAAAACGTAAGTTTTTGAATTTTTTCCTCAAACACATATGGCTTATAGCACTTGGACATCATTGTTAGTAGCTGTGTGCTGCAAGGATTTTTATCAAGTTGTTTGACTCTGCATCTTTGCTTGCACCAGTTCACACTGGTCTGTGAGTGCTGTGCAGCTTTTCTTGTTATCTATCTATCTATCTATCTATCTATCTATCTATCTATCTATCTATCTATATCTATCTTTATCTATATCTATCTATATCTATCTATCTATATCTATCTATCTATCTATCTATCTATCTATCTATCTCTATCTATATATCTATCTATATCTATCTATATATCTATCATCTATCTATGTATCTATTATCTATCTATGTATCTATCTATCTATCTATCTATTTCTATCTCAATATACATACAAATGTCGCAGCACTCCCTTGGTGGTGTATAGCAGTTGTTTATTCCAGCTTGAGTAGGTACAAAATGGCAACGTTTCAGGCCCCCACGCCCTTATTCCTGCAACCACTGACCATCTATGCTGTCTTTTTATACATCATGTTTACAATACATTAATTGCTGCACACATATTCATTATACCCTCACCATTCTAATACATGAAACTCCTGTGCTATCTTTATGCTTAATGCATTATTATCTGTGCTGTGCTTCATATATAGTGCATACATTATATTTACTGAACCTTTTTACAGTTGGAAGCCCACCAGCCAATTGTTATTACTATAGTTAAGTTTATAAAGTACTAGATGGTGGCCCGATTCTAAAGAATCGGGTAGTCTAGAATCTATATAGAGTTTATTTAGTAATAGGGGAGTGCTGTGAAATTAATTGTGTGTATACAGGCGGCTCAGTGGTTAGCAGAGTATACGGTGGCTCAGTGGTCAGCAGTGAGTGCGGTGGCTCAGTGGTTAGCAGTGAGTGCGGTGGCTCAGTGGTCAGCAGTGAGTGGGGTGGCTCATTGGTCAGCAGTGAGTGGGCTGGCTCAGTGGTCAGCAGTGAGTGGGCTGGCTCAGTGGTCAGCAGTGAGTGGGCTGGCTCAGTGGTTAGCAGTGAGTGGGGTGGCTCAGTGGTCAGCAGTGAGTGGGGTGGCTCAGTGGTCAGCAGTGAGTGGGGTGGCTCAGTGGTCAGCAGTGAGTGGGGTGGCTCAGTGGTCAGCAGTGAGTGCGGTGGCTCAATGGTCAGCAGAGAGTGCGGTGGCTGAGTGGTCAGCAGAGAGTGCGTTGGCTCAGTGGTCAGAAAGTGCGGTGGCTCAGTGGTCAGCAGTGAGTGCAGCACAGGCTGGAGGGGGCAGAGGCTGGAGGGGGCAGAGGAGGGAGGAGGCAGAGGACGGAGGAGGCAGAAACTGGAGGGGTTAGAGGAGGGAGGGGTCAGAGGAGGGAGGGGGCGGAGGCTGGGGGGCAGAGGAGAGCGGAGGCTGGGGGGGCAGAGGAGAACGGAGGCTGGAGGGCTGAACACTCACTGGGCTGTCGGCGGTTCCGGAGGCCGGCCCCGGAGTGCGGGCGGGGCTAGCTCCGTGATGGAGGAGAGTCACCGGGTGTGTGGAGAGAGCGGCAGGACTGGGAGCGGTGCCGGCGGAGGCCGCACACCGGAGTGTGGGCCGGTCCGGGCGGGTTCCCGCATGTTGGTGGCGCACACCAGGCTGTGTGCGGAGCCAGTGGCGGGATGGCGGTCCCTGATGGAGAGTGGGCGGTGAGCTGCAGGGCTGTGGGCCGGATGTGGGTGGGCGCAGACGGGGCTCTGTGCAGGGACGGTGGCGGGATAAGGGGGAGTGGTGGCGCTTTAGCGCCCACCGCGAGGCGCTGTGCCATTTTGACAGCGGCTCACGGTGAGCGCTATGCGCTCACCGCTCGTGAGTCTGGTACTTCCGGTTCCGGTCTTTGACACAGGGCACAGGCCATCGCGGAAGTTGAGCGGATTGGCGGGAAGTGGCCTTCGGGTTTTATATATAAGATATATATATATATATAGCAGTACGATGGTATATGGTGGTAATTAGAGCACATGTATAGCAGCACTATGGTATATGGCGGTACATTACAGTACATGTATAGCAGCACTATAGTATATGGCGGTAGATTATAGTAAATGTATAGCAGCACTATAGTATATGGCGGTACATTACAGTACATGTATAGCAGCACTATGGTATATGGCAGTACATTATAGCACATGTATAGCAGCACTATGGTATATGGCAATACTGCGGTGACCGCGGTCCCCCACTCCTCATGGCCCACGGTCGTCCACAGTAAAAATAAAAAAATCCTCAGTGAGGATACTCACCTGTCCGGCGGCTCGCTCCACCTCCGCCTTGTAGGTCCTACAGGCCTTTAGGACCTGTAGTTGCCTGGGCAAGCGATCAGCTGAGGAGGGGAGGGGGGGCAGGATTGTGTTGGGGGGGCAGAATGGAGCGAGTGGGGCAGGATGGAGCGAGCGGGTCAGGATGTAGCGGGAAGGGGGGACAGGATGGAGACGGCAGGGCAGGATGTAGGCGGCGGGGCAGGATGTTGGCGGGGGGTGAGAATGGTGGTGGGGGTGCGGGATGGAGTCGGGGGGGCAGGATGGTGTTGGGGGTGTCAGGATGGTGTTGGGGGTGTCAGGATGGTGTTGGGGGTGGCAGGATGGATAGGGGGTGGCAGGATGGTGTTGGGGGTGGCAGGATGGTGTTGGGGGTGGCAGGATGGATAGGGGGTGGCAGGATGGATAGGGGGGGCAGGATGGATAGGGGGGGCAGGATGGATGGGGGGGCAGGATGGATGGGGGGGCAGGATGGAGGCGCTCCTCCTGACCCCCTCCGCTCCGCGTGGCACCCGTCCCTCTGGGCCTCCAGTCTCTGCGGCCCCCCTCCCTCTGGGGCTGCACACCCCCCTCCCCCGCTCCTTCATGGTGATAATAAAAATAAAAAAAACCTCAGTGAGGATACTTACCCTGCGGCGTCTCGCTCAACCCGTCTTGTAGGTGGCAGGACAGGACCTGTCGTTGGCTGGGAAACCGATCTGCTGGGGGTGAGTGGGCAAAGCGGGGTCAGTGGGCAGAGTGGGGGATGAGTGGGAAGAGCAGGGGTTAGTGGGCAGAGTCATTGGGCAGAGCAGGGGTCAGTGGGCATAATCAGTAGTCAGAGCAGGGTCAGTAGGCAGAGCTGGGGTCTGTGGCAGAGCTGGGGTCAGTGGGCATGGTCAGTAGCCAGAGGAAGGGGGGGGTAAGTAGGCAGAGCAGGGTCAGTGGGCAGAGCGGGGGTGAGTGGGCAGAGTGGTGGGTGAATGGGCAGAGCAGGGTCAGTGAGCAGGATTGGGGCGTCAGTGGTCAGAGCAGGGTAATAGCGGGGGTCAGTGGTCAGAGCAGGGGTTAGTGGGCAGAGTGATTGGGCAGAGCAGGGGTCAGTGGGCACAGTCAGTAGGCACAGCAGGGGTTAGTGGGAAAAATCAGTGGGCAGAGCAGGGGTGAGTGGGCAGAGCAGGGGTGAGTGGGCACAGTCAGTGAGCAGAGCAGGGGTCAGCGGGCAGAGCGGGGGTGAGTGGGCAGAGCAGGGTTTAGTGGGCATAGCAAGGGTTATTGGGCACAGTCAGTGGGCAGAGCAGGGGTCAGTGGGCACTGAGTGGGCAGAGAAGGGTCAGTGGGTAGAGCATGGGTGAGTGGGCACGGTCAGTTGGCAGAGCAGGGGTCAGTGGGCATGGTGAAAGGGCAGAGCGGGGGGTGAGTGAACAGAGGGTGGTCAGTGGGCAGGGCAGGGTGAGTGGTAAAAGCAGGGGCGAGTGGGCAGAGCGGGGGTGAGTGGGCAGAGCGGGAGTAAATGAGCAGAGCAGGGTCAGTAGGCAGTGTGAGGGGTCAGTGGGCAAAGCATGGTCAGTGGGCAGTGTGAGGGTAAGTGGGCATAGCATGTTCAGTGGGCAGTGTGAGGCGTGAGTGGGCAGTGTGAGGGGTCAGTGGGCAGTGTGAGGGGTCAGTGGGCAGAGCAGGGTCAGTGTGAGGGGTGAGAGGGCAGAGCAGGGTCAGTGGGGCATGTGAGGGGTCAGTGGGCAGAGCAGGGTGAGTGGGCAGTGTGAGTGGTCAGTGAGCAGAGCAGGGTCAGTGGGGCGTGTGAGGGGTCAGTGGGCAGAGCAGGGTGAGTGGGCAGTGTGAGTGGTCAGTGAGCAGAGCAGGGTCAGTGGGCAGAGCAGGGTGAGTGGGCATTGAGGGGTCAGTGGGCAGAGCATATTCAGTGGGCAAAGGAGGGTCAGTGGGCAGTGTGAGGTGTCAGTGGGCTGAGCAGGGCGAGTGGGCAGAGCAGGGTCAGTGAGGGGTCAGTGGGGAGAGGATGGTCAGTGGGCAGAGCAGGGTCAGTGTGAGGGGTCAGTGGGCAGTGAGGGGTGAGTGGGCAGAGCAGGATGAGTGGCCAGTGTGAGGGGTCAATGGGCCGAGCAGGGTGAGTGGGCAGAGCATGGTCAGTGGGCATAGTGGGGGTGAGTGGGCAGAGAGGGGGTGAGTGGGTAGAGAGGGGGTGAGTGGGCAGAGAGGGGGTGAGTGGGCAGAGAGGGGGTGAGTGGGCAGAGCAGGATGAGTGGGCAGAGCAGGGTGAGTGGGCAGAGTGGGTGAGGGGGCAGAGAGGGGGTGAGTGGGCAGAGTTTGGGGGTGAGTGGTCAGAGTGGGGGTCAGTGGTCAGAGTGGGGGTGAGTGGGCAGAGCAGGGTCAGGGGCAGAGAGAGGGTCAGTGTGCAGAGTGGGGGTGAGGGGGCAAAGAGGGGTTCAGGGGGAAGAGTAGGGGGGTTAGTGGGCAGAGTTTGGGGGTCAGTGGTCAGAGTGGGGGTCAGTGGTCAGAGTGGGGGTCAGTGGTCAGAGTGGGGGTCAGTGGGCAGAGTGGGGTTGAGGGGGCAGAGAGGGGGTGAGGGGGGCAGAGTTGGGGGGTGAGTGGGCAGAGTTGGGGGGTGAGTGGGCAGAGTGAGGGTCAGTGGTCAGAGTGGGGGTGAGTGGGCAGGGTCAGGGGCAGAGTGTGGGTCAGTGGTCAGAGTGGGGGTGGGTGGGCAGGGTCAGGGGCAGAGTGTGGGTCAGTGGTCAGAGTGGGGGTGGGTGAGCAGAGCAGGGTCAGAGTGTGGGTCAGTGGGCAGAGCGGGGGGTGAGGGAGCAGATCGTGGGTCAGTGTGCAGCGTAGGGGGATGAATAGGCAGAGGAGGTTAGATCGGGACAGGACCTTTGATGACGTCACGGTCATGTGATCTGTGACTCCACCCATCATCGTGACGTCATCAAAGGTCCTCAAGCAGGATGAAGAGAGATGTCGGGTGGCTGGAGGGAGCTGTGGTAAGGGGGGGGGGGTGACCGGACAGTGGAGGGGGTCTGTGCTGAGAGGCGGGGGGTGACCGGAGAGTGGAGGGGGGCGATCGGGGAGCGGAGGGGCAGTGGTGATAGGCTGGGGGTGACCGGACAGTGGTGGGCGGCTATGGTGACAGGCAGGGGGCTGATGGGGCAGCGGGGGGAAGGCAGTGGAGGATGGCTATGGTGACAGGCAGGGGGGTGATGGGGCAGCGGGGGCTGTGGGCCGGATGTGGGTGGGCGCACACGGGGCTCTGTGCAGGGCCGGTGGCGGGATAACGGCGAGTGGTGGCGCTTTAGCGCCCACTGCGAGGCGCTGTGCCATTTTGACAGCGGCTCGCGGTGAGCGCTACGCGCTCACCGCTCGTGGGTCTGCTACTTCCGATTCCGGTCTTTGACACAGGGCGCAGGCCGTCACGGAAGTTGAGCGGATAGACCGGAAGTGGCCTTCGGGTTTTATATATAAGATAATATTTACTTGTTACCCGAGCGTGACGTTGTTTAGTGCCCTCCTCCATGTTGCATCTGCTTCTATTACTCCTCGTGCTCTCGGCGTCCCGGAAGCGACCTCTCTGCGAGTCGCATTGTGGGTAAGCGCGCTATGCGCATGCGCGGGCCCGTCCTATACATCTCTATGCGGGCGGCGTTTCTCAGCCGTTTCCGCCATGTTGATTACTGGCAAACTTGCCCTTGCTTCTGTTATGTCTCTTTCCTAAGGGCTCTCTCGCGCTTTTACCCCAACAATCCGGGCACAATGTTATTATTAAGGTGCTAGTGCTATTAATTATGTTAATTCTGTGCATAAAGTGTATAGTGCTTCACAGTTTAATGGATACCAATACCCTACCCTGGAGTCACCATACCACCCCTTTATAAGGGGTTTCGCCTCTATAAGCTATAATAGCTACTAGGTCCATATGGTACCTTCTTTGGGCTGTTTGTATATGCTCCAGGGGTCCTAGGGCTCTTTTTACATAAAGTGTCACTGTGCTATTAATACATTTACATTGTGCTATCCTTATCTATGGGTGCCCTATTAGCCCTCTCCTTTTAGTGCTTCTACTGGTCATTCAGCTTACCAAGCCTGACCACGCACCCTCAGGAGTAAACGGGCATCCATACTTCGGGCTACCCATGTTACCTTAATTCTCTATGTGGTTAAAAACGTTATCTTCATTGTGTCGTAAGGTGCAACATAAAGTTCAGGCCCCGACCCCGCCACGCTCTTTGCAATTCATATTAAAATTAAAATTACTTTACTATTATGTTCAAATTTCTTCTAGGCTTCCAATTTTATTTGATTCTGTGAAAGAGAATAAATGAATAAAACCATGTGTCAATTTCTCGATAATTCGATAAAATTCAAATAAGTGCATAGATCTTAAAAACCAGTGATGTTAAAATCCTATACTAATATTGAGGTATCGAGTGGATCATTCAAGTAGTTTGCTGGTTCAGGTGACCACATTCAGTTTGTAATCAACATTTAAGCCACCTGGTTTAAGCGTGTCTAATCTCTTTATCCACCTCAGCTCTTTTTCTAAAAGCAATTTTTCCCTGTCTCCCCCTCTTCTCAATTGTGGGACACTATCAATTATTCTACATTTTAAATCTCTTTCGCTGTGCTCTGCCTCTACAAAATGTTTCGGTACTGGTAAGTTCAGTTGTTTCTGTCGGATGCTGCATCTATGTAAATTCATACGCACTTTAAATTCCAGGGTTGTTTCCCCGACGTAGTACAGCTTACAGGGGCACTCTAGTAGATACACAACAAAATCCAAATTGCAGGTGTAAAAATCTCTTATTTTATACTGCTTCCCTTTTACCTCGAATGAGTTACCTTTAATCATGTGTGAGCAGTTGACACAACTCACACAGGGGTAACTACCTGTCCGCTTTCTACCTGTTATAGTTGGTTGAATATTTTTCTTTAAACTGCCTATGTCAGAGTGCACTAGTCGGTCCTTTAAGGACCTGCCTTTCCTAAAAGAAAAGAGAGGGGGATTCTTAAATTCCTCAACCTCCGGTAATCCCTGACCCAGGATTTTCCAATTGTTCTTAATGATTTTTGTTATCTCATTAGATTCTTCCCCATATGTAGTAACTATGGATATCCTTTTCCGTACTCCCAACCTGTTCTTACTGTATGGGTTTAAGCTTTTTTCCCTCTGTTCTTTCAATAATTTTGTTGGATATTCTCTATTCTGAAATTTCAGCAACAGCTCATCTATGGTTCCTTCCCTTTCCTTTTCGTCGCTCACAATTTGCCTCACCCTCTGAATTTGCCCGTTGGGTATCGCTCTCTTCATTCCCGGGGGGTGATGGCTTTGATAGTGGAGCAATTTATTTTTATCTGTTCCCTTTACATACAGTGAAGTTGTTAGGCTCGTACCTGTTTTCCTAACTAATACATCAAGGAACTGCAGATCTTTTTTTGACTGAACCATGGTGAACTTAATTGTAGCATCCACCGTATTAAGGTACTCATGGAACTGCTGCAAACTGTCAGTGGTACCCCTCCAGAGGAGGAACACGTCATCGATATACCTCCACCATTCTACCACCTTCTCAAAATGCTGGGACGCATAGACGTGTTCCTCCTCCAGAGTCGTCATAGTGACATTCGCATACGAACATGCCATGTGCGCCCCCATGGCCGTACCCCTCATTTGTTTGTAAAACGTGTCACCAAACATAAAATAATTTTGTCTCAAGCTTATCTCTAACAGCTGCAGAATCATCTTCTTACTTTCTGAGGTATAGTTTGTGGTATCTAGCTGCTTTCCAACTGCCTCAAGACCCTTTTCGTGTCTAATTGATGCGTACAAAGAGGTCACATCAAACAAGACCAAGACATCATCCTCCTGAATCTTTACTGTTCTTAATTTTTCCAGGAACTGCGTTGTGTCACGTATATATGACTTTGCTGACACCGCCAGCGGGCTCATGACTTTATCAAGGAATATACCGATATTATTCAAAACCGAGTCAATACCCGCCACTATCGGTCTTCCGGGGGGGTTTTGCAACGATTTATGTATTTTGGGGACTATGTATAAGACAGGTGTCTTAGGATGTTTTACCAGTAGATACTCCATTAGATTTTGATCTATGATGCCCCCTCTCTTCCCTTCCTCTAAGATTGTCCTGATTTTTTCTGAATTTCGAATTTTGGGTCTCTATCCAACTTTACATATACCTCTTCATCGCTTATCTGCCTCGTTATTTCTTCTAAATATTTCCGTTTGTCCATGACGACGACTGCTCCGCCTTTATCGGCTGGTTTTATTATGAGGTCGTCGTCATGGACCAACTCCAGTAGTGCTCTGTGCTCCTCTTTAGTTATGTTGGGATTTTTTAGGGGGGTCTCCATTCTCTGTCTAAGAACTTCCATGTCCCTTTTTACTGCTATCACAAAGGCTTCTATCGCCGGTACCGTATCCGTAGGTGTGAAGTCACTTTTTTTTATATAACCCCACATCAGTCAAATTGATCTCACTCTCCCTTATTGGTACTCTAACTTCCTTTCTGTTAAACCAATGTTTTAGTTTAATACTCCTAAATCCTATGCAAGTCGACGTCTAAATTAAACCAGTCCACATGCGTTGCTATTAGGGATGGGCGAATCTACTCGCTAGGACTCGTTACTCGGCGAGTAGTAAGGGACTCGCAGGACTCGGTACTCTGCGAGTTTCCCAGTGATTACTCGCACGAGTCCAATGCAAATCAATATCAATCCTAGTTTTGTCAGAAACGCTGACAAAACTAGGATTGCCATTGTTTGCATTAGACTCGGCTACTGTGCCAGTGATAGCAGGGAAACTCGCAAAGTAACTGCTGTTTCTTTGCGAGCCGAGTCCAGCTGTCTGCTCTGTGCAGCTCCAGGGTCCTAGAGCCCACCTGCTCACAGACATGATGTAGCAGTGCTGAGATTGTTCTCAGTCTGCTCATTCCCTGTGCATAGACATCTATATCTATGCACAGGGGATGTAGCAGAGAGGACATCGCGTTTTGGACTACGTCGGACGGAAGAGGATTTTTTTAATTAAAGATGGAGTCCCTAATGGCTTTTTTTTTTTATTTCAAATAAAATTTTTTCTCTGTGTTGTGTTTTTTTAACCCTTTATTGGAGATTCTTAGTGGCTGGGTCAAACGTGGCCTGACATTAAGAATCTCGGGCTTAATACCAGCTTGTATAACAAAGCTGGTATTAACCCTTTTATTACCCAGCGTGCTACCGCCACCAGGGCCGCTGGAAGAGCGGGGTTCAGCGCCAGAGGATGGCGCTTCAATGAACGCGCCATCTTCTGGGGCGGCTGCGGGCTGGAATTTGCAGCGGGGGGTGCACAGAAAGCTTGGGCATCCCTGCGCTGCGGATTCCAGCCCTCAGCTGCTTGGCTGTACCTGGCTAGACATAGAAATTGCGCGGAGCCCCACGCATTTTTTTTTTATTATTTCATGAATTTCAGAGTCAGAGTCTCAGAGTCAGAGTCAGAGTCAGAATCTCAGAATTTCATAAAATAATTTAAAAAAAATGCGTGGGGCTCCGCGCAATTTCTATGTCTAGCCAGGTACAGCTAAGCAGCTGGGGGCTGGAATCCGCAGCGCAGGGATGCCCAAGCTTTCTGGGCACCCCCCGCTGCAAATTGCAGCCCGCAGCCGCCCCAGAAGATGGCGCGTTCATTGAAGCGCCATCCTCTGGCGCTGAACCCCGCTC
Source organism: Allobates femoralis (assembly GCA_033576535.1). Taxonomy (NCBI): domain Eukaryota; kingdom Metazoa; phylum Chordata; class Amphibia; order Anura; family Aromobatidae; genus Allobates; species Allobates femoralis. The sequence goes on from JARQOC010000006.1 coordinate 211,133,216, forward strand.
TTCCAGCGGCCCTGGTAGCAGTGGCACGCTGGGTAATAAAGAGGTTAGGGCCAGCTTTGTATTATCAGCTGGCCCTAAGCCCGAAATTTATGGCGGTCACGCCAATATTAGACATGACCGCCATGAATTTCTATTAAATTGTTTTAAAAAAAACAACACAAAGAAAATTTTTTATTAGAAATAAAAAAAAAGCCATTAGGGACTCCATCTTTAATTAAAAAAATCCTCTTCCGTCCGACGCAGTCCAAAACGCGATGTCCTCTCTGCTACATCCCCTGTGCATAGATATAGATGTCTATGCACAGGGAATGAGCAGACTGAGAACAATCTCAGCTCTGCTACATCATCTCTGTGCACAGACATTCATGTCTGTACACAGGGAATGAGCAGACTGAGAACAATCTCAGCTCTGCTACATCAGGCAGCAGGCGGGCTCTAGGACCCTGGAGCTGGCAGCCAGCACACAGAGCAGACAGGACTCTTATCTGTGCGAGTTTCCCAGCGATTACTTACAAAGTAAACGAGTCCAATGCAAATAAATGACAAAACTAGGATTGCTTCAGGCTGAAGCTTCCGAGACACATCTGTGACTTGTAAATCGCACACTACTCGCTATTACTCGCTTCCCCATTCATTAACATTGGACTCGCTAGACTCGCAACGAGTAGCGAGTCCTGGGCTCGGACTCGCTAGAGTCAAGCGATTCCGAGTAATTTAGGATTCGCCCATCACTAGTTGCTATATTAAAGCTTAAACCTTTGTTTAGTATGGTACGTTGAGGACGAAGCAGAGAGCGAAACGTTGAGGTGCTGGGCAGTGTGGTGCGGTATGGACATTTTCACATTGGGTACTATTGCATAATGTGAGGGGCAACAACCTATATTGTATATGTCTGATGTACCCTGTCTTCAGGACAGGCTAGTTGTCAGCAGACATGGTGGTGATCTCAATATATCCCCTTCTGTGCAGACCAAGTGTTGATGGTGTTGAAATGGTATATAACCTGTAACTTTGAATTGTATATGTATACCTGCACTCATGCTCTCTGAAGTTGTTTTTATGGGGAAGGTTTTTATCATGTGTGATGGTTTTCCAAATAAATAATAAAAATAATTGCATTTATATACAAACATTGTATAGGAACTGCCGTTATTCTTTATCTGGTCATATGAACTAAATAGTGAGATTATGTGGCTGGAAACATATATACTATTATGGACTCTAGAATTTTGTTAGTGATTTATCTATCTATGTATCTATTTCTATCTATCTATCTATCTATCTATCTATCTATCTATCTATTATCTATATCTATCTATGTATCTATTATCTATCTATTCTATCTATCTATGTATCTATCTCTATCTATCTATCTATCAATCTATCTATGTATCTATATCTATCTATCTATCTATGTATCTATTTCTATCTATCTATCTATCTATCTATCTATCTATGTATCTGTCTAACTAGAAAAGGTTCTCTGCAGCACTCAGTTACTACCAATGACGTACACATGCTAACAAGCTATATATATATATGAGAAAAAAGTTTAAAAACTTACGTTTTTTCAAAAAACTCAAAAATCTTATCTTTTTATTTCTGAAGTTCTTGGTACATACATTGGCCAATGTCTGTTTGCTCATCAACTGCGACAAAGTGACTTCAGGTCTGATGAGTCCTATCGCTGACATCCCTGTCCTCCTTGTCCACCCCCCACCTCTCAGTGGGCAGACTCCATCTTGACCCTAGATCACCTGTGGTCAATGAGGGTGCAATTGCAGCATGGAGCCAGCATCTCCATATGATACAAAAAAGAGAAAAAAAAAAAAACAAAAAAAAAAACAACTGCACAGCACTCACAGACTAAATGTGAACTGGTGCCAGCAGGGACGCTGGGTCAAATAACTAGAAAAAGTTCTCTACAGCACTCAGTTACTACCAATGACGTACAAATGCTAACAAGCTATATGTATATGAGAAAAAAGTTTAAAAACTTACGTTTTTTAAAAAAAAATCCCTGTCCTCCTTTCATCAGACCTGAAGTCACTTTGTCGCAGTTGATGAGCAAACAGACATTGGCCAATGTATGTACCAAGAACTTCAGAAATAAAAAGATAAGATTTTTGAGTTTTTTGAAAAAACGTAAGTTTTTAAACTTTTTTCTCATATACATATAGCTTGTTAGCATTTGTACGTCATTGGTAGTAACTGAGTGCTGCAGAGAACTTTTTCTAGTTATTTGACCCAGCGTCCCTGCTGGCACCAGTTCACATTTAGTCTGTGAGTGCTGTGCAGTTTTTTTTTCTCTTTTTTGTATCATATGGAGATGCTGGCTCCATGCTGCAATTGCACCCTCATTGACCACAGGTGATCTAGGGTCAAGATGGAGTCTGCCCACTGAGAAGTGGGGGGTGGACAAGGAGGATAGGGATATCAGCGTAGGACTCATCGGACCTGAAGTCACTTTGTCGCAGTTGATGAGCAAACAGACATTGGCCAATGTATGTACCAAGAACTTCAGAAATAAAAAGATAAGATTATTGAGTTTTTTGAAAAAACGTAAGTTTTTAAACTTTTTTCTCATATACATATAGCTTGTTAGCATTTGTACGTCATTGGTAGTAACTGAGTGCTGCAGAGAACTTTTTCTAGTTATTTGACCCAGCGTCCCTGCTGGCACCAGTTCACATTTAGTCTGTGAGTGCTGTGCAGTTTTTTTTTCTCTTTTTATCTATCTATCTATCTATCTATTATCTATCTATCTATCTATCTATCTAAAAAAAGTCAGAAAAACGAAACAGCACAGTCACACACAGTCGGGTGCAAAGCCCTCCTACCACTTCACTGGTACTTTATATAGATGAAAAAATGAAAGGCCGCACTTCCTTCAAAAAATCCATGTGGGTTTTATTTGTCCTAGGACTGCAGCGTTTCAGCACCAAGCCTTTCTCAAGCAGTGACAAACAATCATAGTGCTCACATATATATAGCTCCCATGCAAGGGGCTTACAATAATTCAATTAGAAAAGTGTTATACATAAATATCATATACAAATTCAATGTCAATAGTGATAACAAGTACATAATAAAGTGCATATCGTGCTGTGACACATCATATATAGTATAAATATCCATATCTCTGTAGTACATGACATTACATCTTAATTACACCAATCAAGACACAGATGTCACTTATCTTATGATCAGAGGACTCCACGTTGCAACTCTATACTGTGACTTCCGCCATCATGATATCGGCGTCTCTGTTATTCAACTGCGCATGCTCATTGTGAAAAAAACCCGCTCTCCCCTCTCGCAAACTCCCATCTCAAATCCCGCGATTGTACTGTGCGCGCCGGGATCGTCAATACACCCATATCTATGTATCTATTTCTATCTATCTATCTATCTATCTATCTATCTATCTATCTATCTATCTATCTATCTATTTATCTATCTCTATCTATTTATCTATCTCTCTATCTCTCTCTCTATCTATCGAAGCGGCCATTGTCAGCCGTTGCAGTGGCGAGTCTCCCGCCCCGGCGTCGACCGACAAGCGCCGAGCCCCGTGGCCGAAAATAGAACCAGGGGCCCGGCCATAAATTCGGCGAAACACCGCTATGTATCTCTATGGGAAGTGAGGCGCTATGATGATTGGTCGCTGTGTGCTGCCGGCGACCAATCAGATTAGCGCCTCACTTTGAGCGGTAAATTTGAAACTCAAAGTTGTCCATTATATGTCTATGGGAAGTGAGGCGCTATTCTGATTGGTCGCCGGCAGCACACAGCGACCAATCAGAATAGCGCCTCACTTCCCATAGAGATATAATGGATGAAAAGTCGTCCATTATATGTCTATGGGAAGTGAGGCGCTATTCTGATTGGTCGCCGGCAGCAGACAGCGTCCATTATATCTCTATGGGAAGTGAGGCGCTATTTCTGATTGGTCGCTGTGTGCTGCCGGCGACCAATCAGAATAGCGCCTCACTTCCCATAGAGATATAATGGACAAAAATCCTGACATGTCAGGACCCGTAGAAGCGGCAAGTGAGCCGCGAAACGGTTGCCGTCGTCCTCGTTCCCGCACCTCCCTCCCCCATCATCTGGATTCCGTACATGTATATGTGGAATTAAAAACTTGAAGATCACTTATGGTGAGTGCCACTGGCTTTTTGTCTATCTTGCTGGATTAATATATACTGATGTGTAGTGAGCACCTCCTTGATGCTGGATTCCTTCAGTCAGGAATAATGAATGGACTTACACTAATCGTAACACACGGATAGTGCCCAGTTTTCTCCTCTGCACATCTATCTATCTATCTATCTATCTATCTATCTATCTATCTATCTATCTATCTATCTATCTATCTCTATATCTATCTATCTATCTATCTATCTATCCATATATATATATACCTCTATCTCTATATCTTTCTATCTATCTATCTATCTATCTATCTATCTATCTATCTATCTATCTATATATATCTATCTATATCTATATCTATCTATATCTATCTATATCTATCTATATCTATCTATCTATCTATCTATCTATCTATCTATCTATCTATCTATCTATCTATCTATCTATCTATAACAATGAAAAGGTTAATGAGCAGTGTTTCTTATATAGCAGATATGCTAGGTGCTTTTCAGTCCCTGTGATGGGGATCAACCATCACCTTCATCAATACTTGCAAAAAATGAGGCTGCGGCACACACAATTTGGAGTGATTTCCTTGCCTTTATTGGCATATAGGCATAGTGAGGCGACGTTTCGGTCCTCAGACCTTCTTCCAGCAGTCACTTGGGGCAAATGATGGGGATTTTATATATTCTCCAATATCAATTATTATTATTCAATTTATAGTGCTATAAGTGTTTCTTTGTGCATAAACAAATTCCCTTTACAATGGGATTTACATAGCAGTTTATATACATATATATATGGTTACTTGTCTCATTAAAACAGTAAAATTCTCTCTACTTACAGTTATATTTCCAAAATAGACCAATTGCAGCTCAGGTTCCCGCTTGATTGATGTTAATTATTAAATAACTAGCTGTGAGCCCGATGCAAATGCATCGGGATTCTAGAACGTACGTTAATTTGATTATAGTAGTTATAGCTGTTAGACTAATGCAAATGCATCGGTTGTCTAGAATATGTTTATTGTTTTTTTAAAGATGTTTAAATAATAATCCAATTATTCCAATGACATCTTTACAGCAACTACATATATTTGTATTGTTGATATCATATAAGGAAAATTGAATAATTATGTTGTAAGGGTCTTAGAACACAAAGTAGCAATACTTCTTAATGCATCAATCATTAAAATTGATGAATTAATAACCGTAATAGGTGTATCAGCCAGTTTGTGTCAGCCCACCAATCGCGTCAAGATGCCCTTACGCCTGGTGAGTCCTAATCTAACTAAATCCGAATTGATATAATTTAGATATTTTTTATACCTGAATTTTTCTTAGATTTTTTGAGGATTGTGATGTAAATAATAAAATTTTGTAAATTGATACAGAAGGAGTTACCAGCTACAGACTTGCAGCAATATCCATGCAATAACAAAAAAACTTGTAGTTAACCTACGGTAAATGGAGTTAACATAGCTTCAGCAGGTGCATAAGATGCATCGACTAACTAACCACAGGTGACTGCAGTTGATGTGGATGACACTGCCGCAACTATGTTGTCTGCACAAACCGCAAGTTAAGTACAAATTACATATATGCAATTATGAAAATTACAGCAAGTATGTTGTTGGTGAGTCCTTCATGATCAATTATTATCATTTAGTATATTCCTCAACAAAGTGAAAAAATCTAAGAAAAATGGTGTGGTAGAATCTAATTAATAATTTATGTTTGTCCCTATCTATCTAAACATGTGGAACACACCTTGCTAATGAGATGTGTGTGAACAGCCATCCCACCCGTCTCTTAGCTGTTCACAAAAACCTCTCCCTGTAAAGACTGAATGAAATCTCTCAGCACATATAGTGCTGGAGCTTGAAATAGTGGTTTCTATCACCCACTGTAGAAATGTGGATGATACACATCTCTCATATTTTAAATGTGTGTTCACAAAAACATAGTAGAAATCAGTATATAAAAGAATAAAATGTGAAACAGTAAAATTTTTTTTTTTTTTTTTTTTTTTTTTTCAAAAGATAAATAAACAGAAGAATAGTCATAGGGAAAAGTTCAGTGCAAAATATTCTTGTAGACAATATTTTTGGTAAATACTTTGTCACTGTTAGGCAGCAATTTTCCTTGGATTGGAGTGTCCACCACTTTCACTTTTACATTGGATCGTCTTCTCACTCTTGAAAAAGCCACATACAATTGTCCATGTCCAAAAACAGGTTCTGGCAAAAAAATCCCTACTTTCTCAAGTGTTTGTCCTTGGGATTTGTTTATTGTCATGGCAAAAGCTGGCTTCAGAGGAAATTGGCGACGTCTTAACTTAAAAGGCAAGCCGGTTTCTGATGGGCACAAATCAATCCTGGGAATGAAAACCACATTTCCTCCAGCAGACCCAGTAATGACTCTTGCTCGAATCATGTTGACAAACAAACCGGTGACAATTAAGCGAGTCCCATTGCAAAGACCTTTTCTGCTGTTGAAGTTCCTCAAAAGCATTACAATGGTGCCGATTTTTAATTTCAGACGATGAGATGGCATCCCCGTGGGTGTAAGTGAATTTAAAAACTCAACAGGGTATTGCTCTGGGTCCTCTGTCTCGTCCGGATCAATGGAATCATCACTAATGTATTCTGTATACTCTCCAGCAATGCAATCCATGATCTTAGAGTTGACCTGATCCACATCATCATTTTTGGGGCAAAGAATGGCATGTGATGCTGCTGTATTAATGCTTTCATTGTCATTGACATCAATTACAATGTTTTCACCAAAAATGTCAAATATTAGTGAACCTGTGCAAATCATATCTTCAGGGATTTCTATAACATCATCTCCAAGGTTATAAGAATTGGTCAATTGTCCATTTCCCAGCTGAAGTATCCAATTGCTGTATTCTGGATCAACAGAGCGCATGTTGTCAAGTAGTGGCAATTGAGTGAAAATCTGCCATTGTCTGGAATATTTAATGCAACTCTCTACGATATCAGTTCGTGTTCCATGAGGAATAATAGGAAGACACTGACGAAAGTCTCCTCCCAGAACAATGACTTTCCCTCCAAAGGGTGTTTTATTTTTCTTCGAGATATCTTTGGTCATAACATCCTTTAATAGTTGGTCAATGACATGCAGTGCGTATTTGGATAGCATAGTGGATTCATCAATAATGAAAAGTTTGGTATTCTTCAAATGGTGTGCAGCATCAGTATCATTTTTGATTCTTGAAACAGACGTTTCATTGATTGGAATAGGTATCCCGTAAAGTGAATGGATGGTTCTTCCTCCTTCCAATAAGTTGGCTGCAATCCCAGTACTGGCAGCAGGTGACACAGTTTCTCCTTCTCCTCTTATTTGACGAATTAACAAATCATACAAATATGTTTTCCCACTGCCACCTGGGCCATCAATGAAAAAACACTTAGCTTGCTGACTTGTATCCTGTAATGCTTCATTTATGGCATTATAGGCCAAAAGTTGTTGTTGATTTAAAGTTTCTTTCATTTCTTGGGCTCTTCTAAACTCCTCCTCTTTGTCGTATTGTGGTTGTAGTTGTTGTTTTCTTTTGGGGCGTGGTAGATTAAAATCCGTAAAGTTTTTGCCATGAAATTGTAACACATTTTGAACATCTGTCATTGCATAGCCTTCACAATGCTCACAGTCCTCATTGTTAGGGTGATATGCACGGCAGTAGTCTTCAATAAAATCTTTTTTAAATTCTTGCCACAACTCCAATGGATAAGCAGGAGGACCAAAGATACATATGTAAGCAAACATATCCCGAAGCTGTGCAGGCATGTTTAGAACACAGCCATCCAGTAAGGTATTTCGCCAAACACTGTCATCCAAAAGTAATCCAAGGGCTATTGCTGCCTGTTTAAAAGTTGGGTACTCGACTTCATTAACGGTCTTAATGTGCTCAAAACTTGTTGCTCCTTTTACATGTAGTAACAACAACCGTAAATAGTAGCGTTCTTCATCTTTCATACTGACCGTATACATTCTTCCAATGACTGTTGTTCCACGTTTCTGCCTAATTTCCCATGCACCAGCTTTCCAGACATAGTGCTCAGGAATTTGGCGGTAGAAGTATTCATGAACACGTGGGTCATTCTCATTCAGTTCAAAGTAGGCCATAAGAGTTGATTTTTTATGTGCCATGGCAGCAATGTTCTCAACAGAAGCATCTTCATGAAAATAAAGGGGTTGTGACTGTGGCAGATGTACGGCAAGGCGAACAATGCTGTGTGATTGTTTATGCATTGGATAGGCAAAAATTCTCCAAGCTGCCTCCGGTGCACTGACGTATCTGGAATCCATAAATTGGTGAGGTTCATCATGTTGTATGTTTGTTTGAGAAATTTCCAGATTGGCTTTATCATGCCCTTTGTAAACATATTTGAATAGATACTTGACACTTTGAATGGATGCACAGATTTCCACATTTATATGACACTTATACTTTAATAGTAAGAAAGGGTTATAGGGAACAACCCAAGAATTATCAACCATGTGAGAACGTTGTGTAAATGAAGGTCCTGCATTGCGTTGATAAGTTGGGTAGGCATCGTGTGCTATTAGAGTTTTTGGTTGGAAATCTTTTGGGAATCCTTTTTTACACTTTCCAATATCCATACATGGAGAATTGGGGTTGAATTGTCCACAGGGTCCATGAATCATATGTTGCATCACAATTTGATGGAGCACAGGATACTCGGATGGGTCAGGAATTTCTGCCCAAACAGTACGATCGACATCTACCTCAGTGCGTAATTTGGAATTGCTATCCAGAATAACCAAAATGTGAGCATGTGGTAGTCCTCGCTTTTGGAATTCTATTACATGAATCATTGCACAAATCTTGCCAAATAATCCACTGCTTATATCTTTTAATAGGGCTTCTAATTTTATTTTGAAGACACGGGCAACTAAATCCGGTCTGTGTTCCACCCTCTGCCATGGTTCTAAATTGTGGATAATCTCGCTCCATTTGGGATTACAGGTCATTGTTATAAAAAGATCTGGCCGTCCAAATTTTGTAACAATAGCCATGGCATCTTGATACCTCTGCTGCATGTTTCTGGGACTGCCTTCAAACGACGATGGTAAAATGACCGTCTTGCCAATAGGAATTCCTTTTTCAAAAGATTTTCTTTGCAGATGTTCCTGTAGTACGCAATAGTCCTCCACTTTTAAGTCTTTTTGATGTTGACGTATAAAATTTAAGCGATTAGCCTCAATTTTTATATACGCATCTACTAAATACTGTTGCGTTAGTTTTCCACCATTTAAAATAGGATTGAACCCAGGACGTACAGATAGCAAATAACAGTAATACTGCAATTGTGTAATTCTCCGTGGATTTTCACCTTGATGCTTCAGTCCCTCATGCCAGCCTTGTTCTCCATGCGGAAAAAATAACGGATACAGTAAAGCATCTAAATTACTGTGGAGAATACTGACTTGCTGTGTTTTTGGAGCTAAAGGATTGTTTGGGTCAGGTTTCAGATGAATTAAAATGTCTCTATTGAAAGGTGGCTCTCCATCAGCATTTTCAAAGACCACAGCAACTTCATTAACAATTGGCTTATTATAACGTCTTGGGTCTTGTTCTCGATCCTGTTTAAGAGCCATGATGATATTAGGCATGACAGTACCATTTTCAATTGCCTTCTCCTGTTCCTCTTGTTCAACAAAACGTAACATTTTGTATGCGGAAGCAAAAGGATTAATGCGATCTAATAAGTTAGCAATCAGCCGCATCAATTTAGGATGACATTTCTTATTTTCATCACACTGTAAACGTTGGTCATTAGCAGTGGCAGTATCTAAAATGTAGAGTTGGGCATAAGCAGGAGCTTGATCTGGAGCAGGATGTAGTGTTCCAGTACGGTGATAAATTTGGCCATGAATACGGAAGCAATAAGGGCCATGTCCAGGTGGGGGAGCAATACTTGCACCCATAGAAGCAAAACCAAATGAACTATTAATACTTCTGATGTTATCCATCATATTCCGACTGTATGGACTCTGACCTTTAAGAATACATTCCAACATCTCTGGATACTGAGGTAACGGAACCTTGACCTTCCCCTTGTGACAACAGAGAGTATACTGTTTATCCGATGGCATCTCATCCATGAAATGTCGAGCTTCACAATGCTTACATATGAATATCATGTTTTATATATCCAGGATAAACATGAATAATATTTACAAAGTATTGGGACTCTCCCACATATCATATTAGACATACTACATAGGTTTTTGGAGAGATTCTATACCAGTAACTCAAATGCACAATTTTGGCTGCTTTTCATAAAGATGCTTTTATTATTTCATCAAAAGGTTAAAAATTTTGCAGGTACAAAAGTGCTCAGATATTAAAAAAGTAGATTTTACATGGATCTGGATAAAGAGAACAGTAAGGGGTTAAGGTCTTTTTTTCCTCCCACTTCAAGACATATTCATGGTAGCTATATCAAACAAAAACTATTGTGCAATACTCGTATACAATGGTTGAGAGCTTCAGCTTAGTAGTGTATGGAGGGTTCAGTCATTACTTCCCCCTTCCCATTACAACAATACACTGCTTGTTATCCCATATACCATTAAACAGCATTTTTAGCAACATAGGAATTGTGCTCAAGCTTACCCATGTCTATTGCCCAGGTGCAGAGATGACCACTAGGGGACGCCCCAACGCGTTTCCCTGAATGCTTCCTCAGGGGGCATGCTTGGCTGTGTCACAGCCAAGCATGCCCCCTGAGGAAGCATTCAGGGAAACGCGTTGGGGCGTCCCCTAGTGGTCATCTCTGCACCTGGGCAATAGACATGGGTAAGCTTGAGCACAATTCCTATGTTGCTAAAAATGCTGTTTAATGGTATATGGGATAACAAGCAGTGTATTGTTGTAATGGGAAGGGGGAAGTAATGACTGAACCCTCCATACACTACTAAGCTGAAGCTCTCAACCATTGTATACGAGTATTGCACAATAGTTTTTGTTTGATATAGCTACCATGAATATGTCTTGAAGTGGGAGGAAAAAAAGACCTTAACCCCTTACTGTTCTCTTTATCCAGATCCATGTAAAATCTACTTTTTTAATATCTGAGCACTTTTGTACCTGCAAAATTTTTAACCTTTTGATGAAATAATAAAAGCATCTTTATGAAAAGCAGCCAAAATTGTGCATTTGAGTTACTGGTATAGAATCTCTCCAAAAACCTATGTAGTATATGAATATCATACAGCCACAGGTATGTTCCACAATGCCAAAATCACTATCTGTAAATCCAGGTGGATATGAAGAGGGAGGTGTAGGTAGGTAAATACGATTTTCTTTCTGCAAACCGACATAGATGAGACGTTGAAGTAATAAAGCAGAAAAAGACTCAGGATCCACTTGTGTAACAGTAGAAGACGTCTTTTTGCGGTGTTGACGACGGGAGGCACCACTTTTACGTAAGCGGCTCTGTTTGGATAGTGAAGACTCCTGAGCAATTTGTGCCTCCAAAGGAGTTTGTTGTTGTTCAAGGCGAAAACGTTTTGTGCGTGACGTCTCCTGAGCACAATGTTTACGCTTTGCTGTTGCCTTGCGCGGTGATGAAACTTGAGGAATTGTGCTCCTTTCATCCGGTGAACTGCTAGAAAGAGCTAGAGCAAACTGTAGTACTGGTGAGCTTACAGTTGGATCAGGAGACTGTAGTACTGATGAGGTTACTGTCTGATCAGCACACTGAGTTAGATCAGCAGAGTATTGTACAGGTGAGCTTGTAGTTTGATCAGCAGACTGTTGTACTGAGGAGGTTACTGTCTGATCAGCAGAGTGATGTACTGGTGGTGTCACTTTTTTTTGACGGCGTTGATGTAGCTTCTGAGCATTTTTGGCCAACCGTACTTGTTTTTGTTCCAGCGACTCCGTTGCAATGCGTTGCTTATACTCAGCTTTAGACTTATCCAAACGACATTGTCGCTCTTCTTCAGTTTCTTTAGCACGTGTCTTACGCATCCATGCGGCTTTGTACCCACCAACATCCTTGCTAGTATCCTTTGAAGTCATGTTAGAACATACAAAGGTAATACTATGCTTGGAGATGTATAGGTACGCAAGAGCTTTTACAAAAGCTTTTTGGGAGAAAAGAATTCTTGAAAAGTATAGAATAATTATTAAGGAAAATAATAAGTTCCAGATAGACAATGAACATATTTAAACATCATGTTTTGTATGTCCTTATAATGTACCCTACAACGTATTACAAATATATAAACATGTTTCTCATTCATATCAATAATAGTAAGAGGTCACTGAATACTTAAGGACATTGAATGTGCATACATAATACCAATACCATAAATATCAAAACCATCATCAATAGCATCATCAATAACAATAATATTAGCAATAGCATTATTATTAGCATTAATAGCATAATTATAAGCATTAATAGCATAATTATTAGCATTAATAGCATAAATATTACCATTAATAGCATAATTATTAGCATTAATAGCATAATTATTAGCATTAATAGCATAATTAGCATTAATACCATAATTATTAGCATTAATAGCATAATTATTGGCATTAATAGCATAAATATTACCATTAATAGCATAATTATTAGCATTAATACCATAATTATTAGCATTAATAGCATAATTATTAGCATTAATAGCATAATTATTAGCATTAATAGCATAATTATTACCATTAATAGCATAATTATTTGCATTAATACCATTATGATTACCATTAATAGCATAATTATTACCATTAATACCATAATTATTAGCATTAATAGCATAATTATTAGCATTAATACCATAATTATTAGCATTAATAGCATAAATATTACCATTAATAGCATAATTATTAGCATTAATAGCATAATTATTAACATTAATAGCATAATATATTATGTGCATACATAATACCAATACCATAAATATCAAAACCATCATCAAAACCATCATCAATAGCATCATCAATAGCATCATCAATAACAATAATATTAGCAATAGCATTATTATTAGCATTAATAGCATAATTATAAGCATTAATACCATAATTATTAGCATTAATAGCATAAATATTACCATTAATAGCATAAATATTACCATTAATAGCATAATTATTAGCATTAATAGCATAATTATTTACCATTAATAGCATAATTATTATCATTAATAGCATAATTAGCATTAATACCATAATTATTAGCATTAATACCATAATTATTAGCATTAATAGCATAATTATTAGCATTAATACCATAATTATTAGCATTAATAGCATAATTATTGGCATTAACAGCATAAATATTACCATTAATACATAATTATTAGCATTAATACCATAATTATTAGCATTAATAGCATAATAATATTAGCATTAATAGCATAATTATTAGCATTAATACCATATTATTAGCATTAATACCATAATTATTGGCATTAATAGCATTATTACCATTAATAGCATAATTATTACCATTAATAGCATAATTATTAATCATTAATAGCATAATTTATTATCATTAATAGCATAATATTAGCATTAATACCATAATTATTAGCATTAATACATAATTATTAGCATTAATTAGCATAATTATTGACATTAATAGCATAAATATTACCATTAATAGCATAATTATTAGCATTAATAGCATAATTATTAGCATTAATAGCATAATTATTGGCATTAATAGCATAATTATTAGCATTAATAGCATAATTATAAGCATTAATAGCATAATTATTAGCATTAATAGCATAAATATTACCATTATAGCATATATTAGCTATAGCATTAATATAGCATATAAAATATTACCATTTAATAGCATATTATTACATAATAGCATTATGCATATAGCATAATTTATTAGCATTAATAGCATAATTATTAATCAATAATAGCATAATAATTATGTGCATTTCATAATACCAAATTACCATTAATACATAATTCATATCAAAACCATTATATAGCATCATTCATTAGCATTCAATAACATAATATTAGCATAGCATATTTATTAGCATTAATAGCATAATTATAAGCATTAATACCATAATTATTAGCATTTAATAGCATAAATATTACCATTAATAGCATAAATATTACCATTAATAGCATAATTATTAGCATTAATAGCATAATTATTACCATTAATAGCATTAATTATATCATTAATAGCATAATATTAGCATTAATACCATAATTATTAGCATTAATACCATAATTATTAGCATTAATAGCATAATTATTAGCATTAATACATAATTATTAGCATTAATAGCATAATTATTGGGATTAATAGCATAAATATTACCATTAATACCATAATTATTAGCATTAATACCATAATTATTAGCATTAATAGCATAATTATTGGCATTAATACCATAATTATTAGCATTCAATACATAATTATTGGCATTAATAGCATATATTACCATTAATAGCATAATTATTACCATTAATAGCATAATTATTATCATTAATAGCATAATTATTATCATTAATAGCATAATTAGCATTAATACCATAATTATTAGCATTAATACCATAATTATTAGCATTAATAGCATAATTATTGACATTAATAGCATAAATATTACATTAATAGCATAATTATTAGCATTAATAGCATAATTATTAGCATTAATACATAATTATTGGCATTAATAGCATAATTATTAGCATTAAGAGCATAATTATAAGCATTAATAGCATAATTATTAGCATTAATAGCATAAATATTACCATTAATAGCATAATTATTAGCATTAATAGCATAATTAGCATTAATATCCATAATTATTAGCATTAATAGCATAATTATTAGCATTAATAGCTAATTATTAGCATTAATAGCATAATTATTACCATTAATAGCATAATTATTTGCATTAATACCATTATGTTACCATTAATAGCATAATTATTACCATTAATACCATAATTATTAGCATTATACCATAATTATTAGCATTAATAGCATAATTATTAGCATTAATAGCATAATCATTAGCATTAATACCATAATTATTAGCATTAATACCATAATTATTAGCATTAATAGCATAAATATTACCATTAATAGCATAATTATTAGCATTAATAGCATAATTATTAACATTAATAGCATAATTATTATGTGCATAATAATACCAATACATAAATATCAAAACCATCATCAAACCATCATCAATACATCATCAATAGCATCATCAATAACAATAATATTAGCAATAGCATTATTATTAGCATTATGCATAATTATAAGCATTAATACCATAATTATTAGCATTAATAGCATAAATATTACCATTATAGCATAATTATTAGCATTAATACATATTTATTAGCATTAATAGCATAATTATTGGCATTAATAGCATAAATATTACCATTAATACCATAATTATTAGCATTAATAGCATAATTATTACCATTATTAGCATAATATTAGCATTAATACCATATTATTACCATTAATACCATAAATTAGCATTAATAGCATAATTATTAGCATTAATAGCATAAATATTACCATTAATAGCATAATTATTACCATTAATAGCATAATTATTAGCATTAATAGCATAATTAGCATTAATACATAATTATTGCATTATAGCATAATTATTAGCATTAATAGCATATTATTAGCATTAATACCATTATGATTACCATTAATAGCATATTATTACCATTAATACCATAATTATTAGCATAATAGCATAATTATCAGCATTAATAGCATAATTATTAGCATTAATACCATAATTATTTGCATTAATAGCATAAATATTCATTAATAGCATAATTATTAGCATTAATAGCATATTATTAACATTAATAGCATAATTATTATGTGCATACATAATACCAATACCATAAATATCAAAACCATCATCAAAACCATCATCAATAGCATCTCAATAGCATCATCAATAACAATAATATTAGCAATAGCATTATTATTAGCATTAATAGCATAATTATAAGCATTAATACCATATTATTAGCATTAATAGCATAAATATTACCATTAATAGCATAAATATTACCATTAATAGCATAATTATTAGCATTAATAGCATAATTATTACCATTAATAGCTAATTATTATCATTAATAGCATAATTAGCATTAATACCATAATTATTAGCATTAATACCATAATTATTAGCATTAATAGCATAATTATTAGCATTAATACCATAATTATTAGCATTAATAGCATAATTATTGGCATTAATAGCATAATTTACCATTAATACATATTATTAGCATTAATACCATAATTATTAGCATTATAGCTAATATTGATTAATAGCATAATTATTGCATTAATACATAATTATTAGCATTAATACCATAATTATTGGCATTAATAGCATATTTACATTAATAGCATAATTATTACCATTAATAGCATAATTATTATCATTAATAGCATAATTATTCATTAATAGCATAATTAGCATTAATACCATATTTTAGCATTAATACCATAATTATTAGCATTAATAGCATAATTATTGACATTAATAGCATAAATATTACCATTAATAGCATATTATTAGCATTAATAGCATAATTATTAGCATTAATAGCATAATTATTGGCATTAATAGCATAATTATTAGCATTAATAGCATAATTATAAGCATTAATAGCATAATTATTAGCATTAATAGCTAAATATTACATTAATAGCATAATTATTAGCATTAATAGCATAATTATTGCATTAATACATAAATATTACCATTAATAGCATAATTATTAGCATTAATAGCATAATTATTAGCATTAATACCATAATTATTAGCATTAATAGCATAATTATTAGCATTAATACATATTATTTCTTAATACCATTATATTACCATTAATAGCATAATTATTACATTATACCATAATTATTAGCATTTATACATAATTATTAGCATTAATAGCATAATCATTAGCATTATACCATAATTATTAGCATTAATACCATAATTATTAGCATTAATAGCTAAATATTACCATTAATAGCATAATTATTAGCATTAATAGCATAATTATTAACATTAATAGCATAATTATTATGTGCATACATAATACCATACCATAAATATCAAAACATCATCAAAACCATCTCAATAGCATCATCAATAGCATCATCATAACAATAATATTAGCAATAGCATTATTATTAGCATTAATAGCATAATTATAAGCATTATACATAATTATTAGCATTAATAGCATAATATTACATTAATAGCATAATATTACCATTAATACATATTTATTACATTAATAGCATAATTATTACCATTAATAGCATAATTATATTATCATATAGATTAATGCATAATTACATTATACATAATTATTAGCATTAATACATAATTATTAGCATTAATAGCATAATTATTAGCATTAATAGCATAATTATTGCATTAATAGCATAAATATTCCATTAATACATAATTATTACATTAATCATAATTATTAGCATTAATAGCTAATTGCATTAATGCATAATTATTAGCATTAATTAGCATTAATTATTAACATTAATAGCATAATTATTATGTGCATACATAATACCAATACCATAAATATCAAAAACCATCATCAAAACCATCATCAATAGCATCATCAATAGCATCATCAATAACAATAATATTAGCAATAGCATTATTATTAGCATTAATAGCATAATTTATAAGCATTAATACCATAATTATTAGCATTAATAGCATAAATATTACCATTAATAGCATAAATATTACCATTAATAGCATAATTATTAGCATTAATAGCATAATTATTACCATTAATAGCATAATTATTATCATTAATAGCATAATTAGCATTAATACCATAATTATTAGCATTAATACCATAATTATTAGCATTTAATAGCATAATTATTAGCATTAATACCATAATTATTAGCATTAATAGCATAATTATTGGCATTAATAGCATAAATATTACCATTAATACCATAATTATTAGCTTATACATATTATTAGCATTAATGTATTATTGGCATTAATAGCATAATTATTAGCATTAATACCATAATTATTAGCATTAATACCATAATTATTGGCATTAATAGCATATTACCATTAATAGCATAATTATTACCATTAATAGCATAATTATTATCATTAATAGCATAATTATTATCATTAATAGCATAATTAGCATTATACCATAATTATTAGCATTAATACCATAATTATTAGCATTAATAGCATAATTATTGACATTAATAGCATAAATATTACCATAATAGCATAATTATTAGCATTAATAGCATAATTATTAGCATTAATAGCATAATTATTGGCATTAATAGCATAATTATTAGCATTAATAGCATAATTATTAGCATTAATACCATAATTATTACCATTAATAGCATAATTATTACCATTAATAGCATAATTATTGGCATTAATAGCATAAATATTACCATTAATAGCATAATTATTAGCATTAATAGCATAATTATTACCATTAAAAGCATAATTATTAGCATTAATACCATAATTATTAGCATTAATAGCATAATTATTGGCATTAATAGCATAAATATTAGCATTAATAGCATAATTATTGGCATTAATAGCATAAATATTACCATTAATACCATAATTATTAGCATTAATACCATAATTATTAGTATTAATAGCATAATTATTGGCATTAATAGCATAAAATATTACCATTAATAGCATAATTATTACCATTAATAGCATAAATATTAGCATTAATAGCATAATTATTAACATTAATAGCATAATTATTATGTGCATACATAATACCAATACCATAAATATCAAAACCATCATCAAAACCATCATCAAAACCATCATCAAAACCATCATCAATAGCATCATCAATAGCATCATCAATAACAATAATATTAGCAATAGCATTATTATTAGCATTAATAGCATAATTATTAGCATTAATAGCATAATTATTACCATTAATAGCATAATTATTACCATTAATAACATAAATATTAGCATTAATAGCATAATTATTACCATTAATAGCATAATTATTACCATTAATAGCATAATTATTACCATTAATAACATAATTAGCATTAATAGCATAATTATTACCATTAATAGCATATTATTAGCATTAATAGCATAATTATTACCATTAATAGCATAATTATTACCATTAATAGCATAATTATTTGCATTTACAACCCATTATGATTACCATTAATAGCATAATTATTACCATTAATAGCATAATTATTACCATTAATAGCATACATATTAGGATTAATAGCATTATTATTAACAGTAATATCATTAGTATTAGATTTTTTTTTTAAATTATTTTTTAATTTCTTTTTTATTATTAAATTATTTTTTTATTTTAAAATTAATTATTATTTTTATTTAATTATTTATTATTTTTTATTTTTTTTTTTATTATTTTTAAATTATTTTTAAATTATTTTTTTTATTATTAAATTTATTTATTTTTTTACTTGCGAGAGTGAGACACAGTTCTCATTCCGGTCCGCTTTTTTTTTCCCATTGACATACATTAGCGGTGTGTCGGCGATTTTATGGCCGGCCACCTGGTTCTATTTGTCGGCCCTAAAATCGCGGACACACCGCTAATGCATCTCTATGGGCAGTCAGCTCGAATTCTGATTGGTCGGCGTTCAATCCGAAATCGGGCTGACTGCCCATAGAGATGCATTAGCGGTGTATCCGCGATTTTAGGGCCGACAAATAGAACCAGGTGGACGGCCATAAAATCGCCGACACACCGGTAATGTATGTGAACGGGAAAAAAAAAGGCGGACCGCAATGAGAACTGTGTCTCACTCTCACTTAAAAAATAAATAAATTAAATAATAAAAAAAAATAATTAAAAAATAATTAAAAAATAATAAAAAAAATAAATAAAAAATAATAAATAATTAAATAAAAATAATAATAATAAAAAAAAAAAAAGGCGGACCTGAATGAGAACTGTGTCTCAGTCTGACTTAAAAAAAAAGAAATTAAATAATAAAAAAAATAATTAAAAAATAATTTAAAAATAATAAAAAAATGAGGGGCTCTTCTGATTGGCTGAGGGCAGTATACAGCGACCAATCAGAAGAGGACGTCGGAGGTGGAAGTTTGCGAAAAGAAGACAGAAGATCCCCGGGGCCGGACGAAGAGGCGGAGATGGCGGAAAGAAGAGAGAAGACCCCCGGGGCCGGAAGAAGAGGACGCCTGGCCGGACGGAGGACTTGTGGATCGGACGGACGATCAGATGACTTGAAGGCATGTAAGTGATCGACGGGGACGTTAGGTTACGGAACGGCGGGGGCTTCGGGTGTAGGGCCTTAGGTGACAGCGGCGTTAGGTTAGGGGACTGCGGGGGCTTAGGGTGTAGGGCTTTAGCGAGAGGGGCAGGGGGTAGACGGCGGGGCTTAGGGGGTATCGGCGGGGGCTTAGGATGCTGCAGGTCGGGGGTTAGGTGGTCGGGGCTTAGCGTGTACGGGTGCGGCGGACTTAGGGGGTATCGGCGGGGGCCTAGGATGCTACGGGGGATAGGGGGTAGGGGCTTAGGGGCTGCTGCGGGGCTTAGGGGGTAGGGGCTTAAGGGCGGCGATGGCTTAGGGGGTAGACGGCGGGGCTTAGGGGGTATCGGCGGGGGCTTAGGATGCTGCGGGTCGGGGGTTAGGTGGTCGGGGCTGCTGCGGGGCTTAGGGGGTAGGGGCTTTAGCGAGAGGAGCAGGGGGTATCGGCAAAGGCTTAGGATGCAGCGGGTCGGGGGTTAGGTGGTCGGGGCTTAGCGTGTACGGGTGCGGCGGACTTAGGGGGTATCGGCGGGGGCCTAGGATGCTACGGGGGGTAGGGTCTTAGGGGCGGTGGTGCCTTAGGGGGTAGGCGGCATGGCTTAGGGCAGGGGTCTCAAACTCGCGGCCCGAGGGCCGCATGCGGCCCCTGGGGCTTCACTATGCGGCCCGCGGCACCTTGGACAACTTAATGATGCATCACCCCAGTGCAGGACTAACCAGCTCTGCCACTCAGCAAGATCAATGCAAGCTGCCAGCCAATGAGAGGCCCGCAGCTGACGGCAGGATATGACGTCATATGCGGGCCTCTGGCTGGCAGACTGCATTGATCTTGATGAGCAACAGAGCTTATCTGAGCAGCGGCTGGAGGAAGTCATAGCACAGCGGAGGCCGGAAGTCAGTACAGTGGGGATCGCGGCGGCCCCCTGCACTGGAGCGATGCATCATTAAAGTGAGAAAAGTGTGAGTGTTCGTGAGAAAGTGTGTGTGTGAGGGTGAGTGTGTGAGTGAGGATGTGTGTATAAGAAAGTGTGTGCGAATTTCAGTGTGTGTATGAGTGTGAGTGTAAGAGTGTGTATGAGGATGTGTGAATGTGTGTGAGCGTGTGTGTGTGTGGGGGGGTCTGTGTGTGGGTTTGTGTGTGGGTTTATGTGTGAGTGTGATAGAGTGTGTATTTGGGTGTGTAAAAAGAAGGTAAAACAGGATGGGGGTCATCACTATAAAAGTAGATCAGGATGGGGGACATCACTATAAAAGGGAATCGGGATGGGGACATCATCACTAAAGGGGATCAAAATGGGGACAACACTACTAAAGGGGAATGACATTGGGGAGATCACTAGAAAAGGGGATCAGGATGGGGGACATCACTACAAAAGGAGATCAGTATGGGGGACATCACTACAAAAGAGGACCATGATCGATGGGGGACATCACTAGAAAAAGGGATCAGGATAGGGATCATCACTAGAAAAAGGGATCAGGATGGGGGACATCACTAGAAAAGGTGATCAGGATCGAGGACATCAGTAGAAAAGGACATTACTACAGGATGAGGACATTACTACAAGAAAGGGATTAGGATTTGTACTTTACTACATTGAGCAAAATATTCTGGTATTTCTAAAAATATCACTTAGTCCTACAAGAGATGCGGCCCCCCGCTATAAATGTTTTTCTATGTGCGGCCCACCAACCCAGCCGAGTTTGAGACCCCTGGCTTAGGGGGTATCGGCGGGGGCCTAGGATGCTACGGGTCTTAGGGGGTAGGGGCTTAGGGGCTGGTGCGGGGCTTAGGGGTTAGGGGCTTAGGGGCTGCTGCGGGGCTTAGGGGGTAGGGGCTTAAGGGCGGCGGTGGCTTAGGGGGTAGACGGCGGGGGCTTAGGGGGTATCGGCGGGGGGCTTAGGATGCTGCGGGTCGGGGGTTAGGTGGTCGGGGCTCCTGCGGGGCTTAGGGGGTAGAGGCTTAGGGGCGGCGGTGGCTTAGGGGGTAGACGGCGGGGCTTAGGGGGTATCGGCGGGGCTTAGGGGGTATCGGCGGGGGCTTAGGATGCTGCGGGTCGGGGATTAGGTGGTCGGAGTTTAGCGTGTAGGGGTGCGGCGGACTTAGGGGGTAGGGCCTTAGGTGCGGCGTGGTGGTTTTGTTGCGGGGTGGGTATGCGGACATGGGGGGGTCTGTGCGGACATGGGGGTGGGTGTGCGGACATGGGGGAGCGAGTTGCGGCTCAGGCAGCGACTCGCTCCATGGTCCCGGGGTAGCCATTGGCGGGGGGGTGGGGCTGTGCGGACATAATCGGGGCTGGGGAGCGGCGGCGATGGTGGTGGTGTGTGGGCTGGGGAGCAGCGGCGGCGGCGGGTGGTGGTGGTGTGTGGGCTGGGGAGCAGCAGCGGCGGCGACGGGAGCGGTGGTGTGTAGGCTGGGGAGCGGCGGCGGTGGTGGTGGTGTGTGGGCTGGGGAGCAGCGGTGGCGGCGGTGGTGGTGGTGTGTGGGCTGGGGAGCAGCGGCGGCGGCGGGAGCGGTGGTGTGTGGGCTGGGGAGCGGCGGCGGTGGTGGTAGTGTATGGGCTGGGGAGCAGCAGCGGCGGCGGGCGGTGCTGTGTGGGCTGGGGAGCGGCGGCGGTGGTGGTAGTGTGTGGGCTGGGGAGCAGCAGCAGCGGCGGCGGCGGGAGCGGTGCTGTGTGGGCTGGGGAGCGGCGGCGGTGGTGGTAGTGTGTGGGCTGGGGAGCAGCAGCGGCGGCGGCGGGAGCGGTGCTGTGTGGGCTGGGGAGCGGCGGCGGTGGTGGTAGTGTGTGGGCTGGGGAGCAGCAGCGGTGGCGGCGGGAGCGGTGCTGTGTGGGCTGGGGAGCGGCGGCGGTGGTGGTAGTGTGTGGGCTGGGGAGCGGTAGAAAAGGTAAAAGAAAAGAAAGTAAAGAAAGGTTTTAGCTCAGAAAGGATATCTTAGCTGTAGGGTAGTAGCGGTCGTCTTGAAGCTTGCTTCGGTAAATCCAGAAGCGAGTCTTCTTGCGGCCTCGGAATCCGGCAGTCCGTCTTCGAGGTAGCGGGTAGGCGAAATGATTTGTGATTTCAAATTTCGCGCCTTATAAACTGGTCTGTGAAATTTGAAACCACAAAATGGCGGGGGGGCGTAAAGTGAGTGCTGATTGGGCGTTGAATGGACACTATTTCCAAACAGTCTCCATTCAGGTCCGCTAAAAGGTGATTACAAAGGGGATAATTTTGGACGCGGATTGGTTGTTTTTTCCCATAGAGAAACATGGGCATGTTTGTCTATGGGAAAACGCGACTAATTAGCGTCCAGGATTATCGGCTATGTAAGTGAATGATGCCTTTGAGCGGACCTGAATGGAGAGTGTCTTTCCAAACAGTGTCTATTCCGGTCCGCTGAAAAGCGTCATTGACTTACATAGGGTATAATGTTTTTTTTTTTTTTATTGGTATAATAATTGTTATTTTTTTTTTTTTTGTATTATTATTTGTATGTATTTTTTTTTTTTTTTGTTTTTTTATGAATAAATGTATTTATTTTTTTAAGTGAGAGTGAGACACAGTTCTCATTCAGGTGTGGTGATTGTTTTTTTTTTTATTATTATTTTTATTTAATTATTTCTTAATTTTTATTTATTTTTTTATTAGTTTTAAATTATTTTGAATTTTTTTTTTTATTATTAAAATTGCGTTATTTTTTAAAGTGAGAGTCAGACAGAGTTCTCATTCAGGTCCTTTTTTTTTTTTTTTTTTTTATTATTTTTATTTAATTATTTATTATTTTTAATTTATTTTTTTTTATTATTATTTATTTTTTTTAATTTTTTTTTTTTATTCTTAAATTTATGTATTTTTTTAAGTCACACTGAGACACAGTTCTCATTCAGGTCCGCATTTTTTTTTATTTTTTATTATTATTTTTATTTAATTATTTATTATTTTTTCTTTATTTTTTTTATTATTTTTTAATTATTTTTAAATATTTTTTTTAATTATTTAATTTATTTATTTTTTTTAAGTCAGACTGAGACACAGTTCTCATTCAGGTCCGCCTTTTTTTTTTTTAAATTATTATTTTTATTTAATTATTTATTATTTTTTATTTATTTTTTTTATTAATTTTTAATTATTTTTAAATCATTATTTTTATTATTTAATTTATTTTTTTTTTTTAAGTCAGACTGAGACACAGTTCTCATTCAGGTCCGGCTTTTTTTTTTTTTAAATTATTATTTTTATTTAATTATTTATTATTTTTTAATTATTTTTTAATTATTTTTAAATTATTTTAAAATTATTTTTTTTATTATTAAATTTATTTATTTTTTTACTTGTGAGAGTGAGACACAGTTCTCATTGCGGTCCGCCTTTTTTTTTCCCATTGACATACATTAGCGGTGTGTCGGCGATTTTATGGCCGCCCACCTGGTTCTATTTGTCGGCCTTAAAATCGCGGACACACCGCTAATGCATGTCTATGGGCAGTGAGCTCGAATTCTGATTGGTCGGCGTTCAATCCGAAATCGGGCTGACTGCCCATAGAGATGCATTAGCGGTGTGTCCGCGATTTTAGGGCCGACAAATAGAACCAGGTGGACGGCCATAAAATCGCCGACACACCGCTAATGTATGTCAATGGGAAAAAAAAAGGCGGACCGCAATGAGAACTGTGTCTCACTCTCGCAAGTAAAAAAATAAATAAATTTAATAATAAAAAAAATAATTTTAAAATAATTTAAAAATAATAAATAATTAAATAAAAATAATAATTTAAAAAAAATAAAAGGCGGACCTGAATGAGAACTGTGTCTCAGTCTGACTTAAAAAAAATAAATAAATTAAATAATAAAAATAATGATTTAAAAATAATTAAAAAATAATAAAAAAAATAAATAAAAAATAATAAATAATTAAATAAAAATAATAATTAAAAAAAAAAAAAAAGGCGGACCTGAATGAGAACTGTGTCTCAGTCTGACTTAAAAAAAATAAATAAATTAAATAATAAAAATAATGATTTAAAAATAATTAAAAAATAATAAAAAAAATAAATAAAAAATAATAAATAATTAAATAAAAATAATAATTAAAAAAAAAAAAAAAAGGCGGACCTGAATGAGAACTGTGTCTCAGTCTGACTTAAAAAAAATAAATAAATTAAATAATAAAAATAATGATTTAAAAATAATTAAAAAATAATAAAAAAAATAAATAAAAAATAATAAATAATTAAATAAAAATAATAATTAAAAAAAAAAAAAGGCGGACCTGAATGAGAACTGTGTCTCAGTCTGACTTAAAAAAAATAAATAAATTAAATAATAAAAATAATGATTTAAAAATAATTAAAAAATAATAATAAAATGAGGGGCTCTTCTGATTGGCTGAGGGCAGTATACAGCGACCAATCAGAAGAGGACCTCAGATCTCATTGAGGTAGAATGGGGGATTTTTCGTCCATTCTATCTTAATGAGAAGGAAGAGGACGTCGGAGGTGGAAGTTAGCGAGAAGAAGACAGAAGATCCCCGGGGCCGGACGAAGAGGCGGAGATGGCGGAAAGAAGAGAGAAGACCCCCGGGACCGGAAGAAGAGGACGCCTGGCCGGACGGAGGACTTGTGGATCGGACGGACGATCAGATGACTTGAAGGCATGTAAGTGATCGACGGGGACGTTAGGTTACGGAACGGCGGGGGCTTCGGGTGTAGGCCTTAGGTGACAGCGGCGTTAGGTTAGGGGACTGCGGGGGCTTAGGGTGTAGGGCTTTAGCGAGAGGGGCAGGGGGTAGACGGCGGGGCTTAGGGGGTATCGGCGGGGGCTTAGGATGCTGCGGGTCGGGGGTTAGGTGGTCGGGGCTTAGCGTGTACGGGTGCGGCGGACTTAGGGGGTATCGGCGGGGGCCTAGGATGCTACAGGGGTTAGGGGGTAGGGGCTTAGGGGCTGCTGCGGGGCTTAGGGGGTAGGGGCTTAAGGGCGGCGATGGCTTAGGGGGTAGACGGCGGGGCTTAGGGGGTATCGGCGGGGGCTTAGGATGCTGCGGGTCGGGGGTTAGGTGGTCGGGGCTGCTGCGGGGCTTAGGGGGTAGGGGCTTTAGCGAGAGGGGCAGGGGGTATCGGCAAAGGCTTAGGATGCAGCGGGTCGGGGGTTAGGTGGTCGGGGCTTAGCATGTACGGGTGCGGCGGACTTAGGGGGTATCGGCGGGGGCCTAGGATGCTACGGGGGGTAGGGTCTTAGGGGCGGTGGTGCCTTAGGGGGTAGGCGGCATGGCTTAGGGGGTATCGGCGGGGCCTAGGATGCTACGGGTCTTAGGGGGTAGGGGCTTAGGGGCTGGTGCAGGGCTTAGGGGGTAGGGGCTTAGGGGCTGCTGCGGGGCTTAGGGGGTAGGGGCTTAAGGGCGGCGGTGGCTTAGGGGGTAGACGGCGGGGCTTAGGGGTATCGGCGGGGGCTTAGGATGCTGCGGGTCGGGGTTAGGTGGTCGGGCTGCTGCGGGGCTTAGGGGGTAGAGGCTTAGGGGCGGCGGTGGCTTAGGGGGTAGACGGCGGGGCTTATGGGGTATCGGCGGGGGCTTAGGATGCTGCGGGTCGGGGGTTAGGTGGTCGGGGCTTAGCGTGTAGGGGTGGGGCTGACTTAGGGGGTAGGGCGTTAGGTGCGGCAGGGTGGTTTTGTTGCGAGGTGGGTGTGCGGACATGGGGGTGGGTGTGCGGACATGGGGGTGGGTGTGCGGACATGGGGGTGGGTGTGCGGACATGGGGGGGCTGTGCGGACATTGGGGGGCGAGTTGTGGGGAGCGGAGGCGGCTGTGCCGCCTCCGCTCTATGGTCCCCGGGGAGCGAGTTGCGGCTCAGGCAGCGACTCGCAATGGCCTCGCGGCCATTGCTCGAGCTACCTGAGCGGTAAATCGCTAAGGTTGTAGCCGAGGCTGTGGATCGATTTTGGGCCAGCGGCTCGCAATGGCCGCTTCGCGGCCTTTGCTCGCCCTGGGCCAGCGACTCGCAATGGCCTTGCGGCCATTGCTCGCGCAGCATTGGGCGCTTCGCGCCCAATGTTAAATTCGTATCCACATGACGACATTGGAAAGTGCGCGCGGAGGGGCGCTTTTCCGATTCGCGATTATATAATAGATTATAGCAACATATGTTGCTCGCCATGTGCGGTCCTTCCCCGACCGTGCGCCGCCATTACGGCGTTGTTTACCAATTTCTGCGCCTGCGCGTATGCGATACGCTTCCCTAGTTACAACTCGTTACCGGAAGCGATTCCATCGCCATCTTAGAGTTCTCGCACGTGCGCTGTGACATCCAGCGTTTGTTTGTGCGCGTCTTTAGACATTCCCTTCCTGTGTCCGCATATTTTATCAAAGTGTTTTCAAATTGCATTATAAAGTTGATAAAATTAATTTATGTGTATACTATGTGCCAAATATATATTATAAGTGTCATTATTTGATAAAAATTCTACTTCTGACTCGAAGGTTTAATTTAAAGTGACAGTGCATTTTTATGATGTGGATTTATATCCATTTATTTATTATTGCTGTGTATCCTAATCTTTTGCCTTACAAGCTCATGTATTGGAGCTTTCCACAACTATATATTCCATACCCAAGTTTTCTTATTATGTGGATCACCATATGCAATTACACCATGGCTATTCATGCTTATATTCATTGGATATACTGGGTAACCTATTTAAAGTGCATCCCAACCTGGGTTATAGCACTCCCCTGTCAGTACGGTGTTCAGGGAGATCTCTCTCCATTCACACTACCTGCCCAAGGAAAAAACAGGAATTTCCCATCCATTAACTATTTTTCAGCCATTAGTGTTGGTTTATAACCATTTATTTGTTGCTAAGGCAAAAGAAGAGAATAGAAACCTTTATTTCAAGCAATTGTTTTTTATTTTATTTTCCATGATTATTCATTATTTATAAAGTGCATTATAGGTGCTTCATCAGTGCTTCAGTTAATAAGTGCATAAATAGTGCAGATATGTTATTCATTATCTAAAAAAATTAATCAATTATTATTTAAAAAAAAAAAATTTTTTTTTTTGTAAAAAGAAGGGAATATCTTTGCCTAGATTACGCTACGCTTGGTCTGTGCAGTTTGTCCTTGAATGTGTCAAAAATAGCAGACACCCGATGTGCAAGTGTTCCATCTTCCATAAAATCTTCCTATATAACAGAAAAAAGGAAGATAGAAGAATAAATGAGAATAATTATTAAAAACAATAATTATAAAAAAACAATAATTATAAAAAAAACATAGATCATGTTGTTACACAGTATATCACAACTGCAGTGCTATATTATATTCAGTGATAGTGCATTAAAGTGACTAAAATACACAAATACTTGAATGAGAACCAATCTTTAAAGGGCCGTATGCAATTTAAAATCTACGTTGAGTCCCTCTGGTTTTAGAGTTTGCAACCTATGGATCCATTCCAATTCTTTGGTTTTCAATAGGCCAACTCTATCTCCACCTCTTCTGGGCATTGGCACAGTATCTATTAGCCTAAATTTTAAATCCTTCTCCTTATGGTTTGCCTCCGCAAAATGTTTCGACACTGGTAAATTCATAATTTTTTTTCGTATCGTGTAACGGTGGTGGCTAATTCTTACTTTAAAATCTAGGGTGGTCTCTCGTCTCTCCTACATACAATAAATGACAAGGGCATTCGAGAAGATAAATAACGTGGTCAGAATTACAAGTTAAAAAGTGTTCAATTTTGTACTCTTTACCTGTTTTGGGATGGGTGAATTTGTTACCTTTAATTATGAATGAACAATTTATGCAACTAATGCAAGGATAGCATCCTGGTCTTTTCTCTCTAGTCAATGTGATCTGTCTTTCTCTTTTCATTGTGCCAATGTCAGACCTGACCAATAAATCTTTGACATTTTTCCCTTTTCTGTATGATATTAAGGGGGGATTCTTGTACTCCTCAATCTGGGGTAAGCATTTCTTTAACATTGTCCAATGTTTTTGGACAATGCCTACTATATTCTTCGTTTCTTCCCCATATGTTAGTACTAAAGGGACTCTCTTTAGCTTGTCTTTCTTCCCTCTTATGTCCCCTTTGGTCTCCCTGTTAGCCAATTTCCTCTTTTGTTGTTGCAGTATTTTATTAGGGTACCCTCTGTACTTAAATTTTTCAATTAGTCTATTTCTACCTCCCTTTCTTGCTCGTTACTTACAATCCGATTTACTCTGATCATTTGTCCAAGTGGAATAGCCTTCTTTAGGCTACTTGGATGACCACTAGTATAATGGAGGAGTTTATTTTTGTCAGTGGCTTTTACAAAAAGCGTTGTATCAATCTGACCCTCCTTCAGAAGTACTTTGACATCAAGGAATTGCATTTCTGTTAGGGAATGCACTTCCGTGAATTTTATTGTGTCATCAACCGTGTTTACATATCTGTAAAAGGACAAAAATTCATTTTCAGTTCCTTTCCATATAATAAAAATATCGTCGCCATATCTCCACCACCTCTCCACATGGGAGAAGTGGTGAGATGTGTAGACGAAATTTTCTTCCGAATAGACCATAACAGCCCCTGCATATGAGCATGCCATTCGAGCCCCCATAGCGGTCCCCATCAATTGTAGGAAGAACTCATCACCGAACAAGAAATAGTTTTGTTTAAGTACTATCTCTAGCAAATCCATAATCAGTTGTTTACATGGGTCTGTGTAATCTCTAGTTTTTAAAAAATCTGCAATTACTTTGATTCCCATCTCATGTTTGATAGAGGTGTATAATGATGTTACATCAAAAGAGGCCAATATGTACTCTTTATTCCCCATAAATTTGGTTTGCTCCTTAAACCTTGCAAGTTCTTCAAGGAAATGTCCCGTATCTTTGATATAAGACTTTCCCTCAATAGCGAAAGGACTCATGACTTTGTCCAAAAAAATCCCAATATTATAAAATATAGATTTTATTCCTGCCACTATGGGCCTGCCTGGTGGGTCAATTAATGATTTATGAATTTTTGGAACCAGGTAAAAAACTGGTGTCACTGGATTTTTTTCAAACAGAAAGTCATGTAAATTTTGGTCAGTAATCCCTCCTATCAAGGCAGTACTTAGTACCTTTTGTATGTTTTTTTGTATTTCAAATTTAGGATCATTTTGTAACCTCTTATACACCTGGTTGTCATCCAATTGCCTATAGACCTCCTTCAAATAAGTCTCCTTGTCCATGATGACGGTTGCTCCCCCTTTATCCGCTGGTTTTATTATTAAACCGCCATCATGGACAAGTTCTTGTACTGCCTGGATCTGTTCCTTAGTTGCGTTCGGATTTGTTAGTTCCTTTTTGGCTGCAGTTGTGATATACTGTGTAACAACATGATCTATGGTTTTTTTTATAATTATTGTTTTTTTATAATTATTGTTTTTAATAATTATTCTCATTTATTCTTCTATGTTCCTTTTTCCTGTTATATAGGAAGATTTTATGGAAGATGGAACACTTGCACATCGGGTGCCTGCTATTTATGACACATTCAAGGACAAACTGCACAGACCAAGCGTAGCGTAATCTAGGGAAAGATATTCCCTTCTTTTTACAATAGGAAAAATTTTTTTAAAAAAATAATAATTGATTAATTTTTTTAGATAATTAATAACATATCTGCACTATTTATGCACTTATTAACTGAAGCACTGATGTAGCACCTATAATGCACTTTATAAATCTATTATATAATTGCCGTAGCTGACTTCCGTCTGACTGGCGCGACTTCCTGTGGCTTTGTTTGCGTAGCTCTGAACTTTCTCCAGGACTCTGTCCCTGGCCGCGCAGCGGCCAGGCGACTCGCGAAGCAATGCCCGCAAAGCGGGCATTGCGAGTCGTTGCAGACTCGCGAAGCAATGCCCGCAAAGCGGGCATTGTGAGTCGTTGCCCCGCAAACAAAGCCACAGCATGGGGCTGTAGTGTACACCGCTATGGTATACTACAGCCCCATGTCGCTGCCGCTATTCCCTAAACCTCGCCGCCCATAAGCACCGCCGTATAATATAACACCGCCGTATAATAAACCCTTGCTGCACTCTACCTCCTAAGGGCCCTTTCACATCTGCGTTTTTTTTAAATCGCGCCACATGCGGAGAAAAAACCGCATCTGCCGCGATTGCCGCATAACCACTGCACTTGCGGCGCGGTTGCGGTAATCCCCATATAAACTATAGGGGGACTTGCGGCAGGTGCGGCAACTGCGACTTGCGGCAGGTCCGGCAACTGCGGTTTTGCACTTGCGGCAGGTGCGGCAGCGAAAAATACCGCGGATGATCGCGGTTTTTTTCGCTGCGGCACCTGCCGCAAGTGCAAAGACGCACTTGCCGCACCTGCTGCAAGTCGCAGTTGCCGCACCTGCCGCAAGTCCCCCTACACTTACTATGGGGATTACCGCAACCGCGCCTCAACTGCTACACTACCGCTGATGTGAATTAAGCCAGCCTATAAGCCCACCTCCTAAACCCCTACCCCTCCGCCCCTACCCCTTAAGCCCGCAGCCCCTACCCCGAATGTAAACCCCGCAGCCCCTAAGCCTCTACCCCCCCGCCCCTACCCCCTAAGCCCGTCTCCTACCCCGCCGCCCCTAAGCGCCTACCCCCTAACCCCGCTGCCGCCCGTACCACGTCGCCCCTACCCCCTGTAAACCCCGCAGCCCCTACCCCGCCGACCCTACCCCCTAAGCCCGCTTCCTACCCCGCCGCCCCTAAGCCCCTACCCACGCTGTCGCCCGTACCACGCCGCCTCTACCCCCTGTAAACCCCGCCGCCCCTAAGCCACTACCCGTATCCCCTAAACCCCGCCTGTAAACCCCGCCGCGCCGCTCCTAAGCCACTACCCCAATCCCCTAAACCCCGCCGCCCCTAAGGCACTACCCCGCCGCCCATAAGCCACTACCCCTATCCCCTTAACCCCGCCGCCCCTAACCCACTACCCCAATCCCCTAGACCCCGCCGCCCCTAAGCTACTACCCCGCCGCCCCTAAGCCACTACCCCTATCCCCTTAACCCCGCCACCCCTAAGCCACTACCCCGCCGCCCCTAAGCCACTACCCCTATCCCCTAAACCACGCCGCCCCTACCCTCCTTCGATGCCCCCTAAGCCCCGCCGCCTCCTAAGCTCCCTGCGCTACCCCCCGCCGACTAAGCCCCGCAGCCCCGCCGCCCCTACCCAACGCCGATACCCCCCACCGCCCCTAACCCACTACTCCAATCCCCTAAACCCCGCCGCCCCTAAGCCAGTACCCCACCGCCCCTAAGCCACTACCCCTATCCCCTAAACCCCGCCCGTAAACCCCGCCGCGCCACTCCTAAGCC
This sequence comes from Allobates femoralis, assembly GCA_033576535.1. NCBI lineage: Eukaryota > Metazoa > Chordata > Amphibia > Anura > Aromobatidae > Allobates > Allobates femoralis. The sequence continues at coordinate 211,166,069 of JARQOC010000006.1, forward strand.
ACTACCCCAATCCCCTAAACCCCGCCGCCCCTAAGGCACTACCCCGTCGCCCATAAGCCACTACCCCTATCCCCTTAACCCAGCAGCCCCCCCGCCGCCCCTAAGCCAGTACCCCGCCCGCCCCTAAGCCACTACCCCTATCCCCTAAACCCCGCCCGTAAACCCCGCCGCGCCGCTCCTAAGCCACTACCCCAATCCCCTAAACCCCGCCGCCCCTAAGGCACTACCCCGCCGCCCATAAGCCACTACCCCTATCCCCTTAACCCCGCCGCCCATAAGCCAGTACCCCGCCGCCCCCTAAGCCACTACCCCTATCCCCTAAACCCCGCCCATAAACCCCGCCGCGCCGCTCCTAAGCCACTACCCCAATCCCCTAAACCCCGCCGTCCCTAACCCACTACCCCAATCCCCTAAACCCCGCCGTCCCTAAGCCACTACCCCGCCGCCACTAAGCCACTACCCCTATCCCCTTAACCCCGCCGCCCCTAAGCCACTACCCCGCCGCCCCTAAGCCACTACCCCTATCCCCTAAACCACGCCGCCCCTACCCTCCGCCGATGCCCCCTAAGCCCCGCCGCCTCCTAAGATCCCGGCGCTACCCCCCGCCGACTAAGCCCCGCAGCCCCTAAGCCCCTACCCAACGCCGATACCCCCTAAGCCCCGCCGCCTCCTAAGCCCCCGTCGCTGTCCCCCGCCGCTGTCGCTACCCCCTAAGGCACTACATCCTAAGCCCCCGCCGTCCCCTAACCCACCGCCGACGTCGATCACTTACATGTCTTCTTCTTCATCTGATTGTCCGTCTGTCCGATCCACAAGTCCTCCATCCGCCCAGCTGTCCTCTTCGTCCGGCCCCGGGGGTCTTCTCTCTTCTTTCTGCCATCTTCGGTTCCGACCTCCTCTTCATTTCTCATTGCGATAGAATGGACGAAAAATCCGCCATTCTATCTCTATGAGAAGTGAGGCGCTCTTCTGATTGGTCGCTCTCTACTGCCGATAGGCAATCACAATCGCGCCTCACTTCCCATAGACATACATTAGCGGCGTGTCGGCAAATGTATGGCCGGGTCCCTGGTTCTGTTTGGCGGCCAAACAATCGCGGACACACCGCAATGTATGTCTATGGGAAGTGAGGCGCTGTTCTGATTGGTCGCTCTATGCTTCCGCTGACCAATCAGAATTGCGGCGCACTTCCCATAGACATAGAATGGAGAGAAATCGTCCATTCTATCTCTATGGGACGTGAGGCGCGATTGTGATTGGACAGCGGAAGCACACAGCGACCAATCACAAGAGCGCCTCACTTTTAGCAGTAAATTTGAAATTCTACAAGAGCCCATTCTATGTCTATGGGAAGTGCGCCGCAATTCTGATTGGTCAGCGGAAGCATAGAGCGACCAATCAGAACAGCGCCTCATTTCCCATAGACATACATAGTGGTGTGTCCGCGATTTTATGCCCGCTAAACAGAACCAGGGACCCGGCCATACATTTGCCGACACGCCGCTAATGTATGTCTATGGGAAGTGAGGCGCCATTCTGATTGGTGGCTCTGTGCTTCCGCTGGCCAATCAGAATGGCGCCTCATTTCCCATAGACATACATTAGCGGTGTCTCGCGAAATATATTGCCGGCCTTCTGGTTGTATTTTCGGCAACGGGGCTTGGCTATTTCCGGCCAAAAAAAATATATATATTTTTTTTTTTTTTTTTTTTTTCTTGTTATCTATTTTTCTATTTATGTCTCTTTTTTTTTTCCTTTTTTTTCTGTATATATTATTATATAGATAGATAATAAAAAATATAAAAAAAATAGATAAAAAGAAAGATACATAAAAAAAAAAAAAAAAAAAATTTTTTACCCGAAATAGCCGAGCCCCGTCGCCGAAAATACAACCAGAAGGCCGGCAATATATTTCGCGAGACACCGCTAATGTTTCTCTATGGGAAGTCTGGCGCCATTCTGATTGGCCAGCGGAAGCACAGAGCCACCAATCAGAATGGCGCCTCACTTCCCATAGACATACATTACCGGCGTGTCGGCAAATGTATGGCCGGGTCCCTGGTTCTGTTTAGCGGGCATAAAATCGCGGACACACCGCAATGTATGTCTATGGGAAGTGAGGCGCTGTTCTGATTGGTCGCTCTATGCTTTCGCTGACCAATCAAAATTGCGGCGCACTTCCCATAGACATAGAATGGTGAAAAATCGTCCATTCTATCTCTATGGGACGTGAGGTGCGATTGTGATTGGACAGCGGAAGCACACAGCGACCAATCACAACAGCGCCTCACTTCCCATAGACATACATAGCGTTGTGTCCGCGATTTTATGCCCGCCCTTCTGGTTCTATTTTGCGGTCAGAAAATCGCGGACACACCGCTATCTATGTCTATCGGAAGTGAGGCGCGATTCTGATTCGTACAATCGCGCCTCACTTTTAGCGCGAAATTTGAAATTCTACAATAGCCCATTCTGTGTCTATGGGAAGTGCGCCGCAATTCTGATTGGTCAGCGGAAGCATAGAGCGACCAATCAGAACAGCGCCTCACTTCCCATAGACATACATAGCGGTGTCTCCGCGATTTTATGCCCGTTAAACACAACCAGGGACCCGGCCATACATTTGCCGACACGCCGCTAATGTATGTCTATGGGAAGTCAGACGCCATTCTGATTGGTGGCTCTGTGCTTCCGCTGGCCAATCAGAATGGCGCCTCACTTCCCATAGAGAAACATTAGCGGTGTCTCGCGAAATATATTGCCGGCCTTCTGGTTGTATTTTCGGCGACGGGGCTCGGATATTTCCGCTACAAAAAAAAAAAAATATTTTTTTTTGTTTTTTTCTTTTTATCTATTTTTCTATTTATGTCTCTTTCTTTTTATCTTTTTATTTTTATATATTATTATATACATAGATAAGACAAAAGATAGAAAAAGAGATAAAAATAAAAATACATTAAAAAAATAAAAAAAACAACAAAAAAAAATTTTTTTCCTGGAAATAGCCGAGCCCCGTCGCCGAAAATACAACCAGAAGGCCGGCAATATATTTCGCGAGACACCGCTAATGTATGTCTATGGGAAATGAGGCGCCATTCTGATTGGCCAGCGGAAGCACAGAGCCACCAATCAGAATGGCGCCTCACTTCCCATAGACATACATTAGCGGCGTGTCGGCAAATGTATGGCCGGGTCCCTGGTTCTGTTTAGCGGGCATAAAATCGCGGACACACCGCTATGTATGTCTATGGGAAGTGAGGCGCCGTTCTGATTGGTCGCTGTGTGCTTCCGCTCACCAATCAGAATCGCGCCTCACTTTCAGCGGTAAATTTGAAAGTCCGAAAGCGCCCATTCTATGTCTATGGGAAGTGAGGCGCGATTCTGATTCGTCGCTGTCTGCTTATGGCGACCAATCACAATAGCGCCTCATTTCTCTATGCATCTCTATGGGAATGCGCCCTCCAATTACAATCGAGGCACCATTTTCGAAAATACACAGTGCCCAATCAGATTCATGGCGCCATCTTTCTGAGGTTGCCGCCCACCAATCAGATAAGGCCGCTATTTATACCGGGAAATTTGAATCTGCAACCTCTTTGAATCCTGTTTGCGAGACAAAGAAAAACTACCGTTGGACCATCTGTTGGACTATCGTTCGCCCAAGAAATCCATCCTTCGTGAGGGTCTTTGAGGGAGAACGAGAAGCTATCGCTGGACCATCTGTTGGACTATATTTCAGCCAAGATACCCATCCTTCGTGCGGGACGTCGGGAAAGAAGCGCCGGATCGACTTCTGCGATTGATCAGCTAAGATATCCTTTTTGAAATCTACCTTTTCACATCAGTCTATATGCCTGATGCTACGTTTTATTTTCACCTCTTTTTCTATCTTTTATTTTCACCACTTTTACTCTTTTGCGCCAATGATTGCGAGTCGTTGGTAAGGCGCTAGCCATGTCCGTGAAGCGCTCATTGCGAGTTTGCGGACCCGTGGAAAGACGGATCAGAGCCCAGTATCCTGGCCGAAAATAGAACCAGGGCCTCGGCACTAAAATCGCCGACACACCGCTATGTATGTCTATGGGAATGAGGCCCGATTCTGATTGGCCGCTGTGCATTTTTAAAAATGGCGCCGCCACTCTGATTGGAGGGCGCATTCCCATAGAGATGCATTGTGAAATGAGGCGCGATTGTCATTGGTTGTTGGACATGGTGGTTTGCTTCCGATTGGTTGGCGCTCAGCGGGGAAAGCTAAACTTTCCTTGCCGAGCGCCTGGTGCGATTTTCGGCCACGCCGTTCCGGAGGCTCGAAGTCTGTAGCTCCGCCCCACTCTGTTGTGATTGGACAGCGGCATCTTCACACAGTAGCGCCGACCAACCGGATTTACGGCGCTATGTTTATGAAGTTTCCGCTGCCCAATCACATTGCGGCTGGCGTCTGCCGGCTTTTTATGAATGAACTTTTCGCCTACGCCATGTTAGAGCGCGAGATTTGAATTTGTGAACTATGTAAAAGTTAAAAAGCTGTTTTCACAGTACAATCTCACATCAGAGTATATATTCCTAATGCCTATGCTTATATTAACCCCTTCTTTATACTAATTTCATATTAGCTTCCTTTCACCATATTGACCTGTTTTTTTCAAACTTTATTAACCCCTTCTATTTTATTTGGGCTACACTTGCTATCTCACTATGTGCTGTACTAAGGCTATTTCTACATTAACCTCTTCTATGCATTTTGCATATTAATTTTGTCTCACACTGTTTTCTAGGGTTTACACTTCTACATTAACCCCTTGCATTCTGTTTGCTATTCCCTAACTGTGTCGCTATGTGCTGTATTCATTACATTTTAACATTAACCCCTTCTATTCTATTTGTACTCCACTTCATATCTCACTATGTGCTGTACTAAAGGCTTTTCTACATTAACCGCTTCTATGCCTTTTGTATTTTATTTTTCTGTCACACTCTTTTAGGGCCCTTTCACATCTGCGTTTATTTGAAATCGCGGCAGATGTGGTGAAAAAACCGCATCTGCCGCGATTGCCGCATAACCGCTGCACTTGCGGCGCGGTTGCGGTAATCCCCATAGAAAGTATAGGGGGACTTGCGGCAAGTGCAGTTTTGCACTTGCGGCAGGTGCGGCCGCGAAAATTACCCCGGCTCACCGCGGTTTTTTTCGCGGCCGCACCTGCCGCAAGTGCAAAACCGCACTTGCCGCATCTGCCGCAAGTCCCCCTATACTTTCTATGGGGATTACCGCAACCGCGCCGCAAGTGCGCCGGTTATGCGGCAATCGCGGCAGATGCGTTTTTTTCACCGCATCTGCCGCGATTTAAAATAAACGCAGATGTGAACTGCTACATTAACCCCTTCCATTCTGTTTGCTATTCATTTACTCTGTCCCTATGTGCTGTACTCATTACATTTGACAATTAACCTATTCTATACCTTTTCTTTCTTATTTTCTCTTCTACACTCTTTTGGCTCCTTTCACATCAGCGTTTTTTTAAATTTGCCGCAGATGCGGTGAAAAAACCACATCTCCCGCAATTACCGCATATCGGCTCCACTTGCGCCACCGTTGCCTTAAACGCTATGCTAAGTATAGCCGTACTTGCGGCAGGTGCGGCAAGTGCGGTTTTGCACTTGCGGCAGGTGCGCCAGCGAATAAAAAAGCGGCAGAGCGCGTTTTTTCCACTGCCGCAAGTACGCCTATACTTAGCATAGCATTTACCGCAACGGCGTTTTTTTTCCCTGCTCCAAGTCCAAACCCACACTTGCCGTACCTGCTGCAAGTACGCCTATACTTTGCATTGCGTTTACCCCAACCGCGCCGCAAGTGGAGCCGGTATGCGCTAATTGCGGCAGATGCAGTTTTTTCACTGCATCTGCCGCACATTTTAAAAAACGATGATGTGTAAGGGCCCTATAGGAGTGCAAGTAGTACATTAACCCCTTCTATTGTCTTGGCTATTCACTGCTTATGTCACTATGTGTTCTATTACTGCCATTTTAATACTATTTATCATTTTAATGATCGTGCCGTATTTTCTACGCATGCCAGTGCTATATTAACCCCTTACACACTCTTCTTTATTTTATTTCTACGTGCAGTGTGTCGTTACACTCTTATGAGTACATTAACCCATTATATGCTATTTTGCTTATATTTCATAATAATTAGTATGTAGGACTAATAACTGTCTTATATTTAACAGTTTGGATGTAATGCTACCTGTCCCTTTCACATCTGCGCTAATTTTACATTGTGAAAGATGTCGTGAAATAATCGCATCTGCTCTGCTTGCTGCATAGTCACTGCATAACTCATGCACTTGCAGTCCGGTTCCGGTAATCGCCATTGTCTGTATATAGGGACTTGCGCAAGATACTGCAAGTGCGCTTTAGCTCTTGCGCCAGGTGCTGCTGCAAAATATATCACGGCCGCCCACTCTTTTTTATCGCCTCACCACCTGCCGCAAGTGCTAAACCCAAATTGACGCACCTGCCAAAATTAACTATATAGTCACTATGGAGATTAACCCAAGTGCAGCGGTTATGCTGCAGCTATGCACCAACGCTGCAGATAGTTTTTTCTCTTTATCTGATGCTATTTCTAATTACCGCTAATGTAAAAGGCCCTGTCGTCACAGTAGGACATTAAATAATTTTACATACCAAATATATTGCTTGCATGCCATTTTACACTGCATGAGCAACTGGGGCCCCTTTCACACGCGTGTTGTACATGCAGATTTACATTATTCCATAACAGCTGGAAATATTTCTATTATTAAAGCAAGTTCACCATACCCGTCACCATGGGTGTGGTTGCGTAAGGTCACGCTACATCGCCTGATTAACGTTGATTTTTACATTGACCTGCCTGTTTCACCATGTACTCCACAAGTGCCCTTATTTCTATTTTCGCCAGGGTTGGGTCACATTCTGCCATTTCACGCTCACTGCTAATGCCACTGTTTCCACCAACTCAAGCAAGAAACACAAAAAACACTCCTTTCTCTATAATCCCAAAACCCTACATTTGAGGTATTAAATAACACTACCTCTCCCATTTTGCACCACCTTCTGCAACTCCACCTCTGCTGCCAGTTATGCGCAACTTCCTGTCATATCGCTACTTTAATCCCTTTTTTTACAATGTTCGAAATCTGCTTTTACAACATGCCTATCAAAGGGCACTTGCATCCATTTGTCTTGCTTTGAAGTCTCTTTTTAAGGACTTTAAACACACTGATTGCCATTCACTACTCCATACAGTAAACATCATGAAATATTTGTTTCGTACTTTAAAGAACTCCATCATTTCTTTTTCACAGGTTATTTAAATACACACTTTCCTTTTATTGTTTTTGCCTATTTAGACAGTTATTATTGATTGTTTCCTTAACTAACACACTCTAGCTCATTTTGGATTTGATTGACTGACTATTCTTATTAACATGAGCTCGCCAACTGAAAATATTGCTCTTGCCAAGGAGGCAGCATCTACGCCTAAGAAGAAGCGTGCACAGGAGACTTCGGAACAGAAACGTCTTCGGTTAGATCGTGATAAGGCTGCTAAAGCAAAACGCATTGCAGAGGAGACTTCGGAAGAGAGACATCTTCGGTTAGATCTTCATAACGCTGCTAAGGCGAAACGTATTGCAGAGGAGACTTCAGAAGAGAGGCGTCTTCGCTTAGATAGTGAGAAGACTGCTAAGGCGAAACGCACTGCTGAGGAGACCTCGGAACAGAGACGTATTCGCTTAGATCGTGTTAAGGCTGCTCACGCCAAACGCATTGCAGAGGAGACTTTGGAAGAGAGATGTCTTCGTTTACAACGTATTAAAGCTGCTAAAGTGAAACGCATTGCCAAACTGTCTTCTCCAATGAGACGTTTTCGGTTGGATGTTGCAAAGGCTGCTTCGAAGCAACGTATTGCTGAAATGTCTTCTGAAGAAAGAAGTGTACGAATGTCAAAAAGAGCCTTGGGTGCGCGTGCCACACGCCAAATAAAACAAATTAATGTCATTGAAGAACCATCTGAGAAAGTTACTTCTCCTGCCTCTTCGTGTACTGACATTCTACCAAGTGAACAGCCTTTAACACCTCCCATTACCTCCATGGGAAGAAAAGAAGCAAAGGCTCAAAAGGAGTCTGTGCGTATGCGCAAGAAGCGTGCCGCGCCTGTGCGTCAAAGACGCAAACATCAAGAGTTCATGCCTACAGGAGATCCGTTTGACACTCATACTGCTGCCACCTCTTCGTCTGACTGTCATACTGCTGCCACCTCTTCGTCTGACCGTCATACTGCTGCCACCTCTTCGTCTGACCGTCATACTGCTGCCACCTCTTCGTCTGATCCTCATACTGCTGACACCTTTTCGTCTGATCCTCATCCTGCTGCCACCTCTTTGTTTGATCCTCATACTGTTGCCACCTCTTCTACTCTGTTAACTACTACTGAACAGCCTTTACCACATCGCAAGGCCACATCTAAAAGAAAACACTGTGCTGAGGAGACGCCATACAGCAAACAGTCTAACATTATCCGCAAAAAAAGGACAAGACAGATGCATCAAGATACACTGTCTCCTACGTCAAAAATACTCCACTTGACCTTTTTGGCTGATAGACGTCGTGACATACGCACACGTTCTTCCACTTCTACATTGCAAGAGCCACAACGCAATTTATATTCAACTTCTTCTTTCCTTGAATGTTTTGATTCTACGTCCCTTCCACGTCTCATCTATGTAGGATTAAACAATAAACTTCTACCTTTCTTATCTTCACCTTTCTCTCATCCATTGGGATTTATTGATCAGGATCATGCTATTCCAGAACATACCTGTGGTTTCATGAATGTAATATGTGAACATTGTGAGGCTCGACATTTTTCTGATGAACGCCCATCAGATAAACACTTTACTCTTTGTTGCCACAAGGGAAAAGTTAAGGTACCATTACCTCAATACCCGGAGGTCTTCCAACGCCTGCTGAAAGGAGAGAGTGAGTACAGTAAAAATTTGATGGAGAATATCAGGAGCATTAATAGTTCTTTTGCTTTTGCCTCCATGGGTGCCCATGTTTCTCCACCACCTGGACATGGCCCTTACTGTTTCCGAATTCATGGGCAAATTTATCATCGTACGGGAACACTCCATCCTGCTCAAGATCAACCTCCAGCATATGCACAACTCTACATTTTAGATACTGCAAGCGCTGTAGAACAACGGATACAGTCTCCAGAAAATGTGAAATGTCATCCAACTTTAATGAGTATCATTGCTCTTCAATTGGATAATATTAATCCCTTTGTTTCGGCCTACAAAATGCTACGTGACGTTGAATTAGAAGAACAACAGAAGGCAGTAGAACATGGCACCGTCATGCCAAATATTATCATGGCCATTAAACAAGACAGAGATCAAGACCCTAGACGCTATAACAATCCTACTGTCAATGAAGTTGCTGTGGTCTTTGAAAATGCTGATGGAGAGCCACCGTTCAATAGAGACATTTTAATTCATTTGAAACCTGATCCAAATAACCCCTTAGCCCCAAAAACTCAGCAAGTCAGTATTCTACACAGCAATTTAGATGCATTACTGTATCCCTTATTTTTCCCTCATGGAGAACAAGGTTGGCATGAGGGACTCAAGCATCACGGCCAAACTCAACGCAGGGTTACAAAGCTCCAGTATTACTGCTATTTGTTGTCTGTACGGAATCGGTTCAATCTTGTCCTGAATGGTGGCAAACTTAAGCAACAGTACTTAGTGGATGCGTATGTGAAAATCGAGGCTAATCGTTTAAATTTTATCCGTCAACACCAAAAGGATTTAAAAGTGGAGGATTATTGCGTACTCCAGGAACATCTCCTCAAAAAATCTGTTGAGAAAGGTATTCCCATTGGCAAGACGGTCATTTTACCATCTTCCTTTGAAGGCAGTCCAAGAAACATGCAGCAACGCTATCAGGATGCCATGGCTATTGTGACTAAATTTGGATGACCGGATCTTTTCGTAACCATGACCTGTAATCCTAAATGGAGGGAGATTAAAAACAATTTAGAGCCATGGCAGCGTGTGGAACATAGACCTGATTTAGTCGCCCGTGTCTTCAGAATTAAATTGGAAGCCCTATTAAAAGACATTAACAGTGGATTATTTGGCAAAGTTTGTGCAATGGTTCATGTTATTGAATTCCAAAAGCGTGGCCTACCACACGCTCACATTTTGATCATTCTGGATAGCAAATCCAAACTAAGAACTGAGGTTGAAGTGGATAATATAGTTTGGGCTGAAATCCCTGATCCAGAAGATTACCCTGTGCTCTATGAAATTGTGATGCAACCCATGATTCATGGACCCTGTGGACAACACAACCCCAATTCTCCATGTATGGATCTTGGAAAGTGTAAGAAAGGTTTTCCTAAAGATTTCCAAACAAAAACAGTCTTGGCTCAGGATTCATACCCTACTTATCAAAGAAAGGAAGGATCATCCTTTCCACACCATTCAAAGATGATTGATAATTCTTGGGTTGTTCCCTATAATCCTTTCCTACTATTAAAATACAAGTGTCATATTAATGTTGAGGTATGTGCTTCCATTCAAAGTGTCAAATACCTATTCAAATATGTCTACAAAGGACATGATAAAGCCAATCTTGAAATTTGCCAAACTAATATCCACCATGATGAAACACATCAATTCATGGATTCAAGATACGTGAGTGCACCGGAGGCAGCTTGGCGAATATTTGCTTACCCGATGCATAGACAATCGCACTCCATTTTTCGCCTTGCCGTACATCTCCCACATTCTCAACCGCTTTATTTTCATGAGGATGACTCTGTTGACAACATCAGTTACACAATGCACAGAAAATCCACTCTTATGGCGTACTTTGAGCTCAATGAGAATGACCCGCATGCTCATGATTACTTATACCGCCAAATTCCAGAGCACTATGTTTGGAAACAAGGTGAATGGGAAATTAGAAAGCGAGGAGGTTCTTCAGTTATTGGAAGAATGTATACTGTCAGTATGAAAGATCAAGAACGGTACTATTTAAGGTTGTTGTTACATGTCAAAGGAGCAACAAGTTTTGACAACATAAAGACTGTTAATGAAGTCACATACCCAACTTTTAAAGAGGCAGCATTAGCTCTTGGATTGCTCTTCGATGACACTGTTTGGAGAAATACTTTATTGGATGCCTGTGTTCTCAACATGCCTGCACAGCTTCGTGATATGTTTGCATATATATGTATTTTTGGTCCTCCAGCTCATCCATTGGAGTTGTGGCAAAAATTTAAACAAGACTTTATGCAAGACTACTGCCATGCATATCACTCCAACACTGAGGAGTGTGAGAATTGTGAAGGATATGCAATGACAGATGTCCAAAATGTTCTAAAATTTCATGGCAAAACTTTTACTGATTTTAATCTACCACGACCAAAAAGAAAGCCACTCATCGCTCCACTATACAACAAGGATGATGAGTTAAGAAGAGCTCAGCAAATGAAAGCTACTTTAAATGACCAACAACTTTTGGCCTATGATGCGATCAATCAAGCTTTACACGATAGAAGTGGACAACCTAAGTGCTTTTTCATTGACGGTCCAGGTGGCAGTGGCAAAACATATCTGTATGATTTATTAATTCATGAACTAAGAGGAGAAGGCGAAATTGTATCACCTGCAGCCAGTACAGGGATTGCAGCTAACTTACTGCAAGGAGGAAGAACCATCCATTCGCTTTATGGCATACCAATTCCAATAAATGAAACATCCGTTTCCAGAATTAAAAATGATACAGATGCTGCACAACATTTGAAAAGTACCATACTTTTCATTATTGACGAGTCCACTCTGTTATCTAAATATGCATTACATGTCATAGATCAACTTTTACGGGATGTCATGACAACAGATATTTCCAAGAAAAATACAACACCTTTTGGAGGAAAAGTCATTGTTCTAGGAGGAGACTTTCGACAGTGTCTGCCTATCATCCCACATGGTACAAGAACTGACATTATAGAGAGTTGTATTAAATACTCACGACAATGGCAGCTTTTCACTCAATTGCCACTCTTCAACAACATGCGTTCCATTGATCCTGATTATAGCAGTTGGTTACTTCAACTGGGAAATGGTGAATTGTCCAATGATTTCAACCTTGGAGATGATATCATTGAAATCCCACAAGACATGATCTGCACTGGCTCACTCATACTTGCTATATTTGGGGAAAACATTCTCATTGAAGTACATAACAATGAAAGCATTCAGATTGCTGCATCACATGCCATTCTTTGCCCTAAAAATGACCATGTGGACATGGTGAACTCTAAGGTCATGGATTGCATTGCTGGTGAATACACGCAGTACATTAGTGATGATTCCATTCAGACTGAAGATTCAGACCAATATCCAGTGGAATTTTTAAATTCACTCACACCAATGGGAATGCCTTATCATCACCTCAAATTACACATTGGTACCATTGTCATGCTTTTGCGCACCTTTAACAGCATAAAAGGTCTTTGCAATGGGAATCGCTTCATTGTCATCACTTTGTTTGACAATCTCATTCAAGCAAAAGTCAGTACTGGGTATGCAGAAGGAAATGTGGTGTTTATTCCAAGGATTTAGTTATCTCCATCAGACACTGCCTTACCTTTCAAGTTAAGACATCGACAATTTACTGTGAAGTCTACTTTTGCCATGACCATCAACAAATCCCAAGGCCAAACACTGGAGAAAGTAGGGATTTTTTTTCCCACAACCCATTTTTGGACATGGACAGTTATATGTGGCTTTTTCACGAGTGAAAAGAAGATGTATTGTTAAGGTAAAAGTACTGCATACACCCATTCAAGGAAAGTTGCTGCCTCATTCAGAAAAAGTCTTTACAAAAAATATTGTCTATAAGAATATTTTATTTTAAATTCTTTAGATATATATTACATTTCCATACATGATGGATATAACAATGAAAGCATTCACATTGCTGCATCACATGCCATTCTTTGCCCTAAAAATGTCCATGTGGAAATGGTGAACTCTCAGGTTATGGATTGCATTGCTGGTGAATACACGCAGTACATTAGTGATGATTCCATTCAGACTGAAGATTCAGACCAATATCCAGTGGAATTTTTAAATTCACTCACACCAATGGGAATGCCTTATCGCCTCAAATTACAAATTGGTACCATTGTCATGCTTTTGCACACCTTTAACAGCATAAAAGGTCTTTGCAATGGGAATCGCTTCATTGTCATCACTTTGTTTGACAATCTCATTCAAGCAAAAGTCAGTTCTGGGTCTGCAGAAGGAAATGTGGTGTTTATTCCAAGGATTTATTTATCTCCATCAGAGACTGCCTTACCTTTCAAGTTAAGACGTCGACAATTTCCCGTGAAGTCTACTTTTGCCATGACCATCAACAAATCCCAAGGCCAAACACTGGAGAAAGTAGGGATTTTTTTGTCACAGTTTTTGGACATGGACAGTTATATGTGGATTTTTCACGAGTGAAAACACGATGCAATGTTAAGGTGGAAGTGCTGGATACACCCATTCAAGTCAAATTGCTGCCCAGTAGTGAAATACTCTTTACTCAAAATAATCTCTCTAATATTTTATTTTAAATTCTTTAGATACATATTAGATTTAGATATAGTTACTTTCTAATTAAACATAAATATTATAATAAATTAGTTTAGCCATAGATGTATAAGAATAGAAAACAAAATAATACCAAAAAAAATATTTTAGTTATAGAAAAAGATATTATAATTAGTTATTAGATATAAAATAGTTATTTAAGAAATATAGTCGTTACTGTTCAATTTTACTAAAAATATAGTGTATAAAAATATTTTACTTATAATTCTTTAGATACATGTTACATTTAGATACATAGTTATTTTTAGATTAGACACAAATATTACTATATTAATTTGTTTAGCAATAGATGTATATCAATATAAATAAATCAAAATACCTAAAAACTTAGTTTAGTTATAGATAAAGACATTATAATTACTTATTAGATATAAACGTTATTTCAGATATATAGTCGTTATTTTCACTTTTCTCTAAAAATAGTGTGTAAAAATATTTTACTTTCAATTCTTTAGATACATATTACATTTAGATACATAGTTACTTTCTAATTAAACACAAATATTACAATAAATTAATTTAGCTATAGATGTATAGGAAAACAAATATACAAAAATACCAAAAATATTAGTTTTGTTATAAAGACATTATAATTAGTTTTTAGATATAAAATAGTTATTTAAAATATATAGTAATTACTTTTTTAGCTTAGGAAATTTCTTTTAAATTTTCATTGTATATGTATGTAAACACACATTTTTTTTTGTAGATTGTAGATGTGTATCATCTAAATGCTTCCATTTAGTGATAAGAACATGAAGCTTCAGCAGGATAGCTGCTGCGAGATTTCATTTTCTTTTTACACAGGGTGAGGTTTTTGTGAACAGCTAAGTCTGCCTTCAGACTTGCAGATGCATCTGCAGCATTTTAAAGATGCATCTGCATGCAAACGGCAGCTCCTATCTTTACAATGGGACTTTTGGTCTCTGCAGATGCTTGCAGACAGCCGTGCGCACCCATTTACTCCGATATGTGATCTCTGCACAGGCGCATGCCTGCATACAAATCGCACAATCCCGCCTGCACCAGGGATGCAACATGTCGCGTCCCTGGTGTGGAGGAGAGTCTGTGATCTGTACAAAAGCATCTGCCTGCGCATAGATCACATATAGGAGTGAATGGCTGCGCACGCCTGTCTGCAAGAATCTGCAGACACCGTCTGTTCCATTATAAAGATAGGGACTGCCGTCTGCATGTACATGCTTGCAGATGCATCTGCAAAACGCTGCAGATGCATCTGCAAGTCTGAAGGCAGCCTAAGAGATGGGTGGGATGGCTGTTCACACACATCTCTATCTTGAAGTGTGTTCTGTACATATAAATACATATATACACATAGGTACATATTTAGACACATAGGTACATATTTAGACACATAGGTACATATTTAGACACATAGTGAAAGAATAGACATTTTGATTTTACATCTGAATTATTCTGCTATTTGTTGAATTTTTAGTTGGAAAAAAAACAATTTTCCCACTTGCTGCCTAATGGTGACCTACAGTACTCTTAATGTTAGTTGCATGAAATGTTTATGGAATTTGTCGTTTACTTGCGGTAGTTGCGGCACATGTGCTTTCGACAGTTTCAATCGCTAAAATCAGTTAGCTCTCATTTTTAGTGGTTGCATTTTGTCAATCTGTTAAAGCTCTGCTTGCCGTATTTACTGCAAGCTAACTGCAAGTTCCATATTTATTACATGTTACTTGCTGAAAGTTAGCTGTAGGTAGTCCCTTTTGTGCCAAGTTCAGAAATTGTATTTGGTTATTCAATACTTTCTGCAAATAGCCAAAAAATATCTGCTTTAAAAGGAGTCTAACTATTAATTATTAGGGATAGAGTAGAGTAGGTCCCACCAGCTGTAAGGCTACCTTCCCGTGGTTGGTGGGGAAACATGTACTGGCTCAATCATAGATTATTAATATTCATATATAAATTGAATATACGTAATCTGTACAAAACATCTGTGCCATTATCTGTACGAAAAGCCTTGCCTTAGAATCATGACATGTACTACACTGACATATACCATACAAATATTGGTAGTTGATATATAGATATCATGTCTTATGTGCATTATTGTCAAATTTGAATGAATAATGTATATATGCATGGTACACCCCATTCTTTAACATTGGGCTGTCATCTATCATGGAATAATAGGATTATTACTTAAAACTCTAATTTAATAAACTACCGTATTTTTCGCATTATAAGACGCACTTTTGTTCCCCAAACTTTTGGGGGAAAGTGGGGGGTGAGTCTTATATTGCGAAAGAATACTTGTGTGGTGGGGGGCGGACTGTGGAGCGGTGTTCGGGGGCTCTCAGGAGGCTGTAGGAGGCTGCAGCAGCGGCCCCGTGGTCACGTGGGGCCGCTCATTATCTCCTGTAATATGCACTGCTTCCCGCTGTCAATCACCAGCGGGAGCAGCCCATATTACAGGAGCGGGACCGCAGCCCAGTGGCTGCGGTCCCGTGTGGATAGTCAGTGCTTTCCATGCAATGAAAGCGTGGAAAGCACTGACTATCCCTGGGAGCACGATCATACTCACCGCTCTCCTCGCTCGCTGCTGTCACCGCCATCCCCGCTGTCTTTGCCGGCATCCGGGCCTTGTGAGCGTCGCTGCAGAGTGACGTCATCACCTGCGCGCTGCTCACAGTACCCGGATGCCGCCTCAGCACAGAGAGCGGGGATAGCGCGGACGGCGAGGGAGCGAGGAGAGGGGTGAGTATGATATGGTTTATTATTTTAACCGTGTGCCAGCCCTACATGGGGGACAGTGTGCCAGCCCTACATAGGGGACAGTGTGACAGCCCTACATGGGGGACAGTGTGCCAGCCCTACATGGGGGACAGTGTGCCAGCCTTACATGGGGGACAGTGTGCCAGCCCCACATGGGGGACAGTGTGCCAGCCCTACATGGGGGACAGTGTGCCAGCCTTACATGGGGGACAGTGTGCCAGCCTTACATGGGGACAGTGTGCCAGCCCTACATGGGCGACAGTGTGCCAGCCTTGCATGGGGGACAGTGTGCCAGCCTTGCATGGGGGACAGTGTGCCAGCCTTGCATGGGGGACAGTGTGCCAGCCTTGCATGGGGGACAGTGTGCCAGCCTTACATGGGGGACAGTGTGCCAGCCCTACATGGGGGACAGTGTGCCAGCCCTACATGGGGGACAGTGTGCCAGCCTTACATGGGGGACAGTGTGCCAGCCTTACATGAGGGACAGTGTGCCAGCCTTATATGGGGACAGTGTGCCAAAATGAAGGCTATGTGGGGGATCTATATACCAGGTTATTTATATAAAGACGGACACTGGCATTATGAGGTGAACCCCATTTAACATTAAAAATTATTTTTTCCTCTTTTTCTTCATCAAATTTGGGGGTGCGTCTTATAATCCGGTGCGTCTTATAAAGCGAAAAATACGGTATACACCGATTCTAGAATCCCGATGCAATCGCATCGGGCTCACAGCTAGTAATGAATAATCATGGAAAATAAAATAAAAAACAATTGCTTGAAATAAAGGTTTCTATTCTCTTCTTTTGCCTTAGCAACAAATAAATGGTTATAAACCAACACTAATGGCTGAAAAATAGTTAATGGATGGGAAATTCCTGTTTTTTCCTTGGGCAGGTAGTGTGATTGGAGAGAGATCTCCCTGAACACCGTACTGACAGGGGAGTGCTATAACCCAGGTTGGGATGCACTTTAAATAGGTTACCCAGTATATCCAATGAATATAAGCATGAATAGCCATGGTGTAATTGCATATGGTGATCCACACAATAAGAAAACTTGGGTATGGAATATATAGTTGTGGAAAGCTCCAATATATGAGCTTGTAAGGCAAAAGATTAGGATACACAGCAATAATAAATAAATGGATATAAATCCACATCATAAAAATGCACTGTCACTTTAAATTAAACCTTCGAGTCAGAAGTAGAATTTTTATCAAATAATGACACTTATAATATATATTTGGCACATAGTATACACATAAATTAATTTTATCAACTTTATAATGTAATTTGAAAACACTTTGATAAAATATGCGGACACAGGAAGGGAATGTCTAAAGACGCGCACAAACAAACGCTGGATGTCACAGCGCATGCGCGAGAACTCTAAGATGGCGATGGAATCGCTTCCGGTAACGAGTTGTAACTAGGGAAGCGTATCGCATACGCGCAGGCGCAGAAATTGGTAAACAACGCCGTAATGGCGGCGCGCGGTCGGGGAAGGACCGCACATGGCGAGCAACATATGTTGCTATAATTATTTAATAATTAACATCAATCAAGCGGGAACCTGAGCTGCAATTGGTCTATTTTGAAAATATAACTGTAAGTAGAGAGAATTTTACTGTTTTAATGAGACAAGTAACCATATATATATGTACTAGCTGTGAGCCCGATGCGATTGCATCGGGATTCTAGAATGTGATAGATAGATAGAAAAAGATACATAGATAGATAGATAGATAGATAGAAATAGATAGATAGATAGATAGAAAAAGATAGATAGATAGATAGATAGATAGAAAAAGATACATCGATATATATACGAAAAAATGACAGCAGCACTCCAACAAATCTTCAATAGCCTTTAATCGGCCTACAGGGCGACCTGAGACGTTTCAGCCACCACGTGGCTTTTGTCTAGCAACTAGTCTCAGCCCCCTTACTTCCTTTTAAAACCCACACAATTTACATAATGTACATAATATACACATCAATTACACCCTTTATACCGTCTACACATTATACATTCTGTATGTAGACTTTCCAATACCCCATACCCGACCATTCACTAGTGAAATGTGACATTGATTATAACATTAACAGTACATCAAAGCTGCTTATTCACATAATGCCTCTTTCATGACCTTAATTGGTTGAATCCTCATCCCAGGTGGTGTGATGACAGTTATACTTGCGGTCTATTATGGTTATTAGTAGCCCCAACACGTGTATCCCCATTTCTCACCACTCCATGGTGCACGCTGCCGAGTCCGTCGCACCGGAAGTGACATTATTCTATGTGCGTCCCGCTTCTATGTTGCTAAGAAGCACAAGAAGCATTGCGGGCGCCATCTTGCTAACGTTCGCGCATGCGCGCTACACTCCGCTGCGGGCTTACAACCCCGAGACCTTCCGGCTGTCACTGCTCCTGGCTACACTGCTAATATCAACTCCGAACCTTTCTATATATATTTTTCGTATATAATTACAAGGAGTGGCTTGTTGGACAGATTTGCACCCGGTTTTTGGTGCTGCTCAAAAGTTTCTTTTTGATATACATCGATATATAGATAGATAGATAGATAGATAGATAGATAGATAGAAATAGATACATAGATAAATAGATAGATATAAATAGATAGAAATAAATAGATAGACAGATAGATAGATAGACAGACAGACAGATAGATAGATAGATAGATAAATAGATATAGATAGATAAATAGAGATAGATAGATAGATAAATAGATATAGATAGATATAGACAGATAGATAGAGAGATAAATAGATAGATATAGATAGATAGATAAAGATAGATATAGATAGATAGATAGAGATAGATAGATAGATATAGATAGATAGATAAATAGAGAAATAGATATAGATAGATAGATATAGATAGATAGATATAGATAGATAGATATAAATAGATAAATAGATAGATATAGATAGATAAAGATAGATAAATAAATAGATAAATATAGATAAATAGATAGACATAGATATAGATAGATAAATAGAGATAAAAAGATATATAGATAGATAAATAGATAGAGATAGATAGATAGATAAATAGATATAGATAGATAGATATAGACAGATAGACAGAGAGATAAATAGATAGATATAGATAGATAGAGAAATAGATAGATAGATAAATAGATAGATATAGATAGATAGATAATGATAGATAAATAAATAGATATAGATAAATAGATAAATAGTAGACATAGATAGATATAGATAGAAAAATAGAGATAAAAAGATAGATAGATAGATAGATAAATAGAAAGATATAGATAGATAGATAGATAAATAGAGATAGATGGATAAATAGATATAGATAGATAGATAAATAAATAGATAAATAGATATAGATAGATAGATAAATAGATAGATAGATAGATAAAGATAGATAAAGATAGATAGAGATAGATAGATAGATCTAGATAGATAGATAGATCTAGATAGATAGATATAGATAAATAGATAGATATAGATAGATAGATAAATAGAGAAATAGATATAGATAGATAAATAGATATAGATAGATAGATATAGATAGATAAATAGATAGATAGATATAGATAGATAAAGATAGATAGATAAATAGATAAATATAGATAAATAGATAAATAGATAGACATAGATAGATATAGATAGCTAAATAGAGATAAAAAGATAGATAGATAGATAGATAGATAAATAGAAAGATATAGATAGATAGATAAATAGAGATAGATAGATAAATAGATATAGATAGATAGATAAATAGATATAGATAGATAGATAAATAGATAGATATAGATAGATAAATAGATAGATAGATATAGATATAGATAGATATACATAGATAGATAGATATAGATAGATAGATAGACAGATAAATAGAGATAGATAGATAGATAAAGATAGATAGATAGATAGATAAAGATAGATAAATAGATAGATAAATAGATAAATAGATAGATAGATACAAATTGATAGATAGATAGATAGATAGATAAATAGATAGATAAATAGATAGATAAAATAGATAAATATATAGATAGATAGAAAATAATAGATAGATAATATAGATAGATAGATAAATAATAGATAGATATAATAGATAGTATAGATAATAGATAGATAGAAGATAGATAGATATAATAGATAGAGATAGATAGATAGATAGATATAGCATGTAATAGATAATATAGATAGATAATAGATAAAGATACATAGATAAATAGTATAAATAGATAGATATACATAGATAGATAGATATATAGATAAATAGATACATAGATAGATAGATAAACAGATAGATAGATATACATAGATAGATATAGATAGATAGATATAGATAAATAGATAGATAAATAGATATAGATAAAATAGATAAATAGATAGAATATAGATAGATAAAGATAGATAGATAAATAGATACATAGATAGATAAACAGATAGATAGAAATAGATAGATAGAAAGATAGATAGATATAGATAGATAGATAGATATAGATAGATACATAGATAGATAGATAAACAGATAGATAGATATAGATAGATAAATAGATAGATATAGATAGATAAAGATAGATAGATAAATAGATAATAATAATAGATAGACATAGATAAATAGATAAATAGATAGATAATAGAGATAAATGAAAGATATAGATAGATAGATAAATAGATAGAGATATAGATAGATAGATAAATAGATAGATATGATAGATAGATAGATAGATAGATAAATAGAAGATAAATAAGATAGAGATAAAGATAATAGATAGATAGATAATACAATAGATAAAAATAGATAGATAGATAAGATAGATAGATATAGATAGATAGATAATAGATAGAAGATATAGATAAATAGATAAATAGATAGATATAGATAGATAAAGATAGATAGATAAATAGATAATAGATAAATAGATAGAATAGATAGATATAATAGAAAATAGAAGATATAGATAATAGATAAAGAGATAAATATAGATAGATAGATATAGATAATAGATAGATAATAGATAGATTAATAGATAGATAAATAGATAGATAGATATACATAGATAGATAGATATAAATAGACAGATAATAGAGATAGATAGATATTAGATAGATAGATAAACAAATAGATAGATATAATAGATAGATGATAGAGATAAATAGATACAAGATAATAGATAAACAGCAAGATGATATAATTAGATTAGATAATAGATATGTAAAAGATAAATAGATATAGATAATAGATAATAGATAGATATAGAGAGAATAGATAGATAGTAATTATAGATAAACATAGAAATACATAGATAAACAGTAGTATAGATAGATAGATAGATATAGATAGATACATAGATAGATAAACAGATAGATAGATATACATAGATAGATAGATAAATAGACAGATAAATAGAGATAGATAGATAGATAGATAGATAAAGATAGATAGATAAAGATAGATAGATTGGGAGCACCGTCCAAAGACCAACCACAGCCGAGCCCCGTGGCCGAAAATGGAGCCAGGGGCTCGGCCATAAATTTCGCGAGATACCGCTAATGTAGGTCTATGGGAAGAGAGGGCGCAATCTGATTGGTCGGCGTTAGCAGACAGCGACCAATCAGAATCGCGGCGCCATTTTTAAAAAATCCCATAGACATACATTAGCGGTGTGTCGGCGATTTTAAGGCCGGGCCCCTGGTTCTATGTTCCGGACATAAAATCGCGAAGACGCCGCTAATGTATGTCTATGGGAAGTGAGGGCGAAATCTGATTGACCAATCAGAAGAGAGCGTTACATCTCATAGAGATAGAATGGAGGATTTTTCGTCCATTGTATCGCAATGAGAGGTGAAGAGGACGTCGGAGCCGGAAGATGGCGGAAAGAAGACAGAAGACCCCCGGGGCCGGAGGAAGAGCCGGAGATGGCGGAAAGAAGAGAGAAGACCCCCGGGGCCGGACGAAGAGGACGCCTGGCCGGACGGAGGAGTTGTGGATCGGACGGACGATCAGATGAATAAGAAGACATGTAAGTGATCGACGGCGGCGTTAGGTTAGGGGACGGCGGGGGCTTAGGGTGTAGGGGCTTAGGTGGTAGGAGCTTAGGGGGTAGGCGGCGGGGCTTAGGGGTTATTAGTGTGGGCTTAGGATGGCAGGGGGCATAGGGGCTTAGGGGCGGCTGACTTAGGGGGTAGGCGGCGGGGCTTAGGGTTTAGGTGCGGCGGGGCTTAGGGAGTAGGGGCTTAGGTGCGGCGGGGCTTAGGGGGTAGGGGCTAAGGTGCGGCGGGGCTTAGGGGGTAGGGGCTTAGGTGGTAGGGGCTTAGGGGGTGGGGCTTATGTGCGGCGGAGTTAAGGGGTAGAGGCTTAGGTGCGGCGGGGCTTAGGGAGTAGGGGCTTAGGTGCGGCGGACTTAGGGGGTAGGGGCTTAGGTGCGGCGGGGCTTAGGGGGTAGGGGGTTAGGTGCGCGGGGCTTAGGGGGTAGGGGCTTAGGTGGTAGGAGCTTAGGGGGTAGGCGGCGGGGCTTAGGGGTTATTAGTGTGGGCTTAGGATGCCAGGGGGCATAGGGGCTTAGGAGCGGGTGACTTAGGGGGTAGGCGGCGGGGCTTAGGTGCGGCGGGGCTTAGGGGGTAGGGGCTTAGGTGCGGCGGGGCTTAGGGGGTAGGGGCTTAGGTGCGGCAGGGCTTAGGGGGTAGGGGCTTAGGTGCGGCGGGGCTTAGGGGGTAGGGGCTTAGGTGCGGCGGAGCTTAGGTGGTAGTGGCTTAGGGGGTAGGGGCTTAGGTGCGGCAGGGCTTAGGGGGTAGGGGCTTAGGTGCGGCGGGGCTTAGGGGGTAGGGGCTTAGGTGCGGCGGGGCTTAGGGGGTAGGGGCTTAGGTGCGGCGGACTTAGGGGGTAGGGCTTAGGTGCGGCGGGGCTTAGGGGGTAGGGACTTAGGGGGTAGGAGCTTAGGTGCGGCGGGGCTTAGGGGGTAGGGGCTTAGGTGCGGCGGGGCTTAGGGGTAGGGGCTTAGGTGCGGCGGGGCTTAGGGGTTAGTGGCTTAGGTGCGGCGGGGCTTAGGGGGTAGGGGTTAGGTGCGGCGGGGCTTAGGGAGTAGGGGCTTAGGTGCGGCGGCTTAGGGGTAGGCTTAGGAGGGGGCTTAGGGGAGGCTTAGGGCGGCGGGGCTTAGGGGGTAGGGGCTTAGGTGCGGGGGCTTAGGGGTAGGGCTTAGGTGGTAGGGGGCTTAGGGGGTAGGGGCTTAGGTGGCGGCGGGGCTTAGGGGGTGGGGGCTTAGGTGCGGCGGGGCTTAGGGGGTAGGGGCTTAATGCGGGGGCTTAGGGGTAGGGGCTTAGGTGGTAAGGGCTTAGTGGGGTAGGGGGGCTTATGTGTGGTGGATTAAGTGGTAGGGGCTTAGGTGCGGCGGGACTTAGGGGGTAGGGGCTTAGGTGCGGCGGGCTTAGGGGGTAGGGGCTTAGGTGCGGCGGGGCTTAGGGGGTAGGGGCTTAGGTGCGGCGGGGCTTAGGGAGTAGGGGCTTAGGTGCGGCGGGGCTTAGGGGGTAGAAGCTTAGGAGCAGCGGGGCTTAGGGGGTAGGGGCTTAGGTGCGGCGGGGCTTAGGGGGTGGGGCTTAGGTGGAGGGGCTTAGGGGGTAGGGGCTTAGAGTGCGGCGGGGCTTAGGGGGGTGGGGCTTAGGTGCGGCGGGGCTTAGGTGGGTAGGGGCTTAAATGCGGCAGGGCTTAGGGGGTAGGGGCTTAGGTGGTAAGGGCTTAGGGGGTAGGGGCTTATGTGTGGCGGATTAAGTGGTAGGGGCTTAGGTGCGGCGGGACTTAGGGGGTAGGGGCTTAGGTGCGGCGGGCTTAGGGGGTAGGGGCTTAGGTGCGGCGGGGCTTAGGGGGTAGGGGCTTAGGTGCGGCGGGGCTTAAGGGGTAGTAGGGGCTTAGGTGCGGCGGGGCTTAGGGGGTAGGGGCTTAGGTGCGGCGGGGCTTAGGGGGTAGGGGCTTAGGTGCGGCGGGGCTTAGGGGGTAGGGGCTTAGGTGCGGCGGGGCTTAGGGGGTAGGGGCTTAGGTGCGGCGGGGCTTAGGGGGGAGGGGCTTAGGTGCGGCGGGGCTTAGGGGGTAGGGGTTAGGTGTGGCGGGGCTTAGGGAGAAGGGGCTTA
Organism: Allobates femoralis; assembly: GCA_033576535.1. Classification (NCBI taxonomy): domain Eukaryota; kingdom Metazoa; phylum Chordata; class Amphibia; order Anura; family Aromobatidae; genus Allobates; species Allobates femoralis. Next base: position 211,190,673 of record JARQOC010000006.1, read on the forward strand.
GGTGCGGCGGGGCTTAGGGGGTAGGGGCTTAGGTGCGGCGGGGCTTAGGGGGTAGGGGCTTAGGTGCGGCCGGGCTTAGGGGGTAGGGGCTTAGGTGCGGCGGGTTTTAGGGGGTAGGGGCTTGGGTGCGGCGGGGCTTAGGGGGTAGGGGCTTAGGTGCGGCGGGGCTTAGGGGTATGGGCTTAGGTGCGGCGGGGCTTAGGGGGTAGGGGTTAGGTGCGGCGGGGCTTAGGGAGTAGGGGCTTAGGTGCGGCGGGGCTCAGGGGGTAGGGGCTTAGGTGCGGCGGGGCTCAGGGGGTAGGGGCTTAGGTGCGGCGGGGCTTAGGGAGTAGGGGCTTAGGGGGCAGGGGCTTAGGTGGTAGGGGCTTAGGGGATAGGGGCTTAGGTGGTAGGAGCTTAGGGGGTAGGCGGCGGGGCTTAGGGGTTATTAGTGTGGGCTTAGGATGCCAGGGGGCATAGGGGTTTAGGGGCGGCTGACTTAGGGGGTAGGCGGCGGGGCTTAGGGGTTAGGTGCGGGCTTAGGGAGTAGGGGCTTAGGTGCGGCGGGGCTTAGGGGGTAGGGGCTTAGGTGCGGTGGTAGGGGCTTAGGTGCGGCGCACTGAGGGGGTGGCTTACAGCATGGGGCTGTAGTGTACAGATGTGCGGCGCACTGAGGGGGTGGCTTACAGCACGGGGCTGTAGTGTACAGCGCTATGGTATACTACAGTGCCATGGCCATACGCCTGTCTGGCCTGAAGCGCCATTGCGAGTCATTGGTGCTTAGGGTTAGGGGCGGACAGGCGTATGGGCATGGGACTGTAGTATACCATAGCGGTGTACACTACAGCCCTATGCTGTGGGTGCGAGTCGCTGCTGTGGCTTTGTTAGCGGTGCGTGGCAACGACTCGCAATGCCCGCTTCTTTTTGTGATATAGAAATACCAGAATCTTTTACCAATGAGGGTGACCCTTGTCTAATCATAGTTGGTGCTGTTGATCAGTACCTACGCCTAAATTGATCGTATATAATGCGATGGTGTGTTCGTAGAAGGGTTATCTTCACCTTCAAAGGACTATGAAGTATTAACATTTGTGTCGCTCAGCTGGTCTGTCACCAAGGTGTCATATTAATAACTGTTAAGGTACCTTTACACGCCGCAACTATCACTGGCAATTGGTATCAACCGTACATGCGCGTGCATGGTTGCTAACGATCACCGAATCCGCATGTACACGCCGCAATTGCGTTGTCAACTCAAGGTATCGTGGTTCACCGGACATTCCAACAGATCCTGTGGATAACTTCCTGTTGAATACCGTCGCCGCTTCACACGCCGCAATCGGTAGGGGAATGTGGGCGTACATGTTCAGCGGCGCTGAAACATAGGCGTGACAGACTTGTGTATTCCGTGACGCTAACACGCTGATTGGACAACGCAATAGCGTCATGATTGGCCAGCCTGCGCTGGGAGGCTGGCTAATACATGACGCCAATGCAATTGTGTAGTGTGAATGGACAGCTCTTTAAATATGGCACCCTGTGAAGGGACAGCCAATGGTAACACAGTAGCCCCTACCCATCATTGCTGATGGGGCGCGGTATCCAGCACGCTGTGGCACGCCTCTGGGAAATCACTAGGTGACGCAGATTCCATCCCTATCGCACGTTTACATGCCACTACCAGGGCAATTCACCCTTTATATTGCCTCAGATTTTAGAACACGGCTCCGAAACCGCTACACGGAGCAACTGCAAGAAACCCGATCACTTTCCCAAATTACACGCCGCAACTTCGTAGCAATTTCAAGGCAACAGTGACAAAAATCCCGATTGCCAGGCAGTTGCTACCTCGCAGTGGCGGCGTGTAAAGGTAGCTTTAAGGAAAAACTTTCACAAACTGTATGAATGAAGAGTTCCTTTTGATATGTCTAAATAGGGCAGCACGGTGGCTCAAGTGGTTAGCACTGTAGCCTTTGCAGCACTGGGGTCTTGAGGTCCTGGGTTCAATTCCCACCAAGGACACTAAGGACAACATCTGCAAGGAGTTTGTATGTTTCTCCTGTGTTTGTGTGGGTTTCCTCCGGGCACTCTGGTTTCCTCCCACATTGTAAAGACATACTAATAGGATGTTTAGATTGTGAGCTCCAAGAGAGACAGCATTACTGATGTATGTAAAGTGCTATGGAATCAATAGTGCTATATAAATGAATAAATTATTATTATTATAATTGATCATTTTCTTTTGATACGGTTTTCTACACTTATTCTAAATAGCCACAGATGGGTCTATTGTTGTATTTCACCTTTGTTTTTCTTGATCCTCTTAGGCAAAACACTATCTACTTCTCCATCTTCTGATGAGTCCAACGCAATCGGTCTGGATGAAACGCGTATGTGCAGAGAATCATCATCTTAAATCTGAACCACTTATAAAGTGAAGGTTGTGATGCATCCTGAGAGACCACAAAAGACGATGGAGTTAAGTGGATATCAGGACATCTAGTTTCTCCCTTCTTCTCCCCTTTAATCCCTTGACTGGTAAACAGGGTAATAAGAGGGTCAGCCACCGAGGTTTGGGGGCACCATGGAAATTAGGGTGTCAAATCCTCCAATGTTAGGTAAGCAAACGAGAGTAAAGGGTCATTAGGAAGAAATTCCTCCCCCCTTCCTTTGCGTCACACTTACTTTTGATTGGTGGTCTTTTATGTTCAAATTTGGTGTGTTGTTCGTTGGGTCCTCTAGACCTTTTTATTAATTGTTAATAAAATTTATATTTTTATATAATTTTGAAGTTGGTAATATTCAACTTCATGTGGTCCAGGGCCACCAGCTCTAAGGGCTGTTTGGTGATAATGGGTTGCAGCGGGGCCTGCTAGCTGTCATTGTACTTTCTGCGGAGGCTGCAGGGACTGCAGTTCCTGCACCAAGCTTCAATGCGGACCTCATGCCGACCCAGTAGAACCTCTCACGCAGTAGTACCTTCAGCTTCTTCCACCCGAAGTGCCCGGCCCCGTCATGGTAGGTGTCACGCTTCAGGGGGAAGACGCCCTAGAGTAGACCCACTGGGCCATGGTACCAAACTCCCCTGGGTGAGCTGGACCTAGTTTAACCAACTTCTAAACAGGGATTGTCCGGGGCAAGCCCAGGGGGTCTAAATACCACGGCTGCTAGTACCAGGGGGGCGGCTTGAAAGGTTAGCCTATGCTACGGAACAGCTAAGGACTCCGGGTAACGGTACAAGGCTAGGCAAGCAAGAATGGTGCTACCGAGGAAGAGCACAGCTAGGGTTCCAGGTAACAGGGTACAAGGAAGGCCTGACCAACAGTCAGCAAGGCAGAAGCAAATTAACTTAATAATCAGGTACCTCCCATCAGTGGAGGTGGCCTGATATACCAGAGGAAGAGCAGCTATTGGTCAAGGGGAGTGTCAGGTTGAACCATGCCGGCCCCTAGAGTTACAGGGGAGGAGTGCACCTAGTGTACCACTGATTGGTCACATGAATACGACCATTGTTATGTGATCATGTGTGAGCCTGGTGGTCAGCTAACAGGAAGGGAACCCGGCGACGGCTCCGAGACACAGTACGCCTGGACGCCGGATGCCCGGTCGGCAGAGGATCAGAGGATGAAAGAGGTGAGCTGGGAAGCGGTGCCAGGGGACCTAACAGTAGGCTTCCAGGATCATCTGGGTGTCTCTCTTCGGGACTACTATCTGCCACACTAGCTCATGGGTTCTGGAGTTGATGTGCCGCCTGCACAGTTTGCCCACATAGATGAACAGTTTGCCCCGCTCCTTCCACAGAGGCTGCCCTTCTGTCAGGGCATCTGGGCTGGGATGTTCGTCTGCTTCTTGCAACAGTTCTTTGACCAAGCTGATGGCTGGGTTGCTGTCTTGTGTCTCTGCCCAGCTGTGGTGGGGCAATGGGTCAAAAGTGGCTTCCCGCACTCCAGGCCATTTGTCTCTCACTTTGTGGGAATACTGGGACACGTTCTTGTGGTGGAAAGCCGGTAGCTCTACTTCCTTCAGCTCCTCTGGGTCTCTTCCCATCTGTCAGATGGGGTATTCTGGACAGGGTGTCAGCATTGGAATTCTTGTGCTCTGCCCGGTATTTGATGATGTAAAAGAAAAAACAACAACAGCTTGTAGTGCGCCTATACACATGGGGCTGTTAACGGGCGGTTGTTTTGCATTTAAACTCACCTGGTCTGGTTATAAACCACAGCCCGTAGATAAGCTTATTAATTTGAAGCAGCAGAATCCTCTGGTTCCGTCCTCGTGCTTCCTACGAGGTCTTCTCCGGGGAAACACTAGTGCCGGGCGGCGTCACGTGTCTAGTAAAGGGGCCGATCCAGCTGGCGTCTTTTCAGGTCCTCTCCCTCCTCTGCAGCTCACTCCACCACTCTCCCCATAGGGAGTCAGAATGATACAAAAAGATGGAAGCGTGATGTATGTTTGGGCGCTGAGGTAAGGAAGATCTCTGATGCTGGCTTCTTTTCCGGACTTTATTAAAATAATTGCAGTTATAATTATTCAAGCTTAAGGCTCTCAATTGATTTGATGATGAAATTGTAGTTGGAGAGCCGGACCATCCAACGCTGTTCCTGTGCGCCTTCAGGTGGATCAGGGGGTTGTTGTCTGTGTAGATAGTGAACTTTGCTTCAGAAAGGTAGTGTTTGAAGCGTTCTGTCACTGCCCATACTACAGCCAGGAACTCTAGTTTGAAGGAGCTGTAGTTGTCTGGATTTCTCTCTGTAGGCAGAAGCTTCCTGCTGGCGTAGGCAATCACTCTCTCCTTGCCTCTCTGCACTTAGGACAATACAGCTCCCACTCCCACATTGCTATCATCTGTGCACAATATAAACGGCTGGTTGTAGTCAGGGTATGCAAGGATCTCTTTCCCTGTCAGGGCCTGCTTGAAGGAATCTTCTTCTTTGGCCTCCCACTTCACTGGGGGGCTCGGGCCCTTTGTTTTCTTGGACTGGCAGGGGCGCGGCCATCTTGTTGAAACTTTTGATGAACCTCCTGTAGTAGCCTTCCAGTCCCAGGAACTGCTGCACCTCTTTGAGGGTGTTGGGTCTTAGCCAGGACTGGATTGCAGTATTCTTGTCAGGGTCCGGTGCCACACCTTCTGCGCTTACCATGTGGCCTAGGTACTGCACCTTGGGTTTGAGGAGGTGGCACTTGGACAGCTTCACTTTCATGCCAAACTTGGCTAGTGCCTGGAAGACTTCTGCCAGATGTTTCAGGTGGTCTTCATACGTCCTGGAGTAGACTATGATGTCATCTAGGTACAGCAACACAGTTTCAAAGTTCCTATTCCCCAGGCAGCACTCCATTAGTCTCTGGAACGTCCCTGGTGCATTGCAGAGCCTGAATGGCATACAGTTGAACTTGCAGAGGCCCATTGGGGTCGTGAAGGCGGTCTTCTCTCGGTCAGCCTCAGCCATGGGGACCTGCCAGTACCCACTAGTGAAATCTAGTCTGGAAAAATAGTTAGCAGTTCTCAGGGCAGCTAATGACTCTTCAATCCTGGGTAACGGGTAAGCATCTTTATTTGTAATGTGATTAATCTGCCTATAGTCAACACACATTCTCATTGTATCATCTTACTCCTTTACCAGGACTAGTGGAGCTGCCCAAGGGCTACAACTATCTCTGATCACCCCAGCCTCCTTCATTTCCCCGTAACATCTCTTTGGCACATTGGTAGTGGGCTGGTGGTATAGGCCTCTACCTCTCTTTGATGGGTGGATGGTCACCTGTGGGTATGTGATGCTGCACCCCTTTGGCCTGCCCAAAGTCTAAAGGGTGTTTGCCAAAGACCTGCTCGTACTCCTGGACTACCCTGTATACTCCATGCTTTTGGTGAGCAGGGGTGGAGCTGGTGCCTACATATAGCTTCTGGCACCAGTCCTCCAGCTTTGCCTTAGGGCCATTGTCCTCCGCCTGTTCTGAAAGGTCCAAGGGCTCTGCAGCTGTGATAGCGTTGTTACTGACCATATGCAGCTTGGCAATGGTGGCATACTGAGGTAGTTTGGCCTTCTTCTCCCCACAATTTAGGATGCGTACTGGCACCCTTCCCCTGCAGACATCAACTACACCTCTGGCTGTCAGGATTGTGGGTCTGCTATCTGAATACTCAGGCTCCACCAGTGCCTGGTAGTCCTGCCCTCTGAGGCCTATGGCTGCCTTACACCAGATCAACATTTCACTCCGCGGGGGTATTACATTGGGGGTTGGGTCACTTACTCTTATGCTGCCGACTTCTCCTACAGACAGCTCCACTTGCTGTCTCTGCATCATGGCCTTTATTTCTTTCTGCAGGGCCATCTGCTGCCCAAAGTTGGAGGTCTCTGCAACCTGTTGCAACAACACAATAATCTCGTCCAAACAATTTTCAATTACATTGGTACCTGGTGTTAGCATTGGATTACTTGCATGACGGTCAACATCAACAACCACCATCCCCTGGGCACTCAGTTCCACCCGCCCCACTTTAAGAGTCACTTCTTTAAATCCCACTTGTGGTACGGGCTGCCCGTTGCTAGCAAATATGGTGAAACTGTCATCTGGGCGGTAAACAATATCAGAGTCTGCCCAATAGCGCTTATAAAGGATATAGGGTATTGTCGTTACCTGAGAGCCGGTGTCCAATAATGCATTCATGGGATTCCATCCAGCATGACAGGCTGGACTGGTCATCTTCCCAAATACCTGTGGCACCAGTGCGGTGGGTCAGACAGGTTTAGTCCTGGGGGTTGGCCTTTGGCTCCAGGGAATTCTCGTTTAAATTGCAAGATCTTGCTAGGTGACCTGCCTCGTTGCAGCGGCGGCAGATGGGTTGTCCTGTGTGGTCGGTGTATCGTTCTTGGCTGGCGGGGTACCTCCTCTAGCGTATCCATGGGACATCATCTGGGCTGGAGGCTAGGTGAATTCCCTCTGGTGGTCTGGATACTTGGATGGCTTGCATGGCTTCAGCTAGGTCAGCCATCCCTCTGGTCAGCTGCTGTAACTGGAGTCGCACGGCTTCGGGACTGAGGGCCTCTAAAGTCTATGTGCTGACCCTCACAGAGGGTAGGTTAGGGCCAGCCGCAGGGAGGGTGCGGGGCCACTGAAGGTGATGCCCTTTAGCATCCAGAGAGCCCGATCTTTCAACTACGTAAAGTACATCTTGGGTTGTTGCATGGCCAGGGCCTCCAGCTGGACCTGGTGGGCCCGACATCGAAGACTCTCCATGAATTGGTCAGTTAGCAGCTTGTTCTCACCCTGGGCACTATTGGGATCGGTCTGCTTCATGGCCATCAGTGCTTCTTGTAGGTCCCCATGATGAAGCACAGCACTTGCACTTTATATTCATAAGCGAAATGTACGTAGGGGTAATTCCAGGGTTCCTTATCCCACCACCTGTCTGCATGACATTCGCTTAACTCAGGTGAGAGGTGGAGGCCTTTGGTAACGGTGGTATGAGTAAATATACATGATATGACATTTTGTATTTATATATGATGTGCCCCATGCACTGTGCATTAGTACCCTACTCTCTAACTAACAATTGATTTTTGAACAGATACTGTATAATCCCTTGTATCAAAAGTGTATTATGGTTATTAACTCTTTGATTGCTGGCCATTTATTGTAAACACTGGCCATTTGTGGATTTGCTGTATGTCAATACTTATATATCAATTGTCAGCTTACTAACTAAAACTAATCCCTGTATTTAAATGATTGTTAATCCATCTGCAGACCTTGCTGTCACTCTGTATCCTGCACTTATTGTGTCACATTGTCTGTTTTTTATGAGAATTTATGTAATAAATTTATAAGCATCATAAGCTTCACTTTTGTGCTTTTTAATTTGTAGGTTCAAGGCGTAGCCGCCTACACTGTCCTGCACCCCTTGCTTGCACCCGAAAAAAACGGAATTTTAGTTCTGCGGCCATCCTGGTGTCAAAGGCCTCTTTCACTTTGGAAAAAATTTGTTTCACAGTTCATTTGTCCGAGGCTAGCCAGGATCTGGCCTCCCGCTGGGTCTCACCGGTCAATTGTCCCATCAACATGGTCACCCATTGCTCTTCCATCATGGGGTACACTCCGAACACACTTTTCATCCACTCTCGGAAGTCGCTGAGGATGTCGGCTTCCCCTGAGTACTGCTGGAGCTACGCCGCTCCCGGGTGGTATGGCATAGTGAACGGCAAGATGGAGGTGGCCATGGGTGCCGTGGCCCCTTCCCCGGTGGGGGCACGGTCAGAGGCTGTGCCCTGCTCCACCGTGGGCTGCTCCCATCTGGGGTGAACATCGTTCTCCCCCTTAGTGAACCACAGCTCGGCCTCGGCTTTCGGTTGTCGTGCTGCCTCCCCTTTGCTCAGCGGGGGGGTCTAGCACTTGCAGTGGTATTTTTGGCACGGGCCTTCCTGCAAGGGGACTTCCGTCGCAGGACTTCCTGCAGGGAGTTTCTGGTGCAGGACTTCCGGTGTTGCGTGGGTTGACATCAGAGCGTGGGGCCTTTGTCTCTGTTCGTGCCCTTTCTATGGCCTCACCCATGACAACACACCCCCTTGCTTTCCCGTGCACCACGTGAAACAAAAAGAAAAATGGTGAATGTTCGCAGTTCAATACAGTCTAAGGCACACAGCACCCATCAATTTTGGGCACGAGATCCTGTTTGTGAAGTCAGGAACCTGTCGCGCCCCGAGGCCGAGGGGGCTTTACTCGAGGCCGGGCCTGCTCCTTGTTGCTGCTGGCGCAGAGAAGTCTCAGGTGGCCGAAACCCGGTCTTGTGGCCCTGGAGGACAGGTTTTAAAAAGGGGAAAGCAGTTTCTGACTTTGTAGTTTGGAGGGATAAGAGTTTATTGTGACGCCACCCATGGTAGGTGGCCAGTAGGGGTCGCTGCTGCTATGTGGGATCTCTGGGGACGATGGGAATGCAGCTGTGGTGGTATCACTCCCCACAGGTGGAGCGGATCCCCAGGACAACTGTTAAAGTCTAAGGCAGTAGTAGGCCATTGGGGGTGCAGGACTTGCTGTGCACAATAACCGACAGACACAAGGGTTGCAGTCTCCATTACCTTTACTGAAAGTTGTAGCAGGTTTGTCCAGGGCACTGTCCGAAAGAGGTGTCGGGGCTCCGGAGCCTGGGAGCAAGTTGGGGTCCTCCACTTCTGGCGAGTTCTGTGGCCTCCTTGCTGCACTGCTCTTGCTGGGCCCTGGCTGCCTGTAGCTACACTGTGACCCTCTCCTCTCTTGTGTGCTGCTCTGGCCCATATAGCAAGCGGTGTGAGCCCTTTCTGTGTTACCCTCCTCTACTGCTCTCCCTGAGCTCTCTGGTGCTGCTGTGTCTCCTGGGCCTCATGGTGGATGAGCAACCTAGAATCTCTCACCCTCCGGGGTTGACTGCTGGGCCTAGAGTCCCTCACAACCTTGGACTCGGGTGTCCGCTCCTGCGCTTTGTATTGGGGTGAGCCCAGCATTGGCACTGACTGCACTCCCCAAACTTGCATCCCGTCTTCCTCAGGCCCTCTCCTATGGGTCCCTCATGCTGGCTAGTCTCTGTCCCGGGACGAGCCTTACTCTGCTCCAGTCCATGGGACCTCTTCACAGCTTACCTACGAACTGAACTGCCTAACCAGGCATAAATACAAGCCAGTATTTATAGCAGGGAACCTCCCCTTGGACTCGGGTTTCGGAGCTCCCCCATCTAGCCTGGCACTGGGAAGGTGTTGTGTACGTGGTTCACCTGGTGTGGGGCACCTTCCGTTGCTTCCAAGCACAGCATGCTCCCCGGGGGGGAGACAATGCTATTGTGGCAACCGGACCCTGGGGTGCCACAATTTCTTTCCCCACCTCTATGCCAAAAATGTAACTACCAGACTTCCGAATGGGATCTTGCAAGTTACAAAATATAGACAGAGGCAGAAGTAAGTTCTGGACTGGACCAAGGAAATGCAGTGGATGTGGTGTATATGGACTTTTCAAAAGCTTTTGATACGGTGCCACACAAAAGGTTGATACATAAAATGAGGGCAATGGGGATAGGGGAAAATATGTGTAAGTGGGTTAAGAACTGGCTTAGTGATAGGAAACAAAGGGTGGTTATTAATGGAACACACTCAGAATGGGTCACAGTTAACAGTGGGGTACCACAGGGGTCAGTGTTGGGCCCGCTTCTATTTAATATATTATTAAATGACCTTGTAGGGGGCATACAGAGTAGAATCTCAATATTTGCAGATGACACTAAACTCTGCAGGGTAATCAATACAGTGGAGGACAATTTTATATTGCAGGAGGATTTATGTAAACTAGAAGCTTGGGCTGCTAAATGGCAAATGCGCTTTAATGGGGATAAATGTAAAGTCATGCACTTGGGCAGAGGAAACAAAAGGTATAATTATGTGCTTAATTGTAAAACACTGGGCAAAACTGTCACTGAAAAAGACCTGGGTGTATGGGTAGATGACAAACTCACATTTAGTGGCCAGTGTCAGGCAGCTGCTGCAAAGGCAAATAAGATAATGGGATGCATTAAAAGAGGCATAGATGCTCATGAGGAGAACATAATTTTACCTCTATACAAGTCACTAGTGCGACCACACTTAGAATACTGTGTACAATTCTGGTCTCCGGTTTATAAGAAAGACATAGCTGAACTAGAGCGGGTCCAGAGAAGAGCGACAAAAGTCATTAGAGGACTGAGGGGTCTGCAATACCAAGACAGGTTATTAAACTTGGGGTTATTTAGCTTGGAAAAACGAAGGCTTAGGGGTGATCTTATAATAATGTATAAATATATGAGGGGACAGTACAAAGACCTTTCTAATGATCTCTTTACTCTTAGGCCTGAGACTGGGACAAGGGGGCATCCTCTACGTCTGGAGGAAAGAAGGTTTAATCATAATCACAGACGCGGATTCTTTACTGTAAGAGCAGTGAGACTATGGAACTCTCTGCCACATGCTGTTGTAATGAGTGACTCACTACTAACATTTAAGAAGGGCCTGGATGCCTTTCTTGAAAACTATAATATTACCAGTTATATATACTAGATTCTTTGATAGGGCGTTGATCCAGGGAATTAGTCTGATTGCCATATCTGGAGTCAGGAAGGAATTTTTTCCCCCAATGTGGAGCTTAGTGTTGCCACATAGGTTTTTTTTGCCTTCCTCTGGATCAACATGTTAGGCTATGGGTTGAACTAGATGGACTTAAAGTCTTCCTTCAACCTTGAAAACTATGTTACCACAAACACCTTCCTTTACTGGAGAAAACAACAGGAATATTTAGAGTAAGATGCATGGATGAGCTATTTGCCCAGAACTACTACATCTATTACTTACTGTACATACATCCATTATCAGGCTGGGGGTCAATGTGTTAACTCATTGTGCTCCCTCAGTGTGAGGAAACAATGCCAGGAATAAATTTACTTAAAACCTACATGGAAAAATGAACAATAATTAACTACACAAAGCAGCAACACAGATATAAATGAGTTGAGGGCACTCTAGTGAGGATCACTGAAATAATACACCGATTTAAAATCTTAACAACTCTATGCACTCAAATACATATAAACCTGGTATGGACATATGTATCTGTATATATATTCAGTGCTGTGCAAATTAATTTGGACAAAGCAAGTTTTTCTTGCATTAATTTTACTATTTCTGATAAGTATTTTATCAGTTCTTGGTGTCGTTTTCCTTTTTCTTCTACATTTCCCTTTTCGTTTTGGAGAAAACGATCCAGTTTCATTGTGTGTGTGAATTATTCTTGAAATGGTAGATTTTCCAATACCAACGGTGGAAGCGATTTCTCTTTTAATCAGACTTGTATGTTCATTAAGAGTAATAATTCTAGACCTCTTCCGTGGAGTAACATCCATGTTTAAAGGCACGAATCACACTGAGAGAAAAAGTACAGTAAACCACTCCTCACAGAAACAAGCTCTCAACTGAAGCTGAGGGGCAGCTAGCTGTTATTTTCTGACTAAAATCAGTCAAACCACATTTTGTTACTCAAGGTTGTACACTCACACTTGTTCGAAGCAGCTAAAACTGGTTTGAATCACTGACTGGTAACCTCAACTTACAATTTTACTTAAAAAAAAAAAATGCTTTGTCCCAATTAATTTGCACAGCACTGTATATATATATTATATATATATATATATATATATATATATATATATATATATAATAACATATATATATATTGTGATAGAGCCACTCACAGCTGCCAATTCCAGGTAGACACAAGAACACAAGAAGCCTTGCCGGGTAAACGTCTGGGTTATTGCTGTCATAAACCATATACACACAACCAAACTGGGGATCAGCTTCTTAGGCTCAGAGCTGCCCACTGTGCTCTGCTACACTCCAAACTCACCCCCGAGAAAAAAAAATAGAGGTGAACATTTAACTTCTGACCACACCTCAGAGAGGGAGGGACATGATGAATCAGCCCCAGTTCACATAACTGAGTTCATCAATCTGGCTGACACATATGTCCCATCCATTATGGTAGCAGTAATCATATTACAAAAATATATATATTATATAAATAATATATATATATATATATATAATATATATATATATATATATATAATATTGTGGGGCAGCGCTGGGATTGCAGGTCAGAAATACATTGAGCCCGGTAACAGTTCAAACAGCACCCGGTTTTATTGCTGATAAATACAGCGATGGCACAAGCTGCCGGAATCTGGGTCGCAGCCGGGTACACAGGATACAGTCCACACATAAAGTAACCCGCTTCTCTCAGGTTATGCGCTTTCCAATATAGGTCGCCCCGAGCTCCCAGGCCTCCTGGACTAGACCGTGTTATTATAGCACACGGCCCCTGGAACTCTTGACCTCTCCTGTCTGTCTCTGCTGCTCCTTCAGTTTAGAAAACAAAAACTCTCCAGAGGGGACCCTGCCCTGTCTCCTAACCAGGCTTTTAACCCTGTGTCTCCTTCCAGGGATCCTGCAAGACCCGGAGCGAAGTGAGTGGACCGTCCCTCTCTCTCACACCCTATACCGGGTTCAATATGTGACAGTGCGCATTCTGGGGGAGACATAGCGCCCCTCACATATGATCCCCCGCACTGTCTCACACCCCCCTCTTCGGTTCAAACTTGTGAGGTTGAACCCCAGCCACCAAACAGGGTGCCCGGGACAGGGCATCCACATTACCCTGCAACTTGCCAGCCCGATGCTCCACCATAAAATTGAAGTTTTGGAGGGACAGGAACCACCGGGTGACCCGAGCGTTCCGTTCCTTGGCGTTTCTCATCCAGACCAGGGGAGCATGATCCGTAACCAACCGGAACTGTCGCCTGACCAAATAATAGCATAGGGACTCCAAGGCCCATTTAACAGCCAAGCACTCCTTCGCCACTACGCTATAATTCTTTTCTGCCGGGGACAATTTCCGGCTTAAGTAAGTGACCGGATTTTCTTCTCTGTCCACTTCTTGCGATAGCACAGCCCGTAGTCTCACCTCCGAGGCATCTGTCTGCACAACGAAGGGGTGGTTGAAGTTAGGACTGATGAGGACAGGCTGTCCGCACAAGGCCAACTTCATGGACTGAAAGTCTGCCTCTGCTTGGGGATTCCAACGCACCAAAGCAGATTTCTTCCCTTTTAACAGCAAAGTTGGGTATGAAGCGTCGATAGTACCCAACTATGCTGAGGAACGCCCTCACATGTTCGGTAGACACCGGTGTGGGCCAATTTTGTATGGCCTCGATTTTGTTTATTTGGGGTTTGATAACCCCTCGCCCAATCACATACCCCAGGTACCGGGCCTCCTCGAGCCCCATGGCACATTTTTTGGGATTTGCCGTCAGGCCTTCTGCCCTGAGTGAATCCACCACGGCCTAAACCTGGGATAAGTGGGTATGCCAATCTGGACTAAAGATGAAAATGTCATCTAGGTAGGCGGACGCGTACTTCCGGTGAGGTTCTAACACTATGTCCATGAGCCGCTGGAATGTGGCCGGGGCTCCATGCAACCCAAAAGGCAACACGACGTAGTGATAGAGGCCTTCCGTAGTAACAAAGGCATTTTTTTCCTTGGCCAACTCTGTTAGCGGCACCTGCCAGTAACCTTTGGTCAGATCGAGCGCTGTGAGTTACTAGGCTTGCCCCAGTCTTTCAATCAGCTTGTCCACCCGGGGCATGGGATATAAATCGAACTGAGACACGTCGTTCAGCTTCCGTAAGTCATTGTAGAACCGCAGCGATCTGTCCGGCTTCGGAATGAGTACGATGGGACTAGCCCATTTGCTCCGGGATTGTTCTATCACCCCTAACTTGAGCATGTGCTTAACTTCGGACACGATGGCTTGCCGTCTGGCCTCGGGTACCCGATACGGTTTCACTCGCACTTTTACCCGGGGCTCAGTGACAATGTCATGTTGAATGACGGAAGTGCGTCCAGGCAGGTCAGAGAACACATCAGGATTCTGCTGTACCAACTTTCGAGCCTCCCGTCGTTGGGCCTTAGTGAGGGTGTCGCTTATTTGTACCCCTTCGGTCTCCCTCGTGGCCGAGGGGGAAGGGTCTCCGGGTGCATTGGAAGCCTTCATGATCAGACAGTCCTGGTCTTTCCACGCTTTAAGCAAATTAACGTGGTATAGCTGCACGGGTTTCCTTTTCCCAGGCTGGTATACACTGTAATTTACCTCCCCTACTTTTTCCCAGATTTCATAGGGCCCTTGCCATTTGGCCAATAATTTGCTTTCCGTAGTGGGCACTAACACCAATACCCGGTCCCCCACCTCAAAGGACCTAACGGTGGCCCGTGTATTATACCTGCGGCTTTGAGCTCCTTGGGCATCCATTAGGTGCTCTTTTACAATAGGCCGGACCGCTGTGATCCGGTCCTGCATTTTCGCCACGTGGTCGATAACGCTCCTGTAGGGAGTGGGTTCCTGTTCTCACGTCTCTTTGGCGACATCCAATAGCCCTCTAGGATGCCGGTCGTACAACAGTTCAAAGGGAGAAAACCCCGTAGACGACTGCGGTACCTCCCGGATGGCGAACATTAAATAGGGCAGTAACATGTCCCAATCCTTTGCATCCTTCGCTACCACTTTTTTTAGCATGGACTTCAGGGTTTTATTAAACCGCTCAACTAACCTGTCGGTCTGGGGATGATACACCAAGGTGTGCAGCTGTTTTATGTTGAGCAGTTTAAACAGTTCCCGGGTCACTTTAGACATAAAAGGAGTCCCCTGATCCGTGAGGATCTCCTTAGGTAGTCCTAGGTGACAGAACATAGCAAACAACTCCCGGGCAATCAGTTTCGCTGAGGTGTGGCATAACGGGATCGCCTCCGGGTACCGGGTGGCGTAGTCGACAACCACGAGTATGTGTTGGTGGCCTCGTGCTGACTTCACCATAGGCCCCACCAAATCCATTGCGATCCGTTCAAAAGGTTCCTCTATAACTGGTAGAGGTACCAATGGACTACGGAAGGTGGCAATGGGTGTGGTCAGCTGACATTCTGGGCAGGAGTCACAGTACCTCTGGATATCCGCATACACGCCTGGCCAGAAGAACCTCCGCAAGATGCGTTCTTGCGTTTTTTTAGCCCCAAGGTGGCCCCCTAGCAGGTGGGAGTGGGCCATCTCTAGGACCACCCGGCGGTGTGGCTGTGGTACTACCAGTTGTTTCACGACGTCATCTCTGATTTTGTCCACCCTATAGAGTAACTCCCGGTTAATCACCATGCGTGGAAATACATTCTATGTCCCCGGATGCTGAGCTACCCCGTTTACTTCGGTTACCCTTTCGCGGGCCCGGGTCAGTGTGGAATCCTGTAGCTGGGCTGTCCCAAATGCTCCCCGGGATACTTCCAACTCTGTAATCAGTGGGGTCTCCTCGACCTCTCCTGCCAATACGTCTAGCGGGAACCTATCGGGGTAACACTCTAGCCCTATGTTGGCGACCCCTATGGCAGGTGTCCTGGTCTCAGGGTCGTCGGGTTCAGCACCCTGATTCCCTGGTATCAGGGGAGGGTTACTCCTCCTTCCCCATAAGGACCAAAACAATGGTAAGTCTTTTCCCAGCACCGTCCCGTAGGGTAGAGATTTTACCACTCCGACCACGTAGGTCACCTCTCCACACGGAGTGGACAGAGTCACCTCCGTGGTCGGATACTCGCGTAGGTCCCCGTGTATACACCGGACCCCGATCAATCCCCCAGTGAGTTGCAACCCGGGGATTAAGGACGCACGAACCAGCGTCACCAAACTGCCGGAGTCCAAGAGAGCTTCTGCTCTGTGTCCATTAATGAGCACCGGGCACAGATGTGGTTCCGTTAGGGGGAACCACTACATCTGTGGTGAACACGGGGCTCGCATACATCGAGAGCCGGCATGTGAACCCGCTGTCCATGGGTTCCATCGTTGGTGGGCAATAAGCAGCCACATGTCCTGGTCCTTTGCACCGCCAGCACCACATAGCAGTGGCAGCGCCAGGCCGGAAGCTCCTTCTTGGGGAGCCTGGTCTCCTGCCAGCCCCATTCTGGGGTATCCTCTCAGCAGGTACGTTTTTAGGAGAGTCCCCTGTGGATGGACGTACACCTTTACCCGGCTGCGGAGGCCGGCGTAACTGCCGTAGTGGGGCAGAGTCCCGTATGAACTCCTGGGTGGCTGTATATCTCTCTATCAAGCTAACCACCTGGTCCAAGGTACCCGGGTCCCCTTGCCCCACCTAACGCTATATCGCAACCGGCAGAGTTCGTACCAGCCGGTTGACCACCACCCTTTCCACCATCTGTCCCGGAGTCAAGCTCTCAGGCTGGAGCCACCGTTTCACCAACTGCAATAAGTCATACGTTTGGGAGCGAGCCGGCTTGGACTCCACATAGGACCAGGAAGACAACCGTTGGGCTCGGACATAAGTATTGACCCCCAGTCTCGCAAGGATCTCACCTTTGAGTTTCCCGTAGTCCTGGGCATCCTCCCAACTGAGGTCTGTGTAGGCCTTCTGAGCGTCGCCCATCAGGAATGGCGCCACGACTTCAGCCCACTGAGCGGCAGGGAGGCCTTCTCGCTCTGCGGTGCGCTCGTAGACTGTGAGGAAGGCTTCTATGTCGTCCTCCAGACTCAGCTTCCTCAGTGCCGATCGGACCCAGTCTCGGGCCTCATGCCGTTCCGGAAGAGGCGCCGCTGGTGGGTCTCGTAGGGCCATAACTTGTTGCAGGGGCAGTTCATTTGTTTTCTGCTGCTGCTCCTGCTGTCGAAGCTGCTGCTCCTCGTGTCGCTGTTGCTGCTCTTGCTGCCGCTGCTGGGTAAGTACCAGCTGCCTAAGGATTTCCTCCATACCAGCAGCAGGCCTGAACTGTAGCGTGGCCGGCTTCAGTACAGACATGCAGTTCGTGGTTCAGGCCGCCCGCATTCTCCACCATATGTGGGGCAGCGCTGGGATTGCAGGTCAGAAATACGTTGAGCCCGGTAACAGTTCAAACAGCACCCGGTTTTATTGCTGATAAATACAGCGATGGCACAAGCTGCAGGAATCTGGGTCGCAGCTGGGTACACAGGATACAGTCCACACATAAAGCAACCCGCTTCCTTCAGGTTATGAGCTTTCCGATATAGGTCGCCCCGAGCTCCCAGGCCTCCTGGGCTAGACCGTGTTATTATAGCACACGGCCCCTGGAACTCTTGACCTCTCCTGTCTGTCTCTGCTTGTCCTTCAGCTTAGAAAACAAAACCTCTCCAGAGGGGACCCCACCCTGTCTCCTAACCAGGCTTTTAACCCTGTGTCTCCTTCCAGGGATCCTGCAAGACCCGGAGCGGAGTGAGTGGACCGTCCCTCTCTCTCACACCCTATACCGGGTTCAATATGTGACAGTGCGCATTCTGGGGGAGACAAAGCGCCCCTCACATATGATCCCCCACACTGTCTCACAATATATATATATATATATATATCTATTATATAATTGCCGTAGCGACTTCCGTCGGAGCGGCGCAACTTCCGGTGGCTTTGTTAGCGCGAGCGAGCTGCTTCTCCTGGACTCTCCCCGTGGCCGCGTAGCCAAAGCGGGCATTGCGAGTCGTTGCAGTCTTGCGAAGCAATGCCCGCGAAGCGGGCATTGCGAGTCGCTTCGCTAACAAAGCCAGGGCTGGCTAAGAGCATGGCGCTGTAGTGTACACCGCTATGGTATACTACAGTCCCATGGCCATACGCTTTACACCTGACAGGCGTATGGCCATGGGACTGTAGTATACCATAGCGGTGTATACTACAGCCCCATGCTCTTAGCCACCTCCTCAGTGCGCCGCACCTACCCCTAAGTCGCCACCCCTAACCCCGACCACCTAACCCCGACCACCTAACCCCCGACCCGCAGCATCCTAACCCCCCGCCGATACCCCCTAAGCCCCGCCGCCCGGCGCTGTAGTGTACACCGCTATGGTATACTACAGTCCCATGGCCATACGCTTTACACCTGACAGGCGTATGGCCATGGGACTGTAGTATACCATAGCGGTGTACACTACAGCCCCATGCTCTTAGCCACCCCCTCAGTGCGCCGCCCCCTACCCCTAAGTCGCCACCCGCTAAGCCCCGACCACCTAACCCCGACCCGCAGCATCCTAACCCCCCGCCGATACTCCCTAAGCCCCGCCGTCTACCCCCTAAGCCACCGCCGCCTGCTAAGAGCATGGCGCTGTAGTGTACACCGCTATGGTATACTACAGTCCCATGGCCATACGCTTTACACCTGACAGGCGTATGGCCATGGGACTGTAGTATACCATAGCGGTGTACACTACAGCCCCATGCTCTTAGCCACCCCCTCAGTGCGCCGCCCCTACCCCTAAGTCGCCACCCGCTAAGCCCCGACCACCTAACTCCCGACCCACCCGCAGCATCCTAACCCCCCGCCGATACCCCCTAAGCCCCGCCGCCCGGCGCTGTAGTGTACACCGCTATGGTATACTACAGTCCCATGGCCATACGCTTTACACCTGACAGGCGTATGGCCATGGGACTGTAGTATACCATAGCGGTGTACACTACAGCCCCATGCTCTTAGCCACCCCCTCAGTGCGCCGCCCCTACCCCTAAGTCGCCACCCGCTAAGCCCCGACCACCTAACCCCCGACCCGCAGCATCCTAACCCCCCGCCGATACCCCTAAGCCCGCCGTCACCCCTAAGCCACGCCGCCTGCTAAGAGCATGCGCTGTAGTGTACACCGCTATGGTATACTACAGTCCCATGGCCATACGCTTTACACCTGACAGGCGTATGGCCATGGGACTGTAGTATACCATAGCGGTGTACACTACAGCCCCATGCTCTTAGCCACCCCCTCAGTGCGCCGCCCCTACCCCTAAGTCGCCACCCGCTAAGCCCCGACCACCTAACTCCCGACCCGCAGCATCCTAACCCCCCGCCGATACCCCCTAAGCCCCGCGCCCGGCGCTGTAGTGTACACCGCTATGGTATACTACAGTCCCATGGCCATACACGCTTTACACCTGACAGGCGTAAGGCCATGGGACTGTAGTATACCATAGCGGTGTACACTACAGCCCCATGCTCTTAGCCACCTCCTCAGTGCGCCGCCCCTACCCCTAAGTCGCCACCCGCTAAGCCCCGACCACCTAACCCCGACCCGCAGCATCCTAACCCCCCGCCGATAACCCCCTAAGCCCCGCCGCCCGGCGCTGTAGTGTACACCGCTATGGTATACTACAGTCCCATGGCCATACGCTTTACACCTGACAGCGTATGGCCATGGGACTGTAGT
Source organism: Allobates femoralis (assembly GCA_033576535.1). NCBI lineage: Eukaryota > Metazoa > Chordata > Amphibia > Anura > Aromobatidae > Allobates > Allobates femoralis. Next base: position 211,210,435 of record JARQOC010000006.1, read on the forward strand.
ATACCATAGCGGTGTACACTACAGCCCCATGCTCTTAGCCCCCCCTCAGTGCGCCGCCCTACCCTAAGTCGCCACCCCGCTAAGCCCCGACCACCTAACCCCCGACCCGCAGCATCCTAACCCCCCGCCGATACCCCTAAGCCGCCGCCCGGCGCGTATGTACACCGCTATGTTACTACAGTCCCATGCAACCTTACACCTGACAGGCGTATGGCCATGGACGAGTATCCTAGCGGTGTACACTAAGCCAGCCTAGCCACCTCAGTGCGCCGCCCCTACCCCTAAGTCGCCACCCGCTAAGCCCCGACCACCTAACCCCGACCCGCAGCATCCTAACCCCCCGCCGATACTCCTAAGCCCGCCGTCTACCCCCTAAGCCACCGCCGCCCTCAGTGCGCGCCCTACCCCTAAGTCGCCACCGCTAAGCCCGACCACCTAACCCGACCCGCAGCATCCTAACCCTTCGCATACCCCCTAAGCCCGCCGTCTACCCCCTAAGCCACCGCCGCCCTAAGCCCCTACCCCCTAAGCCCCGCAGCAGCCCCGACCACCTAACCCCCGACCCGCAGCATCCTAAGCCCCCGCCGATACCCCTAAGCCCTATCCCTAAGCCGCGACCACCTAACCCCTGACCGCAGCATCCCAAGCCCCCGCCGTTTACCCTCTAAGCCACCGCCGCCCCGCAGCAGCCCCGACCACCTAACCCCCGACCCGCAGCATCCTAAGCCCCGCCGATACCCCTAAGCCCTATCCCTAAGCCGCGACCACCTAACCCCGACCCGCAGCATCCTAAGCCCCGCCGTTACCCCCTAAGCCACCGCCGCCCCTAAGCCTACCCTAAGCTCGCAGCAGCCCCTAAGCCCTACCCTAAGCCCCGTAGCATCTAGGCCCCGCCGATACCCCCTAAGCCCCGCCGCCTATCCCCTAAGCCCCCGCCGTCCCTAACCTAACGCGCTGTCACCTAAGGCCCTACACCCGAAGCCCCCGCTGTCCTAACCTAACGCCCCCGTCGATCACTTACATCCTTCAAGTCATCTGATCGTCCGTCCGATCCTCAACTCCTCCGTCCGGCAGGCGTCTCTTCCTCCGGCCGGGGTCTTCTCTCTTATTTCCGCCATCTTCGCCTCTTCGTCCGGCCGGGATCTTCACCTCCGACGTCCTCTTCCTTCTCATTAAGATAGAATGGAAGAAAAATCCCCCATTCTACCTCAATGAGATCTCAGGCCCTCTTCTGATTGGTCGAGGTATACTGCCCTCAGCAATCAGAAGAGCCCTCAAAACTGAGACGCAGTTCTCATTCAGGTCCGCCTTTTTTTTTACCCATTGACATACATTACCGGTGTGTCGGCGATTTTATGGCCGCCCACCTGGTTCTATTTGTCGGCCCTAAAATCGCGGACACACCGCTAATGCATCTCTATGGGCAGTCAGCCCGATTTCGGATTGAACGCCGACCAATCAGAATTCGAGCTGACTGCCCATAGACATGCATTAGCGGTGTGTCCGCGATTTTAGGGCCGACAAATAGAACCAGGTGGCCGGCCATAAAATCGCCGACACACCGCTAATGTATGTCAATGGGGAAAAAAAAAGGCGGACCTGAATAAGAACTGCGTCTCACTGACTTAAAAAAATAAATAAATTAAATAATAAAAATAATAATTTAAAAATAATTAAAAAATAATAAAAAAATTATTAAAAAATATTAAATAATTCAATAAAAATAATAATAAAAAAAAAAATGCAGACCTGAATGAGAACTGTGTCTCACTCTCCCTTAAAAAAATAAATAAATTAAATAATAAAAAAAAATAATTTAAAAATAATTAAAAAATAATTAAAAAATAAATAAAAAATATTAAATAATTAAATAAAAAATAATAATAAAAAAAAAAAAACTGCGGACCTGAATGAGAACTGTGTCTCACTCTCACTTAAAAAATAAATAAATTAAATAATAAAAATAATAATTTAAAATAATTAAAAAATAATTAAAAAATAATTAAAAAATATTAAATAATTAAATAAAAATAATAATAAAAAAAAAAAAAAAATGGGATCTGAATGAGAACTGTGTCTCACTCTCACTTAAAAAAATAAATAAATTTAATAATTAAAAAATAATTTAAAAATAATTAAAAAATAATAAAAAAATAAATAAAAAATATTAAATAATTAAATAAAAATAATAATAAAAAAAAAAAAATGTGGACCTGAATGAGAACTGTGTCTCACTCTCACTTAAAAAAATAAATAAATTAAATAATAAAAATAATAATTTAAAAATAATTAAAAAATAATAAAAAAATAATTAAAAAATATTAAATATTTCAATAAAAATAATAATAAAAAAAAAAAAAAAATGCGGACCTGAATGAGAACTGTGTCTCACTCTCACTTAAAAAAATAAATAAATTTAATAATTAAAAAATAATTTAAAAATAATTAAAAAATAATAAAAAAATAAATAAAAAATATTAAATAATTAAATAAAAATAATAATAAAAAAAAATAAAAAAAATGCGGACCTGAATGAGAACTGTGTCTCACTCTCACTTAAAAAAATAAATAAATTAAATAATAAAAATAATAATTTAAAAATAATTAAAAAATAATAAAAAAATAAATAAAAAATAATAAATAATTAAATAAAAATAATAATAAAATAAATAAATGCTAATAATAATGCTATTAATGCTATTAATAATGTTATTAATGCTAATAATGCTATTATTAATGCTATTTATGCTAATAATAATGCTATTAATAATGCTATTAATTTTATTAATGCTAATATTTATCTTATTAATGGTATTATTAATGCTATTAATGCTAATAATAATCCTATTAATGCTATTAATGCTAATAATAATGCTATTAATGCTATTAATAATGTTATTAATACTATTATTCATGCTAATATTGCTATTATTAATGCTATTATTAATGCTATTAATGCTAATAATAATGCTATTAATGCTATTAATAATGTTATTAATGCTATTATTAATGCTAATAATGCTATTATTAATGCTATTTATGCTAATAATAATGCTATTAATGCTATTAATAATGCTATTAATGCTATTAATGCTAATATTTATCCTATTAATGGTATTATTAATGCTTCTAATGCTAATAATAATGCTATTAATGCTATTAATGCTAATAATAATGCTATTAATGCTATTAATAATGTTAATAATGCTATTATTAATGCTAATAATGCTATTATTAATGCTATTAATGCTAATAATAATGCTATTAATGCTATTAATAATGTTATTAATGCTATTATTAATGCTAATATAATGCTATTATTAATGCTATTTTATGCATAATTATAATGCTATTTAATGCTATTAATAATGCTATTAATGCTATTAATGCTAATATTTATCTATTAATGTATTATTAATGCTATTAATGCTAATAATAATGTATTAATGCTATTAATGCTAATAATAATGCTATTAATGCTATTATAATGTTATTAATGCTATTATTAATGCTAATAATGCTATTAATTAATGCTATTAATGCTAATAATAATGCTATTAATGCTATTAATAATGTTATTAATGCTATTATTCATGCTAATAATGCTATTATTAATGCTATTTTTGCTAATAATAATGCTATTAATGCTAATATTTATCCTAATAATGGTATTATTAATGCTATTAATGCTAATAATAATGCTATTAATGCTATTAATGCTATAATAATTATGCTATTAATGCTATTAATAATGTTATTAATGCTATTATTAATGCTAATAATGCTATTATTAATGCTATTAATGCTAATAATAATGCATATTAATGCTATTAATAATGTTATTAATGCTATTATTAATGCTAATAATGCTATTATTAATGCTATTAATGCCAATAATAATGCTATTAATAATGCTATTAATGCTATTAATGCTAATATTTATCCTATTCATGCTATTAATGCTAATAATAAATGCTATTAATGCTATTAATAATGCTATTAATGCTATTAATGCTAATATAATGCTATTAATGCTATTAATAATTGTTATTAACGTATTATTAATGCTAATAATGCTATTATTAATGCTATTAATGCTAATAATAATGCTATTAATGCTATTAATAATGTTATTAATGCTATTATCATGCTAATAATGCTATTATTAATGCTATTTTGCTAATAATAATGCTATTAATGCTAATATTTATCCTAATAATGGTATTATAATGCTATTAATGCTATATAATGCTATTAATGCTATTAATGCTAATAATAATGCTATTAATGCTATTAATAATGTTATTAATGCTATTATTAATGCTAATAATGCTATTATTAATGCTATTAATGCTAATAATAATGCTATTAATGCTATTAATAATGTTATTAATGCTATTAATTAGGCTATTAATGCTATTAATGCTAATATTTATCCTATTAATGCTATTAATAATGCTATTAATGCTAATAATAATGCTATTAATGCTATTAATAATGTTATTAATGCTATTATTAATGCTAATAATGCTATTATTAATGCTATTAATGCTAATAATAATGCTATTAATGCTATTAATAATGTTATTAATGCTATTATTAATGCTAATAATGCTATTAATAATGCTATTAATGCTAATAATAATGCTATTAATGCTATTAATACTGTTATTAATGCTCATAATACTGCTAATAATGCTATTAATACTGCTATTACTGCTAATAATAATGCTATGGCTTATATTATTGCTATTGATGATGCGATTATTATTTAAAAATCTTTAAAAAAACAATAAACATATTTTAGATACCCGATGCATTTGCATCAGGCTAACAGCTAGTATATATATATATATACTTCAGCAATTTAATTCATGGGTATCTTATCTAACAGTACCATGGAATCCGGTTGTAGTCTATACCAGCCTGGGGAAGTACGGATTGTAGTTACTACCAGAAACATGAACAGTAGTAAACAAAAATAGTCCATTGTCTTGTCTAAATGAGGGTCTTAAATCTATGTAGCTTTCTGGGGGTGAAGTATGTTCACATGAAGACACCTCAACAAAATCTGCAGTCTCACTATAGTTCTTCACAGCTGGGATTCAGTCTTTCCTCTCACAACCCAGCTGGCCAGTCTCCACCAAAGCACTCCTCCCCTGGCAGCAGTCCACCTGCTTCTTCTCAGGGAATAACTCCTGGGACCCGGCTGTTGATTTAATCAGTGCTCGGATTCAGCTTCATCCACCACAAACTTCCCAAAGCCACTCTCCTGCTTGCACTATCAGCTCTTCCAACTGACTTTTTCCTGCATCACAACCGCTCCCACGGCTCTCAGCACCCATCTTTTTCATTGAGGAAATGTTTGGGTACTAGTGCCCCCAGTGTCTCTTCCGTACACAATACTACATGCAGAGGGGGAAGAAATGTACTACATGGCAATCTACAGCTCTTCAGATCTCTGCACACTCTTACATGTGTTTTAGGGACACTGTGGGATTGAGAAAGGAGGGGCATTTGGATTTGGGAGCAGAGATTTTGTTAGGTTTCTTTTTTTGGTGGGAGCCATAGTGGTTCTCCAGAACCTTTGTGCTACCAGTAACATAGAAGCATCGTATATTTTCATTTACAAATGATGAATCTGAGTGGGGACTTTTTTTTCTGTGGTTTGACATGAAGCTTTTATTGGGCAGATTTTACATAACATTTAGGTTCACATTTATCTTGTGCTTTATGGTGAGCACTTACATGAAGATTTCAATCTAAATTTCTGAATGATGCGATTCAGATGACACCCAAAAGAAATCCATCACTATAATGAGGCAGCAGAATTACTCTAGACTCTGTCTGGCCTCTGTTCAGCCTGTTCAGTTGTTCTGTTTAGTAATGAACAAAACTGTGGTTGATGATGCTTTTATGAACCATTAAAAAAATGGACACCCCGGATCATAGGACAGACTGAATGTAAAGTAACTCCATCTGCCTCTTCCATCGAGAATCTTTCATTTGGGGTCCTGTCTGAATCACGTATTTCAGAGATTTACATGTAAACCCTGATGTAAACGCTCACCGTAGAATGCTGGATACAGTGTCTTGTGAAAGTATTCAGCCCCCTTGAACTTTTCAACCTTTTGCCACATTTTAGGCTTCAAACACAAAGATATCAATTCAAATTTTTTGGGGGAGAATCAACAACAAGTGGGACACAATTGTGAGGTGGAATGACATTTTTGGGATATTTTAAACTTTTTTAACAAATAAAAAACTGAAAAGTGGGGCATGCAATATTATTCGGCCCTTATGAGTTAATACTTTGTACTGCCACCTTTTGCAGCAATTTTAGCTGCAAGTCGCTTGGGGTATGTCTCTATCAGTTTTGCACATCGACAGATTGAAATTCTTGCCCATTCTTCCTTGCAAAACAGCTCGAGCTCAGTGAGGTTGGATGGAAAGCGTTTGTGAACAGCAGTTTTCAGCTCTTTCCACAGAATCTCGATTGGATTAAGGTCTGGACTGTGACTTGGCCATTCTAACCCCTGGATACATTTATTTTTGAACCATTCCATTGTAGATTTTGCTTTATGTTTGGGATCATTGTCTTGTTGGAAAATAAATCTCCGTCCGAGTCTCAGGTCTTTTCCAGACAGGTTTTCTGCTAGAATGATCCTGTATTTGGCTCCGTCCATCTTCCCATCAATTTTAACAATCTTCCCTGTCCCTGCTGAAGAAAAGCAGGCCCAAACCATGATGCTGCCACCACCATGTTTGACAGTGGGGATGCTGTTTTGAGGGTGATGCGCTATGTTGTTTTTACGCCAAGCATATCATTTTGCATTGTGTCCAAAAAGTTCGATTTTGGTTTCATCTGACCAGAGCACCTTATTCCACATGTTTGGTGTCTCTCAGGTGGCTTGCGGCACACTTCAAATGAGACTTTTTATGGATATCTTTGAGAAATGGCTTTCTTTTTGGTGCTCTTCCATAAAGGCCAGATTTGTGCAGTGTATGACTTATTGTTGTCCTATGGACAGGCTCTCCCACCTCAGCTGTAGATCTCTGCAGTTCATCCAGAGTGATCATGGGCCGTTTGGCTGCATCTCTGCTCAGTCTTCTCCTTGTTCGAGATAAAAGTTTAGAGGGACGGCTGGGTCTTGGTAGATTTGCAGTGGTCTGATACTCCTTCCATTTTAATATAATCGCTTGCACAGTACTTGGGAAATTTTTTTGTATCCAAATCTGGCTTCAAACCTCGCCACAACAGTACCTTGGACCTGCCTGGTGTGTTCCTTGGTCTTCATGATGCTCTCTGCACTTGAAGCAGAACCCTGAGATTATCACAGAGCAGGTGCATTTATATGGAGACTTGATTACACACAGGTGGATTCTATTTATCATTACCAGTCATTTAGGACAACATTGGATCACTCAGAGATCCACACTGAATTTCTGGAGTGAGTTTGCTGCACTGAAAGTAAAGGAGTCAAATAATATTGCACGCCCCACTTTTCAATTTTTTATTTGTTAAAAAAGTTCAAAATTTCCAATAAATTCCGTTTCCCTTCACGATTGTGTCCTACTTGTTGATTCTTCACAAAAAAATTTGAATTTATATCTTTACGTTTGAAGTCTGAAATGTGGCAAAAGGTGAAAAGTTCAAGGGGGCCGAATACTTTGACAAGGCACTGTAAATGTGAGCTAAACCTTACTGTGATCTTTGGGGTGAAGAATGAAGAAATCAATGGTAGGTCAAGAATTGGTTTTATTTATTTTTTATGCTGTTCACCATCTAATATATAATTGCCGTAGGCATTTTCGTGTCGGACCCCGAAAACGCCGTGGCTTTGTCACTTTGTGACGTCACCACGAGCGAAGCATTGGCCGCGTAGCGGCCAATGCGAGTCGTTTGCTTGCGCGAGCAATGGCCGCGAGGCCATTGCGAGTCGCTGGCTGAGTGCGAGCAATGGCCGCGAAGCGGCCATTGCGAGTCGCTGGCCGAAAATAGAACCAGAGGCTCGGCCACAAAGCTAGCGATTTACCGCTCAGCCAGCGACTCGCAATGGCCGTGAATCGCGCGAGCAAAAATCCACACCCCCCCCCAAAAAGTATTCACATCCCCCCCAAAAAGTCCTCACACCCCCCCAAAAAGTATTCACACCCCCAAAAAGTCCTCAAACCCCCCAAAAAGTATTCACACCCCCCCAAAAAGTATTCACACCCCCCAAAAAGTCCTCACCCCCAAAAATCCTCACACCCCCCAAAAAGTATCACACCCCCCAAAAAGTCCTCACCACCCCCCAAAAAGTATTCACACCCCCCCAAAAAGTATTCACACCCCCCAAAAAGTATTCACACCCCAAAATTCACACCCCCCCAAAAAGTATTCCACACCCCCAAAGTCCCCACCAAAAGTATTCACACCCCAAAAGTCTCAACCCCCCAAAAAGTATTCACACCCCAAAGTCCTCACACCCCCCAAAAAGTATTCACACCCCCCAAAAAGTTCTCACACCCCCCAAAAAGTATTCACACCCCCCCAAAAAGTCCTCACACCCCCCAAAAAGTATCACACCCCCAAAAGTATTCACCACCCCAAAAAGTATTCACACACCCCCAAAAAGTATTACACCCCCAAAAGTATTCATACCCCCCAAAAAGTCCTCACACCCCCCAAAAAGTCTCACACCCCCCAAAAAGTATTCACACACCCAAAAGTTCCACACCCCAAAAAGTCCTCACACCCCCAAAAAGTATTCACACCCCCCAAAAAGTCCTCACACCCCCCAAAAAGTATTCACACACCCCCAAAAAGTCCTCACCCCACCCAAAAAGTATTCACACCCCCCCCAAAAAGTATTCACACCCCCCCAAAAAGTATTCACACCCCCCCAAAAAGTATTCACACCCCCCCAAAAAGTCCTCACACCCCCAAAAAGTATTCACACCCCCCAAAAAGTCCACACCCCCCAAAAAGTCCACCCCCCCAAAAAGTCCTCACACACCCCCAAAAAGTCCTCACACCCCCCCCAAAAAGTCCTCACCCAACCCCACAATGTCCACACAGTCCCCCCCAGAATGTCCAAACAGCCCCCCCACCATGTCCAAACAGCCCCCCCCACAATGTCCACACAGCCCCCCCCACAATGTCCAAACAGCCTCCCCCCCACAATGTCCACACAGCCCCCCCTACAATGTCCACACAGCCCCCCCAAAATGTCCACACAGCCCCCCCCACAATGTCCACACAGCCCCCCCCACAATGTCCACACAGCCCCCACCACAATGTCCAAACAGCCCCCCCCCACAATGTCCACACAACCCCCCCCCACAATGTCCACACAACAACCCCCCCCACAATGTCCACACAGCACCCCCCCCACAATGTCCACACAGCACCCCCCCACAATGTCCAAACAGCCCCCCCCACAATGTCTAAATAGCCCCCCACAATGTTCAAACAGCCCCCCCCACCATGTCCAAACAGCCCCCCCCACCATGTCCAAACAGCCCCCCCCCCACCATGTCCAAACAGCCCCCCCAAAATGTCCAAACAGCCTCCCCCCCATAATGTTCTAACAGCCCCCCCCACAATGTCCACACAGCCCCCCCCCACTATGTCCAAACAGCCCCCCCACTATGTCCAAATAGACCCCCCCACAATGTCCAAACAGCCCCCCCCACAATGTCCACACAGCCCCCCCCACAATGTCCGCACAGCCCCCCCCCCACAATGTCCGCACAGCCCCCCCACAATGTCCGCACAGCCCCGACGCCGTCGATCACTTACCTGTCTTCATGACATCTGATTCGTCAGGTCCAGTCTTCCATCCGGCCCAGGCGTCCTCTTCCTTCAGCCCGGGCCACGAGTCTTCCATCCGGCCCAGGCGTCCTCTTCCTTCAGCCCGGGCCACGAGTCGTCCATCCGGCACAGGCGTCCTCTTCCTCCGGCCCCTGGGGTCTTCTTTCTTCCTTCAACGAGCTCCAGGTCCTGGATGTTCTGTCTTCGGTCCGCTCCGCTCACTGACGATTAAAGATGGCCGCCGCGAGTTTCTGGAAGCCCCGCCCACGGATCCAAAATGCACCAATCACATTCACATACACAGCAACCAATCACATTCAAGGCTCATTCATACAGTTTTATCAATGGGAAAAATTCACTACATTTAAAGACAATAAAAATAAATAAATAAATACACATAAAAATATTTAAAAATACAAATAAATTCACTTAAAATAACAAATAATAAATAAATTTAATAATAATAAAAATACTAAAAAAAAAAAAATAAATAATATAAATAATAAATAATAAAATAAAAAATAATAATAAATAAAAAAAAATAATATATAAAATTAATATATTAAATTAACTAATTAAAATTAAAAAAAATAATCTAATACAAATAAATTTCATTAAAATAAAAAATTAATATACAAATAATAAAAATAATAAATATTAAAATAAATCAAAATAAAAAATAAAATAAATAAAATAAAAATATATATAATTAAAATATTAATAACATTAACTAATTCTAAGAAAATCAAATTACTCAAATAAAAAAAAAATCAATAAAAAAATAAATAAATAATATTCTAAAAATATTAAATAATAAATAATTACAATAATAAAATAATAAAAAAAAATATTCCATATAAAAATTCATAACATTAACTAATTCTAATAAAATAAAACTAATAAATATAATATTCATAACATTAAGTTATTAAAAAAAAATGTAAATAAAAAAAAAAAAAAAAAATAATATAGCTACTATAATCTAATTAACGCACGTTCTAGAATCCCGATGCATTTGCATCGGGCTCACAGCTAGTATGGTATAAGTGATTAGTCAACTTTATTGTTTGAGTCAGCAGCACCAGATTTGTGTATTTTTTTATGTTTGGCTACTATAACACTAAAAAATACCTTTATTACACAAAAAAAGTTTTTCCATCGCCATATTTTGAGAGTTATTATATTTCTGTATTTCTGCTGACAGTCATGTCAGGACTTGCTTCTTGCGAAATGAGTTAACATTGTTTTTAGTACAATTTTCAGGTACAATGTTTTTTTGATCACTTTCTGTTACAGTTTATGGGAAGCAGAATGAACATAAAAAAACAAATTTTACAGTTTTTTTGAGGGGGTAAATGCCATTGACTTTGTGGTAAAATGAATAAGGTTTATACTTAGGGTCAGTACGATTACAGCAATGGAACGTTTATGTTGTTTTTCATGTTTCGCCGTTTTTACACAATAAAAACAATTTATAGAAAAAATAATTGTTTTTACATCACTATAGAATAATAATGTTTTTATAGCGCCATTAATTCCACAGCGCTTCACCTACTTCAGTAATTCTGCCTCCATCAGGACTCACAATCTAAATTGCCTATCAATATGTGTTTGGCGTGTGGGAGGAAACCATAGAACTTGGAGGAAACCCACACAAACACAGGAAGAACATACAAACTCCTTGCAGAATTGTTCTTGGTGGGATTTGCACCCAGAACCCCAGTGCTGCAAGACTAGAGTGCTAACCACTGAGCCAGTGGCGTTACATTCACGGTCGCAGGGGTCGCGGCTGCGACGGGGCCCGGACCTATAGGGGGCCCGGCGCCCGTGTAGCCAGCCGCCCCTGCGCCGCGCGATTCCAGCGCTCTGCGCCCGGCGATCCCAGCGCCGGGCGCAGCACACACCGCCGCACAGAGTCAGGAAGCAGTCCGGCCACATCCTATTCCTTCCCAGCAGGTCAGGTGACTGACGCTGGTAAGGTGACCAGGGACTTGCGCGGTGGCTCCGCCCCTCCTCAGTCTCCTGCCCGGTGTCCCGGTAGCCATGTGTTTGGTCCTGGCCGCTCATTGAAGAGAAGAAGAGAGCGGAGGACAATGGTGAGAGGAGAAGGAGGTGAGCTGGGGACACAGGGGAACGGGGCACACGGAAGAACGGGGAACAGAGGAAGAGGAGAGCTGTGGACACAGGGGAAACAGGAAGAGGAGAGCAGGGTAAAGAAGGACAGAGGACACAGGAGGAGGAGAGCAGGGGACACAGGAGGAGGAGAGCAGGGGACAGAAGAACGGAGGACACAGGAGGAGGAGAGCTGGGGACACAGGAGAACGGGGACAGAGGAGGAGGAGAGCTGGGTACACAGGAGAACGGGGGGCAGAGGAGGAGGAGAGCTGGGGACACAGGAGAACTGGGGACACAGGAGGAGGAGAGCTGGGGACACAGGAGAATGGGGGACAGAGGAGGAGGAGAGCTGGGGACAGAAGAACGGAGGACACAGGAGGAGGAGAGTGGGGGACACGAGGAGAGCTGGGGACAGAAGAACGGAGGACACAGGAGGAGGAGAGCAGGGGACACAGGAGGAGGAAAGCGGGGGACACAGGAGGAGGAGAGCGGCGGACACAGGAGGGGGAGAGCTGAAGACACAGGAGAAGGAGAGCTGGGGACAGAAGAAGGAGGACACAGGAGGAGGAGAGCGGGGGACACAGGAGGAAGAGAGCTGGGGACACAGGAGGAGGAGAGCAGGGGACAGAAGAACGGAGGACACAGGAGGAGGAGAGCAGGGGACAGAAGAACGGAGGACACAGGAGGAGAGCAGGGGACACAGGAGGAGGAGAGCAGGAGACAGAAGAACAGAGGACAGAGGAGGAGGAGAGCTGGGGACAGAGGAGAACTGGGGACACAGGAGGAGGAGAGCTGGGGACACAGGAGAACAGGGGGCAGAGGAGGAGGAGAGCTGGGGACACAGGAGAACTGGGGACACAGGAGGAGGAGAGCTGGGGACACAGGAGAACGGGGACAGAGGAGGAGGAGAGCTGGGGACACAGGAGAATGGGGGACAGAGGAGGAGGAGAGCTGGGGACAGAAGAACGGAGGACACAGGAGGAGGAGAGTGGGGGACACGAGGAGAGCTGGGGACAGAAGAACGGAGGACACAGGAGGAGGAGAGCGGGGGACACAGGAGGAGGAGAGCTGGGGACACAGGAGGAGGAGAGCAGGGGACAGAAGAATAGAGAACACAGGAGGAGGAGAGTGGGGGACACAGGAGGAGGAGAGCTGGGGACACAGGAGGAGGAGAGCAGGGGACAGAAGAATAGAGAACACAGGAGGAGGAGAGTGGGGGACACAGGAGGAGGAGAGCTGGGGACACAGGAGGAGGAGAGCAGGGGACAAAAGAACAGAGGACAGAGGGGGAGGAGAGCTGGGGACACAGGAGAATGGGTTTCAGAGAAGGAGGCGAGCTGGGGACAGAGGAGGAGGAGAGCTGGGGACACAGGAGAATGGGTGACACTGGAGGAGGAGAGCGGGGGACACACAGGAGAATGGGGGACAGAGGAGGAGGAGAGCAGGGGACACACAGGAGAATGGGGAACACTGGAGGAGGAGAGTGGGGAATACAGAAGAATGGGGGACAGAGGAGGAGGAGAGCTGGGGACAGAAGACCGTAAACACAGGAGGAGGAGAGAGGGGGACACAGGAGGATGGGGGACACAGGAGGAGGATAGCGGGGGACACAGGAGAATGGGGGACAGAGGAGGAGAGCTGGGGACACAGGAGGAGGAGAGCAGGGGACAATAAAGAAGGAGAGCAGAAGACTCCACTACTGGAATAGGCTAACATGTGGGATGACACTGGGTTTTGGAGAGAGTCTACAGTTTTGTGCAGTTCTCACTAATCCTAATTTTCAGATCCCGGTAGGGCTGCATATATAAGGCTGTGTGCTGATGATAAGGATACGCAGTGGTTTGGACGCAGCATCTTGTTGCTGCATTCAAAACCGCTGCGTAATACAGTATAAGCATAGTGGATGGGATTTGTAGAAATCCCATCCTGACTATGCATAACCCGACCACAGCGTTCTGACAGCTGCGGTGTGGGTGTCCGCTCCTCCGCATCTCCGCAGCATGTTAATTTCATGCTTCGGAGTCAGAAGCGGTTCCAATCGGGTGACAGCAGGGAGAAGCCGCCCTGCACCTACCACACATGGTGAGTACAGGGCGGCTGCGGTCTCCCTGCGGGCACCCGCGGCTTCACTCAGGTCCGGAAGAGCTGCGTCCAACACGCAGCTCCTCCAGACCGTGAGCACATAGCCTTAGGCTGCATATATAGCACAATATATGGAGAGATATAAGGCTGCACTACATGGAGAGCTATGAGGCTGCATATATAAGGCTGTACTATAGAGGCTGCACTACATGGAGAACTGAGCCTGCATTATACTATATGGAGGACTGTGAGGTTGCATTATACTATATGGAGGGCTGTGAGGCTGCATTATACTATATGGAGGCCTGTGAGGCTGTATTATACTATATGGAGGTCTATGAGGCTACTATATGTAGGATAGTGGGGGTACATTATAATAATTGGATGACTATTGGGGCTACCTTATGAATGGGGGACTATGAGATGCATTATAATACTTGGAGGACTATGGGGGTATATTGTGACATATGAATGAATATGGGGATGCATTATAATAATGGGAAGGGCTATATTCCAGGAGGAGGACCATATATAGCAGGATAGGAGACATATTTAGATGGATAAGCTCCAAATTCCAGTAGGATGACAGTAGCAGGGGTCAATTTGTGAATCTTTATAGATCTTAGAATGTTACATGGGGCCCAAACATCTGACCAATATGTGCTCGCGCGGGGGAGAAGAGGGGGGCCCAGGTCTGAATTTCGCACCGGGGCCCTCCAGACTCTAGTTACGCCACTGCACTGAGCCACCGTACCATAGGATAAAATGATGCTTTGGCTATATCATTTTTTTTTATATGCAACTTGTGAACTTGTGGATCATGTTTTATTCAACTGTTTTTCGACAGTCTGATGAAAAACAATCGCTTTTTGCCACTTTTTTTTTATTTTTTGCTGTTTTCACTGAAGGGTTTAACTAGTGTGCAATTTTTATACAGCTGGGTATTCTTAACACGGTGATACCAATTATGTCTTCTTGTTTTTGTTTCCTTTTTCCATAAAAATGCAATATAAAATAATATTATGGTACCGTCTTAGCCAGAAAAATCGATGTAAATACTTAAGTACCCCAGAAAATTGTGAGAAAAGTATTCTAGAATTATCTCATGTCTTGTTGCAATACTGAGGCTAGGGTCACATTAGCGTTGTTCCACTAGCCTGCCGGATTCCGGTTTCAACTTAGAAATTTTTCCATCACCGCATAGCGTTACCGCTATGCGGTGCTGGAAAGCGCTGCCCTTAGTTACCCGGTGTTTACCTGCACGACCTGTCACACAGGCAGCGGCTCGGAGGGCGTTTTACAGCGCCGCACAGGAAACCGTGTCTGCAACGTTTCCTGTGCGGCGCTGTAAACCGCACTCCGAGCCGCTGCCTGTGTGACAGGTCGTGCAGGTAAACACCGGGTAACTAAGGGCAGCGTTTTCCAGCACCAGCATGGAAAAATTTCTAAGTTGAAACCGGAATCCGGCAGGCTAGTGGTACAACGCTAATGTGACCCTAGCCTTATTTAAATGTCTCAATAAGGCTAGGGTCACACTTGAGCCATGGATGCGCTAAAAGCAAGCATTTTTCAAAGTTGAATTTTTGAAAAACGCCAGCATTAACGCATCCATAGGCTTCAATGCAAAAAAACACATTACAAATGTGCAATGCGTTTGACGCTATCCATTTTTGCTAAAGCACCCAAAAATGCAGAAAGCAGTGTTTTTAGGGGCGTTTGCAAAAACGCATGCATTTTTTTAACATGGGACCCTATGGGAAACGCATGCATTAACGCATGGACTACTCTGAAATCGAAACCAGGTGACATTTGTGTTATCACCGCCAAATTCCTGATTTACACACCCCAATAAGGAGGCAATTGGGAGGAAATGTGGCAGTGATATTTCCACGTCGCAATATCGCTGACAATATTTGGCAAGAATGGTTGACAGCGATATTGCGACGTAAAAATATCGCTGCCAAATTTCCACCCAATCGCCTCCTTATTGTGGCGTGTAAAAAGGGAATTTGGCGGCGATATGTCGCCTCACCATGGTCGCCTGGTTACCGAGCACTGCTCTGTAACCAGGCGACAATGGCGAGGCGACATATCGCCGTCAAATTCCCTATTTACACGCTGCAATAAGGAGGTGATTTGCGAGAAATATCGCAGCTAAAAACGTCTCCTGTGGTTGTGGCATGTAATGGTACCCTTACAGTACCTTAAGTCTCATATTAAAAACCTCTATTTATTATAATGATGGCTGTAACAAACCCTACAAGCATGTCCCACCTACTGTATCCTCCTATGTCCTTATATATTGTAAGCTTTCGAGCAGGGCCCTCACCCCTCCTGTAACTGGTGAACTATGTATTATTTTGTATTGTCGTTATTGTCTGTACATTGCCCATGTGCTGCAGGATATGTTGGTGCTATATAAATAAAATGTATTACTAATTACCAGCAATGCAAACAAGAGTTTTGTGGCAATCACCAAACAAATTTACAAAATGAAGCGCATTCATCAGGTGATTGGATGCTGGTAAAAAAATTGTTGTTCCTGGCAGCACATCATCACCTTGTATAAACTGGAGATATGCAACTGACAACATGATACTAAATGATGACAGAACAATCTATTAAGGTACCTTTACATGCCACAACCGCGGCTGGCGATATGAGGCAATCTAACATGCGCGTGCACAGTTTTCATGGTCGCCTCAGATTGCCGATGGCGGCATTACACGCCGCAATTGCGCCCTGAAAGTAAGGTGATGTGTCGCTCCAGAAATCGCCTCACCTACAGCGGAAACAATCTTGCCTCATTCCATCGCTGCTTCACATGCCACAATTCCAAAGGCAATGTCAGTGTACATATTCAGGGCAGCAAGGATGTAGGCGTGCCACAGTGGTTTACACCACGCCCCATACACGCTCATTGGACAACGCAACAGCGTTACGATTGGGCAGCCTGCTCTGGAAGGCTGGCTAATACATGACGCAATTGAAGATGTGTGTGTTGCTGAATGGACAGCTCTTCAAATATGGCGCCCTGTGAACTGACAGCCAATGGGAACACAGTTGCCACCACCAATCATCGCAGACGGGGCGTGGACTCCGCACGCTGTAGCACACCTACAGGAAATCATAGGCCATCTTTATCGCCCTATCACACGCCAAAACCCGGGAATCTCGCCTTCATGATTGAGGCTGATTTCAGGCAATTTCACGGCGATTGCTCCGGGACGACATATCGCCTTTAGGATTCCGAGCCACGCTTGCGGCGTGTTAAGGCACCCTTAGGGTACCGTTACACGTCACAACATTGCATGCAATTTCACTGGCAATTTGCTGGTTGCAGTGAAATCATGGACACATTGTTCTGTTTTGTTGCCATGTACAAATGTAATAATGTGTCCATGATTTCACTGCAACCAGCAAATTGCAAGTGAAATTGCATGCAAAGTTTGATGTGTAACGGTGCCCTTAGGGCCACTTTACACGTCGCGATATCGCAACTCAACATCGATAAAAAGTCACGTGGTGTGGCCGTTGCAGTTGATATCGTTCATGCGTTGTGTCGTGTAAATGGGCAATGGGACTCGAAAAAACCTAACTAAGAAATTGCAAGAAGATTGTGCAAGCCCTTCAACCGTACGATATTGTATATGCGATGTGGCAGGATCGTGCTGTGTGACAGCGCAACTACAATTTGGAGTGCAACTTCCCCTATTCACTACAATGTTAAATGCTCTTTCCCTGGGTTGCTCATACCCAGCGCAAAAAAGGGGCGTGCACCATCGTAGTTGCGTTGCCTGCAGTTATCTCCCTGTGTGACATCTCCTATGCGATCTTGGACAAGTGCCAAAAACATGCGCGCTCCCGTGAAATTGTATGCAATATTGGAACGATATTGTGATGTGTAAAGCGGCCCTAAGTAATCGTTCTACCGCCATCTTACTTCGTCAGCCTGTGCAAAAGAGGCTGGTAAAAAAGAGCCGAACAACTTGAACATAGTAAATCAGCTTTCATCTTAAGTCAGCTTGCGTAAAGGTGGGTTTACACGTTGCGATATCGGCGTCCAATTTCAATGAAAAGTCCCGTGGTTCGATCGTTGGAGCCGATATCGTTCCTGCGTTGTATGGTGTGAACGATGTCAATGCGATATTGGGGATTGAATGAGCGTGCTATTCAATGCTCCGATATTGAATGGAGATTGGAGGAGGATCGTGCTGTGTGACAGCCCAACTCCGATGTGAAGTTCAACGTCACCCATTCACTCCCATGTTAAATGGTCGTTCCTGGGTTGGGGGGCGTACACATCGTACGGAACTTGGATCCAGAAATAGCAACGTCTAAACCTCCGATGCGATGCGGGAGAAACGTGCACTAAATGCGCGCTCCAGCGCCATTGAATTGCGATATCGGAACGATATTGCAACATGTAACCCCACCTTAAGAGCACCATGAAGGTTTCTGTGTGAAGGGGAAATATATTACAATTTGGGGCCCACTTTTCATTTTTGCTCATGATCTCACTTTGTCCAAAACCGCCCCTTGTCCTTGTCTGTGGTCTCACCTTCAGGCCTGTTTTGGGCTTTACCTCAAATATGTGAAGATTTTTGCTTTAGAGATGGAAATTATAAATTGATTCAATAAATACATCGTCAGTATTGAATGATTCCATCAATTTTGTCACTGCCAAGTCTGGTAAAATATGTACTTACTGTAATTAAGTGCAGTAATAATTTTTTTCACAAAGCCAGAGTATACAGCAACAAAACATTTTATGGTTTAATAGCTCAAGTGTGTAGACTACAAAGAGAAAATGGTGGGAGAACATCATAACATTGTGGGGATTCCAACAATTTTGTCAGGATTATATATAAAAACACCAGAAACTACTTTTTGCTTTACTTTTTATTAGATTTTTGTATCTTATCTGCACAAAGCCAAAGCATGTCACAAAGAAAGACCGACAATGGGTATGAGAAGAATGATTTTACTAGCCTAGAAATGGTCCATGTTGGTTGAAGAAATGTGCACACATATTGGCTAATGTGATGACTACTAGAAGTGCATTTTATTTCATTCAGATGAAGTTTGTTTTTTGCCTAATAACAACCAAATGTTTTCAATTACTACGGGTTTCACTTTCTCTTAACTTGCTGTCGGAATCATTACCTGCCATAGCATAATTTTAGAATAAACGCTAAAAATGAAAGCTTTAAATGGTTGTGGTTAATAGGTGAGGACAAAAGGCAGTCTATAGCAGCAGTTGAAATTATACCACTGGCCATCTGAAAATGAAAAAAATAATCACATGTTAATGATTGAACTGATCATCAATTCCACTCTGCAAATGGATAATATACAATACTTTGCAGTTAAAATGTTTATATTTAACCACTTAACAACCAATAATACACCTTTTAACGACAGCAGGAAAGAGGCCTTATTCCTCAACACTGATTTTTAATGGCAATGAGGAATTAGGGTTATAGAGTCAGAAAACTGGGGTTAGCTGAGACCCTAGAGAATAAAATCATGGTCATCAGGGCCATTTTTTTTTTACAGTTTTCGAGATCTCATGTGATTGCTGTTATTCAACTAATAACAGTAATTACGTTTAAAACAAGTGAAGTCCCACCTAACACATCAGAGGTGAGAGAAATGGTCTCTCCAGGACCACAGTTTACCTCAGCAGCAGTGTAGCCATTCCTTGGCTATGTCCTTTTCTTCCAATTGTAAAATGGCGAGCACATGAGTTGGGCGCCCACCAAGATCTGCTGGATCACATCCAGCAACACCAGGGATCAAATTCTTTAGCTCCTGGTGTTTGATCATTGTGATAGACTCCATTACAATGATCAAATCCCAAATGTTTAGTAAATATGGCAGCACTTGGGTGGCGCAGAGAGGGAGCACAGGGGATGAGATACAGCGTATAGGGGGGCAGGGACAGCGCATAGGGGGCAAAGGCAATGCATAGGGGCAGGTGTGAGCACACAGGGGGGAGAGAGAGCACATGGGGGAGACATCTCAAAGAAAGAGCACAGAGGGGAGAAGACAGCACAGGGGGAGATAGACCCCATACAGGGTGGAGAGCTCACAGGGGCACGACAGATCAAAGAAGAGAGCACATGAGGGGAGAAAACTGCAAACAATGAAGAGAATACATGGTGGAGAGAGACAGTGCACAGGGAAGACAGGTCAAAGGAAAGAACACAGAGGGAAGAAGACAGCACAGGGGGGAAAAGAGACAGCACACAGGCAATGACTACATGGGGAGACACAGCTGCTGCCCCCAGCACCACAGAACTCGCTTCCATTGTGATGTCACCACACTTATGATGTAATAGCATCAGGCCCCCATCTATTGTGTGTGTATGTGTATATATATATATATATATATATATATATATATATATATATATATATTATATATTGTGATAGGGCAACTCGCTTGCGGGCATCAGGATGCAACAAGAGGCAGCATCTTCACAAATTATAAACCTAAATGGTTTATTCACTCCATCAACCGATCACAATACAAATGCGAAACTAGCAGCCTTAAGTGCAGGCCAAAACAAATGGAAAGCAACAGTCTGTTATAGTGCACCGTCTCAGGTGTTGCCTACCTGAGTTCACACAGGTTGGTAAATCACCAGCATCCAGCTTGGCCTGGAGACTGCACCCACACACAACCCTACCCCCCGTGCTGAACACCAGGCTCCAGTTTATGGCCCGTAACCACACCCAGCGGTAAGGTATGTGGGTCTAGTACCCGCCCGTCTCTCACAGAAACCATAGGCCGGACCCATGTGTACTAAGTGAAACTCCTAGTGCAGACGTGCACTAGAGAAAAAATTTTCTGGCTTAAGTCACAGATAACAGGCATCTTTGCGACACATACCTTCCGTCAATTATGTGTCCCCTCGCATCCTCACAATACATATATATAATATGTGTATATATATACTACTGTTACAATATGTTTACTAGTGTTGGATTGGAATAAGTTATTTTTTTGTCAGGCATTCATAGAAATCACAACAGCTTACAGAATGTTTATAAAAGAGCACATATACACCCTTCTTTCTCTGGCAGTTTTGGGAGTGAAACAGAATCTGCTTCTTAGGTAGAACTGTTGTCAGCCAGTGACAACTCCTCTTGCTCCACGGGATCCCACAACCAGATGGTAGTGGAATTAGTTGTAACTGCTGGAACATCAGAGGCATGTTCTGCTGTCCCTCCTCTATTGCGGTATCCTGACAAAGCAATTTCCCACTTTTTTAGTAAACCCTGGAATTAAGCAGATGTCAACAATGTACCCTTTGAGTTGTTCCAAGTTTTTGCCACTAAAGAAGTCCTACAATTAATTGTCTACCAAACAAATGTGTACCTGACAATACATTTCCCAGAAACCCACATCTTTCTATTCCCGTTCATGGACCCCCATGTTCCTGAAATAAAAACATTTTGGAGTATTACCCTCAATATGAGTTTGGTAAAATAAAAAACTAAAAGAAAACATTATTCGTATCTACTGCGCAACAAAATCTTTACATAGGACTGCTGTGTTTGCAGCTGATCTTGTTATGAAACTCTAATGAGATTAGTCTATTTTAATGACAATTCCCAAGCGTCCCCAGAAATTACCCCAACTATGATTGCCTTAGTAAATTGAGACCCCTAATTTCCCTCATACAGCATTAATTTTTACTCATGAGCAAAATGTTGCAGTTGATTCAGTTCTTATCAGTTTAAAGGGTCGTTTGTCAATCCACCAGTTAAGCTCCTCCAAGTGAGCCGAGCCATTTGTCTAAACAGAACCTTTTGATTACTTGTGGGATATTGAAAGTGGGTTAGGGCGGCTTCACACTGCAGTCAGGTCCTGTCCGGGGCTGTCAGGGATGAACCTGACAGCCCCAGACTGGATCAGCACACAGAACTGGAGGGCTAATTTGCCCTCCAGTCCGGTGTGCAGCCGCACGCAGCTGCCGCCGCTGATAGGTCAGGACTGCCAACAATTCAGGTTTTCAGGATTCCCTTAGGCTGGTTTCACACTGCAGTTTTTCACTGATCAGTGTCCATCAGTGTTTGGGTGCCAAAATCAGGAGTGTCTCCAAAACTCAGAACAGGTGTCAATCTTTCAATTATAGTTTTTCTCTGCAAGTTCCTCTCCTGGTTCCTCTCCTGGTTTTGGCACACAAACACTGATGAACACTGATCAGTGAAATCATGCAGTGTGAAGAGGGCCTTAGAATTGCACAGGGTTTGGAATCATCACCTATGCAGGTGATTCAATTATGACCTATGCAATAATAATGAAATCCTGAAAAACTGCACTGTTGGCAGCTCTCGTGGCCTGGAGTTTCCCACCCCATGGCCTAAAGCAACATTTTTGTAAAAAAAAATGAACATTTTCAATACGGCAACCTAATGTTATTAAATTCTATATATTACCTGTGGGTTCAAAATGTTCACTATATGCCTTTAAAAAATCCCTGAGGGATGTAGTTTTCAAAATGGGTCACTTTTGTAGGGGTTCTGCTGTTTAGATATCTTAGGAACCCTGCAAATGTGACATGGTGCCTGCAATCTATTTCATCCAAATTTGATTTCCAATACTCAAATGTTGCTCCTTTCATTTTCAGCACTGCCATTTGTTGAAATAGAGGATTCTGACCAAATGTGGGGTATTAATATGCTCACAATAAACTCAGGAACAAATTTAGAGGTCTATTTCGTTTTACTATCCTTTGAAAAAGCAAAAAAAAATATTGCTCCTTCCTTTCCATGCCCTGCAGAAAGTTTTACTACATGTGAGGTATTGACATGCTCATAATAAAGTGGGTAACAAAGTTTGGTGAGAAAAAAAGGTTCCAGCGAGGAAAAACGCAGATGATATAGACATAAGAGCTTGATTTTATTGAATCTATATGAAAAAACTACAAAAAGACAGCAGTGAGCTGGGTATTTTTTCTTTGTTGTTAACAAAGTTTAGTGTCCACTTTTCTGTGTTACATCTTGCAAAAGTGAAACATTTTGTGGCTAAAACACCATTTTTGTGAAAAAAATCAAATTTTCAATATGATGACCTAATGTTTTAACATTTTTTGTAAAAATGCTCACTATACCCTTGGATAAACATCTTGAGTGGTGAAATTTCAAAATGTGGTCAAGTGTGAGACTCTTCTACTGTTTAGGCACATTAGAGACCCCGCACATGCGACATGGTGCCCACAATCTAATTCAGCTAAATTTGTGTGTGAGATGTTTCTGACCACATGTGAGATATCAACAATAATATTATAATATATTATATAGCACTATTAATTCCATAGCACTTCACATACACCAGTAATGCTGTCCCCATTGGGGATCACAATCTAAACATTCTATCAGTATGTCTTTGCAATGTGAGAGGAAGCCCACACAAACACAGGGAGAACATACAAACTCCTTGCAGATGTTGTCCTTGGTAGGAATTGAACCCAGGACCTGAGGACCTCAGCACTGCAAGGCTGCAGTGCTAACCACTGAGCCACCATGCCACCCATGCTCAGAGTTAACTGGGTAACAAATTGTGGGGTCTATTTTGTTGAGCTATCTATACCTTGTAAAAGTTAAAAAAAAAATTGGGGCAAAGGCTACATTTTAGAGTTAAAATTACAATTTATTTTTAATTCCACTTTGTATTAATTCCTGTGTATCAACCAAATGGTTAAAAATTGTTCATAACACCAGTTTTAAAGTATTTGAGGGGTGCAGTTTTTAAAATGGTATCACTTTTGGATAATTTCCAATATATAGGCCCCTCAAAGGTTTTGTAAATTTTTTGAAAAACTGACAAATTGCTGCTCAATATTTAACCCTTCTAATTTCCTAACAAAATAAAATGACATATGAAAAGTAGACATATGCAAAATGTTATTTATTAAATATTTAGTACAGTATATCTGGTGTAAGGATATACTGTATACATTAAAAGTTTGAAAATTACAAATTTTTCCAATTTTTTTTCACCAAAATTCCTTTTTCACATATAAACACTAAAGAATATTGAACTAAATTTACCACTAACATAAAGTACAATGTGTCACAAAAAAAATTCCAGAATCATTGGGATTTATTGAAGCATTCTAAAGTTACTACCACATAAAGTGATACTGGTCAGATATTTTTAAAATTTGGCCTTGTCATTTAGGTCAAAATTGGTTCCGTCTAATGAGGTTGTTAATATTTAGAAAACAAAGTCTGCTTTTTTAATACAAAAATTGTCAATTCTGCCTCTGTCATGTTCCTTACACATTGGTCAGAAGTACCTCCTCTAAGGACTCACTTACTAAATGTGACAGGGATACTCTACTGCTGAATTGAGGGAGGCACACGCAGGAATGGTTTTCTATTTAAATAATCCAGCCAGTTTATTATGACACACATAAACCACTATCCATAAACCAAGTCTGACCCGTTCTTAGGCTTGACAGAAACCAATGTGATATACAGTCTGTTTTTTCCTTGGGTACTCCTGTACAATTTCGGCTACAACTTTGCCTGAGTATCCCAGTGGAGGCATCGCACCCTCCACTCACTGACCTCTGTCAGCACACATAACCCCCTTTTCCCTGAGGTTAGCTTTCAGGAGCTATGGCAGACTTCACACACACTACCTTTTGACAATGTATCTTATCTATGGCTGGCTCCACACACACTTTCTCCTGAAAGTGTAACCTTCCAGGAGCTTTGACAGACTCTGCACACTAAGTCCTGTCTGTGCACACATCCAGGAAGTCTTCCAAACAAAAGGGAACTATTTGAGCAAACAAACAGTCTAATAATAACACATGAGACACACCCATAGGTGGAGCTATGTGGATAGGTAGACCAGGCCAGATCTCTGACTATCTGTAAACCTGGCCCTGATTGTATTAACAAATCTTGTAGAATTACAAGTCCCAGAGTAAACATTCCAGGTTTTCTCTGCAGAGGACAACTGCCTCTGCGATACATAACAGCCATTCACAATATAGTCGGTCACTACCTCACATACCCTCACCCTCTGCCTACAGCCATGGGGCTTGGCAGCTTGCCAAACCAAACGAGAGAGCCTTCTCTGACAACTTTGGGCTTCAGTTCCTAAAACATAGTCTGTATTCGTCATGGCTGCCACTAGGAATTTCGGGGCCCCTGACTGCCAAAATTTTGGGGCCCCCCTGAGACTCCGCCCAGCCTCCACCCAGGCTCCGCTTCCACCCTAGATTCGCCTCCACCCAAACATACATTACATATATAGTGAAAAATTGGAACAGCACGAAAAATGACCTCAATTTATGTGCAAAGCTTTCCCAACTAGCAATTTAGATGGTTCCTTACAATAGATTAAAAAAAAAAAAAGAAAAACAGCACAAAAAAAAAAAAAAAAATAGAATAAAGTGGACTTTATTGCCTAATGCGTGGCCATGCCATTGGGCAATAAAGTCCAGTTTTTTCTATTTTTTGTGCTGTTTCTCCTTTTTTTACACTCTCTCTATTATATATTACACACACACACACTTGAGACTGCAGTGGGCTGAATACACAATAGCTGTATCAGTCACGGTTCTGACGATTCTTGGTGCCAGCACCAATCTGTCCACGGTGTTTCTAGAGAGCTGCAGCTTGCAGATCGCTTCAGGGTGCCCCCTTCCTGATCACTAGCGCTCCGGCATTCAGCCTGCTGAGCGCTCAAACAATCCGATGCACACTTCCAGTTATATGAGTTCATCACTTCCGGTTAGCGTTATAGAAATGAAATTGCAACATCGTAGGATCAGCGGTATTTATTCACTCTTTGTGTGGTCTTACATGGTGTGGGTGGGAGGACGGGGGGGTTCTCAAAGGCGTTGGCACACCACAAGTGGCGCTTCAACAGGCATATAGTCCACCATATGCCTGTTGACTATATGCCTGTTGAAGCGCCACCCCACGAAGAATGAATAAACACCACCGATCCTGTGTTGCAACTTCTTTTCTATAACGCTAAACACAATAGCTGTATATACAATAGAGAATACAGAATAGAGACAACTGCTACCTGTATACACAATAGGGATGGCTGTGGACCATATACACAATGGAGACTGCTGCTGGCTATACATACAATAGAGAATACACAATAGAAACTGCTGCTGGCCATACACAATATAGAATACACAATAGAGACTACTGCTGGCCGTACGCAATAGAGATAGCTGCGAGCCATATAGAAAACATCCCAACAGCTTCCCTCAATTCCGACAGCCTCCCTCCATCCTGATAGTCTCCCTCCATCCTTCCTCCATCCTGACAGCCTCCTTCCATCCTTCCTCCATCCCGATAGCCTCACTTCATCCTTCCTCCATCCTAACAGCCTCCCTCTATCCTTCCTCCATCCTGACAGCCTCCCTCTATCCTTCCTCCATCGCGATAGCCTCCCTTCATACTTCCTCTATCCCAACAGCGTTCCTCCATCCCGACAGCCTCCCTCTATCCCAATAGCCTATTCCATCTTGACAGCCTCTCGCCATCCTTCCTTCATACCAACAGCCTCCCTCCATCCTTCCTCCATCCTGACAGCCTCCCTATATCCCGACAGGCAGCCTCCCTATATCCCGACAGCCTCCCTATATCCCGACAGCCTCCCTCCCTATATCCCGACAGCCTCCCTTCCTATATATGGCACCCTATTCTGTATACATTTACCCATCTTTCCCCCGGACCCCGCCATATCTTACTATTGGGGGGAGCTGTGGATGCAGAGCGGGGGTGCCGGAGCACATCTGCAGGACTGGAGCTGCCTGTGGGGGAGTAGCCGTGGGCCTGCAGCAGCTAGCAGTGGGCACCGCCATGTTCTTTGTGGCTGACTGCATTCACTAACTGTACAGCTGGTCGGTAGAAGTTGAGACTTCAACAAAATGGCTGCGGCCAAATGGAGATCCACGGGCATTGTGTAGAAGTCTCAACCTCTACTGACCGGCTGTACAGTTAGTGGGCGCCTGCCACAAAGAACATGGCGGTGCCCACCGCTCGCTGCCGCAGCTTCTCCCCGCAACTCCAGGGCCCGGCGGTGGTGATTAACAGAAGGGGGGGCCCTGCAAGACATGGGGGATGGGGCCCGGAGGAGCCTGCTCCATGGAGTCATGGACGGGCACCCCTGGGCTCAGGGCCCCTGACTCCAAGCAGGGTTGTCACCCCCTGATGGTGGCCTTGGTCATCGTCACCAAATTCTTCTTTTTAAACAATGCACTATGCACTTCATCATTTAAGTCACACCATTGATAGACCTCCCCTGCCCACAGCGGTCAGTAAAGTAGTGTGATTCACTTGCAACCATAACTACCATCTTGTCTGACTCTGTGTCATCACTTAAGCTATCAGATTCCTTATCTGGTTCTATCAGCATTGAGATAACAGAGGATTTACTGCCTTTGTGACCACTTCCTTCAGGATATCTTTGGTTGTCTTTTTGTTGGCGTTTTCTTCTACTGACTTTCCTAACTAGAGACCTGTCACTACAGTTTTCTCGTCTCATTGTTTTACCTCCAGACATTACTGTTCCATTATTTTGGGAACCCCTTATTTGCCTGGTACTTTGGTTTAAAGACAGCCACCATCTTATATACCTTTGATGAAATTCTTCATGTATTCAGTCTTTCAAGCCTTTACTAGAGATAAGCAAACCTTTGGAAGTTCAAATTCGGTTTGGGTCGCCGAACAGTTCGTCGAACAGTGCGACAAACATCCAAACCTCATTCAAATCAATGGAAGGTAAAATCAAGGGCCTAGAAAACACCTTAAAGGGGGTCCAAAAGTTGGCAAACACAACTCAAACCATTTTACAGTCGCGCTCTGCTTTTTTTGCACAGACATTATCCTCCAACACTATTTCTTAGCAAACTTCAGCGCCGTTGTCACACTGACCATGCTTGCAGGCCCGCTCATGAACCGCAGACATCTCAGGTTACACAGCAGGTATCACGTAGCAAGGAATCCCGCTGTGCCCATGGTACATTCATTGATGCTTCTTTTTAAGCAGATTTTGAGAATATGCATCAAAATCTGCCTGCAAAACTCTTAGGGTACCTTTACACGCGGCAACTTTTCTAGGAATTTCACTGGCAACTTACTGGTTGCAGTGAAATCATGGACACATTGTTCTATCTTGTTGCTGTGTACAAATGGAACAATGTCTCCATGATTTCACTGCAACCAGTAAGTTGCCAGTAAAATTCCTAGAAAAGTTGTCGCGTGTAAAGGTACCTTAAGAGATTTCAGAAGTGTTGTGCCAGCGTGTTTTTTTTTTCCTTGCAGATTTGGTGCAGATGTTGGGTGAGTAAAAAAAAAGAAATCTAAACCACAAATATAGGGAAAAAAAAGCAATGTGGGCACAGCATTTCTGACCTGTCCTACACCTTGTTGGCCCTGATGATAAACATGCAGATTTTGATGCAGATTCTCAAAATCTGTGTCAAAAAAGCATCAAACAACGCACCATGGGTACAGGGACTAGTAGGGTCCAGGGAGAGCCACAGTTGTGGTGAAAGAGCTCACGGATTCCTCTTGCCCCCTGGCTACTTCTACAGAGATTTGAAAGGAATGCGTGGCCAAGTCCAATTTTCAAGGTCTTAAAACAGTGCAAATTTTCAGGATTTCCTTAGCATTGCTCAGGTGCTAATTTCATCACCTGCAGAGGTGACGATTCCAACACTTTGTGCAATACTAAGGAAATCCTGAAAACATGCACTGTTTGCGGCTCTTGAGAACTTGGCCAGTCCTGTTCTACAGGAGTGTGTGTAGTGCCTTGCATTTCTATACTTCAGATCTTCAGGCCAGATGTCTGCTGCTTGTTCACCAGTCTTTGTGTTGCACTTTCAAAGCACCTGTTTGCAGAAACAGTTCAGCACACAAGAAGTGAACTTTAAAACTTTACTTTAACACAGACTATAAGTCTCAAATACAAACATAACAATATACACTTTATATAAATATAACAACAGTCCCACAGGGATCAGCAGCACACAGACTGTTAAAGCAGTGGAAAGTCCATGAAGGGCAAAGTCCATTTGAGTTGGATCCCAAAGGCTGCATGCATGCCCTGTAAGGGGAAGCACAAACGGTGCAAAACATGGGAAGGGGAAATGAATCTTTAACAAAAATGCAGACCTCAGTCATGAAAGCACTAAAAAAAAAAAAAAAAAAAAAAAAGCAGCTAAGAAAAGTCCTTCTCTAGCCAAAATGCCAACTAAGGAATGGGTCATCGACTAAAAAGTTGCTATTTTTAGGAAAGTCTAGTGTAGTGTATTTGGCATACACTCTCTTTGCTGCCCCACACCTTCATGAAAGTGACCTCTTACCTGACAAATATGGTGCGTAGTCTTTGGGGAAGATTGTCATGCAGTAGGATGGACTAGTTGATGTCACATTGATGCCCAGTACCTTTTTCCACCATGGAATCAAACCTCTTATCCTGCAAGAATGTCACCACCTTGCCTCGGGCACACTGGTTGTAAAAGTCATTGGCCTTATGCCCATGCAACAGGGGCTGTGCAATGGCATCCACAAGCCAAATCTTCTCAATAAAGGACACTGGACAGGGTGGTTAATGCCTTTTTGGTTAAATACTTGGAGGGGGTATAGGTCCCCACATGGCATTAGTCCAGTCAAAGGACTCTGGCAGGAGTGCTAACCATGACTGGGAAACAGGGCCTTCTGCCTCTTCTACCTCATCCTTTTCATCCTCATCCTCCTCCTCATACACCTGGTCCTGGTGATATTGGGGATCCAGTAGCTGCGGTAGCTGCTGCAAGTGGAATCCAGCCAGACATGCTGCAAGATCATGTGCGGTCTGCCATCTGGTGCTCCTGGTCCTGGATAGCATAGGGAAAGCGTCACCTCTTGACTGCTATGAGCTCCTCACATCTTTGTCTGGCATCAGAACCAAGGATTGGATCCGCATCTACTTGCAGATGAGAAACCAAAATGAGGAGTGCGGTGGAGCTCCAGGTGACATATGTGTCCATCTCCACTGTATGCTGCTACGGGTATGGTTCTGCTGACCCATCCTCTGCCCCTGGGGTTGTTAGGAAGATGACCTCTTTCAGATCAGGCATGCCTTGCAGGGGATCCATCTCCAAACTACTATCTAATGCTAGCATACGGTACCAAGTTCAGAGATGCTGACTGAGCTCCACGGTTTTGTGTGTTTGCTTTGACTAAGGGGCCCGCCTATTCCACTGACAGGATTAAAACCCAAGCAATCACTGAAGGATTTTAATGTTTGCACAATCTTGTTGCCTAGCTCCTCATTAACTCTTCTATGTAAACTGCAGAACTAACATCACTGTCTTTTAAAAATCCAATTCCCCAGGACCCAAGGTATTACAATTGGGCTGAGGTAAGGTGCAGTGATTATTGACACTTGACATCTCTAAAGGAGACATAGTGTTGAAAACAAATATGTTTATTGAGGTGACGGTCATCATTCACCACTAATTTATCTGGAATGTTGGATAATGTTAGTGGGCACTGCCGCAATGTAAGGGAAACTTTATTATGAATTATACATATAACACAGTTGTGCACTTGCCAAAAGTCTCTATTGTAAATGTATGGCATGAAATGTGAGCTCCAATGGAGACAGTGTTGCAAAAGTATGCACAGCACTATGGAATTAATAGCGCTATATAAACGAATGAATAGTATTATTATTATGACATGAAATAGTGATTGCACATTTTCAAGAAACAATATCCATACTATGGTGTTTCATCAGTGTGTACTGACCTATAAGATCATGGATGTGAAGCATATAGTGGCCATATGCTATTTTTATATGAATTACTAACACATAGAACAGAAGGCCTCACATGCGGCTGACCTTCTACAATAATAAAGGTTTGCTCTCTCCCAAAAAAATAAATAAAAATAAAATAATAATAATAAAAAACATTAAAAATAAATAAATATTCAAAAAAAATTCTCCCCAAAATATTTAGCTCTCCTAAAAGATGTTTTATGGACATTGTATGCTTCCTGGACTTCCTAGCTGCTACCACATCTGGCACAGATTTAAAAATTCAGACTCTGCACACACCTGAAAACTCCAAAAAGCTTAAAAAAAATGAATTTAAAGCTACAAAAAATTCTACACCCTGATACGATCTGGTAGACCCGATGGCTAGGGACACATCTAACTGTTGTCCCCAGCCAGTGGGTAATCCAGCAAGCGTATTGGCCCCAAACAAACAGGGAATGTTTTAGGGCCATTTTAATTTTTTTCCTGAACAAAGGCGTGTTAGCTATTTTTTTTTTTCAAAAAGCTCGGTTTTGTGATCCAGAGTAGATATTCATGCCAAATTTGAAGTTGGTGAACATGTTCAGGGAAGGTTCACTCATCTCTAGCCTTAACTGCTCTATTTCTTTTAGGAATGTCACATGATATTCAAGAAGAACCCTCAGCAATCCCAACTTCACTGGGTAGCTTGTCTTCATTATCACCTGGAATTCTCACTCTCCTCACTCTAGACTTATCCACCATTTCCTGCATGACTCCTCCATTTCTTCAATGACTTTCCTCACCAGAGCACTAGGCATGTGAATGAAATCTGCCAGAAAAACTCAAACTTTCCTTGCATGCTCCAGCTATCCAGTGGCTTCTTCATTTCTCATCAGGATCATCCACTTCATGCATATATACCTTAAAGGGAACCTGTCACCCCCTTCAGGCATTTTAAACTGTTCCCACCAGCTCACACATTATGTAAATTGGGTTCTATTAACCCTATATGTGCCCAGACTGGCCCCTCATACCTGAAATATGAACTTATATTGTGTCTAGCGCTGGCCTCCTATTTAGACTGGGAGGCTGCTATTTAGACTTGATGGATGATGTGCTCGATGACACCCTGCACTTTTTAAATTTCCCGCCCCTCCTCTGTCCTGCGCTTGAGTGACAGCTGCACTCGCGCCGACGCAGTGGAGCGGGTGTCCGCGCTGCATTGAACAGGCTGATGTCTCAAGATTT
Organism: Allobates femoralis; assembly: GCA_033576535.1. Taxonomy (NCBI): domain Eukaryota; kingdom Metazoa; phylum Chordata; class Amphibia; order Anura; family Aromobatidae; genus Allobates; species Allobates femoralis. Next base: position 211,242,459 of record JARQOC010000006.1, read on the forward strand.
TTGAAGTCTCGCGAGACATCGGTCTGTTCAATGCTGCGCGGACACCTGCTCCACTACGTCGGCGGAAGTGCGGCTGTCACTCAAACGCCGGCCAGAGGAGGGGCAGAAAATTTAAAAAGTGCAGGGTGGGTTTTGCAGCCCAAAGGGGCGGCGAGCACATCATCCATCAGGTCTAAATAGCATCCTCCTTGTCTAAATAGGAGGCCAGTGCTGGACACAATATAAGTTCATATTTAAGGTATGAGGGGCCAGTCTGGGCACATACAGGGGTTACTAGAACCCCATTTACATAATGTGTAAATTGGGGGCATAGTTTAAAATGACCAAAGGGGGTGGCAGGTTCCCTTTAAATGCTTGTCACTCAGGATAGCTACCTGCTTCACTGTGACTTCAGTTTTAGACAGTAGAACTATTTGTTTAGCCTTTTGGCGTGCAGTAGAACCTACATGCTCCCACAGCCTTCTTAAATTAGTTATGAACAGACTCACTGGCACACGTTTCTCTGATGTATTCTGGTACATCTACCATGCACTTGAAAGGAGAAGTCTCATCCTTCACAGTCATCCCTTGATGATCATCTTATTTGGCTTTCTGAGACAACTCTCCCTATATTTCACCCTCTTTAAGATGTTTGGCCAGGATAGACATTTGACACTCCATCTTCTCCAAGGCTGCTTCATTTATCAAAAAATATTCAAATCTGAGAGTCCTCAGACGGTTAATACATTTTAATGGCTAACTGAAAAGATGATAACAAATAGTAAGCTTTCAAGACTCTAAGGCAGAGGTCCCCAACTCCAGGCCCCGAGGGCCGCCAACAGTGCAGGTTTTCAGGATTTCCTTAGTATCGCACAGGTGATAATATTATCACCTGCACTGGTGATGATTCCAATCCATGTGCAATGCTAGGAAATCCTGAAAACCTGCACTGTTGGCGGCCCTCGAGGCCTGGAATTGAGGACATCTGCTCTAAGGTCTCTTGTTAGAGTCTTGAAAGCTTACTATTCGTTATCATCATTTCAGTTATCCATTAAAAGGTATCAACCACTGAGGACTCTCAGATTTGAATATTTTTCTATCTACTGACTAACAGTGCAAACATATTTTACCTTATCATTTATAGACTGACACTCTGACCCCAGAGCTGAGACACTTTTTTCAGCTCATCTACTCGGCTCTCAGCTGCCTGTCTTAGGACCGTTTATTGCTTCAGATGGTCTTTTACTATCTCTTTGACCATCTTCTATTAAATTTTCACAGGGGTGACTTGACTACCCTCTCCTCTTCCCTTCGGAGTAGTCTCTGCTCTTTCATCACCAGGATCAGTTGAGCTTTAATCCCCTGATGAGTTCTCTGGTTTATTCCTCACTTCTTCAGTGGCTTCTTCCACTTCTGCACCTTTGGTCTTTGCTTGAGTCTTCACAGCTAAATCCTCAGTTTCAGATTCTCTGGAGTTTTCACCGTTCACAAATATTTCTCCCTTTTCTGGCATGGTGCCATATATATTCATATGGCTCTCTTTTCCTTAGAGCTTTGGTGCTTTTTCTATGTTCAGCCACCCCAGAGCTAGTTGGATCACCGGACTGCTCTCCATGACCTTTGTGGATTCTCACTCCAACAATGTTTTTCAGGGCATCTTTTACACTCACCCCTCATGGAAGAAACCAACAATGCTTCCTCAGTTTGGTCCTTACCCTCTTGCAGCATATCGTTGTCTGCTCCTAAACCAACAGTTGCTACTGGTAACATGAATTCATCCTCTCCCTCTCCCTCAGAGTCTGCAAGAGGATCCACATTTAGAAGGGAAGTGCACAATACTACATTTTCCTTACTTAGGTTCTTAGAGGGTGCCACCCAGTACAACCTCTCTGTGACCCTTGCATGTCCATCAACAAGAATAGGATTTTCCCTCTTTAGCTGGCCCTTCCTTTCTGACTCATTTTCTACTTATTAGAGTCACAGTCAGCCATGGAGTCATCATCACTCACCCTGGTACTGTGGACCAACAAGTTGCAACTTATCCTGGTGTTGGCCGCCAGGAGCTACCACATTAACATTGTTCATATTGTCATTCACTATAGCTGATGTCAGATTCCTGAATTGCGAAGACCCTCCACTTTCCCCAGTCACCCATAACTCTGGACCGTCAATCTTAGGACATTTTACCTCCACAATACATACCATCACTCTAAGAGTTACCCCTTCATCCTTCTGCTGTGGTGGGGTGTTTTCAAGGCTGTCCCAGCTTCTAGCTAAACAAATGGATGCTTCAACCACCAACCACAAGTCCCACAGCAATTCAAAGTCAAGGCCTATTACAATAGAACACAATAAGTCCATAACTACACCAACATCAAGGTCCTAAAAATCATCTGCCATGTCAATAATTAGTGTGGCCATTGGATATCATTTAATGTACTCATGAATGCAGCTTACTTCCATCTTCTGTCAGGGAATCAGACGAAGATTGGGTGTGACCCTCACTAGGATCATTGGACTGCTTGGGTCAATCAGTCCCGCCACACATTCCTCTTCCAGCCATATGGACCACAGATGTGATACCACGTTAGACGAACAATCTACACTAAGTGATGGATATGGCTGCAGATATCTGTTCAATGATCTGGGAACATTGGTCTCAAGAATGTCCGGCAACGTAATATCCCCCACAGAATATGTACCTGTCAGAGTCCAATCGCCATCCTTTTTGACTTTGAATGCAACACCTATTTTTGGGCAATCACTTTTTTTAGTTCCTCTGCCACTCTCTGGGTCACAACTCTCTTTTGGGCAACCACCTCGTTTTGGGCCGCTGCCCATTTTGGGGAACCCACCCTTTTCAGGGTGCATTCCATGGCCTCCTCATGGAATTCTCAGGGCCCAGTTCACACAATTCTCTGCAATGTCCCTGGGCACCATATTTCCGTACCAATCCCACAAAAGTGTCACATCGCCATTGGACTCGGTGGCTGGTGTTCCTGCCTCGGCCGCTGGGAGGAGCCAGATTCCTTCGGCTGGTGGCGCCGGTGATAGGAGGGCCTTGTCCTCATATGGAACTGCTCCCGCGACGTCTGCCTCTGTCGCTGAGCGCCGCTGTGTTTCCCCTCTGGGTGGTGTTGGTCGCAGAGGAAAGGGCCCTGCAGAGGTGTCCGTTAGGCGCAGCCTGCGTTCTTCTGTCAGAGGTGGCATGGGTGGAGCCAGTCGTGCATCTCCATCTGGCCTGGATCTAGGGGCGGTCCGGATGAGGTCATCAGGTTGTGAGCTCCAGCCTATGGGAGGTAGCCGTGCCCTTCAAGTACATTGGAGCCTGGCTTGCAGGCCGCCAGATATAGTTTTGGTTCCCCAGTGATAGTGTGTATGTTTAGTTTCGTGTCTGACCTTGCCTGGATTTCTGACTCTGCCTATTGATTTTGTACCTCAGCTGCCCTCTTGGTTTTTGCCCTTGACCTTTGCCTGGATTTTTGACTCTGCTACTGCCTGACGATTTTGTACCTTTGCTGTCCTCTCGGTTTTGACTCGGACTTCTGACTTCGTTTTTCGGGTCTTGATTTTCCCCTGGCGACCTCCCCGGCTCTGTTGCTCATATAGGCAGCTACCCCCTGGGCTCCGCTGTAATTCCAGATCCCTGTATAGGGGTTAAGGGTCTCGGGGTTTCTCGGGGTGCTGCCTACCAGCAGCTCGGCCTCACGGTGGATGGTCCTCACAAAAAGAGTGTGTGAACAGGTCTGTTGCCACCTGCTGCTGCGGCGTCTGCTGTGGTTCTCTGACCTGTACCAGTTCAAACAGCTCTTTCATAACGTCCATATGTGCTGCTCCACTCATGGCTGCTCAGCTCCCATGGCTCAGTACAGCTCCATCCGGAACTTTGTGGACTGGCTGATCCACCGCTTGGATCTTAGTGGACCTGCGAATCCATAGAAAGCCGCTTGAATCTCCATGAACCTGCAAGATCCACAGCAAATAGCTGCTATTATCCACACATGTGCTTCCTGGACCATTGCCTGCAGTCTAGCACATATGTGAGTATTTGCTCACTGAATGTGATAGGGATACTCACTTGGCTACTGGATTGAGGCACACACAGGAACAGTTTCCTATTTAAATAGTCCAGTTGGTTTATTAAAGCATGCATAAACCACTTTTCATAAACCAAACATGAGAGCCATACTTTGGCTTTACAGAAACCAATGTGACATGTATTCCATTTCTTCATACCTGCACAACTATAACTACAATTCTAATGGAGTATACCAGTGGAAGTACCGCACTCTCCACTAAGTGACCTATGTCAGCACACACACAACCCTGCTTTATTTGAGGTTACCTTTCATGAGCTATGACAAGCTCCATACACATGATCTCCTGACAATGTATATTCAAGGAGCTATGTCCAGTTCCACAAATGTCTCTGGACATTATACCTTCCAGAAGCTATGATAGGCTCAACACACTAACTCAGGTCAGTGTACACATCCAGGAAGTCTTCAAGCTTCCAAATATAGGGCAGCCATGTGATCAATCAGTCTTATTATACCACATGAGACACACCGATGGGTAGAGGTATGTGGATAGCCAGACCAGCCAAGCTTTTTGACAATCCATAAACCGGGCCCTGAATTAATTAACAAAACTCATGGAACTGCAAGTCCCAGAGTTAACATTCCAGGTTTACATCGCTGAGGATAACCGCCTCCGCAATACATAGCGGCCATTTACAATATAGCTGGTTGCTACCTCACACTCCAGCTACTCCCCAGCTCTACTACAGTCCACCAATCTGTTCCTTTAGTAAGTATACACATCTACTTAAGCTGGGGTCACACTTGAGCATGATGCCAGCACTAAAATCTTTGAAAAGCAGCCGCACCGCATAGTGTTAATGCTATGCGCTGCTAGTGAACCGGGGCCCCATAGCAACCCGGTGTTTATCTTAGCAGCAGCCACACACCAATCTGCATGACATGTGCCCTAGTAGAGCGCACAGGAAAACAGTGAAGACAGTGTTTTCCTGTGCGCTCTGCTAAAGTGCATGTCATGCAGCTTGGTGTGTGGACACTGCTAAGATAAACACTGGGTTGCTATGGGGCTCCGGTTCACTGCAGCGCATAGCATTGACGCTATGTGCTGCAGCTGTTTTTCAAAGATTTTAGTGCCGGTGTCATGCTCAAGTGTGACCCCAGCCTTAGACTCACAAGTCTCACTGGCTCTTATAGTCTTCAAACATGTAGCTTTGACATATTTTTGTTTTTTTGCTGGTTTTAATCTTTATTTTTCTTTTTCACTTACATTTTTTCCTCCTTGTTCCAAGAGCCTTAACTTTCTTTTCTGTCGACATGGGTGTTGCTGGTTTTTGCAAGATGAGTTATAGTTTTCAAATACCCCTTTCACTTTACCACGTAGTACACAGAGCAATAGGTTGAAATGGTGAAAGAAATGCGATTCTGGCATAAATTTGTGGGTTTTGTATCTACAACATTTATTTTGTGTTAAAGGGATCCTGTCATCTCCAAAACACCTCCTAAACTAGCAAAACATGTCCCTGCAGCATCCTATCACTAATCTCACACTTCTTTTGTTTCCTAAAAGCATCCTGTGAAAGTGCATAAAAACGTTTTAATACTCACTCATTAGTGATTATAATTAGCAGGGGCTATATTCTTTAGTCACCAGGGCGGGCTGTTTTGCAGCCTCGAGGATCCACCCTCTCTCAATCTGTGCTGCTGTGATGTGCAGCTGAAGGCAGGACTAATGATTTGCATTCTGTGAGTGATAGAGAGGGGGGAGGGTAAAGCCTGCACAAGCAGAGCACAAGCAGAGCAAACAGACAGAGAGAGGGTGGATCCTCGAGGCTGCAAAACAGCCCGCCCTGGTGACTAAAGAATATAGCCCCTGCTAATTATAATCACTAATGAGTAAGTATTAAAACGTTTTTATCCACTTTCACAGGATGCTTTTAGGAGACAAAAGAAGTGTGAGATTAATGATGGGATGCTGCAGGGACATGTTTTGCTAGCTTAGGAGGCGTTCTGGAGGTGACAGGATCCCTTTACAAACCTAGCATACTACTTGTCCAAGTTAGTATGATTATGGTGATACCAAATTAATATGCATTTTCAGTTGCTAGAGTTCAATGGGAGCTTATTCCTTGCAAGCTTTAGTTTTTCTTGCAATTTTAAGGTGCTTTCAACTTTTTCATAACAAATTTACTTTATTTCTTTCACTTTTGGATGGGAAAAAAGGGTGATTTATTCTGTTTTCAACATTTTTTTTCACAATGACTTGGTCCCATACAAAGGAATGTGATCCTTCAACCATCTGATCTATTATAATAAAAACCCTAAGCCAACTTCCATCACTATGTAACAGTATCGCTACGTCACATCTGTGACAGAAGTTGGCTGTACACCCATCGTGGGTGATCCAAGATGGCTGACATTTGGAGGTAGCGGGGCTTTCAAAGCCCCACTACCGCCATCAAAAGCCTCTGCTGTGCCTCACACTCTCCGGTCACCGCTGTCCGCCACACACCCCCAGCTGCAGGAGGGAGTGGGAGATCTCCTGCTCCCGCTCATATAATATGCATATCCGCTCTCCATCACCGTGGTGCTGAAACCGCACCATGGTGATGGGCTGGAGGAGCGGCGCATATTATATGGTCCTGCGCCCCCCTGTGATGGCACATGCCCCCCCTATGTTAGATATGGCCCCCATGCTGCTGCCATAGTAAAATAATAAACTCTATACTTACCTCGTGGGTCCTTCTCCAGTGCTAATCTCTGGTGTCTCTATGGTCTCCCGGCTGCTGCTGTGATCGCACACAGAGATGTTTTCACTCTCTGCCGATCACATGACCACACAGAACCAGGAAGTGGAGGAGCTCTGCAGCATCATCTCTGCCCAATCACAGCAACAGCAGTGAGACCAGGAAGATCAGAGCTGGAGGAGGAGGTAAGTATAGAGTTTATTATTTTCCTATGGCAGCAGCATGGGAGCAATATCTAACACAGTGGGGCATGGGCCACACATAGGGGATGTGTGCCATGCATAGGGGATGTGAGCCATGCATAGGGGATGTCTGCAACGCATAGGGAACGTGTGCCCTGCATAGGGGACGTGTGCCATGCATAGGGGACGTGAGCCATGCATAAGGGACGTGAGCCATGCATAGGGGACGTGAGCCATGCTTAGGGGAAGTGAGCCATGCTTAGGGGATGTGTGTAACGCATAGGGGACATGTGCCACGCATAGGGGACACGTGCCTCGCATATTGGACGTGTGTCATGCATAATGGACGTGTGCCAGGCATAGGGAACGTGTGCCACGCATAGGGGACGTGTGGCACGCATAGGGGACGTGTGCCAAGCATAGGGGACGTGTGCCACACATAGATAGGGGACGTGTGCAACGCATAGTGGATGTGTGCCACGCATAGTGGATGTGTGCCACGCATAGCGGACGTGTGCCACGCATAGGGGACGTGTGCCATGCATAATGGACATGTGCCATGCATAGGGGACGTGTGACATGCATAATGGACGGATGCCATGCATAATGGATGTGTGCCATGCACGGAGGACGTGTGCCATGCATAATGGACGCGTGTTATGCATAATGGATGTGTGCCATGCATAGGCAGGGCCACACTGTCCAATGGTCAATATGAGCTCTTAGGCTCAGGTGGCATGGAGGCAGGGGGAGCCGCAGAGCAGAAGGTGGCGGTGCCTGCACCATGCAGCCGGCTCCCTGTGTGACGTGCGCCGGCAGCATAAACTAAAAATCACCAGCGGCAGCTACCGACAGCACCCCGCTCCTCACCCGCAGCTGCTGACAGCAACCCCACCCCCCCTCGATTCTCAACTATGCTAAGGCGGCAGAGAGCCTTGCTGCACCCCTGCGCATAGGGGAAATTCATCTGAAATGCGTATCGGCAAATATGTTTTTTACAAAAAAAGCACTGGCGATGCATCAGCGACGCGGGATTGGTGTGACAGAGACGACAGCACTACACTCACATAGCGGGCGGGAAAGCCTGCCGGCTTTTCCATCCCGCTATTTGAAATGAACAGCGATGTGAAAACGACCAGGCCGGGTCGTATCGGTATCGCTGGTGCATCGTTATTTGTGACGGGGGCTCTATACTTATAGGACCTTTGATGATGCCACAATCATGGCCGGAGCAAGATCACATGTCTGTGACATCACCAGAGGTCCTTAAGCTAAATGCACACAGCACCAGGAGCCAGGTACTGCAGACCACTTACACCCACACACCTTACACTCACCCTGCACTCACAGTCACCCACCACTCACGTCACACTCTACCCTGCACTCACGTCACACTCTGCCCTGCACTCACGTCACACTTTGCTCTGCACTCACGTCACACTCTGCCCTGCACTCATGTCACACTTAGACCTACACTCACGTCACACTCACCTTGAACTCACCTCACACTTAGCCCTACACTCACCTTGCACTCACCTCACACCTAGCCCTGCACTCACCTTGCACTCACGTCACACTGTCTCTAACGCAAAACCCACATCGCTGATTGTTCGCGGCTGGCTGGGCGCGACCAATCAGCGACACGGGATTTCCGTTACAGCGAAACAGGCACAGTCCACCTGGTCTCCCGGCCCCCCTCCGCTCGGTGTTCTGTCCGCTGCTCACCCGCTCCATACTCCCTCCTGGCCGCCACTCCATGCTCCATCTGCCCGCCGCTCACCCCGCCATTCTTCTTCTTTTCGTGGCATAGACTCTAGAAATTCAAAGGCCGTGGGGGATGGGGGTGGAGCTACCAAAGGGGGCATTGTAATGGCCCTGAACAAGGGCACGCCCACTACATCAGGGCTATGCGCTTCGACACGCCTACTATGACACCCCCTATTAACTCCCCCCCCGAGACCTTGGAATTGTTGACGTCTATGATGGAGGAAGAAGAAGAAGACATGCTAGGGTGAGAGGCGGCTGGACAGAAGCCTGGAGTGGGTGAGAACTGAGGGGGTCACCGCTGCACATTCGCACAACCGCACTGCCATACACCCGCACCGCCGTACACCCACATATTCTAGAATACCCGATGCGTTAGAATCGGGCCACCATCTAGTTTCTTATAGAATACAATGCAATATTTTAGCAATACTTCTACCAAGCTGAGCAGCAAGCTGGTTATTACACAGTATGAAAATTATGTTGTGGGGGAGCAGAGTGAGAGGGGCAATGGGAAGAAATGCAGTTTGCCAAGGATCTAACCATGTAAGTGCTACTGTCAGTGATTGGCAGCAGAAAGTAAGTAATTTAGCAGCAGTGATCAGTGCTAGCTTTGGTTACTTCTTTAACTACTTGGTGCTGTCTGTGTAACAGAACCAACACCCACCATAATTGAAGAAACTCAACTCCTGAGCCAACTCTGTCCAAGTGCACCAAACGACCAATGTATTGTACAAGTACTGCAGGGGCCAGAGAGGGATTAAAGATAGTCTCAGGGTTAGATAATAAATGGAGAGGAGCATATAGAAAAAAATCTAATCTTTCGATTTTTATACTACTCATTTTACACATGTGAGAGCCTCCAAACCTCATCATGAAAACCACACAGGAAACATGAATTGTCAACTTACGTTACAGAATTATGACTGTCTTCTCTGCTCCAGTCGAAAAATGCAGAACTATGAATGAAGCTCTGGTCTATAACCAAGGGTGTAACTACAATAGGTGCAGGGGTTGCGTTCGCACCCAGGCCCCAAAAGTCCCTTTGGCCCATGGAAAAAGACTAATATTATTAAACATTTGCAATAATTGGGGGCCCTGTTGGAGCTTTCGCATCGGGGCCCCTGGGCCTGAAGTTACGCCACTGGCTATAACACAGGTTGTAACTAAGGATTAATATAACATAAATTATGCATATTTTAAGATGAATATGGGTATATTTTATCCATAATTTTAAGCAGCATTTTATTTTAATTTCACAGCTGGAGTGGGGTTTAAATACAGTTAGGGCCAGAAATATTTGGACAGTGACACAAGTTTTGTTATTTTAGTTGTTTACAAAAACATGTTCAGAAATACAATTATATATATAATATGGGCTGAAAGTGCACACTCCCAGCTGCAATATGAGAGTTTCCACATCCAAATCGGAGAAAGGGTTTAGGAATCATAGCTCTGTAATGCATAGCCTCCTCTTTTTCAAGGGACCAAAAGTAATTGGACAATGGACTCTAAGGGCTGCAATTAACTCTGAAGGCGTCTCCCTCGTTAACCTGTAATCAATGAAGTAGTTAAAAGGTCAGGGGTGGATTCCAGGTGTGTGGTTTTGCATTTGGAAGCTGTTGCTGTGACCAGACAACATGGGGTCAAAGGAACTCTCAATTGAGGTGAAGCAGAACATCCTGAGGCTGAAAAAAAAGAAAAAATCCATCAGAGAGATAGCAGACATGCTTGGAGTAGCAAAATCAACAGTTGGGTACATCCTGAGAAAAAAGGAATTGACTGGTGAGCTTGGGAACTCTAAAAGGCCTGGGCATCCACGGATGACAACAGTGGTGGATGATCGCCGCATACTTTATTTGGTGAAGGAGAACCCGTTCACAACATCAACTGAAGTCCAGAACACTCTCAGTGAAGTAGTTGTATCTGTCTCTAAGTCAACAGTAAAGAGAAGACTCCATGACAGTAAATACAAAGGGTTCACATCTAGATGCAAACCATTCATCAATTCCAAAAATAGACAGGCCAGAGTTAAATTTGCAGAAAAACACCTCAAGAAGCCAGCTTAGTTCTGGAAAAGTATTCTATGGACAGATGAGACAAAGATCAACCTGTACCAGAATGATGGGAAGAAAAAAGTTTGGAGAAGAAAGGGAACGGCACATGATCCAAGGCACACCACATCCTCTGTAAAACATGGTGGAGGCAACGTGATGGCATGGGCATGCATGGCTTTCAATGGCACTGGGTCACTTGTGTTTATTGATGACATAACAGCAGACAAGAGTAGCCGGATGAATTCTGAAGTGTACCGGGATATACTTTCAGCCCAGATTCAGCCAAATGCTGCAAAGTTGATTGGACGGCGCTTCATAGTACAGATGGACAATGACCCCAAGCATACAGCCAAAGCTACCCAGGAGTTCATGAGTGCAAAAAAGCGGAACATTCTGCAATGGCCAAGTCAATCCCCAGATCTTAACCCAATTGAGCATGCATTTCACTTGCTGAAATCCAGACTTAAGACGGAAAGACCCACAAACAAGCAAGACCTGAAGGCTGCGGCTGTACAGGCCTGGCAAAGCATTAAGAAGGAGGAAACCCAGCGTTTGGTGATGTCCATGGGTTCCAGACTTAAGGCAGTGATTGCCTCCAAAGGATTCGCAACAAAATATTGAAAATAAAAATATTTTGTTTGGGTTATGTTTATTTGTCCAATTACTTTTGACCTCCTAAAATGTGGAGTGTTTGTAAAGAAATGTGTACAATTCCTACATTTTCTATCAGATATTTTTGTTCAACCCTTCAAATTAAACGTTACAATCTGCACTTGAATTCTGTTGTAGAGGTTTCATTTCAAATCCAATGTGGTGGCATGCAGAGCCCAACTCGCCAAAATTGTGTCACTGTCCAAATATTTCTGGCCCTAACTGTATCTATGTTCCCTGCCCTCAGTCTTATTCTTAGCTAATGTCATCTTCTTTGTTATCACTGCCGTTCTGGTCAGTCTCCAGTGATATGTGATCTGCCGGCAGCTCCAGTTTTTCACAGAGCGCGCTGGAGGTCACTTCTTAATACAACTCTCTGAGGGCCTCGTTCTGGTTCTTATAAAGATGTATTGAGAGCTTCAGACATGACTCCTGAATTCTGGCCAGTCAGAAGTTATGTTCACAATGTGACACGGCAGGATTGGCAGAGGGTGAGTTTAAGACCATGGGCAGGGGGCATCCATTTAAAGCATCAATCCAGAGCTGAAAAAGAAACAAACCACTAAAGTGGTCCTTTAATGTACCAATCTGCTCTCTATGGGACTTCTGTTAATCATTTTCTACTTACTTGCCAAATTTAGAGCAGTGCACCAGGTTCCACACCTTTTTGGGTAGCCATAGGCCCAGTTTGCATAGTTTAACGTACTCCCATCAGCATTTACATATTGATTACTCTGCATAGGAGAAAAAAGTATAACATAAAATGACATGTGAAAATACTTGTAAACAGTAGGGCATCTATATGCATTCCACTCAAAAGAAATGTTGGGTGTTGTGAAGGTTAGTCCTTACAATCATTATCATGTGTGGTATTATTATGATTAATCTACAGTACTATTGGAAATAGAGAACAATAAGAGAAAGTTAAAGAAATGTTTGAGTTTACTGACATTCTCCCTACCATAAAATAAAGGCTGTATCATGCCCAAGGAAGCCTTGGTAATAGGACCTTCGAAATTAGATAAACTTTGAGAAGCACCATCAATTTAAATTAACCATTATAAGATCAAGTGTATCATATAAGCATCTTGTACAATGGCACTATGACCCTGATTCATCAAGACCAGTGATTCTCTTTATGATGGAGTGTATGGGAGTTTGATGCTCCTTATTCATTAAGAGCCACATGCCTCTTAATGAAACAGGAGCATCTAACCCAGGGGCGGGGAACATCTGGGCCATGGGCCATATGTGGCCCGCAAAGACCTTTTCTCCGGACCACAAGCACATTGCAGGAGACCAGAGTTCTTGGGCCAGCAGCCGCATTTTGCAGCTGCTGGCCCTTTAAGCCAGTGTGAACCCTCCGAGAAAGGATAAGCAGCATTCACTAATGAATGCTGCCGGCACATGAGGGATGACATCCTCACGCCGGCAAATGCCAGAGCCAGTGTAAGGATGTAAGTCTGTGGGCGGAGTTAGATCATCATGTGCTCCATCCCACAGATGAAGAGGAGCTGCAGCCCCAGCAGTGTATGTGCCCCCACCCCAGCAGCATGTGTGCCCTCAAGCCAGCAGCAGCATGTGTGTCCCTCCAGCAGCAAAATGTGTGCCCTACCCCAGCATGTGTCCCCCCCAGCTGCAGCATGGTTTCCTCCCCTCCGCAGTAGCATTTGTGCCCCCCTCAGCAGTAAAATGTGTGCCTTGCTCAGCAGCATGTGTTCCTCAACCCCAGGAGCAGTATGTGTGCCCCCCTCAGCAGCAGTATTTTTGCCCCCTCAGCAGCAGTATGTGTACCTCCCAGCACTAGCATGTGTGCCTGCCCAGCAGTTTACGTGCCCCCAGTGTGTAATAACCTCAACCTCAGCAATAATTATATAGGCCGCCATTATCCCCAGTGATGTATATGTCCCCTCTCCTGAATATGCCCCCAGCCCTCCCCAGTGCTGTATATGACCCAGACTCCCCAGTGCTGTATACGCACCCAGCGTCCTCTGTGCTGTGCATGCCCCAACCTCCCCAGGTCTATATATTCTCTCAGCCCCCTTAGTGTTGTGTATGCCCCCACTGTCCCCAGTGCTGTGTAAACCCTCAGGCCTCCCCAGTGCTGTACATGCCCCCAGCTTCCCAGTGCTGACTATTACCCCACCATGCCTAGTGATGTGTAGATCCTGATCCTTCCCAGGGCTATTCATGCCCCTAGCGATATATATGCCCTCAGTGTCTCCTATGGGATGTATATACATCAGTCTTAGTGTTTCCTATGTGATGTATATACACAGTACCAGTGTCTCCTATGTGATGTATAAACAGCTGTTCCCTATGTGATGTATATAATTTACTAAACTTATTATCACAAAGAGTTGACTGTGCTCCTGGCCGACACAAACCTGGTAAAGCAGCTGTGAGAAGCAGCAAGATCAATGTCACCTAACATCACAGCCACACCAAAGAAAAGCAGCCCCAGCTGTCACAGTAGATGTGAGATCATTATTTGTTTGACCAAATATAGGTAATTATCAAGGTAATAATATTGTGTGGCCCTCAAATGATGGTAGAAATTTCCTAATGGCCCCCGCAAGAAAAAGGTTCCCCACCCTGGTCTAACCCGTGACATGCACCTGCACTCACAATGCCAGAACTCTTACTGACTGGAGCAATATTTCTGATTTAAGGCTTAATAAAGGAATGAATGAATGAAAGAATTTAGGAGTCAAACTCCAGATTTACTGCTCCCGCTCAACCCATTTTGGAAAATGTCAACCCATCTTAAAATGCCAAAAGTCACAACATTTTTTTGCAACTGTGGGTTGCCTGAAATGCGTTGACTAATAAAACCTTATCATATTCATACTTCGATGTCTCATGGAATACGACAGCGCTGTTTTTAATCCTTCATCCTCCCTACTTTAATTTTCTGAGATAATGACCTTTGGATTTTCATTGGCTGTATGCCATAATCATCAACATTAACAAAAATAAAGACTTGAAATATATCACTCTGTTTTTAATAACTCTATAAAATATATGCGTTTCACTTTATGTAATGAATTACTGAAATAAAGTAACTTTTTGATGATATTTTAATTCATTGAGATGCACCTGTATGTGCAGTTTATTTTGAGTTAATCACTTTTTCAGGTTGTTAATGGAGCCGATACACCTGAAAAAGATGTTGTGTGCACACACTTTTAAGGCCCCGTCACACACTTCAACTACCAAGGATCCGATCAACGATCCAACTTGACCTAGATCGCTTGAACGTCATTGTTTGATCGCTAGTGAGTTGTCACATGTACAGATATCATGAACAATGCAGCAACGACTCTGCGACAAGCGAATGATATTGACAGTCGTTTGGATGCCTATGTCCTGAATAGGTGAAGTTGTTAATGACATCGTTATCAAGGTATCACACACACCGATGCTGCAGGTTGAATGTACGATCATTGACTGATTTATGGTCAAGTTCATCAACCTGCGATCAACGATCAGCCGACTTATCGCTGGTCGTATCGACGTGTCACACGCTATGACATCATTACAACGTCGTTTGAACGTCTCAAAACCCGTGACGTTTCAATGATATCATTAACGATATTGTAGTGTGTGATGGGGCCCTTAGTCTGACTTACCAATAGGGGTGGCAAAACTAAAAGTGCCTAGGGCAGCATGAACCCCAAATATGGCCGTGGCTAGATCCAATTAATGGCACCAGAGATCAAGTCCTCTTTCTTCTGAAGAGGCAATGTGCATATCTAAATTCCCGCAGGAGAACTATATGGTCTATATGTCTCCCAATGCCGGCTTGGCACTCTCTTTAAGGAGATAGGTTCCTCTTTAGACCCTCTGTTAGAGGTCTCTTACTCAACCAAATCAGTTTTCCTTTTTTGCTTTGAGGAGGTACAGCATCCTGAAACACGTCTGCAAATTGAGTTTCTGGTTCAGCTATAACCATTAGGTAGTGACAGAGACAAAGTCATATTCTTATCTAAAGAGATTATTTGCAGATGTAAATGAAAGTCAATCAAGTCTGACTTATTTGGAGTAAGAAATATTTTTTTTTAGAATAGAGGAAAATAAAATGTTTCCTTTGCAAACACAAGTTTTTTTCATCCACATTAATGTTGCCACTGTATGAACTAAATGGACAAGTGTAATATATAGAAATGGTCACAGCACCTCCTGGCACACAGGGCTATGCGTATAAGCCCATCTCAGGGCGCCCGTCCACTCCAGAGAGTCCACATCCGGATATTAGACACATACCATATTTGAAGGACAGCGCCTCAGTCAAAGGTGGCGATGAAAAAAAGTTTCTCCTTTATTCCATGGTCATACACGGCAGCGACGTTTCAACCAGCAAAGTGGTCTTTATCAAGCTCCTCGACCAGCAAAGTGGTCTTTATCAAGCTTAAGCTTGATAAAGATCACTTTGCTGGTAGAAACGTCGCTGCCGTGTATGACCATGGAATAAAGGAGAAACTTTTTTTCATCACCACCTTTGTCTGAGGTGCTGTACTTCAAATATGGTAAATAGGGGTAATGCACCCAAATAAGAGTATGTCGTATTCCTGTGACCAAGGGAACTTGGATGGTGAACAAGGGACCCTCATAGCACCCATCCATACATACCCTAGAGTAGGGGACTGTGGGTGAACCTGCTGCAGGGAAGGCCCAGTCCTGTGGGAGGAGTCAGGTGGGTAGAAAAGTGTATGAGTGGGAGGAGAGTTAGACCGTGGGTAGAGTGAACGAGAGTGGAGGATGACGCAGAAATGTCGTCATAGCAATAGGGAGACCCTAGGGGCAACAGGTGTTGCGGTACACCCGAATCTGGACCCGGGTCATACCGACCAGAAGGCTCTGGTCATGGGCAGAGGACCAGCTCTGGACTCAGTGCGGGAGTTCATCCCTGAGCCGTTAAACCGGATGCCCCGAGCTTCTTCAGGAAGTCACGGCCAAAGACCCGGCGCATCCCTTGAAAAGGCATACCGAACTAGGGTCATGGGGTCCTAAAGGGAAGTCCCCCACTGAAGATTTGTGAGAGCTGGCTGGAGGCTCTGCGGGCGGAGGCGCTACAATGTAGAAGGGAGAAGACAGCACAGTGAGGGACCGGTAGGGAATGGCAGGCACACCACCGAGGGTCCTGAGTGAATTATTATGGTTTCCTGGTGACTACCTAGGCCAGAAATACCAAAGTGACTGTAACATTTGTCAATTTTCCTGAAGTACTGCAAGTAAATCCAATCAAAGTTAAAGACTAGTGTGACGTACTTTATTTCCCTCGCCTGAGGAGCTGCTTACTGCTGCATGAAAAGATAAATGACAAAGCCATATGGGAATCTGCCTCCCTGTGTAAAAACTATTACAACTGCTCCGGGGATCCCGCTCCACCTACGGGGAGCGTAACCCTCTGGCTGCCCTACCGTCACCCTGGAGGTCTGGACCGGAGCTCAGGTAACCATACCGGAACCCAAGGTGGCATCACGAACTACTTTTATTTTCATTATTTTTACTGATTTTCAGCAACCACCAGGGCCACAGGAGTGGGCACAGGCCCCGTGACATCCCCGTCAATCAACCCCTGGAACCAAGTACCCCACGGCCCTGGGGCGGGTCACTAACTTACTAGACTAAAGTCACTATATAACTTCAAAACAGTTAAAATTCTCACACCGTTTCCAATTTTATATTAATCATATTGTATAGTATCATATTTTTACTTCTAATATAGTCATCTGTTTTCATGCAGTCAGTAGTTTTAGATAAAATTATTTGGTAACATGAAGTGCATTTACCAGAACTGCCTTTCCTAGGTACTTACCGTGCAGCTTTTATAGACACCAATCCACACATATGCAAACTTGTTACCGAAAGTCTTTTGAGCCTGAAGTCTTATATAATTATTGACACAATAGTTGTGTATGGAGCATAGATTTCCACGGTGACTTCGACAATAGCTCTAAATGAACAATAAAATAAAAATATAATTAATATGTGGTATTAATGGTAACACAGTTAACAGGTATCATTATTTTGAAAATATATTTTGTATTCTATATCATTTTTGGTACCTTTACACGCCGCTACAGGATGGTGGAAACAACTGGGTGCTTCACGTGCACGAGCACGCACAAAGGGTTGAAAAAGGTACCCGCACCACCTTTACACGCCACAACAAGGTGCGCTACAGTAGGTTACATCTATCTCTGGATGCACCGCCGGGTGCCACAAGCTACCTTCTGAAAAGCACCTTACTTCATTTACACGCCACTACAGAGGGTAATATGGGAGGACCTGGTGCAGCTGGAACAACACATAGGCGTGCCAGAATTGTGGATTACGAGAATTTCGTACGCTGATAGGACAACGCAATAGCATCATGATTGGCCAGCCAGCGCAGGAGGCTGACTAATACATGACACGCGAGCAATTGTGTAGTGTGACTGGTCAGCTCATTAAATATGCCGCCCTATGCAGCGACTACCTATCGTAACGCAGGAGCTTCCTCCAATGATCGCTGAAGGGAGCGGTTTCCCAGAGCCTGTGTCACGCCCCAGTTAGATAGCAAGGTGTCGAAACAACCCTCTTGTTCCTTATTTACACGCCGATACAGGCCGCTACCATCGCCTTGAAATCAACCTGTTTTAGAGCACTGCTCTGAAACAGGTGCCGCAAGTGACGGGTGGAAACAACAGTCTTTACACGCCGCTACCTCGGGTTGATTTGGCGGTGCAAGATACATTTCTCTCATCTACCCAGTTGTTTCCACCATCCTGTAGCGGCGTGTAAAGGTACCATTACAGATACATGCAGTGATAGAGTTGCTATTTTGTTAGAAATGTCCTCTGGTGATGAGCTTATGACAAAATTTACCAATGTTTGTTGTTAAAATCATAGCCGATTCTCAGAACTAGCAACAAGAGGTGGCCCGATACAGTGCTGTCTCTCAGGTGGTGGCACTATACTCCCGCCGCCTGAACTCTGAATGTGCTGCCAGCTGAGAGAAATAAGTCAGGGCTGCATGCAGGCTGGTCAGGACAGAAATACTCATAATGGCATTCAGTCAGCAATGCAGACAGGAGCCGAGCAGGGAACCCTCCCCTCATAAAGCTTCACAGTAGGAGCAAAAAGGAAGAAATGGGTCTATATCGAGGGGGCTGACCCTGAGATGGCCAGGAATATGTGCACAGACGAAAAGAAGGGAAAAAGTGGGAGAGTGAAAATATGGAAGAAGTGAAGTAATGAAGGTAAAGTGAGACACGAGAAAGATACATGCAAGAGAAGCAGGAACTGCCAGGAGACACAAAAAAACACCCAGGAAAGAAGAAAGACAAAAGACAGGCAGCAGATACATGAGATAGACAGGAGACAAAAGAGAGACAAGAGGCAGGCAGAGTATGCAACAGACAGGCAGAGGACAAGAGACAGGCAGGAGATAATAGACAGGCAGGAGACAGAAGAGACAGGAGACACAAGAGAATGAAATGAGACAAGAGAGAGACAAGAGATTGGTATGAGATGCAAGAGAGGTACAGGAGACACAAAAGACAAACACGAGACACAAGAGAAAGGCAGGAGACAAGAGAGATACAAGGGACAGGCAGGAGGCAAAAGTGATTGGCAGGAGACAAAAGAGACACACAATAGAGAGTCAGAAAATAAGAGAGAGATAAGGGGCAGGCAGGGGACATGTGGCGCCCCTCTGGCGGGACGCCATAGGAAGGTACTACACCCCAAATAGATTACAACAAGCCCAGCTATAGATCCCCTAGCACCAGGGACCGTATATTCAGTAGGTCCCAGGGGGATGGAGCTTAGCTGAGTGGGACACGTGACGTCAGTGACAGTTGACAGCAGTTAGGCAGACGGTGAGAGAAACTGAAAGACGACAGACGAACCTGAGATAGCAGCTCTGATACGAGGGTACCTCAAACCTAAAGCGGTACCCAGACAAGAAAGGGGGATTCCCAGACTTGGAGACAGCCATCTGGAGTGTCCATGTTACTACCGGTGTACCGGAACCAAGGTGGTTTGCCAGTTTTATCCCAAACCACTGACCGGCAGGCTGTGATCCTAATAAGAAGTGAAAAGAGACTTAAAGCAACAGACCCCGAGGACCAGAAACTAGACTTGAGTGGGGAAGTAAAGAGCCAAAAGAGCTCTTAAGAGCAGGACCAAGTAGTGATGGGCGAGTCCTAAATTACTCGGAATCGCTTGACTCTAGCGAGTCCGAGCCCGGGACTCGCTACTCGTTGCGAGTCTAACGAGTCCAATGTTAATGAGTGGGGAAGCAAGAATAGCGAGTAATGTACGATTTACAAATCGCAGATGTGTCTCGGAAAGCGCTCGCATTGCCGTTTTGGTGGGTTAAGTGTGTGCTAACACTTGGCAGCGAAGCCAGCACACTAGTCCCTGCAAAAATTATTAAGTGCGCACAAGTAGTCGCACAAGCAGGTGGCGTACGTGCTATTTGCAGGTAGGAGAGCAGCAACGCACTGGTCTGCCACAGAGAAAATAAAGCTGAAGGGGTTATTATGACCCAAAATCTATCAGGTGCAAAAAAATAAGAAATAGTACCTCAGCTAAGCCTCTGACTTCAGCTATTAGGAAAGCTGTGTGAGTAAGCTAAGCTATGAGGTTGGTCCTGTGTGCACTGTAATGGTGGGTTTACACGTCACGATATCGTTCCCATATCGTATACAACGGCGCGGGAGCGCACATTTCGTGCCCGGTTTTCCCTGAATCGCATCGGCGGTTTACACGCTGCGATATCGGGATACAACGTCCCTACGATGTGTACGCCCCCCGACCCAGGAATGACCATTTAACATGGGAGTGAATGGGTGATGTTGCAGTACACATCGGAGTTGGGCTGTCACACGGGACGATCCGGCTCCAACCGGCATCCGATATCGGGTGGTTGAATAGCACCGTACAACGCAGGAACGATATCGGGTCCAACGCACGAACCACATGACTTTTGGTCGGAGTTGGACGCCGATATCGCAACGTGTAAACCCACCATAAAGGCTGCTCCTCCCTGCCTGCCTACAGTCCTCTACACAGTACTCCTCTGTCCTCCTGGTAGCTCTCAGAAGAGCTGTTTGGGTTAAATATAAGGAATCTTGAAGTTTCCCTACACTGACTGACACTCCCTGTGATCTGCTCCAGCATCTACCTCACCCTGCACTAGCTCAGAACGTCACAGGAATGTGGAGGAAATGGCGGTGGCAAGGCTTATATACAGCCTCGCCTCTCATACATGACATAGGCATCACGATGGACAGAAGCCAATCATAGTCCTGCCACAACCAACATGGCTGTGGCATTACTGAATATGATTGGCTAACATGCTTGTCCATCTTCACAAGTTTTCTGACCTAACACGCTAGGCTGTCTCAGAAGCTTTGTCGGAACATAACAGATTCTGTATTCGCGAGTCCCGAATACAGTATACAGGACTCGGATTCGTAGACTCGCTCAGACTCGCTCAGACTCTCTCAGACTCGCTCAGACTCGCTCAGACTCGCTGCTGACAGCGGGTATCCGTGAAGCGGTGCGATTGTTTAAACGATTTGGGGAGATTCAAGCTACATAGCGATGTGATATAGTGAGTCTAGCGAGTGAGAAAAAGTAAACTCTGACAAAACTAGGATTGCCATTGACTTGCATTGGACTCGTTACTGTGCGAGTAATCGCTGGGAAACTCGCCAAGTACAGAGTCCTGCGAGTCCCTTACTACTCGCCGAGTAACGAGTCCTAGCGAGTAGACTCGCCCATCCCTAGGACCAATGAAAGAGTTGAAAGGTATCTCAGACAGACTCTGTGGTGAACCTCAAAGCCTGTGGCAACTAACCCTTGGAAACTGGACTGTATCGTGTAACTTAAATAACTGCCTGGTACTAGTAAAAAGAACTTTTTGAGCTGATCTGGACTCTGTCTCTAGTTAATCCATCACCTAAAAGGTCTCAACAACACCTGAGAGGTAAAGACTACTACTCCCCTCATCCTCCCCGCTGCCCTGAGGTAAAACTCCAGCTGTACCACCCAAAGCTGCTTCACCACCACTTCAGCGGGTCGGCTGCAGCATTGTTAACCACATTACCAGGTACCACAGGTGGCGTCACGTATAATAATCCCCCATCCTAAATAGTCTTCTCCTCAGCCATTGAGTGTCCAGGGCACGGGACCAGGAACCAACCAGCCGTGATCCCCACTGAAGTAGCAACTTGTCCTGGTATCCGAATACCCCCTACCCTGTTGACCGACTCAGACACAAGAGAAAGGAGAGAAAAGAGAGACAAGATAAATGCAGGAGACACAAGAAACAGGAGACATGAGAAAGAATAGAGACATGCAGGAGACATAAAAAAGAAACAAGAGACACAAAAAAGGGATAGGAGAAAAAAGTGAGAGTAGAGACAGCCAGGAGACATAAGAAAAAGATAGGAGACACAAGAGACAAACAGGAGATGCAAAAGAGAGACAGTAGACAAGATAGAGACAAGATAGGCAGGAGACACGAGACAGACAGGACAAATAAAACAGGTAGGAGACACAAGAGACAGATATGAGACACAACAGAGAGATAGGAGACAAGAGAGATACAATAGACATGCCAGAGACACAAGAGACAGGCAGAAGATTCAAGAGGTAGGGAGGATATACAAGAGACATGAGACAAGAGTGAAAAAAGGCACATGAAAAAGGAGGCATCAAAGAGGCAGGAGACACTAGTGACAGGTAGGACACACGAGAGAGACAGGAGACAGGGACAAAGGAGATACAATAGATAGGTCAAAGACACAAGATATAGGCAGAAGATACAAGAGACATGCAGGAGACACAATAGAGAGACAGGAGACTAGAGAGATACAACTGACAGATCAGAGGCACAAGAGACAGACAGAAGATACAAGCGGCAGGAAGGGGATACAAGAGACAGGCAGGAAAACCAAGCGAGAGACATGAGACACAAGAGACAGACAGGAGACACAAGAGACTGGCAGAAAATACAAGAGACAGTCAGGAGACACGAGAGCCAAGCAGGGTATATGAGAGAGAAAGGAGACACAAGAGACAGGCAGAAGTTAAAATAGACACATGAGACAGGCCAGAAAGAAGAGAGAAACATAGTAACATAGTATTTAAGGTTGAAGGAAGACTTCAGTCCCTCTAGTTCAACCCATAGGCTAACATGTTGATGCAGAGGAAGGCAAAAAAAAAACATGTGGCAACACTAAGCTCCAAATTCCTTCCTGACTCCACATACGGCAATCAGACTAGTTCCATGGACAACGCCCTATCAACGCCCTATCAAGAATCTAGTATATATAACCAATAATATTACATTTTTCAAGAAAGGCATCCAGGCCACTCTTAAATGTTAGTAGTGACTCACTCATTACAACATCATGTGGCAGAGAGTTCCATAGTCTCACTGCTCTTACAGTAAAGAATACATGTCTGTAATTATGATTAAACATTCTTTCCTCCAAACGTAGAGGATGCCCCCTTGTCCCCGTCTCAGGCCTAAGAGTTAAAAGATCATTATAAAGGTCTCTGTACTGTCCCCTCATATATTTCTATTTTTCTATTTTATTTGCCTTTGCAGCAGCTGCCTGACACTGGGCACTAAATGTGAGTTTATCATCTACCCTTACACCCAGGTCTTTTTGAGTGACAGTTTTTCCCAGTGTTTTACAGTTAAGAACATAAATATACAATTTCTTTCCTCTGCCCAAGTGCATGACCTTACATTTATCCCTACTAAAGCTCATTTGCCATTTATCAGCCCAAGCTTCTAGTTTACATAAATTCTCCTGTAATATAAAATTGTCCTCCTCTGTATTGATAACACTGCAGAGTTTAGTGTCATCTGCAAATATTGAGATTCTACTCTGTATGCCCCCTACAAGGTCATAAATATGTTAAAAAGAAGTGGGCCCAATACTGACCCTGTGGTACCCCACTGTTAGCTGTGACCCATTCTGAGTGTGTTCCATTAATGACCACCCTTTGTTTCCTATTACTAAGCCAGTTCTTAACCCACTTACACATATTTTCCCCTATCCCCATTGCTCTCATTTTATGTATCAACCTTTTCTGTGGCTCCGTATCAAAAGCTTTTGAAAAGTCCATACACACACACATCCACTGCATTTCTTTGGTCCAGTCCAGAACTTACCTCTTCATAGAAGCTTGTCAGATTAGTTTGACAGGAACGGTCCCTCGTAAACCCATATTGATATTGGGTCATGAGACTATATTTATTCAGATACTCCAGTATAGCATCTCTTAGAAAACTCTCTAGGATTTTACCCACAGTATATGTTAAGCTTACTGGCCTATAATTTTCAAGTTCAGTTTTTGTCCCCTTTTTGAATATTGGCACCACATTTGCTGTACGCCAGTCCGGTAGTACAGACCCTGTTATTATAGAATCTTTAAAGATTAAAAATAATGGTTTATCTATGATGGTACTTAATTCCTGCAGTACTCTTGGGTGTATCCGATCCGGGCCTGGGGATTTGTCAACTTTAGTGATTTTTAGACGGTTCCGTACTTCCTGTTGGGTTAAGCAGGTTTCATTTAATGGAGAGTTTTTGTTTTCACTGATCATGTTGTCTGTCATGAGATATTCTTGCGTAAATACTGTTTTGTAAAAAAGTCATTTAGCATATTGGCTTTTTCCTCGTCCTCATCCACCATTTCAAACAGACTATTTTTAAGGGGGCCAACAAAATCATTTTTTAGTTTCTTACTACCGTGTTTCCCTGAAAGTAAGACCCTGTCTTACATTGTTTTGGGGGCCAAAAGTGGCACCCTGTCTTACTTTCGGGGGGGGAGGTCTTACATTGGCAGCCCCAGCCACTGCAGCCACCCATCCACACACACCCACCCACCCATACACATACAAACACTGTGACATCAGGCTGGGCGGAGTTGAGCAGGGGCACATAGCAAGTTAGGCTGTGATTAACTCCATCTGCTCCAGCGTGGCTGCACCTCCGGGACACAGAGGACACTGGAGGAGCCTGGACACACCGGGGAACAGCGAGGATAGCGGGGAGCCACACCGGAGGACAGCGGCGGCCCATAAGGTACTGGGAGGTGGCGGCCTTACATTCCACAGCAACCCCCCCGCTAGGAGGCCTTACAATTGGGGAGGGCTTACATTAGCAGGCCCCCCTCCCCCTAGCCTGCCTTACATTCGGGGGGGGTCCTACTTTCGGGAAACATGGTATTTATGTAGTTAAAGAATATTTTGGGATTTT
Source organism: Allobates femoralis (assembly GCA_033576535.1). Lineage (NCBI taxonomy): Eukaryota > Metazoa > Chordata > Amphibia > Anura > Aromobatidae > Allobates > Allobates femoralis. The sequence goes on from JARQOC010000006.1 coordinate 211,267,153, forward strand.
TTTTACTTTCTCTGGCAAGGAGTCGCTCTGTCTCAATCTTTGCTGCCTTGATTTGCGTTTTACAGATGTTAATTAATTTTCTGTATTTATTTAATGCCTCATCACTACCTACTTGCTTTAATTTCCTAAATGCTTTCTTTTTGTCACTTATTGTGCCCCTTACAGCCTTATTTAGCCATAGTGCTTTCCACCTATTTCTAGCATGTTTATTCCCATAGGGTATATATTGTGCACAGGTCCTATTCAGGATGTTAATAAACGTCTCCCATTTGCTTTGTGTACTTTTATGTCTCAGGACATCATCCCAGTTTATTGCACTAAGATCATCTCTCATCTGTTGGAAATTTGCCTTTCTGAAGTTTAGTGTCCTTATATCATCTACTACACATCTTATTAAATGATACTTGAAAACTTATTATTTTGTGATTACCCAAGTGACCTTCAACCCGTATATTTGATATGCAGTCCGGCCTGTGGTTAATATTAGGTCCAGCAGTGCCCCCCTTGTTGGGTCCTGAACCAGTTGTGAAAGGTAATTGTCTCTCATAATTGTCAAAAACCTATTACCTTTGCTGGAACTACAGGTTTCTGTTCCCCAATGTATTTCAGGGTAGTTGAAGTCCCACATAATAATTACTTCTCCCTGAGTCTCTGCTTCATCTATTTGCTTTATGAGGATATTCTCCTCCACCTCCATTATTGTTGGAGACTTTTATAACAAACCCCTATCCGTTTTCCCCTTGCTGGAGCAGACACTCCTTTGGCTTTCAGAGGTCATGCCCTGCTGCAGCAGTGCTATCCCTGAACTCACACCCCCCTCATCTGCCAACTTATCAAATTTATTGGGTTGTGCCAGATCAGGGCTAGCCTCCCTGGCACTCTTCCCTCTAACCCACCTTCTAACTGTCACCCAGCTAGCTGCCTCACAGTCCTGCAGCTCTATGCTACCATCCTCCCCCACATCTATCCCTTGAGCAGCTGTTAAGTGGGCAGCAGACTCCTTTCCATATTGTCTATGGATCTCAGTGTCGCCAACTGTTGATTTAGATCCAGTATCTGGGCTTCCAAATGCACAGTGTGCTCACATCTCACACAGCAGTATGCACCCTCGACCGGCTGTTCAAGGATTGCATACATATGGCAAGATGTACACAGGATGATATGGCATTTTCAATTATGGAGCTCATTTCCTAATGGGGATTGCACCAAACAGATGATAAGTAAAAAGAAATGTAAAGTATTAATAAAATGCAACCAGCAATTCAGTAAATCCTCCCTTTCAAACTCCCTGAATCCAAAGTCACCGAATCACAAGTCACACACTTACTTCTGTCTGCACTTACGCTCACAGTCACACTAAGCTTGTGTCACACTTTTTTCCCTTCAGCAGAAATCCAACCTACAGCTCAGTGAACTTCCAAAGGACTGGAAGTCCCAACCAGCTGCTTCTTATAAACCCTTAATTATGAACCACCACACTTAATTAGCCCCTTGTGAGTATAGCTACACCACAGGATTTAAAGGGAACCTGTCAGGTGGTTTATGCCTCCCCAGCTATCACTGTCTGTATCTGCAGCTTTATAATACCAGTGTAATTATCCCTATCTGAGCTCATAGTGTAATGTGAAAGGTGAAAAAAAGCATTTATACACTTACATTTCAGTCCCCACCTTGGAGGAGAGGGACTGTCTGGCAGGATAATAGTTAACTCACTTTTAACTTGGATAGCTAAAGGACCTGTGTGATGTAATGATCATGTGACCATAGTGGGTGGAGCTAAGCCAGCAAACGTATTATGTTCTATGAGAACGTAGCTCTGCTAATTTGTAGTCACATGCTTGTGACATCACATCAGGTCTCCCAACATGTTCTAGCACAAGGCTGAAATGTTAACTATTAACCTGCCAAACAGTCCCCGTCCTCCAAGCTGGGGGCTGACTGCCTCATTACATAAGGAAATGTAAGTGTATAAATGCTTTTCTTTCACCTTTCACATTACACTATGAGCTCAGACAGGGATGATTAGACTGGTATTATAAACCTGCAGCTACAGACAGTGATAACTGGAGGGGCATAAACAGCCTGACAGGTTCCCTTTAAGTGCAATTGCTAACCCATAACTTACAGAGACAGGTAGGAGATGAGAGGGACAAGAGTCAAAAGACTTGGGAGACAAGTAGGACATACTAGAGTCAGCCAGGAGTCAAGACAGGGACAAGAAACATGCAGGGGGTACAAGAGACGGGAGACAAGAGAGAGACAAAAGACACATGAGATAAGAGACAGGCCGGAGACAAAAGTGAGACAGGAGACACAAGAGTGACAAAATACAGGCAGGATACACAACAGTTAGACAGGAGATAGGTAGAAGAAACAAGAGACAAAAGAGAAACAAGAGACATACAGGTGAAACAAGAAGCAGACAGAAGATACAAGAAACAGGCAGGAGACACAAGATTCAAGCAGGGGACACAAGAAAGACATGAGACACAAAAGACATGAGACACACAAGACAGGCAGGATAGAAAAGATAGACAAGAGACAGGCAGGAGAGTAGAGGGAAACAAGCGACAGGCAAGAGAGGACAGGCAGGAGGAATACGACACAAATAGGAGACAAGCACGGGACACTAGAGTCAGACAGGAGACAAGACAGGTGCAAAAACAGGCAGGGGATACAAGAGACAGGAGATAAGAGACAAAAGACACATGAGACAAGCAGGAGAAACAAGAGACAGGCAGGAGACACAAGAGACAGGAGACAAGAGCCAGGCAAAAGACACAAAAGAGACAGGAGTGTAGTGGAGAGAAGATTTCCCTTTTTTTGGCGTTTATAGAGGATAAGAATGGTTAGAGATGAGATATTTTTCTAAATATCAAATTTATTCGGACACTTTACTAAGAAAAAACAACACATTTCTGCCAGCAACGGCCTTCATCATGTATAATATGCACTTGTAGGGACTTTAAAAGAAGACTATCTTTATAGACTAATTGCTACTAATATGTAATGGGGTGTTTTTTTTGTGAAATTAATTAGGATTAGCACCACACCCAATTAGGTTAAAATAGTTCATGGTTGTTCAACATTACATTCTAACACCATTCTGTGTACTAGAACGGTTAATTTTTTTTATATTTGAATGAAAATAAGTAAAATATAAAAATATATAAAAAATAAACAATATGTTAACATAAAAATGTAATTATGATTTTAAAATACATGGTTGTGATTAAAATATACCTGGTAGTGGTTATAAAAATTACATGGTAATAATCATAAAAATACATAGTGATTGTTAGTCTAGTAATAAAAATTTATAAAATATGACAGTTATCTGGCATATCATTTTTACAGAAGGGAGATCTTACAATTCAATGAACGAATATTTTTTCATTATTGGTAAAATAGGGTGTGCATAAAAAATTCCTTTTGTTTCACACATTTTCTACGACATTGTTGAGATCATCTGGATATAGGGTTTTCAATCGAAAGATCCAGTAAGACCCTTCTCTGGCTAGGGTCACACATAGGCCCCTGGTCCTTTTTTGCCATCACATTTTGCATTTTTTTTTTTCTAAGTCCAAAAACTGATGCAAAAATGGATTATATGTAATAAATACCCTATCCGTTTTTTTTTCTGCACCCAAAAACGTTCCTAGGAGGCTTTTTAAACGCAAAAACATTGGTAGAAACGTTTTTGGGTGCAGTAAAAAAACAGATCCGTTTTTTTAACAAGGGGCCCTATGGAAAAACGGTTCTGTTTTTTAGAGCATTGTTTATGTATAAAATGGCAGTCCCAAAAACATTCAGGGGCACAGGAGGCACAAAAAGCAGCCTACGAAAAACGGATTTGACATGGAAAACACAGATCCAAGATGGCCACTGACCAGGGAGGTTGCATCTGACACCGCTCCCTGCCACACTCCACCATCCGAGCCATTCAGCCTCAGAGAACACATAATCTGCCATCAAAGATACACCAGCTGCAGCCCACAACACAAGGGACCCGGAGGATCTGGATCTTAAAGCCTGCAGAGCCTCTGAACTCTCTCCTCAGGTTGGTGAATGCTGCACTCCCCCTCCTCCCTGCTTCAGACTGTCTGAATTCCTCATTGCTCCTGGACACCTAACACTGCCAGCCCGCAAATCCCTGATACATACTGTGATATCATTGGGGCTCTGTGAGGGGAAGGAGACTCCATCAAATCAGCAGGGAGCAGAGATAAGGCTACTTTCACATTAGCGTTCCCCTCCGCAGCGTTCTGCGGAGGGGAGTCGCAATGTAAGCGCAGCACCCAGGTCCCTATCTTTAGAATGGGAGCGCACGGTGCTGCGCTTGACTGCGCTCCCATTCTAAATATAGGGACCTGCGGTGCTGCGCTTACATTGCGGCTCCCCTCCGCAGAACGCTGCGGAGGGGAACGCTAATGTGAAAGCACCCTAAGATAAGTGCGGGAACCACAGAGAGAGGAGCTCATTTCTGCCCATGCAGTCATTAATGAGGGACACAGACAAGTGCTCACATCAGTTAAGATACATAGAGGTGCTGCAGGGCTTCAACGCTGCTGGCCCCAGCACTTAAAACTGCTCAGAGGCTGTTTTGCTCTCTAATTTCTGGTGACTGAAGGCATTGCTACCATCAAACATACAGACTTCACCTCTGCCGATGTTTGGAAAAGAGCCCCTATTGTCATCTAAGGAGCCTTGCTGAAACTATTGGTGATGGGAGGGACTGCTCTGGAGTTGCACGGTGGTGCTGCACTGAAGGAGAAAAGCTCTGCTTCATATAATCTCCTGGCAATTATAACACCTCCGCCCTTACAGGACCTTATAACTCTGATCTCAGAGTATATATAAGTGCTGCCATCATACTTGTCATCGCAGGGACATCTTGACTCTCTGTGAGCTACTATAGAGCAGATTTCATTCATGTGCTGTGGGACTCTGATCCCTGTACAGAAGGACATTCTCTACACCAACCTTTCTCCTCTCATATAGGATTATAGCACCACTGCTCTACAGACTCTGCAGCATTCAGATTTGTTATCTCTTTGTCAACCCCTGAGGTGCTAGACGCCATATGGTCCTACAGTGTAACATCTTCTGGATCTCCACACACTTACTACTTCTCTGTGACTACAGATATATAATATCACGTAAAGTCTCTTGAATACGCAGTAGAGGCTAACGGGCTATAAGAACCACATAAGATTTAACTCTCGTACTTTCTGACAATGGTGAAAACCACGAGCAAACCTGTAAAGTCAAATACCAAATCCGGCAACGCCACTTTTCAGGCAGACTTGGATAAGTTTCTGAAGAAACAAGCCGGTATGTCTTCCGTATCTAAAACATCTCGACAAACTTTTCACTGATGACCCCACCGAATCTGAACCTGAAAGTGACGTGGAAACTGAAGAAACATCCAAAATCTTCCACTCACTAGGTCTTTCCTTAAAAGGATCTTGAATAAAGATGAATTTGACCCCTAAATCCCAAAGGCCCAAGCATCGCACCGCTAAATCAGCTGAGATCCACGATGGGGACGACCCAGCTGGCTGATAGATCAGTCGGAACTTTATTGTTCTCCACAGGTCCCGTGGATATAGGGATCATGCCCTGCTTACACACTGACTAGACTAAAGGGACAACCTTTGAGGACTGGTAGAGGGTTTCTGCTTTACCAATGTCCGTTTAGATTTGCTCCTACTTATAATTCATGCAGTGGGCAACATTTCTTTTTCAAGACACCACGTTTCCTATTGATTGTTGCTCACTACATTCACTTTCTCCCTTCCTTTCCCCCCCCTTCCTTACCCTGCCCCCCACCCTCCCAACTGCTTGTTTACCCAACTCCCTTAAAAGAACTTGATGCGTAACCTATCTTGAAGAAATATGTTTAGCATTCTCTGAGGATGTGACGCGACCCTCCTGACATCCATGACTTGAACAACACTAGACCTTCCCTACTTCTCGACCACCTATCCTCAATCCCCCTCCTACCCTCTCCTCACCCTTTCCAATACCTATCTCCACGTTTGTTCGGACACTTGGTATAGGTTTAACCAAGATTTTCTACAAGGTTTATACTGTACTCATGTTCAGTTATTTTCCATGTTTGGTTTATGTGAGTTTTACTATCACGGCCTACCCGTTGGCCTCTGCAACTACTCTGCTCGTTTATAGCTTAATGACGATAACAACACTATTGCATCCCCTCCGGGGTGTAATGGCTGCTTACTATGCAATGTTTAGTCATGTATTCATTGAATTTCGCTTATTTCCTCTTGCATTTTCTACCTACTCACTTACTTTCCCCTATTCTCATTTCTCTCACTCATCTACACCCCTGGAACTTGTGGAGGGTCCGTCGTTGATGAAACCTTCATTTCATTATCTCATGCCATGACTTCGTCACATAAGTTGAACAGAATTGTCTCTCATAACGTCCATGGTATTAATTCCCCGATTCCCAGGTCGCAGACTTTACATCATTTTAAAAAGAATGGGTATGATATTCTATTTTTACAGGAGACTCATTTTATAGCTGGTAAAATCCCTACCTTCAAAAAAGGCTATTATAGCAACTGGTTCCATGCCCTATCTCCCCAGAGGGGTGCACGAGGAGTATTGATTGCTTTCGGAAAAGATATCCCCTTTCTTTCACTGGACAGTCTGGTTGATCCAGAGGGCAGGTACCTATTCTTAAAGGGCCTCCTCAGAGGTAATTTAGTGACACTGGGAAACTTCTATGCCCCCAATAAACAACATCTAAAATGGATCCGAAAAGCCCTCCGCAAACTTGATCTTTTTAGGAAAGGTTCTGTCTTGCTGGGGGTGACTTAAATGTGGCGTTGGAACCCATGTTGGATACTTCCTCTGGGAAGGGCACGATCGCCTTACGTGATTTGGCCCAAATCAAATCCTTGCTTCACTCCATGGGATCAGTAGATGCCTGGAGATACTTCCAGAAAGAACTTATACATTCTATTCCCATCCCCACAATACGTATAACCGTATTGACTACTTATTGATCTCCAGGAATGCTCTTACCACTAAGTCAGATGTAGATATTCTCCCTGCCCTGTACTCGGATCACGCCATGGTTATAATTGAACTGGAACTTGATAAACTCCTTTCCATCTGTAGAACTTGGAAACTTAATGAATCCCTACTCTTGATGGAAAACGTTAAGATCAAAATTCAAACAGCCATCAAAGAATATTTTTCCATTAACGCCACACCCGAAATGGATCTGACATTGGTCTTGGAGGCTCACAAAGCCACAATTAGGGGAGTGATTATATCTGAGGCGTCCCATATTAATAAACAGCGGAGGACCGATTTGGAATCTCTCTATCGGGACACAGCTGATTAAGAGATACAACACCAACGATCACTACTCCCCGATATATTAATCCAACTGACAGAATGCAAACAACGCTTGAAAGATCTACTAAACAAGCAAGCTGCGAAATATTTCATCTCGTGGAGGAACCACCTCCTGGTTCATGGCGACAAAGCCTCTAGCTCCTGATATCGCTGATTAAAAAGCGGCAGTCTCACACTTTTATACATAAGATCAAAACAGCCTCTGGGCATATGTCACTGAACTATGACCAAATCACTGACACCTTATTGTCCTTCTATAAAGATTTATATCAACTGGGGCTACGTGAGCCAGGGACGGCGTATTCACAGAGGATGAGAGAAATAGACGCTTTCCTCTCCTCCTTGTCCCTACCACATTTAACAGCAGAGCAACAGCTGGGCTAGTTAGACCTTTTGACGTGTTGGAACTCCAGTCCACCCTATCGGTAAGCTCGAAAGGGAAGGCACCTGGACCAGACGGGTTCTTGAACTGTTGCTATAAGACATATTTATCTGATTTGAGCCCATATCTGCTAAAAATGTGCAACACAGCTCTCTCCCCCCTCAATCTCTGGAGGCGCATTTATCCCTTCTGCATAAGGAAGGCAAGGACCCTACGCTTTGAGGGAGTTACAGGCCTATTTCCCTGCTAAACATAGATTTAAAAATATATATTTCAAGTTTATTGGCTAGACGTTTGGCGGGGTTATTTCCTCAACTTGTCTCTTTGGAGCAGACTGGGTTTGTGCAGGGGGAGAGGGGAGAGACAACATGAGCAGGATTCTGCATCTAATGCAACGAGCAAAGCTACACCGTCTTCCTCTGGTTCTTTCAAGTACAGATGCTGAGAAGGCTTTTGATAAGGTGGACTGGACATTCCTGCACAGAACTCTATCGGCCTTCCATTTCCCACCGCCCATTATAGAGGCGATATTTAAAATGTATTCTTCCCCTTCGGCGAGACTTCGAATCAACAATATGTTGTCCGATCCCTTTCTCATTCAGAATGGCACGAGACAGGGGTGCCCCTTATCACCACTTCTCTTTGTCTTAGTCATGGAACCTCTTCTTTGAAGCATCCAGCTAAATAAAGACATGAAGGGAGTCCAGATACAATCAGTTCATCATAAGTCGGCCGCATTTGCGGATGACTTGCTGGTGATTCTTTCCAACCCGAATGGGGGTATCCCTGCTCTTGTGCAAACTTTGGATCATTATAGCTACATGTCCAGCTCTAAAATCAACCTGTCGAAATCGGAAGCGCTTGCTATTAATATCCCTAAAATGTCCATTGATAGATTCAAAAGGAGTTATCCATTCAAGTGGCCACCCGGCTACATTATGTATCTTGGGGTTAAAATCAGGCGCTCGGCCGACGACCTTCTTAGTTTTAATATTCTACCAGCATTGGAGGGGGCGGTGGAGATGGTGAAGTCCTGGAGAGTCCCTTTTATCTCTTGGATTGGGATGAAAAATTTACTCAAAAGCATAATTCTACCAAAATTCCTCTATTTATTTCAAATGCTCCCAATCCATATCCCTGACCAAACCCTTTCTAAGATACATTACTTTTTCTCGCATTTTATATGGAACAATAGAAGACCCAGAATCAATATCTCGACTCTGACGCTGCTGCGTTCTCGGGGAGGGATGGGAGCCCCAGACATATCTAAATACTACAAAGTGGCCATGCTAAACAGAGTGGTGGAATGGATTAGAGGCTCCCCAAACAAACTTTGGCTATCAATCGAAGAACATCTTTCGCCAATGTCATTGAGACCCCAAGCATTATTGATAGACTTCCAAAATATGTCTTACATGCCCTCAAATACTCTGACACATGCAGTTCTCAATATCTGGAAAAAAGAACAACACAAACTGCTGCCTCCTCTGTCCCCCATTCTCACTCTCCAGGACTTTACAGGGCCTCTATTGTTGCAACCACATACCGTGGGCAATCTTGACGTGAGACCCACTACTGCCCCAACCATCCTAATAGACCAGCTGTTCCTTGATGGTGCTTTCCTGTCATTTGCGGAAATACAGCAATCTGACCATTTACGCATGATGTCCTTCCTGCAATATAACAGATGGAAGGCCTATGTACATAAATGGAGGATGCATACCGACTTGCTTAGACCCCTAACTCCATTCGAACAGCTTTGTGTACAATCACAACCTCCTCGAAAACTGCTTTCACCACTTTACAAACTCCTGGTGCATGCGAAGGCTAATGTTAAACGAGCCTTTCTAGGAGTTTGGGAATGTGACTTAAACTTTCAATTCACGGATGACCAGATCAACCAGATCTATAATTGATCCCACGGTCCATTGCCCTGTGTTAGGGTACAGGAAAACTCGTATAAAGTGGTGTCTCGATGGCACCGCACCCCAAAATTAATACATGAATGGAGTTCCTGCACGCCGGTACAATGCTGGAGATGCAGCGCAGAGATAGGGACATATCTACATATTTGGTGGCTATGCCCCACAATAAAATCCTACTGAAAGGTGGTCTCCGACATAATCTCGAAAGTACTGAACCGAGAAGTCACACTACTGCCGCAAACAGCTCTCCTCAATCTCCCGATGTGGCTCCCGACTGGCCCATAACATAGTAGCTGCAGGCAGACTGCTGGTGCCCACTAGATGGAACACTAGCTCTCTCCCCACTAAAGCCCAAATCATCAAGGAGATAGACTCTCTATACCGCACTGCTGAATTAGCGGCCTTGTCATGTTGTTCTTATTCTCTCTTTGAAACAACATGGACACCCTGGATATTTTACAGATTGACCCCTGAATTCACTGGAATTCTTACCGCAGAATGAGATTTGAACTACTACAAAAGCTACCTGTAGATATCGAACTGACCTTCCATGGCACCCATCACTCTTTCTTCCTCTCTATTCTTTCCCTCCCCAACTCTCTATTCTCTGCACCTTTATCTTTTCTGCTTGCACTTCACAACTTTACACTCCTTGCCTCCCCTTGACCTAATCTAACTTTAAGATTTGAGTGCACAGATCTGTACTTTAAGACATGTCAATGGTTTTGGCTTTCCAAATTTATGAAGCTTACTATTTTTAGCAATACTGTTTTTGATTGATTGATTGTTAACAGTTACTATAATAGCTTCTTATAACTTTGAATAATCAATAAAATGAACATTGAAAGAAAAGAAAGACATGGAAAACACTTCCAAAAACGGATTGCTATGTGTGACCCTAGCCTAAAAGGTATATAGAGAGACTGTGTTTTAGAAAACCTTTTTAGTGCTGTCCTAGTGGCCATTCATACAAGGCCGCACTGTCTGTGTACTGCGGCCCACGTATTGAAGACCACAGACACAAGTGATCACGTAGATAACATGGTCACTCTCACAAGTAAAGTGCTGGTTTGTGTTTAATGTCTCTTCAGTGCTTCTTTATGTAATACATTTTTGATTGTGACCAATGATATTTCAGCAATAACAATTTTTTGATCCACATCTTAAAATTCTAAGGGGATTTTGTATAGGAGTCTTTTTTTATCTTGAAGGAGAGAGGGGTTTCCCTAAGACACTAGGCGCAATAATATTCTTAATTGTTAAACCCCTCTGAAATGTAATATCAGGGTTCTCAGGTAGTCATTTTTTTTTAAAAAGGAATCCTTTCTTAGAATGTGCCAATACATTTTTTAAAAATCTGTCTTATTTGCACACTTCCCTTATTAAAAGCGGTAATAAAATTGTAATGCCATCTTGTATTCTTTTTTTGTCATTTTTATTTCTATTTACACCTGTATTTATTTATTCAGTGACTAGATCAGAGAGGACTGTTTTTTTCTGTGACTTTTTCATACAGACTGTGATGAATATTGGTAAGGAATATTGCCATATCCCCCATATTCCATCCCTCCCAGAAAGCAATTGAAGGCACATCTCACTCATAAAGAGATAAGCCCCACCCTTGGAAGGCAGAAGTCATTCATCTCTGGCAAGCAGTAGAGTAATTAGTATGTAGATGGAAGCCAACTGGCCACACAAAAGGACTCTTCCTCAACTTTGATATGGTAATCAGCTAGGTGTATGGAGCTTCCTAAGAAAGGGGGTTTTGCCAAAAGGTGACACATCCAATATCACTGTAAGGCCAGGGGATAGGAAGTCCTTTCTTCCCATGCAGACTGGACGGAGCCGTGACTATAACATTAATATCTCATAAGCCGTCCACCCTGTGATACTATCGAATATAAAAATGAACTCTACACATCTAGACGGTGATAAGGCTTGTATTCACAAGAATGTAGGATGACTGTAAGCCATGTAAACATGATATTGGCTAGTAGGGTGTTCTCAGAGTAGCCATGTTTCATATCCAGGCGAAGATAAAATCATAACTAAAAATATGAAAGTATTGTCTTCCGTCTGTGATGCCGATGGACAAGGCTAGGGAACATTATAGAATTTGGGTGTCTATATCTCCACTCAGAGGGGTGGGAATTGTGAGACAGCCCAGAGGTGCGAGATGGGTGGAGACAGGGGTCAGCCCATAGTGTATAAAAATCTTCTGCCCCATCTCCACCTTGTATTTCTTCTGAAGAGGCATTTTTCCACCAAAGCCAGAGATTACCCAAGGAACAAATTGGCATCACGCCGCCTTGTGGTGCCATCAGCACTAAGGTAACTGCTCACATGTGTGTGTAATTCTGTGTATTCCATTTACCCTGTTATTGGCATATCTGACTATACTATTTATAACATCTCAATAATAACTGTAAATATTAATATCTAGTGTACCATTAGGGTGATTAAATATATAAATTTAATCTTGAGTTGCTCTTTTTATCTTGATCACGATTCCCACGTCCGTGTGCTCTCTTAACGCTACCTGGGTTGGTTTCTGACCCAATGTAAGCCCGACCACGGACTGGACTTATATTAAACGAGAAGCTGGTGGCAGCATTAGTGCTTGGGGTTATTTGGGGTCTCTATCAGTGACGGGGTGGAGGTTATTATATGTGCTTCTGGCTGCGGGTTAGAAGGCATATACCACACTCACTGAGAGGTGCCTTAATAAACCAGCACAGGCAGGGCAGCTGCGGCCCTTCTTTATCCTCAGGCAGTTCTCTGACTGACCTGGGTTTAACAGAAGGCGCTGTGGAGCTGCCAGGTTCGGTGGTCGCGATTTCACCACACAGACATTAATTTTGAGTTTTTTTCAGGTTTGTTTTATAGGCTTCTGCTATCAATTTTTTGGGTATTTTTTAATTCAAGAATTTTTTTTGTTAGAACTTTGGATTGTTCCACATAATCTGTGTTTTTCATATTGTTCTTTCAGATGTGTAGGTATTGGCTGAACGGTATGTTCTGCTTCCATTTTCAGTTATTGGGCACTCCAAAAGTCCAAAGATCCATTAAAATAATTTTTTTTTTTAAAAAAGGTTTTGGTTATAATTTTATTGTTAGAATGGCTGATTTCTAGGTCCAGGTAATGGATTTTTTCTTTATTCATATTGCATGTGAATGAAATACCCCAACTGTTTTTATTTAGTTCCTCTATAAGAGAAATCACTTGTTTATCAGTGCCCTTCCAGAAGATGATTACCGTAGGTTATCTATATAGCACCTGTATAGCAATATGTTTTCTTTATATGGTGTTTGGCTGATGGGTGATGAGGACTTGAATTGGTGGGGTTGAGGTTATACAAAGCTCATGAATATGCTGGACTTCCTGGCAGTAGACAAGTAGTTCTCCAATGATAAAATCACTGTTTAATAAACTGGAGACTATCAAAACTACAGTGAGCAGCCCAGTAAGTGTTACATTGCCAAATCAGGATCTCTGGTACAACATTATGCTACTCTCAGATTAAGTGGCAAAAATCTGGTGGCAGATTCCCTTTAAGAGGGTTATCCAGTGTAAAATGACAATTCTGCAGTCACTCTGCATCCTCTAAATTCTGAGATCGCACCTACAGGGCATTGTGAGGGTTCTCTGGTTTTAGAGCCAGGCAGAATGGTCACATAATTGCGAGTATATGATATGCAGACACCTAGCCAGAGTAAACTTTCTTTCAGTGAAAGCCGCCAACCGCTAATTGTGGCCAGAAGTATACATAACACATACTCGCTGCCAAGTGACTGCAGTTCCTGGCTCTGACACTAGAGAATCCTTAGAGTGCACATTGTATACCATTGTCAGGATTCACAAGTCTGCAGTCACATGGAGTGACAAAGAGTGCTTGTAGACTTGTCATTTTAAACCAGATAACCCCTTCACAACATATGACTTACATGTACGTTATATTTCCTGTCCCTTACCTTGATGCGGGCTCACACACACCGAACCTGCATCATTTCCAACAGATCATGGCTGTGGTATTCAGCCGTCATTCACCTACAACAATAATGAGTTGAAGGGCACTCCACAACGACTGTTAACCTGGTAAATGTCGCTGTCAATATCTGACAGCAACACTTAACATGGACCAGCAGAGAGGCACATCAATTCCACGTGCTTATCGCCAGTGACGTGATAGGTTGTCATTACCTCCGCTCCTGTCACCATGATTCCCTTGTGAAAGCCATCCTGTGGCCAATATTCATAGGAGTCTTTGATTTTCCCTATACATAGCAAGCTGATGCCCTGCTCTGTATAGTACAAGAGATCAGAGAATTCAGCGTCAAGTCCTTTAAGGTGACTAACAATTACAGTAAAAAGTGAAAAAAATTTTTTTTAACTGTGTATATACATACAGTGGGTACGAAAAGTATTCAGACCCCTTTACATTTTTCATTCTCTGTTTCATTGCAGCCATTTGGTAAATTTAAAAAAGTTCATTTTTTCCACATTAATGTACACTCTGCACTCCATCTTGACGGAAAAAAAACAGAAATGTAGATATTTGTGCAAATTTATTAAAAAAGAAAAACTAAAATATCACATGGTCATAAGTATTCAGACCCTTTGCTCAGAAGAAGCACCCTTTTGAGCTAGTACAGCTATGAGTCTTCTTGGGATTGGAGCAACACTCCTTTATTTGGGGATCCTCTGTCATTCATCCTTGCAAATCCTCTCCAGTTCCGTCAGGGTGGATGGTGAATGTTGGTGGACAGCCATTTTCAGGTCTCTCCAGAAATGCTCAATTGGATTTAGATCAGGCCACAGAGTTGTTCTGAAACCACTCCTCTGTTATTTTAGCTGTGTGCTGTAGTTTTGATTCTCAGCACAAATAAAGCGGATAGCTACGGGCTGCCACCCAGAGCTGCATGGCTTTATCTTGGCTGGCAATCAAAATACAGGAAAGTTCATTATTTTTTTAATTATTTAAATAATTAATTTAAAAAATGTTTGGGCTTCAACAGATTTTTGATTGCCAGCCAAGGTAACACTAAGCAGCTGGGATTGTCAGCGTGGTAAGGCCCAAGTGTTCTGTGCTCCCCACGCTGAAAATCACAGCCTGCAGGCGCACCTGAGAATGGTGTATTCTTTTGTAGCGCCATTTTCAGGGACTTTTTCTGGCTCTTCCAGCATCCTGTTGGTGTTGGCATACTGAGTAATAAAGGGGTTGATGCCAGCTGTTTATGGCTAGCCGGCACCAAGCCTGAGATTCTTAATGTCAGGCAAATGTTGGCCAAGAAACTGATTGTGATCGCAGTAACATCAGAGTCAGGTTTATCCAAGTTCATAGCTGCTGCATAAGCTATGAAATCAGATAAACTTTCTTCTGGCGCCCAGATCACAGTCGGTTGTTGTCGTGAGAATGTGGCGCCCCCGATGGTCAGGCGTCACACTGGGGTATTACACTCATAAAAGCAGTGTAATTTTCCCCAACTGCAAGTGGATGCTGGGCTGGTGGGTGGGACCAATTCCTGCACTCCCACACTAGGGTAGTGGTGGGAGGTTACTCCTGGGAGGGAGATATAGTCACCTCTAGAGGGAGTCAAAGAGTTAGTTAGAGTTAGTGAGAGTTGGAGTGTGGAGCGAGTCGGGAGGTCTAACATGACAGCTGCAGGCTGATCCTGATTAAAGATGAAAGGGGATACTGAGAGAGGGTGCCTGAAACGTGAGCCTGGGCTCAAGAGAGAAAGGGGGAACCCCAGCGTGGAGCGACCATAATCCAGGGAGCTTCCCCAGTCCACCACAGGAACGCTGGAGCCAAAGACACGGTCAGAGTCCAGCTCTAAGGTCGTCAACATGCTGCTGTGGTCTGTTCACCGGCTGCAGCACCCTGCCACACGGAGCGGTCCACCTGCTTCTTCACTGCGAGGGAGGGGAGCCCCTAAAGCCCCTTCAAGGACTAAATGGGTCTGGACTAATCCTAGGTTGGGAAGAAAGGACACGGGTTCATCAACTAAGGCATTCCACGGGTACCTCCATACCACCTGGCATCCACTTGCAGCCACCCGTATAGCTACCTGTTTGTTTAACATCTTGCTGAGCTGTGGACATTGTATACTGCTGCTGTTTACAGAAAAGTACCCGAGAGAGTGACTTCGCCTCTGTGTCTTTGTGCCAACATCATCAACCTTTTTGCTTACAGCAATGCTGCCCCGGAGGACCAGCTCCACCTGTAGGGAGCTTTGCCATCCTTGCCACAATACCATTGCCCTCTGGAGGACTGTGGCAGTGCTGGTGACCCATCACCAGGTACTACAAATGCCATCACGAGACAACAAACTCTTTTCCTTGTACATAACCCCTTTTTGAAGTGTCACCCAGGCCACGGGCTCAGGCACCACCACCCGTGACATCCCCGTGAACCCCTCTATCAGGGTGACGTCAGTTCACGCAGCTTTGCTGTGATCTCGGATGAACTTTATCACATTACCCGGATCACACTCAGGTGTCAGTGTGAGCCTGCTACTTGCTGTGAACAGACGTGTCTGCTCACACGGATGTAGCAGAGCTGATCATGTTTGCCGAGGGACAGAATTGTGGATTATCATCAGAGGGTTTGTTTTTTGGTTAATAAAGATGGCAACCAGGGATGTCTTTGTATTTTATTCTAATTAAAAGTTTTTTTTTCTGTGTTGTGCATTTTTAATGTTTACTAGAGATTCATGATGGCTGGGTCTAACATTGGCCTGTCATTATGAATCTCGGGCTTGGTGCCAGCTGGTATTAAACAACTAGCATAAACCCCATTATTACTCAGTGTGGCAATGCCAACATGGCTGTAACAACCGCCCTCTGCAACAGCTGAGCTGCTGGTAAGGCAGCACCTCAAAAAACTCCGAGACCCTTTTCCCCCATACAGGGATTTGGAATTACAGCAGAGCCCAGGAGGTAGCTGCCTATATGTGAGCAGCACACTGGAGGAGGGAGGTTGCCAGGAAGGGACAAGACTAAGAGGTTAGGGAATAGACAAAATCAGGATCCAAAAGTGTAGTCAGAAGGCAGTGTCAAAAACCGGGAGGGCAGCAAAAGTACAAAATTGTCAGGCAATAGAAGGATCAAAATCCAGGCAAAGGTCAGAGTCAATATAATAGAGAACAAACTATATCACTGGGAAAACCAAGAATATATCTGGCGGTTTGCAGGACAGGCCCCAAGATATTTGAAGGATGTGGTTCACTCTATTAGGCTGGAGCTCACAGCCTGATGACCTCATCTGGACTGCCCCTACAACCAGGCCACATGGTGATGCATGACTGGTACCAACCATCCCACTTCTAATAGAAGAACGAAGCTGGCGCCTACAAGATGCCTCTGCAGGGGCCTCTCTCTTGTCACCATCATCACCCACAAGAGGAGCATGGCTATGCCCAGGGACAGAGGCAGGAACCAAAGGAGCAGGTCCTGATGAGGACATGGTCCCCTATCACCGGCACCAATAGCCGAAGGAATCCGGTGCCACCTACTGGCTGGTGCAGGGAAAACAGTCACCGAATCCGATGGCAACATGACAATGGCCAAGTAAAGTGCCTGAAAAGATGCTCCAAAAATTGAATCCTCGCGAGCTACCACCGGCTGTGATTTTCAGTATGGGGGACACAGAATGCTTGGGCCTTACTATGCTGAGAATCCCAGCCCCGAGCTGCCTAGTTTTACCTTGACTGGCAATCAAAAATAGGGCAAAGCCCACATATTTTTTTAATTACTTATTTAAATAATTTTAAAAAATAATGGGCTTCCCTGTATTTTGATTGCCAGCCAAGGTAAAGCCAGGCAGCTTGGGGTGGTAGACCATAGCTGTCCACTATATCGGCACTAAGAATTAAACATACAGCGAAACCCTACATCATTTTATTTTAATTTATTATTTCTACACTACTATGACATCAGTTAGTGAGTGAGGGGGAAACAGCCAATCACAGACGCTGTCACAGAGAGTAGACATCTGTGATTGGCTGCTGGAGTAACATGAAAACAGCCCATACATTGTAGCAACTACCTGTCACGTGTAGCCTGCGCTGTAGTCTTCTTCAACTGCTCTACCATGATTGAATGTGTTTATTCCTGTTGGTACTTGCAGGGTTAATGTCAGTAGTCTAGTTGATATCCATAGTATTAGCAGTCTGTGGCTCTTCAGGTTAAGATCGTCTTACTTGTGTGTCAGATGAAAGATGACACTGTTACCACTTCCCTATTCTTTAAATAATCCCATGGTTTGGGAATCGGACTTGACTCTAACTTGACCCCAGACAATGAACCCCATACAAGTAAATTTTTGACATGAATTTCTGGCTGTAACATGGTTGTAGTAATAACTAAGGGGCTTTCAATTGAATCAAAATGGGGGCAAAAGAAGGCCAATTGCCCTGCAAACAAATTAGATAGATAAATGACTTCACCCCTTCACGATCTTGGACATAATGTCCAAGATTACCTCCCTCCTTTTGGTGTGAGTTCACATGGTGAGCTCACATAACTGCCAGCACATGTCAGCTCATCTGATCAGCTGACATATGCAGCTAACAGGAGCAAGCAGATCAGCACTGTTAACCCTTTAGATTGCACTGTCAATCACTGACAGTGTGATCTAAATCATCGTGGGGGGAACCCATAAAATCCCCACCAGCATCGGCGGTCCCATGAAGCAATCACAGGGCCTCAATGCATTGTCATGACAGTGCGGGGTCCTGTGATGACCCCAGGTGCTGTTATGACTCACTTCCTGTAAGCAATACCAGAACGCTTACAGAAAGTGATAATTTCTCTTGTTCAGAGCCGTGCATCATCATGGCTGTGAACAAGTGAAGCGATTGGACTGTGTGGTGCTGAGGTGCCCTAAGGAACAAAGTAACATAAAGTAATAGTAAAAAAAGTTTTTAAAAATATGAAAAAAAAAACAAACTAAAAGTTCAAATCACCCAGTTTTGCCCCATTAAAAAAATAAAATGATATTAAAAAATACACATATTTGGTATCGCCACATTCAGAAATGCCCGATCTATCAAAATGTAAAATCAATTAATCAAATATGTAAACTGCGTAATGGAAAAAAAAAGTAAAAATTCCTAAGGCCAGGGTGACACGTGCCAATCCGCTATTTTAAGCCCTTAGAAAACCGGATCCATTTTATTTAGGGTGCCAAAAGTGCACCATGAGGTCCTGGACACTTTTTGGAATTTTTTTGGACTTAGTCATTTTTTCACCAAAAATGCATTTGCGTTAATGCATGGTGCCAACATGCACGATGCGTTAACTCATGCGTCTCCCATAGGGCTCCATGTTAAAAAAATTCATGCTTTTTTTAATGCACCCAAAAATGCTGCTAGCACACACAAACACACACACATGCATTAACACATATGCGTTTTTGGAGTTTGGCTAGGGTCACATTTACATTTTGACCCTAGCCTACCGGATTGCGCTTTAAACTTAGTACTTTTCCCAGCACCGCATAGTGTTACCGCTATGCGGTGCTGGATGACGCTGCCCCTAGTTACCTGATATTTACCTTCCCAACCAGTCACACAGGAAGCTGCTGGGAGTGTGCTTTACAGCACCGCACAGGCCTTCAGCGGCCACCAATGAGCGCAGACTATGCAAATAGGCGCGCGCATTCAAAACCTGGCGACGGAGACGGACAGTGCTTTTTTTGCAATGGTACAGTGTACCGGAAAATATGAGCTGGCGGAGGCTGGGGCAGGCTGCAGGAGGGAATGGGAGATCTCCTGCTCCCGCTCATATAATATGCATAGCCGTTCTCCATCACCGTGGTGCTGAAACCGCACCATGGTGATGGGCTGAAGGAGTGGCGCATATTATATGGTCCTGTGCCCCCCCTGTGATGGCACATGCCCCCCCTATGTTAGATATGGCCCCCATGCTGCTGCCATAGTAAAATAATAAACTCTATACTTACCTCCTGGCTCCTCCTCCAGGGCTGACTTCCGGTGTCTCTCCAGTCTCCCGGCTGCTGCTGTGATCGCACACAGAGATGATGTTACTCTCTGCCGATCACATGACCGCACGGAACCAGGAAGTGGAGGAGCTCTGCAGCAGCATCTCTGCCCGATCACAGCAGCACGGAGGGAGACCGGGAGATCAGCGCTGGAGGAGGGAAGAATAGAGAAGCATGGGCGCAATATCTAACACAGGGGGGCATGTGCCCTGCATAGGGGACGTGTGTCACGCATAGGGGACGTGTGCCACGCATAGGGGACGTGTGCCACACATAGGGGACGTGTGCCACGCATTGGGGATGTGTGACATTCATAATGGACGTGTGACATGCATAATGGACGTGTGACATGCATAATGGACGTGTGACATATATAAGGGATGTGTGCCATGCATAGGGGACGTGTGCCATGCATAGGGGATGTGTGCCATGCATAATGGACGTGTGCCATGCATAGGGGATATGTGTCATGCATAATGGACCTGTGCCATGCCTAGGGGACGTGTGCCATGCATAATGGACATGTGCCATGCATAGAGGACATGTGCCCTGTATAGGGGATGTGTGCCACGCATAGGGGACGTGTGCCATGCATAATGGACGTGTGCCATGCATAGGGGATGTGTGCCCTGTATAAGGGATGTGTGCCATGCATTGGGGATGTGTGCCATGCAAAATGGACATGTGCCATGCATAATGGACGTGTGCCATGCATAATGGCCGTGTGCCATGCATAATGGACGTGTGCCATGCATAATGGATGTGTGCAATGCATAATGAATGTGTGCCATGCATAATGGATGTGTGCCATGCATAATGGACGTGTGCCATGCATAATGGCCGTGTGCCATGCATAGGGGACGTGTGCCATGCATAATGGACGTGTGCAATGCATAATGGAGGTGTGCCATGCATAATGGAGGTGTGCCATGCATAATGGACGTGTGCCATGCATAGGGGACATGGGCCATGCATAGGGGACGTGTGCCACGCATAGGGGACGTGTGCCATGCACAGGGGACGTGTGCCAAGCATAGGGAACATGTGCCATGCATAGGCAGGGCCGCACTTTCCAATGGTCAATATGAGCCTTTAGGCTCAGGCGGTAAGGAGGCAGGGGAGCCGCGGAAGGGGGCGGCGCCTGCACCATGCAGCTGGCTCCCTGTGTGATGTGTGACGGCTGCATAAGGTAAAATAACCGGCGGCGGCTACCGACAGCACCCCCCCTTCGCGCTCCTCACCCGCGGCCGCGGACAGTAACCCCACCCCACCCACCTGTCGCCGGCGACAGCAATCCCCCCCCGCTCCTCACCTGCAGCCGCCGACAGCAACCCAATACCCCCGGTCCTCAACTAGGCTCAGGCGGCAGAGAGCCTTTCTGCACCCCTGTGCATAGGGGAAATTAATCTGAAATGCGTACCGGCAAATATGTTTTTTTACAAAAAAAGCACTGGCGACGTGGGATTGCCGTGACAGAGACGACAGCACTACACTCACATAGCGGGCGGGAAAGCCAACTTCACTGTTGACTTTCCCGTCCCGCTATTTGAAATAAACAGCGATGTGAAAACGACACACCAGCGATCCCGGCCAGGTCGTATCATTATCAGTATCGCTGGTGCGTCGTTATGTGTGATGGGGGTTCTATACTTACAGGACCTCTGATGATGTCACAATTATGGCCGGAACAAGATCACATGGTTGTGACATCACCAGAGGTC
This sequence comes from Allobates femoralis, assembly GCA_033576535.1. Taxonomy (NCBI): domain Eukaryota; kingdom Metazoa; phylum Chordata; class Amphibia; order Anura; family Aromobatidae; genus Allobates; species Allobates femoralis. The sequence continues at coordinate 211,288,580 of JARQOC010000006.1, forward strand.
CTTAAGGTAAATGCACATAGCACCAGGAGCCAGGTACTGCAGACCACTTACACCCACACATCCTACACTCACCCTGTACTCACACTAACCCACCACTCACAATTACCCTGCACTCACTCTGCCCTGCACTCACGTCACACTCTGTCCTGCACTCACGTCACACTCTGCCCTGCACTCACGTCACACTCTGTCCTGCACTCACGTCACACTCTGTCCTGCAATCACGTCACACTCTGTCCTGCACTCACGTCACACTCTGTCCTGCACTCACGTCACACTCTGTCCTGCACTCACGTGACACTTAGCCCTGCACCTATGTCACACTCACCTTGCACTCATCTCACACTTAGCCCTACACTCACCTTGCACTGACCTCACACTTAGCCCTACACTCACCTTGCACTCACCTCACACTTAGCCCTGCACTCACCTTGCTCTCACGTCACACTGTCTCTAACGCAAAACCCGCGTCGCTGATTGTTCGCGGCTGGCTGGGCACGACCAATCAGCGACGCGGGATTTCCAATACAGCGAAACAGGCACAGTCCACTCGGTTTCCCGGCCCCCCTCCGCTTGGTCTCCTGCCTGCTACTCACTCGCTCCACGCTCCCTCCTGGCCACTGCTCCATGCTACATCTGCCCGCTGCTCACCCCGCCATTCTTCTTCTTTTCGTGGGATGGACTCCAGAAATTCCAAGGCCGTGGGGGTGGGAGTGGAGCTACTAAAGGGGGCGTCATAATGGCCATCAACAAAGGCACGTTCACCACATCAGGGCTATGCACTTGGACACGCCTACTACGATGCCCCTGTTAACTCCGCCCCTTGAGGCCTTGGAATTGTTGACGTCTATGCTGGAGGAAGAAGAAGAAGACATGCTAGGGTGAGAGGCGGCTGGACAGAAGCCTGGAGCGGGTGAGAACTGAGGGGGCTACCGCTGCACACTCGCACAACCGCACCACCGTACACCCGCACTGCTGCACACCCACATATTCTAGAATACCCAATGCGTTAGAATCGGACCACCATCTAGTATGTTTATATTGATGGAAAAAACAAAAAAATTATGGCTGGGTGGTGAAGTGGTTAAAAGGGTTCTGCTACCATAGCAATCTTGGTTAGGTAGCAAGTAAATAAATAAACTAAAAATTTTTAGGTTATCTTACCGAGATGGATTTCACTTTCCCCATGTAGCAACAATTTTAATAAAAGCTCATCATAGAGCCTCTTTCCATGGTGGACCCTCACAGCTAAGAAACATTACAAAAATTAGTGTTCAAAGCACACACCCACGACTACCTCTATAGCTAGGAATAATGTTTCCATTTTTTGGTTTAATGGTACTGTTGCCATGATTAAAGGGGTTGTCCACTACTAGGACAACTCATTCAGATTATTTCCCCGAGTTAAAGAAAAAGACCCTGTACTCCCCTCTCATTCTGGTGTCGTTCCAGCAATGTCGGCTAACACAGTTTGGGACTCACGTGACATTGTGATGTCCCTCAAGCTACGTGTCCGATGACTGCCTGCTTCTGCCTATACACCTTCGGACCAACTGTGCCATCAACAGAAAGTGAGCAGCAGCAGCAGCGTCACTTCCTGTTGCTTAACTCCTTTGGTCTGAAGGTGTGGAGACAGAAGCTGGTGGTGATTGGACATGGGGCTCGCCTGATGTCACTATGTCACATGAGCCCCATACCATGATAAATGCCTGCCTGTTTTCAAAGTTCACCCACAGAACCAAAGTTTCAGATCCAGTAGCAGACACAACAGCTACTGCAGTTAAAAAGCTTGTAGTTGAAATTGTAACCTAGCTGGCAGTCGCTGAAAGGCTTGGAGTGCTCCCCCACAATTTTAACAATGACCCTACAATGCCTGAGTTCACCTGCACAACAGAAATGGAGAAACATTTTAAGACTGCCCCTACAGAGCCTGTAGTCTTAGTTAAGAGCTGCTGTATGAAGGGGCGCACACACTATATGCAGTGAAACTCAACATTTATTGAATATTAAAGAAGTGCCCAGAAAAACAAATCACTCAGGATAGGGAAGGGGTTAAGGAGAGACAAAAATAAAAATAATAAAACACGTTACAGAGTAACAATTTGACAAGCTGGTATCCCACCACTTGTGATTAAGTAACCACAGTCAGGACCTGACCAATAGGTCATGTGATATGGGATCATCAGAGCAGGGAGCTGATATTCATACAAGTGTGTGTTAGTGAGATGAGGGTGGGGAAGGACAAAGAGGAAAGAGCCAGACCCAGTAATAGGACCCCCAATGTGAATTTAGGGCCCTTGATAACAGTTAAACACATACAATGTTAGACATACAATATATTATGCAGTACAAGATAACACAGAGCCCTAGTAAAGATATTGGGAAAATGCTCAGTGAAATGTAATTTCCCGTCCCTACTCCAAAATATACCACATTTACGCTAGTATGGGTAGAGAAGATAGAATCATATAAGTCAAAGCTGGCAACAGGTCTTGTGGCCAGTAGTGAGAATGAGTCCCCAGTACTCCTACCTACTGTCACAAATCATATGGAAGGTACAGCAGGGAACAGGGGTTGTTCCCTGCGTGGTGGAGCACCAGCTGAGCTCAACGTGTGTCGCCAAAAAGGCTTCATCAGGAGCAAAGAAAAGCACCCCTCGCCCTCATCTTATACTTTAGTAGGTAAACATGTGATCCTCTCTTTCATCCCGCAGCCTCCCGGGGTCCAGCCACCGGATCACGTGATGTTGGGGCCAACAGGTCACTTCCGCAATAGCGTGGTGCAGAACAGAGGCAGATGAGGAGGATTGGCTGAACTAAGGGTCAGTCCAGTATCATGCCGCCCAGACCTGTGGCATCACTTGTTGATGGTCTGGGGGCATGTTACAATGTTTATGCTTATCGTCTGTCGTGGAACCCACACCACACTACAGCAGCAGATGCGTACTGGCTCGGCTGGTTGTCCCAGTAGCTGGAGGGATACAGAAAAGAGTAGTAGGGCCCTCCAAAACAGGCTGCTTATCTGTTTTGGTATCTCTAACCTTGTATTTGCAAGTAAAAGAAATGACCGTTTATGGAGTAAAAGGGTGATGCAATGTGCACCATAATCATGACATGGCCAGGTGAAAGACACCTCAATTCGGGGTTGTCACGGATGAGAACCTCTCAAATTTGACTGAGCATTTCCCCAATATCTCTACTAGGGCTCTGTGTTATCTTGTACTGCATAATATATTGTATGTCTAACATTGTATGTGTTTAATGGGTATCAAGGGCCCTAAATTCACATTGGGGGTCCCATTACTGGGTCCGGCTCTTTCCTCTTCGTCCTTCCCCACCCTCACCCCACTAACCCACCCTTAAATGAGTATCAGCTCCGTGCTCTGACCATCCCATATCACATGACCTATCGGTCAAGTCCTGACTGTGGTTACTTAATCACTAGTGTTGTGATACCAGCTTGTCAAATTGTTATTCTGTAACCTGTTTTAATTGTTTTTATTTTTGTCTCTCCATAACCCTTCCCTATCCTGAGTGATTTGTTTTTCTGGGCACTTCTTTAATATTCAATAAAAGTTGAGTTTCACTGCATATAGTGTGTGCGCCCCTTCATATAGCAGCTCTTTTCTCCCAGATAATGTTGTCCACTAGTGCTGTGGCAGCACCTCTCCCCAGTATAAGCTGTTGCACCCATTGTCTAGTTTGCTCTGTTGTCTTAGTTAACTCACAGATCAACCAGAACCACATTATACTTAGTTTGAATAAACCCGAAAACCAAAAAAAGTGTCTTGAACCAGGAGGTAGAGGTCAAAATGGAGAAGGAGGTGGATGTGATGGCGTAGGTGGATGAGGTAGCCAAAGTTATTTTTAATAATAATTTATTTTTTTAGTTTAATTTTGGGGTTAGGTCACCAAAGCTTTAGAATTGCACATAGAGTATAGCAATGATTCTGTGGGGCTGGTCTAATTTTCTAGTCAGCCCACGGTATGGACAAATCCTGTGTAATGCACGGCCAGGTCATTGTAATGAATGTGAGCTGTCCCACTCAGCCAGGATTGCCAGTTCCCCCCAGATTACTAGCCTTTTTTCCCTGTTGACCCTCACAGGCAAGGTTGGCCACAGATCCACCACAGACCACCCAATTTTAAAAAAGGCCCCTGATCAACCTCTTGACTCCGTTGGCACCTGCGCAGAAAGCATCACTGCGCCTGTTCACTCTTCCCTCCGCCTCCTTCAGTGATGTTATCTGCTCAGGCGCCAGATTCCCAGCCCCGCAATGTGAAAACAGCATAACACACTACTGTGTCGGGATCTGGTGCTTGCACTATACGCAGGTGCAATCTGGGGACGTCATGTAACCTATGATGTCGGGCATAGCGAATGGAGCATGCCCGAGAACTAACTAATCTGGGCAGGCACCAATGATGTCAGGAGGAGGAGAGAAGGCGGTCCCCAGAGAACAGAGGAGAATGACTAACAGCAGCAAGGCGTTCAGGTACTGTGGAGAGAGCGTACCTCTCGGACATTTCACAAAATGCAGCATAAACGCTGCTAAAGGTGGTTCTTTTAGTTTAATAGGCCCTGGGGAGGTTGACAGGTTCCCTTTAAGAACACTTAACACACCTAAGCATTACTTAGTATCAAAATATAACTAAAAGATCTGTTATAATAGTGCACAGTTGAGTCAACTGTGACACAATTACATGCTGGACATATCAGTGGTGCAACCTGTGCAGCCGCACAGGGGCCCATGGAGTAAGGATGCCCATTTTCACCTCAAAAGCAGGTGGAATTGTCCATTATGATGAGTTATGGTGCTGAAAAAGACCCATATACTGTTCTGTCTGTGCCTGCCAGTGATCACGTAGGTCATCATCTTTACTATAGAAGTGTGCAGTAGACCTACTCATAAAAGAGGTATGCCATCACAACATAAAGCTTTTCTCATGTGAATTTGCTCCTCACCTTTAACAAATTAAAGGGACACTGTCAGGTAATTTTTTGTAGTATGATGCTAACAGTACCTTTGATTAGTGCCTGGGCAGACCTTTTAAAAACATGTAAAATCATTATTGTACCGTTTGTAGTTTCCATGCTATCATCATCTTCACACCCTGAAGGGAGGTGGTACATTAATCCTCTCCATTATAAAAACCAGGAACAGTTCGGCTGATGTATAAGTGTTAATTAAATATCCACACCCATCCAAGCTTCTGTTCACTCCCTCCCCTCTCTGCTCTGATCTAGGAGGGGGAAGGCGTTTTGTCCTGCACTCTGCTATCTGTAAGATTTCTATTATATAAAGGATAGTTTTCCTGCAGACATGTAATGTGTGTATCTGCTGAGCAAATTATCAAATGTTCTTATAATCACATAGAAATATCTCAGACTGCACACACTCCACATGTCTCAGATGACATGAAGAGCTCGAAGATCACTCCTCCTCCCCATCCCTTCTCTGTCTGCAGTGAATGAGTCACACAACACACAGATAACAGGACAGTGTAATGAAGCATGAATATTCATTTCTTTGGGGAGTGGGCAGCAGAGAGATCACTGTGATTGACAGAGGGAATTAATCTTTTATTTTGAAGTTTACAGAAGATAGGAGGGAAGTATAAATAATGGAAATACATGAATATAGAGAGCTTAGAGAAAGGAATTAAAAAATGATAGCCGTTACATATGGATTTTTGGCCTGACAGATTTCCTTTAATGTAACATGAGTAGCTGTGGTTAATTTAGCAGAAAGCTTTACATGTACACCTACACTGAAATACAAGATGTTGCATCTCTCTTACATAAAAGTTCACTTCATGACACAGCCACAAGGTCTTGGATGATATTGTTAAATAATATAGGGAAACAGCCTCCTTGAGCCCTCTGCCCCTGTATTCTGTTTATTGATGCAGTATCAGGAGCTAGGACTCCACTGCTCACACTTATTGGTCTTTCTAGAAGAAGCAATATTAATATTATATTCTGGTAACCCACTTAAAAGTTTCTTTACAATTCTGAAATCTTTTTTTTTTCTTGCATAAGTATTTAAATTAAATAATAAATACAAACAGTGTAATGAAATATATCAAAAAATGACACAAACCTGAGCTTCTGCAAAGGTCTTTGGACATGAGATAATACGATAGGAGCAGGTTCCTTTACTAGGACACTCATTACCAAGTTTGGTTCCACACTTTAGTGCCACACTATTTGCATCCAAGGAAACATTCTGGCATTTTTTCATCTGGCAGTCACCTAGAGGAGTATGTTTAGCAATCTCTGATGGATCACAATTTTCCTTTTTGATGCCTGGAACAGGTTGCCTTTGTTGATGATCCTTGGGACAATCATCTATAGAAGATAGTGGATGAAATCTAAACATACATATTGCAGCATTTCCAATTATATTAAGTATCAGTTATAAGTGGATTTGGGGGAATATATTTATCCTTACTTAAATGGAATCTGTCACCACATTTGACCTACCTAAACTATTAATAATGGGCATACAGGTAATAGGCCAGGGTCACACATGGAAGCCGTTTTTTCCTAGAATCCGTTTTTGGGATCTTTTAAGGCATTTTTTTTCAAAGTCGAAAAACACATCTGCGTTAACGCATATGTCACTGCGTTTTTCAAAAACGCATGCATTTTTGTTCAGCATCCCAAAAAACACTGCTAGCATCGTTTGGGTGCAGTAAAAAAACGCATGCTTTTTTTAACATGGGGCCCTTGGGAAATGCATGCGTTAAAGCATGGTACATATAGGCACCATGCATTAACTCATGTGCGTTTTTGATGAAAATAATGACAAAGTCCAAAAAATGTCCAGGAGGTCAGGAGACACTATTGGCACCCTACATATAACGGATCCGTTTTTCTAAAGCCTCAAAAAAGCGGATTGCTATGTGTTACCCCAGCCATACACTGCTGAAAATAGTCCTTTCTTCTCTGCTACATCAGATGCCTTGTGGAGAAATCATCTCATCACTTTATGTAAAAGACCTCTTCCAGGATATGAAGAGCATTTTGCCTGGAAGATAACTCTGCCTCCAAAGCTTACTTTAAAGGGAACCCGTCAGCTCATTTTAGCCCCCTATCCTACCACTACCCGTCCTTGCACTTTGCTAGTTCAACCCTAACCATCCCTCTCTGAGCTAAAACTGCTACTATACAGCTTTAGAAAAACGATTTAATAACTTACATATTCCTATGATAATGAGGGCTCCGGTCTAAGGCATAGACTGAGATGGGCGGTCTCTATTCTGCCCCCTCGCAGGCTCTTAGCATGCCCCATTGGGCGTAATCATTCCTTCTCCTATGTGTCCCCTATTTTGAAATTCTCACCTCCTCCTCATAGTATGACGCGAAACGGATGTCAGTTCCGGTCCGGTGCATTTTGTAGGCTTATCAGGTGTATGGCCCGGCTTCAATATGCACACTGTGCATACGCCAGAGCCGGACCGTACAGCCCATACACCTGCACACTGTGACAGAACAGAACTGACATCTAGCTGCACGTCATACTATGAGGAGGAGGCAGGAATTTCAAAATAGGGGGCGCATAGGAGAAGGAATAATGATGCCCAGTGGGGCATGCTAAGAGCCTTCGAGGGGGAGACTGCCCATGAGATCCAGAGACTGCCCATGTCAGTTTACGCCATATAGACTGGAGCCCTCATAATCATAGGAATATGTAAGTCATTAAATCATTTTTCTAAATCTTTATAGTGCAGTTTTAGCTTGGAGAGGGATGGTTAGGGATGAGCTAGGAAGGTGCAGGGACAGGTAGTGATAGGATAGGGGTAAAACGAGCTGGCAGGTTCCCTTTAACTATAAGGCTATGTGCCCACACTGTGTATTTGCTGTGACATTTTCTGAAGAATAACCAAAAATATCACGTATTTGTTATACTGCTATTTTTATTGCACATATATTCTTTAATCATGTCAATGGCTGGAAGGGCTGAAAAACACACCAAAATATGGAAAACAATTGACATGCTGCAGATTTTTCTGTATCAAAATCTGCACCAATTATGCAAGGTGAAAAAATGCAACGTGAGCCAATTATGCAAGGTAAAAAAATGCAATGTGAGCACTTGTGAACGCTCAGATTTTGCTGGCTTCAGGATATACATGCAGATTTTGATGCAGATTTCTTAAAATATGCAGCAAAAAATTCAGCAAAAAACACAGCATGGGAATAAGGCCTAAGAGGGTGTTACCAGCTTATTTAAATAAAACAGTGTGTTACCAGAGTGATGTCATAATGACGAGCAATGTTGTTGCTGGAAACTGTGTATTTTGTTGTACGTTTTCATATTTTGTATAATTCTTTCTCCTTTTTTATGAAGTTTCAGTAAAGCCATGCTTTATTTACTTTATCTGCCCTGTGGATGCTGGATTATTTCCTCTATGTTTGATTGAGTTACTACCTGGAAGTCGGTCCTGAGTCTCCAGGTACCACACGCTAATTACGCTCGTGTCTGGTGAGCTGACTATTACTCTCTTTTTTCTCTAATATTACCAGTGTGATGTATGATGCCCACTCTCAGCTCTCCTGATCTCACTGCAGAGTTCTGTCTGACATTTCTCAGCTTCACTTTCGATCTCACAGGCAGACAGGGTTGCAATATTATTGCAATGCTGCAGAGTTAGGCTAGGTTCACACTTGGCATGCGTTTTTTAAGGTGATTTTTGGCACCCTGCGTTTTTGCTGATAGGTGTGGGGCACCCTTAAAAAAACGCATGCAAAAACGCATGCAAAAACGCATGTGCCATTTAGTGCCATATAAAAACACATTCGTTTCCCATAGGGCCCCATGTTAAAAAAACACATGCGTTTTTAAAAAAGCATCAAAAAATGCTGCTTGCAGTATTTTTTGGTGCAGAGCCAAGAACGCATCCTAAAAACGCATGGTACATTCAGACATGCGTTTTACTATTGGGGCATGTGTTTTTTGCATGGGGGCCTATGGATGCATTTTTGCATGCGTTTTCAGAAAACGCAAGTCTCAAAAACGCATGTAAAAATCTGCAAGTGTGACCCTAGCCTTAGAGAGCTGCAAAATATATGTTTGCAAGAAGACAAGTTTCATTTTTCCTGATCTTTGTTAGTTGCTTATCTCTTTCAAACAAGTACTGGGGGCAGAGGCACAAGTATCTTCCAGGCAGCATCCTCCACATAGCCTGGAACAGCTCATTTATATAAAGTGATAAAAGATGATTTATTAACAACAATGCGTCTGATATGAGGCAGACAGGTAGGACTTTTTCAGCATTCTATAACATTTATGCTCATATTAATAGTTTATATAGGTCAGATAGGTAATTTCCTCTCTACTGACATCCCCACCATCATTATGGGCAATTTCAATATCCCCATTGACACTGCCCACCCAACCACCTCTCAACTTCTTTCCCTGACCTCCTCCTTTGGGCTCTCTCAACGGTCCTCTTCTACCACCCACAAAGATGGCCACACACTGGATCTCATCTTTACCCATTTTTGCTCCCTTACTAACCTCACAAACTCAACCTTCCACCTGTCTGACCACAATCTGCTGACTTTCTCCTCCCTCACTTCCCCTACTACACCACCTCCTCTCTGCAAACTTGATCATCCCCGCAGAAGCTTAAAATACATTGATCTACAATCACTCTCAGAATCCCTTCTCCCTCTCGCCAACATAACATCTATACGTGACACACAGACACTGCCACCACCCTCTACAACACCACATTAACCAATGCCCTCAACCTAGCCGCCCCCTTTACATACCACGCTCCACACACTAACAGGCAACCCTGGCACACCACCCTCACTAAAGACCTGAGATGGGCATCCAGGGTTGCCGAGAGGCGATGGAAAAAATGACGTTCCACTGAGCACTTTGCGCTGTTCAAACAGTCCCTCATCACCTTCAAGACTTCACTTACTGCCGCCAAACAAACCTTCTTCTCATCCCTAATAACCTCCCTGTCCCGCAATCCCAAACAACTTTTCAAAACCTTCAATTCCTTTCTCCGCCCGCCAGCCCCCCCTCCCTCTCACCTTATCTCTGCAGAAGACTTTGCCTCCTTCTTCATAGAAAAGATTGACAGAATCAGAGACAGCTTTGATCCACTGTCCCCACAGCCTCCCCTTCACCTATACTGCCCTCTCCTTCCATCAACTGCTTCCCCCCATAACCGAAGACCAGCTCTCCTCTCTCCTGTCAAAATCACACCTCACCACCAGCGCCCACCACACCGCTCCCAACTCACCTCATTCCCAACCTCACCTCCGTTATCATCCCAGCCCTAACTCATCTTTTCAACCTATCACTTACCACTGGCACCTTCCCCTCAGCCTTCAAACACGCCTTGATCACACCCATCCTCAAAAAACCCTCCCTCAACTCCACAACTGTCTCCAACTACCGCCCTATATCTCTCCTCCCTTTCGCCTCTAAACTACTTGAATAGCATGTCCACTCTGAGCTGTCCTCTCACCTCTCCTCCTGCTCCCTCTTTGATCGCCTGCAATCTGGCTTCCGACCCCTCCACTCCACTGAAACAGCCCTGACCAAAGTCACCAACAACCTACTGACTGCCAAAAGCAAGCGCCACTACTCTGTCCTCCTCCTCCTCGACCTGTCCGCCGCCTTCGACACTGTTGACCACTCCCTTCTACTTCAGATCCTGGAATCTCTTGGCATCACAGACCTTGCCCTCTCTTGGATCTCCTCGTACTTAACGGACCGGACCTTCAGTGTCACCCACTCCCACACATCCTCCTCGCCCTACCCCCTATCTGTCAGGGTCCCCCAGGGCTCAGTTCTTGAACTGTTACTGTTATCAATCTACACTCTTGGCCTAGGGCAACTCAATGAGTCCAATGACCTCCAGTACCACCACTATGCCGACGACACCCAACTCTACCTGTCTGGTCCTGACATCGCCTCCCTTCAATCCAAAATTCTACACTGCCTGTCCGCCATCTCATCCTTCTTCTCTGCTCACTTCCTTAAGCTGAATATGGACAAAACCGAGTTCATAGTCTTCCCCCCAAGACGCTTGCCCTCACTATCTGACCTATCCATTGTCGTCAACGACTGCTCTCTCTCCCCAGTCCCCCATGCCAAGTACCTTGGGGTTATCCTAGACATCCTTCCATCTCCTTCAAGCCCCACATCCAGGCCCTCGCCACCTCCTGTCGACTCCAGCTCAAAAACATCTATAGGATCCGCACTTTCCTTGACTACGACACTGCTAAAACCCTTATTCACGCTCTCATCATTACCCGCCTCGACTACGGCAACCTCCTGCTCACTGGCCTCCCTAATACCTCTCTTGCATCTCTCCAATCTATCTTGAACTCCGCTGCCCGCCTAATCCATCTGTCTCCCCGCTACTCCCCTGTCTCCCCCCTCTGCCAAGCCCTTCACTGGCTCCCTACTTCCCAGAGATCCCGGTTTAAAACATTAACCATGACATACAAAGCCAATCACAACCTGTCCCCTCCATACATCTCTGACATGGTCTCCCGATAACTACCCTTACGCAACCTGCGATTCTCCCAAGAGCTCATCCTCTACTCCCCACTCAAATCCTCTTCGCAAAGCCGCATACAGGATTTCTCCCATGCTTCACCCATACTCTGGAACTCACTGCCCCAACACATCAGACATTCTCCTACCCTGGGAACCTTCAAAAGAAGCCTGAAGACCCACCTCTTCGGCCAAGCCTACCACCTGCAATAAAACCCGGTCCACCACACGGCCTCATGGCTGGAACTTCCCCCTCCCACTGTATCCCCACCCGCCCCGATACAGTGGGACCGAATTGTCCACATTTATTGTTACTTGTATTGTTATTATGTTACTTGTCCTAGTCTGCCCCTTTTAGCATGTAAAGTGCCATGGAATATAATGGCGCTATATAAATAAATAATAATAATAATAATAGTGTGGTGAAAGAACCCATCTGTATATACTGTGTAACTGTGTTTTTCCAAAAATAGACCCTTCCCCAAAAATTAGCCCTAGCAGGGTTTTTCGGCATTTTTGCAGTAAGCTTGAAATATAAGCCTTAGGCTAGTGTCACACTTGGGAGCCTGCATCCAGTAACTGGATGCATTACTGGATCCAGTTTTTCCCCTTGTCTGTTTGGAAGCATTTTTACCAGATCAGGTACCTGATGGTACCTATACTGTATGTACCATCAGGTACTGGATCAGGTTTTAATAGGGTCCCATGTTAAAAAAACTGATCAGGTTTTGCTAAAAGGCCAAAAAATGTTGCAGACCCTATTAAAACCTGACTTCTCAAAAACTGGATCCAGTAGACAGACTGCACTTTGGCAAACAATTGTTAACATTGGAGTCTATGGGTCAGGTACCTGATCAGGTTTTCAGGATGAAAAACTGGATCCAGTAACTGGATTGCAAACGCAAGTGTGACCCTAGCCTTACTCCAAAATAAGCCCTAGTTGTGAACTATGCTGGGCCTGGAGCTGTGGGGGGCAGAGGTGGTAGAGTGGGTACTGCAGGCAGAAACAGGCTGGAGGAGGCTAGAGCAGGTTGGAGCTGCGGCCTGTGGTCACATGGGCCCACTCATTAGGCTCATGTAATATTCACTGCATCCCTCTATCCATCCCCTCAGGGATGAGGCCGGCACTGAGACATGGGCAGGGGGGCGCATATTATATAAGCCTAAGTATACTCACTCTCCCATCCTGGATATGACCACCCTGTTACACTGTATGGCCCACCTGCTGGTGCCCACACAAAAATAATAAAGATTGTTAACTCAACTCTTCGTAGCTCCCTGCTCCCTGCATCATCCATGTTCCTGTCAATACCCGGCATCAAATCATGTGACCGGCATAGCACGATGACATCATCACTGTGCTCCCTGGTAACGTGATCCAATGGAGGAAGATGGTGATGCCGGGAGCAGGGAGCTACTGAGAGGTGAGTTATCAACTTTTATTATTTTTGTGTGTGTGCCAGCAGGGGTCCATTGAGTGTGACTGAAGGGCCATATATAGTATGGGGGGCCATGTGCAGGATGGGGGGCCATATATACCAGGAGGATGGGGGTCATATATACCATTGGGATGGGACTAATGTATACCATGGGGATTGGGGCTCATATATAAAAATGGGGATAGGGGCTCATATATACCATGAGGATGGGGGATCATATATACCATGAGGATGGGGATCATATATACCAGAAGGATGGGGGACCATATATACCAGAAGGATGGGGGATCATATATATATACCGCCAGTGTAATATAGCCACAATCCTGGTATATTTGGCCCTTATCCTGGAATATATGTCCCCAATTTGTGTGAACGATTTTCCCGGCCCAAAATAAGCCCTACCCCAAAAGTAAGCCCTATTCTTTTTTCTGGAGGTCAAAAGAAAATAAAACAGTGTCTTTTTTTTTTTGGAAAAACGCAGTATCAACGTTTTATACCAGGGTTATGAACATACACGTTGTGTAATGTGAGACAAATAAAACAAATTATATTTGATAGTTGTTTGTCAAATTTCCTTTCCTTTGGCTAATAGGTATCTCTTTATAGGGAAATAAAATATAAGCAAAAAGAAAGATTACAGTAAATGACTCAAGTCAAGAAAGTTCAGATGATTTAAGTTGCATAATATATATATATTCTAAGGTAACATATTTTGATAACTTTGTTATGTTCGTCTGGTAAATAGGACAATAACATGTGGTTTCAATCACATAGTGAGAAAGAAAAAATTCAGCTGGATCTCCCTCCAGTACTTTTTCTTTGATTTAATTTCATCCGAGTTTGACAGACGAGACTCGGAACAGGCTGGAGCAGTGACCCTGAACGGCCTCTCCCTCTCAGGATGGGGAATGTGATGCTGCATAGAAACATAAGCAGCTGTCATTCCCCGTCCAGAGAGAGAGAAGCCGTTCAGGGTCACTGCTCCAGCCTGTTCCGAGTCTCGTCTGTCAAACTCGGATGTAACTAGGAGAGTGTGTCCGAGCCCTTAGGCTATGTTCACATACTTCATTGTCACTGCATTTTTTTCTATAGCCAAAACCTGCACCCTTGGCGGAAACATGTTGCATTTAAAATGCTATTTTTTGGGCATTTTCATGGCGTTTTTACTGCCTTTTTGTTTTGGTTATTTTTCAGCATTTTTTAATGTGTCATTTGTTAATATTACATGTTCAATAAAGTTAGTATTATTCATCAAAAGCACTTCAAAAATCGGCAACTATTTGTTGCAGGTATTCTAGCATATTTTCACTTTTTTCATTGCTTTCAGTGGGAGAAATAGAATTTAAAAATCAAAAACAAGCCTGAGCATATTTATGAAAGCTCATAACTGTTGCTGGAACTACAAAGTAAAAAGCAACTTTGAATTAGTGTTAAAAAATACACAACCCCCCCCCCAAAAAAAACGCTGCACACTTACAGTTTATATTTAAATTAATACTCATTTTTTTTTTCAATTTAGAAATTTACTAGACAAAGAGCCTAAAAGTGAAGTAAAGGGAATTAAATTCTGCTGGAAGTTAAGAGAATATGTAAAAAATATTCACTTGTTTAAGGGTTTTACAGAATTACCGACATAGAAAATAAAATAAATAAGCAATTATTAAAGTTAAGGTCACTCACCGCACTTTTCAGCAAAAATCGTGCCCACTAGAAGCAGGAACAGAAGACGCAACATCTCTGAAAGAAAAGACAAAATATTCAATTCAAAACTTTCTCTTCTGTATTTGAGATCTTCATATAAACTTGGCTGATTTACCGTAGTCCTTTGTAATTTGTCTCTAAATGTTCTGGTCTTTGTTCAGATCATTTCTATTTTTGTTTCCTTTTATAGATGAATTTTAGGAAGTTGCAGTCTTAGTGTGTTACATTATGCCAAATTTACAGTTAAACTTAAATGTTGCACAAGATAGAGATAATATAATCTCTAGTTACACTCTTATTGATTATGCAAGTGAAAGAACTTGTAAACTATAGGCTAAGCGCTAACCCCTTGATTATGGCTATGAGCAAAAGAGTCTACACAGAAGGTTGTAGTTGACCCTTCCTCGGGATGTTTATTAAAATGCTGAGTTATGCAACATGTGCAATCAAACATATTGCTATACAGTAGAAATTATATTTAAAATCAGGTATTAGAACCTTATAGTGGAAAGTTAAGTCAACATAACTAAAAGATATACAGAATCAAAGTACAAATTGGGGTAAAAAATTAATCAAGATAGGGCCACTTTCATATATTTTAGTGGTCTGCAATACTCTTCTATAATGATTTTGTTGGATAAAGTCCCATACGAGGGATCTTTAAACAAGGCTGCTGGTCAGTATAAACATAGAAACCGTGGAAAATTATGAAGAATTTGTAAAATTATGAAAAATTATGAAAAATTGTGAAAATCATGAAAACGTATTATAGAAAACTCTAGTCTTGCATGATGTACTCATTAGATCTTATATGGGTAGCTTCTCGACTTAATGTCTCTGGTGGTGCTCCTGGGGTTTGTTTCCTGGCTCCTTATATAGTCCCTCCAATTAGTCATCCAATATATGTTTTTTCAGTCTGTGGTGGGAGTTTTTGGTGGACCTATAATGGGAATTGGTGTTTGTAACTTGTATGTTGTTCCCAGCTTTCAGATGCACATCTTTAGTTGGGTAATATGCTCTTACCCTCTATGGGTGGTGTTTGTGTGTTAACAGTCAATTTAGTAATGGTGGCTTCTATTCAGAGTGCATCTTCTTGGTGAAAACTGTGGCTGGAAAAATAATTATGATAGACTAGATGGTGGCCCGATTCTAACGCATTGGGTATTCTAGAATATTTGGGTGTGCGGCAGTGCGGGTGTACGGCGGTGCGGTTGTGCGAATGTGCAGCAGTGGCCCCCTCAGTTCTCACCCGCTCCAGGCTTCTGTCCAGCCGCCTCTCATCCTAGCATGTCTTCTTCTTCTTCCTCCAACCTAGACGTCAACAATTCCAAGGCCTCAGGGGGCGGGGTTAACAGGGGGCATCATAGTAGGCATGTCCAAGCGCATAGCCCTGATGTGGTGGGTGTGCCCTTGTTCACGGCCATTACGACGCCCCCTTAGGTAGCTCCACCCCCACCCGCCCGCGGCCTTTGAATTTCTGGAGTCTATGCCACGAAAAGAAGAACAAGAATGGCGGGGTGAGCGGCGGGCAGATGGAGCATGGAGCGGCGGCCAGGAGGGCGTGTGGAGCGGGTGAGCAGTGGGCAGGAGACCAAGCGGAAGGGGGCCAGGAGACCGGGCGGACTGTGCCTATTTCGTTGTATTGGAAATCCTGGTCGCGCCCAGCCAGCCGCGAACAATCAGTGACGCTGGTTTTGCGTTAGAGACAGTGTGACGTGAGTGCAAGGTGAGTGTAGGGCTAATTGTGAGGTCAGTGCAAGGTGAGTGTAGGGCTAATTGTGAGGTCAGTGCAATGTGAGTGTAGGGCTAATTGTGAGGTGAGCGCAAGGTGAGTGTGACGTGAGTGCAGGACAGAGTGTGACGTGAGTGCAGGGCAGAGTGTGACGCGAGTACAAGGTGAGTGCAGGGCTAAGTGTGAGGTGAGTGCAAGGTGAGTGTAGGGCTAATTGTGAGGTCAGTGCAATGTGAGTGTAGGGCTAATTGTGAGGTGAGTGCAAGGTGAGTGTGACGTGAGTGCAGGACAGAGTGTGATGTGAGTGCAGGGCAGAGTGTGACACGAGTGCAAGGTGAGTGCAGGGCTAAGTGTGAGGTGAGTGCAAGGTGAGTGTAGGGCTAATTGTGAGGTCAGTGCAATGTGAGTGTAGGGCTAATTGCGAGGTGAGTGCAAGGTGAGTGTGATGTGAGTGCAGGACAGAGTGTGACGTGAGTGCAGGACAGAGTGTGACGTGAGTGCAGGGCAGAGTGTCATGTGAGTGCAAGGCAGAGTGTGACGTGAGTGCAGGGCAGAGTGTGATGTGAGTGCAGGGCAGAGTGTGACGTGAGTGCAGGGTAAGTGTGAGTGGTGGGTGAGTGTGAGTACAGGGTGAGTATAGGGTGTGTGGGTGTAAGTGGTCGGCAGTATCTGGCTCCTGGTGCTGTGTGCATTTAGCTTAAGGATCTCTGGTGATGTCACAGCCATGTGATCTTGCTCTGGCCATGATTGTGATATCATCAGAGGCTGTTCATTTCAAATAGCGGAATGGGAAAGCCGACAGTGAATACGGCTTTCCCGTCTGCTATGTGAGTGTAGCGCTGTCGTCTCTGTCACAGCAATCCCGCGTCACTGATGCGTCGCCGTGCTTTTTTTGTAAAAAACATATTTGCCAGTACGCATTTCAGATTAATCTCCCCTATGCACAGGGGTGCAGAAAGGCTCACTGCCGCCAGAGCCTAGGTGAGGAGCGAGGGGGGTGGGGTTGCTGTCAGTGGCCGCAGGTTGGTGGGGTGGGGTTGCTGTCGGCAGCCGCGGGTGAGGAGCGGGGAGGGGGGGTGCTGTCGGTAGCCGCTGCTGGTGACTTTACCTTATGCAGCCAGCGCACATCACACAGGGAGCCGGCTGCATGGTGCAGGCGCTGCCCCCTTCCGCGGCTCCCCCTGCCTCCTTGCCGCCTGAGCCTAAAGGCTCATATTGACCATTGGACATTGCGGCCCTGCCTATGCATGGCACACATCCCCTATGCATGGCACACATCCCCTATACATGGCACACGTCCCCTATGCATAGCACACGTCCCCAATGCATGGCACACATCCATTATGCATTGCACACATCCATTATGCATGGCACACATACATTATGCATGGCACATGTCCATTATGCATGGCACACGTCCATTATGCATGGTACAAGTCCCCTATGCATAGCACAACTCCCCTATACAGGGCACACGTCCCCTATGCATGGCACATGTCCATTATGCATGAGACACATCCCCTATGCATGGCACATGTCCCCTATGCATGGCACACGTCCATTATGCATGGCACACATCCCCTATGCATGGCACATGCCCCTATGTGTGGCACACATCCCCTAGGCATGGCACACGTCCCCCATGCATTGCACAGATCCATTATGCATGGCACACGTCCCCTATGCAAGGCACACGTCCCCTATGCATGACACATGTCCCCTATGCATGGCACACGTCCCCTATGCATGACACACGTCCCCTATGCATAGCACACATCCCCTATGCATGGCACACATCTCCTATCCATGTCACACATCCATTATGCATGGCACATCCCCTATGCGTGGACACGTCCCCTATGCGTGGCACACATCCCCTATGCATGTCACACATCCATTATGCATGGCACACATCCTCTATGCATGACACATGTCCCTGATGCGTGGCACACGTCCCCTATGTGTGAGGAGTGGAGGGGGTGGGGTTGCTGTCAGTAGCCGCAGGTGGGTGGGGTGGGGTTGCTGTCGGCAGCCGCGGGTGAGGAGCGGGGAGGGGGGGTGCTGTCGGTAGCCGCCGCTGGTGACTTTACCTTATGCAGCCAGCGCACATCACACAGGGAGCCGGCTGCATGGTGCAGGCGCCGCCCCCTTCCGCGGCTCCCCCTGCCTCCTTGCCGCCTGAGCCTAAAGGCTCATATTGACCATTGGACAGTGCGGCCCTGCCTATGCATGGCACACATCCCCTATGCATGGCACACATCCCCTATGCATGGCACACATCCCCTATGCATAGCACACGTCCCCAATGCATGGCACACATCCATTATGCATTGCACACATCCATTATGCATGGCACACATACATTATGCATGGCACACGTCCATTATGCATGGCACACGTCCGTTATGCATGGTACAAGTCCCCTATGCATAGCACAACTCCCCTATACAGGGCACACGTCCCCTATGCATGGCCCATGTCCATTATGCATGAGACACATCCCCTATGCATGGCACATGTCCCCTATGCATGGCACACGTCCATTATGCATGGCAAACATCCCCTATGCATGGCACATGCCCCTATGTGTGGCACACATCCCCTAGGCATGGCACACGTCCCCTATGCATGGCACAGATCCATTATGCATGGCACACATCCCCTATGCAAGGTACACGTCCCCTATGCATGACACGTCCCCTATGTATGGCACACGTCCCCTATGCATGACACACGTCCCCTATGCATAGCACACATCCCCTATGCATGGAACACATCTCTTATGCATGTCACACATCCATTATGCTTGGCACACGTCCCCTATGCGTGGCACACGTCCCCTATGCGTGGCACACATCCCCTATGCATGTCACACATCCATTATGCATGGCACACATCCTCTATGCGTGGCACACATCCCCGATGCGTGGCACACGTCCCCTATGCGTGAGGAGTGGGGGGGGGTTACTGTCAGTGGCCGCAGGAGGGTGGGGTTGCTATCGGCAGCCGGGGGGGAGGAGCGGGGAGGGGGGTGCTGTTGGTAGCCACCGCTGGTGATTTTACCTTATGCAGCCAGCGCACATTAAACAGGGAGCCGGCTGCATGGTGCAGGTGCCGCCCCTTTCCGCGGCTCCCCCTACCTCCTTGCACACATCCCCTATGCATGGCACACGTCCATTATGCATGGCACACGTCCATTATGCATGGCACACATCCCCTATGCATGGCACGCACCCCCTATACAGGGCACACGTCCCCTATGCATGGCACACGTCCATTATGCATGGCACACATCTCCTATGCATGGAACATGCCCCTATGCGTGGCACACGTCTCCTATGCATGGCACATGTCCCCCATGCATGGCACACATCCAATATGCATGGCACACATCCCCTATGCATGGCACATGTCCCCTATGCATGACACACGCCCCCTATGCATGGCACACATCCCCTATGAATGGCACACATCTCCTATGCATGTCACACATCCATTATGCATGGCACATGTCCCCTATGCGTGGCACATGTCCCCTATGCGTGGCACACATCCCCTATGCATGGCACACATCCATTATGCATGGCACACATCCTCTATGCATGGCACATGTCCCCGATGCATGGCACACGTCCCCTATGCATGGCACATGTCCCCTATGCATGGCACATGTCCCCTATGCGTGGCACATGTCATCCCCTATGCATGTCACATGTCCATTAAACATGGCACATGTGTCCTATGTGTGGCACACGTCCCCGATGTGTGGCACACATCCCTATGCATGGCACACGTCCCCTATGTATGGCACATGTCCCCTATGCATGACACACATCCCCTATGTGTAGTACACGTCCCTTATGCATGGCACACATCCCCTATGCATGGCACACGTCCACTATGCGTGGCACACGTTTCCTATGCATGGCACATGTCCCCTATGCATGGCACACATCCACTATGCAGGGCACACGTCCCCTATGTGTGGCACATGCCCCCCTGTGTTAGATATGGCCCCCATGCTGTTCTATTCTTCCCTCCTCCAGCGCTGATCTCCCGGTCTCCCTCTGTGCTGCTGTGATCAGGCAGAGATGATGCTGCAGAGCTCCTCTTCCTGGTTCTGTGTGGTCATGTAATCGGCAGAGTGACATCATCTCTGCATGCAATCACAGCAGCAGCCGGGAGACTGGAGGGACACCGAAGATCAGCGCTGGAGGAGGAACCAGGAGGTAAGTATAGAGTTTATTATTACTATGGCAGCAGCATGGGGGCCATATATCACATAGGGGGGCATGTGCCATCACAGGGGGGGGCGCAGGACCATATAATATGCGCCGCTCCCCCAGCCCATCACCGTGGTGTGGTTTCAGCACCAAGGTGATGGAGAGCGGCTATGCATATTATATGGTCCTGCGCCCTGAGCAGTAGATCTCCCGCTTCCTCCTGCAGCTTCCCCCAGCCTCCGCCTTCTCACATTTTGGAGAAACACTGGGGGGTGATTCCTAATGACCCCATTCTTAATGTAGTGGTCCCCAAAAAGCCATGTTTGACTTTTAGGAGGGCCCCCCACTATAAAAAATGTTCTGGCACCTAGTGTGCTGAAGATCCCTGATTTAAAACAGTCAATAATGTATTATGAGAAAACAGGTAGTAAGGGTTCTTTTCGTTGTAATAAACGAGGCTGTAAGTGTCGTCGTTCTATAAGTAACAATATAAACAGTTTTATGTCTTCTAAAAATGAAAGAAAAAAAGTGTTTTATATTAGGTTTAGGATGACTTGCCAAACAGATTATGTGATTTATTTAATCCAATGCATTTGTGATAAGCAATATGTGGGTTGAACATTTCAACCTTTGCACAAACGTGTTAACTCCCACAGATATAACATCCTTAAAGGCTTTTTAAAGCACGGTTTATCTAGGCATTGCACTGAGGTTCACCATGGAGATGTTAAATTGTCCATAACTCCTATTGATCATGTACCAGAAAATATACCTAAGAGATTGGAGGCGTTAAGCAGGAGAGAGAAGTACTGGATTTTTAAACTTGGTACACTATGACCGGGGGAGGCTTAATGAGGTGAGTGATCTTTTTTGAATAAACTTTTAAATATGTGTGTGAGCTTCTAATATACAAACCTTTGTAAGAACCATAAGTGAGGTGTAGACCGTTTAATGAGACCTTTGAAATGACCTCAAGTGTGATGTAGACTGTCAATGAGACCTAGTTATAGTAGAACAGATTTTAGTTCTGATATCCTGGTTTTGTAACAGTGTCTGGCCTTCAGAATATTGAATGGTGTTGCGGTCAAATGCATTGTTTGAAGTTGCATTGGAGTTTTGAACTTTGGAACACAGTGGGTTTAAATCCGGGGTGAATCATCTGTGAATTTTATTAATTTTATGAATAGGATATAGGTGTCTTTTTTATCTCCTTAACTCTTTCACCAAGATTGAATGTCCTTCCCTCTCCTAATTTGATTCTCGTATACACTTGGATGATTGCTGAAAAAGAATACCCAAGTGTAGTTGATTGGAGTAAACCAGAATTGTGAGATCCTGGTTAAAATGAGTGCTTTGTCTCCTGTATGTTAGATGGCTTGATGGGTTAATGTGTGTGTTGGAGCCCTAATGGGATTTTTTAGATTAATGACATAGTAGGTTCGTAGGTTCGGCTCCAGGATGAATCTTTTATATAATTTTTTTTTCATATGTATTAAATTGATGTATTATATATGTGTGCGATTTGTGTTTTATAAACTTTTGGCATTTTTAAATGTATTTTAGTTGATTTAATCAGTGTTTAGAAGTATCTATTTTTGCTTAGCAAAAGTGGGCGTTTTCACCTGAACTCCCATCATGGGAGGGTGGGATACAAACAGTATGACACTTTTCTTGTGTGTATGTATATCTTGGATTGTTTTATGATCGTGATGCCCTGATGAAGTGGCGTGTGTGCCACGAAACGCGTAGGATGAAATAAAGAGAGTGTGTGATTAACTCTTTGTGTATCTTTGTGGTCAGCGCGGCTTGACACCCCAGCGCTATTTTACCCGGATCAGGAATCTATTCATTTTAATAGCATACAGGGTTAGAAAGAACAATTTCAAATAATTGCAGATTATACAAGAATCTTGAGCATACAAAACCTAAATTAACTTGTGCAGTCCCAATTTCCCTTCCCCTTCCCTCTTCCCTACCCTCCCTTACCCTCCCCTATTATTCTCTGCATTCCAGTTCGGTACTAGATGATTACGGTATTGGGGTGTGACTGCTGATCCTTTTAAGAATATACCATTGAGTGTTTTCAAATTGGTTTCTGAGTTGATCTCTGGTGTCCTGAGGAAGTGATGGGATAAATAACGACCATTTGGTTAAGAACCTCCCCGCCAGTCTCTCTTTGCTAGTTAAGGTGTCTAGCCATTCCATACGGAAAAGGAACATTATTTTAGATTGTATGAGTGCCTTGGGTGGTGGTATTGGGCTCAACCAATGCTGTAATATACTTTTCCTAGTTGCGGATGTCCACAGTATTAGTATGGCTCTTATATGTTGTGGGAATATGCCCTGAGCATAGTTAATTATGTTGAAGAGCGCCCATTGGGGAGTGAGTGGAATCATTATCCTACATATATGCTGGATTTTAGTGTGTACGGATTCCCGGAGTTTTTCGTGCAGCCCCACATGTCATGCGTTATGTCTGTGTTTTTCATACCACATTTGGCACAAGCGAATATGCCTGAGGGTGACATTCTAGACTTAATATACAATGTAGTATAGGCTCTATGGAGGAGCAACAGAGCCATGTCTGTATAACAGCTAGTCGGGATAGTCTGTCTCTGGATGTTGGTGGCTTCTAATATGTCGCTGACCATTTTATTCTGAATCTCCAGTGCCCATCTCGCTGGTCCTGTGGTGCTACCCTCCCATGACCATCATTTGTGTATCAGTGCATAGATGCTACTAGTTGACGTTAGCTGTGTCCTTGTATTCCTGAGAAAGCTATTCATTTTGTTCCCCCCTTCTTTCTTTTGACTGTCTATTAAACCCTTTTGAGCTAAGCTTCTCGTTTGTAGGAAGAGAAAGGGCCTATCAGCGAATATAGGAAACCAAGGCGCCGCGTTGTTAAATGTAAGTAAGGAATATTTATCGTCTAGCAGGTCAATCGCCATTGTGCACCCCTGCCTAGCTAAAGATATGTAAAGTGAGGATGGTTTGCCTTGAAGGAGCCTAGGGTTACCTAAAAATGTCAGAAAGGGTGAAAAGTCAGAGTTCATATGGCAGATTTTCCTACATTTTCGCCATACCAGTATAGTCTGCCATATGGTTGGGTGTTGATCTGTGTCAGTGGGGAGGCTGTCATTGTTTAGGTGTTACAATCCAGGAAGCGAGATGTGTCCAGATCTACATTTACAAAGTGGGAAGTCCCACTCAACCAGTCGATGGCATATCTTAGATTTGCTGCCAGGTTGTACCATCCAATGTCTGGGAAATTAATACCTCCTTCCTCTTTCGGAGCTTGTAATTTTGTTAGACCAATTCTAGTTCTCCTCCCTGTTCCCCAAATAAATTATCTGAAGGCTTTGTTCAATAAATTCACATCCGTTCTAGATAACAGTAAGGGTAAAGTTTGGAAGATATACATAAGTTTTGGAAAGATAACCATTTTAATCACATGGCATTTCCTGGCATTTCCAGGAGGTTAAAAGTCGAAGTATTAAGGTGATCAGGGGTCTAATATTTATTTGGTATAAGACGGAAAGGTCTGCCGGGACATGAATGCCTAGATATTTTATGGAGGAGGTGCACCATCTAGAGGGAAATGATTGGACCGATTTCCCCTGTTTAAACAGAGCTAATGGTTCGGATTTAGCATAATTTATTTTGAGGCCAGAACACTGACCAAAATTGTTGAATGTTTCCATGATTGCGGGGATTGCCGTGGTCAGGTTTGAAATAGGGGATGTCATTGGCGAACTCTGCAATTTTAAGTACAGCGCCCCCGACGGTTATTTCGTTATACTCTGACATATTCTGTAAGGTCCTAATTAGGGGGTCTAAAGCTATGTTAAATAGTAGGGGCGATAGGGGGCACCCCTGATGGGTACCTCTCTGTATTTTAAATGTCGACAAAAATACACTATTTATGGCCAGCCTGGACACCGGTTCATGGTATATCATTTTAATAGCCTGACAGAACTACGGTCCAAAGTTTCTAAGTGGCAAGACTTCATGAAGGTAGTCCCAAGCCACCCTATCGAATGCTTTGTTAGCATCCAGGCTGACCACAATGGACCCCAGAGCTCCACTCCTTCTCCCATGAGAGATGACTCCCAAAGCTGTTGTATGTTATAGTTTTCCCATGGATGAAGCCAATCTGTTGAGGTGAAATTAATTGAGGCATTATCTGTTGGACTCTATTTGCTAGTATTTTTGTGAATATTTTGAAGCCTGAGTTTAACAGGGAGATTGGTCTATATCTGTCTACCTATGATAGGTCTTTGCCTGGTTTATTAAGTACTATTATGTCTGCATCCTTAAACCCATCAGGGGTGCGTCCACCTGAACAATTTGGTTGAAGACCGCACACAGATGTGGGCCTAGTATTCCTCCCAGAATTCTGTAATACTCATTGCTGTATCCATCAGGACCAGGGGATATAGAGATTTTTAACGTGCTAATAGTCTGAACGACTTCTGCTATAGAAACCAGGGCATTAAAGTCATCTTGTGCTCCTCTGTCAATTTAGGTATCACGTCTGGTTGTAAGAAACCAGGGACATCATTCCCCGTCTTTGGCGCTGCACTATAGAGAGACTCAAAAAAAGCTCTAAATTCCTCATTAATCTCCTCATTGCTAGTCCGGACGATACCATGTTTATTTTGTATTTTATGGATTTTCGTGGCCTTTCGATAAGGTCTAGTGAGTGATGCGAGTATGCTGCCAGGCTTATTGCCCCACGTGAAATACTTTTGTTTTTGATAATCGAGGTTATAGACAGCTCTTTCATGGGCCAAAATGTCCGCCGCCTCCTTTGCCTCCAGATACTGTTTTCTCATTAGGGGTGTGTTATTAGATTTTAATCTTTTGTATGCAAGTGTTAGTGTGTTTTGCGAATCTAGAGTCAGACATAATAGATAGTTTTTTTTATTGCTCACAAAGGAAATTATCTGCCCTCGCATCACTGCCTTAGGGGTGTCCCAGAAAAGGTGTGGTGTCTCAATATGTTCTACATTGTCGGCTTAAAATGTATTCCATACAAAATGTAAGTGTTTCTTAAAGGGAACCTGTCAGCTAGTTTATGCCTCCCCAGCTATCATTGCCTGTACCTGCAGCATTATAATACTATTCTAATCATCCCTGTCTGAGCTCAGAGTGTCATGTGAAAGGTGAAAAAAAAGCATTTATACACTTACATTTCCTTATGTAATGAGGCAGTCAGTCTACACCTTGGAGGACGGGGACTGTTTGGCAGGTTAATAGTTAACATTTCAGCCTTGTTGGGAGACCTGATGTGATGTCACAACCATGTGACTACAATAGGCGGAGCTTAGTTCTCATAGAACATAATATGCTTGCTGGCTTAGCTCCGCCCACTATGGTCACATGATCGTTACATCACACAGGTCCTTTAGCTATCCAAGTTATAAGTGAGTTAACTATTATCCTGCCAGACAGTCCTCCTCCTCCAAGGTGGGGACTGAAATGTGAGTGTATAAATGCTTTTCTTTCACCTTTTACTTACACTATGAGCTCAGACAGGGATGATTAGACTGGTATTATAAAGCTGCAGCTACAGACAGTGATAGCTGGAGGGGCATAAGTCACCTGACAGGTTCCCTTTAAAGTCTTCTGACTGTTATAAATATGAGGGGAATCTCCATCTCCTATTATAGTGTATAGGCTGCGCCAATTTGAGATGGAGGGTGACCGGTGCATGATCTGAAATATAGATGTCTAATATCTTTGTCTGTTGAATGAACGGCAAGAGTGCGGAGCTCAACAGCCAATAGTCAATTCTAGCGTGAGAGTCCTGAGCGTGTGAATAGTGAGAGAAGTCTTTTTCTATCAGATGCTGCACTCTCCATATGTCCACCAAATCTAGTTGTTCTGAGAGGGATTGTAAAAATCTCTTCGTATTTCGTATAAATGGTGATTGGGGATTAGATTTATCCATGCCTGTGTCACGTACCTCATTAAAGTCCCCACCCACAATCAGAGAAGGCGTATCCCAGCTTGCAATGTGTTTCAACACAGAAGCCCAGAACCGTGGGTCTGGCAAGTTCGGTGCATAAATGTTGACTACACTGTAAGTCTTCCCCTCAATGTTGAGTTTAGCAAAGATAAACCTTCCAGCAGGATCCTCCATCGTATCCACTACCTCATACTTAACATTATTATTAATTAATATGACCACCCCCCGCTGCTTCTGGAGTATGAGGCCTCCGCACATACAGAGAATGTTTTACTGCAAAGTATCGGGTGGTTTACCTTTAACCCAGTGAGTCTCCTGGAGAAGAACTACATGGAAATTTTTCTGATGCAAATAATTAAAAACTGTTTTCCTCTTTACTGGGGAGTTCAACCTGTTGACGTTCCAGGAACACCAATGATGAGACATCAGGTCGAATCGCTCAATGTTTGAACTACCTGCCATTTAACCTATTCCCATACGAGGTATCCAGATGAGAAAGATATATAAGCATATATAGGACCCCCACTGGAGTCCTAGTGATGTGTGGTTCTTCAATTTGAATGCAGAGATTCCCCCCTTTCACCCCTCCCAAATATACTAATTTCAACAATAAGAGAAATCTTAACGCCCCTTTCATTTTCCATTGCAGTGTCCTTTGTACGGCGTGGGTACCATAAAACAGCATAAACAACAAAACATTAATAACATGTACCGTATATGAAATTATAGAACATGTATCAACATCACCTCAATCGGCATACTGAAGTGTCGCTAATCAGATTGTAGTCAGTCATGGCAGCTTCGTGGCTTCTTGTACACATTTCAGGGCTTTTCAGGATCATAAAAAACCCAGTTTTTCCCCGACAGTGTAAAGTGCAGCAATGCAGGGTATTGTAAGCCGAATCTGATATTGCTATCCACCAGCACTCAGCATGTCAGCTGGAATGCTTTGCATTTGGCTACCACTACCGCCGAATAGTCCTGAAACATCAGCATTTTATGGTCCTTGTAAAGAAGTTGTGATCTCTTCCTGTACGCAGTAAGTAGGCGGATTTTATCCTGGTAGTCCAGAACTTTGAACAAAACTGGCCATGGTCCGTCTTTCTCTCCCCCTCCTGGTGGACCCACTCTGTGCGCTCACTCAATGGTGATCCTCCCGGACTCCAAGGGAACATCCAGAGCCTGCGGTAGCCACTGGGATGTCAGCTTTAATAGCTCCGCAGGATGGATTGACTCCGGCAGACCCACAACTTTCAAGTTATTGCGTCTGGGTCTCTTCTCTAAGTCGTCCATTTTATTATGCAAGTCTGTAATGATTCTCTCTTTACCCTCCAAGCGCTCCTCCATCTCTTTAGCAGCATATTCTAGGTCTGAAATGCGCTGCTCAGCCTCTGTTAGTCGAGTGCTCTGAGACGTCACTTGTGAGAGTATAGTATCAATTGAGGCTTGAAAAACTGTGAGCCTAGAGTCAATTACAGGCATTAGGCACTCTATTATGATGTCGGCTATAGATTGAGAGTTCTCGCCGCCTGTGGCAAGGGTCAAATTAGGTGACGAGGGCTCGAGTTGGTTCTGAGAAGATGTCCGACCCCCTTTGGTTTGCTTGCCCACATACTTATCCATCATGGCAAACACTAGTAAATCCGCTAGTGAGATCGGTAATGTCTGTACCAATAGATGATTATATTTGATGGCTGTCACTTGGCTGCTTTCAGCGTAGGATATTTATATGTTTACTTTCCTCAGAAATGTCCGCCTCCCAAGGATCAATCCAGTTGTATAGGCGTGCTATGCGTATAGTAAAAGGGCCCTTAGTGCACTAGAATATACACCAGGAGATCTGTACTGCAATGGTTAATCGTTCCTTTGTGTGGAGTTACTGACTCTCCTGTAATTTGGGATTATTTGCACAGCCCTTCTTGGTATTGTGCATGGTTTGAATATTGAGCACTTATGCAGCAGTTACCTGCTCTGCCACAGCCAGTATCCCAGCTGTACTATGATAGTGGAATCTGAGGGTTTATTAATGCAGAAATGAATAGGTTGACCCCTTTTCTAGGCCCCACGTCCTGCACCATCTCTGCCACCCCTGAAGGTACCTTTACACGCCGCTACAGAAGGTTGGAAACAACCGGGTGTCTCAGGTGCACGAGCACGTAGCAACGGTTGCAAATGGTACCCGATACCGCCTTTAAACACCACTACAAGGTGCTCTATAGAAGGTTTAATCTATCCCTGGAGGCACCGCCGGGTGCCACAAGTTACCTTCTGTAGGGCACCTTCCCTCATTTACACGCCGCTACAGAAGGTAATATGGGAGGACCTGGGGCAGCAGGGACAACACATAGGCGTGCCAGAATTGTGGATTACGAGACGCTCGTACGGTGATTGGACAATGCAATAGCATCATGATTGGCCAGCGAGCGCAGGAAGGCTGGCTAATACATGACGCTATAGCAAATGTGTAGTGTGACTGGTCAGCTCATTAAATATGCCGCCCTATGCAGCGACAACCAATCGTAACGCAGGAGTTTCCACCAATGATCGCTGAAGGGGGGCAGTTTCCCAGAGGCTGTGTCACGCCCCAGGGAGATAACTAGGTGGCGAAACAACCTTACCGTACTTTATTTAGACGCCGCTACCAACGGGTTGAAACCAACCTGTATTAAAGCACTGCTCTGAAACAAGTGCCGAAAGTGGCGGGTGGCTACAACCTAGTTTACACGCCGCTACCTCAGGTTGATTTGACGGTGCAAGATACATTTGTCTCCGAAACCCGGTTGTTTCCAACCTTCTGTAGCGGCGTGTAAAGGTACCTTGAGGGTTAAAACTGCTTGTGTCTGCTTATGTTCACTGCAGAAGATCAGTGTGCCTCTATGGTGGTGAGGCCACAGAGGGTTAATTATGCTTCTATTAGGTCTTAAGTTGCACAGTGTCTCTGTCGTCCTTTACAGGTTAAATCAGCTTTTTTCCCCTGCAGCAGGTTAATTATGTCTCTGTGTTATCATGAGGGACCTTTATGCTGCCTGCAGCCCTAGGGAAACTGGCTCCGGCTATAGCAATCCCATCCCTCTCTGCACTCACCGCCGCCGGCCTTGCCTGTTTCCAGGCTGGTGCTCCGATGTCCCTCCTTTCCTCTCATGAGGTGCGATCACCGCTCAGCCCTGGATCCACCATCCAGTTCACCGTCGCTGAGTGCAGTTGGGAGTGTGTGCTGTGGACGCACGCTGCCTCTGCAGCCTCCATTCACGTGGTGGCCAGAGTGGATGGCGCTGCCTGTGCCCTGAGCCGTCCGGGGATCCTGAATAGAAGAATCCTGCAGACGGATCTGACTCACCGTAGCCGGGACTTCACGGGCAGGCGTTTCTTCTTCCTCCTGTCACAGAACCGCGCCTGCCGGTAGTGGGGCCCGGTGGTCCAGATTCAAAAGAGTTGGCTGAACAGTTAAGGGGTTAATTGTTTTGTGACGCCACCTGTGAGTGTTCCGGTGAGTTCCACTGGCGCTGCTTGGGCCGGATGCAGCAAGATGGGACGCTCCCCACAGGATGAGTGGGAGTCCCCGGAGCCTGGAGCTGCACAAGATGTTGTGAGGCAGCTGCGGTTACCTTCTACTTGCGGAGATGGAAAGTTCTGAAAAAGACACGGACACTGATAGTCTCTGTAACAGCTACTTTACTGTAACCAGCAGGTGATACATGGTATACAGTTATATGGAAAAGAAAAACCAAGAAATTGTTGCGCCACACTGTGCAAATTAGCCGAAGCAAGGGTTATATTGATATGTCACTCACCTTTTCTAGTTGCGCCCCCTGCACAACTAGGTTGATGATTTGAGGTGAGATTTAACCGCAGGCATAAATCCGTTGCTACGTGTAGAGAAGCCTTTCCTTATGGAACTTCAACGTCTCTCCCAGAGATCACGAGCCCAGGGAAGGGCAGCTCCTCTGTGTTGACCAATTCCTGTCCCAGAGCTGCTCTCAAACCACACTCCCCAGAGGGAGGATTTGAGCACGATATGAAGTAAAAAGGTATGATAAAATGAGCGCTAGGGACAGAAACAGGCACTGGGCTCTTATCGAATATTACCTTTCAAATTTATTGTGAACAGTAGAAGTTACAGGTCTCCTCGCCACAACATGTTTCGACACTAAAGGTGTCTTTCTCAAGTGGATGACCGGTGTTTCTCAGAGCTCCGCGGTGTTCCTCCATTCTAACTTATTCTGAGTGAGTTGCCGATGTCGCCTTTGAGTGCCAAGGTCGGGTACAAGGGACTACTTATATTGCCCTGCCGGTGTCTACGTTCCGGTGTGAGGGGTAGTCTGGGTCTTTTTGGTGGGTACTCCACTGGCAAGACGGCTCTGTTTGCGGCGGCGGTGGGGTACTCCTGTAGAGCGATCCCTCTACTCCTGGTTTGCATGGCAGTGATAAACGACTCCCAGCTTCGGAACCAGTAATCCGGCTGTAGATGGGCACGGGTGTATTTTGACCCGCATGTGGTTGCCCAGAGTCCGGTTGTTGAGGCACCGGGGTAATGGCGCCCAACCGGGGGTGGTGGTGGCCTAGGGACTGCACAGAACTGTGCAAGGCCCCCTCTCCTACGTTCCTCCTGGCCACGTTCTGCTTCCTCCTTCTCCTACATTGCAGAAAGTTCTTACTCCACTGACTTCTGCACTAACTTCTCCACTACACACTACCTCTACACTCCGCCCACCAGGACCTTATTGGCCCTCTATGCTGAAGTGCATGTAGGGTATGGAGCTCTGAGTTTTAACAATGTCATTGCTTAGTCAGAGAATATTGCTGCTGCTGTCTGGGCTGCAACACACTCCTGTGACGCACTCGTTGCGGGGTGCCACAGATCCTCTCCCAGGTACATTCCCCGCTCTTGGCTGCTTGTTTCCTGCTGGCAGCCTTTGTGATGACCTCGGATGGAGTTAGGACCGCGGGGAGCTCTGATAAGAAGCGGCTATTCCTCGGTCCCGCCTCCTGGAAGTCCCCTTTCATCTTTCTTTTCTGCTCACTTTCTAAAACTGAACATGGAAAAACAGAATTCATCACCTTTCCCCTATCTCACTCTACCCTTCCACCAGACGTATCCAACAAAGTCAATGGCTTGGTGCCTCGGGGTAATCATCAACTCTGCCCTCTTTCGAGGCACATATCCAAGCCCTTGTCACTTCCTGCCGACTCCAACTCAAAAATATTTTTCAGATCTGTACATTTCTTGACCAAGAAACAGCAAGAACACTCATGCATGCCTCATCATCTCCTGCCCCAACTATTCTCCTACTCTCTGGCCTCTAGCACTCTTACACCGTTCCAATCTATCCTAAACTCTGCTGCTCAATTAATCCACCAGTCTCGTCGTTATTCCCCAGTCTCTCCTCTCTGACGAGCCCTTCACTGGCTTTCTATTGTCCAGAGGCTCCAGTTCAAAATCCTAACTATGACATAGAAAGCCACAATTAGTCTCCTCCATACATCTGTGACATGGTTTCGCAGTACTTACTTACAAACAATCTGCGATCCTCTCAAGATCTCCTAATCTCCTCCCCTATTATCGCTTCTTCCCACAACCGACCCACCTCTTTTGACAAATCTACAACCTGCAGTGATCCTCACTCTACTAAACCACTGCACAACCAGCTCTACCATCTCATAGTGTATCCTCACCCATTCCTTGTAGACTGTGAGCCCTTGTGGGCAGGGTCCTCTCTCCTTCTGTACTTATGTGTGCCTTGTATTGCTCTTGTTTATTGTACGTGTCTATGTATGCTCCTAATAATTATGACATTTAATAGTGATTGCACATTGTTAAGAAGCAATAGCCATACTATGGGTTTCATCAGTGTGAACAGACATATAAGATCACGGATGTGAAGCATATAATGGCCATTTGCTATTTAGATATATACTGTACACTGCATATGTGTACATATACAGTATATTTCTTTCACATAAGTGTTAAACATATGGCCTTGCATGCTGGTTACCCTCCGCAATAATAAAGGTTTGCTCTCCAATAAAAATATAATATAAAGCTCTTTTAAACTGATGTTTTAATGACTTTGTAAGCTTCCTGGACTGTCCAACTGCTGCCACATCTGGCAGTGTTTCCAAAATTCAGACCCTGAAGGTGTCAAAACACATGCAAACTCCAGTAAGCTCAAAACAATTCCAAAAAATTCCCGAAAATTCTACGGCTTAAAACAAGCTGGTACCTCCAGTGAGGTGTTGTCTCCAGCAAGCGGGTTTTCCAGCAAGCGTTTTGGCCCCAAATAGACAGGTAAAGTTTTAGAACCTTTTTACGTTTTAAACTTTTTACTGAACTTAGACAGATTTGCCGACTTTTTGGCAAAGTGTTCAGGCTTCTGATCACCGAACCGAATCAGCGATGTTCGCGCGAAATTTTAAATTGGCAAAGTTCGCTCATCTCTACTCCCTATATATTGTAAGTTTGCACCCTTCAGTGCCTTTTATGTGGAGCTAAAGAATACTTTAGCCTTCTATTTAGCTAAAAATAATTAATAAATAAAAAAAAAAGGCGTAGGGTTCCTTCATTTAGAAAACCAGCCAAGGTAAAGCTGGCAGCTGGGGTCTGGTATTCTCAGGGTGGGGAGGGCCATGATCATTGCCCCCCAGCCTAAAAATAGCAGGCCGCAACTGTCCTAGAGCTGGTACCTTTCTTAGATGCACCTTTCCGCTGCCCTAGTGCATTGTGAAATGGGGTAATAGAAGGGGTTACTGACATCTGAGAACTGACCGCTGTTATCAAGCACTAGATTGGAAATGTTCAGACCTCTATCAGAACCATACATCACAAATCCTATAAGGAAATAGTAAAAAAAACAGACACAAAGCAAAATTATTTATTTGTAATAAAACACAAAATGAGAAATAAATCATGCAGACACCCTCTTCTACCCTTTTATTAACCCCAAACATACACTCTGATGGGAAATCCAAAACAATGACCCTCGAAGCCTCTCAGGTCTGCTACATTGCGATGACCGGTTACATTAAGGTGATCGCTTATCGCATGCAGCACTTATACTTACTGCACAAAGAGTCACAGTTATGAGAGCGTGGACATCAGAGAGTTCATTTGAGGTCACAGCTGTTACGGTATGTCAGTCCATGACCTCAGATGAACTGTCTGCCATCACAGCTCTCATAGCCGGCTGTCAGTGTGAGTGATCTGCTTGTGGTGAGCGGACACTGTATGCCATCATCCCACTTCAGCATTGGCATCGCCTGGGATGGTCACTTACTCCCCAAACAGGAGCGTGCAGCTCCATGGAAATACATGCAGCTGCATACTCCTCTCCAGAGAGTGGGCAGCTATGCCGAGTGATGCCGATGCGTGGGACTGCAGCCTAATGACTCCGTTCACCACAATGTAGCAGAGCTGCAGAACTTCTTTGAAGACATCATACTGTGAATTACCGTTGAAGAATATGTTAAGGGTTAATAAATGTGTGGAAGAGGGTTGTGTGTGTGTTTTATTTCACATAAAGGATTTTTCTCTGTGTTTTTTTTTACTTTTACTAATCGGATTGGCTAAGGGCAGGTCTCATAGAGATCTCATAGAGAGATGGTAATGTAGGGCTTGATAAAAGCTGTCAATTCTCAGTTATCATTAACCCCTTCTATTACTCAGATTTCTACTGCACCAGGGTATCAGGAAGATCCGAGTGAAACATCCAGATTATGTTTATACTGCACTTCAGGACCCAGTCATCTTCTGGTTATGGCAACCAATGACAGACACCAGCAGAGAGGGTGGACGATTCAAAGTCTGACTTAACCAATTACGGAGGGAGCAGTGAATATATATGAGGTTAATGAGCAGGTCCAGAAGCAGGATGACAGTGGCGATGAAGCTTGGTAAGTATAATAGTCTATGAAGCTAATGGCTGTGCAAAAACAGCAGGGTTCCACTATAAAATGCTTTGAGCTGTGTTTGGTAGCTTTTGGGCCCCTTTGAAGGTATTTTCTATGCCTTTAATTTTGCCTCCCATTGATTTCAATGGGGTTTGGAGGTCCAGTGAACTGCTCACCGAACTATTCAGCGAACGTCTGGAAGCTCAGCGAACGGAACTGAACTGAATTTTAAAATGTTCACTCATCTCTATACTCTGCCTTACACAAGCATGTAAAAATGAGTATGTTATGATTACTACAAATGCAAAAAAGAAATCCATAGGTCCCAACTATTGATGAGCAGCTCAATTGGGTGCGGGACTCATGGGATGGCAGAACCTTACATGAGACCTGGGAACGCGAGTGCCAACACAACTATAACTATGCCAGCACAGAAAGTGAGTATAAGCTTTTTTATTTTAATGGGGCCAAATATGGCGAATGAGATAGGGTTGTCCAAGTAGTGGACATGCCTTTGAATGATTCAAGATATTTTGAACAGTTGAATGCTTCAAACTTTCTTGGCACAGTTTGGGGAAGGATCTGACTTCCAATCTCACTCAACAATGTAGGGTAGCAATAGAATAAAATTTGTTAAAGAATAAATCCAGCTCACATGCACTTTGTGTGTGTGGAAGCAATCCAATGGTTAAATCCAAGAGTAAGACAGAAAAATCCAGCACCACGGGTAGAAGCTCCAAAAACTTTATTCTAACATTATTAAAAGCAGGGATTACAGGAAAAAACAGGCATCTTTCAGAGCGAAATCACAATAGAGCCGGTTTACGTGTTTCTGGGCTACTGCTCTTTATTCATAACCTCATAACCATAATCATAACCTTATGATTAAGGGGCTGTAGCCCAGAAAAGTGTAAACTGGACCTATGGTGATTCTACTCGGAAAGATCCGTTTTTTTCCTGCAATTCCTGTTTTTAATCGTATTGGAATAAAGTTTTTGGAGCTTCTACCCAGAGGTGCTGTTTTTTTCAGCCTTATTAATAGAACAAAGCTTGAAGCCAAGCCCTGTCATACAACATCAGTATCTAACTTCACAAATTACCGTATCTACTGGATGAATAGGCAAAATTTCCCACATTCCAAAATTGTCAAAACCTAGAGTAAAAAATAAAGAGCAAATACTCTGCAGTAAGTAAATACATAATGTAACTAGTAGTAATACACCTTTATAACACAGGGTTCTTATTTGACCCTAGTTTTATCAAAAGAATGGAAAAGCAAACCACACGCTACAAGGTATACCCAATCAGAGTGGTAACAATCTCCAGTATGTCACCTTGTTATGTGCCAGTGGGTGTGCCAGTCCATTGTTTTAGTTTTGCTGTAGTTCTTTGAGCTTTCTATTAATGAGGGTGTGGCCCCCCTTTTTCGGGCTGTGCATCTTCACCATTTGGCTTTCCATAGGCACATGAGGAACAGTAAGGTCCACCTCCTGCTCATGCTCTCCATCAATTTAATGTCCTGGCACACAGTCAGGTGGTATACTAGAATTAGGGACCCTCCTAATTGGGTACACCTTGTCATGCTGGGATGACTGTTCTTTTGATCGAAATAGTGTCAACTAAGTATTCTATGTTACTTACATGTACTATTACTATTTATTTACTTGTTTCAGGATATTCTCTTAATATTTTTATTGTAGTGTTTTTCTGTTCCTGGGTATGGTGTGTATGTGCACCATAACACTGCACTTATACCAACTGGTGTGCTGGGCTCATTTTTTTTAGGTTTTGCTTACATTTAAAAATTGTGTAGAAATCCTTTCCAGAAGAGTGGAATGTACGTTTAATTATTATATACAGTATATATTAAAAATGATTATGCTAGATACAAGCTTACATTAAATATTAAATACTAAAAAACGTTCAACCAATTTCTTTTTATCAGTGGACGTTGGGTACGTGTCAATCCTTTCTTACACAAGGTGTTATACCATAGAGGTAATAAATTATCTTTAAAACCGTTTTTTTACTGATAAGTTATCTGAATGTGTCCATAGCCTGTGTTACTTACATAACATCCTCCTACAGTGTAGTTTTAGGTATAATCCTTTTTATTGAGAAACAAAAAAATAACAAAACAAGTCAATAGACAACAGTTTTAACATATGTGAGCACTTCCCAATAGGCCTTGCAGGGCCAAAATGACTCAGCATTCAGCATCCAGAATTATGGCTCAACCCTTATAGGCCACATCCAGAAATGGTGTTATTTGTCAGTCCATATCCTACACTACTCAGCCTGAGGTGATCAGAATTTATTTTGACTGAGGGCAGCCTCATCCACATGTATCCGCTATAGGGGGTTAGGTGTTACAATATTGTGTAGGCTACTGTAAGTACCCTTTTGTAGGATCGTGGGTGTGGTAAGCACTACTTAAGGTCTGTTGTGGAAAATACCAATCAGAATGAGTGAGTCACTAGAGAAAGGAAAAGAGAGAAAAGCACAAAAGAGAAAGGATCAAATATCAGGTGCTGAGATAAAAAATAGAATAAAAAACAAAGAAATGCAGTAGGTAGATGGAAAAGTAGAAAGGGTACCCTTGGTACTAATCATAGGAGGAAGTCAGGTTTACATGGCTAGAGCATTTCCTAGTACTCCAGCAGGTCTCTAAAATCCTGTGAGTCCTTAAAAAGAATCCAGGGCTGCCAAGTGCGGACAAACCTCGAGTTATTACCAGAGGCCTGTGCTACTAGTTCTTCCATATGATGTATTTGGGAAAATTCAACCAGCCACTCAGTTATTGTTGGGGTTGTGGTTGTGAGCCAATGTCTGGGAATTACATTACGTGCTGCCGTCAAGCAAAATTTCAGGAGACTACGTTTCTGGCATGCAATTGGTTCCGGTAGCATAGTTAGATTAGCTATCTTAAGGGCCCGTCACACACTACAATATCGTTAACGATATCGTTGGTACGTTACTGCTTTTGGGGCAGTGAAGCGACGCAGTGATGACGTCGTTGCGTGTGACACGTAGACTCAATCAACGATAAATCGGCTGATCGTTGATTGGAGGTTAATGTACCGGACCATAAATCAGTCGATTCATTCAACCTGCAGCATCGGTTTGTGTGACTCCTTGATTACAATGTCATTAACGACTTCGCCTATTCAGAACTGGAGGACGTAGGCAACCAAACGACCGCAAGTATCATTTGCTTGTTGCGGAATCATTGCTGCGTCGTTCTCAATATCAGTACATGTGACACCTCACTAACGATCATTAAATGTCGTTCCAGCAATGTAGGTCAAGTCGGATCGTTGGTTGGTTCGCCGACATATAGAAGCGTGTAACCCGGGCTTTAGGTGTGGGGGGTCACACTGCAACTCTGGGCATAACCACCAGATATGGATCATAGTACCCCTAACGCTTCCACATCACCATCACCTGTCACTCACTGAGGGAAAAACAGCACGCAACCTCACAGTATATTGATTAGTGATGAGCCACCACTTTAAGTTACACGCTGCAATATCGACTGGCTATATGAGGCGATATAACGTGCGCGGTCACGTTCTTCGTGTCCACCTCAGATCGCCGATGGCGGCATCACACGCCGCAATTGTGGCCGGAACCTAAGGCGATGTGTCGCTCCGGAAATTGCCTCACCTACTGCGGAACCAATCTTGCCTCATTCCATCACCGCTTCACACGCTGCAATCTCAAAGACAATGTGGGCGTACATGTTCAGCGCGGCAAGGATATAGGTATGCCACAGTGGTTTACACCGCGCCCCATACATGCTTATTGGACAACACAACTGCATTACAATTGGTCAGCCTGCTCTGGAAGGCTGGCTAATACATGACGCCATTGTCTATCGGACTTTGTCACAAATACACGCTTGTGTACTCTATTGTGGCTCGTGCAACACAATTTCGAGGTGCCAAAGTGACACAGGAGTGGTGTTGTGCTGTACAGTGAATTACACTACAAGAATGGCTATGTGTTCATCTGTAGGTGATGGCGGTAAGATACAAACAACACTATGGACATATGTGCCTGCATTGGTCGACGCCATGGCAGTGCTCACATGGCTGAACTATGTGTGTGTGTACTAAAGTGTACCTACATCCGTCACAAACACTATTGCATTCTCCATGTGTGTGGTGCTGAACGGACAGCTCACATATGGCGCGGTGTCAACTGACAGCTAATGGGAACACAGTAGCCCACACCAATCATCTCAGATGGGGCGCGGACTACAGTACGCTGAGGCACGCCTACGGGAAATTAAAGGAAATGCTCTTTCCATCTGTATCGCCCTGTCACAAGCCACAACCCTGAAATATTGCCTTACCGATTGCCCCTGATTACTGAGCAGTGCTCAGGAATCAGGCGACGGGAGATTGGCGAAATTTCCCAATCACACGCCGCAACCAGTGAGGCAATTTCGCAGAGATTGCGCTGGGGCGTCATATCGCCTTTATGATCTCCAGGCGATATTGCGGCGTGTTCCATTTTGCTGCCATGTACAAGTGGAACAATGTGTCCATGATTTCACTGCAACCAATGAATTGCAAGCAATATATCTCTGTGTGTAAAGGTACCCTAAGAGTTTGAATTCGATTTGATTCATCGAATTGGAGGGGTCTTCGTCGAATGTTTGTCGAATGTTCGTCGAACACCGCGAACCCCATTGAAATCAATGGCAGGCTACAGCAAACACATAGAAAACACCTTCAAAGGTGTCCAAAAGCTGCCAAACTACTCAGAATGGATAACAAATACCAGGAAAAGTGACAACAATCTAACACAGTACAAATAGTCAGGGGAAAAGTGGTGGAGGAGTAAACAGATGATGGCACACAGGTATAGGCAAGTCACGCCCTGCTCAAATCATGTACCAAGGCAACTCCAACAAGAGTCCTCACTCTTCCCAAAGGGTCAGACCACAGCAAAATGGCATCAATTTTTCCAGACCAAAAATTGCTGAATGGCCCAACCTGCATGTATGGCACAGGGTCTTGAACAGGACCTGGCCTAATAGAGAGGTAGGTCAGTGACTTGTTTGGGCCTAGTGGGCCAGATAAACTCAAAGCTCATGCAAGCGCTCCCATCAATGCTATGGCCCCACCACAGACAGGTGGGACCGCTATCAGTTTCATGGAGTATTAGAGGAAATAGGAGAGAAGTAGGTCAGTGACCTGTTTAGGCCTACTGGGCCGGATAAACTCAAAGCTCATGCAAGCGCTCCCATCAATGTTATGCCCTGCCACACAAAGGTGGGACAAGTATATGTTTCGTGTAGTATTACAAGAAATAATAGAGAGGTAGGTCAGTGACCTGTTTGGGCCCAGTGTGAGAAAGCTGGGTCTCCCTTAGAGGTCATGGGTCTTCCAGCACGACAATGACCCAAAACACACTTCTAAAGGCACTAGAAAATGGTTTGAGAGAAAGCACTGGAGACTTCTAAGGCGACCAGCAATGAGTCCAGACCTGAATCCCATAAACCATCTGTGGAGAGATCTAAAAATGGCAGTTTGGAGAAGGCACCTTTCAAATATCAGGGACCTGGAGCAGTTTGCCAAAGAAGAATGGTCTAAAATTCCAGCAGAGCATTGTAAGAAACTCATTGATGGTTACCGGAAGCGGTTGATCGCAGTTATTTTGGCTAAAGGTTGTGCAACCAAGTATTAGGCTGAGGGTGCCAATACTTTTGTCTGGCCCATTTTTGGAGTTTTGTGTGAAATGATCAATGTTTTGCTTTTTGCTTCATTCTTTTTTGTGTTTTTTTCATTTAATAAGACAAATTAAATGAAGATAATAATACCAAAGAATTTGTGATTGCAATCATTTTCAGGAAGAAACTGAGTATTATCTGACAGAATTGCAGGGGTGTCAATACTTTTGGCCAACACTGTATATATGAAACAAGCCTTAAACTAGAGAAATCAATTACATCACCCATCATACATATTATACATATATTAGATCAGGCATATAGAAAACAACCATACAAAGATGGAGAATATATTTAACTAGCTGTAGTACCCGGCTACGCCCGGGTTAATAAATAACTGATGTTAGCTATAACAAAATAGAATTTGAATATGTCATATTAATGACCTGTAAGAAAATAGAAGCTGAGCTGTGATTGATTGCTATAGGCAGCCTGATAAATCCCCAGCCAATAGTAAACCCTCCCCCTGGCCGGGCAGTGTATGTTACCGAACACATACACATAATAGACAGCTCATGTGACTGACATCTGCCTTAATTCCCTATATGGCCATGTGTTGCACATTGGCTGTTTTTAATCAGATGTTTATGTTAGGAAATTAAAGATAGCACACGTATGAGGCGAGTTGTGTGAGGTGATTTGTGCACATCTGTTTCTATCTGTGTGGTGTGTGTGTCCCTGTGGTGTGTGTATGTGTGTGTCCCTGTGGGGTGAGTGTATGTGTCCCTATAGGGTGTGTATGTGTGTGTGTGTCCCTGTGGGGGGGGGGGGGTCTGTGTGGTGTGTGTCTTTGTTGTGTGTGTCTCTTCGTGGTGTGTGTGTCCCTGTGGGGTGAGTGCATGTGTCCCTATAGGGTGTGTATGTGTGTGTGTCCCTGTGGGGGGGTCTGTGTGGTGTGTGTGTATCTGTGTTGTGTGTGTCTCTTTGTAGTGTGTGTCCCTGTGGGGTGAGTGCATGTGTCCCTATAGGGTGTGTATGTGTTCCTGTGGGGGGGGTGTCTGTATGGGGTGTGTGTGTCTCTGTGTTGTGTGTGTCTCTTTGTGGTGTGTCTGTCCCTGTGCGGTGAGTGCATATGTCCCTATAGGGTGTGTATGTGTGTGTGTCCCTGTGTGGAGGGTCTGTGTGGTGTGTGTGTGTCTCTTTGTGGTGTGTGTGCATGGGTCCCTGTGGGGTGAGTGCATGTGTCCCTATAGGGTGGCTATGTGTGTGTGTCCTTGTGGGAGGGGGGTCTGTGTGGTGTATGTCTCTTAGAGGTGTGTGTGTCCCTGTGGGGTGAGTGCATGTGTCACTATAGGGTGTGTGTGTCCCCTTGGGGGTGTGTGTGTCTCTGTGTTGTGTGCGTCTCTTTGTGCTGTGTGTGTGTTTGTTCGGGTGCGTGGTGAATATCCAATGTTGGGGCTGCACCTTAGCAACTATACACTTGCTGTTACTCTTTGTGTGCATGTGGTGTGTATACATGTCCCCGTGCGTGGTGAATATCTCATGTTGGGGCCCCACCTTAGTGACTATATGCTGGTATGTGCTGTTAGTCTTTGGCGCTATCATTAAGCCCCTCTCATTCACAACTGTCAACTGGTAACTGTCACTTTTTCTCCATTATGTAGATAGGGGCAAAATTGTTTGGTGAATTAGAATGCGCGGGGTTAAAAAGTTTGCCTCACAACATAGCCTATGACGCTCCCGGGGTCCAGACGTGTGACTGTGCAAAATTTTGTGGCTAAAGCTGACAGCTGTCGATTTTCCTCCAACACTTTTCCATTCACTTTTTCCCCATTATGTAGATAGGGGCAAAATTGTTTGGTGAACTGGAACGTGCAGGGTTAAAATTTCGCCTCACAACTTAGCCTATGACGCTCTCGGGGTCCAGATGTGTGACTGTGCAACATTTTGTGGCTGTAGTTGCGACGGTGTAGATGCCAATCCCGGATATACACACATACACACACATACACACACATACACACATTCAGCTTTATATATTAGACTAGCTGTAGTACCCGGCTACTCCCGGGTTAATAAATAACTGCTGTTAGCTATAACAAAATAGAATTTGAATATGTCATATTAATGACCTGTAGGAAAATAGAAGCTGAGCTGTGATTGATTGCTATAGGCAGCCTAATAAATCTTCAGCCAACAGTAAACCCACCCCCTGGCCAGGCAGTATATGTTACCTCACACATACACATAATAGACAGCTCATGTGACTGACATCTGCCTTAATTCCCTATATGGCACATGTATTGCACATTGGCTGTTTTTAATCAGATGTTTATGTTTGGAAAATAAAGATAGCACACGTATGAGGCGAGTTGTGTGAGGTGATTTGTGCACATCTGTGTCTGTCTGTGTGGTGTGTGTGTCCCTGGGGTGTGTATGTGTGTGTCCCTGTGAGGGGGGTATGTGTGGTGTGTGTCTCTGTTGTGTGTGTCTCTTTGTGGTGTGTGTGTGTGTCCCTGTGGGGTGAGTGCATGTGTCCCTATAGGGTGTGTATGTATGTGTGTCCCTGTGGGGGGGGGGTCTGTGTGGTGTGTGTGTGTATCTGTGTTGTGTGTGTCTCTTTGTGGTGTGTGTCCCTGTGGGGTGAGTGCATGTGTCCCTACAGGGTGTGCATGTGTGTGTGTCCCTGTGGGGGGGTGTCTGTGTGGGGTGTGTGTGTCTCTGTGTTTTGTGTGTCTCTGTGTGGTGTGTGTCTCTTTGTGGTGTGTGTGTGTCCCTGAGGGGTGAGTGCATGTGTCCCTATAGGGTGTGTATGTGTGTGTGTCCCTGTGGGGGGGTCTGTGTGGTGTGTATGTGTCTCTTTGTGGTGTGTGTGTCCCTGTGGGGTGAGTGCATGTGTCCCTATAGGGTGGCTATGTGTGTGTGTCCCTGTGGGGGGGTCTGTGTGGTGTGTGGGTCTGTGTCATGTGTGTCTCATTGTGGTGTGTGTGTGTGTGTGTGTCCCTGTGGGGTGAGTACATGTGTTGCTATAGAGTGTGTGTGTCCCCTTGGGGGTGTGTGTGTCTCTATGTTGTGTGTGTGTGTGTTTGTTCGGGTGCGTGGTGAGTATCCAATGTTGGGGCTGCACCTTAGCGACTATACACTTGCTGTTACTCTTTGTGTGCGTGTGTTGTGTATACATGTCCCCGTGCGTGGTAAATATCTCATGTTGGGGCCCCACCTTAGTGACTATATGCTGGTATGTGCTGTTAGTCTTTGGTGCTTTCATTAAGCCCCTCTCATTCACAACTGTCAACTGGTAACTGTCACTTTTTCCCCATTATGTAGATAGGGGCAAAATTGTTTGGTGAATTGGAATGCTCGAGGTTAAAATGTCGCCTCACAACATAGCCTGTGACGCTCCCGGGGTCCAGATGTAGGACTGTGCAAACTTTTGTCT
This sequence comes from Allobates femoralis, assembly GCA_033576535.1. Taxonomy (NCBI): domain Eukaryota; kingdom Metazoa; phylum Chordata; class Amphibia; order Anura; family Aromobatidae; genus Allobates; species Allobates femoralis. The sequence continues at coordinate 211,332,185 of JARQOC010000006.1, forward strand.
CTATAGCTGACATCTGTCGATTTTCCTCCAACTCTTTTCCATTCACTTTTTCCCCATTATGCAGATAGGCGCAAAATTGTTTGGTGAACTGGAACGCGCAGGGTTAAAATTTCGCCTCACAACATAGACTATGACGCTCCCGGGGTCAAGACGTGCGACTGTGCAAAATTTTGTAGCTGTAGCTGGCAGCTGTCGATTTTCCTCCCACACATTTCCTTTCCCTTTTTCCCCATTATGTAGATAGGGCCAAAATTGTTTGGTGAACTGGAACGCGCAGGTTAAAACTTCGCCTCACAACATAGACTATGACGCTCTCAGGGTCCAGACGTGTGACTGTGCAAAATTTTGTCTCTATAGCTGACAGCTGTCGATTTTCCTCCAATATTTTTCCATTCACTTTTTTCCCATTATGTAGATAGGGCCAAAATTGTTTGGTGAACTGGAGCCCGCAGGGTTAAAATTTCGCCTCACAACATAGCCTATGACGCTCCCGGGGTCGAGACGTGTGACTGTGCAAACTTTTGTGGCTATAGTTGCGACGGTGTAGATGCCAATCCGGATATACACACACACATACACACATACACACATACACACATTCAGCTTTATATATTAGATTACTATTAGGCGGCCGTCAGACGCTTCAATATCTTGAACGATATTGTAAGCGATCACATGCATGCGCGATGCGCAATCGCTTACAATATCGTTCACATCGCTGGTGAGCTGTCACACAGACAGGCGCCGCACTTTTGAAGCCCAAAATGAACAAGGGTCCAGTTCCACAGTCATGGCATCGATATTCAGCTGTAGATACTCCTGTACCATCCTCTCTAGGCGTTCACTATGTGTCAGATTTGTTCTCTCTTCTGGAGTTGCAAAGGATGGGCTAAAAAAATGGTGAAATGATTACACAAAATTGCTGTTAATAGATAGACTGTTATGGTACCTTTACACGCCGCCACAACAGGATGGATACAACCCGCTACAGGCTACAAATGTAGCTTGTCGCGCCAATATCGCCCGTAGTAGCGGCGTCTGAAGACGGGACGACACAGCCGGCTACAGATACATCTGTATCCGTGCACTGCCCATAAACAGATGGCTACATCGCCGATTGTAGCGAGCTGTATCGGCGTGTAAAGAACCCACAGAAGGGAACTCTGGACACCCGGCGATGTAGCTGCAATGTAGCTAAGGCGTCACCCAGGCTCCGTGTTACCCCGCCCCATCTGCGATCATTGGTGGAAGCTCCTGCATGACGATTGGTAGTCGCTGCATAGGGAGGCATATTTAAGGAGCTGACCAGTCACACTACACAATTGCTCGAGCGTGCTGTATTAACCAGCCTCCTGCGATGCCTGCCCAATCATGATGTTCTGGCTTTGTCCTATCAGCGTACGGACGTCTTGTAATCCACAATTGTGGCACACCTATGTGCTGTCTCTGCTGCACCAGGTCCGCCCATATTAGCTTGTTGTAGCGTTGTGTAAATGAGGTACGCTGAGCTACAGATGGCTACTTGAGACACCCGGCGATGTAGCTAGCTGTAAATGTAGCGTAGCGTAGCGCACCTTGTGGCGGCGTGTGAAGAGGGTGCGGTTCCCGTTGGTAACCGTTCGGCCGTGCTCGTGCACGTGAAGTTGCCGTTGGTATCCATCCTGTTGTGGCGGCGTGTAAAGGTACCATTACTGTTAATGTTTGAGTGATGACGACTTGATGTTCCTATTGAGGGTTGGAAAGTTAGAACTGTGATATTCACTATGTTCTCCACTGGTATTTTGGGGAAAAGCAGATATTGTGTAAAAGCTTCTGTTGACACTCCTGCATGCGTGCGTCCCTTTCCAGGGCAGGAATCATTTGGCCAAATTTACTCTTGTATTGGGGATCTAAGAGTGTGGCAACCCAGTAGTTGGCATTACTTTGAATTCTAACAATCCGAAGATCATGTTGCAGGTAGTGGAGCAAGAAGCCACTCATGTGTCTTGCACAACCAGGAGGCCCAAGTCCTTGTTGTGTTGGTGACTGCAAGGTAACATTCACACTTTCTTCCTCTGCCCTCTCCCCCCAACCTCGCACAACAGAAATGTGATCAAGATCTCCCTCATCAGCTGAGTCTTCCATGCCCATCGCCTCTTCGTCCTCCATGTCTTCCTCGGCTCCTGCACCTTCATGAACAGTATGGGTGCTACCATGCGCCCTCGTTAATCCCTCTCCCCCACTCTCCCATGCCAGCCGCCTTGGTGCTGCTGACCTTCTGGACCTTTGAGATCTTGTTATCTCTTCTGTATATGCCTCATCCTTTACTTCCACACCTTCCTCTTGTCCCACCACCTGAATCCAAATTCCGGTTAAAGTGTGCTCCAGCATGTAGATGACCGTAATAGTCATGCTGATAATGGCATCGTCAGCGCTAAACATCTTAGCCATTTTAAAACTCTGCTGAAGGGCGCAGAGGTCCTTCATCTGAGACCACTCCAGCAGTATGATTTGCCCCACCTCTAGATCTCGTTGGCCCAGGCTATTTGTCATAACATATTGAACCAGGCTCGTCACTGCTGCCACAGTCGCTGCAATATATGCAGAATGGAATTCTATTGTGTCGGCACATCACATTGCAGGCTGTGAATCACCAGGCCGAACGACATCTGTAGCAGTGCAAGTCGTTGAGCTGCGGGATGCGAACGGCAGAAGTGAGCACAAAGTGACTGTGCCTTCTGCAGAAGCGCATATAGGACGAAATAGTGGGCTCGGAATTGCTGGACGACCAGGTTCAAGACCTGAGCCATACAAGGCAAGTTTGTCACCTTGCCTCGGTGAAAGGCTGCACCCAGGTTTGCAGCATTGTCGCACACGGCTTTCCCTGGCTGCAGGTTCAGTGGAGACAACCATTGATTAATCCAGAGCTGACCACAACTCCTCAGCTGTGTGACTCATATTTCCCAGACATTTTAATGTAAACACCGCCTGATGTCGTTAAGCCCTGCTACCAGCATAGTAAGGAGGTGTGCAGGATTCCTTCTGCGCAGTTTGAACACGGGTCACATTACCATGACAGGCTTTGGGTGCAGGTGGAGGACCAAGAAGAGGTGGAGGAGGCAGAGGCAGTGGAGGAACTTCTAGATACAGAGGTTTGATGTGCAACCCGTGGAGATGGCAAGACTTGCACAGTAGCCCCTTCTCCTTCTGTCACCATAGTCTACCAGTGCCCAGTCAGCGACATGTAATGCATCTGTCCATGCTTACTTGTCCAAGTGTCTGTGGTGAAATGCACCCTGTCACACACAGAGTTTCTTAAGGAAGTGGTGATGTTGTGTGCAACATGCTGGTGTAGCGCAGGCACAGCTTTCTTCGAGAAATAGTGGCGACTGGGCATCTGGTACTGGGGCACTGCAACAGCCATAAGGTCTCGAAAATCCTTTGTATCCACCAGCTGGTATGGCAGCATTTCCAAAGGCAACTGCTTGCAGATGGTGAAATTCACTCTCTTAACTTTGGCATTGGTAGGAGGAAATAGTGTTTTACGTGTCCACATCTGAGGGACCGAGGCCTGGCTGCAGTGCCTAGACAGGGTTGAGCAGGGTGTCCCAGACAAACTGCTGGTCTGTGAGGGAGGTGCAGGCGGACATATTATGTCACATTCATAAAAAGGTGGTGCTCTCGATCTCTGACAGCGCTCAACACCAGCATTTGTTTCCACTTTCAAAAAAACGTTGAAAATCTGTCAATCACACTGACTGTTGCGAGTAAAGAGGTGGAAGTTCTATGGCTGAAAGCTTGTGTGACAGCTGTACCCACAGATACAGAGGATGAAGAAACCGCAAATGCAGTTGATGGGACAGACGGTGGTTGGCCAGGCCCGTTAGGCCACATTGTAGCACAGTGAGCTCCCCACTGTGACTTATGCTTCATGTCCATGTGACAGTTCATGCATGAAGTACTCAAACTATTGATTTTTTGGTCTCTATCCAGTTTTTGTTTACAAATTTGGCAGATAACATGAGTTGAGTTATCCTTTGCGATCTGAACAAAGGCCCAGGCTAGGCAAGGCTTAGCGCCCATGTGACCTGCAGAGGCACTACGACTTCTGCACAGAGTTGTGGCTGAGGACGCAGTTGTTGACGTGCTTTCAGGACTCCATCTCTGTCCAGGAAGCCGCAGCCTACCTCATCACTATCATCCTCCTCCACCTCCTCTGCTGAGCTCACAAACTGCCTGCCTGTGGGTTGACAGTAAGTGGAATCTCCTACCTCATTATCAACCTGTGTGTTCTCACACTTGTAGCCCTCAGAGCCAACCTCTTCCTGCCCTGATTGCAAAGTCAAGTTGTCATTCCAATCAGGTATCTGAGTCTCATCATCATTTGCCTCATTGTCTCCACCAACAGGGGTTAAAGTTTAGGAATGGTCGGACCCTTCTTCATCTGGGCTTGAATCCGACTCACAAAGATGGGCATTGCTGCAGATCATTTTTTCATCTTGACTCAATGAAGCTTTGGAGCAGACCTCTGATTCCTAGGCTATAGTATGAGTGAACAGCTCTGCAGACTCACCAATCTGTGTTAACCCATAGTCAGTACGGTGGCTGGAGACTTGTGAGCTGTGAGGAAGCAAGTGTTATTGGGGTGACAACTCTGAGGATTGGAGTGTTTGTCATGTTGAAGTTGAGGTGGAGGAGAGCCCACTTAATGGAGCGCTTGATATCCATTGGAGCACATGCTCTTTTTGAGCCTCATCTACAAGTTTTAGCGATTCTCTGCTGCATAAGAAAGAGATGATATCAGATCGTCCACGAGAAGAAGTAGACATTTTAGTTTGGCTTGAAGACAGTATTTGTTCAGCAGATGTTTCTGTTACTTTAGCACCTACCCCATGAACACAAAGATTTTTACCCTTTCCAACATGCCTCTTCCCCTTTTCACAATCTGCAGACCTTTTACCACTCATTTTGGAGGGTAACTAATTGGCAAATCTGTAGTTCTTGGCACAAAAAACTATGAATGCAGAAATAGCAGAGCTGAATGGCCAAAGAGTGGTACTACCCTAAATAGGTTTTGGTAAGTAGGTTTGGGCAGATGCAATACTAAAGTGTTTTCTGCGCTGTGTGGCAGTAGATTTCAACAGAACACTGGAGTACAACTACCTAGTCAAACAGTGCTACTGCCCTAAATAGCTTTTGATAAGTAGATTTGGGCAGATGCAATACAAAAGAGTTTTCTGCGCTGTGTGGCAGCAGATTTCAAAAGAACATTGAAGTACAGCCACTTAGTCAAACAGCGATACTATCCTAAATAGTTTTGGTAAGTAGGTTTAGGCAGATGCAATACAAAAGAGTTTTCTGCGCTGTCTGGCAGTATGCACTTTGTGCAGAATTATTAGGCAAGTTGTATTTTAGATGATTCATTTTATTATTGATCAACAACTATGTTCTCAATTAACCCAAAAGACTCAAATTTCAAAGCTTAATATTTTTGGAAGTTAGAGTGTTTTTTTTTTAGATTTGGCTATCTAAGGAGGATATCCGTTTCTTCAGGTAACTATTAGGGTACCTTTACACGCGGCTACATTTCTTGGGTGGCTACAGGTAACTTACTGGTTGCAGTGAAATCATGGAGAGATTATTCCATTTGTACACAGCAACAAGATAGAACCTTGTCTCCATGATTTCACTGCAACCAGTAAGTTACCTGTAGCCACCCTAGAAATGTAGCCGTGTGTAAAGGTACCCTAACTGTGCAGAATTATTAGGCAACTTAATAAAAACTAAATATATTCCCATATCACTTGTTTATTTTCACCAGGTAAACTAATATAACTGCACAAAATTTAGAAAAAAACATTTCTGACATGCAAAAACAAAACACAAAAAAAATTAGTGAGGAATATAGCCACCTTTCTTTATGATGACACTCAACAGCCTTCCATCCATAGAATCTGTCAGTTGCTTGATCTGTTTACGATCAACATTGTGTGCAGCAGTCACCACAGCCTCCCAGACACTGTTCCGAGAGTTGTACTGTTTTCTCTCCCTGTAGATCTCACATTTTAGGAGGGACCACAGGTTCTCTATGGGGTTCAGAATAGGGTGAACTAGGGGCCCATGTCATTATTTTTTCTTGTGTTAGACCTTTACTGGCCAGCCACGCTGTGGAGTGGTTGGATGCATGTGATGGAGCATTGTCCTGCATGAAAATCATGTTTTTCTTGAACGATACTGACTTCTTCCTGTGCCACTGTTTGAAGAAGTTGTCTTCCAGAAACTGGCAGTAGATTCGGGAGTTGAGCTTCACTCCATCCTCAACCCAAAAAGGTCCCACAAGTTCATCTTTGATGATACCAGCCCATACCAGTACCCCACCTTCACCTTGCTGGCGTCGCAGTGGAGCTCTTTGCCCTTTACTGATCCAGCCTCTGGCCCATCCATGTAGCACATCAAGAGTCACTCTCATTTCATCAGTCCATAAAACCTTCAAAAAATCAGTCTTAAGATATTTATTGGCCCAGTCTTGACGTTTTATCTTATATTTCTTGTTCAAAGTTGGTCGTTTTTCAGCCTTCCTTACCCTGGCCATGTCCCAGAGTATGGCACACCTTGTGCTTTTTGATACTCCAGTAACATTGCAGCACTGAAATATGGCAAAACTGGTGACAAATGGCATCTTGGCATCTTCACACTTGATTTTCCTCAATTCATGGGCAGTTCTTTTACGCCTTTTTTGCCCAACACGCTTCTTGCGACGCTGTTGGCTATTTGCCATGAAACACTTGATTGTTCGGTGATCACGCTTCAAAAGTTTGGCAATTTCAAGACTGCTGCATCCCTCTGCAAGACCTCTCACAATTTTGGACTTTTCCGTCAAATCTCTCTTCTGACCCATTTTGCCTAAGGAAAGGCATTTGCCTAATAATTAAGCAGACCTTATATAGGGTGTTGATGTCATTACACCACACCCATCCTCATTACAGAGATGCACATCAACTGATTTACTTAATTGGTAGTTGACTCTCAAGCCTATACAGCTTGGAGTGGGACAACATGTATAAAAAGTATCATGTGATCAAAATACTCATTTGCCTAATAATTCTGCACACAGTGTATTTCAACAGACCACTGGAGAACAGCTACCTAGTGAAACAGTGGTACTACCCTAAGTGGGTTTTGGTAAGTAGGATTGGGCAGATGCAATACAAAAGTGTTTTCTGCGCTGTGTGGCGGTAGATTTCAAGAGAACACTGGAGCACAACTACCTAGTTAAACAGTGGTGCAGCCCTAAATAGGTTTTGGTACGTAGTTTTAGGCAGATGCAATACAAAAGACTTTTCAGCGCTGTGTGGTGGTAGATTTCAACAGAACACAGGAGCACAGCTACCTAGTGAAACAGTGATACTACCCTAAGTAGGTTTTGGTAAGTAGGTTAGGACAGATGGAATAAAAACGAGTTTTCTGTGCTGTGTGGTGATAGGTTTCAACAGAACACTGGACCACAACTCCCTAGTTAAACAGTGGCACTGCCCTAAGTAGGTTTTGGTAAGTAGGTTTGGGCAGATGCAATACAAAAGAGTTTTCTGCGCTGTATGGCGGTAGATTTCAAAAGAACACGGAAGTAAAGCTACCTAGTCAAACTGTGGTACTACCCTAAATAGGTTTTGGTAAGTAGGTTTTTGCAGATGCAATACAAGCGTGTTTTCTGCGGTTTATAGCGGTAGATTTCAACAGAACACTGGAGAACAAATAACTAGTCAAACAGTGGTACTAGCCAAAAAGGATTTACTTGGCTAGATGCAGTAAAAAATGGCTATTAAAGACAGGCGGTGTTGCTTTCTTCACAACAGTGCTACACCAGTGCCTGGCACATACTACCACTAGCCAAAAAGGATTTGCCTGGCTAGATGCAGTAAAAAATGGCTATTAAAAACAGGGGGTGAAGCTTTCTTCTCAACAGTGCTACACCAGTGCCTGGCACACACTGCTGCTATCCAAAAAGGATTTGCTTGACTAGATGCAGTAAAAAATTGCTATTAAAGACAGGCAGTGTAGCTTTCTTCACAACAGTACTACACCAGTGCCTGGCACACACTGCTACAACTGAAAAAGGATTTGCTTGGCTAGATGCAGTAAAAAATGGCTATTAAAGACAGGTGGTGTACCTTTCTTCACAACAGTGCTACACCAGTGCCTGGCACACACTGCTACTAGTCAAAAAGGATTTGCTTGGCTAGATGCAGTAAAAAAAGACTATTAAAGACAGGCAGTGTAGCTTTCTTCAAACAAGTGCTACACCAGTGCCTGGCAGACACTGCTGCTAGCCAAAAAGGATTTGCTTGACTAGATGCAGTAAAAAATGGCTATTAAAGACAGACGGTGTAGTTTTCTTCACAACAGTGCTACACCAGTGCCTGGCACACACTGCTACTACCAAAAAAAGGTTTGCTTGGCTAGATGCAGTAAAAAATGGCTATTAAAGATAGGCGGTGTACCTTTCTTCACAACAGTGCTACACCAGTGCCTGGTACACACTGCTACTAGTCAAAAAGGATTTGCTTGGCTAGATGCAGTAAAAAAAGACTATTAAAGACAGGCAGTGTAGCTTTCTTCAAACAAGTGCTACACCAGTGCCTGGCAGACACTGCTGCTAGCCAAAAAGGATTTGCTTGACTAGATGCAGTAAAAAATGGCTATTAAAGACAGGCGGTGTAGCTTTCTTCACAACAGTGCTACGCCAGTGCCTGGTACACACTGCTACTAACCGAAAAAGGATTTGCTTGGTTAGATGCAGTAAAAAATGGCTATTAAAGACAGGCGGTGTACCTTTCTTCACAACAGCGCTACACCAGTGCCTGGCACACACTGCTACTAGCAAAAAAGTATTTGCTTGGCTAGATGCAGTAAAAAATGGCTATTAAAGACAGGCAGTGTAGCTTTCTTCACAACAGTGCTACACCAGTGCCTGGCACACACTGCTACTAGCCAAAGAGGATTTCCTTGTCTATATTTGGCCAGATGCTGTAAAAAAACACTTGCAGAGCACTGGAACAGACCTGACTGGCAAAAAGTGCTTTTAAGCCCTGAAAAGGGATGTTCTTGGAAGTAGTCCCTACACCTATCAACTATCTCTCTATCTAACTCTCAACTGAATCGCTATCTAACTATCTTTCCTTGTAGTTCACATAGCAGCAGCAGCTACGTCGTCTGACACTCAGCTGCAACACTGAGGAAATGGCGAGGAGAGGAAAATGGCCGGGTCTTATATGGCAAGGACATGTGACGTGCCTAGCTATTGACACAAACTTTTGTGTGCAAAGAGTGGACTACCAACAGTAAGTGCGGGAAAGAAAAAAAATGAAGATCTTCATTATTTGACCATAGACCTCTTCCCAGTCCCCCCCCCCCCACACTATTCCTAGAAAGCCATAATAACGTTGAACAAAAGCATTACTGTGAAAAGTCAGTAACGCTTTTGGTCAATGTAGCGTTATCAAACATAACCTCGAATTACGGGATTTTTAGCAAATTGTTCTAATTTGTCGAATGACTCAAACATAGCCCAAAACAGGTCGAATTTAAAATTGGCAAACAGTTCAGATCGAACATCGCTCATCTCTAGTATTGATTCCACCATGTCAGGATTTATCTTTTTTTTCCCTGTGCGTATCCAGCCGGGGACCTCCTATGCATGTACAGAAAAGCCTGTTGCAATTTCTCTTCTGTGAATTCACACCCCATCCGAGGATCCTCCATTAAACATACTGTATATAAGGGATGTTTAGTGAGCAGGAGGCTGATGTTGCATAAAAATTTTCTCAGAAGGGGTTAGCGGGGGTGACAGTCCAAGACTTCCCACAGACTGTTTGGTGAAGGACTTGAGTTGTTCGCATTCTATCCATGGCCACTTGTGTGGGGCTACTTTCTTGTAACTCAGGTAAGGAGGGGAATCTATGGCCCCAGTTAATCTGATGCAATCTTAAGTCAGAATTTATATGGCATCCCACAAATCTCTCCCGGTGCATACCCGGAGGAAAATCAGGATTTGAGAAAATGGGAGCCATTAGATTGGTCACACTTATCAAACCTCCCTTCCTCTTCAAGTAATTCCAAGTTTTCAGAGCCTCATTGATCATCAACCCTGGACATCTCCCCCCAATTTTTTCTCTGTCTCCAGTCGCAACCCATGGGAGATGCCATAATGGGACAGCATACCCCTCCTTCAGTCTTACCCATTGTTTTGTTTTGCTTCGGTAATGCCAATCAAGAAGTCGAAGCAATTGGGAAGCCTGATGATACACCTTCAAGTCTGTAAGTCTTGCCCCCCCTTGCGTCTTAGTCAGATTCTGGTATTTCAGTCTGGGTCCTGTTTGCTGCCAACTAAACCCAATTGAGGCTGATCTTATAGTTTTGAAGAAGGCCTGTGGTGGATTTATCAGAACTGTCTGGAAGATATAGAGGAAGCGCGGAAGCACATTCATCTCAAATGTATTCATGTGGCCAAACCACGATATCGTTTTTTGATCGTATCTTTTAAAATCCTGCAAGGTTTTAGTTAGCAAAGTGTCGTAGTTTAATTGATATAATTTGATCAGATCTGAAGGGACCTGTATTCCTAGGTATTTGAGAGCAGTCGGCTGCCACTTAAACGGAAAATAATTCCTTGCCCTCTCCACGTCCTCCATAGACAGGGTAATATTTAAAGGGATCCTGTCACCTCCAGAACACCTCCTAAGCTACCAAAACATGTCCTTGCAGCATCCTATCACTAATCTCACACTTCTTTTGTCATCCTGTGAAAGTGCATAAAAACATTTTAATACTCACTCATTAGGGATTATAATTAGCAGGGGCTATATTCTTTAGCCCTTAGGGCATGTTGTTTTGCAGCCTGAATTATCCAGCCTCTCTCTGTCTGTGTGCTCTGCTTGTGCAGGCATTGCCCTCCCCCCACTCTCTATGACTCACAGAATGCAAATCATTAGTCCTGCCTTCAGCTCCACATCACAGCAGCACAGACAGAGAGAGGCTGGATCATTCGGGTTGTGAAAATGAGCACCTAAGGAGGGCTTAGAGTCTCACAGGGGACACCCTGTGAGACTTATTCAGGGACAAGAAGTCTCAGATTTGTAAGTGTATATGTTACAGAGCACTTTTTTTTTTTTTAGAAAAGGAGCACTAATACTGATATGTTAGGGTGCAGGGACATGTATTAATAGGGTTGGGGGTGATTTGGAGGGGTCAGGTTCCCTTTAAGGCCTATGTTTTGGTGTAATTTATTTTGAATTTACTCACCCCTTTAAAGGAACTAAACTCAGACATCAAAGCAGGTAAAGTTATGTGGGGCTGGGATATGTACAATAGGAGGTTGTCAGCATACAAAGATACTATGGAAGGATCTTTGCCTGGCTTCGGTATCACTGTGATATGGGCCTCAAGAGATTGGGGCACAAACTTAGATAAGCCTGATATGGAATTATATACCTTCGTTAGGTGGGACTTAAGTTCTTCTTTAATACGTTTATAGAACTGAGGGGAGAACCCGTTCGGGTCCGGACTTTTACCATTTGGGGTATTCTTTAGAACTTTGTCCACTTCCATTTCTGAGATATCCTCATCTAATTTTCTAGCTAAGTCTGAATTTAGTTAGGTGAGTGGCGTGTCCTTGATGTATCGGTCAATACGAGCCTGAGTCTGACAGAGGTCTAAAGTCGAAGTCTCCCCCTTTAGATTGTACAATCATTGGTAGTAGTCTCACATTATCTCTATGATTTCCCTCGGTTATATGTGCAGACACCGAATGTCGTTGAAGTTTTGAAATATACGTTGTTTGCACCCGGGAAGGTAATAGGTGGGCCAGTGGATGGTCGAATTTATTGACCTTACTGTATAGGAGACTTTTAAAGTTATTCCTGTATCTTAAGTATTGCTCGTTCAATATGTTTCGCAGTTCTTTCTTGAGTTTCAACAATTTTCCCAACACCACCGGGGTTAGATTTTTTTTATGCCATTGTTCTAAGGAATATATTTCATCTACAGGCATCGAACCCTGGACGATTTTTCTTTTTTAAGGTGTGAGCAGTGCTTAAAGAGGATCCCTGGATGACGCATTTAAGGGTCTCCCATTTCACCGGCAATGGTGTGTGATAGTTTGCGTGGTCTGACCAGAATAAGTCTATGGTCTGTTTGACTTCTGCTGTGCAAATTGAGTCATGTAATAAATTGTCATTCAGTCTCCAGGTCGATGGGCGGTCTGTTGTGTCAGGAGGGGAGATATCTAAGAACACTGGGGCGTGATTGGACCACAGAAAGCTACCTATAGATGGCCTAGGTTGCCACGATAGAGAGTGGTAGCCTAGCAGGAAAAAGTCTATATGACTTTAGGAATCATGTGGGTTGGAATAATAGGTGCAATCCCTGACCTCAGGGTTGCAAACCCTCCAAATATCAACTAACTGCAACCTGTGCAGTGTTTGTTCCAGGAGCGATAACTGTTTAGAGGGGCTCCTCCCTGGTCTTGCCGTACAATCCTTCTGTGGATCAAGGGTGAGGTAAAGTCCCCTCCCCCAGATCACCAACACTCCTTCCGCAAAATTCGCAATTTTGCTTAAGAAATCCCGACCAGCCTCACCTGATTCTCATTTGGACAGTACCATCCCGCAATGGTATAAATTTTAAGCTTCACCAGAACATATCTCCCCTCCAGATCTACACAGGTGTCTATTATAGTGTGTTGAAGGGATTTTTGAATTGCAACCGAAACTCCCCTCGAACAAGACCCAGGGCTGGCGCTGTGGAACCAACTCGTAAAATACCAATGCCTAATATCTGGTATGTTATTTTCCTTAAAGTGAGTTTCTTTGAGTATTAGGATTTTCACCTTTTGTTTGTGCATACCAGAGAGAATTTTTGACCTCTTTTGAGGTACGTTGAAACCCCTAGCACTCAGGGACCCCAGTTTGACTTTTTGCATCTTTAGTATCTAGCGGGTTTGCTCCCTCTAATATGGACAGAGAAAGGAAAGCTATACAAAGTATGTTTGATAACTAGATAAAGACTAAATAACTTTCAGGGACTACCAAGTCCCGCAGTTTCTATTATGTTATGTACGAGATATATGTTGTATATAATCTATCTCATATAGTTTGAGGATTGTCGGTAAACTACCGTAGACCGTTCAGCGGTATACGGTGCCTCTGTTGGGTTAGTAAGCTAATTGCGAGGGAGAGAGAAGCTCCCCCCGCCGTCACAATCATCAGTAACTCCCTTGTGAGGGGGTGCTGCAACCTGTTTAGCATAATATAAACAATCTAACTAGAATGATCCATATAAGAAGCATTGTAAATAGAGATGAGCGAGTACTAAAATGCTCGGGTGCTCGAAGCTCGGGCCGAGCATCCCAAGATACTCATGTACTCGGCCTGAGCACCGAGCCCAATGTTATCCTATGGGAGACCCGAGTATTTTTCTGACATGACCCCCGGCAGTATGGAAAAACCCTAAAAATGTCACAAAAGTATCAGAACAGTGCTCAAATGACATGGGAACAGCATGGGGAAGACCCCTGCAAGCATTTCAGACCCCAAGGTCACTGATGTCAACAATGTTGTCAGACTATTACGCCACTTTTACGGACTGTCAAGAAAATGTTGCAAAATGAAACCAAAACGGATTTTCATGGAAAAAATATTAAGGGCTCATACCCACTTGTGAGACAGAGTTGGTGTATGTTAGTTTTTTGGATTATATGAAAGATATAAAAAAAAAAATTGTGTGGCACTCCCATGCCCCTGGGAAGAGATGTACATGAGTGCCTCTTTAAATAATGTGCCCATTATAAGGAAGTGGGTCTTTTGTAGGATTGGCTTAGGCAGGGCTGCCAAAAGTTGGGAGGCACTCTGATGCCCCTGGATGGAGGCATGCATGAGGGCCTCTTTTAATATTGTGCCCATTATAAGCAAGTGGGTCTTTTGTAGTATTGCCCTATGCAGGGAAGCCAAAAAATGTGTGTCACTCTGATGCCTCATGAAGGCCTCTGTAAATAATGTGCCCATTTTAAGCAAGTGGGTCTTTTGTAGTATTGCCCTAGACAGGGAAGCCAAAGGTTGGGAGGCAGCTAGATGCCCCTGGATAGAGGCGTGCATGAGGGCCTTTTTAAATAATGTGCCCATTTTAAGCAAGTAGGTCTTTTGTAGTATTGCCCTTGGCAGGGAAGTCAAAAACTGTGTGGCACTCTGATGCACCTGGCTAGAGGCATGCATGAGGGCCTCTTTTAATACTATGCCCATTAAATGGAAGTGGGTCTTTTGTAGTATTGCCCTAGGCAGGGCAGCCAAAAATTGGGAGGCACCACAATGCCCCTTGGAAGAGACGTACATGATGGCCTCTTTAAATAATGTGGCCATTTTAATGAAGTGGGTCTTTTGTAGAAATGCCCTAGGCAGGGCTGCTAAACATTGGGAGGAACTTCAATGCCCCTGGATGGAGGCGAGCATGAGTGCCTCTTTAAATAATGTGCCCATTTTAAGCAGGTGGGTCTTTTGTAGTATTGCCCTAGGCAGGGCTGCCCAAAGTTGGGAGGAACTTCAATGCCCCTGGATGGAGGCGTGCATGAGGGCCTCTTTAAATAATGTGCCCATTTTAAGCAGGTGGGTCTTTTGTAGTATTGCCCTAGGCAGGGAAGCCAAAATTTGGGAGGCACTCACATGCACCTGTGACGACCATCCGCTGTGAGGCTGAGCTGCTGGTAAGGCAGCAACCCGAGAAACCCCGAGACCCTTAACCCCTATACAGGGATCTGGAATTATAGCGGAGCCCAGGAGGTAGCTACCTATGAGAGCAGCAGAGCAGGGAGGTCATCTAGGAAGGGAAAAATCAGGAACCGAAGAACGTAGTCAGGAGTCCGAGTCAAAACCGAGAGGGCAGCGAAGGTACAAAATCGTCAGGCGGTACAGAGTCGAAAATCCAGGCAAAGGTCAGAGTCAAAACCGAGAGGGCAGCGAAGGTACAAAATCGTCAGGCGGTACAGAGTCGAAAATCCAGGCAAAGGTCAGAGTCAAAACCAAACACACACTATGTGTCACTGGGGAACCAAAACTATATCTGGCGGCCTGCAAGACAGGCTCCAATGTATTTGAAGGGCGCGGTTACCTCCCATAGGCTGGAGCTCACAGCCTGATGACCTCATCCGGACCGCCCCTAGAACCAGGCCAGATAGAGATGCACGACTGGCTCCACCCACCCCACCTCTGACAGAAGAACGCAGGCTGCGCCTAACGGACACCTCTGCAGGGCCCGCTCCTCTGCGACCAACACCACCCAGAGGGGAAACACAGCGGCGCTCAGCGACAGAGGCAGACGTCGCGGGAGCAGTTCCATATGAGGACAAGGCCCTCCTATCACCAGCACCACCAGACGAAGGAATCCGGCTCCTACCAGCGGCCGAGGCAGGCACACCGGCCACCGAGTCCAATGGCGATGTGACAGCACCTTGGAAGAGATGTACATGAAGGCCTCTTTAAATAATGTGTCCATTTTAAGCAAGTGGGTCTTTTGTAGTATTGCCCTTGGCAGGGAAGCCAAAAACTGTGTGGCACTCTGTTGCCCCTGGAAAGAGACGTACATGAAGGCCTCTGTAAATAATGTGCCCATTTTAAGCAAGTGGGTATTTTGTAGTATTGCCCTAGGAAGGGCTGCCAAAAATTGGGAGGCATTGCGATGCCCCTGGGAAGAAACATGGAGGAGAGCCTCTAAAAATTGTTCCCAATACAAAGGAGCGGGTCTCCTGTACTTGTAATGCCCATTCTGCAAGCATAGACTAAAACATTTCCCCCTGCGGGGTATACATTAAACTAATGCCTAACTTTTGAACGGTTAGGGTCATCATCATCATAAATATGATGTAAAAAAATTATGGTTTTGTGGCATCATGAACCACGGTCACACTGATCATATGATGGTGGCGGATGAGGAGAAGGAGAAGCAGTACAGCAAGTAGCCAAACACATGAAGTGTGTACCGATGTGTGGGTGTGCGGAGGTGCATGGGAATCTACCGGCACTAAATGTAAATTCCGCTATCATTTGGTGGTGGTGTGGTGAAGTCAGGCCCAATCCAACCCTTGTTCATCTTGATCAATGTCAGCCTGTCATCATTTTCAGTTGACAGGTGGGTGCGTTTATCTGTAATGATTCCACCTGCGGCACTAAAAACACCCTCTGACAAAACGCTAGCGGCAGGGCAGGCCAAGACTTCCAAGGCGTAGAGAGCCAATTCCTGCCACGTGTCCAGCTTGGATACCCAATAATTATAAGGCACAGAGGAGTCTAGGTGCACTTTATTATGATTGTCAAGGTACTCCCTCAGCATCTTGGCAAACTTTGCATTCCTTGTGACCCTACCCCGCACCTCAGGGCCTGTGCTACGGGAGGTGCTGAGAAAAGTGTCCCAGATCTTTGAGAGTGTTCCCCTACCTCTGCTGGATTGGACTTGTGCCTCTTCTGCGCCGAACGCCTTGGTTGTCCACTGAATCGTGACCTCTGCCACTAGCGTTTCCAGAAGGGAAATTTTTTAATAATTCCGTGACTATGGTCTTCTGGTACTGCAGGTACTGCTCCATTTCTTCATCCTCCTGCTCCTCGTCATAGTCTTCCAATGCACGTTGGGATGAGATGAGGCTGGGCTGTGTGTAATCACCCAGTGCGGTTTCTTGCTGCAAGTCATCCTGCTCCGCCTGCAATGCATCGTCTTTGATTTTCAGCAGAGAGCGTTTTAGAAGACAAAGAAGCGGGATGGTGACGCTAATGATGGCATTATCGCCACTCACCATCTTGGTGGAGTCCTCAAAGTTTTGGAGGACGGTACATATGTCGGACATCCATGTCCACTCCTGAGGTCTTGTGTAGAGTTTGAACCGTATACCGACGGCCTAGTTGATGCTGGTACTCAACAACTGCCCTCTTCTGCTCACAAATCCTGACCAACATGTGCAGTGTGGAATTCCAATGCGTGGGGACATCACACACCAGTCTGTGAGCCGGAATCTGCAAACGCCACTGAAAGCCGGCAAGGCTGGCAGAAGCAGTAGGTGACAGTTATATAAAGGTTATGCTTATTAAAATTTAACTTTTATTTGTTAGTTTAACATAGGGAGATATACCCTTTATGTCATACGGTATGATGCTTTTTGCTAAAGAAGGGGGAGAGGAAGGTAACCTTGTTCTATCCCTAGTTCTCTCCCTGCCTGACAACGGAGTTTTCAACACCTAATGAAACCCCTGGTTAGTGTCCCCGTTCCACGACGGATCACCCTTCTGGTGCTAAATCTTATTGGGGTAAGGGCATATCTGTGCAGAACCTCCCCTTCTTACGTTATACCTGGGTGTCCTGTCTTACTGTTAGCAGCCCTGGGAGTCCGGGTCAATCCCCTTAGACTCGGTGGTAAAAAATGGTATACCACCTTTGGGTTCAGTAATGATCAAAAATATGGTGGTGCTTCTCTATAAATAACACCTCAGCGGGATAGAAACTTAAGCTAATAAGAGTGATAGATGGTGTCACTATAGAAGGTATTCAAGTGACACACTCCTCCAATCACATGCAGATCTGCATTACAGGTCTAGCAGCCCCCATCCCCAGAGTACACACACCATGCACTAAAAATAAAACAAACCCATACGGATAATACCAGACTCAAAAGTGCTCAGTAGTCCTACCTCAACCCCAATTTAGTACCAGGAGGGACCAATTTTCAGGCAGGGAAATGGTTAACTCTTTAGACCATGTAGGTAATGGTTATACTCATCTCATCCTGCAGAGGATAGCTCACTCGACGTGTTTCCCCCAGCCAAATGATGTCCCGGTGGGTTCCTCAGGAGTGAAATGCCTTTTCCATGAGGCCTCCAATACAGCCTCTGGTCGCCCAGGGTGGGGTCATGATAAATCCCCTTCTCCACCCCTCTGTGTTTCTCAATGGATGGCGGCCATTATCTTTGCCCATTTCTCCCTTATGAACCCTCTGGTGCAGTGTGTCAGAGAAAGGGGCGGCATCGGCGTGCATTCCAAATCGCGGTGTTTTACTTCCGGTTTGCGTTCCAAAAACCAGAAGTACGTTGCAATAAGCGATCACATGACCTCCCGGGTCCATTATAATAAAACGTCCCACTGGAGGAGATGTGCACCCACTATAATGTTCCCCCGGGAACCGCAGCACTCTATAATAGGTTCCGGTCTGGTCACTTTTTACTGTATTAGGTGGATGCAATGCACAGCAGTTCCAAAGCATCCAACACCTACAGATATGGCCATATCCGAGCGGGGCATCCTCACCTCATTATCTGGTGGCGTGAAGGGTAACACATCTAGGAGAGCCGGAATAAACGGGGGGTTTCCCCTCCAGCACCCCATAGTTTTCGCTAGACTTTGCACTTTAGTGGCACCTGTACCCCTTGGGGATATCAAGGGAGATCTTTAATATGAAAAGAGGTTTCTTAGGACAGCATTTAGTGATATAGTGAATATACCATACCTCACCCAACATTCATACCGTCACCATCGTAGAACACCGCGGTTACCGGAAATTTATATATTTATTTATTTATATATATACATTTCCAGTAACCACAGTGTTCTACGCACTCTCGAAAGTCCACAAAGGCCTCAACCCACTCAAAAGAAGACCAATAGTATCTGGAATAGACTCCATCACCCAGAACTGTGAGATCTATTTGGATAAGATCCTGAGGGAATTTGTAATCAGTTTACCCTCACATATTAGAGACACCCTTGATCTCATTGGAAAACTCGAAGGGATCTCAGTGGGAGCTGATGTACAGTTGGCCTCCATCGATGTGGAGGCCCTGTACAGCAGCATTCCTCATGAGAAGGGTCTTGAGGCAGTAAGTTACTATCTAAAAACAAGGGAGTGCAATTCAAAGAACACAGCGGTTTTGTCCTCTCCCTGTTATCTTACCTACTGACCCACAACTTCTTTCTCTTTAACGGGAGGTTCTACCACCAGCTCAGGGGCACAGCTATAGGGAGTGCGTGTGCCCTAGCTATGCTGACCTGCTCCTGGGCTAGTGGGAGGACACAGTCGTCTTCCCTGAGGACGGGACTGCTTGGTGGGCCCCCCGGATGTTGTTTTGGGGGCGTTACATCAACGAAGTCATGATCCTTTGGAGGGGGATAAGAACACCTTTGAGAGCTTCCTGAGAGAATTGAATGTAAATCAAGTGGGCTTGAGGTTTACCTCTGAGTTTCAGGAGAGGTTGATCAACTTTATGGATGTCACCATCTATAAGAGTGAGGGTGGTACTCTACAGACCATGATATATAGGAAACCAACGGCTACCAACAATCTTTTGAGGTGGGATAGCCACCACCCCTACAGTCTAAAAAGGGGAATCCCAAAAGGCCAGTACCTGTGAGCTAGACGCAACTGCTAGGATACTGGGAAATTCCATTAGGAAGCAACGGAGATGCAAAAACGCTTCCTGGAGAAGGGCTATCTCTCCTCAGTCCTAAAGGATGCTTTCAAAAATGCGGTGGATAATAATCGGGAGACCCTACTTAGACCAAGGGGAAAGTCAGTATCGAATGATATCGTGAGGGTGATAGGGACGTATGACGACCGAGCAGGGGATGTGAGAAACATCCTTGAGAAACATTGGGGGATACTTCTGGCCTCCTTCATCCCTAGAACACCGGCTATCACATATAGACGGGGGAGATCACTCAGGGACCAACTGGTCCACAGCCACTATTCCCAACCAAAAAAACAGGGGACTTGGTTAGACCACCGAAAGAATGGAACATATAGGTGTGGAAAATGCATTTTTTGCAATTTTGTCAAAAAATCGGACTCCTTCAAAAGTAGTATCACCAGGAAGGAGTACGAGATGAGGCACTTTGGCAATTGCAAAACGGAGGGGGTGGTGTATTTGTTTCAATGCACATGTCCGAAAGATTACATTGGGAAGACCAAGAGACCTTTCAAGAAATGTATTGGGGATCACTTGGGAGATATCAGGAATGAGAGGGACACCCCTATCGCACGCCATATCTGGGAGGTACATGGTGGGGACTTGAAATGTTTCAATTTTCAGATTGTGGAAGTAGTAAGCAAACCGTCTAGGATAAAATGATCCTCAAAAAAGAGACCAGGTGGATCTACTGTATGGAGTCGTCAGGAACTGGTGGTCTGAATGAACAACTTACATTTAACATTGTGTACTCTCTCTTTGTCTGAGACACCCTGGTAACCTATTTTCTCTTTGTATCAGATTTTGCAGGTTCTGTATATCTAGCTAAGACCGCCATATGTCTATTAATCCACAAATGGATCTGGGACTCATAATTATCAAGTAGTCAGTATTATATGGCTATTATATCTTCTTAACGATGGTGACGGTATGAATGTAGGGTGAGGTATGGTATATTCACTATATCACTAAATGCTGTCTTAAGAAACCTCTTTCCATATTAAAGGGATCCTGTCACCTCCAAAACGCCTCCTAAGCTAGCAAAACATGTTCCTGCATCATCCTATCACTAATCTCACACTCCTTTTGTCTCCTAAAAGCATCCTGTGAAAGTGGAGAAAAACGTTTTAATACTCACTCATTAGTGATTATAATTAGCAGTGACTATTCTTTAGTCACCAAGGCGGGCTGTTTTGCAGCTCCAGGGATTCACCCTGTCTCTGTGTGTTCTGCTGTGATGTGCAGGCTTTGCCCTCCCCTTTCTCTATCACTCAAAGAATGCAAATCATTAATCCTGCCTTCAGTTTCAGTTTCACAGCAGCACAGACAGAGAGAGGGCTGGGTCCTGGAGATGCAAAAGAACACCCCGTGGTGACTAAAGAATATGGCCCCTGCTAATTATACTAATAAGTAAGTATTAAAACGTTTTTCTCCACTTTCACAGGATGCATTTAGGAGACAAAAGGAGTGTGAGATTAGTAATGGGATGCTGCAGGGACATGTTTTGATAGCCTAGGAGGTGTTTTGGAGGTGACAGGATCCCTTTAAAGATCTCCCTTGATATCCCCAAGGGGTACAGGTGCCACTAAAGTGCAAAGTCTAGCAATAACTATAGGATGCTGGAGGGGAAACCCCCCATTTATTCCGGCTCTCCTAGATGTGTTACCCTTCACACCACCAGATAATGAGGTGAGGATGCCCCCGCTCGGATATTGCCATATCTGTAGGTGTTGGATGCTTTGGAACTGCTGTGCATTGCATCCACCTAATACAGTAAAAAGTGACCAGACCGAAACCTATTATAGAGCGCTGCGGTTCCCGAAGGAACATTATAGTGGGTGCACATCTCCTCCAGTGGGACGTTTTATTATAATGGACCCGGGAGGTCATGTGATCGCTTATTGCGATGTACTTCCGGTTTTTGGAACGCAAACCGGAAGTAAAGCGCCGTGATTTGGAACGCACACCGATGCCGCCCCTTTCTCTGACACACTGCACCAGAGGGTTCATAAGGGAGAAATGGGCAGAGATAATTGCCGCCATCCATTGAGAAACACAGAGGGGTGGAGAAGGGGATTTATCATGACCCACACCCTGGGCGACCAGAGGCTGTATTGGAGTCCTCATGGAAAAGGCATTTCACTCCTGAGGAACCCACCGGGACATCATTTGGCTGGGGGAAACGCGTCGAGTGAGCTATCCTCTGCAGGATGAGATGAGTATAACCATTACGTACATGGTCTAATGAGTTAACCATTTCCATGCCTGAAAATCGGTCCCTCCTGGTACGATTCACTAAATTGGGGTTGAGGTAGGACTACTGAGCACGGTTGAGTCTGGTATTATCCGTATGGGTTTGTTTTATTTTTAGTGTATGGTGTGTGCACTCTGGGGATGGGGGCTGCTGGACCTGTAATGCAGATCTGCATGTGATTGGAAGAGTGTGTCGCTTGAATACCTTCTATAGTGACACCATCTATCACTCTTATTAGCTTAAGCTTCCATCCCGCTGAGGTGTTATTTATAGAGAAGCACCACCATATTTTTGATCATTACTGACCCCAAAGGTGGTATACCATTTTTTACCACCGAGTCTTAGGGGATTGACCCGGACTCCCAGGGCTGCTAACAGTAAGACAGGACACCCGGTATAACGTAAGAAGGGGAGGTTCTGCACAGATACGCCCTTAACCCAATAAGATTTAGGACCAGAAGGGTGAGCTGTCGTGGAACGGGGACACCAGCCAGGGGTTTTCATTAGGTGTTGAAAACTCCATTGTCAGGCAGGGAGAGAAATGGGGATAGAACAGGGTTACCTTCCAATCTCCCCTTCTTTAGCAAAAAGCATCATACCGTATGACATAAAGGGTACATCTCCCTATGTTAAACTAACAAATAAAAGTTAAATTTTAATAAGTATAACCTTTATATAACTGCTTGAACTTAGGTTTACTAATATCTTTTTATGGGGAATAATCAGAAGAAGTTGGTGACTTTCTAAAATGGGCACACAGGCGGCGTACTTTGACGAGCAGATCAGACAGCTCCTGGTAGGATTTAATAAACCGCTGAACCACGAGGTTGAGCACATGTGCCACGCATGGAACATGTATCAGCTCATCTCGCCTCAGAGCCGCCACAAGGTTCCTGCCATTGTCACACACGACCATGCCTGGCTGTAGGTTCAGCGGTGTGAGCCAGTGATCTGCTTACTTTTTCAGAGCTGTCCACAACTCTTCAGCGTTGTAGGGTTTGTCACCTATGCATGTTAGCTTCAGCACAGCCTGTTGCCGCTTCGCCGAGGTAGTGCTGCAGTGCTTCCAGCTTGAGACTGGTGTGGAGGGTGAAGTGGAGGAAGAGGAGGAGGAGGAGGCTGAGGAGCATGACGTGCCAGAGCTGTACACTATGGGTGAAACCCTGATTGAGTTAGGGCTTGCAATCCTTGGTGTCGGAAGGACGTGTTCCATCCTAAGCTCAGACTGGGTCCTGGCTTCCAGAATATTAACCCAGTGTGCTGTCAGTGAGATGTACCGGCCCTGCCCGCAAGCACTTGTCCACGTGTCCGTGGTTAGGTGGACTTTGCCTGAAACTGCGTTGTTAAGGGCACGTATGATGTTTTGTGACACATGCTTATGTAATGCGGGGACTGCACACCGGGAAAAATAGTGGCGGCTGGGGACTGAGAAACGTGGGACAGCCGCCGCCATCAGGTTGCGGAATGCTTCCGTCTCCACCAGCCTAAAAGGCAACATTTCCAGCGCAAACAGTCGCGAAATGTGCGCATTTAGAACTGTGGCATGTGGGGCGTTGGCAGCGTATTTGCGCCTGCGTTCCAAAGATTGGTGTATGGATAACTGAATGCTGCGCTGGGACAAGGACGTTGCAGATGATGGTGCTATTTCTGCTTCTGCAAGTACAGGTGAAGGACAGGAGGCATCTTCGCCTGCTGTATGGACAGGGTATTGGCTTGCTCGCACAACAGTGGAAGACACAGAGGTGTCACCCGCAGACAATGCTCCTGGACTCTGGTGTACATCCCACAAAGGTGGGTGCTTTGCTGCCATGTGCCTTATCATGCTGGTGGTGGTCAGGCTGCTAGTTTTGCTACCCCTGCTGATGCTGGCATGGCAGATGTTGCAAATGGCCTTTTTCAAATTATCTGCAGACACCTTAAAAACAGCCAGACTCGGGAAGACCTAACAGTTGTACTGGAAACTTCACTCGTGTTGTTGTTCCGGGAACGGTTGCCTGCCTTCTGCCTGCATACACCGACCTGCTTCTTCCGGCCTGTTGTGATGCTACGCCTAACTTCCCCTGTGCACTCCTCTCTTCGCTCTGCATGTCCTCCTGCCAGATTGGGTCAGTTACTGGATCATCCACGTCGTCTTCCACTTCAGCACCCTGGTCCTCCTCCTGACTTTCTGGCAATTATTTCTCATCATCGTCCACCTCTTGTTGAGACACGTTCCCACCGTTGCCTTCGTGAGACCGTGGCTGCTCAAATATTTGTGCATTGGTACATACGATCTCCTCATGACTCACTTCAACTGGAGCTGACGAGAGGACAGAATCTAAGAATACATAACTGAACCATACACAACTTCAGCGACACAACTCATGAATAATGTTAAATTCATATTTATTAAAGTGCAATATAAAGTGCAATGTGCTATACAGACATGGTGACAGGGTATTCGGACTGTATACATAATATGGCAGAGGTCACATGATATTGTATACATCAAAATATTATGGAGCATTATTTATAACATTATTACTATCCATAACTACATTCTCTTTGAGTGTAATTGATATATCTACGCACTCAAGAGTATCAGGTGTAAGTGACGTGCTCACTCCTATGACAAACCAGACCCTCCCATAATTCGTGTAATACACACTGGGTGGTGTTTCCCCCTCTCAATTAGCCAAAATATACTATTTACACATGATGTAGTGAAGTATTAACTGCATGGGTATAACTACAAAACTATATGTATAGGATTGCAATATGTAGAAACAGTGGGTAAGTCTTTGAATATACAAAGATACCCAGCTTGGATGGTAATTATCTATTTATTGCCACATAACACATAATATTATAATCTAGTAGCACTCATCAAGAGATATAATTTGTAGCTTATACCTCCATGCTGCTCAGTATGCACTGTTATACCTATGCAATCTATTGCCACATGACACTTAACATTATAACCAAGTAGCACTCAACAAGGGGTATAACTTGTAGCTTACACCACCATTCTGCTCAGTATGCACAGTTATACCCTTGCAATCCATTAATAACTTCACATTCACTATATATTATTGTGTGTATCACATAGTAAGATATACCTTAAGTATGGCAGGGGAGAGTCTAGTGTGGCGTCCTATAACCCAGGTCCTTGCGCCCCAATGCGCATGTCGGTCCTCCTTCGTCAGGGGGCATGAATACATAATACATAATATGTTCAGAATACATAACTGAACAGCTCTTCAGAGTGTCCAAGTGTGGGATCAGTTATGTCCGAGGCCGGGCATTCGGCATGGTGGGAGGAAGGAGGATCAGGGTGTGAAATGTGTGGTTCAGTCTCACGGCTACTCACACTTGACCGTGTGGAAGACAGGGTATTTGTGGTGGTGCCAAACTGACTGGAAGCATTATCCACTATCCAACCAACAACCTGTTGACACTGGTCTTGGTTTAATAGTGGAGTACTGCTGCGGTCACCTAGAAATTAGGACAGGAAAGTCGAGCGAGATGATGTGGGCATTTGACGTGGAGCAATTCGAGCTTGCACACGGGCTCGGCCTTTGCCTGCATCACCATCACGTCCAGTTGCTTGTCCCTTGCCACCGGCCTTGCGCATTTTCAATGTTATGCTGACTGTATACAACTAAATGAAGGCGTCCAAGATTTGGTTTTAAGCACGACACTGAGATTTGAGATTAAGTCCCTGCAGGTGGACTTGTCAGACACAAACGCTGACTACTATAGCGAGTCTTTTGGCATATCCTAATTTACGCTGCAACCTACAGTAGCTGCACTAAGATGCTAAATGAGTGCAGAGAAGAGTTGGTTTTTAGCACAACACTGAGATTTGAGATTAAGGCCTTGCAGGTGGACTAGTCAGACACAAACGCTGACTACAATAGCGAGTCTTTTGGCATATCCTAATTTACGCTGCAACCTACAGTAGCTGCACTAAGATGCTAAATGAGTGCAGACAAGAGTTGGTTTTTAGCACAACACTGAGATTGGAGATTAAGGCCCTGCAGGTGGATTAGTCAGACACAAGC
This sequence comes from Allobates femoralis, assembly GCA_033576535.1. Taxonomy (NCBI): domain Eukaryota; kingdom Metazoa; phylum Chordata; class Amphibia; order Anura; family Aromobatidae; genus Allobates; species Allobates femoralis. The sequence goes on from JARQOC010000006.1 coordinate 211,357,945, forward strand.
GCTGACAACAATAGCGAGTCTTTTGGCGTATCCTAATTTGCTCTGCAGTCTACTCCTGCCGCACACAACTGTTAGATGAATGCAGACAAGAGTTGGTTTTTAGCACAACACTGAGATTTAAGATTAAGTCCCTGCAGGTGGACAAGTCAGACACAAACGCTGACTACAATAGCGAGTCTTTTGGCGTATCCTAATTTACGCTGCAACCTACAGTAGCAGTACTAAGATGCTAAATGAGTGCAGACAAGAGTTGGTTTTTCGCACGACCCTGAGATTGGTGATTAAGCCCTGCAGGTGGACTAATCAGACACAAAAGCTGACTACAATAGCGAGTCTTTTGGCGTATCCTAATTTATGCTGCAACCTACAGTAATGTGGCACCCCAAGGGTTAAAGTGCCACAGAAACAACAGAGGGTTAGCTCACCAGACCACACAACACTGGACACTACACTAGGAGGTGGGAAAGAGCAGAATGGTGGGTGGAGCTTAAGTGGCACCTGCAAGAGTGGGAGGAGCTAATGTTGTTTACCTCAGAGCAGGAGTGACAGTGAGTCAGTTCAGTTTAGTTTGGAGTCGAGCTGGATTTGAGTTCCTGAGAGGACTGAGGAAAGGACCTGGGAGCAGAGGAGCTGCCGTAAGCTTAACTCATGGTCCACTGTCGACTTCCAGGCCGGCCAGGGTCTGAGGAAAGGAGTAGGAAAAGTAAAGGAACACACCCGGGACAAGGAGTTACCCTGAACTCAACTCTGCTGCCGACTAATCCACCTCTCTCCTCACTACTCCCTTGTTTCTCCCCTCTGTAAATCCCTCCACTGGCTCCCAATTCCACAATAAATCCAGTTCAAGCTACTAACACTGACCTACAAAGCCATCCATAAACTGTCTCCTCCCTATATCTCCAACTTAATCTCCCAATATCTTTCCTCACATGCACACAACTGCAGCAGAATAGCCGAGCACTGGACACATTAAATGATCTGCAGAGCAGTGGGCACCCATAATCAAGTAGTGTGGGAACATGCCTTCCAAAGTTTCTCACCTAGTCACCTGATATATGCACCATGGGGATGTCTCCTATACACGCCACTCAGTTGACAAGCTCTCCACTCTGTTAATTCTATAGGCCATCATTTTTTCAAAATTGTAGGTTTTGTTAATGTCGGCTATAAAGTCTGGAGCAGTGGGAATAGCAAAAGTCCTCCAATATCGGTTTAAGGCCAACCTTGTCACTACTTTTCCCATTTTTGGAATGGAGTTTAGATTCATTAGAACTAAGGCAAGATCTGGAGAAGGTTGTATCGTCCTGCCCACTACCAAAAATATGACGCCAAATGAACGCAACCAACCCTGAGATATAATTGGGCAATTCAATAAAATGTGGAACTGCTGCTACCGCAATTATGCCAACATGTCAGGGAGGATTGGGGAAAGAGGCAGTTCAATTGGGCAGGGGTATGATACCATCTCAACAACACTTTTACATGTGATTCAACATGTGCCACATAAGTAAATGTTCTTGAGACAAAGATCAATGGCTTTTTCCAAATAATGTCTGTGACCGGTCTGCTAAGATCCTTCTCCCAACAAAGTAGGGAGGAGGTCTTAACAAAAAGTTCTTATGGCCCATAATCTTGTTAATTGGGTTTACATTCTGGTGAGGACTATTTGGTATAGATAGCACATGAATTAGCTCTGTGTTGACCTTGAATGATATAGACATGGTCAATTGTATAATGTGTGTAACCCGCAAATATGTAAAGTATTCTAGCCATGAAAGATTGAATTTTGATTGTAAATGTTTGAAGGGGATGGTAGCGGTTCCATTCATCACATCCTTTATATTTGCGACTCCTCCCCTCCTCCAGTTCTGTAGACTGAGGTCTGTGGCTGAGCAAAGTGTTACGCCCAGAGTGCATGATGACATAGAGTGGAATCAGTAGACCACAGGTGGTGCAGTTGACTCACCCTGTGGGGGCTGTGGGGTACTCGGAACCGGGCCCTGGTTCAGTGTCGTTCGCTGGGGATGTCACGGTGGCATGACCTGGCCAATGGTGCTGAAGCAGTCAATTCAATGGGGGAAGATTTGGGGACTCTGCTTCAGGGGTCGGAGTTTAGGGATGGTACTTCTGAGGGCAGGGATGCCAGACTTGGGGATACTTATTTTCATGACGCCACTCATAGGTTGCGGCTAATAAGGGCCGCTGCTGCTCTACAGTTCCTCTGAGGGGGTTGGTAATAAGTCAGCTTGTTGGTGAGCCCTCCACGGGTAGGGCCTACCCCCCAGGGCAGCAGATGTTATCAGTGAGTTGGTATTGGTATTTTAGGGGTGCAGCAAAAAAGTCACAGACATAGAAGTGGGGTGCCGTCTCAAGATGTTTATTCACAGCTTAGTTGTTCCAGTCACAGCAGTCATCACCGTTGCAGTTACCCATGGAGTGCCGAGTCCTTGGGGATGTAGTAGGGGGATCCAGCTATCTCCCGGGTAAGGTGGTGGCACAAACGAGTACTAGTTTTTAATGTCCTTTCACGGTTGACTCTTCTCCTGCGCTTGCTTTGCCCTCCTGCCCTGCGCCTCGCTCACACAATGCCCCGAGCCGGAGACCGCGGGTCCTTCCTATGTTGTTACTATGTTGTCTGTCCTGGAACTCTAAATGGCCACCTTTTAAGCAGATATGTGCGGTTTTGGCTGTGGCACCTTGGAAACACCACAGCCTTTGAGTTGCTAGCTGAGCATGGTTGTTCTCCACTAGTCTGGGAGCTTTGTACCCCTTCTGCGGCCTGGTCCCTCCACACGATGGCAATCACTGTAGATGTGGGCGTTCCCGGGTGGATCGCTCACTAACCCGTCCCCTGGGACCCCTACTGTTCTCTGGAGCACCTTCGTTCTTTCTCTCTTTCTGTCCCAGGACGAGCTCCTACTTGCTCCAGTCCTCTGCACGTCTTTTTCCAGATGTTACCCTTCTACAGACACTGTGGCCCACGCAGGCTCCTGCCAATGACTTTCCACTGACTACCAACTAACTCTAGATGTTTCTGTCACCCCTTTTATAATGTTCAACATGTGTCCCACATCATCTATGTGTGTCTTTCCTAGCTTCACTCCTTCCTGGGTGCTCCCCTAAACTCTACTCTCCGCCTAGCCCCAATACCCTTGTTCCTCTTCTCCAGCCAGGATCAGGGACTGTTCTCTTCCGAAAGAGCAATCTCACACTGACCCAAACCTGGAGTGGTGTGTGGTGTCTGGGTGTTTGGATACCCATCAGTGCTCCTTTCCTTACCCGAGAATGGGGTACTACACCTCTAAGTGGGATGCGGTACCTCTTTGGCGACTGGATCTGCAGGGGCACCACACAATGGTAGCTGTATACCCGATACTCAAGAGGCAGGAGAGTGACACTAGTAAAACCATGGATATTTATTGAGGAAAGGTCAACAAAAGATAAAAGGTGCCTGAGGGGAGGACCCCCTGGATCGCGACACCGTATACTCATAGTGGAACACCAGCAGAGGTAACCCCCATGCAGGGATCCATAACAACACCATGAGGCCTAAATACCGCGAACCCTTGACCAGAGAAGCGACCCATACAGACCAGACAGTAGGTATGAAAAGACTGGGGAATACTGCCTATGTCAGTGAGATGAATCCTGGGAGCTCTGTTCAATCCCGGAGAGACTGATCGAGCCAGTACAGGAATCTGGGCGGTTTTGTGCACATCAGGAGAGACCTGGTCAGCCTGAGGATTCTGTGGAGACAGAGGTGTTAGTATCATGCAGTGCAATGAGGAACAGTCTTCCTAGTGCAGATCTCAGCAGAGTGAGGCCAGGACGGCAGCAATGTACACAGAATGAACACATTGCCCAGGCACCTCTCATAGGGGGAGGATGCCTTTTATGCTCAGAGCAGCTCAGCACTCAAGCAGAAACCTAATGGGCAACAGGTGTAGTCAGGGCCGCACCTATCATGAGGCAAGTTGAGTACACTGCTCAGGCGCGGCACCTGCTCATAAAATGGGGGCGGCATCTGTGGGACCCGTTCTATCAGATGCTGCCCGCTCTATCAGATGCCGCCCGGTGCCTGCTTTGGGCCTCTCTTCTCTCCCCGACACCCTATTGTCTCCTGCGCTACCGCTTACTAGTGCACCTTGCACTGATTAGGAATTTGCGGCAGCTTTCACCCGTCGGGTTCAGCAATCAGATAGGGGCGCGTCCTGCAGAGAAGAACACTGGCCAATGAACGCGCTCATATCAGAATGATAGAAGAGCTGATTGGCCAGTGTACTCCTCCTGCAGGGCGGGAAGAAGTGAGAGCCGGCAAAGAAGATTAGAGAAGACAACTGTGCTGGAGCTGGAAGAGGAGGAGAAGTAGCCCCGGTCACAAGGTGACAGATCTCCTGTTGTGCACAGTCCCGGCAGAGAGAAGGAGGGAGTGGGGGAGGGGCAGGGATCCAACTGCTGAGAGCAGGGGAAGCTACACATGTGCCCTCCTCCTGCAGCAGAGAGGAGTGTGTGAGAGGTATCTATCTGTAAAATGAGTGTGTGAGTAGTGTGTCTTCTGTGTGTGAGTTGTGTGTCTGTATGTGTCTTCTGTGTGTGAGTTGTGTGTCTGTATGTGTCTTCTTTGTGTGAGTTGTGTGTTTGTATGTGTCTTCTGTGTGTGAGTTGTGTGTCTGTATATGTCTTCTGTGTGTGAGTTGTGTGTCTGTATGTGTCTTCTGTGTGTGAGTTGTGTGTCTTCTGTGTGAGTTGTGTTTTGTGACTCACCGTCGGCCCGTGGACTCCGGTTTAGACAGGATGTAGCTCCTTCCTCCTTGTCACGGGTGGGCCGCGCCTGCCGGTAGTCGGGCCCGGTAGAGTACAGATCAAAAGTTGAAGACATCTTGTAGGAACAGATTAAAGGGGTTAATTTATTCGTGACGCCACCTATGAGTAGTTCGGTAATCGTTCCCGACGCTGCGGAACCTCCGGGGGTTGGACAGCAGCAAGTTGGAACGCTCCCCACAGGCTGAGCGGTGATCGCCGGAGGCTGGAGCTGCTCAAGATGTTGTGCGGCAGCTGCGGTTACCTTGTAGTGCGGACGGACAGTTCATAAGGAAGCACGGAGACAGAAAGTCTCTGCAACGGGTCTTTACTGTAACCAGCAGGCAGTACATGGCATACAGTTAACAGGTAGTGGACCGGGTGGACTCAGCAGTGATGGTGTCCCTTAGAGATCCGCAGGGTTCCTCCATTCTAGCTAAGTGCTTTGCCATTGTCGCCCAGAAATACCAGGTCGGGTACGGGGAGGCTGCTTCAATGCTCTATCCAAGATGTACGTTATGGATGTTCTGGGGAGCCTTGGATCCCTCGGTGGGTACACCGCTGGTTAGACGACTGGAATTTGGCGGGTGGTGGGGTGCTCCTGTAAAGCTGCTCCTCCACGCTTCTGGTTCGCGTAGCAGAGGTGAACTGCTGCCAGCTTCGGTACCAGTGAACCGGCTGTAAGGTTTTGGGCACGGGAGTCTTTTGGAACCCGTGGTTGGTGATGCCCGATCCCGGTTGTTGAGGCCTCAGGTGCTAACACCCGACCGGTGACGGCCCAGGGGCTGCACGAGGTGCAGAGCCCCCGCTCATACTCCAAGCTCAAGTTCTCTCTTCTCCAGACAGACTCAGACTCTCCTCTGACTCTAGACTAACTAAGGTCTGTACTTCCTACACACTTCCCTAGCACTCCGCCCACCAGGACACTGGGTTGGCCCTCTGTTCTAGGTGATGCATGCAGGGTTGGATCTCGAAGTTAACCAGATCACTGCTGTGTCAGAGGATACTGTGGCTGCATTTATGGCTGCAATACCCTCTTGTGACGCACTCGTTGCGGGGCGCCACACTCCCCCTTGGTTTGATACGCTTGTCCCCAAGCGTCACACTACTCACATTACAGAGGTTTTAATATTTTATAACAGGTAATACACTTTTATTAATGACAGGTCATTATTTTGCATAAAAGTGAGGCAGTGAAATAAACAGGTAACACATTGCGCGGACCCGGCGGGCGGTCGGCTGTCCTTAGGTTAAAGTTCAGGCTGTTGCCGCCAAGTTGCGGTGTTATTTGCAAACAGGAAGAAGTCTCTTGGCAAAAAGTTCAATCAACAAAGTCACTTATGGAGGGCAGAGTTCTGGACTCGTATAGCGAACCACCCGTCACAGCATATATGTCGCTCATAGGTTACAATGTCCCCTCTATATAAGTCTCGGTTAGGATGCCCTCGCGGTAGGTGCGATTCCACATCACGGCGCCCCACGAATACTTCAGTACTCACACCCTCCTCCCTTACGAATCCCCACCCGGTGGATAAGTTAAAGGTGCTCACCCGTCCGGTTTTACGGAACTCATCAGGCAATGGAGGTTGGCGGCGGGCTTCAGCGCGGGCCTGCATATTAGCGCGCAGCCGAGCGTGCCACTCCTCCCTTCGGATGCGACGTACCTCTTCGTCGGAGTGGTGCGGCGTGTGGATAAAGTCACTACGGCGTGCTGGTTGTTGAACGGCTTGAGTCTGGTGGGCAGTCTGGAGCGGAGCCCGGATGAACGGAACCGCAGAAGATGTTGCTGTGGCGGCACCCGACCAGTGTACCCGAGCAGATTGCCCGGCAGAAGGATTCTTGGTGTCTCCCCAGGCCAACCCGGTGTAGAGGTCCTCAGCTGGGCTGTAGGTCTCGTCGTCATCATCCTCGATCTCTCCCTCGATGACCACGTCGGGCTGCTCGGCTGACGGAGATGATGGAACGGAATCCTCTGGGTCGATGGGTGGCTGTGCTGCAAAGTTCTCCTCAGGGTCGTCTTGCAGGGCTTCCAGGCTGCCTGCCTGCAGCGGGAAGTGGTGTTTCAATCCCGGTCACCAGGTAGGCCTCGGTAATTGCAGAGGAGACCTCCGAATCAGGGGAGAAACAGGCGACAGTCTCGGCAGTGTTGAAACTAGTCGCGGGTTCCGCAAGTGGAAGCAGGTATATGTCAAGTTCTTCGGTGGAGTGTATTGGAAGCTCCGGCTCAGGAACGGGGTCGGCTGCGGTTTCAATCACTGGAATGAGCTGAGCTGTGGCCTCCACTGGAATGATAGTCTATGGGCTCCGGTGACGAAGCAGGACAGGTGGTGGGCGACGGTGAGGCGGCTGAGAAGCTGGCGACATCGTCTGGGCCGGGAGTAGCTGTACCCGGTCGGCTCTGCTGCATCGCATGATGGAGTCTTCTGCCTAGGGTCGCACTCCAGCTGCGAATCGTCCATTCCACAGTCTCAAGTAACCGCACCCGGAGGTCTTGTAGACCCTCTAGCCAAAAGTCGGGGCTGCCGTCAATGGTAAGGACAGAACCCGGACCCGAATGGCCTATGGCTGCTCTGGCCTCCGCCTCGACCTCCCGCATTAGGTCTTGGAGTCTTATGCTGGCCATTCTCTTCTTTAGAGAGAACCACACCCGTTCAACCGGTAACCGTTCTGGTAGAGAGCTGGTGAAGAAAAGTCTGTGACACTCCCATTTCCTGTGGGCTTTTTGTAGTCCAATTGTGGGAAAAGTCTTTGGGGTCCGCCCCCATGGTTGATTCGAGCAATCAGGGCGGACAAAGAGTTTGGCGCCTTTGCCTTTAGCCCTCCCACGATGAGGGGCGGTGGCTCACCCCTGGGCTTGCACGTGGCGGATCCTTATGGCGGGAACGCCATCTTGGGCGCCATCTTGGCCCACGGTGAAAAGGCGGGAAAGTTCTTTTAGGGACGAACAAAGTCCAAATTGTAGACAATAAAGTCATTTTTAAGCACATTATACCCGTTAGGGAACGGGCCTGCTCGTATCCTGTTCGTGACGCCATTTTCTGACTCACCGTCGGCCCGTGGATTCCGGTTTAGACAGGCTGTAGCTCCTTCCTCCTTGTCACGGGTGGGCCGCGCCTGCCGGTAGTCGGGCCCGGTAGAGTACAGATCAAAAGTTGAAGACGTCCTTTAGGAACAGATTAAAGGGGTTAATTTATTTGTGACGCCACCTATGAGTAGTTCGGTAACCATTACCGACGCTGCGGAACCTCCGGGGGATGGACAGCAGCAAGTTGGAACGCTCCCCACAGGCTGAGCGGTGATCCCCGGAGGCTGGAGCTGCTCAAGCTGCGGTTACCTTGTACTGCGGACGGACAGTTCATAAGGAAGCACGGACACAGAAAGTCTCTGCAACGGGTCTTTACTGTAACCAGCAGGCAGTTCATGGCATACAGTTAACGGGTAGTGGACCGGGTGGACTCAGCTAGAATGGAGGCACTTAGAGATCCTAGGGTATCCTCCATCCTGCTAAGTGCTTTGCCATTGTCGCCCAGGAATACCAGGTCGGGTACGGGGAGGCTGCTTCAATGCCCTATCCAAGATGTACGTTATGGATGTTTTGGGGAGCCTTGGATCCCTCGGTGGGTACACCGCTGGTTAGACGACTGGAATTTGGCGGGTGGTGGGGTACTCCTGTAAAGCTGCTCCTCCACGATTCTGGTTCGCGTGGCAGAGATGAACTGCTGCCAGCTTCGGTACCAGTGAACCGGCTGTAAGGTTTTGGGCACGGGAGTTCTTTTGGAACCCGTGGTTGGTGATGCCCGATCCCGGTTGTTGAGGCCTCAGGTGCTAACACCCGACCGTGACGGCCCGGGGGCTGCACGAGGTGCAGAGCCCCCGCTCCTACTCCAAGCTCAAGTTCTCTCTTCTCCAGACAGACTCAGACTCTCCTCTGACTCTAGACTAACTAAGGTCTGTACTTCCTACTCACTTCCCTAGCACTCCGCCCACCAGGACCCTGGGTTGGCCCTCTGTTCTAGGTGATGCATGCAGGGTTGGATCTTGAAGTTAACCAGATCACTGCTGTGTCAGAGGATACTGCGGCTGCATTTATGGCTGCAATACCCTCTTGTGATGCACTCGTTGCGGGGCGCCACATTTGTATGTGTCTTCTGTGTGTGAGTTGTGTGTCTGTATGTGTCTTCTGTTTGTAAGTTGTGTGTCTGTATGTGTCTTCTGTGTGTGAGTTGTGTGTCTTCTGTGTGTGAGTTGTGTGTCTTCTGTGTGTGAGTTGTGTGTCTTCTGTGTGTGAGTTATGTGTCTGTATGTGCCTTCTGTGTGTGAGTTGTGTGTCTGTATGTGTCTTCTGTGTGTGAGTTATGTGTCTGTATGTGTCTTCTGTGTGTGAGTTATGTGTCTGTATGTGTCTTCTGTGTGTGAGTTGTGTGTCTGTATCTGTCTTCTGTGTGTGAGTTGTGTGCCTGTGTGTCTTCTGTGTGTGAGTTGTGTGTATGTGTGTCGCCTGTGAGTATGTGTGTCTTCTGTGTGTGAGTTGTGTATCTGCGTGTCTTCTGTGTGAGTTTTTCTCTGTGCATGAGTTGTGTCTTCTGTGTATGTTGTGTGCCTGGTGTGTGTATATATGTGTATCTTCTGTGTGAGTTGTGTCCTTGTGTGAGTTGCATGTGTGTGTAAGTTGCATGTCTGTGTGAGTTGCGTTCCTGTGTGTGTAGGTTGTCTCTGTGTATGTTTAGATATCTTTTGAGTATATTGAAGTGTGTGTATATACACTTGTCTTGCATGCATGTTCTGTGTATATCATGTGTATCTGCTGTGTATCTGTTATATAGCATGTGTGTACTAAGGACTTGTGTGATATGAGAAAAGTCACAGGGCTGGCTCAACAACCTTGAGGGTGCACAGAATTAATAGTCAATAATAATGGTAAGTGATCTGGCACACCAAAAAAAGCAAAACATCACTTGTTTGAAGATTCACAAATAAATATACGAATCTTTATGCATTTTGGATTCTTTCCATTTTTTTGGTGTGCCAGATCACTTACCATTATTATTGACTATTAATTCTGTGCACCCTCAAGGTTGTTGAGCCAGCCCTGTGACTTTTCTTACTAATTGAATTGGTTGTGCTCCAACCATATAATCCTCTTTTTTGAACATAATGGCATCTGCACTCTTTTCATACGCAGAGGACGAATCATCCAGTATAGTGGAAAGGGTGACTGCTTCTAATCAATTTTTGACTACGACTCCAGAAGAGATTCCACAAAAGGACTATGAGAAAGACCTAAGACGACAAACGGCCCTTGAACTACACCAGACTACTTTGGCTGAATATTATAGAAATAAAAGGATCCCAAGAGGCCTGAGGGTGAATTTACGTCCCACATTGTTTGCTGATAACACTGAGTACTGTGATCGCTTTGAGAGTATACTCAATAAATGTTCGTTTGACCTTATCACGTTAACAGTGGATTTCCTACAGACAGAGCTGACCAATCTTGCAGATAAGATAAAGACCCTAGAGGACCAGATCAAAGATACTTTATCTTCTTCTGAATATACAAGCGTCAAAAATAGAACTAAGAAGAATATTGCGGACTTCAAGAAAACCGTTCAAGAAAGGAAAAGGAAAAAGTTCTTAAGAGACCAAGATGATTATGTACAGGGACATGTGTACAGATGGAAAAGCACAGACCAGGGTAATTGGCCAAGTAATCGTTATGATTATTTTGGCTCTGGGAGTAGCCTAGAGAGTCTAGGTCTGGGATACCCACCCATTCCAATGTACCAGCCCCGTTTTTTAGGGGCAAGAAGAGGATACAGAGGCGGACGAGGAGGGGGAAGAGGTCGTGGGAGCGGCAGACAGCCGACACAGCCGCGACCACAGGTACGAATACTAACCTAGTGTATAACATTTCATCACAATTTATCTCACCAGATGATCTTAAATTGTTACAAAAAGGACTTTCATTTTGTCCTACACCACATTTTGATACCTTTAGTCTTGACCAAGATCTGAGAAGATTTTTTCGTAATTTACGCCTTAAAGCACATTTTGCTAGTCCTGATAAGGATTATCTGGTACCTCTTTCCCTAGCCTCTGACATAGCCTCTGATTGTATATCGCTTAAAGCATTAGGTATACGGGTCCCAAGTCCGTTTAATCCACCTAGAAAGTTTTTTCCTATTGAAACGTTTGCCAATCTAGTACAGAAGGATATTGAGAAATTAATACACGGAGTTGAGAGAGGAGAGTTTCGCCTTAAAAAGAATCTTAGCAGACGAGAATCGGAAGTAATTCACCAACTACAAACTAATAAAAAAATTATAATAAAACCAGCGGACAAGGGGGGTGCTATTGTGGTTATGGACCGCACATACTATGTTAATGAGATCTTACAGCAACTTCAGGATAGTTCAACATACATTGCTATATCTAGAGATCCAACTTCTTCCATTAGATCTTTAATCCAGAAGAAGGTCGACCTTTATCTAAAAACATCTATCATAGATAAAAAACTCGCTGAGTATTTAGTGGTCTATAATCCAATCACCCCCATATTTTATACACTTCCTAAGGTACACAAAAACCTAATGCGACCACCCGGTCGCCCAATTGTTGCGTCTACAGATTCGCTCCTTTCGCCTTTGGCCATAACTTTGGACAGAATCCTGTCTCCTCTCATTCCGTGTATTCCATCATATCTGAAAGACACCTCAGATTTTTTATCTGTTATTGGCCAGCTAGGTCAAGTTCCTCCGAACAGTATATTGGTCACTATGGACGTGAACAGTTTGTACACGTCCATAGCACATGACTTAGGTCTTGTAGCCATGACTTGGTTTCTTGATAAGTATACCGCATTCAGTGTATCTAAAAAGCAATTTTGTTATGATCTTTTGACTGTTGTATTACACAATAATTTCTTTTTATTCCAAGACCAATTTTATTTACAATGCCGGGGGACCGCTATGGGGTCTAATGTGGCACCTCCTTATGCCAATATATTTATGGCATATTTTGAAAATAAGTACATTGAAAGTGATGCATTGATACAGTCTAGGTCTCTATTATGGAGACGATACATTGATGACATTTTTCTGATATGGACTGGCACCCTTATGGAGTTAAACTCCACTCTAACGAAAATGAATAATCTCATACCGAATCTTACATTTACTTTACATCACAATGATAGAGAGATTAACTTTTTGGACACCATGATTAGGATCTCTGAAACAGGGACTATTACTACGGATCTTTACATTAAACCAACAGATAAAAATAGTATTTTACATTATACTAGTTGTCATCCTAGGCATGTTAAATTAGCTCTCCCTCATTCTCAGCATATGAGATTAAGGAGAATTGTCTCAGATCCCCATATTAGAGCAATTAGACATTTAGAAATGACAAAGAAGTTCCAAGAACGTGGATACCCACCACAGGTGTCTGAACCACGTCAATCACGATCTAGTAGTCAGAACCCCCAGGTACCTAGAATTGCCTTTGTGACCAATTTTCACCCCTTATCATACAAAATAAAACAAATTATTAGAGATCATTGGTTGGTTCTTACCAAATCTTATCCTGATATTGCCGAATTTTCAAATTTTCCCTTGATGTGCTTCAAACGTCCTAAAAATCTTAGGGACAGTCTTGTACGGGCCGATATTGGCTCTAACAAGAAGCTGCCTATACAGAGATTTCTTGGTACACCACGGCAAGGGAACTTTCCCTGCCTTTCGTGTACGCAATGCTCCCATATGGTCAAGGGTGCAACGTTTACACACCCAAGATCAGGTAAGGTCTTTTCGATCAAGGGATACTTCCCCTGTGACTCTACATTTGTTGTATATCTCCTTAAGTGCCCGTGCGGTCTCGGATATGTTGGGGAGACCACCCAGCATATCCGAGACCGCATTAGTAAACATAAATCGACCATTAGATGCCGTAATATGTTATTGCCGGTTCCATATCATTTCATATCACAAGGTCACACCATATCACAACTCAGGTTTCAAGTTCTTGAGCAGGTACCATTAGGCAGACGTGGGGGCGATCGTGTTAGGAGATTAAAGGAAAGGGAATCCTACTGGATTCACCGCCTGCAGACTTTGGAACCGCGGGGCTTAAACAGGGAACATGAGATGTTCTTCTGACTCTATTATATAAAGTTAATATCATTGTTTCCATTTCTAATATGGTGTTAAGTGTATTTTTGATTCCACACCACCTTTAAATGGAGGGATTATAGTCCATGTCATACTATAATATGCTTTATAAGGGATTATTATCCATGTTATACTTTAATGTGCCTAATTATTTGTTCATTGTATTACATTGGCCTTATGACATATTGTCCATTGGCACTGTTTTGCTTGTTAACTTGTTCTATATTACCAACTTAGGTATTTATATGCAACAATGATCCTTCTCTATTCTAAATTCCTTATTTTTCTTTCTTCTAGGCATGATTCCACACATAATTTATCTTAAATCGCACTGCCACCGCTTTCACTGCAGACTCGCGTCTATATTCTTTTGTCGCGAGTCGCAGAGCCGGTCGCATCATGATGCGAGCGCCGCTGGCTTGCGTTCCACAAGGACACACCTGCGTTTGGGCTGGAGGAAGCAGGGGGCGTGTCCGCATTATCTCTTCTATATATAGCGATCTCACTGTCATGGCGGCGCACACCTCGCCAACACCGCTTACACGTGCAGCACCAGTAAGTACAGGAATTAAGGGCTGACATTATGTCATTATGTTGTAGCTTTTGGGCCAGAGGTAGCGTTTTTGCTTATGGAGCTGTTTATTTCTTATCCCATTCCAGGTTTCTGGTTTTCTTGTTATCCTATTACAGGTATGCGCCCCATTAGGGTGAGATTTACTGATAACTCATGTAGTCACAGGCCTTTTACATAATAATGTTATTTCATGGGAGTTCATGCAGTTTTATTTTATTTTATTTTACTTTATTCTGTTTCTTTTTTCTTCAAGCAGTGGCTTTCCTTAAGTATCCACAGGGGTGTAAGCTTAACCCCTGATTAAACAGGTATCTTACATTGATTCCATATGTAGTTTATAGGGCATTGTTTGCATATTGTACCTGAGAATTGGAGACTAATATGAGTTTTGTTTCTGTTTGCCACAGTATATTCCTATATAAATGTGACACATGGACGGGATTGGTTTCTAAATCCTGTTAGGTGAACAGGTAATTCACATGAATCTCCATATCAGGAGGGTGTCCTCATAATTATATCTGTACATGTAGCCTAGATAATCCTTTCTATGCTTGTTTGGATATGGGTATATGGTTTTCATTACATTATACTATTAGAACACCATAGACTAGGCATGTTAGCGTGTGATCATTGTCCTTTGATTGAGGAATAATTATGTACCTACATGTCACTAATTTGATTATTATTTTATTCTAGATAAGTGTGTGGTGCTTTTTTGCTGTAACATCATGCAACAAAATAATCTACTATATAATTGCCTAAGACGTTTTCGTGTCGGACCCCGACAACGTGCCGTGGATATGTCACACTCTGTGACGTCATCACGGCGAAGCATTGGCCGCGTAGCGGCCATTGCGAGCCGCTGACGTCACCACGCACGAGCAATGGCCGCGAAGCGGCCATTGCGAGTCGGTGGCCGAAAATAGAACCAGAGGCTCGGCCACAAATTTAGCGATGTACCGCTGAGGTAGCGCGAGCAATGGCCGCGAGGCCATTGCGAGTCGCTACCTCAGCCGCCCTGTGCCCCTGTGCCCCTGTGCCTCAGTGCCTCAGTGTGCCCCTCTGCCTCCCGCTCCGAACCTGTGCCCCTGTGCCCCAATGCCCCTGTGCCCAAGTGCCCCTGTGCCCCTGTCACCCCCGCCATCCCCTGTGCCTCAGTGCCCCTGTGCCTCCCGCTCCGAAGCAGCTGCTGTCAGCACATGCTGATACAGTGCTCCGGAGCCTGTGCCCCTGTGCCCCAATGCCCCTGTGCCCAAGTGCCCCTGTGCCCCTGTCACCCCCGCCATCCCCTGTGCCCCTGTGCCTCTGTGCCCCTGTGCCCCTGTGCCCCTGTGCCCCTGTGCCTCTGTGCCCCTGTGCCTCTGTGCCCCTGTGCCCCTGTGCCCCTGTGCCTCTGTGCCCCTGTGCCCCTGTGCCCCTGTGCCTCTGTGCCCCTGTGCCTCTGTGCCCCTGTGCCCCTGTGCCTCTGTGCCCCTGTGCCTCTGTGCCCCTGTGCCCCTGTGCCTCTGTGCCCCTGTGCCTCTGTGCCCCTGTGCCTCTGTGCCCCTGTGCCCCAGTGCCCCTGTGCCCCTGTGCCTCTGTGCCCCTGTGCCCCATTGCCCTGTGGATTACCGCAACCGCGCCGCATATTAACTCGCTGGCTCAGTGCGAGCACTTGCGGCGCGGTTGCGGTAAAACCCATAAGGATTACCGCAACCGCGCCGCATTGCGAGTCGCTGGCTGAGTGCGAGCACTTGCGGCGCGGTTGCGGTAAAACCCATAAGGATTACCGCAACCGCGCCGCATTGCGAGTCGCTGGCTGAGTGCGAGCACTTGCGGCGCGGTTGCGGTCAAACCCATAAGGATTACCGCAATTGCGCCGCAAGTGCCAGTTGCGGCGCGGTTGCGGTAATCCCCATAGAAAGTATAGGGGGACTTGCGGCAGTGGCAAGTGCGGTTTGCCGTACCTTGCCGCAAGTCCCCCTATACTTTCTATGGGGATAACCGCACCGCAGATGCGGTTTTTTAATAAAATAACATAATTTTAATACAAAAAAAATACAAAATAATAAATAAATTTAATAATAATAATCGTAAAAAAAATAATAAAAATAAATAATAAAATAATAATAAAAAAAAAAAAAAATTACATTAAGATATTAATTACATTAATTTATTAAAATATAAGTATTGGACCCCCCCAAAAGTATTGGACCCCCCCAAAAAAATTATGTGACCCCCCCAAAAATCCCCATAGAAAGTATAGGGGGACTTGCGGCAGGTGCGGCAAGTGCGGTTTTGCCGCACCTGCCGCAAGTCCCCCTATACTTTGTATGGGGATTACCGCAACCGCACCGCAGATGCGGTTTTTTAATAAAATAACAATTTGAATACAAAAAAAGTCACTTAAAATACAAAATAATAAATAAATTTAATAATAATAATCGTAAAAAAAATAATAAAAATAAATAATAAAATAAAAAATAATAATAAAAAAAAAAAAAAAATAAATTACATTAAGATATTAATTACATTAATTTATTAAAATATAAGTATTGGACCCCCCCAAAAGTATTGGACCCCCCCAAAAAAATTATGTAACCCCCCCAAAAATCCCCATAGAAAGTATAGGGGGACTTGCGGCAGGTGCGGCAAGTGCGGTTTTGCCGCACCTGCCGCAAGTCCCCCTATACTTTGTATGGGGATTACCGCAAACGCACCGCAGATGCGGTTTTTTAATAAAATAACATAATTTTAATACAAAAAAAATCACTTAAAATACAAAATAATAAATAAATTTAATAATAATAATCGTAAAAAAAATTATAAAAATAAATAATAAAATAAAAAATAATAATAAAAAAAAAAAAAAAAAAAAAAAATTACATTAAGATATTAATTACATTAATTTATTAAAATATAAGTATTGGACCCCCCCAAAAGTATTGGACCCCCCCAAAAAAAGTATGTGACCCCCCAAAAAAAGTATCTGACACCCCCAAAAAAGTATGTGACCCCCCCCAAAAAAATATGTCACCCCCCAAAAAAATGATGTGACCCCCCAAAAAAATTATGTCACCCCCCAAAAAAAATATTGGACCCCCCCAAAAAAGTATGTCACCCCCCCAAAAAAGTATGTGACCCACCCAAAAAAGTATGTGACCCCCCAAAAACTATTCACACCCCCCCGAAAAGTCCTCACACACCAGCTATAACTACTATAATCAAATTAATGCACATTCTAGACACCCGATGCATTTGCATCGGGCTCACAGCTAGTAACATAATAAGGTATTACATTAAATCATACTGCTTGTATGTCCCTCCACTGAATTGGATGTAATTATGTTTCCTTTGTGATGATAATTTTTGCTTACTGATTGTTCAGGTTACTAAATTGTCTTTATTTGTAATATTATATTTGTGAGACTTATTTGAAAAATTGGATATAATTTTTATTTGTGATGATACAACATTATGGTTTTTTACCCACTTTGTATAAACAAAAAATTGTTCCTTCTTTTTCTCTTATAATCAGTATGTCAAGTGAAGAAGACTAAGGTCGAAACGTCTGAATAAAATACTTATTTATGTTGAAAAAGCAAAACATCACTTGTTTGAAGATTCACAAATAAATATACGAATCTTTATGCATTTTGGATTCTTTCCTTTTTTTGGTGTGCCAGATCACTTACCATTATTATTGTGTGATATGAGTGCCTGTGTGACTGTATTATGTGTATGTAAGGAGCATGTGTTGTCCAGTATGTGTGTGCTGTATACATGTATATAATGTAATTTAACCCCTTCACCACCTATGATGAACATTTACATATACATCAAAACTTGTATCCCTGCCTTTGATACAGGCTCACATGCTGAGCACGCATCAGTCTCCGCACATACTGATGGAGGACTGTGTCTGCCTACAGGACCACAGCTCTGCCAGTCGTCATTGTGTGTCTATAGCTTTCGCCAAGCCACAATTGCCATTGATGCTCCTAATTCTAGACTCTTCTGTGTGGTTTTTGTGTGTGCATGTGATGACATCCTTGTATTTGGACAACTTTTTTCTATGTCTCTAAATTTAAATGTCCACTAATGTAGTCATTT
Organism: Allobates femoralis; assembly: GCA_033576535.1. NCBI lineage: Eukaryota > Metazoa > Chordata > Amphibia > Anura > Aromobatidae > Allobates > Allobates femoralis. The sequence continues at coordinate 211,375,582 of JARQOC010000006.1, forward strand.
GATAAGATAGATATAGATCTGTATGTACCAGATGTAATTATACTGATTGAAAAATAATTTACGAGGGGCAGAGGGGGGGGGGACGCTGTTCTGCAGCTCGCCTCAGGCAGCAGAGAGGCTAGATTCACCCCTGGGTGTAGTGCTCCTATAAGTGTGTGCAGGATGCCGGGCGTGCATCCTAAGAGCCTTCCCAGGAGACCTGCCAAGAAGGTGCAGGTTCCTAGCAGAGAATAAAGCAGATGGCCACATGGATTTATGAAAACAGGGTGAGCAGAACCCTGCAGAGCTGCATGGAGGGCGCCGATCTCCATGCTTAGCAGAGACCAGTTCTGCGGCCGAGGGCATGACACTACTCTGTCAGCAGAGCTAAACAGCATCAGGCTGTGTTAATGTTAAAATGCACAGTTGAGAAGTTGTGGTCATCTTTGGAGACCGAACTTAATCAAAGGCTATCTCCACTGGACCTGCAGCCAGGGAAGGACGTGAGCGACAATGCTGTGAACCAGGGTGTGGCCCTACACCGGGCAAGGTGACACACGCGCCTTGCATGGCTTTCATCCTGAACCTGGTCATACAGCAATTTCTAAGCCACTATCCTGGCCTAGATACACTGCTGCAGAGAGCACGGTTGCTGGTGTCCTCACTTCCACCGTTCACACCCCAGGACTCAATGACTTGTATCGCTACAGAAGACTGTTGGCATGCTGGTTAACTACCCAATATGCAATGTGCTGACATGCTGGAATTACAGTCTGCTAATGTTGCAGTGATTGTGGCAGCAGCAACGAGCCCTAGTGCAGTATATGATGATCCATCAGCTGGGCCAATGAAATCCTGAGGTGGGGCAAATCACGCTGATGGAGTGGTCACAGACCCAGGATCTCTGCACCCTTCTGCACTTTTTTGAAATGGCAATTAAAATTTTAGCGCTGATGATGCCATTATCAACATGACTATTCCGGTCATCTACATGCTGGAGCACACCTTGACCAGCATATGGAGTCAGGTGGTAGTCCAAGAGAAAGAGGAGGAAGCAGAGGAGTAGGCGTATGCGCAAGGGATAAGATCTGAAAGGTCTGAACTGTTGTCAGCACAGAGGCAGGTGGCATGGGAGCGTGGAGGAGAGCGATCAATGAGGACTCATGTTATCAGCCAAACAATTGATGAAAGTGCAGGAGGCGAGGAAGACATATAGGAGGAAGAGGTGATGATGACAGAAGACTCAGCAGATGAGGGAGATTTTGGTCATGTCTCTATTGTGTGAGGTTGGCGGGAGAGGGTGGAGGAAGCAAGAGGGAATGTTACCCTGCCACCAACACAACAAAGATTGGGCCTCTCGATGTGCAAGAAACATGAGTGCCTTTGTGCTGCTCAATCTGCTACAAGGTCCGCGGATTGATAGGACTCAAAGTAATGCTGACTACTGGGTTGCCACACTGTTAGATCCCCGGTACAAAAGTGAATTTGCCAAAATTATTCCCACCCTGGAAAGGGACGCACGCATGCAGGAGTATCAAAAGAAGCTTATAGACAATCTGAGGATTGCTTTTCTCCAAAACACCAGTGGTGAAATAGTGCACATCGCAGTTCTATGCTTCCTACGCAGGGAACGTCAAGTTATCACCATCACAGAAACATTACCAGCAGCAGTGTATCTGTTACCAGCAAATTTCTCTAGAGTTGTATGTCCTTTTTTTAACACCAGCTTTTACAAGGCCAAAAGAAAGGACAAGTCTTAGGACAAGTCTTACAAATAGTCAATGCCTCAAGAGGATGGTGTAGGAGTATCTACAGCTCAATATCGATGCCATGGCTGTGGAACTGAACCCATGTACATTTTAGGCTTCTAAACTGGAAAAGTGGCCTGAGCTCACCCCTCATGCCTTGGAGATCTTGTCATACCCGGCAGCCAGCATTCTCTCAGAATGTGCCTTCAATGCTGCTGGTGGTGCTCTGATGGATAAGCATATACGGCTTCCACCGAAAGTGTAGATCGCCTAATGTTTATCAAGATGAACAAGTCATGGATCTCCGAGGACTTTTCCAGCCCAGTGTCAGAATGGGGAGACTAGACTCTGACATATAGGAGTACTTTATTTTGATCCTGTGGTCACAGTTAAGGCTGTGGTCACAGTTAAGGCTGTGGTCACAGTTGCCATGCGTTTTTTTTTAGCGATTTAACAAAACTCATGCGTTTTTTCATGTCAGCATGAGTTTTGTAAGGTGTGTGATGGCTCCCTGCGTTTTTTGGCTGCGTTTTTGGAAACTCATGTGTTTTTTTAACATGGGCTCCTATGGAAAACACATGCGTTTTTGAATGGCACTAATTGTACATGCGTTTTTGCATGCGTTTTCTATAAGGCCCCTTATTAAAAAACGCATGCGTTTTTGGATATGCTCCAAAAACGCATGGGACAGTCACACATGCTTTTTGGCTATTAGGGCATGCGTTTTTTAACATGGGGTCCTATGGGTGCATTTTTTACATGCGTTTTTGAAAACGCAGGTCTCCAAAAACGCATGTGAAAAATGCTACTGTGACCCCAGCCTATATCACTATTCTGAGAGGAGTATAGTAGGTCTGGCCTAGTTATCTCGCCATATAGGAGCAAATAATGAACAAACAGCTAATATATGGCCTTAAATAACATAGAAATTTGCATTAGCTATGCATTTTGGTGACCTAACTTTTAGACTAAATGCACAACTGCATGCATTTATTGCTGATTTATTTGTCAATAATGATGTGTGCCAAACACCCCCCCCCAAAGTTCTTTACTTTTCTTGGTATCTATATATGAATAATTTTAATGTAATTTAATCTATTATATAATAGATAGAATAGATAGATAGATAGATAGATAGAATAGGGTTTTTTAAGTGTGTCTGTCGCCGAAATTGCGCACCACACAGAGGCAGCTCATTGATTGCCACCGAAGGTGGCAACCAATGAGCGCAGACTATGCAAAAAGGAGCGAGAATTCAAAGTTCGAAGTTCGCACCCATTTGCAGCCTGGCAACAGCCCCGCACGGTGCTCATCTCCCGGCGGCACGGAGCCGAAATGCCCCGCCAGCTCCTCTCCCAGCCCCGCCGTGACATAAGCACCGGAAGTGAAAGTGACAGACAGAAGGAAAAGAAGATGGCCGCCGGAGGAGTCGGACGTTGCTGAGCTGCCCCTTATCAAACCCCACCGAGTGCTGGGACCCCATCCGCTGCCCCACACTTAACAGGATGCCTCTCTGAACCATCATCCACGTCTGTGCACATGCGGGTCTGGGGGCAAACACACCGGAGCTCCCGGGAAGTGGACCTACCCTACTGCAAGGAGGGAGCCATCTAAGGACCACTCGGGGAGCGAGGGACCCAGCTTACCACCCCCACAAACGAGACTGTACCTTGGAGTAATACTGCAGGGACGCCCATCTGCCCCCCTGCTCGAAGGGGGACACCACCGAGGCTGAAGGAGACTATCACCACTGTGTGCCCAGAGCTCCCCTGGGGACCCAGAGAGTCAGGAGCGCAGGTCCTTCCCTCAACCACTCTGGAGGAGCGACCACATTCGGGAGTCTGAGCAGGCAGAGGCGCGGGCTGCACCCAAGTGACAGAGCGCTGCTGGGGGAAGGAGAAACACAGCAGTGGCTGCACAGTGTTAACCCCTCAGCCTCCACATGGTGTTAACCCCTCAGCCTCCACACGGTGTTAACCCCTCACCCTCCAGTCAGTGTTAACCCCTCAGCCACCCTACAGTGCTAACCACTGAGCCACCATACAATGCTAACCACTGAGCAACCATACAGTGCTAACCACTGAGCCACTGTACAGTGCTAACCACTAAGCCACCATACAGTGCTGACCACTGAGCCACTGTACAGTGCTAACCACTAAGCCACTGTACAGTGCTAACCACTGAGCCACCCTACAGTGCTGACCACTGAGCCACCATATACAGTGCTAACCACTGAGCCAGCAAACAGTGCTAACCACTGAGCCACCATACAGTGCTAACCACTGAGCCACTGTACAGTGCTAACCACTGAGCCATCATACGGTGCTAACCACTGAGCCACCATACAGTGCTGACCACTGAGCCAGCATACAGTGCTAACCACTCACCCACTATACACTGCTGACCACTGAGCCACCATACAGTGCTAACCACTGAGCCACCATACAGTGCTAACCACTGAGCCAGCATACAGTGCTAACCACTGAGCCAGCATACAGTGCTAACCACTCACCCACTATACACTGCTGACCACTGAGCCACCATACAGTGCTAACCACTGAGCCACCATACAGCGACTAACCACTGAGCAACCATACAGTGCTAACCACTGAGCCACCATACAGTGCTAATCACTGAGCCACCATACAGTGCTAACCACTGAGCCACCAATACAGTGCTAACCACTTAGCCACCATAGAGTGCTGACCACTGAGCCAGCATACAGTGCTAACCACTCACCCACTATACACTGCTGACCACTGACCCACCATACAGTGCTAACCACTGAGCCACCATACAGTGCTAACCACTGAGCCAGCATACAGTGCTAACCACTCACCCACTATACACTGCTGACCACTGAGCCACCATACAGTGCTAACCACTGAGCCACCATACAGCGCTAACCACTGAGCAACCATACAGTGCTAACCACTGAGCCACCATACAGTGCTAACCACTGAGCCACCATACAGTGCTAACCACTGAGCCACCATACAGTGCTAACCACTGAGTCACCATACAGTGCTAACCACTGAGTCACCATACAGTGCTAACCACTGAGTCACCATACAGTGCTAACCACTGAGCCACCGTATAGTGCTAACCATTGAGCCTCCATAGTGCTAACCACTCATCCTCCATAGTGCTCACCACTGAGCCTCCATACAGGGTTAACCACTGAGCCTCCATACAGTGCTAACCTCTGAGCAACCATATAAAGTGCTAACCACTGAGCCACCATGCAGTGCTAACCACTGAGCCACCATACAGTGCTAACCACTGAACCTCCACACAGTGCTAACCACTGAGCCACCGTACAGTGCTAACCACTGAGCCACATTACTGTGCTAAACACTCAGCCACTGCGCAGTGCTAACCACTTAGCTACCATACTGTGCTAACCACTAACCCACCATACTGTGCTAACCACTGAGCCACCCTACAGTGCAAAACACTGAGCCACCATATACTGTCCTAACCACTGAGACAGCATATACTGTGCTAACCACTGAGCCACCATACTGTGCTAACCACTGAGCCACCAAGCAGTGCAAACCACTGAGCCACATACAGTGCTAACCACTGAGCCACCATACAGTGCTAACTACTGAACCACCATACTGTGCTAACCACTGAGCCACCATACAGTGCTAACCACTGAGCCAGCATACAGTGCTAACCACTGAGCCAGCATACAGTGCTAACCACTCACCCACTATACACTGCTGACCACTGAGCCACCATACAGTGCTAACCACTGAGCCACCATACAGCGCTAACCACTGAGCAACCATACAGTGCTAACCACTGAGCCACCATACAGTGCTAATCACTGAGCCACCATACAGTGCTAACCACTGAGCCACCATACAGTGCTAACCACTGAGTCACCATACAGTGCTAACCACTGAGTCACCATACAGTGCTAACCACTTAGCCACCATACAGTGCTGACCACTGAGCCAGCATACAGTGCTAACCACTCACACCACTATACACTGCTGACCACTGAGCCACCATACAGTGCTAACCACTGAGCCACCATACAGTGCTAACCACTGAGCCACCATACAGTGCTAACCACTGAGCCAGCATACAGTGCTAACCACTGAGCCAGCATACAGTGCTAACCACTCACCCACTATACACTGCTGACCACTGAGCCACCATACAGTGCTAACCACTGAGCCACCATACAGCGCTAACCACTGAGCAACCATACAGTGCTAACCACTGAGCCACCATACAGTGCTAATCACTGAGCCACCATACAGTGCTAACCACTGAGCCACCATACAGTGCTAACCACTGAGTCACCATACAGTGCTAACCACTGAGTCACCATACAGTGCTAACCACTTAGCCACCATAGAGTGCTGACCACTGAGCCAGCATACAGTGCTAACCACTCACCCACTATACACTGCTGACCACTGACCCACCATACAGTGCTAACCACTGAGCCACCATACAGTGCTAACCACTGAGCCAGCATACAGTGCTAACCACTCACCCACTATACACTGCTGACCACTGAGCCACCATACAGTGCTAACCACTGAGCCACCATACAGCGCTAACCACTGAGCAACCATACAGTGCTAACCACTGAGCCACCATACAGTGCTAACCACTGAGCCACCATACAGTGCTAACCACTGAGCCACCATACAGTGCTAACCACTGAGTCACCATACAGTGCTAACCACTGAGTCACCATACAGTGCTAACCACTGAGTCACCATACAGTGCTAACCACTGAGCCACCGTATAGTGCTAACCATTGAGCCTCCATAGTGCTAACCACTCATCCTCCATAGTGCTCACCACTGAGCCTCCATACAGGGTTAACCACTGAGCCTCCATACAGTGCTAACCTCTGAGCAACCATATAAAGTGCTAACCACTGAGCCACCATGCAGTGCTAACCACTGAGCCACCATACAGTGCTAACCACTGAACCTCCACACAGTGCTAACCACTGAGCCACCGTACAGTGCTAACCACTGAGCCACATTACTGTGCTAAACACTCAGCCACTGCGCAGTGCTAACCACTTAGCTACCATACTGTGCTAACCACTAACCCACCATACTGTGCTAACCACTGAGCCACCCTACAGTGCAAAACACTGAGCCACCATATACTGTCCTAACCACTGAGACAGCATATACTGTGCTAACCACTGAGCCACCATACTGTGCTAACCACTGAGCCACCATACAGTGCTAACCATGGAGCCTCCATAGTGCTAACCACTCATCCTCCATAGTGCTCACCACTGAGCCTCCATACAGGGTTAACCACTGAGCCTCCATACAGTGCTAACCTCTGAGTCACCATATACAGTGCTAACCACTGAGCCACCATGCAGTGCTAACCACTGAGCCACCATACAGTGCTAACCACTGAACCTCCACACAGTGCTAACCACTGAGCCACGTACAGTGCTAACCACTGAGCCACATTACTGTGCTAAACACTCAGCCACTGCGCAGTGCTAACCACTTAGCTACCATACTGTGCTAACCACTAACCCACCATACTGTGCTAACCACTGAGCCACCCTACAGTGCAAAACACTGAGCCACCATATACTGTCCTAACCACTGAGACAGCATATACTGTGCTAACCACTGAGCCACCATACTGTGCTAACCACTGAGCCACCAAGCAGTGCAAACCACTGAGCCACGATACAGTGCTAACCACTGAGCCACCATACAGTGCTAACACTGACACCATACTGTGCTAACCACTGAGCCACCATACAGTGCTAACCACTGAGCACATACAGTGCTAACCACTGAGGCGCATACAGTGCTAACCACTACCACTAACACTGCTGACCATGAGCCACCACGGCTAACCACTGAGCCACCATACAGCGCTAACCACTGAGCAACCATACAGTGCTAACCACTGAGCCACCATACAGTGCTAATCACTGAGCCACCATACAGTGCTAACCACTGAGCCACCATACAGTGCTAACCACTGAGTCACCATACAGTGCTAACCACTGAGTCACCATACAGTGCTAACCACTTAGCCACCTACTGCTGACCACTGAGCCACATACAGTGCTAACCACTCACCCACTATACACTGCTGACCACTGAGCCACCATACAGTGCTAACACTGAGCCACCATACGTGCTGACCACTGAGCCAGCATACAGTGCTAACCACTCACCCACTATACCTGCTGACCACTGAGCCACCATACAGTGCTAACCACTGAGCCACCATACAGTGCTAACCACTGAGCCACCATACAGCGCTAACACTGAGCACCATACAGTGCTAACCACTGAGCCACCATACAGTGCTAACCACTGAGCCACCATACAGTGCTAACCACTGAGCCACCATACAGTGCTAACCACTGAGTCACCATACAGTGCTAACCACTGAGTCACCATACAGTGCTAACCACTGAGTCACCATACAGTGCTAACCACTGAGCCACCGTATAGTGCTAACCATTGAGCCTCCATAGTGCTAACCACTCATCCTCCATAGTGCTCACCACTGAGCCTCCATACAGGGTTAACCACTGAGCCTCCATACAGTGCTAACCTCTGAGCAACCATATAAAGTGCTAACCACTGAGCCACCATGCAGTGCTAACCACTGAGCCACCATACAGTGCTAACCACTGAACCTCCACACAGTGCTAACCACTGAGCCACCGTACAGTGCTAACCACTGAGCCACATTACTGTGCTAAACACTCAGCCACTGCGCAGTGCTAACCACTCAGCTACCATACTGTGCTAACCACTAACCCACCATACTGTGCTAACCACTGAGCCACCCTACAGTGCAAAACACTGAGCCACCATATACTGTCCTAACCACTGAGACAGCATATACTGTGCTAACCACTGAGCCACCATACTGTGCTAACCACTGAGCCACCGTACAGTGCTAACCATGGAGCCTCCATAGTGCTAACCACTCATCCTCCATAGTGCTCACCACTGAGCCTCCATACAGGGTTAACCACTGAGCCTCCATACAGTGCTAACCTCTGAGTCACCATATACAGTGCTAACCACTGAGCCACCATGCAGTGCTAACCACTGAGCCACCATACAGTGCTAACCACTGAACCTCCACACAGTGCTAACCACTGAGCCACCGTACAGTGCTAACCACTGAGCCACATTACTGTGCTAAACACTCAGCCACTGCGCAGTGCTAACCACTTAGCTACCATACTGTGCTAACCACTAACCCACCATACTGTGCTAACCACTGAGCCACCCTACAGTGCAAAACACTGAGCCACCATATACTGTCCTAACCACTGAGACAGCATATACTGTGCTAACCACTGAGCCACCATACTGTGCTAACCACTGAGCCACCAAGCAGTGCAAACCACTGAGCCACGATACAGTGCTAACCACTGAGCCACCATACAGTGCTAACCACTGAGTCACCATACAGTGCTAACCACTGAGTCACCATACAGTGCTAACCACTGAGTCACCATACAGTGCTAACCACTGAGCCACCGTATAGTGCTAACCATTGAGCCTCCATAGTGCTAACCACTCATCCTCCATAGTGCTCACCACTGAGCCTCCATACAGGGTTAACCACTGAGCCTCCATACAGTGCTAACCTCTGAGCAACCATATAAAGTGCTAACCACTGAGCCACCATGCAGTGCTAACCACTGAGCCACCATACAGTGCTAACCACTGAACCTCCACACAGTGCTAACCACTGAGCCACCGTACAGTGCTAACCACTGAGCCACATTACTGTGCTAAACACTCAGCCACTGCGCAGTGCTAACCACTTAGCTACCATACTGTGCTAACCACTAACCCACCATACTGTGCTAACCACTGAGCCACCCTACAGTGCAAAACACTGAGCCACCATATACTGTCCTAACCACTGAGACAGCATATACTGTGCTAACCACTGAGCCACCATACTGTGCTAACCACTGAGCCACCAAGCAGTGCAAACCACTGAGCCACGATACAGTGCTAACCACTGAGCCACCATACAGTGCTAACTACTGAACCACCATACTGTGCTAACCACTGAGCCACCATACAGTGCTAACCACTGAGCCAGCATACAGTGCTAACCACTGAGCCAGCATACAGTGCTAACCACTCACCCACTATACACTGCTGACCACTGAGCCACCATACAGTGCTAACCACTGAGCCACCATACAGCGCTAACCACTGAGCAACCATACAGTGCTAACCACTGAGCCACCATACAGTGCTAATCACTGAGCCACCATACAGTGCAACCACTGAGCCACCATACAGTGCTAACCACTGAGTCACCATACAGTGCTAACCACTGAGTCACCATACAGTGCTAACCACTTAGCCACCATACAGTGCTGACCACTGAGCCAGCATACAGTGCTAACCACTCACCCACTATACACTGCTGACCACTGAGCCACCATACAGTGCTAACCACTGAGCCACCATACAGTGCTAACCACTGAGCCAGCATACAGTGCTAACCACTCACCCACTATACACTGCTGACCACTGAGCCACCATACAGTGCTAACCTCTGAGCCACCATACAGCGCTAACCACTGAGCAACCATACAGTGCTAACCACTGAGCCACCATACAGTGCTGACCACTGAGCCACCATACAGTGCTAACCACTGAGCCACCATACAGTGCTAACCACTGAGTCACCATACAGTGCTAACCACTGAGTCACCATACAGTGCTAACCACTTAGCCACCATACAGTGCTGACCACTGAGCCAGCATACAGTGCTAACCACTCACCCACTATACACTGCTGACCACTGAGCCACCATACAGTGCTAACCACTGAGCCACCATACAGTGCTGACCACTGAGCCAGCATACAGTGCTAACCACTCACCCACTATACACTGCTGACCACTGAGCCACCATACAGTGCTAACCACTGAGCCACCATACAGTGCTAACCACTGAGCCACCATACAGCGCTAACCACTGAGCAACCATACAGTGCTAACCACTGAGCCACCATACAGTGCTAACCACTGAGCCACCATACAGTGCTAACCACTGAGCCACCATACAGTGCTAACCACTGAGTCACCATACAGTGCTAACCACTGAGTCACCATACAGTGCTAACCACTGAGTCACCATACAGTGCTAACCACTGAGCCACCGTATAGTGCTAACCATTGAGCCTCCATAGTGCTAACCACTCATCCTCCATAGTGCTCACCACTGAGCCTCCATACAGGGTTAACCACTGAGCCTCCATACAGTGCTAACCTCTGAGCAACCATATAAAGTGCTAACCACTGAGCCACCATGCAGTGCTAACCACTGAGCCACCATACAGTGCTAACCACTGAACCTCCACACAGTGCTAACCACTGAGCCACCGTACAGTGCTAACCACTGAGCCACATTACTGTGCTAAACACTCAGCCACTGCGCAGTGCTAACCACTCAGCTACCATACTGTGCTAACCACTAACCCACCATACTGTGCTAACCACTGAGCCACCCTACAGTGCAAAACACTGAGCCACCATATACTGTCCTAACCACTGAGACAGCATATACTGTGCTAACCACTGAGCCACCATACTGTGCTAACCACTGAGCCACCGTACAGTGCTAACCATGGAGCCTCCATAGTGCTAACCACTCATCCTCCATAGTGCTCACCACTGAGCCTCCATACAGGGTTAACCACTGAGCCTCCATACAGTGCTAACCTCTGAGTCACCATATACAGTGCTAACCACTGAGCCACCATGCAGTGCTAACCACTGAGCCACCATACAGTGCTAACCACTGAACCTCCACACAGTGCTAACCACTGAGCCACCGTACAGTGCTAACCACTGAGCCACATTACTGTGCTAAACACTCAGCCACACTGCGCAGTGCTAACCACTTAGCTACCATACTGTGCTAACCACTAACCCACCATACTGTGCTAACCACTGAGCCACCCTACAGTGCAAAACACTGAGCCACCATATACTGTCCTAACCACTGAGACAGCATATACTGTGCTAACCACTGAGCCACCATACTGTGCTAACCACTGAGCCACCAAGCAGTGCAAACCACTGAGCCACGATACAGTGCTAACCACTGAGCCACCATACAGTGCTAACTACTGAACCACCATACTGTGCTAACCACTGAGCCACCATACAGTGCTAACCCCTGAGCCACCATACAGTGCTAACCATTGAGCCACCATAGAGCGCACACTATGCAAATAAGCGCGAGAATTCAAAGTTCGAATTTTGCGCCTATTTGCAGCCCGGCGACAGCCCCGCACGGCGCTCATCTCCCGGCGGCACGGAGCCGAAGTGCCCCACCAGCTCCTTTCCCAGCCCCGCCGTGACATAAGCACCGGAAGTGAAAGTGACAGACGGAAAAGAAAATGGCCGCCGGAGGAGTCGGATGTTCCTGAGCTGCCCCTTATCAAACCGCACCGAGTGCTGGGACCTCATCCGCTGCCCCACACTTACCAAGATGCCTCTCTGAACTGTCATCCACATCTGTGCACACGTGGGCCTGGGGGCAAACACACCAGAGCTCCCGGGAAGCGGACCTTCCCTACTGCCTGGAGGGAGCCATCTGAGGACCGCTCGGGGAGCGAGGGACCCAGACAAAAATAAAAAAAATCCCATAAGGATACTTACCCTCCGCCGTCTCGCTGCTCCACCTCTGTCTTCTAGCTTCTAGAGGGCTTGAGCACCTGTTATTGCCTGGGAAACCGATCAGGTGATCGGTTTCCCAGGCAACGACAGGTCCTGCCATGGGAGCTTCAAGACGGAGGTGGACGGGTGAGTACCCTCACATCCTGCCCCCCCCAACCGCCACCACCATCCTGCCCCCTCCGCCGCCACAATCCTGCCCCCCCTGCCGGCTCCATCCTGCTCCCCCGCCACCACCATCCTGCCCCCCCACCGGCTCCATCCTTTCCCCCCCCCCGTTGGCTCCATCCTGCCCCCACACCGGCTCCATCCTGTCCCCCGCATCCATCCTGCCCCCCCCACCGGCTCTATCCTGCCCCGCTCACCACCATCCTTCCCCCCCGCCACCATCCTGCCCAAACGGCCACCATACTGCCCCCCCGCTACCATCCTGCCCCACTGGCTCCATCCTGCCCCCTGCCACCATCCTGCCCCCCCGCCACTATCCTGCCCCACCGGCTCTATCCTGCCCCACTCGCTCCATCCTGCCCCGTTCGCTCCATCCTGCCCTACTTGCTCCATTCTGCCCCCCTGCCAGCTCCATCCTGCCCAGCCGGCTCCATCCAGCCCCGCTCACTCCATCCTGCCCCGCTTGCCACCATCCTTCCAACTCGCCACCATCCTGCCCCCCGCCGGCTCCATCCTGTCCCCGCCGTCTCCATCCTGTCCCCGCCGTCTCCATCCTGTCCCCGCCGTCTCCATTCTGCCCCCCGCCAGCTCCATCCTGCCCCGCTCGCTCCATCCTGCACCCCCCCGCCACCATCCTGCACCCCCCCCGCCCACCATCCTGCCCCCGCCAGCTCCATCCTGCCCCTGCCCGGCTCCATCCTGCCCCCGCCGGCTCCATCCTGCCCCGCTCGCTCCATCCTGCCCCGCTCGCCACCATCCTACTTCCCCACCACCATCCTGCTCCCCCACCACCATCCTGCTCCGCCAGCTCCATTCTGCCCCGCCGGCTCCATCCTGCCCCCTGCCGCCATCCTGCCCACCCGCCACCATCCTGCCCCGCTCGCTTCATCCTGCCCTGCTCGCTCCATCCCGCCTCGCTAGCCACCATCTTGCCCCGCTCACTCCATCCTTCCCCGCTCGCCACCATCCTACTCCCCCACCACCATCCTGCTCCCCACCACCATCCTGCTCCGCCAGCTCCATTCTGCCCTGCCGGCTCCATTCTGCCCCGCTCACTCCATCCTGCCCCCTGCCACCATCCTGCCCCCCGCCCCATCCTGCCCCTCGCTTCATCCTGCCCTGCTCGCTCCATCCTGCCCTGCTTGCTACCATCCTGCCCCCATTCGCTCCATCCTGCCCCGCTCACTCCAACCTGCCCCACCTGCCACCATCATGCCCTCCCCCATCTTGGCCCCCCGCCACCATCCTGCTCCTCCGGCTCCATCCTGCCCCGCTCGCTCCCATCCTGCCCCGCTCGCCACCATCCTACTTCCCCGCCATCATCCTGCCCCCCGCCACCATCCTGCCCCACTCGCTCCATCCTGCCCCACTCGCTCCATCCTGCCCCGCTCCCACCATCCTGCCCCCCTCCCACCATCCTGCCCCCCACCACCATCCTGCCCTGCTCGACACCATCATACCCGCTATGCTCCATCCTGCCCTGCTCGCTCCATCCTGCCCTGCTTGCTACCATCCTGCCCCACTCGCTCCATCCTGCCCCACTCGCTCCATCCTGCCCCCGCCACCATCCTGCCCCCGCCACCATCCTGCCCCGCTCGCTCCAACCTGCCCCGCACGCCATCATCATGCCTCCCCCCATCCTGTCCCCCCTGCCACCATCCTGCTCCCCCGCTCCATCCTGCCCTGCTCCCATCTCCATCCTGCCCCACCGGCTCCATCCAGCCCCGCTTGCTCCATCCTCCCTGCTCGACACCATCCTACTCCCCCACCACCATCCTGCCCCCGCCACCATCCTGCCCCGCTCGCTCCATCCTGCCCCGCCAACTCCATCCTGCCCCACCGCTCCATTCTGCCCAGCTTGATCCATCCTGCCCCACTCGCTCCATCCTGCCCTGCTCACTCCATCCTGCCCCGCTCCCACATCCTGCCCCCCACCACATCCTGCCCTGCTCGCTCCATCCTGCCCTGCTCGACACCATCTGCCCCGCTCGCTCACATCCTGCCCCAGCCACCATCCTGCCCCCCCCGCCACCATCCTGCCCCACTCGCCACCATCCTGCTCCTCCGGCTCCATCCTGCCCCGCTCGCTCCATCCTGCCCTGCCGCTTCAGCCTGCTCCGCCGGCTCCATCCTTCCCCGCTCGCTCCATCCTGCCCCGCTCAACACCATCCTACTCCCCCATCCTGCCCCCCCGCCCCCATCCTGCTCCTCCGGCTCCATCCTGCCCCTCTCGCTCCATCCAGCCCCGCTTGCTCCATCCTTCCCCGATCCCACCATCCTGCCCCACCGTGTCCATCCTGCCCCGCTCGCTCCATCCTGCCCCACTCACTCCATCCTGCCCCGCTCCCCACCATCCTACTCCCCCCCCACCATCCTGCTCCCCCCCACCATCCTGCTCCTGCGGGCTCCATTCTGCCCCGCTCGCTCCATCCTGCCTCCCGCCACTATCCTGCCCCCCCCGCCACCATCCTGCTCCACCGGCTCCATCCTGCCCCGCTCGCTCCATCTGCCCCCACCCCATCCTGCCCTGCTCGCTCCATCCTGCCCTGCTCGACACCATCATGCCCCGCTCGCTCCATCCTGCCCCCAGCCACCATCCTGCCCCCCGCCACCATCCTGCCCGCTCGCACCATCCTGCCCCCCTTATCCTGCCCCCCCCTCCACCATCCTGCTCCTCCGGCTCCATCCTGCCCGCTCGCTCCATCCTGCCCTGCCGCTCATCCTGCCCGCCGGCTCCATCCTGCCCCGCTCGCTCCATCCTGCCCCGCTCAACACCATCACTCCCCACCATCCTGCCCCCCGCCCCACTGCTCCTCCGCTCCATCCTGCCCCCGCTCCATCCAGCCCCGCTTGCTCCATCTTTCCCCGCTCCACACCTGCCCCACTTGTCCATCCGCCCACTCGCCCATCCTGCCCCGTCCCCACTCCTACTCCCTACCCCTACCATCTGCTCCCGCCCCATCCTGCCCTGCGGCTCCATCCTGCCCCTCGCTCCATCCTGCCTCCGCACCATCCTGCCCCCTCCACGCCCGCCCCATCCTGCCCCCGCTCCCTCCTGCCCCGCTCGCTCCATCCTGCCTGCTCGCTCCATGCTGCCCCCCACCACCATCCGGCCCGCTGCTCCATCCTGCCCCACTCCCACTCCAATCCTGCCCCCTCCCCATCCTGCCCCCGCTCCATCCTGCCCCAGCTCCATCCTGCCCCTCTCACTCCATCCCGCTACCACCTCCCGCTCACTCCATCCTTCCCCACTCCATCCACCATCCTGCCCCACCGGCTCCATCCTGCCCCCCGACTCATCCTGCCCCGCTTGCTCCTTCCTGCCCGCTCGCTCCATCCTGCCCTGCCCTCTATCCTGCCCCGCTCGCATCCATCCTGCCCCACCCCATCCTTCCCCCCCCCCGCACCACATCCTGCTCCCCCCATCCATCCTGCTCCTCCGGCTCCATCCTGCCTCGCTCCCACCATCCTGCCCCGCCAGCTCCATGCTGCCCCACTGGCTCCATCCTGCCCCACTCGCTCCATCCTGCCCCCCACCACAATCCTGCCCTGCTTGCTCCATCCTGCCCCCCCGCCACCATCCTGCCACCATCCTGCTCCTCCGGCTCCATCCTGCTCCTCCAGCTCCATCCTGCCCCACCGGCTCCATCCTGCCCTACCGGCTCCATCCTGCCCCCCCCGCCACCATCCTGCCTCGCTCGCTCCATCCTGCCCTGCTCCCATCATCCTGCCCCCCCCGCCACTATCCTGCTCCTCCGACTCCATCCTGCCCCACTCGCTCCATCCTGCCCCACTCGCTCCATCCTGCTCCACTCGCTACCATCCTGCCTTGCTCGCTCCATCCTGCCCTGCCAGCTCCATCCTGCCCCGCTCGCTGCAGCCTGGTCCGCTCCCACCATCCTGCCCTGCCGGCTCCATCCTGCCCCGCCGGCTCCATCCTGCCACGCTTGCTCCATCCTGCCCCGCTCACCACCATCCTGCCCCACCGTGTCCATCCTGCCCCGCTCGCTCCATCCTGCCCCGCTCGTTCCATCATGCCCCCACCACTATCCTTCCCCCCCACCACCATCCTGCCCCGCTCGCTTCATCCTGCCCCGCTCGCCACCATCCTGCCCTCCCCCCATCGTGCCCCACTCCCACCATCCTGCCCCGCCGGCTCCATCCTGCCCCGCTCGCTCCATCCTGCCCCGCTCCCCACCATCCTACTCCCCCGCCACCATCCTGCTCCCCCGCCACCATCTTGCTCCTGTGGGCTCCATTCTGCCCCGCTCGCTCCATCCTGCCTCCCGCCACTATCTTGCCCCCCCCGCCACCATCCTGCTCCACCAGCTCCATCCTGCCCAGCTCGCTCCATCCTGCCCTGCTCGCTCCATCCTGCCCCCCACCAACATCCGGCCGCGCTCGCTCCATCCTGCCCCGCTCGCCACCATCCTGCTCCTCCAGCTCCATCCTGCCCCTCTCACTCCAATCAGTATAGCTAGATTAGTTTTAAGAGGTTAAAACTTAACATTTAATAAAAATTACTAAAAGGACTAGAATGTCCACATATACTATACACGTGACAACCCGCCGTGCCCCAAAGTGTCACAACTTAAAAAAACTCTATTAGGATACTAAGAGTTAAGAGTCGTTTGAGGGTGTTATCTATGGAGCGTCTCCTGCTCCTTGATACCGTCCACCTCCAAACCTTATGGCAGTTTTAGATATGCTGGTGTAGTTTTTCACCACCTTATATCCTACTGGCACATATATCTGCACATGGAAAAGTATAAAAGCCCCCTTTCCCTATATATAGGAAAGGTCTCACCAGCTTCCTTCCATCCAAGCAAGAGACAGATTGAGTTTCTTCATTCCAGGAGGTCCTTCTACCAATGACAGCCTGTTGTTGAACTCTCAATATCATTCATCTATTACCACTATACTCCACCCCCTACGCGTTTCGGATATATTATCCTCATCAGGGGATGTGTGGCTCAGTTCTTGGTGGGGTCCTAATCCTAGGTGCCCCCTGTGATGGTATATGTCTCTACAAATAAGACATCAAATGTTACTATCTTTGTATATGTCATATGGTGCAAAGCACCGATACTCACATGCATAGTACCAGTCCCCCCTGGGTGCTATAGCCCCCTGGGTACTCACCCAGCATAGCTCAGTGGTCTGTATGTTGAAGAACACCGCCGCGGCCGCTTCTGAAGCCTTTTATGACCGCATTTCCCGGTCATGTGGTGTTCTCCGCCCCGGAAATGACGCGCGCTCGTTCCGCGATGTCACTTCCGGTCCGGCGTCTATGTGGAACGCAAGCATGCGTTCCACACCTCTCTCCTAGTTCACTATCAGTGATGGGAGGATTCCGGAGCTCATTAGTCCTCCCCTAGGTGTGAGGTCATCAAGGAGGGCAGGTTCTTTGTTAGAACCATATCTCTCCATAGTATAGGAGGTTCCATTATTGCCTAGATTCTTCCTATTATCCAAAACAGATTACAAATGGTGTCTATCTATCATTTACAGTACTTTTTACTTGTTTAAACAGAATGATGTTTGTTATGGCGTTTTTTATTTTGTTCCCTCTCTAAAAAGTGCTTGTCCTGATGTTATATATAGTAAACCTCTCAATTTATGATTAACATGACTCAAAACAACTCAGATAGGAGCAGATATGTCACATAGGGATATTTTGACATGGGTTGGTACTTATGGGATCAGAGTTATAGTTGTTTTTTTCTTTTTTTCTCTATCATGGTCTATGGGGATCACTTGGTTTCCATTGAAGTTTTTTTAATAGGAACAAAAGGAGGACAGATCAGGTCAGATTAGAGCAGATTATTATAAAGGATAGACATAGTTTCATGTGCACCTATGTTTCCCTATTTCTTCCCTCTATCCCTGCCTGCCTGCGGAGGTTGGCACCCTAATTAACCCCCTCACCGCCCGTGGCGCCCCCGCTCATCGTCGGCTTTCCCTCCTACCTTTCCTTATTCTATGGTGCCCCAATAAAAGGAGAGTAGGAAAGTGCCTCATTCATCCCTTTCGGGGCTACTGTGTCCATGGTGTAAATCCAAAACACCTCTTTCCTGAGTATCTTATTATCCCAATCTCCCCCTCGCATGGGTGGTGGGACATGATCAATACCTATGAACATTAGGCAATTTTCATCCCCCCCGTGGAAAGTGTTGATGTGCCGGGCCACTGGTTTATCACGTTTGTTACGGATATCACTCCGATGTTCCCCAATTCTTTTGCGGAATTCCCTAATTGTTTTCCCCACATATTCAAGGTTGCAGGGACACTTTGCTTTATAGATTACACCTTTAGTCCCGCAGTTGATGAATGACCTGATATTGTATGTGCGGTGGGTTACACTGCTATCAAAGGTTTTTGTTGTTACTATTTGATTGCAGCTTATGCAATGTCCGCATCTAAAACTCCCTCTTAGGTCACTTTTTATACAGTTTTTTTCCTCTGTCCTTAAATGGCTATGTACCAGCCTGTCTCTTAAAGATCTTGGTTTTTTATATGTGATCGTTGGAATCTCAGTCAGATATGGACTCAAATCAGGGTCCATTAGCAAGATCGGCCAATGTTTGGCCATGATCTCTCTGACCTTATCTGCTCCACCTGAGTAGGTAGTGATCATGCGTACTTTTCTGTCTCCTCATCCCTGTTTCTTTCTTTTGGTGTAAGAAGTTTTGTCCTCTCTATGTCCTTGACCTCCTTCCATGCCCTTCTAATCACACCCTTCGGGTATCCCCTTTCTGTCAAACGTTTTTTTAGATCTTCTGTTTGTGTGTGGAACTTATCCTCCGAAGAACAGTTCCTCCTCATTCACTCCATCCTGCCCCGCTCGCTCCATCCTTCCCTGCTCCCACCATCCTGCCCCACCGGCTCCATCCTGCCCCGCCAACTCCATCCTGCCCCGCTCGCTCCTTCCTGCCCCGCTCGCTCCTTCCTGCCCCGCTCGCTCCATCCTGCCCCACCACAATCCTGCCTTGCTTGCTCCATCCTGCCCCCCCGCCACCATCCTGCCACCATCCTGCTCCTCCGGCTCAATCCAGCTCCATCCTGCCCCACCGGCTCCATCCTGCCCCACCGGCTCCATTCTGCCCCCTGCCACCATCCTGCCTCGCTTGCTCCATCCTGCCTGCTCCCATCATCCTGCCCCCGCAGCCACCATCCTGCTCCTCCGGCTCCACTCTGCTCTTCCAGCTCCATCCTGCCTCGCCAGTTCCATCCTGCCCCCCCGCCACTATCCTGCCCCCCGCCACCATCCTTCCTCGCTCCCACCATCCTGCCCCACCGGCTCCATCCTGCCCCGCCGACTCGATCCTGCCCCGCTCGCTCCTTCCTGACCCGCTCGCTCCATCCTGCCCCCCACCACTATCCTGCCCCACCACCACCATCCTGCCCCACTCGCTCCATCCTGCCCCGCTCGCCACCATCCTGCCCCGCTCGCTCCATCCTGCCCTGCTCGCTCTACCCTGCCACACTCGCCACCATCCTACCCCGCTCGCCACCAACCTGCCCTCCCCCCATCCTGCCCCCCCGCACCACCATCCTGCTCCTCCGAATCCATCCTGCCCCGCTCCCACCATCCTGCCCCCCCCGGCTCCATGCTGCCCCACTGGCTCCATCCTGCCCCACTCGCTCCATCCTGCCCCCCACCACAATCCTGCCCTGCTTGCTCCATCCTGCCCCCTCCGCAACCATCCTACTCCTCCGGCTCCATCCTGCTCCTCCAGCTCCATCTTGCCCCACGGCTCCATCCTGCCCCACCGGCTCCATCCTGCCCCCCACGCCACCATCCTGCCTCGCTCGCTCCATCCTGCCCTGCTCCCATCATCCTGCCCCCCGCCACCATCCTGCTCCTCTGACTCCATCCTGCCCCACTTGCTCCATCCTGCCCCGCTCGCTCCATCCTGTTCCGCTTGCTACCATCCTGCCTCGCTCGCTCCATTCTGCCCTGCCAGCTCCATCCTGCCCCGCTCGCTCCAGCCTGCTCCGCTCCCACCATCCTGCCCCGCCGGCTCCATCCTGCCCCGCCGGCTCCATCCTGCCCCGCTCGCTCCATCCTGCCCCGCTCGCTCCATCCTGCCCCGCTCACCACCATCCTGCCCCACCGTGTCCATCCTGCCCGCTCGCTCCATCCTGCCCCGCTAGTTCCATCCTGCCCCCGCCACTATCCTGCCCTCCCACCACCATCCTGCCCCGCTCGCTCCATCCTGCCCCGCTCGCCACCATCCTGCCCTCCCCCATCGTGCCCCGCTCCCACCATCCTGCCCCGCCGGCTCCATCCTGCCCCGCACGCTCCATCCTGCCCCGCTCGCTCAATCCTGCCCCGCTCGCTCAATCCTGCCCCGCTCGCTCAATCCTGCCCCACTCCCCACCATCCTACTCCCCCGCCACCATCCTGCTCCCCCGCCACCATCCTGCTCCTGCGGGCTCTATTCTGCCCCGCTCGCTCCATCTTGCCTCCCGCCACTATCTTGCCCCCCCCGCCACCATCCTGCTCCACCGGCTCCATCCTGCCCCGCTCACTGTATCCTGCCCTGCTCGCTCCATCCTGCCCCCCCACCACCATCCGGCCGCGCTCGCTCCATCCTGCCCGCTCGCCACCATCCTGCTCCTCCAGCTCCATCCTTCCCTGCTCCCACCATCCTGCCCCACCGGCTCCATCCTGCCCTGCTCGCTCCTTCCTGACCTGCTCGCTCCATCCTGCCACCCCACCACAATCCTGCCTTGCTTGCTCCATCCTGCGCCCCCCCCGCCACCATCCTGCCACCATCCTGCTCCTCCGGCTCCATCCAGCTCCTCCAGCTCCATCCTGCCCCACCGGCTCCATCCTGCCCCACCGGCTCCATTCTGCCCCCCCGCCACCATCCTGCCTCGCTCGCTTCATCTTGCCCTGCTCCCATCATCCTGCCCCCCTGCCACCATCCTGCTCCTCCGACTCCATCCTGCCCCACTCGCTCCATCCTGCCCCGCTCGCTACCATCCTGCTTCGCTCACTCCATCCTGCCCCGCTTGCCACCATCCTGCACCTCCGGCTCCATCCTGCCCCACTCACTCCATCCTGCCCCTCGGGCTCCATCCTGCCCCACTCACTCCATCCTTCCCCGCTTGCCACCATCCTGCCCCGCTCGCTCCATCCTGCCCCGCTTGCCACCATCCTGCCCCCACCACCATCCTGCTCCCCCCAGCCACCATCCTGCCCCCTCAGCCACCATCGTGCCCCCGCGGCTCCACTCTGCTCTTCCGGCTCCATCCTGCCTCGCTGGTTCCATCCTGCCCCCCCGCCACCATCCTGCCCCCCGCCACCATCCTGCCCTGCTGGCTCCTTCCTGCCCCACTTCCACCATCCTGCCCCCCCACCACCATCCTGCTCCTCCGGCTCCATCCTGCCCCGCTCGCCACCATCCTGCCCCGCTCACCACCATCCTGCCCTGCTGGCTCCATACTGCCCCGCCGCCACCATCCTGCCCTGCTCGCTCCATCCTGCCCCGCTCGCTCTATCCTGCCCCGCTCGCCACCATCCTGTACCGCCATATACTATAGTGCTGCTATACATGTACTGTAATGTACCGCCATATACTATAGTGCTGCTATACATGTACTGTACTGTACCACCATATTCTATAGCGCTGCTATACATGTACTGTAATGTACCGCCATATACCATAGCGCTGCTATACATGTACTGTACTGTACCGCCATATACCATAGTGCTGCTATACATGTACTGTAATGTACCGCCATATACTATAGTGCTGCTATACATGTACTGTAATGTACTGTCAGTCACAGCATGTCAACTACATACATATTCTAGAATACCTGATGTGTTAGAATCAGGCCACCATCTAGTTAAATAATAAAGAAAAGACATTATACTGCCTATTTTAAGTGGTGTGTGACACCACGATGAACGATCTCCCAGCGGCAGAGCCTAAGCTGGGAGATGGTATCTATGGTAAACGTCGGGTTACTAAGCGCCGCGCGGCGCCTAGTAACCCGATGTGTACCATAGTTACCAGCGATCTCGCTGCTCCACATCGCTGGTGAGTCTGTCTGTGTGACATCTCACCAGCGATGTGAACGATATTGTTAGCGATCGCGCGTGCATGTGATCGCTAACAATATAGCTCCCCACATTGAAGAGTGTGACAGCCGCCTTAGAGAAGGAAAATCTGCAGGTAAAATGTGTATACAATTTTAGTGCATTTCTGCAGTGGAAACGTTCTAACAATGTATGTTTTCCCCATGTGGCTAGTACTAAGAAGTAGCCAAAACAAAGCTGTTTTATTTAAAACATGGCATACTAAAAAGTGACAAAAAGCTCAGGAAATATATTACAATACAATAAAAAAACTGTAAGAATCCAATTTTGACTAATTGGTGAAGAAATGCTGCAGAAAATGCTGCAACATAAAAACTCATCCCATGGGAACTTGACCTCAGAGAGTCAGTAGGACGGTGTCAGCCTGGAAAGGGTTCCTGGCACCCAGAGAGGTGAGCTGATCTCAAATGACAGAATCAAACTTTGTACTTTAATAACTTGTTTATTTAGATAATCACAATCCAGAATAGCACAAATTTGCTATGCACAGGTTGTAAAGAAGTGATACTGTAGATTTGTAAAGATAATCTAGGTGCACAGTCCACAGTTATGAGATCACAAAGTGAATAAATGCTGAAATTGATATGAAATGATTATGAATAATTACATTTATAACCCAGGACCTCTAACTCTAGCCACACACATTTGAGGTCACTTTTAAAAGGAAGGCTATTATAAGATTACAGATATTGTCATAGTTTTCAACTTAATGTTAATTATAGAAGTCAATTTAACCTAAAAATGTTAGTTTTACAGACCAACTCTGAGTTTTCTTTTGTAAAAACAGTTAAGGCATCAGCAGTTTGTATTTCTTGACACCATTTTCAATTTTGACTGTATGGAGGAGGTGCAATAGGCAATTCTGAAGAATTCGGAGGATGGGCAGAAGGAAGCACTGGAGCCACATTGTGAATCACAAACACCTGTAATGATAAAAGTGATGTTTATGTTTGCATCCTAAAAGATATTTAAAAATGCTGTAGAAATGGTAAAGTAACAAAATAAACAACATTATTTTCACTGGTGATCAAATACATATTCACCAACAGTCTGAATTTGTTTTACTTGAATTTGTGCTCTGAGATGGGAACAGTGATAGTAAAGCTGGCTTCACATCACGGTTTTTATCATCCTGTTCTGTCCGTTTTGAAAAGGACAGAACAGGATTGTTTTTGCCTCCCATGTATCGCTATGGTGCTGGATTGGTCATAAATGGCCATCTGGTTTTGTGAATTCAGTCCTGGATTCATTTCTGTCCTGTTTTTTCCTGGCCCCAAAATCAGAGACTGCTCCGATTTTGGGCTCCTGTGAAAAAAACAGACTAATCCGGGGCGATCCGGCGCCTATAACATGGGAGTTTATGGGCGCCGGATCTGGGAAAAATAGGATCGTTTCCCAGATCCAGTTTTAGTGTACTGAGCATGCTGAGCATGCTCAGTACACATTCACTGCTCTGTTCCCATGTGTATAATTTCAGTTTAGCAGTGTATCTACATACACTTCTAAAGTAAAATTAAAGAAAGCAATGATTAAAAAAAAAAATGCTCACCTCTCCGCCGAGTGTCCCACGATGCAAGGCATCCATGACCGATGGCTGCAGGACCTGAATCAGCTGACCGGGCTGGGCGGCAACCCGAGCAGCTGATGTGTGGCACCCCAAGGGTTAAAGTGCCACAGAAACATCAACACAGGTTTACTCCCCACACAACACTACACTAGAAAGTGGGAGGAGCTTAGGTGGCACCTGCACTAGTGGGAGGAGCTAAAGTTGTTTACCACAGAGACGGAGTGTCAGTTAGTCAGTTAGTTGAGAGCAGGAGCAGAGACGAGTAGAAGAGGAGGTCCTGAGAGGTCTGAGGAAAGGAGACAGAGGAACAGAGAAACATCCCCGGGATAAAGAGTTACCCCAAACTTAACCCTGGAGAGGCGCTTAAGACGGATACCGGATCCGAGGCTGTGCCTGAGACAGACAGGACAATAAACACCGGGATAGTGAGGGTTCACCATCTTCACTGTACCATAGCAAAGCAACACGGAGGGGTCAGTGACAGAGAGGACTCAAGTTGCCCAGCAGATTGGTACCCGTGGGAAGAGACAGGGCCAGCAGTTCAGGTACAAGCGACAGCAGGGCCACACACAGCGCACAAGTAGGAAGCCAAGGACCCGGTCAGGGTGGGAGCAACCCGGCCCCGGTACAGACTCTGTGGACAATACTGTGTTATACCATCTGCAAGTAAAGACTTGGAAAACGACAGAAACCGTGAGTGTGTGTGATCCTTATGCTGAAGCCCCACTTGCCCTCATAAACCGCCATTGCTTCCACTCTCGTCATCTCTACTGCTACCCCTACTCTCCTGCAACATCTGTAACCACCATCACAGACTTTAACTACTACCACTGCCCCGGGTAACCCAGTTCTGCCCACAGGAACTATTCCATCCCAGCTGCCAAAACATCATCCCCGGAGGTTCTGCAGCAGCGGTGGTCCCCATTATTGACCACACAATGTGGGTGGCATCACGACTGACAAATCCCCCGTAAATAACCCCCATTTTATTGTGCGGGCCCAGGACACGGTCCGGACCAGGACCGCCGTGACATCCCCCAGCAGCACCCTGGTCCGGCACTGAGTACCCCATCCCAGTGGGCTCCACAACCTGGCGTCACGAACAGGATCTACCGTGCCCGGTACCGGGCAATGTGTGCCGCGATTAGTGACTGTTTTAAATCAGCCGCCATTGCTGGGCGCGCGCCAAGCTGAATTTTAACTGCGCCACAGAAACTGAAAATTTCAAAATCCGCCATTACAGAGCGCGCGACGCGCGGGAAGAAAGACCGCTCACCGCTCTGACGTCATCCGGAAGGGAAGAGAATCCCTGGAAAACAGCGGAACGTTTGTTAGACATCCGGACGGAAGCGGAAGACGGAGGGCAGACCTTAACTAAGGGGGCCCAGGATGTCACAGCCAGCGGTGCCAAGCAGTGGCGGAGCAGGCGGGGAGAATCCAGTGCCGGATCAAAGAGCTGCACCCAGCGGTGAAGCGGCGCAAGGAGCAGCACCTATTATGCCGTTCCTGATGCCGTATACCCCGGGGGCAATGTGGCTGCCCCAATACTCCGGTGAGCCTAGCACTCTTAATGACTTTATCAGCAAGATAAAAGCTTACTATGTGATGTACCCCCTCACTGAAGCCCAACGTGTAGGAATGATTATTGGACAATTAACAGGCAATGCACAGCGGGAGGTCGCATCCTGGCTGGACACAGATAAGGACACTGTAGAGCATCTTATAGCTGGATTAAAAGCAGCATTTGAATCTACTGCTGATACCCGGGCTAAAATGAGGTTCTTTGCATGTCAACAAAAGCCTAAAGAAAGTGCCAGAGACTTTGCCTTAAATCTGCAGGAAGCACTCAAAGCACTTAAACTAGCAGAACCTGCCTTAGCCCCGGGAGCAGACAAAATGTTAAATGACCAGTTCATAGAGGGTCTCTTATCTCCGTCCCACAGAGGACAGTTAAGTATGATGCTTATCCAGAATCCTAAAATGACATTTGCTGAGTTAAAAGACAGAGCTATTCGTCTGCAGCAGGTAGAGGAGCCCCGGAATCTGCAATCTATGCAGGGCCCTGCAGCAGCACCTCAGCAACCGATAGCATCAGCGACATCTGCAATGTCAGCAACTGCTGCTGAGGCTGGGGAATATATCTCTAATGCAGTCCTCAACCAAAAGCTAGATGCCCTGACAGACACCGTCATCTCAATGGCCAAGGTCATCAAGGAGCTGCGAGAGTCAAAGCCTGCACCCAAGAACGAGTTGGCGACCAGCAAGGAGGATGTTCCGTGGATGAAGCCCAGGAGATACCCAGCAGCAAGAGGACGACCCAAAGATCGCCATCAGCCGGATGGACAGCCCATTTGCTGCCGTTGCCAGAAACTAGGTCACTTTGCCCGAGAGTGTGCTTTAAACGGAGATTCCCTGGGCAGGCTGGCCGCTCCTCAGGTATGAACTCTATAGGTCCTTCAGCCTGGTTTGACAGATTCGTGGGAGGACAGCCGGTGATCCCTATCGTGTTGAATGGCATTCCCTTTAATGCCTTGCTGGATACCAGATCCCAGATAACATCAATCCCACATGTTCTATATAAAAGGTACTGGGCTGATTCAGACATTAATAGTGGTCCATCAGACTTTAACATGGAAGTATGGGCTAGTAATGGACAATTAATACCACAGGTTGGGTTCAGAGAAATGACCATTCAGATTGGAAAGGTAGAATTGCAGAACCAGGGTATTATAATTATAGATGTTGACCGGCGAGATCGTGAACCAGTAATGTTACTAGGAATGAATGTGATTGAAAAGTGTTTTTCCGAGGTAATTACTGTTTTGCAGCAGATCGCCGAGACTGCCGGAACCGGACAGCAGAGGCTTTTGCACAAAGAAATAAAAGCTCTGATGTTAAAGCAACAGGTAGAAATATCCGGAGGTGAGATCGGCAGTGTATGAGTAAGTGATCCAATACCCATTGTAATACCTCCTAAAACTGAAATGTTGGTCTGGTGTAGAGCCGCAATAGGCATTAACACTAGAAGTCCCGGGAATTTAAAGGATCCTTGGTTTTCAATGGTAAAAAGGTCAAATGACCCATCTCTGGTACTTCTAGTGTTAAAGGGCAAGACTATCAATCCCTGGTAGAACCCGTGTACTCAGACAGTAGGCCTACCATACTCACAGCCAGAGGAGTAGTTGAGGTACACTGGGGAAGAGTGCCATTACGCCTATTAAACTGTGGAGATGATGAGATCACATTACCATAGTATGCTACCATGGCTAAGTTGTATACGGTTGATAATAACAACATCACAGCCGTCGAGCCCTTGGACCCGTCAAGTCAGGCGGATGACAATGGCTCAGGAGAAAAGCTGGAGGATTGGTGCCAAAAGCTACATGTAGGTACCAGTTCTACACCTACCCATCAAAAGCATGGAGTATACTGGTTAGTGAAAGAATATGAGCAGATATTCAGCAAACACCCGTTAGACTTTGGGCAAATCAAAGGGGTAGAGCACACTATAACCACAGGTAAACATCAGCCTATAAAGGAGAGTTATAGACCATTACCACCCGTTCGCTACCAAACCACCAAAGACATGCTCAGAGAAATGAAATCTGCAGGGGTAATAAGAGACAGTTGAAGCCCCTGGGCAGCACCTCTAGTGTTAGTTAAAAAGAAGGATGGGACCATGAGAATATGCGTAGATTACCGGCAGATTAATCGCATTACACATAAGGACGCATACCAATTACCTAGGATTGAGGAGTCATTAGCTGCATTAAAATCTGCTAACTACTTTTCCACCCTTGATCTGACTAGTGGGTACTGGCAGGTTCCTGTGGCCGAGGCCGACAAGGAGAAGACAGGGTTTACTACGCCGATGGGCCTCTGTGAGTTCAATTGTATGCCGTTCGGACTCTGCAAAGCACCCGGGACCTTCCAACGCCTCATGGAGAGCTGCCTAGGTCACAAGAACTTTGAAACTGTCCCCCTGTACCTAGATGACATCATAGTCTACTCCAAGACGTATGAGCAACATCTACAAGACCTGGCAGAAGTGTTCGAAGCCTTGTCCAAATATGGCATGAAAATCAAACCATCTAAATGTCACCTTCTCAAACCAAAGGTACAGTACCTGGGACATGTCGTGAGTTCAGAGGGAGTAGCACCGGATCCTGATAAAGTCACAGTGATAAGGGATTGGCCAAGACCTACTAACGTGAAAGAAGTGAGGCAATTCCTGGGCCTGGTAGGCTATTATAGAAGATTTATCAGTGGATTCACGAAGCTAGCAGCTCCTCTACAAGACATCCTGGTATGACAATCAAGAAAGTCTGCAACCCGTAATCCTTCTTTCCAGTGGAGTGAAGAGAAGGAAGACTCCTTCAACAAACTGAAGTGTGCACTGACGGGAGAAGAGATTCTGGCATACCCTGATTACCATCAACCATTCATTCTATACACGGATGCCAGCAACGTGGGACTGGGAGCAGTACTGTCACAAAAGCAAGGAGGCAAAGAAGGAGTTATTGCCTTTGCAAGTAGGATGCTCCAGCCTACAGAAAGAAATCCCGAAAACTACAGCTCCTTCAAGTTAGAACTACTGGCAGTAGTTTGGGCTGTAACTGAACATTTTAAGCATTTCTTGGCGGGTGCAGAATTCACCATCTACACGGATAACAACCCGTTGATTCACCTGGATACAGCAAAATTAGGTGCATTGGAGCAGCGATGGATAGCCCGGCTGTCTAAATACAA
Organism: Allobates femoralis; assembly: GCA_033576535.1. Classification (NCBI taxonomy): domain Eukaryota; kingdom Metazoa; phylum Chordata; class Amphibia; order Anura; family Aromobatidae; genus Allobates; species Allobates femoralis. Next base: position 211,404,609 of record JARQOC010000006.1, read on the forward strand.
TTTTGTCATCAAATATAGGGCAGGCCGCAAGACAGGAACGCAGATGCCTTATCCCGAATGCCACACCTGAAAGACGTGGAAGAGGAACCAGAAGAGTTGGAAGAAATTGAACTATCGGCCTTTCATCATTCAAAGGTAGACATGTATCAACCCGGCATCTACCAAAGAGAACAACAGGCAAGTCTTAACCCGTTAGCACACCATGGATGGGCTGATACCCAAGATAGTGATCCAGCTGTGAAACTAGTGAAAGAACTGCTTACACAACAAGGTGTGTACCCTAACCAGAATGCCCCGGCAGAGACCCAACAACTCTGGAAAGAGAGAGGCAAGTTGTTCCTGTATCAAGGGAAGCTCTGCAGAAGGCACACCAACCCTAAAACACATGAATTGGTCTGGCAGATAATCGTACCCAAGCGAGACGTCAAAATGGTCTTAGAAGCCTACCATGACAGAGCAGGTCATTTTGGATGGAAGAAGTTGGAAGTGCTCCTAAAGCGGCCGTCACACATGGCGACATCGCTAGCGATATTGTAAGCGATCACGTGCACACGCGATCGCTTACAATATCGCTCACATCGCTGGTGAGATGTCACACAGACAGACTCACCAGCGATGTGGAGCCGCGATCTCGCTGGTTACTATGGTACACATTGGGTTACTAGGTGCCGCGCATCGCTTAGTAACCCGACGTGTACCATAGTTACCATCTCCCAGCATAGGCTCTGCGGCTGGGAGATCGCTCATCGTGGTGTTATACACCACGATGAGGCAGATCGTGAAATCGTTAATCGCAAGATCTGAGGTCCGGAGCTCAGATCTCGATTTTGCGATTTGAACAATTCTCGCTCGTCGTATCTTGCCATCACACGCAGAGACATCGTTCAAGCGATGTTTCATCAGGCGCGTTCAAGCGATATCTTGCAAGATATCGTAGCGTGTGACGGCCGCTTAAGAGAGAGATTCTACTGGGTTGGCATGAGAAAATCAATTGAAGATTGGTGCAGAAAATGTGGCCCATGCAACCTCAGAAGAAAAGATCAACAGAGAGCCCCACTCCAGTCCATAGTAGCTGAGCAACCACTGGAGTTAGTCGCATTTGTAACCACCCGGTGGTCTGCTGCCCGTGCTCCTCGGCCTGCTACCTCCACTCCTCCGGCTCCTACCGCTCCTGTCCGGTGTCCAGGACTCTGGGTGTCGTCTGTCTGCCGACGGCTTCAGGACGCTGGCAGCCGCCGCCCACTGGTCGGTCGGGTTGCGGCTTCCAGAGCTTCGTCTTCCTTGCCGTATGCTCCTCGGGTGCGAGCACACGTCCCCAGCCGCAGGGTTCCAGCACCCTCTGCTTGAGTAGTGCTGCTTGTCTCCTCACTTCCGGGGCTACTGCTTGAGCACATGAAACTCCATCTCCAAACCAGTATCTGCTGGAGAACTGCAGGGAGCATGCTCCTCCCCTCAGCCAATCACCATGCCTCTGTCTCCTGCCAATCAGGACTGCCCTGCTGTGATATAAACTTCCTGTTCCTGTCATTCGTTGCCAGGGCAATTTCTAATTAGTGAATTTGCTATTCCTGGTCTGGTTAGGTTGTTCCTTATTTTGCTTGATATCTGATTTCTGTGTGTTCCTTCCTGCAGATCTCTCCCCTGCCGGCTTCCCGCTGACTTCTGTGTTCCTGGCCTGTTACCCAGATCTCTTCCATGCTGAGATCGCTGTCGCAAGTCCTGCTCCAGGTTCCCCGTGTCCTATCTTATACCCGGTTGAGGTGTTGTTTCCATGTTGCCTTGGGTCGGTTTAACACCCGTGTCCGCTTCATTGGTCCTTCCGAGGTTGGGACCGGCGGTATCCCTGTATAGGGGTTAAGCGCTCCGGGGCCTCCTTCGGTGGTGTTCTGGTGCTGTGGCCGTGTGGCCCTCCCCAGGGGCGTGGGTTCGTGTTTTGTTCAAAAAACCTGTTGACTCTACTTACTGGTCCGCCTCTCTATCATCCCGGTATCAGCATCCGCACTACGCGGTCCAGTGGGTCCACGTGTGGGGTCCATCAATAGGGCGTGACAGCATTAGACCACGTCAAGTTGTCACCAAGCCGGTCAGGCTATGTCTATGCCTTAACCATCATGGACCATTACTCACGCTTCTTAGTGGTGGTACCTGTCAAGGACCTGACAGCGAAGAAGGCAGCAAGAGCATTTCAGACCCATTCCTGTAGACCGCATGGCTACCCGGAACAAGTCCTAGCAGATCAAGGTCCAGCCTTTGAATCAGAGATTTTCCAAGAATTCTGCAATATGTATGGCTGTAAGAAGATCCGCACGACAGCGTACCATCCTCAAACAAATGGCTTATGTGAGAAGATGAACCATATTGTAATAGACCTATTGAAAACATTACCAGAGTCTGAGAGAAATCAATGGCCAGATAAATTACCTGATTTGGTAGACTTATACAACCATGTTCCAGTGAGTTCTACAAACTACACCCCAGCCTACCTTATGCGTGCAAGACCCGGTAAGCTACCAATTGACTTAGATATGGGAATCGTGAAACCAGACACGGAAGTAGAAGAATCCAATTGGGATACCCTACATCAGCAACAGTATCGCCTAGTACAAGAGTGCGTAGAGAAAAATCTTCAGCAAGCTAGAGCAAGACAAGAGAGAACCCATAACCAAAGTGCTCAAGCAACTCTATTACAACCTGGTGAGCAAGTTCTCAGAAGAAAGAGACGCACTAACAAATTGGATAATCAGTGGGAAACCATCCCATACACAGTCTTACCATCCAATTTAGACAATGCTAAAATGTGTCTAATAAGCAAAGATGAAGGAAGAACTTCAGTACTTGTGTCCAGAGACCATCTCAAACCGTGTCCTGAAACCCTGAAGACACCAGAAGTAACAGAACCCGTACAGGTCCAACCTGTCAAGGAGAAAGAAGATGAAGTATTTCATACGGTGCTAGGAGACTTCCTCAAAAACATGGCCAAATTATCACGGAGCCGTTGTAGTCCCAATGATTACTTTCCCTTCAATGGTGGAACCAGCATCAGAACCCGTGTTACCAGAAGAAGTCCCAAGGCTAAAAGAACTGGAAGTAGAACCCGTAGAGGAAGAATCAATTCCTGGTCCCAGTGAACTTGCCAGTCCTACAGTCAGATCTCCATCTACCATAGTACCAAACACTACAAGTAGGTACATGCCCACCAGCACCAATAGGCTACATGCAAGTAGTATACCTGTTTTACGCAGATCAGAGCGTAGTACCAGAGGTCAGTTACCAGCTTGGTACAGGGATTAAAAGGTCAAATTAACTGTAAAATGTAAATATGTTTGTGTAAATATAAATTGAACCCAGTGAACAAATGTACATAGTTAATGCAACGTTAAAAAAGCCCAGTACCTACAGAGACTATCCTGTATGAACTTTTTGCATATTTTTCGAACTTTTTCCTTTCATTTTATTTTTATGGACCATACTACCACGGACTGGTTGTGGTATAAACTCTCTTGTATATATTCATCAGCCCGGAGGCAATAGACTAAACCCCCGGAAGGACTGCTTTTTGAATTTTTGTACTGTTTTTGAACTTTAGTGATTTTTGTAATTTTTACTTTTAAGTCTTTGTAAATATTAATTGTTTGTTTCTTTATTGTTCCACAGTCCCGGAGTACTGTCTTTAACTAAGGGGGAATGTGGCACCCCAAGGGTTAATGTGCCACAGAAACATCAACACAGGTTTACTCCCCACACAACACTACACTAGAAAGTGGAAGGAGCTTAGGTGGCACCTGCACTACTGGGAGGAGCTAAAGTTGTTTACCACAGAGCAGGAGTGTCAGTTAGTCAGTTAGTTGAGAGCAGGAGCAGAGTCGAGTAGAAGAGGAGGTCCTGAGAGGTCTGAGGAAAGGAGACAGAGGAACAGAGGAACATCCCCGGGATAAAGAGTTACCCCAAACTTAACCCCGGAGAGGCGCTTAAGACGGATATCGGATCCGAGGCTGTGCCTGAGACAGACAGGACAATAAACACCGGGATAGTGAGGGTTCACCATCTTCACTGTACCATAGCAAAGCAACACGGAGGGGTCAGTGACAGAGAGGACTCAAGTTGCCCTGCAGATTGGTACCTGTGGGAAGAGACAGGGCCAGCAGTTCAGGTACAAGCGGTAGCAGGGCCACACACAGCGCACAAGTAGGAAGCCAAGGACCCGGTCAGGGTGGGAGCAACCAGGCCCCAGTACAGACTCCGTGGACAATACTGTGTTATACCATCTGCAAGTAAAGACTTGGAAAACGACAGAAACCGTGAGTGTGTGTGATCCTTATGCTGAAGCCCCACTTGCCCTCATAAACCGCCATTGCTTCCACTCTCGTCATCTCTACTGCTACCCCTACTCTCCTTCAACATCTGTAACCACCATCGCAGACTTTAACTACTACCACTGCCCCGGGGAACCCAGTTCTGCCCACAGGAACTATTCCATCCCAGCTGCCAAAATATCATCCCCGGAGGTTCTGCAGCAGCGGTGGTCCCCATTATTGACCACACAATGTGGGTGGCGTCACGACTGACAAATCCCCCGTAAATAACCCCCATTTTATTGTGCGGGCCCGGGACACGGTCTGGACCAGGACCGCCGTGACATTCCCCAGCAGCACCCCGGTCCGGCACCGAGTACCTTATCCCAGTGGGCTCCACAGATGCGTCACATGACAGCATTAGCTGAGCAGTTTAAATCGACCGCCGATCGGTATTGGCGGGTGATTTAAACTGCTCAGCTGATGCTGTCATGTGACACATCAGCCGATTGGTTGCTGCCCCGCCCGGTCAGCTGATTCAGGTCCTGCAGCCATTGGACATGGACGCCTCACATCACGGGACACTCGTCGGAGAGATGAGCATTTAAAAAAAAAATTTAACCATTTCTTTCTTTAATTTCCCTTTCGCAATGTATGTAGATTCATTGCGAAAGTGAAAGTAACAGCCCTGACACCACTTGCCTGTGCTTTGCAGGCTCTGCTCTTTCTGTGTCCAGATCCCTCAAAGTCCCGGTTCTGGACACAGAAATGGCATCCAGAGATACACATTCGGTCCTGTCCATTCCTGTCCATATGGTCCTGCAAAAAACAGGATCCCCACTGACAGGAACAAAACCGTGGTGTGAACCCAGCCTAATACAACACATGACCATGGCCACTGATGGGCTGCAATGGCTAAATGCCTGCCATGGGTAAATAAAGACTATGACCCAATCTGATAGTGGCAGGAGAGCTGGGAGATGACCCAACTCCCTCCAACTTCTAAGTTGTGTGATCCTTCAATTTGTAGTGCCTTTCCATTAGACATTACTGCCGCATATTAAAACAAAATCTCTGATAGGAGACAATAAGATTAGAACTGCGATTTACCTAGCTCAGGCCAGTTTAACATTCTAAAACTCTTTAAAGTAAAATAAATAGTTAAAGGGAACCAACCACCAGGACTTATCCACCTGTAAATCAGTAGAGCGAGTGATTGATGTGTGCAGTATGACATTAATATATATTTCTTTTTTATTCCTCCCATGTGGGCTTGTCTTTCTCCTGTAAACTGAACCCACTCCCTCTTATCCAGGGGATGTCGGCTTACAGCAGAAAAACAAGCCCACAGGGGAGGAATAAAAAAGAAATATATATCTATTGATGTCATGCTACACATGTCAATTACCTGCTGCACAGATATTCAGGTAGTTAAATCCTGGTGGTTGGTTCCTTTTAAATTGAAAACTCTCATTAGAAAATCCTGAAACATTAACAAACTTATGAAACCAAATGTTCTAAGATGTAAATGAGGATAAAAAGATGACTGTAAAAGTATGAAACATACCGTATTAACCCTTTCCACTGCCATTATAGTAACCTATTAATGCCAAATACTAGGAAGGTGTGCTGAAAGGCATAAAAGGTCGCTATAAAAATTATTGCTGTGTAATATACTATCTATCAGAAGATAGCATGGTGAAATCACTTAGTGGGCATTTAAAAAGATCTTAAAAAATGTAATAGTGTTAAGAAATCTAAAAATTAAAAAAAGTATAATCCTCACAACATAGCAAATTACAGTAGTTTTATTGTGTAAAAAACAGACATAAAATATATACGGTATACATTTCTTAAATAAGTTGTCCGGTGAGAAAATATTGTCGATGTACCCTTAGTATAGGCTTTCAATATCTGATCGGTGGTAGGACACTTGGCACCCCCACCAGTCAGCTGTTGTAAGCTCCAGCAAGGTGTATACACACTGAACAGAGCTGCACTGCTTCTTTTCAATTGACTATGAGCAGGTCTGTAGCACCCGGCAGCAGTATCTATACAATGGCTGTAGCTGTGCTTTGCATCCCTATTCAATATGTTTACATCAAATCACCACTGAAGCTTATAACAACTGATTTGGGGTGCAGAGTGTCGGACCCCATCAATATGATATTGATTGCTGATCCTTATAATAGATGATATTATTAGTATGTTCTGACTGGGCAATTCCTTTAAAATCTCATGCTTTCTATAACTACAGGTTTGATGGTTGGTTATCAAGTACAGTACCTTTAAAAATTATTCATAAACTTTTTCAAAAATATTAAAACTACCCTGGTGATGTAAAGATGTGGAGGGTTAATTCCACTAATGCTTGTGCTCATTTCTTGTTGCTTTAGGTGGGTACCATATTTTTCGCTTTATAAGATGCACCAGATTTCAAGATGCACCCCGACTTTGGTGAAGGAAAAGAGAGTACGGAAGATCTCTACCAACTTGAGGGATATTTAAAAAAATGAAAACTTTATTAAATTTCTTTAAAATAATGTGAAACCCATTACAAAAAGGCAAACAATATATACAAATATAAATACAATTATTCTGAACCATGAAAGGATCATATCATATCAAGGACGATGCATAGAATGTTGCATTACTGTTATGTTTGATTCTTTTCTCAGACACTTTTGGCTTTTCTTACAAGATACAAAAAATAAATAAAAAATACATTTATGGTATTCTTATATAGTGGTCAGTTGATGTCTCATTGACCCCTATAGGTAATAAACAATGGTGTATTTTTTATCTCGATAGTGCAGAGTCAAACAAATTTTATTATACAGTATAGTCAAACTTAACTCAACAAAAACTGGAGAGAAGTTGACGTCCTTGTGCCTTTCAGGATAGGTCCAGATATGTGAACATTAAAATAAGGAATATTACTCCAGGCTTGATGCGTTTCCCTCTATATTTTGGAAGCGGCTCATCAGAAGGAAAAGGAGCTGGCATACACAGTCTGCCTGTCACTGGAGTCTCGAGGGTAAAGTTATGGATTATGGACCTCACGGCAGTCCTGGCAGGACTCTGTTTGCACTGGATATAATGGATATGAAAGCCAGCTCCTAACCTGATGATGATGACTATCTGCCTTTATGTTGTCAGGATGCTTCTATTTTCCCATTTATCACTTGGGATATAATATCCTGGTCTGGAGTACGTAGTCACCTGGGACAAAAGCAACAGGCATCCAAATCCCAGTGTTTCGATTGAGAACGTTTCTCGTGAGGTCTATAATCCATAACTTTACCCTCGAGACTCCAGTGACAGGCAGACTGTGTATGCCAGCTCCTTTTTCTTCTGATGAGCCTCTTCCAAAATATAGAGGCGAAACGCGTCAAGCCTGGAGTAAAATTCCTTATTTTAATGTTCACATATCTGGACCTATCCTGAAAGGCACAAGGACGTCAACTTCTCTCCAGTTTTTGTTGAGTTAAGTTTGATTATACTGTATAATAAAATTTGTTTGACTCTGCACTATCGAGATAAAAAATACACCATTGTTTATTACCTATAGGGGTCAATGAGACATCAACTGACCACTATATAAGAATACCATAAATGCATTTTTTATTTATTTTTTTGTATCTTGTAAGAAAAGCCAAAAGTGTCTGAGAAAAGAATCAAACATAACAGTAATGCAACATTCTATGCATCGTCCTTGATATGATATGATCCTTTCATGGTTCAGAATAATTGTATTTATATTTGTATATATTGTTTGCCTTTTTGTAATGGGTTTCACATTATTTCAAAGAAATTTAATAAAGTTTTCATTTTTTTAAATATTCCTCAAGTTGGTAAAGATCTTTCGTACTCTCTTTTCCTTCACCAAAGTCGGGGTGCATCTTGAAATCTGGTGCATCTTATAAAGCGAAAAATATGGTACCCACCTAAAGCAACAAGAAATGAGCACAAGCATTAGTGGAATTAACCCTCCACATCTTTACATCACCAGGGTAGTTTTAATATTTTTGAAAAAGTTTATGAATAATTTTTAAAGGTACTGTACTTGATAACCAACCATCAATCCTGTAGTTATACAAAGCATGAGATTTTAAAGGAATTGCCCAGTCAGAACATACTAATAATATCATCTATTATAAGGATCAGCAATCAATATCATATTGATGGGGTCCGACACTCTGCACCCCAAATCAGTTGTTATAAGCTTCAGTGGTGATTTGATGTAAACTTATTGAATAGGGATGCAAAGCATAGCTACAGCCATTGTATAGATACTGCTGCGGGGTGCTACAGACCTGCTCATAGTCAATTGAAAAGAAGCAGTGCAGCTCTGTTCAGTGTGTATACACCTTGCTGGAGCTTACAACAGCTGACTGGTGGGGGTGCCAAGTGTCCTACCACCGATCAGATATTGAAAGCCTATACTAAGGGTACATCGACAATATTTTCTCGCCGGACAACTTATTTAAGAAATGTATACCGTATATATTTTATGTCTGTTTTTTCTTGAAGTCTGGACACAGCATATATTGCCTCTCAGCAATGCATGCTGGGATATGAATAATGGCAGTGTGGCACCCCTGCGGTGCAAGGAGAGACATACACCTTGGTACACTCAGCACACAACACCTTCCACCCCAGACCTGGAGGGGGAGCTCTACTTGCTGCCTTAAGCAAGTTCCCCTATAAATATCCAGGCCTGAGGGGAGAGAGTCAATCAGTCTGCACTTAACAGTGAAGAGGACAGTCAGTCTGCAGAGGCAGTCAAGCCAGTTCCAGTTAGTCTGCCCAGAGCAGTGAAGGAGCTGGTCGCTGGGATTAAGCCAGGCCCAGGACCAGGGAACACTGACTCAGTTGTGCTGCACCTTAGGAGAGGGTCGGAGGCCAGTGGAGGAAGTAGGAGGAAGGAAGAAGAGAACATACCAGGTTTCCTTTTAGCCCACCCGGACACCGGAGTCCGATTCTGCTAACAATCTAAGGTGTAACAAAGAAAGCCTGGACAGACCAAGAGGATCTAATCCACCTGAGGTAAAAAAAAGTGGAAACTCAAACCTGACCAAGTATAGGGGACCAGGGACCTAAGCAGAGAATAGGGATCCCACAGAAAGGTCCTCAATGTCGGTTTTGGAGTTGTATCCTGAGAGGGAGAAGGAGCGGCAAGTTCAGTTTCAGGCAGGACTTACCCCAATCACTGCACACAATAACAGAGGAGGCCTCATAACTTTCCAAAGTGAACGTCGCAAATTGCACTTAGAAACTGGTTACTCTCCTGGACTGTACCTGTTACCGGACATCAGTAAAAAAGGTACCGAAAACAAAGACAATTGTGTGTGTGTGCCTGCTTCCCCGCCGCCTGCACAGTTCACAGTAGAACCGCTACTAGTACTCCCCTCATCCACCCCGCTGCCCTGAGGTAAAGCTCCACCTGTGGGGAGCTGTGCTACTCTGAGCTGCACCTCCATCACCTCAGCGGTCGGCTGCAGCTCTGGTATCCACGTTACCAGGTACTACAGGTGGCATCACATTACCATTCCCCCCCATCCATCATCATCATCCCCCACCATTCCCGCCATTGAGGGTCCAGGGCACAGAACCGGGAACCGACAAGCAGTGATCCCCATCAAAGTGACCATCCATCCCGGTATCCGAGTACCACCCTACCCTGTCGACCGACTCAATCATGGCGTCACGAACAGAATCCTGTGCGCCGTAAAACCGGGTACTGTGTGCTTAAAATAGACTTTATTGACTGGTTTGTGAACTGTAAAATCGTGCCGCCATTACTGCACCACAGAGCGGTAAGAGCATCGCGGCTGTGCAGCTAAAAGAGCATAATGATAAGCCCCGCCCCTCTGCTCTGCCAGAGGTCACCGAAGTGCAGCGTCTAGTTCCGGAAATACCTGAGGTGCTCCACTCCCCCTGTAAAGCCGCCGACTACTGAAAAAGTTAACTGCACCAGCTGGCAGCGGTTAACTAGGGGGGCACCACCATGAGTGAAGAGGATGATGCACAGGTCCCTGACAGAGGGGATGTCCGGAACGCAGAACCAGCCAGCTCTGCAGCCAGTATGGGAGCCGCAGCACCCGGAGCAGTGGTCCTGATAATGCCGATAGCCTTGCTGTACATACCGGTCGCAAAATGGTTGCCTACCTATGAAGGTAAGCCCGGTACCTTAGCAGCCTTTAAGCAAAAGATGTGTGCAGTGCTGGACATGTATGCTATGACAGAAAAGCAGCAAGCCGCCGTTGTGCTGGGACAATTAACAGGCGCAGCAGAGCTAGAGGTCGAGTTTTGGAGTAATGCTGACAGAGACTCTGTAACAAAAGTATTTGACAAGCTCAGGGCTGCTTTTGAAAAACGCACACAGTCTGAACTGAGGATGATATTCTACCAATGCGAACAGAGACCGCAAGATACCATCAGAGACTTTGCCCTCCGTTTACAAGGGGCACTCTGGTGCTTAAAGCAGGTAGACCCCGCAAGTGTGCTAGAAGAAGATAAAATGCTATCACAACAGTTTATGGATGGATTGTGGTCAGACTACCACCGTCAGCAGTTACACATGTGGGTCTTAGATCATCCTGATGTGAACTTTAATGATTTAAAAGACCGAGCAATAACCGTGCTACGAGACCCATTGCCTGCAGAACCTGCAACCCCATCCTGGCAGGTTAACACCTCTCCCATAGACTATGAACCTACCCCTAAAGATCCTGCAAAAGCAGTAGGGCAAGCTGTAGCAAACAACCCTGATGATGACCTATGTAACCAGGTGCTGCAGCTGACTAAAAATATGGACTATGTACTAAAACTGTTGAAAGCCAGGCCGGGGGCACAACCACCCAGCAAAATCCAGCTAGCTGATTGCCCTGAGGATGTCCCGTGGGTGAGGAGGAAGCCGAAGTCGCCTGTGGACGGGACCAACAACTCGTCCGTGCAGGGGACCAACGCACCATTCCAACGCAGAGCCAAAGACTACACAGATTCTTCAGGACAACCCATCTACCTTCGCTGCAACAAACCAGGCCACTTTGCAAGAGGATGCCCTTTAAACCTGATATTCCTGGGCTTGAAGGCCAATCCCCAGGAGTAGGACGACTAGGCCCATATGACTGGCGTAATCGGTATGTGGGAGGTCGTCCGTACCTCAACATTACGCTGGAAGGAATCCCCATGTCGGCCCTATTGGACACCGGGTCACAGGTTACCACCATCCCACATATCCTTTACAAACAGTTTTGGCCTGATACTGATCTTAGACCCCCAGACCCCAGTTTTGTTATTATTGCTGCCAATGGACAACCACAGAATCAGGTGGGGTTCAGACAAGTGACAATAAAGCTGGGGAGGGTGGAGTTAAAAGGCCAAGGGTTATGTGTGGTAGAAGATAATCCTGATGAAAAATACCCATACATGGTAATTGGTACTAATGTGATTGAAAACTGCCTTGGAGAAGTGTTGTTTTTGCTTTAACAGATTGCTGTAGCTTCTGGTTATGGGTGAAAGAGAGTCCTCCAAAGAGAAATCCGAGCCCTCATCCACAAGCAAGTAAGCAAGCAAGTAAATCTGTCTGGGGGAGAGATTGGCAGTGTCCGGGTAACAGACCCGGTTCCCATTGTGTTACCACCGAAAAGTGAAATGATAATATGGTGTCGAGCAGCTATAGGTCTCAGAGGAACGGAATACCAGGCAGTTGTAGAGTCGGTATATTCAGAGCATAGACCTACACTACTGACAGCCAGAGGGGTGGTGGATGTACGCAAGGGAAGAGTACCAATCCGTGTATTAAATTGTGGGGAAGAGGAAGCAAAACTACCCCGGTATGCTACTGTAGCAAAGCTGTATACTGTCTTTAACAACAACATACAGGCAGTAGAACCCGTTTCCTCGTCTAGTCAGGTGGAGTATAACAACTCCAAAGGACAGCTAGAAGAGTGGTGTCAGCAGTTGCATGTAGGAACTGATGCCATCCCTTCTCACCAGAAGCGCAGAGTCTACCAGGTAGCACAAGAGTTCGAACAAATATTTAGTAAGCATCCACTAGATTTTTGGAGGTTTAAAGGGGTACATCATCGCATACCCTCAGGAGATCATCCCCCAATTAAACTGAGACACAGACCCATTCCACCAAATCACTACCAGCATGCCAAGGAGATGCTGCAAGACATGAAGGAAGCCGGGGTTATAAGAGATAGCTGTAGTCCCTGGGCAGTCCCTTTAGTCCTAGTCAGAAAGAAGGATGGCACCATGAGGATGTGTGTGGATTATAGGGAGGCCACTAAGATCACTCACAAAGATGCTTACCCGTTACCCCGAATAGAGGAGTCTCTTGCTGCATTAAAGACTGCTAATTATTTCTCCACATTAGATCTCACTAGTGGGTATTGGCAGGTCTCCGCTGCAGAAGAAGACCGAGAGAAGACTGCATTCACAACACCAATGGGACAATGCGAATTCAATAGCATGCCATTCCGGTTATGCAATGCACCAGGAACGTTTCAAAGAATCATGGAATATTGCCTGGGACACCGGAAATTTGAGACGATGTTCTTATACCTGGACGACATCATTGCGTATTCCAAAACCTACGAAGAACATCTGGAACACCTGCGGAGGTATTTACAGCTCTAGCAAAGTTTGGAATGAAGTTCAAACCATCTAAATGTCACCTGCTGAAACCAAAAGTCCAATACCTCGGGCATGTGGTCAGCGCAGATGGAGTAGCACCGGACCCGGGAAAAGTGACAGCTATCCAGAACAGGCAGAGGCCAACCACCGTCAGAGAGGTACGTCAATTCTTGAGTTTGGTTAGGTACTACAGAGGATTCATAAAGGGCTACACAAAGATGGCAGCGCCCCTACAAGATCTTCTGGAAGGCCAATCTAAGAAGAGAAGGTCTTCATAGCCACCATTGGAATGGGGAAAGGAACAAGAAGACTCCTTCCAAGAGATGAAGCAGGCTCTGACTGGTGAGGAAATCCTGGCGTATCCCGATTATAACCTACCATTCGTACTCTACACTGTCGCAAGCAATGTGGGCCTGGGAGCAGTACTATCCCAGATACAAGATGACAAGGAAAGAGTAATTGCCTATGCCAGCAGAAAACTTTGACCCACTGAGAGGAACCCGGAAAACTACAGTTCCTTTAATTTGGAGTTCCTGGTCTTGGTCTGGGCTATAACAGAGCGGTTCAAGCATTACCTGGCAGCTTCAAAATTTACCGTCTTCACGGACAACAATCCATTAACACACTTGGATACCGCGAAGCTTGGTGCATTGGAGCAACGCTGGATGGCCCGATTATCAAACTATGACTTTACCATCAAGTACCGAGCAGGCCATAACAATGCAAATGCTGATGCCCTCTCCAGAAACTCTCAAGTACGTTTGCAAGGACTTGAAGAAGAGTTAGATGACTTGGAGGAAATAGAACTCCCAGCTTTCCATTAAAGTAGAAAATGGAAGATGAAAGAAACCCATATCTACCAGAACTGTCAAAATATTGCACTAAACCCGTTGCCTCACTATGGATGGAAAGAGACTCAAGACAGTGATCCGGCAGTGAGCCTAGTGAAGAGGCTGGTAACCCACCTGGATTCCAAACTTGAAAAGAATGCCCCACCAGAGGCCCAGTACCTGTGGAAAAAACGAAGCAGGTTATTCATCTATCAAGGTCAATGGTGCAGACGGTATATCAACCCCAGAACACATGAAATGGTATGGCAAGTTGTGGTTCCAAAGAGAGACGTCCAAATGGTATTAGAAGTGTACCATAACGGAGCAGGACACTTTCGTTAGAGAAAACTGGAGATATTGTTACGTGAGAGATTCTATTGGATTGGCATGAGGTCCTCCATAGAGAAATTGTGTAAAAATTGTGGACCATGCTCATTAAGAAGAAAAGACTGTAACAGCCAGAAAGCGCCACTCCAGCCTATCATCACTAAACAGCTATTAGAACTGGTAGCCTTAGATCACGTCAAACTCACACCCAGCAGATCGAGCTATACCTATGCTCTTACCATGGTGGATCACTACTCCAGATTCCTTGTGGTAGCTCCGGTAAAGGACTTAACAGCTCAAACAGCAGCAAGAACCTTTCAAGCCTATTTCTGCAGACCACAAGGGTATCCAGAACAGGTATTGACAGACCAAGCTCCTGCCTTTGAAGCGGAAGTATTTCAAGAGTTCTGTAACTTGTATGGATGCAAGAAAATTCGTACCATGCCTTACCATCCCCAATCTTTGTGCGAAAAGATGAATCACATAGTAATAAAATTGGTGAAAACTCTGCCCTTAGAAGAGCGAAACAGATGGCCAGAGAAGTTACCAGACCTTGTTGACATTTACAACAACATCCCAGTAAGCTCAACAAATTGTACCCCTGCATACCTCATGAGAGTAAGACCAGGAAAATTGCCAGTAGACTTTGAAATGGGCATTGTAGTTCCTGAAGAAGACAACTCAGATGCAGATTGGGATACCAGAAGAACAGAGCAATACAAGAAAATACAGGAATGTGTTGAAAGAAGTCTGGCAAAATCCAGAGTAAAACAAGCGACCAACTTTAACAAAAGTGCACAAGGAACACCCTTAACACCAGGTGAATTGGTTTTGAAAAGGAAAAGAAGAATGCACAAGTTAGATGATCAAAGGGAAGAAGAACCATACACTGTATTACCATCCAGTTTTGACAACCAGAAAACCTGCCTGATCTGCAAAAACAATGGAAAAACAACAGCAACAGTGTCCAGAGATCATTTAAAGAAGTGCCCTCAACAGTTACAACCAAAAGAAGATATACCTTGTCCAGAACCTGAAAAAGAGGAGCCAAAGACAGTCCAAACACTTATAGGAGAATTACCTGCAGATTGGTCCCAAATAGAAGGTACCTACCTAATACCCATGTTGATGTTCCCACAGCCAGTTGAAGAACCAAGAGCAGAAGAACCACCCGTTGTAGGAGAGCCAGAGAACCCTGCAATCGGTGCACCTGACATTTTCGCTGTGAGAATCAGAAGACACTCAGGTATACCTGTGTTACGCAGATCAACACATGGGTCAGTAAATAGTGTTCACTCTACACCAAGCTTACATACTAGTGGAATACCAGTTTTACGTAGGTCAATACGTAGTAACTTGGGTCAAACACCACTAAAGAACAGACAATAGAGTACAAAACATACGAAAAATGTAAATAAATCTCTAAAATGTAAATATGTAACCAATGTCAGTGTACGGAAGGGTGAAAAGTAGGCTAAAACAACCCAAACCAGGTACACAACATCAGAAGGTGTGAGAGGAGTTGGCGTAAGGAGCTGTCTAGGGAGAGCAAAATCTTGGCCAATAGGTGACCCCAGGGCCAGGAGCGCTTATGACCCGTTAGAGGCCCCTGCAGAACCTAGGACTCCTACGCCGAGGCACCCGTAGTGTTTGTTGTTGTGTTTTGAACTGTTAAGCCTACAGAGACTCTACCTGTTGGACTTTTGAACTTTTTATAATTTAAAAAAAATGGACCATAGCCACAGGACTGGTGGTGGCAAAAATGCTTTAAAGAGGACCTGTCACCAACCACACATGGTGATTTAATTACAGCACTGAATGCTGCATGTCTGCTGCATCCAGGCAAGGGGTCCCCCAGCCCTTGAGGCCCCCTGTACCCCGAGATAATACACTTTGAAAACTTACATTGTGAAGCCAAATAGGAGGTGGCTTGTGGCTGGAGTCAAAGGGCAGTTTCACACCCCCTGCATGTTTTATCTGCCCACCGCCACCTCCCTGATGCCAATCATTGTCTCCCTCACCTGCAGCATAACACAGAGCTTATTGCAGTGATGGCCGCTTTGCCCCGCCCCCTGCGGTGATGTCACTGCTTATACCCGCCCTGCTCCATGTTAACATGGAGCAGGGCGGGTATAAGCGGTGACATCACCGCAGGGGGCGAGGCAAAACTCACCGAAGTTTTGACACTTTTTTCTACCCCTTGCATCTAGCAGGTGGCTGCAGATTCCCCCAGGAGGTAAACATGCGTCCAGACACCGGTGCACAGTCCCCTGCAACCCATAACATGGGGGAATCTGCAGCCACCTGCTATATGCAAGGGGTAGAAAAGAGTGTCAAAACTTCGGTGAGTTTTTCTATATATTTCTTAGTACCAATTCGGTGATTTTTTGCTTAAAGGGGGCGAGGCAAAGCGGCCATCACTGCAATAAGCTCTGTGTTATGCTGCAGGCGAGGGAGACAATGATTAGCATCAGGGAGGTGGCGGTGGGCAGATTAAACATGCAGGGGGTGTGAAACTGCCCTTTGGCTCCAGCCACAAGCCATCTCCTATTTGGCTCCACAATGTAAGTTTTCAAAGTGTATTATCTCGGGGTAGAGGGGGGCTCAAGGGCTGGAGGACCCCTTGCCTGGATGCAGCAGATATGCTGCATTCTGTGCTGTAATTAGATCACCATGTGTGGTTGGTGACAGGTCCTTTTTAAACAGCCTGCAGCGGATGGACTAGCGCTGTATGGACTGGTTACCTGTTTTTCCAATTTTTTCCAGGTTTTTGTAAATTTTAATTTTGAGACTCTGCACAAAATTTCAAATGTAAATTGTTAAGCTATGTTATGTTTGTTGAAAAATGTTTCAGTCCGGAGGACTAAGGTTAACTAGTGGGGAATGTGGCACCCCTGCGAGGGATTGCCACAGGACCCACCGGTGCAAGGAGAGACATACACCTTGGTACACTCAGCACACAACACCTTCCACCCCAGACCTGGAGGGGGAGCTCTACTTACTGCCTTAAGCAAGTTCCCCTATAAAGATCCAGGCCTTAGGGGAGGAGTCATTATAATCAAAAATAACTTGGCACATTAAGTTGCATTCAAGATTCTTTAATGAACAGCTTCTGTGGACAGAATTAAAAAAGCAAAACGTTTCGGCCCATCAGCCTTCATCAG
The DNA here is from genome assembly GCA_033576535.1 of Allobates femoralis. Lineage (NCBI taxonomy): Eukaryota > Metazoa > Chordata > Amphibia > Anura > Aromobatidae > Allobates > Allobates femoralis. Next base: position 211,421,871 of record JARQOC010000006.1, read on the forward strand.
TTGCTAAACAAGAAAACTGAAAAAATATAATACATGATAAATCCTCATGATACATGAATGTATAATTCAGAATAAAACAAGATTAGATTCAAAGTAATTTATACCATTAATTCTTGTCACTGTGCTACTTCATATATGATGCTGCAAGAATTTCACATAGGCTGTATGAGAGAAACAAAAAAACCTTGCTCAGACAAGAGGTTTCAACAGGCCAAGATAAAGGAATCAATCTGTTATGACATAATGGCAAGTGAAGGCTGGCACATAATCCACTTATGGCAACAGTAACCTATAATGATAAATTGTGTAATCAAACTCACCTTTGAATCTCATCTTGTTTTATTCTGAATTATACATTCATGTATCATGAGGATTTATCATTTATTATATTTTTTCTGTTTTCTTGTTTAGCAACTGATGAAGGCCGATGGGCCGAAACGTTTTGCTATTTTAATTCTGTCCACACAAGCTACTCATTAAAAAATCTTGAATGCAACTTTATGTGCCAAGTTATTTTTGATTATAATTGACGGGTTGGAATGCCTACTTGAACACTCCACTAGGTCACCGATACTACTTTTTTGAGGGGAGGAGTCAGTCAGTCTGCACTTAGCAGTGAAGAGGACAGTCAGTCTGCAGAGGCAGTCAAGCCAGTTAGTTCCGGTTAGTCTGCCCAGAGCAGTGAAGGAGCTGGTCGCTGGGATTAAGCCAGGCCCAGGACCAGGGAACACTGACCCAGCTGTGCTGCACCTTAGGGAGCGAGTCGGAGGCCAGTGGAGGAAGTAGGAGGAAGGAAGAAGGGAACATACCAGGTTTCCCTTTAGCCCACTCGGACACCGGAGTCCGATTCTGCTAACAATCTAAAGTGCAGCAGAGAAAGCCCGGACAGACCAGGAGGATCTAATCCACCTGAGGTAAAGAAAAGTGGACACTCAAACCTGACCAAGTATAGGACCAGGGACCTAAGCAGAGAATAGGGATCCCACAGAAAGGTCCTCAATGTTGGTTATGGAGTAGTACCCTGAGAGGGAGAAGGAGTGGCAAGTTAAGTTTCAGGCAGGACTTACCCCAATCACTGCACACAATAACAGAGGAAGCCTCACAACTTTCCAAGGTGAACGTCGTAAATTGCACCGAGAACCTGGTTACTCTCTTGGACTGTACCTGTTACCGGACATCAGCAAAAAAGATACTGAAAACAAAGACAATTGTGTGTGTGTGCCTGCTTCCCTGCCGCCACCTGCAGCATTCACAGTAGAACCGCTACTACTACTCCCCTCATCCACCCCGCTACCCTGAGGTAAAGCTCCACCTGTGGGGAGCTGTACTACTCTGAGATGCACCTCCATCACCTCGGCGGCCGGTTGCAGCGCTGGTATCCACGTTACCAGGTACCACAGGTGGCATCACATTACCATTCCCCCCCCATCCATCAACATCATCCCCCACCATTCCCGCCATTGAGTGTCCAGGGCACGGAACCGGGAACCGACCAGCCGTGATCCCCCATCAAAGTGACCATCCATCCCGGTATCAGAGTACCCCCCTACCCTGTCGACCGACTCAGCAGCACCCACTAGAAAACTGCCGCAACTCGCCCTTTATATCCTGGCTTTGCCCCCACCTCCACGTGGACCTGTGAAGCCTCCCCATGCACCTCTGCAACCCCCTCCCCTCGGAAAGGTTTTTTACATTTTTTTATAAATCTGGATTTTAAGGTGCACCTAGGGATGAGCGAGTACCGTAATATTCGTACTCGCTATACTCGCAACGAGTAGGTACCGGTACTCGGGACTCGTTGAGAGTATAGCGAGTATGAATACTTTCGCAGTGTATCTATAGATACACTGCGAAAGTACCCTAAAAGTGATTAAAAGTTGTTAAAAATAATAAAATTACATACTCACCTGTCCGACGCCTTCACCGGGAACGGCAAAGAAGACATCCGATCGCTGGACATGGACCTGTGACTACCAGCCAATCAGATGACCGGTAGTGATTTGGCCAATCAGATGGCGCCACGTCACAACCACGTCATCGCTAGCGGCCACCTGATTGGCCAAATTGCAAGGTTCTAGGTGTACTGTCAGGACCTTGCAAACTGGCCAATCAGGTGGCTGCTAGCGATCAGCGGTTGTGACGTGGCGCCATCTGATTGGCCAGATCGCTACCGGCCATCTGATTGGCTGGTAGTCAGAGGTCCTTGTCCAGCGATCGGATGTCTTCTTTGCCGATCCCGGTGCAGTCGTCGGACAGGTGAGTATGTAATTTTATTATTTTTAACAACTTTTAATGACTTTTAGGCTACTTTCGCAGTGTATCTACAGATACACTGTGAAAGTATTAGGACTACTCGCTACTCCCGAGTACACATAAGATACTCGGAGAGTAGCCGAATACCGCTACTATTCGGCGAATACCGAATAGTAGCGAGTATACTCGCTCATCCCTAGACACGCCCTTGTTTTTTTCTCAATTTGGTGGACACAATAGTGACTGGGCAGTGGTTTATTACAAAAAAGTAATAGAAGTATGTTAGGAGGGTTGTAAAAAAAATAAATAAAGAGAATTACCCTATATACTCTTCCTAATAGTGACATAATAAGGCTCCAGTACAGTTTACTTTGGATGTCTTGTATAAAGTTCATAAACAGCACAAGTAAATTTATTGCAGTCTTGTGTAATGGCGTGTAATGTCTTTCATTTATGCCACAAGCTCTTTATACAAAACTAGCTGTGAGCCCGATGCAAATGCATCGGGATTCTAGAACGTGCATTAATTTAATTATAGTAGTGTGTAGGGGGTGTGTAGGGGGTGTGAGGACTTTTTGGGGGGGTGTGAGGACTTTTTGGGGGTGTGTGAGGACTTTTTGGGGGTGTGTGAGGACATTTTGGGGGGGGGGTGAGGACTTTTTGGGGGGGGTGTGAGGACTTTTTGGGGGAGTGTGAGTACTTTTTTGGGGTGTGTGAGGACTTTTTGGGGGTGTGAGTACTTTTTGGGGGTGTGTGAGTACTTTTTTGGGGGGTGTGAGGACTTTTTTGGGGGGTGTGAGGACTTTTTTGGGGGGGTGTGAGGACTTTTTTGGGGGGGTGTGAGGACTTTTTGGGGGGGTGTGAGGACTTTTTGGGGGGTGTGAGGACTTTTTTGGGGGGGTGTGAGGACTTTTTGGGGGGGGTGAGGACTTTTTGGGGGGTGTGAGGACTTTTTGGGGGGTGTGAGGACTTTTTTGGGGGGTGTGAGGACTTTTTTGGGGGGTGAGACTTTTTTGGGGGTGTGTGAGGACTTTTTGGGGGGTGTGTGAGGACTTTTTGCGGGGGGTTGGGGTGTGAGGACTTTTTGGGGGGGTGTGAGGACTTTTTGGGCTCGGCCATAAATTTCGCGAGATACCGCTAATGTATGTCTATGGGAAGTGAGGGCGAAATCTGATTGGTCGGCGTTAGCAGACAGCGACCAATCCGAATCGCGGCGCCATTTTTAAAAATCCCATAGACATACATTAGCGGTGTGTCGGCGATTTTAAGGCCGGGCCCCTGGTTCTATTTTCCGGACCTAAAATCGCGGACACGCCGCTTATGTATGTCTATGGGAAGTGAGGACGAAATCTGATTGGTCGGCGTTAGCAGACAGCGACCAATCCGAATCGCGGCGCCATTTTTAAAAATCCCATAGACATACATTAGCGGAGTGTCGGCGATTTTAAGGCCGGGCCCCTGGTTCTATTTTCCGGACCTAAAATCGCGGACACGCCGCTAATGTATGTCTATGGGAAGTGAGGGCGAAATCTGATTGGTCGGCGTTAGCAGACAGCGACCAATCCGAATCGCGGCGCCATTTTTAAAAATCCCATAGACATACATTAGCGGTGTGTCGGCGATTTTATGGCCGGAAAATAGAACCAGGGGCCGGCCTTAAATTCGCCGACACACCGCTAATGTATGTCTATGAGAAGTGAGGCGCTCTTCTGATTGGCCGACGGCAGTAGACAGCGACCAATCAGAAGAGTGCCTCACATCTCATACAGATAGAATGGAGGATTTTTCGTCCATTCTCTCGCAATGAGAAGTGAAGAGGACGTCGGAGCCGGAAGATGGCGGAAAGAAGAAAGAAGACCCCCGGGGCCGGACGAAGAGCCGGAGATGGCGGAAAGAAGAGAGAAGACCCATGGGCCGGACGACGAAGAGGACGCCTGGCCGGACGGAGGACTTGTGGATCGGACGGACGATCAGATGTAGAAGAAGACATGTAAGTGATCGACGGCGGCGTTAGGTTAGGGGACGGCGGGGGCTTAGGGTGTAGGGCCTTAGGTGTTAGCGAGACCGGCGGGTGACAGCGGCAGGAGCTTAGGAGGCGGCGGGGCTTAGGGAGTAGGGGGTGGGCGGCGGGGCTTAGGGTGTATCGGTGGGGGCTTAGAATGCGGCGGGACTTAGGGGGTAGGGGCTTAGGTGCGGCGGACTTAGGGGGTAGGCGGCGGGGCTTAGGGGGTATCGGTGGGGGCTTAGGATGCGGCGGGGCTTAGGGGGTAGGGGCTTAGGGGCGGCGGACTTAGGGGGTAGGGGCTTAGGTGCGGCGGACTTAGGGAGTAGACGGCGGGGCTTAGGGGGTATCGGTGGGGGCTTAGGATGCGGCGGGGCTTAGGGGGTAGGGGCGGCGGACTTAGGGGGTAGGGGCTTAGGTGCGGCGGACTTAGGGGGTAGACGGCGGGGCTTAGGGAGTATTGGTGGGGGCTTAGGATGCGGCGGGGCTTAGGGGGTAGGGGCTTAGGGGCGGCGGACTTAGCGGGTAGGGGCTTAGGTGCGGCGGACTTAGGGAGTAGACGGCGGGGCTTTGGGGGTATCGGTGGGGGCTTAGGATGCGGCGGGGCTTAGGGGGTAGGGGCTTAGGGGCGGCGGACTTAGGGGGTAGGCGGCGGGGCTTAGGGGGTATTGGTGGGGGCTTAGGATGCGGCGGGGCTTAGGGGGTAGGGGCTTAGGGGCGGCGGACTTAGGGGGTAGGGGCTTAGGTGCGGCGGACTTAGGGAGTAGGCGGCGGGGCTTAGGGGGTATCGGTGGGGGCTTAGGATGCGGCGGGGCTTAGGGGGTAGGGGCTTAGGGGCGGTGGACTTAGGGGGTAGGGGCTTAGGTGCGGCGGACTTAGGGGGTAGGGGCTTAGGGGCGGCGGACTTAGGGGGTAGGGGCTTAGGGGGTATCGGTGGGGGCTTAGGATGCGGCGGGGCTTAGGGGGTAGGGGCTTAGGGGCGGCGGACTTAGTGGGTAGGGGCTTAGGTGCGGCGGACTTAGGGAGTAGGCGGCGGGGCTTAGGGGGTATCGGTGGGGGCTTAGGATGCGGCGGGGCTTAGGGGGTAGGGGCTTAGGGGCGGTGGACTTAGGGGGTAGGGGCTTAGGTGCGGCGGACTTAGGGGGTAGGGGCTTAGGGGCAGCGGACTTAGGGGGTAGGGGCTTAGGGGGTATCGGTGGGGGCTTAGGATGCGGCGGCTTGTGGTGGGGGGACTTAGTAGGGGCTTAGGTGGGGGACTTAGGGGGGCGGCGGCTTAAGGGTCGGTGGGGCTTAGGTGCGGGGACTTAGGGGGTAGGGGCTAGGGCGGGGCTTAGGAGGGCTTGGTGGGCGGACTTAGGGAGCGGGGTTGGCGGACGGGGGCTTAGGGCGGGGTTAGGGGGTAGGGGCTTAGGGGCGGCGGACTTAGGGGGTAGGGGCTTAGGTGCAGGCGGACTTAGGGGTAGGGCTTGGGCGGCGGACTTAGGGGTGGCTTAGGTGGGGGGCTTAGGATGCGGCGGGCTTAGGGTGGGGTAGTGGACTTAGGGGGCGGCGGCTTAGGGGGACGGTGGGCTTAGGACGGTTAGGGGTAGGGGCTTAGGGCAGCGGACTTAGGGGGTAGGGGCTTAGGGGCGGCGGACTTAGGGGGTAGGGGCTTAGGTGCATCGGTGGGGGCTTAGAATGCGGCGGGACTTAGGGGGTAGGGGCTTAGGTGCGGCGGACTTAGGGAGTAGGCGGCGGGGCTTAGGGGGTATCGGTGGGGGCTTAGGATGCGGCGGGGCTTAGGGGGTAGGGGCTTAGGGGCGGCGGACTTAGGGGGTAGGGGCTTAGGGGCGGCGGACTTAGGGGGTAGGGGCTTAGGTGCATCGGTGGGGGCTTAGAATGCGGCGGGACTTAGGGGGTAGGGGCTTAGGTGCGGCGGACTTAGGGGGTAGGCGGCGGGGCTTAGGGGGTATCGGTGGGGGCTTAGGATGCGGCGGGGCTTAGGGGGTAGGGGCTTAGGGGCGGCGGATTTAGGGGGTAGGGGCTTAGGTGCGGCGGACTTAGGGGGTAGGGGCTTAGGAGCGGGGCGGACAGGCGTATGTGCATGGGACTTTAGTATACCATAGCGGTGTACACTACAGCCCCATGCTGTGGCTTGCCTCAGGCAGCGACTCGCAATGGCCTCGCGGCCATTGCTCGCCATACATTAGCGGTATCTCGCTAAATGTATGGCCGAGCCTCTGGTACGATTTTCGGCCAGCGACTCGCAATGGCCTCGCGGCCATTGCTCGCGCAGGCCAACGACTCGCATTGGCCGCGTAGCGGCCAATGCTTCGTGAGTCGCGTGGCTGCAGGGCAGCCACGTCTTCGACGACGGAAGTACTGGCGAATATGACGGAAGTGAGCTATGGCGATTATATATAAGATGTAGCACGTTGTACACTTTAGTAGACATTATTCTAATTTCCACACTATAAAGAATGCATGTTGTAAATTTCATATCAAGCAGTCCTGTGTTACACAGATTTTATGTGCTGTTGAAGACCACACATAAATGTGTGCAAACAAGGACGGCATCACATGTGTGGTAGACCAAGACTCTTCTCCATAGTATAAATTAACTTGTTACTTATAGGAAACAGTTTTATTTTTCATCAGCCTGTGCACCACTACAGATCGACAGATCGATCTTACCATATTAACTGTCTTTTGGCTGTAAACTTTACCTAATCCGCTACAAGCTCAGCTCAGTCCCTCCTGCTCAGAATTAAAGGGAACAAACCAGCAGGTTTTATGGCTAATAAAGTGTAGTAAGTGCTATAGAGGTACTGGGATACTGAGTGCAATCATACCTTTACTTCAATGATTACATGTATGATTGTAGAGAAAAGTGTTATCAAATATTAGGAAATCTGTGCAGCGGAGGGACAGAGTGTGCAACACAGTGTCACTATGAGGGGCTGGTTTCTTTGTATTACTCTGCTGTCTGCTCTAAGTCGACCCCCCCTCCTTCTCTCCCTCCCTCCCTGTCACTATACCAAGCGCTGTGTCCTGTGTGCCACAGTTCATCACTTCACCTGCCCCTCCAGCATCTCTGCTGCTCCTGCTCCTACTTAATCTGTTCCCTGACTAACTGGAGAAGACCTCGCCCCTCCAGAGAAGACCATGCCCCCCAGTCTCTGCGCATCCTGTCTAACCTCCTCACCGACAACAATCACAATCAGTAGGACAAATCCCTGCTATTGTCATTTGTGATCACAATAATGGTGATCTGTTTCGCTGTTGTGACCGTGGTCTGTGAGAAGAGACAGGGGATGTGCATGGACTGGGGGGCAGGGTCTTCTATGGAGAGGGCGGGGTCTTCTCCTGCCCTCTGGTAACTGGGCTATCACAGGATAAGCAGTGAGAAGCTGGCAGGCACACAGATGAGGCAGGGAGGGAGTGATGATCTGGGGCATATAGTAGCCTGAGGTATTTAATGACAGGGAGGGAGGGAGTTTGAGGGTTTGGCTTAGAGCAAACAGGGGAGTAAAACAAATAAACCCAATCCCACATAGTGACATTGTGCTGCTCTTATGCAAATGTGCTGCACAGCTTTCCCGATGTTTGATAACTCTTTTCTCTGCAATCATACGTATGATTGTAGTCAGAATCCCAGTGCCTTTAAGGTTCTGGGTTCACTTTATAGCCCTAAATCGTGCTGGTTGGCTCCCTTTAATTAGATAGAGATCTTTGCAGCTGCTTAGTAAACTCATTGATAGGAGCACAGTGCTTATGAATGCTCTACCCAATGATGTAAGGAAACAGGAGGGGCTCACACTGCTTACCTTACCGAATGCAGACTATAGGATGCACTTAAATTTTAGCAACATGTTATCTTACTAAAAAAATGCATGTTATAGACCGAAAATTACAGTAGATTATTGCAATTTTATATGACATACCAACACCAGGTTGCATATATTTGTAAAGGAAATAATTATACATTTTTTAAATTTTTTTTTAAAAAGATACCATATTTTTCGGACTATAAGATGTACTGGATCATTAGATGTACCCAGGTTTTAGGAGAGAAAATTGCAAGTAAAAAAATTTGATCATAATGCACTGTTATTAGAGGATTTCTGCTAATGCCATTGTTATGGGGGTAATGTCCCTAAATTCTGTACTAATGTACAGGTATATATGCCCCCCCATCCTGGCATATGTTCTTCATCGAGATATATTTGTCCTCCATCCTGGTATACAGTGTTGGCCAAAAGTATTGACACCCCTGCAATTCTGTCAGATAATACTCAGTTTCTTCCTGAAAATGATTGCAATCACAAATTCTTTGGTATTATTATCTTCATTTAATTTGTCTTCAATGAAAAAACACAAAAGAGAATGAAGCAAAATGCAAAACATTGATCATTTCACACAAAACTCCAAAAATGGGCCGGACAAAAGTATTGGCACCCTCAGCCTAATACTTGGTTGCACAACCTTTAGCCAAAATAACTGCAATCAACCGCTTCTGGTAACCATCAATGAGTTTCTTACAATGCTCTGCTGGAATTGTAGACCATTCTTCTTTGGCAAACTGCTCCAGGTCCCTGATATTTGAAGGGTGCCTTCTCCAAACTGCCATTTTTAGATCTCTCCACAGGTGTTCTATGGGATTCAGGTCTGGACTCATTGCTGGCCACCTTAGAAGTCTCCAGTGCTTTCTCTCAAACCATTTTCTAGTGCTTTTTGAAGTGTGTTTTGGGTCATTGTCCTGCTTGAAGACCCATGAGCTCTGAGGGAGACCCAGCTTTCTCACACTGGGCCCTACATTATGCTGCAAAATTTGTTGGTAGTCTTCAGACTTCATAATGCCATGCACACGGTCAAGTAGTCCAGTGCCAGAGGCAGCAAAGCAACACCAAAACATCAGGGAGCCTCCACCATGTTTCACTGTCGGACCGTGTTCTTTTCTTTGAATGCCTCTTTTTTCTCCTGTAAACTCTATGTTGATGCCTTTGCCCAAAAAGAGAGAACATTCTTCCAAAACGTTTTAGGCTTTCTCAGGTAAGTTTTGGCAAACTCCAGCCTGGCCTTTTTATGTCTCGGGATAAGAAGTGGGGTCTTCCTGGGTATCCTACCATACAGTCCCTTTTCATTCAGACACCGACGGATAGTACGGGTTGACACTGTTGTATCCTCGGACTGCAGGGCAGCTTGAACTTTTTTGGATGGTAGTGGAGGTTCTTTATCCACCATCCGCACAATCTTGCGTTGAAATCTCTTGTCAATTTTTCTTTTCCGTCCACATATAGGGAGATTAGTCACAGTGCCATGGGCTTTAAACTTCTTGATGACACTGCGCACGGTAGACACAGGAACATTCAGGTCTTTGGAGATGGACTTGTAGCCCTGAGATTGCTCATGCTTCCTCACAATTTGGTTTCTCAAGTCCTCAGACAGTTCTTTGGTCTTTCTTTTCTCCATGCTCAATGTGGTACACACAAGGACACAGGACAGAGGTTGAGTCAACTTTAATCCATGTCAACTGGCTGAAAGTGCGGTTTAGTTATTGCCAACACCTGTTAGGTGCCACAGGTAAGTTACAGGTGCTGTTAATTACACAAATTAGAGAAGCATCACATGATTTTTCTAAGGGTGCCAATACTTTTGTTCACCAACTTTTTTATGTTTGGTGTGGAATTATATCCAATTTGGTTTTAGAACAATTCTTTTTGTGTTTTTTTTCATTGAAGACAAATGAAATGAAGATGATAATACCAAAGAATTTGTGATTGCAATCATTTTCAGGAAGAAACTGAGTATTACCTGACAGAATTACAGGGGTGTCAATACTTTTGGCCAACACTGTATGTTCCCCATCCTGGTAATGATACAACATCCTGGTATATGATCCCTGTAGAATGTAAGACAGGGTCCTCTCCCCTCTGTACCAGTCTGTCATTGTTAATTTGTTTACTGTAAACTATATCTATAATTTTGTATGTAGCCCCTTCTCATGTACAACACAATGGAATTAATGGTGCTATATAAATAAATAATAATAATGATCCCCTTCCTGGTATATGTGCCCCATCCTGGTATATGATCCCCCATCCAGGTATATATATTCCCCCATCCTGGTATATATGATCCCCCGTCCTTAAATATGACCACCATCCTGGTATATGTTGCCTCATCTTGATATATTTTCCCCATTCTTCAATACTGCCCCCTAGAATACGGCCCCCATCCTGGTGTATAAGGCTCCCATCCCAAAATATGTCCCCAATCTTGGTATGGTATTTGTACTCACAATACCAATCTCAACCTGGTCTGCGGCCATGCTAGAGACCAGGAAATGGATGGTATCCCATCCAGCTCAAGTGCTGCAATGAGGAAGAGGCAAGGCCAGGGGGACTGCGCACTGTGCTGTTCTGTGATGCTCCATCCCTGCTTCTTCTTTACATTACTGTTAAACATAAAAACCGACCCATTAATTCAAATTATTGTCTTACACAGGCCACGTTAACTAGAGATGAGCGGTGTTCGATTCGAAATGTTTGCCATTTTCAAATTCGACCTCTTTTGGAGGTGTTCGAGTCATTCGACGAATGCGACCAATTTGCTTCAAATTCAGTAGTTCGAGGTTATGTTCGATAACAGTTCGATCTCCAAAAGCGTAACTGGATTTTCACAGTAATACTGTTATTTAATGTTAATGTTCCGTTTTAGTGTATAGTGGGTGGCGGGGGGGGGAGGGGACAGATCTGTGCTGAAATAATGCTGATCTAGATAAAGGAGATCTTTGCTTTGGAACCTTGTCTTCCTTGTGACTTCTTGGAGACATCCATCCCTTGTGATTCCATCTGAGACAGCAGCGCGGACCCTGACACACCATCTTTTCTATATAGGAGCCTTTTTCCACGTATGAGTGGTTGGTGGAGGTCCTGCAGCAGCTATAAACTGAAGGCTTATAAACCAGTTGTAGGTCACACAACTGGACCAGGTGAGTGTACACCTTTTGATATACTCAGTGTGCCACTAGTGATAGGGCACTATTGCGCCTCTTGTCTCCCCCCTATTTGTATTTATACAGCCTATCAGCACACACACACAGCAAAGTGCATTTTTTGCACACAAGCAAGGGCATGTGTCATTGGCTGTGTATGTCACATGTCCTTGCCCTATAAGACCCAGCCATTTTCCCCGTCACTACCATTTCCTCACTGCTGTAGCTCTGGGTCAGACGACACTGCTGCTGCTGTGCGCGCTATACAGTGTTACAGTGTCAGTTAGTCAGCCAGATAGCGAGCAAATTTCAAGTTAGATAAAGAGATAGGTTTAGGGAGTAGGGACTAGTTCTAATATCAGCCCGAATCATAGGATTTTCATTAGTATGTTTTGTTAGTGAAGCACAGGATACCAGTAATTTGGACATTTGTGTTCTTTTGAGGGCTAGTTCAGAGAAGTAGGGACTAGTTGTAATATCAGCCCTTTTGAGGGATAGGTTAGAGCAGTTTCTAGCAATTTTTTGCCAGGCAGGTCTTTGCCAGTGCTGTGCAAGTGTTTTTCACAGCATCTGGCCAAATCTAGCTCAGGCAATCCTTTTGGGCTAGTAGTGTAGCACTGCTGTGAAGAAAGCTACATCACCTGTCTTTAGTAGCTAATTTTTTACTGCCTGTCTGGTAGTCAGCGGTGTAGCCCACCTGTGAAGCAAGCTACACCGCCTGTCTATCTAATACCAATTTTTTACTGTATCTAGCCCAGGCAATCCTTTTGGGCTAGTAGTGTAGCACTGCTGTGAAGAAAGCTACATCACCTGTCTTTAGTAGCTAATTTTTTACTGCCTGTCTGGTAGTCAGCGGTGTAGCCCAGCTATGAAGCAAGCTACACCGCCTGTCTATCTAATACCAATTTTTTACTGTATCTAGCCCAGGCAATCCTTTTGGGCTAGTAGCAGTGTCTGGTAGTCAGCAGTGTAGTCCATCTGAGAAGCAAGCTACACCGCCTGTCTATCCAATAACAATATCTTACTGCATCTAGCCCAGGGAATCCTTTTGGGCTAGTAGCAGTGTCTGGTAGTCAGCGGTGTTAGACAGGCAGTGTAGCTTGCTTCACAGGTGGGCTAGTAGCAGTGTCTGGTAGTCAGCAGTGTAGTCCATCTGTGAAGCAAGCTACACTGCCTGTGTATCTAATAACTAATATTTACTGCATCTAGCCCAGGCAATCCTTTTGGGCTAGTAGCAGTGTCTGGTAGTCAGTGGAGTAGTTCAGATGTGAAGCAAGCTACACCGCCTGCGGATCTAATAACAATTCTTTACTGCATTTAAAGCAGGCAATCCTTTTGGGCTGGTAGCAGAGTCTGTTAGTCAGTGGAGTAGCCCAGCTATAAAGCAAGCTACACCGCCTGCGTATCTAATAATTTTTTACTGCATCTAACCCAGGCAATCCTTTGGGCTCAGTAGCACAATTTCGTCACTCAGCTCTGCTCAGTTTCCATCCATAGTTTTTTGTGCCAACAACTACAGAGATGCCAATTAGTTAACCTCCAACATGAGTAGCAAAAGGCCTGCTGCTGGTGGAAAGGGGAATAGGCGTGTTGGAAAGGGAAAAAAAGTTTGTATTCGTGGGGTAGGTGGTAAAGCAACAGTAACATCTGCTGGACAAAAACCATCTTTCAGCCAAACTAAGATGTCTACTTCTTTTCGTGGACAATCTGATATGATCCCTTTGGACACGAGTCACACGACGATCGCTACCAATTGTAGATGAGGCACAAAAAGAGCAGGTGCTTGAATGGATAGCAAGCGCTTTATCAAGTGGGCTCTCCTCCACCTCAACTTCAACATCACAAATACACCAGTCCTCAGAGGTGTCACCCCAATCGCACTTGCTTCCTCACAGCTCCCAAGTTTCCAGTCGCCTGTCTGAGTATGGGGTAGGACAGATGGTTGAGTATGCAGAGCTGCTCACTCATACTCAGGGGTGAACCTAGCCTCTCTGCTGCCTGAGGCGAACTACAAAATGGCGCCCCCCCCCAACTCGAGGATGTCAGCGCCATCACACGCATATAGAAGAACCACACAGAAGAATCCAGAACAAGGGTCATTAATGGCAATGGCAGCTTGGCACAAGCTACAGACACACAATGATGGCGGCAGAGTGGTGCTCCTGTAGCTGACATCCTTATAGCACAGGGGGCAGCACTGGTTGACAATCTATTATCTCTGGCACATGCCTACAAAACTCTGGGCAGCTCCAATGTAACATAGTAACATAGTTTTTAAGGTTGAAGGAAGACTTTAAGTCCATCTAGTTCAACCCATAGCCTAACATGTTGATCCAGAGGAAGGCAAAAAAAACCCCATGTGGCAACACTAATCTCCACATTGGGGGAAAAAATTCCTTCCTGACTCCAGATACGGCAATCAGACTAATTCCCTGGATCAACGCCCTATCAAAGAATCTAGTATGTATAACTGGTAATATTATAGTTTTCAAGAAAGGCATCCAGGCCCCTCTTAAATGTTAGTAGTGACTCACTCATTACAACATCATGTGGCAGAGAGTTCCATAGTCTCACTGCTCTTACAGTAAAGAATCCGCGTCTGTGATTATGATTAAACCTTCTTCCCTCCAGACGTAGAGGATGCCCCCTTGTCCCAGTCTCAGGCCTAAGAGTAAAGAGATCATTAGAAAGGTCTCTGTACTGCCCCCTCATATATTTATACATTATTATAAGATCACCCCTAAGCCTTCGTTTTTCCAAGCTAAATAACCCAAGTTTAATAACCTGTCTTGGTATTGCAGACCCCTTAGTCCTCTAATAACTTTTGTCGCTCTTCTCTGGACCCGCTCTAGTTCAGCTATGTCTTTCTTATACACCGGAGACCAGAATTGTACACAGTATTCTAAGTGTGGTCGCACTAGTGACTTGTATAGAGGTAAAATTATGTTCTCCTCATGAGCATCTATGCCTCTTTTAATACATCCCATTATTTTATTTGCCTTTGCAGCAGCTGCCTGACACTGGCCACTAAATGTGAGTTTGTCATCTACCCATACACCCAGGTCTTTTTCAGTGATAGTTTTGCCCAGTGTTTTATAATGAAGCACATAATTATACCCTTTGTTTCCTCTGCCCAAGTGCATGACTTTACATTTATCCCCATTAAAGCGCATTTGCCATTTAGCAGCCCAAGCTTCTAGTTTACATAAATCCTCCTGTAATATAAAATTGTCCTCCTCTGTATTGATTACCCTGCAGAGTTTAGTGTCATCTGCAAATATTGAGATTCTACTCTGTATGCCCCCTACAAGGTCATTAATAAATATATTAAATAGAAGCGGGCCCAACACTGACCCCTGTGGTACCCCACTGTTAACTGTGACCCATTCTGAGTGTGTTCCGTTAATAACCACCCTTTGTTTCCTATCACTAAGCCAGTTCTTAACCCACTTACACATATTTTCCCCTATCCCCATTGCCCTCATTTTATGTATCAACCTTTTGTGTGGCACCGTATCAAAAGCTTTTGAAAAGTCCATATACACCACATCCACTGCATTTCCTTGGTCCAGTCCAGAACTTACTTCTTCATAGAAGCTTATTAGATTAGTTTGACAGGAACGGTCCCTCGTAAAACCATGTTGATAATGGGTCATGAGGTTATTTTTGTTCAGATACTCCAGTATAGCATCTCTTAGAAAACCCTCTAGGATTTTACCCACAGTAGAGGTTAAGCTTACTGGCCTATAATTTCCAAGTTCAGTTTTTGTCCCCTTTTTGAATATTGGCACCACATTTGCTATACGCCAGTCCTGTGGTACAGACCCTGATATTATGGAATCTTTAAATATTAAAAATAATGGTCTATCTATGACAGTACTTAATTCCTGCAGCACTCTGGGGTGTATCCCATCTGGGCCCGGGGATTTGTCAATTTTAGTGATTTTTAGACGATGCCGTACTTCCTCTTGGGTTAAGCAGGTGACGTTTAATTGAGAATTTTTGTTATCACTGATCATATTGTCTGTCATGGGATTTTCTTGTGTAAATACTGTTGAAAAAAAGTCATTTAGCATATTTGCTTTTTCCTCATCCTCATCCACCATTTCACCCAGACTATTTTTAAAGGGGCCAACACCATCATTTTTTAGTTTCTTACTATTTATGTAGTTAAAAAATATTTTGGGATTCTTTTTACTTTCTCTGGCAATGAGTCTCTCTGTCTCAATCTTTGCTGCCTTGATTTGCTTTTTACAAATGTTATTTAATTTTCTGTATTTATTTAATGCTTCATCACTACCTACTTGCTTTAATTCCCTAAATGCTTTCTTTTTGTCACATATTGCACTTCTTACCGCTTTATTTAGCCATAGTGGTTTCCTCCTATTTCTAGCATGCTTATTCCCATAGGGTATATATTGTGCACAGGTCCTATTCAGGATGCTAATAAACATCTCCCATTTGTGTTGTGTACTTTTATGTCTCAGGACATCGTCCCAGTTTATTGCACTAAGATCATCTCTCAACCTGCCTGGCACTGACTACTCAGACATGTCCATCATACTGCACCGTCAACACACCACAGGTAACGACCTGCAGTCTAAGCATCAACAAGCCGCCACTGCACTAAGCTGGTAAAATTTCCCAACAGACCATGCCTCTTCTCTGAATACTTAGCCAATCACAAGTGCTGCACATGGGGCTGTCCAGAGTTAACAGCAGGTGCTGAACAAGTGGGTTAAGGAAGGGATGTGGGAGCGGGAAGGTGGACGAGCAGCACCGACCAACCGCCGCTCGGGAGAAACATGGCTGGATGCCTGTATGTACCGAGGGCGGCACTGGTCATGGTGTGTAAGATATGGCCAATCTGTCCTGCAGCAGAGGGACAATGCATCCTGCACCAGGGGATACATAAAAATCATGGGGCCCCATAGCAGAGGTTCCCCCCCCCAAAAAAAAAAGAACAGAATATTTGTCTGGGTCACATATGTAAAAATGTCACAACTCTGCAGCCCTTACAAAGTAATTTTTCTCTTATTGAAGCCCCTTGGTTCCTCTTTCATTACCCCCATAAAGTATAATACCAACAAAAGTACCCCACAAACACTTTAGGATTTCCAGCTCCTCTCTCCTCCTTGTCGCATCCCCTGTCTCCTGCCAGCTCCTCTCTCCTCCTTGCTCCCCGCACCCCCTCTCCCCTTCCAGCTCCTCTCATCCCCTCTCTCCTTCCAGCTCCTCTCTCCTCCTTGTCACATCCCCTGTCTCCTGCCAGCTCCTCTCTCCTCCTTGCTCCCCGCACCCCCTCTCCCCTTCCAGCTCCTCTCACCCCCTCTCTCCTTCCAGCTCCTCTCTCCTCCTTGTCGCATCCCCTGTCTCCTGCCAGCTCCTCTCTCCTCCTTGCTCCCCGCACCCCCTCTCCCCTTCCAGCTCCTCTCACCCCCTCTCCTTCCAGCTCCTCTCTCCTCCTTGTCGCATCCCCTGTCTCCTGCCAGCTCCTCTCTCCTCCTTGCTCCCCGCACCCCCTCTCCCCTTCCAGCTCCTCTCACCCTCTCTCCTTCCAGCTCCTCTCTCCTCATTGTCGCATCCCCTGTCTCCTGCCAGCTCCTCTCTCCTCCTTGCTCCCCGCACCCCCTCTCCCCTTCCAGCTCCTCTCACCCCCTCTCTCCTTCCAGCTCCTCTCTCCTCCTTGTCGCATCCCCTGTCTCCTGCCAGCTCCTCTCTCCTCCTTGCTCCCCGCACCCCCTCTCCCCTTCCAGCTCCTCTCCCCTCCTCTTTCCTTGCAGCTCCTAATCGCACCCACTCTCCCCTTCCAGCTCCTCTCACCCCCTCTCTCTCCTGGCACCCCCTCTCTTCTCAGACTCCTCTAATTGCATCCCTCTCCCCTCCTCGCAGCTCCTAATCGCACCCTCTCTCTCCTGCCAGCTCCTAGCTCCTCGCTCCTCGCTCCTCTCACCTCCTTCTTTTCACATTCCCTCTGAACTTCCAGCAACTCGCTCCTCCGCTCCCCTCGCAGCTCCGGCCTCTTCCAGCATTTGTCCCGCGCTCTGCCCTGCGGGACGCTGACTGATGACGTCACCGCCCTCTCCGTGCAGAGCAGAGCTGCAGGGGGCGGGAGATTTGAAAGCAGGCAGCGGTCGGCGTGCTGCACTGCCTTAGTACATATCGCGGGCGGCGGCGGCGGCGGCAAGGGCCGCGGCTCCCATGTCAGTAACTATCTGCAGGGAGCCTGCCACCTTGCCGCCCCCTGTATAGCGCCGCCTGAGCAAACACTTCATGTTGGCTCATGGTTGATGCGGCCCTGCTCATACTATAACCTGGGAATCAGAGGTCTGCTCCAAAGCTTCTTTGAGTGCAGACGAGGAAATGATCTGCACTGATGCTCAGAAGCTTTGTGAGTTGGATCCAGGCCCAGATGAATAAGGTTCTGTGCAAGAATAATGTAGACCCTCATTCCCAAACTGTAAGTCCTGTTGGTGGAGACAATGAGGAAGATGCTGATGAGACTGAGATACCTGATTGGAATGACAACTTGACTTTTCGGTCAGGGCAGGAAGAGGTTGGCTCTGATGACGACAGGTGTGAGAGCAAACAGGGTGATGATGAGGTTAGGTTGCGCCTTCCTGGACAGAGACAGAGCACTGGAAGCACATCACCAACTACATCCTCAACCATAGCTCTGCTTCTGAGCAGAAATCATGGTGGCTCTGACTCACCGTGGCCGGGACTCCGGTTTAGACAGGCGATGCTTCCTTCCTCCTTGTCATGGGTGGACCGCGCCTGCCGGTAGTGGGGCCCGGTGTAGTGCAGATCAAAAGGGTTGAAGACGTCTTGGTGGAACAGATTAAAGGGGTTTTAATTTATTCGTGACGCCACCTATGAGTAGTTTCGGTAATTGTTACCGACGCTGCGGAACCTCCGGGGGATGGACAGCAGCAAGATGGAACGCTCCCCACAGGCTGAGCGGTGATCCCCGGAGGCTGGAGCTGCTTAAGATGTTGTGCGGCAGCTGCGGTTACCTTGTAGTGCGGACGGACAGTTCATAAGGAAGCACGGACACAGAAAGTCTCTGCAACGGGTCTTTACTGTAACCAGCAGGCAGTACATGGTATACAGTTTACGGGTAGTAGACCGGGTGGACTCAGCAGTGATGGTGTCCCTTAGAAATCCGCAGTGTTCCTCCATTCTAACTAAGTGATTGCCAGTGTCGCCCAGGAATACCAGGTCGGGTACGGGGAGGCTGCTTCAATGCCCTATCCAAGATGTACGTTGTGGATGTTTTGGGGAGCCTTGGATCCCTCGGTGGGTACACCGCTGGTTAGACGACTGGAAGTTGGCTGGTGGTGGGGTGCTCCGGTGAAGCTGCTCCTCCACGCTTCTGGTTCGCGTAGCAGAGGTGAACTGCTGCCAGCTTCGGTACCAGTGAACCGGCTGTGAGTTGTGGGCACGGGAGTCTTTTGGGAACCTGTGGTTACGATGCCCAATCCCGGTTGTTAAGGCCTCAGGTGCTGACACCCGACCGGTGACGGCCCGGGAGCTGCACGGGGTGCGGAGCCCCCGCTCCTCTCCAAGTTCTAGACTGCTCAGGTCAAGTTCTAGATCCCTTTCCGACTGACTAGACTAAGAGTCTGTTCTCCTACACACTTCCCTAGCACTCCGCCCACCAGGACCTAGGATTGGCCCTCTGTTCTAGGTGATGCATGCAGGGTTGGATTTCTAAGTTAACCAGATCACTGCTGTGTCAGAGGATATTGCGGCTGCATTTATGGCTGCAATACCCTCTTGTGACGCACTCGTTGCGGGGCGCCACAGCTCTTCTTCAGGTCGCATGGGTGCTAAGCCTCGCCTAGACTGGGCCTTTTTTGAGATCGCAAAGGATGACCCAACTCAGGATGACACAGGGGTATAAAAATCCTTGCGGATCCATGACTTGTTCATCTTGATGAACGTTAGTCTGTCTACATTGTCACTGGACACAGCCGTGTGCGCTTATTCGTCAGCACACCACCAGCAGCGCTGAAGACCCTTTCTGAGAGAGCGCTGGCTGCCGGGCATGACAAGATCTCCAAGGCGTGAGTGGCGAGCTCAGGCCATTTTTCCAGATTGGAAGTCCAAAATGAGCAAGGGTCCAGTTCCACAGTCATGGTATCGATGTTCACTTGGAGATATTCTTGTACCATCCTAAGCGTTGACTATGTGTCAGACTTCTCGTCTCCTCTGGCCTTGTAAAGGATGGCCTAAAAAATTGGATATTACCGGGGATCTAAGAGTGTGCCAACCCAGTACTTCGTATTCAGACAATCCCGAGGGTCATGTTGCCGGTAGTGCAGCAAGAAGGCACTCATGTGTCTTGCGCATCCAGGAGGCCCAAGTCCTTGTTGTGTTGGTGGCGGCGAGGTAAGAATCATGCTTCCTTCCTCTGCCCTCTTCCCCCAACCTTGCATAACAGAAAAGTGATCAAGATCTCCCTCATCTGATGAGTCTTCCATGCCCATCACCAGTTCTTCCTCCATTTGTTTCTCGGCTCCTGCACCTTCCTCAACAGTTTGGCTGCCACCCTCCCATGCCAGCCGCCTTGGTGCTGCCGACCGTCTGGACCTTGGAGACCTTGTTATCCCTGCCACATACGACTCCTCCTGTACTTCCTCCCCTCCCCTTGTCCCACCACCTGACTCCGAATATTATTTCAAGTGTGCTCCAGCATGTAAATGGCCGGAATAGTCATGCTGATAATGGCATAGTCCGCACTAAACATCTTCGTTGCCATTTCAAAACTGTGCAGATGGGTGCATAGGTCCTTGATGTGACACCACTCCAGCAGCGTGATTTGCCCCACCTCTGGATCTCGTTGGCCCACGTTATACATCATAACATATTGCACCAGGGCTCATTGGTGCTGCCACAGTCGCTGCAACATGTGCAAAGTTGAATTCCATCATGTCGGCACATCGCATTTCAGCCAGTGAACTGGCAGGCCAACGACTTCTGTAGAGATGCAAGTCGTTGAGCTGTGGGATGCGAACGACAGAAGTGAGTGACACACCGTGGCCGGGACTCCGGTTAGACAGGCGTTTTCTTCTTCCTCCTTGTCACGGATGGACTGCGCCTGCCGGTAGTGGGGCCCGGTGGTGCAGATCAAAAAGAGAGACGTCGTTAGTGGAACAGATTAAGGGGTTAATTTGTCGTGACGCCACCTATGAGAGTTCCGGTAACTTTACCGGCGCTGCGAGGGGCCTCCGGGGGATGGAATGCAGCAAGATGGAACGCTCCCCACAGGCTGAGCGGTGATCCCCGGAGCCAGAAGCTGCATAAGATGTTCTGAGGCAGCTGCGGTTACCTTAGTTTGCGGATAAACAGTTCATAAGAAGGCACGGACACTGTAAGGGTACCTTTACATGCCGCTACAACAGGAAGGATACCAACCGCTACTTCATGTGCACGAGCACGCCCAAACGGTTACAAACGGGAAACGCACCTCCTTTACACGCCGCCACAAGGTGCGCTACGCTACGCTACATCTACAGCTAGATACATCGCCGGGTGTCTCAAGTAGCCATCTGTAGCTCATTTACACACCGCTATAACCAGCTACTATGGGCGTACCTGGTGCAGCAGGGACAGAACATAGGCGTGCTCCAATTGTGGATTACGAGACGTCCGTACGCTGATAGGAGAAAGCAAAAATACCATGATTGGCCAGGCATCGCAGGAGGCTGATTAATACGTGACGCTCGAGCAATTGTGTAGTGTGACTCGTCAGCTCCTTAAATATGCCGCCCTGTGCGGCGACAACCAATCGCAACGCAGGAGCTTCCTCCAATAATCGCTGAAGGGGGCGCGGAAACCCGGACCCTGTGTCACGCCCCAGCTACATAGCATGGTGTAGGAACAACCCTTCTGTTCCTTCTTTACACGCCGATACAGCTCGCTACAATCGGCTTTGTAGCCATCTGTTATTGGGCAGTGCTCGGAAACAGATGTATCTGTAGCCGGCTGTCGCGTCCCGTCTTCACACGCCGCTACTACGGGCGATATTGGCGCTACAAGCTACATTTGTAGCCTGTAGCGGGTTGTATCCATCCTGTTGTAGCGGCGTGTAAAGGTACCTTAAGTCTCTGTAACGGGTTCTTTACTGTAACCAGCAGGCAGTACATGGTATACAGTTAAGGGTAGTGGACTGGGTGGACTCAGCAATGACCAGTGTGTTCTCAGAGATCCGCGGTGTTCCTCCATTCTAAGTTGCCGTTGACGCCCAGGAATGCCAGATCGGGTACAAGGAGGCTGCTTGAATGCCCTATCCGGGGTATACGTTCCGGATGGTTTGGGGAGCCTTGGGTCCTTTGGTGGGTACACCGCTGGCTAGACGACTGTGTATGGCGGTGGTGGGGTGCTCCTGTAAAGCGGTCCCTCCACTCCTCTGGTTCGCATAGCAGAGCTGAACTACTGCTAGCTTCGGTACCAGCAAACCCGCGGTAGATGGGCACGGGATGTTTTTGGACCCGCATGTTGATGCCCGTTGATCGGTTGATGGGGCACCGAGGGTAATGGTGCTCAACCGGGGTGATGGCAGGAAGATGGCCAGGGAAGGTGGCCAGGGGGCCGCATGGAAATGTGCAACCCCTCTCCTAGGTTGCAGAGCTTGCTCTTTTTGCTCCTTCTCCTACGTTGCTCGGAGAGTTCCTTTTTCTTAACTCACTAATTGTACTAAACTTCCACTACACACTACCACTACACTCAACCCACCAGGACCTGATTGGCCCTCTATGCTAGGTGATGCATGTAGGGTATGGATCTCTGAGTTAACCGTGTGACTGCTGAGTCAGAGGATATCGTTGCTGCAGTTTTGGCTGCAATACCCTCTTGTGACGCACTCGTTGCGGGGCGCCACATGAGCACACAGTGACCATGCCCTATGCAGAATCCCATCTAGGCCAGGATAGTGGGCTAAAAATTGCTCGACAACCAGGTTCAAGATGTGAACCATAAAAGGCACGTTTGTGACAGTGCCCCGGCGAAGGGCCGCACCCAGGTTTGCAGCATTGTCGCACACGGCCTTCCCTGGCTGCAGGATCAGTGGAGACAACCATTGATGAAACTCGGTCTCCACAGCTGACCACAACTCCTCAGCTGTGTGACTCACATTTCCCAGGCATTTCAACGTAAACACCGCCTGATGCCATTGAGCCCTGCTGCCAGCATAGTAAGGAGGTGTGCAGGATTCCTTCTGTGCAGTTAGAACGCTGGTGGCTTTACCAGACAGGCTTTGCACAGCCCCTTCTCCTGCTGCCACCAGTTACCCAGTGCCCAGTCACCGACATGTAACGCCCCTGTCCATGCTTACTCGTCCAAGTGTCTGTGGTGAAATGCACCCTGTCACAAACAGAGTTTCTCAAGGAAGCGGTGATGTTGTGTGCGACATGCTGGTGTAGCGCAGGCACAGCTTTCTTTGAGAAGTAGTGGCGACTGGGCATCTGGTACTGGGGCACTCTGATGAACATAAGGTCTCGAAAATCCTCTGTGTCCACCAGGCGGAAAGGCAGCATTTATGTAGCCAACAGCTTGCAGATGGTGAAATTCAACCTCTTAGCTTTGTCATGGCTAGGAGGAAATGGTCTTTTACTTGTCCACATCCAAGGAACCGAGGGCTCGCTGCTGTGCTGAGATTGGGTTGAGTAGGGTGTCCCCGGAAAACTGCTGGTCTGTGAGGAAGGTGCAGGCAGAGATATTATGTTGCCTTCATCCAAAGGTGGTGCTCTTGATGTCGGAGAGTGCTCAACACCAGCAGGTGTTTCCACTTCCAAAAGAACTGACGACCTGCCAATCACACTGGCTATTGCGGGTAAAGAGGTGAAAGGTCTGCGTCCAAAAGCATGTGTGACTGCTATCCCCACAGTCACAGACGATGAAGAGGCTGCGGATGCACTTGATGGGGCAGACCGTGGTTGGCCCGGCCCGCTAGGCCGCATTGCAGCACAGTGAGCTTCCCACTGAGACTTATGCTTCATATCCATGTGACAGTTCATGCATGAAGTACTTGAACTATTGATTTTTTGACCCGTGTATAAGCCGACCCCCCTACTTTTGCCCCCAAAACCTGGGAAAACCTATTGACTCGTGTATAAGCCGAGGGTGGACCGCAGCACAGGTATACAGGCCTCCCCAGTGGTAGTATACAGCAGCCTCCCCAGTGGTAGTATACAGCAGCGCCTCCCCAGTGGTAGTATACAGCAGCGCCTCCCCAGTGGTAGTATACAGCAGCGCCTCCCCAGTGGTAGTATACAGCAGCGCCTCCCCAGTGGTAGTATACAGCAGCCTCCCCAGAGGTGTATACAGCAGCCTCCCCAGAGGTATATACAGCAGCCCCAGAGGGGTATACAGCAGCCCCAGAGGGGTATACAGCAGCCCCAGAGGGGTATACAGCAGCCCCAAAGCTGTATACCGCAGCCCCAGAGGGGTATACAGCAGCCCCAGAGGGGTATACAGCAGCCCCAGAGGGGTATACAGCAGCCCCAGAGGTATACAGCAGCCCGAGAGGGGTATACAGCAGCCCCAGAGGTATACAGCAGCCCCAGAGGTATACAGCAGCCCCAGAGGTATACAGCAGCCCCAGAGGGGTATACAGCAGCCCCAGAGGGCTATACAGCAGCCCCAGTGGTATACAGCAGCCCAAGTGGTATACAGCAGCCCCAGTGGTATACAGCAGCCCCAAAGGGGTATATAGCAGCCCCAGAGGGGTATACAGCAGCCCCAGAGGGGTATATAGCAGCCCCAGAGGGGTATATAGCAGCCCCAGAGGAGTATACAGCAGCCCCAGAGGAGTATACAGCAGCCCCAGAGGGGTATACAGCAGCCCCAGAGGGGTATACAGCAGCCCCAGAGGTATACAGCAGCCCCAGAGGTATACAGCAGCCCCAGAGGTGTATACAGCAGCCCCAGTGGTATACAGCGGCCCCAGTGGTATACAGCAGCTCCAGTGGTATACAGCAGCCCCAGTGGTATACAGCAGCCCCAGTGGTATATAGCAGCCCCAGAGGGGTATACAGCAGCCCCAGTGGTATACAGCAGCCCCAGAGGGGTATATAGCAGCCCCAGAGGGGTATACAGCAGCCCCAGAGGGGTATACAGCAGCCCCAGAGGGGTATACAGCAGCCCCAGTGGTATACAGCAGCCCCAGTGGTATACAGCAGCCCCATAGGTGTATAGCAGCCCCAGAGGGGTATATAGCAGCCCCAGAGGGGTATACAGCAGCCCCAGTGGTATACAGCAGCCCCATAGGTATATAGCAGCCCCAGAGGGGTATATAGCAGCCCCAGAGGGGTATATAGTAGTCCCAGAGGGGTATACAGCAGCCCCAGAGGGGTATACAGCAGCCCCAGAGGGGTATACAGCAGCCCCATAGGTATATAGCAGCCCCATAGGTATATAGCAGCCCCATAGGTATATAGCAGCCCCAGAGGGGTATATAGCAGCCCCAGAGGGGTATACAGCAGCCCCAGAGGTGTATACAGCAGCCCCAGAGGTGTATACAGCATCCCCAGTGGTATACAGCAGCCCCATAGGTATATAGCAGCCCCAGAGGGGTATATAGCAGCCCCAGAGGGGTATATAGCAGCCCCAGAGGGGTATACAGCAGCCCCAGAGGGGTATACAGCAGCCCCACAGGTATATACAGGCCCCAGCAGTGAGTTATATGTGCACCCAAATGCTGGCACTCGTCCCCCTCCGTTATAAGCATCCCCCCCAGCAGCTTAAGTTACCATCCTTGCTCTTCTGATCCGCGCCGGTCTTCCACGGTCCCGTCCTCTGCTGCATCCAGGGTCCCGGCCAGTAGCGATGACCCCGGATGCTGCCGAGGACTGAGAATGGAGCCCGGCGCGGAGCAGAACAAGGATGGTAACTTAAGCAGCCGGGTGGGGGCATTACAAGGAGGGGGGCGAGTGCCAGCATTTGGGGGCCATATATGAACTGCTTCCCCCTGCCGTTGATTGACAGGGGGAAGCAGTGCATATATAATGAGCGGCCCCACGTGATGGGGCCGCTCATACAGCAGCCTCCCCCCGCCTCCTCCAGCCTGAGTTACCATACTGACCCGTGTATAAGCCGAGGGGGGGACTTTTCAGCCCAATTTTTGGGCTGAAAAACTCGGCTTATACACGAGTATATACGGTACTTAGATTTTGGTGACAAATCTTAAGGCCCCGTCACATGGCATGACATCGTCAACGACATCGCTGATACGTCATGGCTTTGGAGGCATACCAGCGACGTAGTTGCAACCTCGTTGCGTGTGACTCTGCCAAGTTGCTACAATAAATCATTGGATCAGAGTTGACAGGTTTACCAACATGTTGGAAAACCTGACGATCTCAACTCCAGCAACCTGCTACATCGTTCTGTGTGACACCGTGATAATGATGTCGTGGACGACTTCGCCTATTCACAGCAATGAGCAGGGATAGTCCGCTAAGTTTGCGAATGATACCTGCTCACAACATCGTTGGTGAGTTGTCCACGATATCTAGACGTGTGATATCTCACCAGCGATGTTGAAAGGATGTCAAAAACGACCGCGCGCCCCCGAGATCATTGCTGACATCGTTTCAACATCGTGCCGTGTAACTGGGCCTTGTCAGATAACATGGGGAGACTAAAGGCTTGTGGATTTTTGAGTGTGCTGCATGAAACCAATGTTTTGCCCTGCCACACACAGATGGGACAAATATCAGTTTGGTGGAGTATTACAAAAAAAAACAAGTTAGGTAGGTCAGTGACCTGTTTAGGCCTACTAGGCCGGATAAACTTAAAGCTCATGCAAGCGCTCCCATCAATGTTATGCCCTGCCACACACAGGTGGGACAAGCATATGTTTTGTGCAGTATTACAGGAAATAATAGAGAAATAGGTCAGTGACCTGTTTATGTTTACTGGGCCAGAAAAACTCAATGCCCATGCAAGCGCTCCCATCAATTTTTTGCCAAGCCACATACAGGTGGGACCATTATCAGTTTTGTGGAGTATTACCGAAAAAACTAGTTAGGTAGATCAGTGACCTGTTTAGGCCTACTGGGCCAGATAAACTTAAAGCTCATGAAAGCGCTCCCATCAATGTTAGGCCCCGCCACACACACGTCGGGACAACCATCAGTGTCGTAGAGTATCACAGGAATTAAAAGAGAGGTAGGTCAGTGACTGGTGTAGGCTTACTGTGTCGGATAAACTCAAAGCTCATGCAAGCGCTCCCATTAATATTATGCCCCGCCACACACAGGTGGGACCACTATCATGTGTTGTGGAGTATTACAGGAAATAATAGAGAGGTAAGTCAGTTACCTGATTAGGCTGCTTTCACATAACGTTTTTTTCCTGTCCGTGGGATACTACTTTTTGTAGGACCCCACAGACAGGAAAGGATACCACAGGGGGTGACCTATTCTGTGTCTGGGTCCATGATTATCAAGGATCTGGACACAGCGGGGCACTTTCACTTCTGCAATGTATAATATACATTGCGGAAGTGAAATTTAGTAAAAAGAAAGAGTTAAAAATAAAAAATCTGTATGCTCACCTTTCCGCGATCGAAAGCTGCCTCCAGCAAGGTCAGGGTGCTCATAGGACCTGCGGTGACATCACAACCCGATCAGCTGATCAGGTCACATGGCCGCAGTTACCGCGGTAACTGCAGTCATGTGACCCGATGACGCTGCCGGTTTGTGACATCACGGCAGGTCCTATAAGCACCCGAACCTTGCTGGGAGGCAGCGGTGGATGGCGGACAGGTGAGCATACAGATTTTTTATTTTTAACTTTTTCTTTTACTTAATTTCACTTCTGCAATGTATATTATACATTGCAGAAGTGAAATTATACAGTCAGGAGCAATTTTAGTGTACTGAGCATGCTCAGTACACTACAATCGGGTCCGAGGAACGATCAGCTGTTTCCTCAGACCCACGTTCATAGGCCCCCATGTTAAAGGCCGAGGATCGGATCGGAATGGCCTAATTGCCATCCGATTATTTGGGTTCCAATTTTTTTTGTGCCCAAAATCGGACCAGTCTCCGATTTTGGCTACAGCAAAAAATCGGACACCAATCAAATCCCACAAAATTGGATGGCAATTAGGCCAAATCGGATCCGATCCGACCCCCATAGGATAACATGAGGGCCAAATAGATGGAACAAAATCGCTATGTGAAAGCAGCCTTAGACCTAGTGGGCCAGATAAGCTCAAAGCTCATGCAAGCACTCCCATCAATGTTATGCCCTGCCACACACAGATGGGACAACTATCAGTGTCATGGAGTATTACTAGAAATAATAGAGAGGTAGGTCAGTGACCTGTTTAGGCCTAGTGAACAGGGGAGGTTGACCATACAATGCTTTTAAGGGCCCAAAAAGTGTTCATGTGTATAAAACACATTTGCCAAAACCTGGTTTGATGCCCAAAACCAGTTTACGCAAACATTAAGGGAGATGTAGTAATCACCTAAAAATGGTGGATGTGAATGCAGCAAATTTGTTAATCACTGGTTCGATGGACAAAAGGTTGAATATTCATAAACAGGAGCAGGAGTGTCAAGGATAGATATTGAGCTCAGAAGGCCCTACTCAAGTCAAGCAACAAACAGCAAGAAAACCCCAACAAGAATCTTCATTTTTCAAAAAAAAATTAGGCACAGCCACCACTTAAGTGGCATCAATTTGAAGAGTTGAAATATTGAAATGGGGAGTTTCACATAATATGCCCCCCGGTCCGGTGTGCAGCGCACACAGCTGCAGCCACTGACAGGTCAGGACCACGGCGCCCGCGGTCCTGACCTATCAGTAGTGGGAGCTGCATGTGACTGCACACCGGACCGGGGGGCATATTAGCCCTCCAGGCCTGTGTGCTGATCTGGTCCGGACCGGATCACGCCGCAGTGTGAAGTCGCCCTAAGTGACACAACAAAGAGATAAATATTTGCTATTTGCATAAATAAAAGCATTTAAAAACAAGTGCAGATCTCCATCCACCCCTTTAAACCAAAATAAAGGGTCATATCGGGCAACAAAATAAGTTGCAGATGTTGAAATGGGTAATTGATACCAGGGGTAACACGGTATAGTGATAGTAAAAGTAGTGGCGGATAGCTAGACGGAGTATGTATAAATTCAAGTCACAAACACCTTATGTCGCCTCATTTACAGTATGAATGATAAGTTAATATGAGGTATCTATTATATAATTGGCGTAGCGACTTCCGTCGGAGCGGCGCAACTTCCGGTGGCTTTGTTAGCGCGAGCGAGCTGCTTCTCCTGGACTCTCCCTGTGGCCGCGTAGCGCAAAGCGGGCATTGCGAGTCGTTGCAGTCTCGCGAAGCAATGCCCGCGAAGCGGGCATTGCGAGTCGCTTCGCTAACAAAGCCAGGGCTGGCTAAGAGCATGGCGCTGTAGTGTACACCGCTATGGTATACTACAGTCCCATGGCCATACGCTTTACACCTGACAGGCGTATGGCCATGGGACTGTAGTATACCATAGCGGTGTACACTACAGCCCCATGCTCTTAGCCACCCCCTCAGTGCGCCGCCCCTACCCCTGAGTCGCCACCCACTAAGCCCCGACCACCTAACCCCCGACCCGCAGCATCCTAACCCCCCGCCGATACCCCCTAAGCCCCGCCGCCCGGCGCTGTAGTGTACACCGCTATGGTATACTACAGTCCCATGGCCATACGCTTTACACCTGACAGGCGTATGGCCATGGGACTGTAGTATACCATAGCGGTGTACACTACAGCCCCATGCTCTTAGCCACCACCTCAGTGCGCCGCCCCTACCACTAAGTCGCCACCCGCTAAGCCCCGACCACCTAACCCCCGACCCGCAGCATCCTAACCCCCCGCCGATACTCCCTAAGCCCCGCCGTCTACCCCCTAAGCCGCGACCACCTAACCCCCCGCCGATACTCCCTAAGCCCCGCCGTCTACCCCCTAAGCCACCGCCGCCCTCAGTGCGCCGCCCCTACCCCTAAGTCGCCACCCGCTAGGCCCCGAACACCTGCGCCACCCCTACCCCTAAGTCGCCACCCGCTAAGCCCCGACCACCTAACCCCCGACCCGCAGCATCATAACCCTTCGCCGATACCCCCTAAGCCCCGCCGTCTACCCCCTAAGCCACCGCCGCCCCTAAGCCCCTACCCCCTAAGCCCCGCAGCAGCCCCGACCACCTAACCCCCGACCCGCAGCATCCTAAGCCCCCGCCGATACCCCCTAAGCCCCTATCCCCTAAGCCGCGACCACCTAACCCCCGACCCGCAGCATCCTAAGCCCCCGCCGTTTACCCCCTAAGCCACCGCCGCCCCTAAGGCCCTACCCCCTAAGCCCCGCAGCAGCCCCTAAGCCCCTACCCCCTAAGCCCCGTAGCATCCTAGACCCCGCCGATACCCCCTAAGCCCCGCCGCCTATCCCCTAAGCCCCCGCCGTCCCCTAACCTAACGCCGCTGTCACCTAAGGCCCTACACCCGAAGCCCCCGCTGTCCCCTAACCTAACGCCCCCGTCGATCACTTACATCCCTTCAAGTCATCTGATCGTCCGTCCGATCCTCAACTCCTCCGTCCGGCCAGGCGTCCTCTTCCTCCGGCCCCGGGGGTCTTCTCTCTTATTTCCGCCATCTTCGCCTCTTCGTCCGGCCCTGGGGATCTTCCACCTCCGACGTCCTCTTCCTTCTCATTAAGATAGAATGGAAGAAAAATCCCCCATTCTACCTCAATGAGATCTCAGGCCCTCTTCTGATTGGTCGCGGTATACTGCCCTCAGCCAATCAGAAGAGCCCCTCAAAACTGAGACGCAGTTCTCATTCAGGTCCGCCTTTTTTTTTACCCATTGACATACATTACCGGTGTGTCGGCGATTTTATGGCCGCCCACCTGGTTCTATTTGTCGGCCCTAAAATCGCGGACACACCGCTAATGCATCTCTATGGGCAGTCAGCCCGATTTCGGATTGAACGCCGACCAATCAGAATTCGAGCTGACTGCCCATAGACATGCATTAGCGGTGTGTCCGCGATTTTAGGGCCGACAAATAGAACCAGGTGGCCGGCCATAAAATCGCCGACACACCGCTAATGTATGTCAATGGGGAAAAAAAAAGGCGGACCTGAATGAGAACTGCGTCTCACTCTGAGTTAAAAAAATAAATAAATTAATAATAAAAATAATAATTTAAAAATAATTAAAAAATAATAAAAAAATAAATAAAAAATATTAAATAATTCAATAAAAATAATAATAAAAAAAAAAAAAAATGCGGACCTGAATGAGAACTGTGTCTCACTCTCACTTAAAAAAATAAATAAATTAAATAATAAAAAAAAATAATTTAAAAATAATTAAAAATAATAAAAAAATAAATAATAAATATTAAATAATTAAATAAAAATATATAATAAAATAAATAAATGCTAATAATAATGCTATTAATGCTATTAATAGTGTTATTAATGCTAATAATGCTATTATTAATGCAATTTATGCTAATAATAATGCTATTAATGCTATTAATAATGCTATTAATTCTATTAATGCTAATATTTATCTTATTAATGGTATTATTAATGCTATTAATGCTAATAATAATGCTATTAATGCTATTAATGCTAATAATAATGCTATTAATGCTATTAATAATGTTATTAATGCTATTATTCATGCTAATAATGCTATTATTAATGCTATTATTAATGCTCTAAATGCTAATAATAATGCTATTAATGCTATTAATA
Organism: Allobates femoralis; assembly: GCA_033576535.1. Classification (NCBI taxonomy): domain Eukaryota; kingdom Metazoa; phylum Chordata; class Amphibia; order Anura; family Aromobatidae; genus Allobates; species Allobates femoralis. Next base: position 211,452,863 of record JARQOC010000006.1, read on the forward strand.
ATGTTATTAATGCTATTATTAATGCTAATAATGCTATTATTAATGCTATTTATGCTAATAATAATGCTATTAATGCTATTAATAATGCTATTAATGCTATTAATGCTAATATTTATCTTATTAATGGTATTATTAATGCTATTAATGCTAATAATAATGCTATTAATGCTATTAATGCTATTAATGCTAATAATAATGCTATTAATGCTATTAATAATGTTATTAATGCTATTATTAATGCTAATAATGCTATTATTAATGCTATTAATGCTAATAATTATGCTATTAATAATGTTATTAATGCTATTATTAATGCTAATAATGCTATTAATGCTTAATTATATAATCTTATTAATGCTTATATGTATTAATGCTATTAATGCTAATTTATTATTAATGGTATTATTAATGCTATTAATGCTATATAATGCTAATAATATTAATGCTAATAATATGCTATTAATGTATTAATGTTATTAATGCTATTATTAATGCTAATAATGCTATTATTAATGCTATTAATGCTATAATAATTATTGCTATTAATAATGTTATTAATGCTATTATTAATGCTAATAATGCTATTATAATGCTATTTATGCTAATAATAATGCTATTAATGCTATTAATAATGCTATTAATGCTATTAATGCTAATATTTATCTTATTAATGGTATTATTAATGCTATTAATGCTAATAATAATGCTATTAATGCTATTAATGCTAATAATAATGCTATTTAATGCTATTAATAATGTTATTAATGCTATTATTAATGCTAATAATGCTATATTAATGCTATTAATGCTAATAATAATGCTATTAATGCTATTAATAATGTTATTAATGCTATTATTAATGCTAATAATGCTATTATTAATGCTATTTATGCTAATAATAATGCTATTAATGCTATTAATAATGCTATTAATGCTATTAATGCTAATATTTATCTTATTAATGGTATTATTAATGCTATTAATGCTAATAATAATGCTATTAATGCTATTAATGCTAATAATAATGCTATTAATGCTATTAATAATGTTATTAATGCTATTATTAATGCTAATAATGCTATTATTAATGCTATTTATGCTAATAATAATGCTATTAATGCTAATAATAATGCTATTAATGCTATTAATAATGTTATTAATGCTATTATTAATGCTAATAATGCTATTATTAATGCTATTTATGCTAATAATAATGCTATTAATGCTATTAATAATGCTATTAATGCTATTAATGCTAATATTTATCCTATTAATGGTATTATTAATGCTATTAATGCTAATAATAATGCTATTAATGCTATTAATGCTAATATAATGCTATTAATGCTATTAATAATGCTATAATGCTATTATTATGCTAATAATGCTATTATTAATGCTAATGCTAATAATAATGATATTAATGCTATTAATAATGTATTATTAATGCTATTATTAATGTTAATGCTATTATTAATGCTATTATGCTAATAATAATGCTATTAATGCTATTAATAATGCTATTAATGCTATTAATGCTAAATTTATCTATTAATGTATTATATAATGCTATTAATGCTAATAATAATGCTATTAATGCTATTAATAATGCTATTAATGCTATTAATTCTGCTATTAATGCTAATAATCTATTATGTATCTATTATAATGCTAATTAATGCTATTAAATATTTATCTATTAATGCTATTATATATGCTATTAACTATATATGCTATAATGCTATTATAATGCTATTAATGCTAATTATATAATGCTATTATAATGCTATTAATATTATGTATGAATGCTATATATTAATGCTAATAATGCTATTATTAATGCTATTAATGCTATTAATAATAGTATTAATGCTATAATAATGCTATTAATGCTATTAATAATGTATTAATGCTAATTAATGCTATATCTATATAATGCTATTAATGCTAATAATAATGCTATTAATGCTATTAATAATGTATTAATGCTATTATTAATGCTATTAATGCTATTAATGCTAATATTATCTATTAATGCATTATTAATGCTATTAATGCTAATAAATAATGCATTAATGTATTAATTAATATGCATTATTAATGCTAATAATGCATTATTAATGCTATTAATGCTATTAAATGCTATTTAATAATGCTATAATGCTATTAATTAGGCTATTAATGCTATTAATGCTAATATTTATCCTATTAATGCTATTAATAATGCTATTAATGCTAATAATAATGCTATTAATGCTATTAATAATGTTATTAATGCTATTATTAATGCTAATAATGCTATTATTAATGCTATTAATGCTAATAATAATGCTATTAATGCTATTAATAATGTTATTAATGCTATTATTAATGCTAATAATGCTATTAATAATGCTATTAATGCTAATAATAATGCTATTAATGCTATTAATACTGTTATTAATGCTATTATTAATGCTAATAATGCCATTATTAATGCTATTAATGCTAATAATAATGCTATTAATGCTATTAATAATGTTATTAATGCTATTAATTAGGCTATTAACCCCTTCCAGACCCTTGGCCCACCCCTGGGCCATGGAATGATTGGGCTCCTGCAGGTCGAGTGAGGGTGTCACTGACCTGTCACTCGGCCTGCAGGTACATGGGGAGTTGTACAACACCCCAGGGGGGGTCAATTTGCCCCCACCCCCACCCCCCCCCGGCTACAGGCGCGGTGATTGGCACTCAAAAGTGAAAGTGAAAATCACCGCGCCTGTAATGCTTCCCTGCCTGCCGCTGCTATCCCTACCCTTCAATCTTCTCCCCTGTCATCCTCTAACTGCCCCCCTGCCCCCCACCATTTTCCTGCCCCCTCTTCATCTTTCTTACCCCCCCACGCTTCCTTTTCCTGCCGCCTGCTTCCTGTCCCTGCCGCCCGCATCCTCTTCCTGCCGCCCGCCTCCTCCTGCCTGCCCCCACTTCCTCCTGCCTGCCCCCGCTTCCTCCTGCCTGCCCCCGCTTCCTCCTAAGTGCCCCCCTACTTCTCCTGTCACCCCCCTCTTCCCCCTTCCTGCCCCCCCCGATCACCGGAGTGGCGATCGCCTCTCCCACTCACCCCTCCGGCGGCCGCTCTGTCTCCACTGCGTCCCGCTCCTCCTCCTCCTCTTCACCGCCTCCGGATCTGACAGCTCTGTGCTGGAGCTGCCAGATCACTTTCTACAGCTAGATCCTGAGGATCCCGATCTCCCTGCATGGGCATCGAGCTGCAGAAAGCGATCTGACAGCCCGGACGCAGTGATGCACATAGTGGGTCAATGCGCCTGTGCTGCCAGATCGCTTTCCGCAGCTCGATCCCCATGCATGGGGATCGAGCTGCGGAAAGCTATCTGGCAGCCCAGGCGCAGTGATGCACATAGTGGGTCACTGCGCCCGGGGTGTCAGATCACTTTCTGCAGCTCGATCACCATGCTGGCGGGTTGGGCTCCAGAGTAGCGATCTGAAAGCAAAGGCGATCGAGCGGCGTGGGACCTTCGTTGTGGACTACGTCGGAGCGATCGGGCGTCGTGGGACCTTCGTTGTGGACTACGTCGGATCTTTTTATAATAAAGATGGAGTCCGAATTGTGTCTGTGTTTTTTTTTCAAATAAAAAGATTTTTCTCTGTGTGTATTTATTGACTATTTACCGTACTAGAGATTCCTAATGTCGGGTCTAACATTGGCCCTATATTATGAATCTCGGGCTTAGTGCCAGCTGCCAATAAAAAGCTGGCATTAACCCCTTTATTACCCAGTTAGCCACCAGTACCAGGGCAACTGGAAGAGCGTGGGTACAGCGCCAGAAAATGGTGCTTCAATGAATGCGCCATTTTCTGGGGCAGCTGCGGGCTGCAATTCGCAGCATGGGGGGCCCAGAACGCTTGGGCCTCTCTATGCTGAGGATTCCAGCCCCCAGCTGCCTAGTTGTACCTGGCTGTATTTTTGGTTCCAGCCAGGTATGACGAGGCAGCTGGTGGCTGGTGGCAGTCCGTAGCTGCCAAGTTGTACCTGGCTGGACCAAAAATATGGCGGAGCCCTATGTCATTTTTTTTCTAGAAATAATTCTACAAATAAATAAAAAATAGGCTTCGCTGTATTTTTGGTTCCAGCCAGGTACAATGAGGCAGCTGGGGGCTGGTGGCAGTCCGTAGCTGCCAAGTTGTACCTGGCTGGACCAAAAATATGGCAGAGCCCCAAGTCATTTTTTTTTTTTAAATTCTACAAATAAAATGACATGGAGCTTTGCCGTATTTTTGGTTGCCAGCCAGATACAACATGGCAGCTAGGGGGCTGGAATCCTCAGCATGGAGAGACCCAAATGTATTGGGTCCCTATGCTGCGAATTTTAACTACTAGACTAGTATGTTTTTTCACAAAAAATTTCTTTATTCATTTATACGTCTCAATTTGTGAAGCACATGGGGGTTCAAAGTGCTCACTGTGCATCTAGATATGTTCCCTGGGGGGTCTAGTTTCCAAAATGGGGTCACTTGTGGGGGAGCTCAAATGTTTAGGCACACAGGGGCTCTCCATACGCGACCTGGTGTCCGCTAACCATTCCAATTGTTGACAAACACCAGGTTGCGTGTGGAGAGCCCCTGTGTGCCTAAACATTGGACCTCCCCCACAAGTGACCCCATTTTGGAAACTAGACCCCCCAAGGAACCTATCTAGATGCATAGTGAGCACATTGAATCCCCAGGTGCTTCACAAAGTGATCCGTAATAAGGTAAAAATACTTTTTTTTCACACAAATTTTCTTTTTTAATTTGTACGGATCAATTTGTGAAGCACCTGGGGGTTCAAAGTGCTCACTATGCATCTAGATATGTTCCCTGGGGGGTCTAGTTTCCAAAATGGGGTCACTTCTGGGGGAGCTCAAATGTTTAGGCACACAGGAGCTCTCCAAATGCGACATGGTGTCCGCTAACAATTTGAGCTGATTTTCCATTCAAATTGTTAGCGGACACCATGTCGCGTTTGGTGAGCCCCTGTGTGCCTAAACTTTGGAGCTCCCCCACAAGTGACCCCATTTTGGAAACTAGACCCCCCAGGGAACATATCTAGATGGGAGGTGAGCATAATGAACCCCCAGGTTCTTCATAAATTAATTCATGAAAATGAAAAAAAAAACTTTTTGTGGAAAAAAAAGTGCTTCTTAATTTTTACGGATCAATTTGTGAAGCACCTGCGGGTTCAAAGTGCTCACAATGCATCTAGATATGTTCCCTGGGGGGTCTAGTTTACAAAATGGGGTCACTTGTGGTGGAGCCCAATGTTTAGGCACACAAGGGCTCTCCAAATGCGATATGGTGTCCGCTAACAATTTGAGGTGATTTTCCATTCAAATTGTTAGCGGACACCATGTCGCGTTTGGAGAGCCCCTGTGTGCCTAAACTTTGGAGCTCCCCCACAAGTGACCCCATTTTGGAAACTAGACCCCCAGGGAACTTATCTAGATGAGTGGTGTGCATATTGAACCCCCACATGCTTTACAAATTGATCTGTGAATATGGAAAAAGTACTTTTTTTTCACAAAAATGTTCTTTTAGCCTCAATTCTTTCATTTTCACATGGGTAACAGGATAAAATTCATTCTAAAATTTGTTGGGCAATTTCTCCTGAGTACACCGATACCTCATATGTGGTCATAAACCATTGTTTTGGCGCGCGGCAGGGCTCAGAAGTGGAGGAGCGCCATTTCACTTTTTGAATGGAAAATTAGCTCCAAAAGTCAAATTGCGCTCTTTCCCTTCAGAGCCCTGCCGTGCGCCCAAACCGTGGTTTATGATCACATATGTGGTATCGATATACTCAGGAGAAATTGCCCAACAAATTTTAGGATCCATTTTATCTTGTTGCCCATGTGAAAATGAAAGAATTGAGGATAAAAGAACATTTTTGTTAGAAAAATTAAAATATCCATTTTTTTGTTTCCAATTTGCTTAGTTCCTGTGAAGCATCTGAAGGGTTAATAATCTTCTTGAATGTAGTTTTGAGTAGCTTGAGGGGTGCAGTTTTTGGAATGGTGTCACTTTTGGGTGTTTTCTGTCATGTAAACCCCTCAAAGGGACTTCAAATGGGATGTGGTCACTAAAAAAAATGGTTTTGTAAATTTTGGTGGAAAAATGAAAAATTGCTCATGAACTTTGAACCCTTATTACTTCCTAACAAAATTTTTTTTTTTTCCAAAATTGTGCTGATGTAAAGTAGACATGTGGGAAATATTATTTCATAACTATTTTGTGTCACATAACTCTCTAGTTTACCAGAAGAAAAATTCAAAATTTGAAAATTGCAAAATTTTCAAAATTTTTGCCATATTTTGGATTTTTTCACAAATAAACGCAAAAATTATCGACCTAAATTTAATACTAACATGAAGCCCAATATGTCACGAAAAAACAATCTCAGAATCGCTAGGATCCGTTGAAGCGTTCCCGAGTTATAACCTCATAAAGGGACACTGGTCAGAATTGCAAAAAATGGCAAGGTCATGAAGGGGTTAATGCTATTAATGCTAATATTTATCCTATTAATGCTATTAATAATGCTATTAATGCTAATAATAATGCTATTAATGCTATTAATAATGTTATTAATGCTATTATTAATGCTAATAATGCTATTATTAATGCTATTAATGCTAATAATAATGCTAATAATGCTATTAATAATGTTATTAATGCTATTATTAATGCTAATAATGCTATTAATAATGCTATTAATGCTAATAATAATGCTATTAATGCTATTAATACTGTTATTAATGCTCATAATACTGCTAATAATGCTATTAATACTGCTATTACTGCTAATAATAATGCTATGGCTTATATTATTGCTATTGATGATGCGATTATTATTTAAAAATCTTTAAAAAAACAATAAACATATTTTAGATACCCGATGCATTTGCATCAGGCTAACAGCTATAACTACTATAATCAAATTAATGCACGTTCTAGAATCCCGATGCATTTGCATCGGGCTCACAGCTAGTCTATTATATAATTGCCGTAGGTGACTTCCGTCAGACCGGCGCTACTTCCTGTGGCTTTGTTTGCGTAGCTGGGAACTTTCTCCAGGACTCTGTCGGGGACGCGTAGCGGCCACGCGACTCGCGAAGCAATGCCCGCAAAGCGGGCATTGCGAGCAGTAAACGAGACGACGACCACGATGACCACCACCACCACCACCTCCTCACACATGGCATGTTTACATAAGACATCACATATTAACAAGAATACAGTCAGTCCCAAAGTCAGCTGTGACCACCTGGCCCTTGAGCCATACTCGGTCTCTCACACCGCACATCTGACCGCCTGGCCCTTGGACACTGGCTGGCATGCACACATCAGGTGCACTAGCATGGAGCTGGCAGGCTCCCATCACTTACCCACTGGGGACGGATCACTTCCAGCACCTCCACACATGGCAGTGCTCTCGACTTCTGAATCTCATCGTCCTCTCCTATCCAGCCTGCTCACTCACAACTAGTGAGTCAATCAGCACATCTTTACTCACACACAGACCTGAGATGTGATTAACCCCCCGTGCACCATTCAGGTTTAGCCCAGCAAAGCACTCATCCCACAGGTTCAGCCGCTCATTAGGCTCATGAATGTATCGGATCTTCAGCACACACACTCAGCTGTTTTACTCAGCTCATGAAAACCCTTCAGCTGTTAACCCCCTGTACATCGGACAGGTTTCACACACCACACACAATCAGGAAAACCGGCCCATGTGAACACAGACCTACATTGATAACCCGTGTGATGCACTCGGCCAGGGGCCACATCACCACACCTCACTTTCTCCGCACAGCAAAGCACTCATCCCCACAGGTTCAGCCGCTCATTAGGCTCATGAATGTATCGGATCTTCAGCACTCACACTCAGCTATTTTACTCAGCTCATGAAAACCCTTCAGCTGTTAACCCCCTGTACATCGGACAGGTTTCACACACCACACACAATCAGGAAAACCGGCCCATGTGAACACAGACCTGCATTGATAACCCGTGTGATGCACTCGGCCAGGGGCCACATCACCACACCTCACTTTCTCCGCACAATAAAGCACTCATCCCCACAGGTTCAGCCGCTCATTAGGCTCATGAATGTATCGGATCTTCAGCACTCACACTCAGCTGTTTTACTCAGCTCATGAAAACCCTTCAGCTCTTAACCCCCTGTACATCAGACAGGTTTCACACACCACACACAATCAGGAAAACCGGCCCATGTGAACACAGACCTGCATTGATAACCCGTGTGATGCACCCGGCCAGGGACCACATCACCACACCTCACTTTCTCCGCACAGCAAAGCACTCATCCCCACAGGTTCAGCCGCTCATTAGGCTCATGAATGTATCGGATCTTCAGCACTCACACTCAGCTGTTTTACTCAGCTCATGAAAACCCTTCAGCTGTTAACCCCCTGTACATCGGACAGGTTTCACACACCACACACAATCAGGAAAACCGGCCCATGTGAACACAGACCTGCATTGATAACCCGTGTGATGCACTCGGCCAGGGGCCACATCACCACACCTCACTTTCTCCGCACAATAAAGCACTCATCCCCACAGGTTCAGCCGCTCATTAGGCTCATGAATGTATCGGATCTTCAGCACTCACACTCAGCTGTTTTACTAAGCTCATGAAAACCCTTCAGCTCTTAACCCCCTGTACATCGGACAGGTTTCACACACCACACACAATCAGGAAAACCGGCCCATGTGAACACAGACCTGCATTGATAACCCGTGTGATGCACCCGGCCAGGGGCCACATCACCACACCTCACTTTCTCCGCACTTCACTCACTTTTTCCGCACACATACACACACACACACACATACTCCGCTATACTTACCACCGGCCCTGCATCACCGACATCTCGCCGCCCCCGAACTACTCGATCAAATATCGCGTTTAATAAGTCTCGCCAAACTTCCCGGACCCCATATTGGATCCAGTCGTCCGCGGGCGCCGACATGTCAACTCAGGATCCAGCAGGCAGGGAAGACGTAGGGTTGGTGCTAACTATAGCGAAGTGTCTGTGTGTGTGTGTGTGTGTGTGTATGTATGTATGTGTGTGCTGACCACTCTGCCCACAGCGCTGCACTCAGCACTCTGCCCACGCCACTGTGCTCACCAATCTCACCGCACTCACTGCTAACCACTGAGCCACCGCACTCACTGCTAACCACTGAGCCACCGCACTCGCTGCTAACCACTGAGCCACTGCACTCACTGCTAACCACTGAGCCACCCCACTCACTGCTAACCACTGAGCCACCTGTATACACACAATTCATTTCACCCCACTCCCCTAACTATTAGTAAATATACTATATATGGATTCTACACTACCCGATTCTGTCGAATCGGCCCGCCATCTATATATATATATATATGTGATTATATAGGAATTATCAGTATTATGTATGTGATTATGTATAAATTAGTGAGTCGCACCTATTCTGCAAGGACTCGCAACGCCCGCTTGGCGGCCATTGCGAGTGAGGCTTTGCGAATCAGTGGCGCCGGCAATGCTTCACAGGTCGCGTGGGCGCTGCGCCCACGCCCACAACGACGGAAACAGCGCCGAAACTTACGGAAGTGCGTTAGGGAAATTATATATTACATACTGATAATCTATTATATAATTGCCGTACCGACTTCCCTCGCACACGCCGCTACCTCCGTGGCTTTGTTCGTGGGCGCGCATCGCCCACGCGACTCACTCGCAATGCCCGCCAAGGGGGCGTTGGGAGTCGTTGCAGCAGCCCGAGCAATGCCCTATACACAGATTCTAGAATCCCGATGCAATCGCATCGGGCTCACAGCTAGTACTCTTATAGACGCATATGTGCCTGTTAATTATGGTTGATCAATAAATAATCAGAACATATAACAGATATCTACAGTATAACAGTACACCAAAAGTTTAGTTGCTACATAGGTAAAAACCAGATATTTCTGAAATGTGTCTATACACCATAGACCAAAAAACATTTCTCTATCCGCGTTATGGATCCCTGTACCAATAGTATGGTTAATGAAGAGACAAACGTAACCTAGCAATATAGAAGGGGTCAGGGAATACTTTGCCCCTGGTCCTGTGAAACCACTGATAAATGCAAGTGTGCTACCTAGAGGATATTTCCATAAGAAAGGTAGAAGAAACCAGGAGTGTATATGTGGTGCCCTGCTCACGCAGGTAGCCACAGACTTCTCTAAATGCACAGCTGGGGTTTCCACAGCAGGTACCTACTACATACAACATCTTCCAACCCATCACAGTAGGGGGAGCCCATCTTGCTACCCTTAGGCAAGATCCCCTATAAATACTGCTGCTGGGGGAGGAGTTAGTCAGAGTGCGCAGACGCTAGGAGAGCTGCAAGGACGTCCTGGTGGTCGGTGCTGCGATTAGGCCCGAACCAGTGACCCGGAGTGGCCCTTCTAAGTCCCGCAAGCCTAAGTGGGACTGAAGGCAAGGAGCTTAGGACGGCAAAGGGAGTGAGGAACTTGAGGGAGTTCATCCAAAGAGAACCACCGGATATTGGGGATCTGCACCTGTGGGAGACTATAGGACCACAGAAAACCCCGTCGCCCCATGGAGGCTTCGGCTACCCGCTTTCCTATGTGGGTCAAGAGAGGGAGCCAGACACAGCAGGGCAAAGCCGCAGGGTTCAGAGAAGGTAACCCAGAGACCGCACAGGAGGAGAGGCAGACACTACAGTCAGGAAGAGAGAGGAGGCAAGTCAGGCTGCAAGTAGGCTGTGCTTCAGATATTACACAGAGCAGAGGAGGCCTTATACCCACTTGCTGTGGGGACCCACTGTGCAACCTGTCCACCCCTCAGTGCCCTGGATCGTTTTACCTGCTCAAAATCAGTAAAAGGTAAAAGAGACTTTCCTGCGCGTGTGTATCCTTTTGCCCCACTCCCAGTATCCTCCATAGACTGTTCCAAATCTCCCTATATAATTCCAGCTCCACTCCAACCTGTCCCCCTCCTCACTACGCTGCCCAGAAGTCCAGTCCTGCCTGCGGAGGACTACACCATCTCAGCTGCAATACCACCGTCCTCCGGTAGACTGTGGCGGCGCTGGTGCTACTTCACCAGAGACTGCAGGTGGTGTCACGACAACTGACATTGTAAATAATCCCTTGTACATAACCCCCTTTTCAAAAGAACCGTCCCCCCGGACATGGGATCGGGTGCGGCCGCCATTCCCCGTGACAGTCAATACCCTTTTGCTTGCCACCATAGAAGTCTCCAGTGCTTTCTCTCAAACCATTTTCTAGTGTTTTTTGAAGTGTGTTTTGGGTCATTGTCCTGCTGGAAGACCCATGACCTCTGAGGGAGACCCAGCTTTCTCACACGGGGTCCTACATTATGCTGCAAAATTTGTTGGTAGTCTTCATACTTCATAATGCCATGCACACGGTCAAGCAGTCCAGTGCCAGAGGCAGCAAAGCAACCCCAAAACATCAAGGAACCTCCGCCATGTTTGACTGTAGGGACCGTGTTCTTTTCTTTGAATGCCTCTTTTTTTCTCCTGTAAACTCTATGTTGATGCCTTTGCCCAAAAAGCTCTACTTTTGTCTCATCTGAAAAGAGAACATTCTTCCAAAACGTTGTAGGCCTTCTCAGGTAAGTTTTGGCAAACTCCAGCCTGCCTTTTTTATGTCTCGGGGTAAGAAGTGGGGTCTTTCTGGGTATCCTACCATACAGTCCCTTTTCATTCAGACGCCGACGGATAGTACTGGTTGACACTGTTGTACCCTTGGACTGCAGGGCAGCTTGAACTTGTTTGGATGTTAGTCGAGGTTCTTTATCCACCATCGGCACAATTTTGCGTCGAAATCTCTCATCAATTTTTCTTTTCCGTACACATCTAGGGAGGTTAGCCACAGTGCCATGGGCTTTAAACTTCTTGATGACACTGCGCACGGTAGACACAGGAACATTCAAGTGGTTGGAGATGGACTTGTAGCCTTGAGATTGCTCATGCTTCCTCACAATTTGGTTTCTCAAGTCCTCAGACAGTTCATTGGTCTTCTTTCTTTTCTCCATGCTCAATGTGGTACACACAAGGACACAGGACAGAGGTTGAGTCAATTTTAATCCATGTCAACTGGCTGCAAGTGTGATTTAATTATTGCCAACACCTGTTAGGTGCCACAGGTAAGATACAGGTGCTGTTAATTACACAAATTAGAGAAGCATCACATGATTTTTCTAACAGTCCAATACTTTTGTTCACCCCCTTTTTTATGTTTGGTGTGGAACTATATCCAATTTGGCTTTAGGACAATTCTTTTTGTGTTGTTTCATTGAAGACAAATTAAATGAAGATAATAATACCAAAGAATTTGTGATTGCAATCATTTTCAGGAAGAAACTGAGTATTATCTGACAGAATTGCAGGGGTGTCAATACTTTTGGCCAACACTGTATGGGCTTGTCCACACACCTGCGCTCTCAGTATTTAGCGCTTCTGCGCTAAATGCTTAGGCTTTGACAGAGAAGCGCAGGTGCGTGCATGCGGCCGCTTTCAGCAGACGCTGTCCCTGGTCACCCGATGTGTATCGTGGTAACCAGTTCATATAGCAGCCTGCATAGTGTGCGCTTATCCAGAGCGCACATGGAAATGCTGCAAGCAGCGTTTCCCTGTGCGCTCAGGATAAGCGGACAGAGGGCAGCCTGCACACTATGCAGGCTGCTGTATGAACTGGTTACCACAATACACATCGGGTAACCAGGGACAGTGTCTGCTGAAAGTGGCCGCATACACGCACCTGCGCTTCTCTGTCAAAGCCTAAGCATTTAGCGCCGAAGCGCTAAATACTGATAGCGCAGGTGTGTGTGGACAAGCCCTATGTGAGTGTGTGTGTGTGTGAGCAAGAGAACAAAAAGAACAGAGACCAGGACATTACTACAAGATGACAAGGGAGGGAACATTACTAAAAGATTGGGACATTACTACAAAATGAGGACCAGGATGGGAGACATTAATATAGGATGGGGACCAGGATGGGGACATTACTACAAGATGGAGACCAGGGTGGGGACATTACTACAAGAGGAGGACCTGGATGGGGACATTACTACAAGATGGAGACCAGGACGGGGACATTACTACAAGAGGAGGACCAGGATGGGGACATTACTACAAGATGGGGATATTACTACAAGACGGGAATCAGGATGGGGACATTACAACATGATGAGGACCAGGATGGGAGTCATTATTATAGGATGGGGACCAGGATGGGGCATTGATACACATACGGATCAGGGAGGAACATTACTTCAAGACGGGGACCAGGAAGGGGACATTACTGCCTGACGGGGAGCAGTATCTGGGACATTAATATACAATGGGGACCAGTATGGTGACATTACTAGAAGAAGGGGATCAAGAAGGGGATAATAGTACCAGACAGAGAGCAGTATGGGGAATATTAATATACAATGGGGACCAGTATGGGGACATTACTAGAAGAAGGGGATCAGGATGGGGACATTACAACAAGAAGGGGATTAGGATGGGGACTTTACTACAAGAAGGCGATCAGGATGGGACATTACTACATGATGAGGACCAGGATGAGGGTCATTAATATAGGATGGGAACATTACTACACATAGGGACCAGGGAGGAACATTACTTCAAGAAGGGGACCAGGATGGGGACATTACTACAAGATGGGGACCAGTTTGGGGGACATTGATATACAATGGGGACCAGTATGGGGACATTACTACACAAAGGGGATTAGGGTGGGGACATTCCTACAAGTAGATCAGAATTTGTAATTTACTAGATTGAGCAAAAAATTCTGGTATTGCTAAAATGTCACTTAGGGTACTGTTACACGTCTCAACATTGCATGCAATTTCACTAGCAATTTGCTGGTTGCAGTGAAATCATGGACATATTGTTACATTTGTACACAGCAAGAAAATAGAACAATGTGTCCATGATTTCACTGCAACCAGCAAATTGTCAGTGAAATTGCATGCAATGTTGCGACGTGTAACGATACCCTTAGTCCTACAAGCAATGCGGCCCCCCCGATATCAATTTTTTTCTACGTGCGGCCCACCAACCCAACCAAGTTTGAGACCCCTGGTCTAGAGCAACTATTTCAAGAGGTTTCTTAGTAATTATTGGCTGCAATGGCGCATTTTGGCTTAGGTGGTCTCTTCTTTTCAAGTGACATGGTCCACATTTCTTACACCATTTCACAATTGAACCTCTCATGCCGACCCAGTAGAAACGGTCCTTTAGTAGTATTTCCAGCTTCTTCCATCCAAAGTGCCCTGCATCATCGTGGTAAGCTTCTAGGATCATCTGAACTTCTGCTTTTGGAACTACTATTTGCCAGATAAGTTCATGCGTTCTGGGGTTCAGGTAACGTCTGCATAGCTTCCCTTAGTAGACGAATAACTTTCCCCTTTCTTTCCACAGACGCTTGGCATCTAGTGAGGCATCTTGGGTTATCAACTCTTTGACCAAGCTAACATCTGGATCATTGGCTTGAGTCTCTTTCCAGTCATGGTGCGGTAACGGGTTCACGGTCCTCTCTTTACGCTTTTGACTCGCCTGATGACACGATGCTGTACCTGTGCAATGGAAAGCTGGTAATTCTATCTCTTCCAGGTCGTCTATGTCTTCTCCTTCATCTGGGAGGTTAGGCATTCTGGACAGGGCATCGGCGTTGCCATTCTTGTGACCTGCCCGGTACTTGACGGTAAAGTCGTAGTTCGACAGTCTTGCCACCCAACGTTGCTCCAGGGCTCCCAGCTTTGCAGTCTCTAAGTGTGTTAGAGGGTTATTGTCAGTGAAGGTGGTGAATGGGGAAGTAGTGCTTGAAACGCTCTGTGATGGCCCAGACCAGGGCTAGGAACTCCAGCTTGAAGGAGCTGTAATTCTCGGGGTTCCTCTCGGTTGGACGGAGCTTTCTGCTGGCGTAGGCTATCACCTTCTCTTTGCCTTGTTGTAGCTGGGCTAAGACTGCTCCTAGGCCTTCGTTGCTTGTATCTGTGTATAGCAGAAACGGTAGGTTGTAATCAGGATAGGTCAGGGTTTCTTCTCCTGTTAAGGCATCTTTTAATTTCTGGAAAGATTGTTCTTGTTCTGACCCCCAATGGAATGGAGGTCCTCTGATTTTGCCTTTCTTGGATTGACCTACCAGGAGATCTTGCATGGGCGCTGCTATCTTTGTGTAGCCCTTGATGAACCTTCTGTAGTACCCGACCAGTCCCAAGAATTGGTGTACCTCTTTGAAGGTGGTTGGCGCTGGCCAGTCCTTAATGACTGTAACCTTGTCTGGGTTGGGTGATACGCCTTCTGCACTGACCACATGCCCCAGGTACTGGACTTTGGGTTTCAGCAAGTGACATTAAGACGGTTTCAGCTTCATGCCATACTTAGATAACGACTCAAACACTTCACTCAGATGTTGTAGGTGATCTTCATAGGTCTGGGAGTATACGATGACATCGTCCAGGTATAGTAGCACAGTCTCGAAGTTTCTGTGACCTAGGCAACACTCCATCAGCCTCTGCAAGGTTCCCGAATGGCATACTGTTGAACTCGCATAACCCCATCAGCGTCGTTAAGGCTGTCTTCTCACGATCTTCCTCTGCAACAGAGACCTGCCAGTACCCACTAGTAAGATCTAATGTGGAGAAGTAATTGTCAGTCTTAAGTGCAGCTAGTGACTCTTCTATGCGAGGCAATGGGTATGCATCCTTATGTGTGACTTTGTTGATCTGCCTATAGTCTACGCACATTCTCATACTACCGTCTTTCTTTTTAACCAAGACCAGTGGTGCTGCCCAGGGACTACAACTATCCCTAATGACTCCTGCATTTTTCATGTCCTGTAGCATCTCTTTTGCTTTTTGGTAGTGTGTGGGTGGTATTGGCCTGTACCTTTCTTTGATGGGTGCATGGTCACCTGTGGGTATGTGATGTTGTACCCCTTTAATCCTCCCAAAATCAAGTGGATGTTTGCTGAATACCTGCTCATACTCTCGAACTACCCGGTAGACTCCATTTTTCTGATGAGAAGGTGTGTTGTCAGTTCCTACGCTGAGCTCCTGACACCATTTCTCTAGTTGATCTTTGGAGTGAGGGGGTTCGTCTGTTACTGTTTGTGAAAATGATTTTACTTCATGTATGGCATTGTTTTCAACATGGTACAATTTTGCAACAGTGGAATACCTTGGCAGTCTTACTTCATCATCACCATAATTCAGTATACTACAGGGACCCTTCCCCTCCTTACATCAACCACCCCCCTGGCTGTCAGTAGTGTAGGACTACTATCAGACATCACGGGTTCCACTACTGCCTGGTAGTCCTGCGTTCTGAGGCCCATTGCTGCCCGACACCAGATCATCATTTCACTTCTGGGTGGTACTACAATTGGATTTGGATCTGTCACCCGTACACTGCCAATTTCACCATTTGACATTTTTACTAGTGATGAGCGAGTACTAAAATGCTCGGGTGCTCGAAGCTCGGGCCGAGCATCCCGAGATACTCGTGTACTCGGCCCGAGTACCGAGCCCAATGTTATCCTATGGGAGACCCGAGTATTTTTATGAAATGACTGCCGGCAGCATGGAAAAACCCTAAAAATGTCACAAAAGTCTCAGAAGAGTGCTGAAATGACATGGCAACACCATGGGGAAGACCCCTGGAAGCATTTCTCACTCAAAAGTCACAGCTGTGAACAATGTTGTCCGAGATTCACGCCAATTTTACGGAGTCTCCAGAAAACCTTCCAAAATGACACCAAAATGAATATTTAGGGTGGAAATGTTAAGGGCACATACCCAATAGTGAGATACAGCTGGTGTATGTTACTTTTTGTGATTACATGAAAGATTTTACGTGAAAACATTGTGTGGCACTCCGATGACCCTGAGAAGAGACGAACATGAAGCCCTGTCTTGAAATAATGTGCCCATTTTGAGGAACTGGGTCTATTGTAGTATCTTCCTTTGCCAGGGCAGTCCAAAATTGGGAGGTTCCCCAATGCCCCTGGATACAGACATGCAGGATGGCCAGTAAACAAGAACTGGGTGTATTGTAGTATAGCCCTTTGGCCAGGGCAGCCAAAAATTGGAAGGTTCAACAATGACCCATGCATACAGACATGTAGTAGGGCCTGTAACCCTCAAGTGGGTGTATTGTAGTATAGCCCTTTTGCCAGGGCAGCCAAAAATTGGGAGGTTCAACATTGACCCATGCATTCAGACATGTAGTAGGGCAGGTAACCCTCAAGTGGGTGTATTGTAGTATAGGCCTTTGGCCAGGGCAGCCAAAAATTGGGAGGTTCAACAATGACCCGCGGCGGTGGCGTCAGCCTACTTCTGGCCAGCGACTGCTCCTTCTCCCCTCTTACTCCACCCCGCCTCCCCTCCTTCGAGGCACATTCCGTTCGCATCTACTCCCCCTGCAACCTCCAACTGGCTGTTGTCTACCGCCCCCCTGGATCCCCCTCTACCTTCTTCGACCACTTCACCACCTGGCTCCTCCACCTCCTCTCCTCCGACATTCCTACCATCGTCATGGGTGACTTCAACATCCCCATCGACACCCCCACAGCCGCTGCCTCCAGACTCCTATCCCTCACCTCCTCTCTTGGCCTCTCCCAATGGATCTCCTCCGCCATGCACACTGGTGGCCACACACTTGACCTTGTCTTCACCCACCTCTACTCCCTCTCCGACCTCGCACACTCAACCCTCACCCACTCCGACCACAACTTACTGGCCTTGTCGTCCCTCTTTCCCCCTACCACGCTCCCCCCCCCGCCAGACACTTCCCCACCCCCGCAGAAACCTTCAGCTCATTGACTTCCATTCACTCTCTGAATCCCTCCTCCCCCTCTCCGACCTGGCCTCTTCTCATGACGCTGACTCCGCCGCCTCCCTCTACAACTCCACCCTCACCACAGCCCGCGACCAGGCTGCACCGCTCACATTTTACACAACACGATTACAACGTCAACCATGGCTCACGACCCTCACCAAAAAACTTCGACGGACGACTAGGGCAGCAGAGCGGAAATGGAAGAAGTCCCACTTCGCAGAGCACTTTACCCTATACAAGCGTTCCCTCAGTACCTTCAAGACAGCCCTTGACTCCGCAAAGCTAGCCTACTTCTCCTCCTTAATTACCGCCCTGTCTCACAACCCCAAACAACTCTTCAAAACCTTCAACTCCTTACTTCGCCCCCTGTACCTCCTCCCTCACCTCTCATCTCCGCCGACGACTTCGCCACCTTCTTCAAAGACAAAATTGACAAACTCAGACAAAGCTTCGACCCATACTCCCCTCACCCCATCCCACCTCCAGCCCATCCCCCCACCCAAATGCAATTTCACCCCCATGACTGAGGACCACCTCTCCTCCCTTCTATCACGATCACACCTCACCACCTGCGCCCTGGACCCACTCCCCTCCCACCTCATCCCTAACTTCACCTCAGTCCTCATTCCTGCACTGATGCACCTCTTCAACATATCACTCAAATCTGGCACATTCCCCTCATCCTTCAAGCACGCCCTAATCATGCCCATCCTAAAAAAACCATCCCTCGACCCTACATCAGTCTCCAACTATCGCCCCATATCTCTTCTCCCGTTTGCCTCAAAACTTCTTGAACAACACGTCTATTCCGAACTGTCCTCCCACTCTCTTCCTGTGCTCTCTTCGATCGCCTACAATCCGGCTTCCGACCGCAACACTCAACCGAAACAGCCCTGACCAAAGTCACTATCGACCTTCTGATCGCCAAGAGCAAACAACACTACTCCGTCCTCATCCTTCTCGACCTCTCTGCTGCCTTTGACACTTTTGACCACTCCCTCTTACTCCAAATTCTTGAATCTCTTAGGGTATGTGCCCATTGGACGGTTCTGCATCATTGCAGACCGTCAGGAAACCGGTGTAGAATTGCAGAAACTGAGTTTCCTGACCTCAGCAGTGTCCCTCGTTTTGTTAGCGTTTTTCTAACGTTTTGTGATCGGTTTATTAGCGTTTGTACAGCGTGTTCTCGGCGATTTCCCCGGCGTTTTTCTTAGTGTTTTTAAGACTGTTTTTTGTGCACTTATAAGCTAGATCCGCTGGAAAAATGCTCAAAAGAAGTCACTTGCTCTATCTTTGAAAACCGGTGGAAAACCGGTGAAGAAACTGGAAAGGAGACAAAAAAAAACGTTCTAATGTACACAGCGTTTTCTCAAATCCATTGACTAGCACGTTAATCCAACCGGTGGCTAGGATTAACATAAATTAACATAAAACTCAGCGGAAAACGCCGACGGAAAACGCTAAAAAACAGCCCACAAAACGTCCAATGGGCACCCTCTCCTGGATCTCCTCCTACCTGACGGACAGCACCTTCAGTGTCACCCACTCCCACACCACCTCCTCGCCCCACCCCCTCTCCGTAGGTGTCCCCCAAGGCTCGGTCCTGGGACCACTACACTTCTCCATTTATACCCTCGGCCTAGGCAACCTCATCGAGTCACACGGCCTCCATTACCACCTCTACGCCAACGACACCCAGCTCTATCTGTCTGGCCCCGACATCTCCTCTCTTCTATCCAAAATTCCTCCATGCCTATCCGCCATTGCATCCTTCTTTTCCACCCGCTTCCTCAAACTCAACATGGACAAGACTGAATTCATCGTCTTTCCGCCTAACAACCCTCCCCCCCTTCCTGACCTATCCATCACCGTTAAAGACTGTTCCCTCTCACCCGTCCCCCATGCCAAATGTCTCGGGGTAATCCTCGACTCCTCACTCTCCTTCAAGCCCCACATCCAAGCCCTCGCCACCACCTGCCGACTTCAACTAAAAAACATTGCCCGTATCCGCTCCTTCCTTGACCACAACACGACTAAGACACTCGTCCACGCCCTCATCATCTCCCGCCTGGACTACTGCAATCTCCTGTTCACCGGCCTCCCTGCCACCTCCCTTGATCCTCTCCACACCATCCTCAACTCTGCTGCCCGACTCATCCACCTATCTCCCCGCTACTCCCCCGCCTCCCCTCTCCGCCGAGCCCTCCACTGGCTCCCCTTCCCCCAGCGATCTCGCTTCAAAACCCTAACCCTGACATACAAAGCCATCCACAACCTGTCCCCTCCCTACATCTCCGACCTGGTCTCCCGCTACCTCCCTTCGCGCAACTTGCTCTCCTACCAAGCACTCCTTCTCTCAACCTACTGCATCTCCACCTCCCATAACCGCACACAAAAGACTTCTCTCGTGCTTCTGCCAGACTCTGAAACTCCCTCCCTCACCACATCAGACACTCCCCGACCCTGGGAACCTTCAAGAAAAACCTGAAGACCCACCTCTTCCTACAAGCCTACAACACACACTGAGACCCTATCCACTGCACCAACTCACCTGTCCCCCTCCTACTGTCTCCCTCCCCACCCCCTTTAGACTGTGAGCCTTCGCGGACAGGATCCCCGTCCCCATTGTACCTGTATTACTACCTGTGATCTGTCATCGTTTGTCGCCGTTTGTGGTCGTCGTCTTCGACCACTTGTCTATGTCTACCCTCTAAATTGTAAAGCGCCATGTATCCTAATAGCGCTATATAAATACTTATTAATATAATAATAATAATAATTAATAATAATAATCCATGTATGCGATGGTCTCTATGGTCCACACCATAATAAAGAATAATACTACTGGTCAGGTGAAAAAAGAAAAGCAGCATGTTTGTTCTGAATTTCACAAGATCCCAGGAACAGTGAAGGATTTTAAAACATTTATTTTTTACCCTAATGGTATAGGATCATGCATTGTGCAAGTAGCCTGGGCAAACATATAAAAATACTGCACTTACTGGATGGATATTTGATGGCACTTGTTCCAAAGCTCGGCCACCAAATACTGCAATTGAGACAGTCATACAGAACACCAGCAGATTCAAAAGAAAAAGGATAGCCAAAATGATATATGCAATATCCTGAAAAAAAAGAAACATACATTTCCACTTAGTTCAATTAGGTAATCAAAAGCAAACAGGTTGAGCATTCTAAAGTGCTGTAAATAATATGTTTTACTTCAAGTGAGCGAGTGTAAAACATCATATGGGTAAAATAAGTATTGGGGTAAAATAAGTATTGAACATGTCCCAAATTTTTGAGGTAAATATATATCTAAAGGCTCTATTAACATGAATTTCTCACAAGATGTCAGTAACAATGCATTCAATCTGCACAGGCAATGAAATTAAACCATAGATGTCCAAAAATTATGTGATCTGTAATAATGAGAAATGACAAAAGGAAAAATATTGTACTCGTAAAGAAACATAGGTGCAAGAAGCACCAACTGAAATCTATCAGTCATTAGAAAGCAATCCTGCCACTCAGGGCCGGTGTCAGCACCCGACATACCTGGACAAGTGCCGGGGCCCTCAACAGCTGGGATGGCCCGTACTCGCTATCAGGGACAGGCAGCCCTGACAGGGAGGGGCCCATCACAGAACACCCAAAGCTGCAAGATCCCAGTCTACATGGCTAATTTGTATGCAATGCAAATTAGCCATGTGCTGGCTCCCAGGGATGTGGAGCTTCCTCCTCTGCAGACTGCAGCAGAGTGATGAGTCACCAACCTGCAACCTCATCTCACTGGTGCAGCCGTGCAGGAAGGAAGTGTAGACCGGAGCCTGCTGCTATAAGGATATGGTCTAGAAGCATCTGAGGAGGGCACAGCCCAAGGGGAGCGAACGGAAGGTGAGTATAATTAGTTTTTTTTTCTCACTGTGTGCAGCAGGATGGGGGGTTATATGTACCATGGAGGCTGTGCTGGGGTATATGGATACTGCTGCAGGGATATATGGAGGCTGTGCTGGGGTATATGGAGGCTGCTGCAGGGATATATGGAGGCTGTGCTGGGGTATATGGAGGCTGTGCTGGACTATATGGAGGCTGTGCTGGGGTATATGGAGGCAGTGCTGATTGTATATGGAGGCAGTGCTGGTTGTATATGGAGGCAGTGCTGGGCTATATAGAGGCTGTACTGAGGTACAATGAGGCTGTGTTGGGGTATTGGATGCTGTGTTGGGGTAAATGGAGTTTGTGCTGGGGTATATGGAGGCTGTGTTGGGATATATGGAGGCTGTGCTAAGCTATATGAAGGCTGTGTTGGGCTATATGGGGCTGTGCTGGGGTATATGGAGGCTGTGAAGGGGTATATGGAGGTTGTGCTAGGCTATATATATTATTTGGAGACTGTGCTGTGCATATAATATGGAGGATGTGCTGGAGTATATATAATACTAGCTGTACTACCGGCTTCGCCCGGGTTAATAACTGCTGTTAACAAAATAGAATGTGTTAACAAAAATGTATTCAGCACACAAAAACCACAAAACAAATCGATAGAAATGTAATTATTAAAAGGCAAAAAACTAAGCTAATAGAAGCATTTCACAACATATATTTCAACACCACAGATATTCCACACAGATTTAACTAAATTGGCCAAGTTATGTTATGGTCCTTTGGAAGTGCACTGAGATACAGGCTGATTTTCTGCTAAGGGAAAAAAAAAACAAAAAAAACCTCTTTATATCTGATTTTCTAGTGAGTGTGACCGCGAGCTAAGTGTGACAGAGCAAGTGCGACAGAAGTAAGTGTGTGACTTGTGATTCAGTGAGGAGGTGTTTAGGAATCCTGCAACAAATACCTGTGTGAATTGCTGACTGTTTTTTTTTTTTTTTTTTTTTTTTTACCTTTTTAATTTTATTGGGCTTTCTTAACTTTCCTTTCTCTCTACAAGTTTATAGACTCTTATTTTACTACCTGTAAGTTAAAGGGTTAACTACTTTGCACTTAAAACCTGTGGTGTAGCTATACTTACAAGGGGTTAATTAAGGGTGGGGGTGCATAATTAAGGGTTTATAGGAAGCAGCTGGTTGGGGCTTCCAGTCCTTTGGAAGTGCACTGAGATACAGGCTGATTTTCTGCTAAGGGAAAAAAAAACAAAATAAACCTCTTTATATCTGATTTTCTAGCGAGTGTGACCGCGAGCTAAGTGTGACAGAGCAAGTGCGACAGAAGTAAGTGTGTGACTTGTGATTCAGTGAGGAGGTGTTTAGGAATCCTGCAACAAATACCTGTGTGAATTGCTGACTGTTTTTTTTTTTTTTTTTACCTTTTGATTTTATTGGGCTTTCTTAACTTTCCTTTCTCTCTACAAGTTTATAGACTCTTATTTTACTACCTGTAAGTTAAAGGGTTAACTACTTTGCACTTAAAACCTGTGGTGTAGCTATACTTACAAGGGGTTAATTAAGGGTGGGGGTGCATAATTAAGGGTTTATAGGAAGCAACTGGTTGGGGCTTCCAGTCCTTTGGAAGTGCACTGAGATACAGGCTGATTTTCTGCTAAGGGAAAAAAAACAAAAAAAAACCTCTTTATATCTGATTTTCTAGCGAGTGTGACCGCGAGCTAAGTGTGACAGAGCAAGTGCGACTGAAGTAAGTGTGTGACTTGTGATTCAGTGACTTTGGATTCAGGGAGTTTGGAAGGGAGGATTTACTGAATTGCTGGTTGTATTTTATTAATACTTTGCATTTCTTTTTACTTATCATTTCTGTCTGGTGCAATCCCCATTAGGAAATGAGCTCCATGATTGGCAATGCCATCCAGTGTACATCTTGCCACATGTATGCATTCCTTGACCAGCTGGTCGAGGGTGCATACTGCTGTGTGAGATGTGAGTACGTTGTGCATTTGGAAGCCCAGATACTGGATCTAAATGAACAACTGACAACGCTGAGATCCATAGACAATATGGAAAGGAGTCTGCTGCTCACTGAACAGCTGCTCAATGGGATAGATGTGGGGGAGGATGGTAGTATGGAGCTGCAGGACCGTGAGGTAGCTAGCTGGGTGACAGTTAGAAGGCGGGGTAGAGGGAAGGGTGCCAGGGAGGCTAGCCCTGATCTGGCACACCCCAATAAATTTGCTATGTTGGCAGATGAGGGGGGTGTGAGTTCAGGGATAGCACTGCTGCAGCAGGGCATGACCTCTGAAAGCCAGAGGAGTGTCTGCTCCAGTAAGGGGGAAAACAGGAGAGTAGTGCAGGCCAGACAGGTGCTGGTAGTGGGGGACTCAATTATTAGGGGAATAGATAGGGCTATCTGTCACAAAGACAGGGATCGTCGAACAGTGTGCTGCCTACCTGGCGCTCGAGTCCGGCACATCGCTGATCGGGTTGACAGATTACTGGGAGGGGCTGGTGAGGACCCAGCGGTCATGGTGCACATTGGCACAAATGACAAAGTTAGAGGTAGGTGGAAGGTCCTCAAATATGATTTCAGGGAATTAGGCTGCAAGCTTAAGGCAAGGACCTCCAAGGTAGTATTCTCTGAAATACTGCCTGTACCACGTGCCACACCAGAGAAGCAACGGGAGATTAGGGAGATAAATAAGTGGCTCAGGAATTGGTGTAGGAAGGAGGGGTTTGGGTTCCTGGAGAACTGGGCCGACTTCTCTGTTGGCTACAGGTTCTATGCTAGGGACGGGCTGCACCTCAATGGGGAGGGTGCAGCTGTGCTGGGGGAGAAAATGGCTAGAAGGTTGGAGGAGTGTTTAAACTAGGGATTGGGGGGGAGGGTATTCATTGTATAGGAGGGGAAGATAGTGTAAACAGTAACCTGGGCACAAGTAATAAAATTGGGGGTGGCATGGGGGGTGGGGTTAGAACAGTCAATCTAGTAGGAAGGAAGAGAGGTAAAGAGAGATGCATAAAGTGCATGTTCACTAATGCCAGAAGCCTCACCAACAAAATGGAGGAATTAGAATTGATTTTGTTGGAAAATAATTATGACATGGTGGGGATTTCGGAGACTTGGCTGGACGAGAGCCATGACTGGGCTGTTAATTTACAGGGCTATTGTCTGTTCAGAAATGACCGTACAAATAGGCGAGGAGGAGGTGTATGTTTATACGTAAAATCATCCTTAAAACCCATCCTGCGTGATAATATAGGTGAATCTAATGGAAATGTAGAGTCCCTGTGGGTGGAGATAAGGGGAGGGGGAAAAAATAATAAATTACTGATAGAGGTTTGTTATAAGTCTCCAACAATAATGGAAGTGGAGGAGAATATCCTCATAAAGCAAATAGATGAAGCAGCGACTCAGGGAGAAGTCATTATTGTGGGGGACTTCAACTACCCTGAAATACATTGGGGATCAGAAACCTGCAGTTCCAGCAAAGGTAATACGTTTTTGAAAACTATGAGAGACAATTACCTTTCACAACTGGTTCAGGACCCAACAAGAAGGGGGGCACTGCTGGACCTAATATTAACCAACAGGCCAGACCGCATATCAAATATACGGGTTGGAGGTCACTTGGGTAACAGTGATCATAACTTAATAAGCTTTCAAGTATCCTTTACTAAGACGTGTAGTAGAGGGGCCACAAGGACACTAAACTTCAGGAAGGCAAATTTCCAACGGTTGAGAGATGATCTTAGTGCAATAAACTGGGACGATGTCCTGAGACATAAAAGTACACAACACAAATGGGAGATGTTTATTAGCATCCTGAATAGGACCTGTGCACAATATATACCCTATGGGAATAAGCATGCTAGAAATAGGAGGAAACCACTATGGCTAAATAAAGCGGTAAGAAGTGCAATATGTGACAAAAAGAAAGCATTTAGGGAATTAAAGCAAGTAGGTAGTGATGAAGCATTAAATAAATACAGAAAATTAAATAACATTTGTAAAAAGCAAATCAAGGCAGCAAAGATTGAAACAGAGAGACTCATTTCCAGAGAAAGTAAAAAGAATCCCAAAATATTTTTTAACTACATAAATAGTAAGAAACTAAAAAATGATGGTGTTGGCCCCTTTAAAAATAGTCTGGGTAAAATGGTGGATGAGGATGAGGAAAAAGCCAATATGCTAAATGACTTTTTTTCAACAGTATTTACACAAGAAAATCCCATGACAGACAATATGATCAGTGATAACAAAAAGTCTCAATTAAATGTCACCTGCTTAACCCAAGAGGAAGTACGGCATCGTCTAAAAATCACTAAAATTGACAAATCACCGGGCCCAGATGGGATACACCCCAGAGTGCTGCAGGAATTAAGTACTGTCATAGATAGACCATTATTTTTAATATTTAAAGATTCCATAATAACAGGGTCTGTACCACAGGACTGGCGTACAGCAAATGTGGTGCCAATATTCAAAAAGGGGACAAAAACTGAACTTGGAAATTATAGGCCGGTAAGCTTAACCTCTACTGTGGGTAAAATCTTAGAGGGTTTTCTAAGAGATGCTATACTGGAGTATCTCAACAAAAATAACCTCATGACCCATTATCAACATGGTTTTACGAGGGACCGTTCCTGTCAAACTAATCTGATAAGCTTCTATGAAGAAGTAAGTTCTGGACTGGACCAAGGAAATGCAGTGGATGTGGTGTATATGGACTTTTCAAAAGCTTTTGATACGGTGCCACACAAAAGGTTGATACATAAAATGAGGGCAATGGGGATAGGGGAAAATATGTGTAAGTGGGTTAAGAACTGGCTTAGTGATAGGAAACAAAGGGTGGTTATTAATGGAACACACTCAGAATGGGTCACAGTTAACAGTGGGGTACCACAGGGGTCAGTGTTGGGCCCGCTTCTATTTAATATATTTATTAATGACCTTGTAGGGGGCATACAGAGTAGAATCTCAATATTTGCAGATTACACTAAACTCTGCAGGGTAATCAATACAGATGAGGACAATTTTATATTACAGGAGGATTTATGTAAACTAGAAGCTTGGGCTGCTAAATGGCAAATGCGCTTTAATGGGGATAAATGTAAAGTCATGCACTTGGGCAGAGGAAACAAAAGGTATAATTATGTGCTTAATTGTAAAACACTGGGCAAAACTGTCACTGAAAAAGACCTGGGTGTATGGGTAGATGACAAACTCACATTTAGTGGCCAGTGTCAGGCAGCTGCTGCAAAGGCAAATAAAATAATGGGATGCATTAAAAGAGGCATAGATGCTCCAGAGAAGAGCGACAAAAGTCATTAGAGTACTAAGGGGTCTGTAATACCAAGACAGGTTATTAAACTTGGGGTTATTTAGCTTGGAAAAACGAAGGCTTAGGGGTGATCTTATAATAATGTATAAATATATGAGGGGGCAGTACAGAGGCCTTTTTAATGATCTCTTTACTCTTAGGCCTGAGACTGGGACAAGGGGGCATCCTCTACGTCTGGAGGAAAGAAGGTTTAATCATAATCACAGACGCGGATTCTTTACTGTAAGAGCAGTGAGACTATGGAACTCTCTACCACATGCTGTTGTAATGAGTGACTCACTACTAACATTTAAGAAGGGCCTGGATGCCTTTCTTGAAAACTATAATATTACCAGTTATATATACTAGATTCTTTGATAGGGCGTTGATCCAGGGAATTAGTCTGATTGCCATATCTGGAGTCAGGAAGGAATTTTTTCCCCCAATGTGGAGCTTAGTGTTGCCACATGGGTTTTTTTTTGCCTTCCTCTGGATCAACATGTTAGGCTATGGGTTGAACTAGATGGACTTAAAGTCTTCCTTCAACCTTAAAAACTATGTTACTATGTGAAGTAATCTTCTACTCCTTATTCGAGAGCCTTTTGATAGACGACATTCTTAGTTCTTCCTTCAGGTGCAAAGACAAACAGATTTTTGGCTGTTCCAACTCTTGAACAGGCCACATAAAGTTGACCATGAGAAAAGCATGGAGATTGTAAATCAATTCCAACTACTTTCAAAGACTGTCCCTGAGCCTTGTTGATGGACATAGCAAATGCCAGTCGAAAAGGAAACTGGAGGCGTTTAAAATCAAAAGGCAAATCAGATGGAATAAGAGGAATTGTTGGAATGAAAACATCTTCTCCTGTGGCACATCCTGTCAAAATGGTTGCCTGAATTACATGTGGAAACAGGTTCTTAATCAAGAGTCTTGTTCCATTACACAGCTTTGGTGGATCCTCACTTCCCTCTCCTCAGAAAGTTCATTGGCCCTTGAGAAAGCAGCTTCTGTTCTCATGTGTGTCAGCCTTGTTTCTCGGTCTTCACATTTTTCACTCACCCATAATGCAGCTTTTCTTTTTGCATCAGCTGACATTCGTGCCAAGGAACTCCTTTTCTTATGAGGCATTATTGTGGTAAAAATAGTCTAACTGGCAGTTTCTATATCCTCTCACATAGAGGTAATGTGACTGACATCAGCCTTTCCACCAACACACCCTAACTGACATCCTATTACCTCACAGACATCCTATTACCTCATAGAAGCTTTACTGAGAATGTCCTTTGTTGTCTATATTAACCAATCAGAGCTCAGATTAACAGTAGCAAAATAGAAGCTGAGCTGTGATTGGTTGCTATTGGCAGCCTGATAAATCCCCAGGCAACAGGAAACCCTCCCCCCTGACAGTATATATTAGCTCACATATACACATAATAGACAGCTCACGTGACTGACAGCTGCCGTATTTCCTATATGGTACATTTGTTTCTCTTGTAGTTTTGCTGCTTATTAATCAGATTTTTATTTTTGAAGGATAATACCAGACTTGTGTGTGTTTTAGGACGATTATGTGGCGAGGTTCGTGTATGTGTGGTGAAATGTGTGCTGAGGGTGGTATATGTGTTCAAGCACGTGGTAGTGTGAGGCGCATTTTGTGTATGTGTTCATATCCCCGTGTGTGGTGAATATCCTATGTCGGGGCCCCACCTTAGCATCTGTATGGTTATATACTCTTTGGCGGCATCGCTCTCATTCTTCAAGTCCCCCTTGTTCACATCTGGTAGCTGTCAATTTGCCTACAACACATTTCCTTTCACTTTTTCCCCATTATGTAGATAGGGCCAAAATTGTTTGGTGAACTGGAACGCTCAGGGTTAAAATTTCACCTCACAACATAGCCTATGACGCTCTCGGGGTCCAGACGTGTGACTGTGCAAAATTTTGTGGCTATAGCTGACAGCTGTCGATTTTCCTCCAACACTTTTCCTTTCCCTTTTTCCCCATTATGTAGATAGGGGCAAAATTGTTTGGTGAACTGGAACGCGCGGGGTTGAAATTTCGTCTCACAACATAGCCTATGACGCTCTCGGGGTCCAGACGTGTGACTGTGCAAAATTTTGTGGCTGTAGTTGCGACGGTGTAGATGCCAATCCCGGACATACATACATACACACATACATACATACACACATACATACATACACACACACATTCAGCTTTATATATTAGATTTAGAGGCTGCTGCTGGGCTGCAACAGCCTCCAAATAATACAGTCTATATGAAAAAGTTTGGGCACCAATCTTAATCTTACTCTTTTTTTTTTTTTTTTGCTTAAAATTGTTTTTTTACAACAGCTATTTCAGTGTGATATATGTAATAACTTATGGACACTAATATTTCAGGTTTAAAATGAGGTTTATTGTACTAACCAAAAATGTGAAATATGCATTATTTCAAAATTTGACAGGTGCCAAAGTATGGACACCCTTCTGATTTTCATGATTTGAATACTCCTAACTACTTTTTACTGACTTACTGAAGCACTAAATTGGTTTGGTAACCTCATTGAGCTTTGTACTTCATAGCCCGGTGTATCCAATCATGAAAATAGCTATTTCAGGTGTCCACTTGCAACTTGTTCTCCTAGTTGCATCTTCTCTGAGGAGTGGCATCATTGGCTCCTCAAAACAGCTCTCAAATGATCTGAAAAAAAAAGATTGTTCAACATAGTTGTTCAGGGGAAGGATACAAAAAGTTGTCTCAGGGATATAACCTGTCAGTTTCCACTGTGAGGAACATAGCAAGGAAATGGAAGACCACAGGGACATTTCTTGTAAAGGCCAGAAGTGGCAGGCCAATAAAAATATCAGAAAGGCAGAGAAGAAGAATGGTGAGAACAGTCAAGAACAATCCACAGACCACCTCCAAAGACCTGCAGCATCATCTTGCTGCAGATGGTGTCACTGTGCATCGGTCAACAATACAGCGCACACTGCCCAAGGAGAAGCTGTACGGGAGCTGATGTGAAAGAAGCCGTTTCTGCATGCACGCCACAAACATAGTCGCCTGAGGTATGCAAAAGCACATTTGGACAAGCCAGTTTCATTTTGGAAGAAGGTACTGTGGACTGATGAATCAAAGATTGAGTTGTTTGGTCATACAACAAGGCGTTATGCATGGCGCCACAAAAACACAGCATTCCAAGAAAAACACTTGCTACCCAGTGTCAAATTTGGGGGAGGGTCCATCATGCTTTGGAGTTATGTGGCCAATGACGGCAGCGGGAATCTTGTTAAAGTTGAGGGTCGCATGGATTCCACTCCGTATCAGCAGATTCTTGAGAATAATGTTCAAGAATCAGTGTCAAAGTTGAAATTACCCCGGGGATGGATCTTTCAGCAAGACAATGATCCAAAACACCGCTCCAAATCTACTCAGGCATTCATGCAGAGGAACAATTACAATGTTCTGGAATGGCCATCCCAGTCCCCAGACCTGAATATCATTGAACATATGTAGGATGTTTTGCAGCAGGCTGTCCATGCTCGGCGACCATCAAACTTAACTGAACTGTAATTGTTTTGTAAAGAGGAATGATCAAAAATACCTTCATCCAGGATCCAGGAACTCATTAACAGCTACAAGAAGCGACTAGAGGCTGTTATTTTTGCAAAAGGTGGATCTACTAAATATTAATGTCACTTTTCTGTTGCGGTGCCCATACTTTTGCAACTGTCAATTTTTGAAATAATGCATATTTCACATTTTCGATTATTACAATAAACCTCATTTAAATCCTGAAATATTACTGTGTCCATCAGTTATTACATATATCACACTGAAATAGCTGTTGCAAAAAAACAATTTTAAACAAAAAAAAAAAAGAGTAAGATTAAGAGGGGTGCCCAAACTTTTTCATATGACTGTTGTAAGAGGGCAAGGGGGCGCATTGTGGATGGCAGGTATGTGTCACAGGCCCACCTGAGGTCTGTGATGTAAGCCGGCATTAGCGTCTCTTAGTGGAGAGCAACACTGAGGAAGTTGTTAGTAACCAAGGGGCCGGCTTACGAGTCCTGAGAGTGATGGGCGGGTCCAGGACTCACATACCCTCCCCGGGGTGTGGTGTCCAGCTATGTAAGGGAGGTGGGACCCTTCTGGTCTCACCTATGCAAAGCTGCCTCCTTGTGCTTTCTGACGTCGCCAGCGAGCTGCTCCGTTACAATTGGTGGAGTTGAATGCGGGCAGAGCTTCCAGCAGAGGACGTGAAATCGGGGGGGGGCTTTGGTGTTTATGTCCTGGGTGAAGTCTGTGCTGACTCAGTCACAGCCTCCGGAGATCATGGAGGAGGAGCTGATGAGACACTTGGTACAAGCTCAGCAGGCGCAGCAGGCTCAACATCTCCAGCTCTTACAACAGCAACAGGCGGCCCAGCAAGAGACCACCAAGCTGCTGTCACAGCAGATCCAACTCCAACGTCAGCAACAGCAAGACCAGCATCAGCAGCAGCAGCAGATCGATATCCTGGCTGAGGTGGTCAGCAGAGACAAGGTCAGTGGGCGATTTTTCTATTAGAAAAGTTGTGAGAGGAGCCCTGCAGAAAATGACTCCAGGAGATGACATAGAGGCTTTTTTGACTGTTTTTGAGCATGTTGCAGAGAAAGAGTGGCTCCCACCAGCACAGTGGGCAGAGGTGCTGGCGCCCTCTCTAACCGGGGAGCCCCAGAAGGCTTATTATGATTTGGCCCTGCAAGACGTCAAGGAATATAGCAAGTTAAAAACGGAGATACTAGCCAGCCTGGGGGTGACAATGACTGTGAGGGCACAACGGGTCCACCAATGGGCGTATCATCGAGACAGACCGCCTCGCTCCCAAATGTTCGACCTGTTGCAGTTGGTCCAGAAATGGCTGCAGCCGGAGAGCTCTACGCCAGCGCAGATGGTGCAGCGGGTTGTGATGGATCGGTTTGTACACTCCCTGCCACGATCCGTCCAGACCTAGGTTGCCCAGGGTGATCCCCAGAACGCTGATGACCTTATCGGGCTGGTGGAGAGATACCAGGGGATGGAAGGGTATGGGGCCAGATTGCCCGCTCCTTACTGGGGGTCCCAGCCGCGGGCCGAGGCCCAAAAGGGGGTGGGGCATCCAAGGTCCCTACGGGCGGGGGAGGCGGTGCCCAAGGTCCCTACGGGAGAGATCATATGTTGGAGATGCCATGGTTCAGGCCACATTGCGGCACGATGTCCCTTGACCCCCGAACAGATGGATTGCAGCATGGGTCGCCGCTGTTCTTATCTTGCATACTCAGTCTGCAGTATGAGCAGTATATCCATCGAAGGGCCCCAGCGTGTCCGGTGAAAGTGAACGGGAGGAGCGTGGTCGGGCTGTTGGACTCCGGGAGTCTTGTTACTCTGGTGAGGGACTTCCCGTCCCTTGTCCTGGTCCCTGGAAAAAGGGTCGGAGTGCGGTGTATCCACGGTGACGCCAAGGACTATCCAGTGGCTCGAGTGGACATTGAGACTGCACATGGGGTGAGGACTCATGAAGTCGGAGTCGTGCAGGACTTGCTACACCCTATCATCATCGGTCGGGACTTTTGTTTATTTTGGGAGCTGTGGGGGCAGGATCCGGGAGTGGGGCCCGTGGAGACGACCTTCCACCACTCAGACCTGGCTGAGTTCCCGCTTGGGGTCCTCGTAGGGGACGAGGAGGAAGCACCACCCGAGACCACTGTACTGAACTTGGGGGCGACCAGGGAGAACTTCGGGACAGCCCAACATAAGGACCCGACTCTAAGGGAAGCCTTCAATAGTGTCACGGTCATCAATGGGGTCCCACAGGAGCCAGGGGGCGACACTAGATTCCCCTATTTCATGCTTAGTGAGGACTTGTTATACCGGGTGACAAAGGTGAAGGACGACCGGGTGGAACAGTTGTTAGTACCGGGACCGTATCGGCAGCAAGTACTCAATATGGCCCATTCCATATCTTAGGGGGTCATCTAGGGGTAGAGAAAACACAGGGCCGGATACTCCAACGTTTCTATTGGCCTGGGTGTCACCGTGAGATAGTGAGATACTGCCAATCTTGCCCTACCTGTCAAATAACCAACCCTACCAGACACTTTCGTAGTCCCCTGGTACCATTACCCATCATCGAAATCTACTTTGAGAGAATAGCTATGGACTTGCTGGGGCCCCTGGTGAAATCAGCTCAGGGTCATCAGTATATCTTAGTCATACTGGACTATGCCACCAGGTACCCCGAAGCGATTCCCTTACGCAACTCCTCGGCGAAGAGCATAGCTAGGGAGCTGGTTCAGGTCTTTTCTTGCACGGGGTTACCAAAAGAAATTCTGACGGATCAGGGTACCCCCTTCATGAGTAAGGTGATGAGTGAGTTGGGCAGTGTCCTACAAATCACCCAGTTGAGGACTTCTGTATACCTTCCTCAAACAGACGGCCTTGTTGAGAGGTTCAACAAAACCCTCAAAGGCATGTTAAGTAAAGTGGTAGAGAAGAATGGGAAGGACTGGGACTGTCTCCTACCGTATCTGCTGTTTTCCATTCGGGAGGTTCCACAGCCTGCCACGGGTTTCTCACCATTCGAGCTCCTGTATGGACGACATCCACGCGGTCTCCTAGATGTAGCCAAAGAAACCTGGGAAGCCAAAGCCACATCTCATCGGAGTGTCATCGAGCACGTCGCCATGATGCAGGAGCGAATGGAGAAAGTGATGCCGATCCTAAGGGAACATCTCCTGCGGGCCCAGGAGGCTCAGGCCCGAGTCTACAACCGCTCCGACAGAATCCGTCAGTTTCATCTCGGGGACCGGGTCCTGGTCCTGATACCCACGGTGGAAAGCAAGTTCCTCGCCAAATGGAAAGGGCCGTATGAGGTCGTTGAGAAGCTCGGCGAAGTGAACAACAAGGTCCACCAACCGGGACGAAGGAAGTCGTACCAAATCTATCATATCAACCTCCTCAAGGCATGGCGAGATCGGGAGGCCCGAGATGTGCCCTGTTCGGTGGGCAGGCCGGTGAACGACATTGAAGCCGTGACCATAGCGGACACCCTTTCCGAAAGCCAGAAACAGCAATGTAGAGAGCTGTTACAGTAGAACAGGAGTTTGTTCACGGAGCTGCCAGGTTGCACCACTGTGGTAGAACATGACATTCTGACAGAACCACAGGTGCGGGTGAACCTGAAGCCCTATAGGATACCCGAGGCCCGACGGGAGATAATCTCCAAGGAGGTAGCCCGGATGCTGAAATTGGGTGTCATAGAGGAATCCAAGAGCGGTTGGTCAAGCCCCATAGTATTGGTACCGAAACCCAATGGCGAATGGCGATTCTGTAACGATTATCAAAAACTGAACGAAGTCTCCAACTTTGACGCATATCCCATGCCGCGAGTTGCCAAGCTGATCGAGCGCCTGGGACCCGCCAGGTACATCACTACCCTAGACCTCACCAAAGGGTATTGGCAGATCCCTATGGCATCAGGAGCCAAAGAGAAGACCGCGTTCTCTACGCCGGATGGGTGTTTTCACTACGTCCGAATGCCGTTTGGTTTGCAGGGGGCTCCGGCCACT
Source organism: Allobates femoralis (assembly GCA_033576535.1). Taxonomy (NCBI): domain Eukaryota; kingdom Metazoa; phylum Chordata; class Amphibia; order Anura; family Aromobatidae; genus Allobates; species Allobates femoralis. The sequence goes on from JARQOC010000006.1 coordinate 211,487,623, forward strand.
TTTCAAAGGGCCATGGATCGGAGCCTCACACCGCATAAGGACTAAGCTGCTGCCTATCTGGATGATATCGTGGTTTTCAGCCTTGACTGACAGAGCCATCAAGTGAAGCTCCAGGCGGTACTGGATGCCCTCAGGACAGCGGGGTTACGGTAAACCTGAAGAAGTGTGCCCTGGGGAAGTCCGAGGCCAAATACCTGGGATATATTGTCGGCAGAGGCATGATCAAGCCCCAAGTCACAAAGGTAGCGGTGATCCAGCAGTGGCCGCGACCCTTGTCCAAGACACAAGTCCGATGCTTCCTGGGTATAGTTGGATACTACAGGCGGTTCATCCCTGACTTTGCTGTAACGGCTGCACCCTTGACTGACCTCTTGAAGGGGACCAAGTCGTCTATGGCTCAGTGGACAACGGAGGCGGAAGCTGCCTTTTCGGGATTGAAGGAGGCTCTCTGTAGATGACCGGTCTTGCTCGCTCCTGACTTCAAGAGGGAATTCGTTCTCCAAACGGATGCCTCAGATAACGGTTTGGGGGCAGTCCTGTCCCAGGAGATACAGGGGGAGGAACACTCGGTCCTCTACCTGAGCAGGAAACTGTCCCCTAGTGAAATGCATTATTCCGTGATTGAAAAGGAGTGCCTGGCCATAAAGTGGGCGGTGGACACTCTACGTTACTTGGGGCGACAGTTCCGGTTGGTGTCTGACCATGCCCCTCTCCGGTGGTTGAGGGACTCGAAGGGGAAAAACGCCAGGGTCACTCGTTGGTTTTTGGCCCTACAGGACTTTCATTTCCAAGTGGAGCACCGGGCGGGAAAACTCCATGGCAATGCTGACGCTCTCTCCCGTATCCCCTGTTAGGTTGTCCGTGGTGCCGAGCCTGACGGCTTTCGGCAGAGGGGGGAGGTGTGTAAGAGGGCAAGGGGGCACATTGTGGAGTGGTGCCGAGCCCGACGGCTTTCGGCAGAGGGGGGAGGTGTGTAAGAGGGCAAGGGGGCACATTGTGGATGGTAGGTATGTGTCACAGGCCCACCTGAGGTCTGTGGTGTAAGCCGGCATTAGCGTCTCTTAGTGGAGAGCAACACTGAGGAAGTTGTTAGTAACCAAGGGGCCGGCTTACGAGTCCTGAGAGTGACGGGCGGGTCTAGGACTCACATACCCTCCCCGGGGCGTGGTGTCCAGCTATGTAAGGGAGGTGGGACTTAGGCACAAGGAGGGAAGGTGATTAGGACTTCTGTGTTTGCAGTGTGTTTTCCCTATGGAATGGTTTATGAGCAAATAAACCCTTCTGGTCTCACCTATGCAAAGCTGCCTCCTCGTGCTTCCTGACATCGCCAGCGAGCCGCTCCGTTACACTGTATATACAGCCCATCACAACTTCCAAATTATATATATATATATATATATATATAGCCCAGCACAGCCTCCAAATAGTATATACAGCCCGCAGCCTCTATATTATATATGCAAAGCCCGCAGCCTCTATATTATATATACAGCCAGCCAGTCCCCATATTATATATACAGCCCTGCATAGCCTCTATATTATATATACAATCCACCAAGGAGCCTCTATATTATATGTACACAGTCCGCAGCATCTATATTGTATTCATGAATCATGGTCTGTGTAAAAGGGGCCCACTGAGGCTGGTTCTCCTGGGGTCCACAAAAACCTGGAGCCAGCCCTGCTGCCACTTATTGAAAATAATATAAGCTGGTTCAACATATGACCTATATAAAGGTGTCATATTACTATGATGTCAGACATGAATCATATCATGATGGGTAAAACTGGTAACCTCTCTCAATATAGTTGAAAGCAATAATGAAAGAATAAGCTGTCTGTAGACACTCCCTCCTCCATCAATCTTCCGCTGTCTGCGCTCTGATGTGTCAGAACAGTGGGCGTAATGATGTCACAACTGCATGCTTGCTGTGCAGAGATGTGCAGATCTGCAGAATGCTCACCAAGGAGAGCAGCAGGAAACAAGGACAAGTGAGTATTTATTCTTTTTTTAAGTCTCTGAATACACTGATGGCCAATACCCATATTACTTTATAAAGGACATTGGTGTGCATTATACTATTTGGAGGACTACTTTGAGGGTGCATTATACTATATAGAGAACTATAGGAATGCATCTTAATATATGGAGGCCTAAGGAGGTGCTTTTTAGTATATGGAGCTGCCGGCTCAATACTGCAATCAGTCGGACCCAATGATGGTGATGAGAGTTATCGTCACTACCCAGCACTAGTGAATAGTTTGACTTTACTACCACTCACAGTTGCCAAAGCTGCATTTAAGGAATGTGGACCATGATGAAGGAGCTTCATTTGAACATTTTTGATGATGAGTCGGTGAATGAGGGATATTGTGAGGGAGTCTTTATTTAAATAAACTAATTTTCCTTTGTTTTTTTCTTTCAATTAATGGGTTCGTAATAGGGGTATCAACTCTCCATTTCTAACACCTGGGCTTGATTGCAACTGACAACAGACAGCTTACATCAATCCCCCAAAATATTACCCCAATTGACAATGCACCAGGACAATTGGAAACAGTCAGGCAAAGCACCAGAATTGGCACATATAACAAATTTGGCAATTCTGAATCGGCTGCAGGATTTTTAGGCTAGGAAGGGCCAAATAACCATAGACATTCCCAGCTTAATAATAACAGCCTGCTGTGGTCTGCTGCCTGTATATACCACACTGCTGGGGGCTGCTGCCTGTATATACCACACTGCTGGGGGCTGCTGCCTGTATATACCTCACTGCTGGGGGCTGCTGCCTGTATATACCACACTGCTGGGGGCTGCTGCCTGTATATACCACACTGCTGGGGGCTGCTGCCTGTATATACCACACTGCTGGGGGCTGCTGCCTGTATATACCACACTGCTGGGGGCTGCTGCCTGTATATACCACACTGCTGGGGGCTGCTGCCTGTATATACCACACTGCTGGGGGCTGCTGCCTGTATATACCACACTGCTGGGGGCTGCTGCCTGTATATACCACACTGCTGGGGGCTGCTGCCTGTATATACCACACTGCTGGGGCTGCTGCCTGTATATACCACACTGCTGGGGGCTGCTGCCTGTATATACCACACTGCTGGGGGCTGCTGCCTGTATATACCTCACTGCTGGGGGCTGCTGCCTGTATATACCACACTGCTGGGGGCTGCTGCCTGTATATACCACACTGCTGGGGGCTGCTGCCTGTATATACCTCACTGCTGGGGGCTGCTGCCTGTATATACCACACTGCTGGGGGCTGCTGCCTGTATATACCACACTGCTGGGGGCTGCTGCCTGTATATACCACACTGCTGGGGGCTGCTGCCTGTATATACCACACTGCTGGGGGCTGCTGCCTGTATATACCACACTGCTGGGGGCTGCTGCCTGTATATACCACACTGCTGGGGGCTGCTGCCTGTATATACCTCACTGCTGGGGGCTGCTGCCTGTATATACCACACTGCTGGGGGCTGCTGCCTGTATATACCACACTGCTGGGGGCTGTATACCTGTGCTGGAGTCCACCCTCGGCTTATACACGAGTCAATAGGTTTTCCCAGGTTTTGGGGGCAAAAGTAGGGGGGTCGGCTTATACACGGGTCGGCTTATACACGAGTATATACGGTAATAATAACAGCCTGCTGTGGTCTGCATTACCTTGGCTAAATATCATATATAGGGGGGACAAGCACTGATTGTGTGCACATACCCTAAAACATACAAAAGCAAAGATAAAATGGATTTTAGAGGAAAAAATGTTAAGAACCATTCTTCCCAACATAATGATATGTATCTAAGGCAAAATTAAAAGGAGGAAAAAACCTGCCTTCTGCACACCTTAAGGGTATGTGCATATATGATCATTGCTTGTTCAGACTTATATGCAACTGAATTTCCATATGAACAGTGCACCTCCACTTACTTGTGTTTTTGATGCATTTTTATGCATTTTTGATGCATGCATTTTTGTCTCAATAAAGTTGGTTGAAAGACAGGAAGCAGAAGAAACAGGAAGGTGGCCAAAGCAAAGTAATGTCACACCCATCTACATATTATAAACTTGCCACGTGAAAGGCACTAAAGGTTGTTTTCAGCCTGATTTATTTAAAACAATTAATCATTTGAAAAAAATATGTGGAGCCTCCTATTTTTGATTACAAGTCAAGGTAAAGCAGACAGCTGTAGGTTGGTATTATAAGGCTGGGAATGTCCACAGTTTTTTGGTCGGCAGACAACTCAGAAGTGGCGCATAACAATAGATGCATCAATTATGGTATTTTGCCTCGGCTCTTTCTGATTGCCCTTTTGCAGTAACAATTGGGGTAATGGTTTATGGGGTTGATGTCAGCTGTGTAGCATCAGCTGGCATCAATCCATGGTGTTAATATTGGAGAGGTGTCTATCACATGCCCTCATTTAGTAACCCAGCAAGTAAAAAGAGCAAAGAACATACACAAATATGTTTTTTTCTTTTTTTTTTTTTAAAACACTCTTCAACTCCTGCCCTTGTTCACAAATTTGTTTAATACAAGGCTATGAAAATATGAAGTATTCCACCAAATCCAACATAGTCAACACATATCAACCTGAAAGACTTTAAAAGAGAGAATTAAAAATAAGAGACAATCCTTTGTTCAAATCACATAAGGTATGGAGGCCACCTTGTGTTTAGGATGGCAGCTGTCTGCTCAAAGGATCATATTTACAGCTACAAAAATGCATACATTTGGGGGGGGGGGGAAGTCAACTCTGATGATTTTCAAATAAAAATATTTTTCAATTCTGAAACCTCACATGTTATACATGTAATTAAATGTATTGTATGCAATTTACTATATCGGCTGCACTTCCCAACATTAAAAAAGATAGGATTTTGCAATCATCAGAGTTGACACACCCAAGAGAGGAGGTAATTGGTGTAATATTCTTCTAAAAAATTAACTGCTATGGATAGACAGGCTTAATACCAGATCTCCTAAACTTTTGTAATGATCTTATGTTTATTTATAAAATTTTGAACAATTTGTGTATGGATTTGCATATTTTCTCATTAGTTTTCTTTCCCTGAAATAAATATCTTTTTCATGCTTGCAAATATATTTTGTATTGTATGTGTATCTGGTTCTACATGATTCTTGTTACCAAATGATTGATTTGATGTCATCGGAGAATGGATTTTCTGGGCTTTAAATATTTTCACGTGTCATTCAGAATCATATAGGACTAAGGCTAGGGTTACACTTGGAGGGACGTTTTTGGGAAGCCTGTGTTAATGCTTGCCGTTTTTTTCTGTTGCTATTTTGTCGCCAAATTAACGCTAGCGTTAACGTATGCGTTAACTCATATTACATACTAGCTGTGAGCCCGATTCTAAAGAATCGGGAGTCTAGAATCTGGAGAGAGAGAGGGAGAGAGAGAGGGAGGGAGAGAGAGAGAGAGAGAGGGAGAGAGAGAGAGAGAGAGAGAGAGGGAGAGGGAGACCGAGAGGGAGAGAGGGAGAGATATAGATAAATAGATATAGATATAGATATAGATAGATAGATATAGATAGATATAGATTTAGATAGATGGAGATATAGATATAGATAGATAGATATAGATATAGATATAGATATAGATAGATAGATAGATAGATAGATATAGATATAGATAGACTGAGATATAGATATAGATAGATGGAGATATAGATATAGATAGATATAGATAGATGGAGATATAGATATAGATAGATATATATAGATATAGATAGATGGAGATATAGATAGATGGAGATATAGATATAGATAGATAGATATAGATAGATAGATAGATAGATAGATAGATATAGATATGGATATAGATAGATAGATATAGATAGATAGATAGACAGATAGATAGATAGATAGATAGAGATAGATAGATAGATAGATAGATAGATAGATAGATAGATAGATAGAGATAGATAGATAGATATGGAGTTGCAGGTTCCATGCTGCAATTTGCACCCTCATTACCTACAGGTGATGGAGGGTCTAGATGGTGTCTGCCCACTGAAAAGTGGGGGGGTGGACAAGGAGGGCAGGGATGTCAGATAGGACTCATCAGACCTGAAATCACTTTGTCGCAGTTGATGAGCAAACAGACATTGGCCAATGTATGTATCAAGAACTTCAGAATTAAATAAAAAATTGGAGATTTTTGAGTTTTTTGAAAAAAACGTAAGTTTTTAAACTTTTTCCTCAAATATATATAGCTAGTAGCTTATGTACATCATTGGTAGTAGCTGTGTGCTGCAAGGATCTTTTTCATATTATATAACCCTGCAGCTTTGCTAGCACCAGTTCACATTTGTCTTTGAGTGCTGTGCAGTTTTTTTCTTGTTATTTATCATATGGAGTTGCAGGTTCCATGCTGCAATTTGCACCCTCATTACCTACAGGTGATGGAGGGCCTAGATGGTGTCTGCCCACTGAAAAGTAGGGGGGTGGACAAGGAGGGCAGGGATGTCAGATAGGACTCATCAGACCTGAAGTCACTTTGTCGCAGTTGATGAGCAAACAGACATTGGCCAATGTATGTACCAAGAACTTCAGAATTAAATAAAAAATTGGAGATTTTTGAGTTTTTTGAAAAAAACGTAAGTTTTTAAACTTTTTCCTCAAATATATATAGCTAGTAGCTTATGTACATCACTGGTAGTAGCTGTGTGCTGCAAGGATATTTTTCATATTAGATAGATATAGATAGATAGATAGATAGATAGATAGATAGATAGATAGATAGATATAGAGATAGATAGACAGGTGAGTCGTTGCAGCCGCGGTAAGTCCGGCACGTAGGTCCATTGAAATTTTCTTGGGCCGGAGACAGCCGAGCGCCGTGGCCGAAAATCGAACCAAGGGGCTGGCTGCATTGTTCCAAACACCGCTATGTATCTCTATGGGAAGTGAGGCGCTATTGTCATTGGTCGCCGCCAGCACAATAGCGCCTCACTTTGAGCGGTAAATTTGAAACTCAAAGCGCCGTGGCCGAAAATTGAACCAAGGGGCCGGCCATGCATTGTTCGAAACACCGCTATGTATCTCTATGGGAAGTGAGGCGCTATTGTCATTGGTCGCTGTGTGCTGGCGGCGACCAATGAGAATAGCGCCTCACTTTAAGCGGTAAATTTGAAACTCAAAGCGCCGTGGCCGAAAATCGAACCAAGGGGCCGGCCATGCATTGTTCGAAACACCGCTATGTATCTCTATGGGAAGTGAGGCGCTATTCTCATTGGTCGCTGTGTGCTGGCGGCGACCAATCAGAATAGCGCCTCACTTCCCATAGAGATATAATGGATGACTTTGAGTTTCACATTTACCGCTGAAAGTGAGGCGCTATTCTGATTGGTCGCCGACAGCACACAGCGACCAATGAGAATAGCGCCTCACTTTCCATAGAGATATAATGGACGACTTTGAGTTTCACATTTACCGCTGAAAGTGAGGCGCTATTCTGATTGGTCGCCGGCAGCACACAGCGACCAATGAGAATAGCGCCTCACTTTCCATAGAGATATAATGGACGACTTTGAGTTTCAAATTTACCGCTGAAAGTGAGGCGCTATTCTGATTGGTCGCCGCCAGCACACAGCGACCAATGAGAATAGCGCCTCACTTCCCATAGAGATACATAGCGGTGTTTAGAACAATGCATGGCCGGCCCCTTGGTTCGATTTTCGGCCGTGGAGCTTTGAGTTTCAAATTTACCGCTCAAAGTGAGGCGCCATTCTCATTGGTCACCGCCAGCACACAGCGACCAATGAGAATTTTTTGCAAAAGCACCCAAAACCGCTGCTATAGTATCAAACACATTGCACATTAAGTAAGCTGGTATCTTAGGTACTAATGGAGTTAGTATCCTATCTAAGGTAATTGCAATCGGTGACAACAGTGAGTCAGTGGAGGCCACTATTGGTCTACCTGGTGGCCTCCGCAGATCCTTGTGGACTTTCGGTAACGTGTAAGAAACGGGTGTTACCGAATGTGGGTTTCTTAGGTATGTAGCCAGTTTCATATCAATTACTCCTGTCTCTAAGTGTCATCCGGTAACATCTGTTTTTTACACGTTACTGAAAGTCCACAAGGATCTGCGGAGGCCACCAGGTAGACCAATAGTGGCCTCCGCTGACTCACTGTTGTCACCGATTGAAATTACCTTAGATAGGATACTAACTCCATTAGTACCTAAGATACCTGCTTACTTAAAAAATACAACGGATTTCCTGAACAATATCAAAATGTTAGGCACCCTTACACCTGATTGCCTCTTGATTAGTTTGGATGTCAATAGCCTATACATGAGTATAGAGCACAAATTGGGCTTAACGGCAGTCCAGTGGTTTTTAGACACATATAGTGATTTTACTAACTCTGACAAAAAGTTCTGTTTGGACTTCTTAGAACTGGTCCTGGGACAGAATTACTTCATATTCCAGGATCAGTTCTACATACAGCATAGGGGGACCGCGATGGGCTCTAACGTGGCGCCCCCGTACTCAAATATATTTATGGCCCATTTTCAGCATCAACACATTGATCCACATCCGTTTACAAACAGATATGTGAGATTGTGGAAGAGATTTATAGATGATATCTTCCTGATCTGGACGGGAACATTAGACGATTTCAATAAATTTTTCGAAGATTTAAACAGGGCGGTACCTGGTTTGAGTTTCACAAAACACATTGGGCCGCATATGATTAATTTTTTGGACACAGTTGTCATGGTCGATACTGAGGGAAACATCTCTTCTGATCTGTTTGTAAAATCAACAGACAAGAACAGTCTCTTGCACTACACTAGTAGTCACCCCCGACACATGAAATCCTCATTACCACATTCGCAACACTTGCGAATACAAAGGATAGTGTCAGATCCAGAAACATCTCATAAACGACACATAGAGATGACCAATAAGTTTGTGGCTAGAGGATACCCAATGCACATATCTCAGTATCAACCATACAGACCAAACAAACCTAAGGACAATAGGCCCTTTGTGGCTTGCGTGAATACTTATCATCTGTTTTTTACATGTTTTAAGGGCATCATTAAGAAACACTGGCCTCTACTGGGTCAGGCTTATCCCCAAATACCAGAATTTGCTAGACCACCCCTGTTTTGCCATTGTAGATCACAGAACCTTACAGACACATTGGTGCAGGCCGATATAGGCTCTGCACGTACTAAACCACGACAAACATTTCTGTCAACCGCACGCCAAGGAAATTACTCTTGTCTAAGCTGTAATCAGTGCTCTAACATGACGAAAGGCGATTCCTTTACCCACCCCAGAACCAGAAAAAGATTTAAGATCCACGATTTCTTCACCTGTGAATCAAGCTTCGTGGTATATCTGATTAAGTGCCCATGCAGTCTCAGGTATGTTGGGGAAACCACCCAGCATATCCGAGACCGCATCAGTAAGCACAAATCCACTATTCGATGTGGAAACACATCACTCCCGATTCAGGATCATTTTGTGGCTAAAGGCCACAGAGTATCACAGCTCTGGTTCCAAGTCATAGAACATGTACCTTTGAGTAGACGTGGGGGGAATCGGATTGCCAGACTAAAAGAAAGGGAAAGGTTCTGGATTCACACTCTCCAGACATTAGCACCATATGGAATAAATAAGGAATATGATTTTCAATATTGATCTGTTTTTAACTCATATTTGTCCTTACAGGTGTGGTTACAGAGGTCTATCTTGCCTGGTTAAATGTATGATTCATATAAATATGTGTAAAACATGATATTTTTCCTATCACCATACTATGCAAATAAGCTAGCACACTGGTTTTGTAGTTTTTGCTGTCCTGACTCTTCTGCACACTATATAAGAATGTCTCATTATCTGAATGTTTACAGTCATAATGATAATTCTATATTATAACAATGTTTAACATTTGTGGTAAAAGAACTGCTTTATTAACACAATAACATCTTGATTATGCATAAATATCGCTGAAATTAAGCACAAGAGTGTAATAACTCTCCATTCTCTTTTCCACAGATCTATTAATCATGGCTGATCGATTTGCACTCCTCTCACTGTGTCCGTCTATCTGGATAATGCTGTTTGCACTGAGCATGCTCAGAATGCATTCCACAGGCGCTTCCTGCGTTCCAAAAGCAGAAAGCAGGAAGCTGGCCTTCACAAATAGCATATAATGCAGCGCTGCACGCCCACACAGCACCCACGCTGCTCACCCGGGATGGTAGGCCACCTTGCACTCTCTAGACCCTTCTATAAGGTACAGCACATGATTACAATTAGTAAACTGGAGCCTTGTTTATACCGCAGGCTCTGGATCACACAGTGAGGTACCTAACTGCTTACAACAGATGGTCACAGCAGCTCTGGTAACCAAGTATATGTTTTTTTTAAATTTAACCTCCAACATCCTCTATTGTAGCCCCTGAAATAAGGACAGCAATCACTTAAGGGATACCCTGACTCCCAGGTTTGAGTCCTCTATATATTCATATATACTTTATTGCGATATCAAGTATTAATGATTTCTCTATCACAGGCCCACATTGAATGGCATATCGGACTTAGAATCCTTATACTGATGAACTGGTGAAATAGACAGCTCCGGTGTATAGAAAAAATACACCATATCTTTCTGTACTTAGTCTCAAGATATTGAGCTTTATTAGGTATGATTTTTGGATAAAATTACCAGGTCATGTCAATCCTTGTATACCTTCTTTCTCATAATTCCTATATCATACTATACCGCAGGTCCGGTTACCCAGTGAGCTCAATATACGTGTTGCCCACACAACATAGGAGGATAACGTCACACTGTGACTATTCAATCACCTATATGTATGCATGGTATTTAATTCACTCTCACAGAACACTGTGCATGTTTTCATTCATGATCTTTAATAAAGATGTATCCCATCTCTTTAGAACCGCGATCACCGTAGCAGAAAGCGAAAATTCCTAAATAATGTACACTATCTTTTGATTTTCCCTAGGTAAAGTCCCTAGTTGTGTGTATACATTGTTTGATTTTCAATATGTGTCACTTATGATATAGCTCCAGGTGTAACTATGTTTAGATTAATAAGACAGAACAGTCTTATCTGAATTTTCTGATGAATGATCATGTAAACCTTTGTTTATTGTATATATTTTGATTTTTTCAGTATCAGTCGCATTGAAAAAGGCCTCGGCCGAAATGTTTGTTTTTGGACTGATAAAAATAAAAGACATTTGCTTGCATCATAACAGTTTCAACCACTGAGCTAGAGTCGAAGCGCGTCAACTGGACTGCTAAAAATCTCTGCTGTAAAGAATTTTTAATGTAATAAACAAAAAGAGAGTAAGCCTTTGTGTTTTGTACTGGATTGAGGCAAACTTTTTTACTTTGTGTCTGATAGATGCCTGTCCATTAATAATATCAGCGTGTAAGGACAGCTGAAACCACACAGCTAACATCAACTCCTTATAAACCATTACCATGATTGCTACTGTACTATGGCAATCGGGAAATGCTGAGGCAAAGTACCAGAATTGGCACATCTAATTTGATGTGCCACTTTCTGGGATGGCTGTGGGCTAGTATTTTTAGGCTGTGATGGGCCAAATTAACATGGAACTTCCTAGTTGTGAAAGCCCGCTACTGTCTGCTTTATCTTGGCTTGTTATCAAAAATAGGGTGACATTGTTTTTCTAAAATTCTTTATTAGCTTAAACAAGGCTGAAGTGTACACCTCTCCCTCATAGATCGACGGTCCCTGAACTGGATCCAGGGGAAAGTGTGTTGAGCATCGCACCCTCAGGTTCCATTCCAAACTGATAAGAATGTGGTAATGAAAAAAGGGATAGAGTATGTGGTAAGCGCTAGGGAATAAGTACAGCTCCACGGCCAGTAGTGGAGAAAGACGCATACTGCATTGAAATGCATCGTGGTTAATGGACCCGCGTGTTGCACACATTCTGATTAAAGCCTAAAGGTAATTTACTACTGGCCGTGGAGCTGTACTTATTCCCTAGCGCTTACCACATACTCTATCCCTTTTTTCATTACCGCACATATCCTCCCTGCGGGGAGTGGGTTGTGGAGCTGCTCTGGGCTACAGGACCTGGCCTTCGTCATTTAGTTAATCTTCCTGAGCGGCCACGTGATTCTTGGGAAACAAGGAAAACGTTGAAGACGCTAATTTTTAACATCATTCCAGAAGAGTGAAATTCATTATCTTAAAGACCTCGCAAGTGTGCAAGATATTCCAGTTGTGCGGACGCCACAACTGGTCAAGGTGAGCAATACAAAAACATACCGAGGGTAATTATTGCAAACACAGTATGGCGCAAATTGGATTTTATTTTTTAAACTGATAAGAATGTGACACTATTAACCCCTTCACGACCTATGATGTCGTGGGACGTCATAGAAGTCGATGCGTTCCCGACCTGTGACGTCCCACGACGTCATGGCAGGATCGCGTTCCCGCGGCACCGGTGATCGGGGCCGGTGACATGTCACTGGTGCCGCGGGAACATGAGGACCTGTACATTGTCCTGGGGGGGTGGCTTTTTCCCCCTCGTGGCTGAATTCGCTCTGATTGGCAGTTTAATCTGAACTACCAATCAGAGCGATTCTCCCCTCCAAATCTGATTGGATTTCTCCAATCAGGCTTGGAGGGGTGGGTGCGCGGGTGCCCTCCCCCTCCTCAGCCCCTCCGACTCCAAGCTATCCCCCCCCACCCACCACCGGGCACCGGCACCGGCACCGATCCCCTCTCAGCAGCCTGCCGCATGCCGGCGCTGCTGCAGGCGCCGGTGCAGGCACCGGCGCGGTCTGGCGCCGGTGGGTGCCTAGTGCCCCGCAGCCCTCCTGCCCCTCCTGCCCCGGGTGCCCTGGTGCCCCCCCCCGTGTCCCCTCTCACCCGTCCTCCGTTGTCCTCCGTGGTGCCGCGGCTCCTCGGTGTGGCGCTCCTCCTCTTCTCCCAGGCTCCTCCTCCTCACTGGAGGATCTTGAGAGAGGTAAGTATGTGTGTGTGTGTGTGTATGTGTATATGTGCATGTTCATGGGTGGATGCATGGGTGCGTGCATGGGCGCATGGGTGCGTGCATGGGCGCATGGGTGCGTGCATGGGCGCATGGGTGCGTGCATGGGCGCAAAGATGGATGGGTGCGTGGAGGGATAGGCACATGGGTGCGTGCATGGATGGATGGACGCATGGGTGCGTGGATGGATGGGTGCGTGGATGGATGGACGCATGGGTGCGTGGATGGATGGGCGCATGGGTGTGTGCATGGGAGCATGGGTGCGTGCATGGGAGCGTGGGTGCAAAGATAGATGGGTGTGTGGATGGATAGGCGCATGGGTGCGTGCATAGATGGATGAGCGCATGGGTGCGTGGATGGATGGGCGCATGGGTGCGTGCATGGATGCGTGGATGGATGGGTGCATGTGCGTAACAAAAGATCAAGTGTCCTCTTGTTGTAGTCACTGGTGTCAGTCATGGTGCACTGTATGGCAATGATCTGCCATACCGTGCACCATGACTCTGACCCCAGAGACTACAACAAGAGGACGCTTGATCCCTTGTTGTAGTCTCTGGGGTCACAGTCATGAAGCATGGTACGGCAGATAATTGCCATACAGTGCACCATGACTGACCCCAGTGACTATAACAAAGGATCAAGTGTCCTCTTGTTGTAGTCTCTGGGGTCAGAGTCATGGTGCACGGTATGGCAGATAATTGCCATACAGTACTTCATGACTGTGACCCCAGAGACTACAACAAGGGATCAAGTGTCCTCTTGTTGTATTCACTGGGGTCAGTCATGGTGCATTGTTTGGCAATGATCTGCCGTACCGTGCACCATGACTCTGACCCCAGAGACTACAACAAGAGGACACTTGATCCCTTGTTGTAGTCTCTGGGGTCACAGTCATGAAGCATGGTACGGCAGATAATTGCCATACAGTCTTTCATGACTGTGACCCCAGAGACTACAACAAAGGATCAAGTGCCCTCTTGTTGTAGTCACTGGTGTCAGTCATGGTGCACTGTATGGCAATGATCTGCCGTACCGTGCACCATGACTCTGACCCCAGAGACTACAACAAGAGGACGCTTGATACCTTGTTGTAGTCTCTGGGGTCACAGTCATGAAGCACGGCACGGCAGATAATTTCCATACAGTACTTCATGACTGTGACCCAGAGACTACAACAAAGGATCAAGTGTCCTCTTGTAGTCACTGGGGTCAGTCATAGTGCACTGTATGGCAATGATCTGCCGTACCGTGCACCATGACTCTGACCCCAGAAACTACAACAAGAGGACACTTGATCCCTTGCTGCAGTCTCTGGATGTAGCAGAGGCGATCGAGCGTCGTGGGACCTTCGTTGTGGACTACGTCGGAGGCGATCGAGCGTCGTGGGACCTTCGTTGTGGACTACGTCGGATCTTTATAATAAAGATGGAGTCCGAATTTTGTTTGTGTTTTTTTTCAAATAAAAAGATTTTTCTCTGTGTGTATTTTCTGACTATTTACCAGAGATTCCTAATGGCGGGTCTAACATTGGCCCTATATTATGAATCTCGGGCTTAGTGCCAGCTGCCAATAAAAAGCTGGCATTAACCCCTTTATTACCCAGTTAGCCACCGGCACCAGGGCAACTGGAAGAGCATGGGTACAGCGCCAGAAAATGGCGCTTCAATGAATGCGCCATTTTCTGGGGCAGCTGCGGGCTGCAATTCACAGCATGGGGGGCCCAGAACGCTTGGGCCTCACTATGCTGAGGATTCCAGCCCCCAGCTGCCTAGTTGTACCTGGCTGGACCAAAAATATGGCGGAGCCCCACGTAATTTTTTTTCTAGGATTAGTTCTAGAAATTAAAAAAAAAATGGGCTTCGCTGTATTTTTGGTTCCAGCCAGGTATGACGAGGCAGCTGGGGGCTGGTGGCAGTCCGTAGCTGCCAAGTTGTACCTGGCTGGACCAAAAATATGGCGGAGCCCTATGTCATTTTTTTTCTAGAAATAATTCTAGAAATAAAAAAAAATAGGCTTTGCTGTATTTTTGGTTGCCAGCCAGGTACAACTTGGCAGCTAGGGGGCTGGAATCCTCAGCATGGAGAGACCCAAATGTTTTGGGTCCCCTATGCTGCGAATTGCAACTACTAGACTAGTATGTTTTTCACAAAAAGTTTCTTTATTCATTTATACGGCTCAATTTGTGAAGCACATGGGGGTTCAAAGTGCTCACTGTGCATCTAGATAGGTCCCTTGGGGGGTCTAGGTTCCAAAATGGGGTCACTTGTGGGGGAGCTCCAATGTTTAGGCACACAGGGGCTCTCCATACGCAACCTGGTGTTTGCCAACAATTGGAATTGTTAGCGGACACCAGGTCGCGTATGGAGAGCCCCTGTGTGCCTAAACATTTGAGCTCCCCACAAGTGACCCCATTTTGGAAACTAGACCCCCCAAGGAACCTATCTAGATGCATAGTGAGCACTTTGAATCCCCAGGTGCTTCACAAACTGATCCGTAATGAGGTAAAAATACTTTTTTTTCCACACAAATTTTCTTTTTTAATTTGTACGGATCAATTTGTGAAGCACCTGGGGGTTGAAAGTGCTCACTATGCATCTAGATATGTTCCCTTGGGGGTCTAGTTTCCAAAATGGGGTCATTTGTGGGGGAGCTCAAATGTTTAGGCACACAGGGGCTCTCCATACGCGACCTGGTGTCCGCTAACAATTCCAATTGTTGGCAAACACCAGGTTGTGTATGGAGAGCCCCTGTGTGCCTAAACATTGGAGCTCCCCCACAAGTGACCCCATTTTGGAAACTAGACCCCCCAGGGAACATATCTAGATGCATAGTGAGCACTTTGAATCCCCAGGTGCTTCACAAACTGATTCATAATGAGGTAAAATACTTTTTTTTCCACACAAATTATCTTTTTTAATTTTTACGGATCAATTTGTGAAGCACCTGGGGGTTCAAAGTGCTCACAATGCATCTAGATATGTTCCCTGGGGGGTCTAGTTTCCAAAATGGGGTCACTTGTGGGGGAGCCCCAATGTTTAGGCACACAGGGGCTCTCCAAATGCGACATGGTGTCCGCTAACAATTTGAGGTGATTTCCCATCCAAATTGTTAGCGGACACCATGTCGCGTTTGGAGAGCCCCTGTGTGCCTAAGCTTTGGAGCTCCCCCACAAGTGACCCCATTTTGGAAACTAGACCCCCCAGGGAACTTATATAGATGGGTGGTGACCATATTTTTTTTTTTATACCAATAGATTTTTATTGATTTTCATGAAAAACAAAGGAACACATTGACTTAGATACAAAATTTTGTATATATCATACATATAGGAGTCAATTGAAGAATAAAACAGTGTTGAACTAGCAAAAAATAAAATGAACTAATGGAAACAGGAAATGGGGATGAAGGAAGGGGAAGGAATGCGCCGGTGGATGTAGCAGATGAATCTGAAATGATGGTACATTACTTAGTCAAATGGGAGGAGGGACTGTGTTGTATTTTGAAGAGGCCCAGGGGTCCCACCAGGTAGCAACTCTCATCTTGCGTTTTAGCGAGTGAGCTAATACAAGCTCATGCGCGTAATGGGAGTTTACTCTTGTAAGCACCTCAGGAGTTCCAGGTGTGTCTGTAGATTTCCAGTGAGCAGCAATAGTTTGTCGCGCTGCGATAAGTACATTAGTGATGATGGGCTTTAAAGGGGGTGGAAAAGTATTCAAGTCGATTCCTAATAGAGCTAGGGGGGCAGTAAGAACAATAGGGAGGCCTGTTAACGAACTCAGTAGTAGTTCTATCTCTTTCCAAAAGTTATTTATGGGTGGACACATCCACCACATATGGGCCTCAGTTCCAGAGGTTTTGCAACCCTTCCAACAGTTAGGTGAAGGTGAGGGTAGAGGAGCTTTAAATTTGGCAATGCGTGATGGTGTTAAATACCAGTTGAACATAATTTTTTTAGATTGCTCCAAATGGTTTATGCATCGTGTGTAGAACGCTGCATGGCCTGAAGCTGCTAGCCATTGTTCTTTGTTGGCCTCAAAATTCAATCTGGACTCCCATCTGATCATGTATGCTAATTTATGTTCGTTATTGATCTCTAATAAAGCCTTATAAATAATTGAGGTACCATTGCTTACTGGGCTCATGCATTTGAATAGGGTTTGTAGCTGTAGAGAAATTTCCTCTATGTCATACGTGGGGATGTCTATTGTGGAAAGAAAGTGTTTTAATCTCAGATAGGTGAAAATGGAGGAAGTTGGGAGGGAGAGTTTTGTAGCAAGCGAGTCATATGGTAGGAGACAATCCTGGTTTAGTAGAGAAGAGAGAGGAGTACTGTCTCCCTCTCCCCAGGAGGAAAAAGAGATGTCTCCCATTAGAAAGGATATCGCCCTCAACGTTACATAGCGGTATAAGAATTTTAAATGGGGTCTATTAAATTTTCGCCAAATTGTTAAAATACTCAAGATAGAGCGAAGAGGGATAGGTGGAGTATAACGTCTCAGGAGGTTAACCTGAAGAAGGAGGCGAAGGGATCCCGAAGGAGCAGAACAAGCCTCGATTTGCAGCCATCGTGAGACCGGGGAGTCTGTCCACCATATTTTGGCTACGTCTAGCACGAGTGCTGAATAATATTTTGCTACATCCGGGACCCCAAAGCCCCCTTATTATAAGGCAGAATGAGAGAGGAGTGTGCCACTCGGGGGATCTTATAATTCCATATGAATCGGTTAAGGGTAGACTGTATAAGAGAAAGGTAACGTTGTGAGATTGGTATAGGGATGCAGCGCATCACGTATAGGATCTTTGGAAGCAGCATCATTTTAACTGACTGGATGCGTGCTACCCACGAGAGTTGAAATGAGGCGTAGTCCGCACAGACAGTTCTCAGTGTGGAGATCAGGAGATCATAGTTGCTACTGATTATATCTTTTAGGGGGGTGATTTGAATTCCCAGGTAGCGAAAGCCCCGAGTAGACCATTGGAATGATAGTCGAGTTGAGAGGTCATTTTGTGTTTCATTTGAGAGGTTTATTGGAAAGAATGTAGACTTAGAAAGATTAAGCTTGTAGAAAGAGGCTCGGGAGAAGTCAGATAGGATAGAGAGAATCGTAGGTATGGAGCATGTAGGATTAGTGCAGGAGAGGAGGACATCATCGGCATAAAGACTGATTTTATGGTCTACGGGACCCACTTTGATGCCCGAGACATTAGGGTGAGCGCGTATAACTGCGGCTAGCGGCTCCATCGCAAGGGCGAAGATGAGAGGGGAGAGAGGGCAGCCTTGTCTAGTTCCGTTCGTGATACGGAAAACAGAAGACGAGAAACTTCCCGTCCGTACGAAGGCACAAGGTGCCGAATATAAGGCTAGTATGGCTGATTTTATATTGCCTACAAATTTGAATCTGTCCAGCACTGCTGCCAAATATCCCCAGTGAACTCGGTCAAATGCTTTTTCTGCATCTAATGAGACCAGTACACCCGGGATATCCCTCCTCTCTATAATCTCCAAGAGATTAATAACCCGCCTTGTGGCATCTCTCGCTTGACGACCAGGAATAAAACCAACCTGATCCAGAGCGATCAGGGACGGAAGAACGACCTTGAGACGGTCCGCCAGCAATTTGGAGTATAATTTCAGGTCACAGTTCAGCAACGCTATTGGTCTATAATTTCCTGGATCAGTGGGGGATTTCCCAGGTTTCAATAAGGTTGAGATAGATGCCTGTAGGCCTTCCGGCTTAATGGTCCCTCTCTCCTGCCAGTAGTGAAATAGGGAAAGAAGGTGAGGAGCTAAGATTTGAGCGAAGGTGGCATAGTAGCGATAAGAGAAGCCATCAGGGCCAGGGGCTGAAGATTTCTTTGTAGAGCGTATAGTTGATAAGATTTCTGATAGGGTAAATGGACTATTTAGGTAAGACAGTTGCTCAGGTGAGAGTGAGGGTAACTCCGCTTGGTCTAAGAAAGATGATATGTGTTCTGTAGTCGGTTGAGGGGTGGATTGGGATGAGGATAAATTATATAAGTTTTCATAGTATTCACGGAAGCGTTCGGCTATGAGGATGGGGTTTCGGATTGGTATACCCTGAGGAGAATCTATTTGTGTAATTCTAGACCGTGCTTCTATTTTCTTTATACGGCGTGCGAGGATTGCACCTGCCCTGTCTCCCATGCCATAAAATCGGGCTTTGACTTTTTTAAGGTGATATTCTACTTTTGTCAGCAAAAAACTGCGCAGTTGATTTCTGGCGGTCGCGAGATCTGAGAGGAGAGCAGTGGTAGGGGCTTCGGCACACTCACGCTCCAGTGATTTAAGTTTGGTCAAGTGGGTTTCTAGAGTTGCATTATATTTCTGTTTAGCTATTGATGCCAACTTGATCAGATGGCCCCGCATCACCGCCTTCTGAGCAAACCATAGTGTATCTGGCATAATATCATGTGTGTCATTTATTAAAAAAAATTCAGAGAGTTGAGCTTGTAAGGTCTCCACATTGGCTTCAGAAGCCAGTAAGTTCTCATTTAGTCTCCAGGGAGCTCTTGGCTCACAAGTAAAGGAGTCGGAGAAGGTCAAGTGGACGGGAGCGTGATCGGACCAAGTTGCGGTACCAATGCTAGCTTTGGTGCAGAGAGGGAGGAGGGAATCATTTACTAGAATATAATCAATACGACTGAACGACTTATGTCGGGGTGAGAAGAATGTATAGTCCCTCTCGGTGCTGTGCAGATATCGCCAAATATCATGTAAATGGAATGAGTGAACTAAGTCACCTAGATCTGTTCTAAAGGAGGAAGAGGAGGAACAATCTAATAATTTGGAGAGCGGAGCGTTTAGATCTCCTGCAATAATTTTGTGTCCACTCATCTCTGGAGTGAGACGTTCTAGCAGCGTTCTCAAATAGGAAGCTTGCCTCGAATTAGGGGCATACAGGACCAAGAGGGAGTGGACGGCGTCGTTCAGTCGGCATTTCAGGAGTAGGTAGCGCCCTTCAGGGTCTTTAAGTACTGAGATAAATTCGAAAGCAATAGAATTGCTGACGAGAATTGCCACACCCGCTTTCTTTGTTACGGCGTTGGAGAAGTAACGGTGGGGAAACTGTTTTAGAGAGATACGGACGTTGTCCCCCTCCAGCAGGTGCGTCTCCTGGAGAAACACAACACCCGGACGGGACTTTCTTAGTTGTGTATATAATAGTGAGCGCTTATGCGGCGAATTCAGGCCGTTTGTGTTTAAAGATATCACAGATATAGGCATGACAATACAACATTAGTTCTCATTATGAGGATACCATCAATCAACTTGATTTCCAAAGGCTTCTCAGCGCATAAGGGGGGGAAGGGGGAGGAGGAGATAAAACATGGTAACGTAAAATATAACAAATGTGTGAGATAAAGGCTACGGCTGGGGTATCATACTGATTAACCCAGTGCATGCCAAGGTGATTAACTTGGCTACTCAAAAGAAAAAGTAAAAAGAAAAAAACCTTAGCCAGTGTGTGGCTAAAGAAAAGAGTCATAGAACTGTAAACAAACATTATCAGTCTGAAACTGAGTTACCACTCAGTGAAATAGGAGCGAGGTAATAAATCTGTCCACTCGCTCAGCGGGGCTTCTCTCCCGAGGTCTAAGCGGATAGTATATTGGAATGAGCAAAGGAAAAGGGGGATGAGAAATGAGAGGGAAGAGAAGGATAGTGATCAGCTGTGTAGCTGGTCAGAAGAATAGACAGAGTAGGGAAGAGAAAGTGAAAAAGTAGAAAGATACGACCTGGGAGATGGATGTGAAGTCCAGGAAGGCAGTCCCGCGGGCTTCCTCTCTCCACTAAAGGGAGAGGAGATAAAGTTAATCCACATCCGACTGTTGCAGGATCAGGCAATCTTCCACTCTGGATCAATCCTGCGTCGCCGGGAAGATGACTTCTCTGGGCTGTGTAGGGATGCTTGTTCCGAAGGGCCTGGAGAAGAGGGGATCAGGTTCCAGGATTTCAGGAGCTGAGCGGCTCTGGTAGGAGAGAGGCATACATGGAGTTTTTCATTCTTTTGGATGAGGAGCCGGGTCGGGCGGCCCCATCTATAGGGTATGTTCTTTTCTCTCAGGAGTGATGTATATGGCCGGTATGCTCGGCGCAGCATTAAAGTTCCGGGAGATAGGTCAGGAAACACTTCCAAGTTTGCATATTGTGAAGAAAGCGATTTTGCAGAGCGCAGTCCTCTCAGGAAGTCTTCCTTTGCTTCATAGAAGTGTATGCGCCCGAGGACATCGCGGGGGAGGTCAGCTCTGATCCCCGGAGGTTTCGGCACCCTGTGTATGCGGTCTATTTTTAGGTCACGCGGTTGGAGGTCAGGGAGAACCTCCAACATAAAGTTTTGTAAGAATGTACGCAACTCCTCAGCGGGAACCGACTCTGGAACTCCCCGGAGTCGGACATTATTTTGCCGGCTCCTATCCTCCAGGTCATAGTTTTTTGCTTGGATCAAGTCTGCTGTGTGGCGGAGTTGATCGTGATCGTCCATTAGTTGATTGTGGGAGCGGATCAGCTCAGCCAGCTTGTTCTCCACATGATCCGTTCTCCCGCCAAGATCTGCCACCTCACCTCTCAAGTCAGTTAGTGCGGCTGTCATGTCCTCTTGTAAGGACGAACGGAGATCCCCCAGGAGCTCTTTCATCAGTGCCAGGGTGACCGGGGTCTCCGGAGGAAGTGAAGCTGCCGCCGAGCCCTGCAATTGTTGTTCTCGTCTGGAGGCTCGCTCCGCTCGGGGAGAGGCCGGCGCCATATTGTTTGCAGAGAGTGAGGAAAGACGGCCCGGGGGGAAGTAATCCGATACCCGGCTTGGGAACAACTCCTGGCGGTTTTTAGATTTCCCCATCAATGCAGGACCAGATCGGAGGAGGATACAGAGAGTTAAGGGTCAGTTCGGTCGGTGTGGTCGCTTAAATAGCCGCTTTAAAGCCCGCAGGGCCGGGAGCTCCTGAGTTAGGTGACCTCCAGCATGTGCAGCCAGGCCACGCCCCCGGTGGTGACCATATTGAACCCCCAGGTTGTTCACAAATTAATCCATAAAAATGAAAAAAAAAGCACACAGGTGCTCTCCAAATGCGACATGGTGTCCGCTAACAATTTAGGCTGATTTTCCATTCAAATTGTTAGCGGACACCATGTTGCGTTTGGTGAGGACCTGTGTGCCTAAACATTGGGGCTCCCCCACAAGTGACCCCATTTTGGAAACTAGACCCCCCAGGGAACTTATCTAGATGGGTGGTGAGCATTTTTAACCCCCACATGCTTTACAAATTGATCTGTGAATATGGAAAAAGTACTTTTTCTTCACAAAAATGTTCTTTTAGCCTCAATTCTTTCATTTTCGCATGGGTAACAGGATAAAATTCATCCTAAAATTTGTTGGGCAATTTCTCCTGAGTACACCGATGCCTCATATGTGGTCATAAACCACTGTTTTGACGCGCGGCAGGGCTTAGAAGTGAAGGAGTGCCATTTCACTTTTTGAATGGAAAATTAGCTCCAAAAGTCAAATTGCGCTCTTTCCCTTCAGAGCCCTGCCGTGCGCCCAAACCGTGGTTTATGATCACATATGAGGTATCGATATACTCAGGAGAAATTGCCCAACACATTTTAGGATCCATTTTATCTTGTTGCCTATGTGAAAATGAAAAAATTGAGGCCAAAAGAACATTTTTGTTAGAAAAATTAAAATATCAATTTTTTTGTTTCCAATTTGCTTAGTTCCTGTCAAGCACCTGAAGGGTTAATAATCTTCTTGAATATAGTTTTGAGTAGCTTGAGGGGTGCAGTTTTTGGAATGGTGTCACTTTTGGGTGTTTTCTGTCATGTACACCCCTCAAAAATACTTCAAATGTGATGTGGTCACTAAAAAAATGGTTTTGTAAATTTTGGTGGAAAAATGAAAAATTGCTCATGAACTTTGAACCCTTACAACTTCCTAACAAAATTTTTTTTTTTTCCAAAATTGTGCTGATGTAAAGTAGACATGTGGGAAATATTATTTCATAACTATTTTGTGTCACATAACTCTCTGGTTTACCAGAAGAAAAATTCTAAATTTGAAAATTGCTACATTTTCAAAATTTTTGCCATATTTTTGATTTTTTCACAAATAAACGCAAAAACTATCGACCTAAATTTAATACTAAGATGAAGCCCAATATGTCACGAAAAAACACTCTCAGAATCACTAGGATCCGTTGAAGCGTTCCCGAGTTATAACCTCATAAAGGGACACTGGTCAGAATTGCAAAAAATGGCAAGGTCTTTAGGGTCAAATTAGGCTGGGTCATGAAGGGGTTAAGCCAAAAAGAGAATCTTAAAAATATCTAATATAATAATTGCCTAAGCCAGCTTCCGTCCATTTCTGCTCGAAATCACGTCAGATCCGGACCGGACTGAAGCTGGCTTAGGCAAGTATGCACTGCGCAACCCCGGAAGCTCCGCCATATTAGCACACCCAACTGATAGGTATGCTAACATGGCGCAGGCTGCCTGCACATCCCTGCACCTCCCCTACAGCACCCCCACGCCCGCATACCCCCGCAGTACACCCTTGCACCCCCACCCTCCGGTGCCCGCATCTTCCCCCACAGTAGACCCCCGCACCCTCCTTCGCCGGCCGCAGACCCCCGACAACTTACCTCTTCAGATAGAACCTTTGCTGATGTCACAGTCATGTGATCATTCACATGACCGTGCATCAGCCTAGCTCCGCCTCCTCTACTCTACGCTGCTTCTCAGCTATGACATGGAGCTGTCACAGCTGGAAAGGAGAGAAGGGGAGGCAGAGAGGCAGAAGGGGAGCTCAAACATTAAAGAGGAAACAGACACACATAAGAGTTGACCTGAAAAACTGGAGACAGAGAAGAGGGGTGCAGAAACACTAAAGAGGGTGAGCTGAGAGGGAAGTGCAGCAGACAGACATAAAGGGGTCCAGAAACTCTGAAGTAGGGGGGCCACAGAGACAAGGGGTGGCCACAATGACTCAAGGTGGGCAGAGAGACATAAGAGGGGACCAGAAACACTCAAGGGGGGCAGAGAGATTAAGGGGGTAACATAGATACGAAAGGGGGGCCAGGGAGACATAAGGTGGGACCAGAACCACTCAAGGGGGGCAGAGAGATGGAAGGGGGGTGCAGAAAGATGAAAGAGAGGGAGCAGAGAGGGAAGTGGGGCAGAGAGACATAGAGGGGTCCAGAAAGACAGAAGGAGGGCCAGAGAGACATAGAGGGGTCCAGAAAGACAGAAGGAGGGCCAGAGAGACATAGAGGGGTCCAGAAAGACAGAAGGAGGGCCAGAGAGACAAGGGGTGACCAGAATGACTAAAGGGGGGCAGCGACTCTGAAAGGGGGCAGAGAGACATAAGGGGGGACCAGAAAGATTGAAGGGGGCAGAGAGATGAAGGGGGTAACATACATATGAAAGGAGTGGGCAGTCAGACATAAGGGGGGACCAGAAACAGTGAAGGGGAGCCAGAGAGATGAAGGGGGTAAGATAGACTCGAAAGTGGGGGCAGAAATACATAAGGGGGGACCAGAAATACTTAAGGGGTCCAGAAACATAAGAAGGGGGAACATAGAGATAAAAGGGGGGGGTAGAGAGGAAAGGGGGACAAAGAAATCAAGGGGGGGAACAGAAATACTCAAGAGCAGCAGAGATACATAAGGAGGACCAGAAACACTGAAGAGGGAGGCAAAGAAACAAGGGCGGCCAGAAACACTGAAGGGGGGGCAGAGAAACATAAGGGGTAACCAATAACACTGAAAGGGGGCAGGGACTCTGAAGTGGGGGCAAAGAAGCATAAGGGGGGACCACAAAGACTGAAGGGGGCAGAGAGACACGAAAGGGGGGCAGCAGAGAAGAAAGGGGAGTTCAGAGACATAGGGGAGACTAGAAACACTGAAGGGGGGCAGAGAGATGAAGGGAAGGGGGACACAGAGATGAAGGGGGGGATATTTGTGACGAAAGGGGGGAGGACCACAGACGCAAGTGGGGGATGAGACACATAGGAGGGACCAGAAACACTGAAGGAGTAGTAGAGACACTGAAGGGGGGGCAGAGACAAGGAAGGGGGAGCAGAGACACGAAAGGAGGCAGCAGACATACTGAAGGGGGGCAGAGAGACATAAGGGGGACCAGAAAGACTGAAGGGTTGCAGAGAGACGAAGGGGGGGGAAGGAGCAGAGATGAAAAGAGGCAGAGAGACATAAGGAGGGACTAAAAAGATTGAAGGGGGGCTGAGACACCTGGGGAGCTCAGAAAGACTGAAGGGGGGCAGAGACACAAGGGGTCACCAGAATGACTCAAGGGGAGCCGAAACATGGGGAAGGAGAGAGACGGAAGAGAGGGCAGAGACATGGGGCAGCAGAGAGAAAAAAAGGGGGGGGGCAGAGACACAGGGAAAAAGACAGAGAGAAGAGGGGGCGAAGACACAAGGCAGAGCAGAGAGGCAAAGAGAGCACAGGGTGGTCAAAGGGAGCGCAGGGGGGCCACAAAGAGCACAGCGTGGCAGTGATGCCCTCCCGATGTGATAGCATCGGGCCTATTTCTAGTACCTTTATAAAAGATAATTAAAAAAACTAGTGGTTAAAAATGGGTTGCACAGTGCAGGTTGACATAGCAGGAGAAGGTAGATGAATTATACTAAATACATTAAGGACATATTACACTAGGTACAATAGGTCATATGAAATTCACTATATACAAAAGGTAATATAAATTGCACTATGTACAATATGCAAATAAGGGGCATAAATCTTTTTTTTTTTTACCATCAATAATATTTATTGAGGTTATTAGGAAAATTACATAACACATTACATAAATACAATACATGAAACTACATAATAAGGGCAGAGAATCCCCCTAAAGAAGACGGGGGAAGTATATAATGTTATTCCCCTTAGATCAAGAAAGTGGAAGACACAGGTCCAAGATTGTAGTAAGGAACACTCGGTCAAATTGAGTTCTGAAAACTGACTTGTCGATGTGTTGTTTGAGGTAAGAAGTCAGGCGGGAAAACGTAGTAAGATGGTAGTCCAATTATGCTTCTTCAAGGATTATTGTTGATATTGTGAAGTCAGTGTTTTTTTAATCATGCTTAAACATGCTTAAACAGCTGTATCTTTGTTCGTATCCTCATTCAGCCTTTCCCCACGGCTTCAGGAAAATAGTTATGAAGTCATGGGTATTCTGCAAGGTTATGCCAGGGGAAAATACTCAATGGCCCCATGTATCTAAGCCAGCATAACACAGACCTGCGATCCAATAGCAATAAGACTCTTGGGGAGGACCTACGTAAGGGGTAATACTAAATATCAAAGAAAGGGAGAATTCAGGGGGGGTATAGGGAGGATTAGGGGGGATTAAACAGGGGGGAAGGGAGGGTATGGGAAGGGGAGAGGGAATGAAATTTAAGGCAAAGGAGAGGAGAATGGGAACAGGGGGCAGCTCCCCCAGACCTCAAAGTTGTACTAGAAAAGAAATCGGGGATAGCAGTGGGGGAGTAAGGTAAATAGTAAAGAAAGGTGAGAAAGGGGGGAGAAGGGGGGAGAGAAGAGCGAAAGAAGAAAAGGCAAAGGAGGGGAAAAGAGAAAGAGAAAAGTTCCCTTGAACATCGACCATGGGACTCAATGGGGAACCTGCATTGCGAGGGGGTGATTTGCTCATAGGGCCCACACCTCTGAAACATAGCGCCTGGAGCCCCAGTCCATAGCCAGGTAATATTCATGGCAAAATATGTTGTTAATTTGGTCAGAAAGGTCGCTCATAGTGGGGGGTGAGGAATGTTTCCACTTTGTCGCAATGCAGATTCTGGCTGCTGTCAGGACAAAGGTCATAAGGTGGCGAATTATTTGGGGAAGAGCATGACCCCCACATGTAAGACCGCTACTTGCGGAGTGAGGGGAATCGCTGAGCCCGTAATGGAATCAAGGAGGCCTGACACAAGTTGCCAAAATTGAGCAACTTTGGGGCATGTCCACCACATGTGGGCCAGATCTCCCTTTTGGCCACATTGTCTCCAGCAGAGGGGGGACGATCCCTTGTTGAATTTAGATAATTTCGTGGGGGAGGTGTACCATCTCAGGTGAATCTTTTTTAGGAGCTCCAGATGGTTGATGCACCTGGAGGCAGTTATCACACAATGTGTGGCATCTTCCCAATCCTCTGCTCCTGCTTGGAAGCTTAGCTCCTCTTCCCACCTCTGTGTGTATGGTAAGCTTGGGGATGAGTTTAGCTCCTGTAGATCAGAATATAGAAGGGAGAGGCATTTTTAGGGTCTTGAGACCGAGAGAATAGAGAGTCGGAGAGCTGAGGGGGCCCTCGGGGGACACAGATCATGTTGGAACGCAACCGAGCGGGCAAAATGTGAGATCTGGAGGAACAGTAGAAAGGAACCAGACAGGGAAGGGTATTTGGTCGTGAACTCCCCAGAGTCATCACACGGCGACCCAGGAGGATGTCACTCAGATTTTCGGGGCCTCCATCTCTCCAAGGCGAGAGATTCAGAGAAGGTATTAACCATCGCAAAGCCCCCAAAGATATTTCCTTGGGGGGAAGCTTGGCCCAGTTTTTCTTATAAAGGCCACAAACATCCAACAATTCCCTGACCGTGCCTAGCACACCCTTTCTTTTCACCTCTCCCACTGTTTCCGCCGCAAGGAGGGTTCAAAGTGAGCCCACTCGTAGCTCGGCCTCCTCGATCTGCCTCCACCCCAGTGCGCCCCCCCCTGCCACCAACACCCCGCTGACTCCAAAATGGTCGCTTTACGGTAGGTCTCAACGTCTGGACCCCCATACCTCCTCTAGTGAGGCGCCGGAAGAGAATAGTCTTTTTGACCCTCACTGGTTTGTTCGCCCAAACACATCTATTAATTAGGGCCTGCAAACGTGAGATCAGCCCGGACAAGAGATGTTCTCGTAGGTTGACAAACAAGTGATGTGCTTGGTGCCTGATATTGCTCAATAACAGCAGCCGAGTCCACTTATGTAACAGCTGAGGGTCTTTCAGTTGCCATGATTGTAGTGGGTAAACAAGTGGAGGTCCTGGGCTGGACACCTGTCAGACAACCCTTGACACACGGTAATGGAGGAGGAAAAAGCAGCAGATGCGGTTGATGCGGCGGACGGTGTTTGGTGAGGCCCACTAGGCATAATTTTACCGCAGTATTTTTCCAAGACTAATGCATGGTGCTGGGCCATGTAGATGTTCATGCATGTACAGTGGGTATGGAAAGTATTCAGAACCATTTAAATTTTTCACTCATTGCAGCCATTTGGTAAATTCAAAAAAGTTCTTTTTTTTTCTCATGAATGTACACTCTGCACCCCTTCTTGACTTAAAAAACACCTGAAATGTAGATATTTGTGCAAATTTATTAAAAAAGAAAAACTGAAATATCACATGGTCATAAACATTCACACCCTTTGCTCAGTATTGAGTAGAAGCACCCTTTTGAGCTAGTACAGCAATGAGTCTTCTTGGGAATTATGCAACAATCTTTCACACCTGTATTTGGGGATCTTCTGCCATTCATCCTTGCAGATCCTCTCCAGTTCCGTCAGGTTGGATTGTGAATGTTGGTGGAACCCATTTTCAGGTATCTCCAGAGATGTTCAATTGGGTTTAGGTCAGGGATTTGGCTGGGCCTGTCAAGAATGGTCACAGAGTTTTTCTGAAGCCACTTCTTTGTTATTTTAGCTGTCTGCTTAGGGTCATTGTCTTGTTGGAAGGTGACCCTTCTGCCAAGTCTGAGGTCTAGAGCATTTTTTAAGACATTTTTATCCAGGATATCTCTGTACTTGGCAGCATTCATGTTTCCTTCAATTGCAACTAATCGTCCTGTCTCTGCAGCTGAAAAACAGTCCCATAGCATGATGCAGCCACCACCATGCTGCACTGTTGGGATTGTATTGGGCAAGTGATGAACAGTGCTTGGTTTTCTTCACACATTCCACTTAGAATTATAACCAAAAAGTTCTATCTTCGTATCATCAGAAAAGAGAATCGTATATCTCATAGTCTGGGAGTCCTTCATGTGTTTTTTTGCAAACTCTATGCAGGCTTGTATATGTCATGCACTGAGGAGAGGCTTCCCGGGCCACTCTTCCATAAAGGCCTGACTGGTGGAGGGCTCCAGTGATAGTTGACTTATACTGATAGTGGAACTTCCTTCCATCTCCCTTCTGTATCTTTGCAGCTCAGCCACGGTATCTTGGGGTTCTTTTTCACCTATGTGAGGCACCGCCGGCATGGTCCCCATGGCCGGGGTGCATCACATGCAGGATCAGGGTATGATCCTGTGCACACTGGCCGGTTTGACTGTGATGATGCTGTATGAATCAACTTGAAACACAAGGTTTAATGTGACTAGTGAGTGGCTCATGAAATCGAGGAGGCCATGAGGAATGGGATGTAATGAGTGATTGCTGACAGCTCAGGTGGGTGTGTCAGGTGGGTGTGTCCGGAGGAATAGCAGCCCAGCTGGTTGAGTCAGAGTGGGAGTGGCAGGCACGATAAGAGATAAGAGGCGGCCAGCTGTGTGATTGAGAGATTCACTCAGAGACCAGAGATGATTACCAGCCAGAGAGCAGAGCAGAGCAGTCCAGTCCAGAGCTCTGTGTGCATGGAATAATGGGAGCATGCTAGCTCCATGTCGGTGCCTAGGTCCGGGGTCATGGCAGCACCTGGAAGGGGAAGCTATGGCTGAACCTGGTGGATACTGGTCCGGGCGTGGGGTGAAACACGCCCGGGAAAGGAGCCCGTGGGGATGCCTGGTGGAACCTGTGTCACAGGTAGCGAGACCCGGATTCGTGCCCGGTATGAAAGCAGTTCTCAAATACTTGTGTGAACTGTGCACCTGGTGTGTGAGATGTGCCAGGCGGGCATAGCCGCCCGAGGTCCGACTAGAAAGTCAGTGAGGGACCTGTGTTAACTATATGTATATGAGGGCCTAGGTAAATGCCCTGAATGAGAGACGATGGCCTATATGTAAGAGCCATGTATAATGATGTGGAGAGAGAGTGACCCAGCTAGTGTGGATGATATTGGAGGATTTCCGTCCCTGTGGGACAGAGGGAGGCTTGCCCTGCTGCTTGCAGTGGGTACCGTCCCTCAACCATGGCCTCTAATGGTGTGGGTGTGCCTGTGGTGCCAGACACAGGGGTAATAGGGCTCCTAGTAGGTAACGGATGAGTTTCCCGGGTACTAAGGTTTGCCAATCCCTGTAATGGACCATGGAGGAGCCACAGTCCATGGATGTATTATGATGGGCTGTGAGCGGATGTGTGGATGCATGTGATCCATGGATAGTGTATGATGGATCACATGTGGTATGTAAGGACCCGGTCAGGCAGGAATCCTGACTACGGGTTAATGGAGTCATCAGGCTGGGTGACTAAAGCCAGGCGGCAGGTACCGCCATTGGGACCCCCTGGTCCCTGTTAGGGTCATAGAGGAATCATTGTGGATTAATATACATATGGTGAACTGATAAATGTATGTGTAAAGTGTATATAGGCCGGAGGCCGTAGCTACCACGGGAGCAAGTGTTAGAGCTCCAATGGGGAAAGAGGTGGTTACCGGTCCCGGGTTATTATAATGGTATATGTGCAATGTGATATGTAATATTAATGTATTATGTGACGTGTATGTGTTAAATGTTAAATGTACTAACCCGGTTATTGATGCTGTTGAGAAATAAACGGGTAGTAACGTGAAAAATTTTACAAATGTGTTGGCGTCATTACGCAGCAAGCGAGTCCCCCGACTCGTTACCTCACATATGGTGGAGAATGCGAGCATGCCAGCCCACTGAGTGAGAGCAATGATAACTCGGAGGTGGTACAGTCGAGGGCTGTTGTATAGTAGCACCTGATATGGACATTCTTATATGGACGATTCTGATTGGTGCACTATAAATGGACTTGGTTGCTATGGGCGACCGCACGACGCACCCTAGCATCTGGCCAGTGACCCGGCGAGGTCACAAAGACGTCGCACTCAAAGTACCGGGAGGCCCTAGGGGTCCCGAAGTCAAAGTCGGCGTGATCAAGGTTCCGGGGTCCTGAGGGGTCACGAAGTTGCCAAGACAGCGCTACATCCGGATTCTCATAGGACTCTATGAACTGTGTTTGCCCCTGCTGGTTTAAGCAAGGAGGGGGGAGGTTGGACAGGAGTCACAGGTGTACAAACCGGGTGCGGTGCCACAAGGTGTTGTATGGTGGCCTGGCTCCTATGGCAGTGTGTTCATCCCCCACTGGTCTGAACAAGGAGGGGGGAGGTAGGACGGTTTACTGGTGTCCTAGGTGTACAAGCCGGCAGTGTGTTTAACCTTTATCCACAGGTGTGAGCAACGCTGTCACCCGACTTGTCAGGCAGTGTGTTTAACCCCTACCCACGGGTGTAAACAAGGAGGGGGGTATGTGAGGCACCGCCGGCATGGTCCCCATGGCCGGGGCGCATCACATGCAGGATAAGGGTATGATCCTGTGCACACTGGCCGGTTTGACTGTGATGATGCTGTATGAATCAACTTGGAACACAAGGTTTAATGTGACTAGAGAGTGGCTCATGAAATCGAGGAGGCCATGAGGAATGGGATGTAATGAGTGATTGCTGACAGCCCAGGTGGGTGTGTCAGGTGGGTGTGTCCGGAGAAATAGCAGCCCAGCTGGTTGAGTCAGAGTGGGAGTGGCAGGCACGATAAGAGCTGGCCAGCTGTGTGAATGAGAGATTCACTCAGAGACCAGAGATGATTACCAGCCAGAGAGCAGAGCAGAGCAGTCCAGTCCAGAGCTCTGTGTGCATGGAATAATGGGAGCATGCTAGCTCCATGCCGGTGCCTAGGTCCGGGGTCGTGGCAGCACCTGGAAGGGGAAGCTATGGCTGAACCTGGTGGATACTGGTTCCCCACGCCCGGGAAAGGAGCCCGGGTTATTATAATGGCATATGTGCAATGTGATATGTAATATTAATGTATTATGTGACGTGTATGTGTTAAATGTTAAATGTACTAACCCGGTTATTGATGCTGTTGAGAAATAAACAAGTAGTAACGTGAAAAATTGTACACGTGTTGGCGTCATTACGCAGCAAGCGAGTCCCCCGGCTCGCTACCTCACACCTAGGACGATGTGTCACTCGATCCGCGCTGCTGCCGAAAGGAACACCTGAAAACCGGAGTATCTGGAAAGATTGTAGCCTTTCCAAATGAAGTCCTCCAAGTTTATTTAAACACAGCAGGACTCCAATGGAGAAGTAGAACCATCTCAAGGAGGATCACAAAGAAATGGACAGCATGTGACTTAAATATGAGTGTCTGAGTATAGGGTCTGAATACTTATGATCATGTGATATTTCAGTTTTTCTTTTTTAATAAATTTGCACAAATATCTACATTTCTGTTTCTTTTCAGTCATAATGGGGTGCAGAGTGTATATTAATGAAAAAAAAAAGAACTTTTTTAAATTTACAAAATGGTTGCAATTAAACAAAGAGTGAAAAAATTAAATGGGTCTGAATACTTTCCATACCCGCTGTAGTAGTAAAGTTGTTTTTTTTGCCTCTACTAGAGATGAGCCACCACCCTAGTGCTCGAATTCGATTTGATTCATCGAATTGAGGGTGTGTTCATCGAATGTTCGTCGAATGTTCGTCAAACACCGTCGAAAACCATTGAAAACAATGGCAGGCAAACATAAACACATACAAACACCTTTGAAGGTGTCCAAAAGCTGACAAACTACTCAGAAGACACAACAAACACATGGAAAAGTGACAAGTACATATAGTCATGCGAAAAGAAAAGCGGTGGAGGAGTAAAAGGAGGAGGAGGCTCAGATATAGGCATGTCATGCCCTTCTAAAATCATGTAAAATACAGCAAGGGGACTCCAACAAGAGTATCCATTTTTTCCAAACATTTCGGCACAGACACCACTTAAGTGGCATCAATTGCCCCAGTGTTGCATGCTTAAAATGGTTGGTGAGGTAACTGGATTTTTGAATGTGCTGCATGAGTCTCCCCATGTTATCTGTAAGATTTGCCACCAAAATCTAAGTGGAGGCCAAAAAATCAATAGTTTGAGTACTTCATGCATGAACCGTCACATGGATATGAAGCATAAGTCGCAATGGGAAGCTCACTGTGCTACAATGCGGCCTAGCGGGCCGGGCCCACCATCGTCTGCCCCTTCAAGTGCATCCACGGCCTCTTCATCCTCTGTGACTGTGAGGACAGCAATCCCACATGCTTTTGGACGTAGCCCTTCCACCTCTTTACCCCCAACAGCCAATGTGATTGGCAGGTCATCAGTTCTTTTGGAAGTGGAAACACCTGCTCGTGTTGAGCACTCTCAGACATCGAGAGCACCACCTTTGGATGAAGGCAACATAATATCTCCACCTGCACCTTCCTCACAGACCAGCAATTTGCCGGGGACACCCTACTCAACCCCGTCTCAGCACAGCAGCCAGCCCTCGGTCCCTCAGATGTGGACAAGTAAAAGACCATTTTCTCCTTGCCATGACAAAGTTAAGATAAGAGGTTGAATTTCACCATCTGCAAGCTGTTGGCTACATGAATGCTGCCTTTCCGCCTGGTGGACACAGAGGATTTTCGAGACCTTATGTCAGTCGCAGTGCCCCAGTACTAGATGCCCAGTCGCCACTACTTCTCAAAGAAAGCTGTGCATGCGCTACACCAGCATGTCACACACAACATCACCGTGTCCTTGAGAAACTCTGTGTGTGACAGGGTGCATTTCACCACAGACACTTGGATGAGTAAGCATGGACAGGGGCGCTACATGTCGGCGACTGGGCACTGGGTAACTATGGTGACAGCAGGAGAATGGGCTGCTGTCCAAGTATTGCTGTCCCCACGAGTTGTTCGTCAATCCTTTGTATGTAGAAGTTCCTCCACTACTCCTGCCTCCTCAACCTCCTCTTGGTCCTCCACCTGCACCCAAAGTCTGTCTGGTAATGACACCCGTGTTCTAACTGCGCTGAAGGAATCCTGCACACCTCCTTACTATGGTGGCAGCAGGGCTCAACGGCATCAGGTGGTGTTTACGTTGAAATGTCTGGGAAATGTGAGTCACACAGCTGAGGAGTTGTGGTCAGCTCTGGAGACCAAGTTTCATCAATGGTTATCTCCACTGAACCTGCAGCAAGGGAAGGCCGTTGGCGACAGTGCTGCAAATCTGGGTGCAGCCCTTCGCCGGGCAATGTGACACACGTGCCTAGTATGGTTCACGTCTTGAACCTGGTTGTCCAGCTATTTGTAGCCCACTATCCTGGCCTAGATGGCCTACTGCAGAGGGCACGGTTGCTGTGTGCTCACTTCCGCTGTTCGCATCCCGCAGCTCAACTTCTTGCATCTCTACAGAAGTCGTTCGGCCTGCCAGTTCACCGGCTGAAATGCGATGTGCTGACATGATGGAATTCAACTCTGCACATGTTGCAGCAAATGTGGCAGCACCGACGAGCCCTGGTGCAATACGTTATGATGAATAGCCTGGGCCAACGAGATCCAGAGGTGGGGCAGATCACGCTGCTGGAGTGGTCTCAGATCAAGGACCTATGCACCCTTCTGCACAGTTTTGAAATGACGACGAAGATGTTTAGTGCTGACGATGCCATTATCAGCATGACTATTCTGGAACACACTTTAAACAGTATTCGGGGGCGTGGCTAAGCGCTTGATGTAGGCAGAAGCAAGGCAGAGAACCTCCACAGCCATAGCGCTCATTTATCCTGCTTAGAGCCCAGATCCGGTGACCAGACGGCTGTGAGTGGATGTCAGAAGGTCCCTGGAGCCGAGGGAGAGCATCGGGCAGTCTCCGGGAGGCGGAGATGGTCCGTAAATGGCAGAAAGATGAGTTGAGAAATACTGATGTAGACAGACTAACGTTCATCAAGATGAACCATTCATGGATCCGCAAGGATGTTTCTACCTCTGTGTCATCCTGAGTTGGGTCATCCTTTGCAATCTCAAAAAAGGCCCAGGCTAGGCAAGGTTTAGAGCCCATGTGACCTGAAGAAGAGCCACCATGACTTCTGCTCAGAAGCAGAGTTGTGGTTGAGGATGCAGTTGTTGACGTGCTTCCAGTTCTCCGTCTCTGTCCACGAAGGTGCAACCTAACCTCATCATCACTATCATCCTCCTCCACCTCCTCTGCTAACCTCATCGACTGGCTGACTGTGGGCTGACAGTAAGTGGGATCTCCAACCTCATCATCACCCGGTGTGCTCTCACACCCGTCGTCCTCAGCGCCAACCTCTTCCTGCCCTGACCGAAAAGTCAAGTTGCCATTCCAAACAGGTATCTCAGTCTCATCAGCATCTTATTCATTGTCTCCACCAACAGAAGTTACAGTTTGGAAATGAGGGTCTACATTATGCTCAGAACCTTATTCATCTGGGCCTGGATCTGACTCACAAAGTTTCTGGGCATCAGTGCAGATCATTTCCTTATCTGGACTCACAGAAGCTTTGGAGCAGACCTCTGATTCCCAGGCTATAGTATGAGTAAACAGCTCTGCAGACTCCACCATCTGTGTTACCCCATACTCAGACGGGCGGCTGGAGACTTGGGAGCTGTGAGGAACCAAGTGTAGTGATGGGCGAATCCTAAATTACTCGGAATCGCTTGACTCTACCGAGTCCGAGCACAGGACTCGCTACTCGTTGCGAGTCTAGCGAGTCCAATGTTAATGAATGGGGAAGCAAGTAATAGCGAGTAGTGTGAGATTTACAAATTGCAGATGTGTCTCGGAAGCTTCAGCCTGAAGCAATCCTAGTTTTGCCATTTATTTGCATTGGACTCGTTTACTTTGCAAGTAATCGCTGGGAAACTCGCATAGATAAGAGTCCTGTCTGCTCTGTGTGCTGGCTGCCGCAGCTCCAGGGTCCTAGAGCCCGCCTGCTGCCTGATGTAGCAGAGCTGAGATTGTTCTCAGTCTGCTCATTCCTGTGCATAGACATCTATATCTATGCACAGGGATGAGCAGAGAGGACATCGCGTTTTGGACTGCGTCGGACGGAAGAGGATTTTTTTAATTAAAGATGGAGTCCCTAATGGCTTTTTTTTTTATTTCTAATAAAAAATTTTCTCTGTGTTGTGTTTTTGCTTAGGGCCAGCTGATAATACAAAGCTGGCCCTAACCTCTTTATTACCCAGCGTGCCACCGCCACCAGGGCCGCTGGAAGAGCGGGGTTCAGCGCCAGAGGATGGCGCTTCAATGAACGCGCCATCTTCTGGGGCAGCTGCGGGCTACAATTTGCAGCGGGGGGTGCCCAGAGAGCTCGGGCATCCCTGCGCTGCGGATTCCAGCCCCCAGCTGCTTAGCTGTACCTGGCTAGACATAGAAATTGCGCGGAGCCCCACGCATTTTTTTTAAATTATTTTATGAAATTCTGAGATTCTGACTCTGAGACTCTGACTCTGACTCTGAGACTCTGACTCTGAGACTCTGAGACTCTGACTCTGAGACTCTGACTCTGAGACTCTGACTCTGACTCTGAGACTCTGACTCAGAATTTCATGAAATAATTAAAAAAAAAATGCGTGGGGCTCCGCGCAATTTCTATGTCTAGCCAGGTACAGCTAAGCAGCTGGGGGCTGGAATCCGCAGCGCAGGGATGCCCAAGCTTTCTGGGCACCCCCCGCTGCAAATTGCAGCCCGCAGCCGCCCCAGAAGATGGCGCGTTCATTAAAGCGCCATCCTCTGGCGCTGAACCCCGCTCTTCCAGCGGCCCTGGTGGCGGTGGCACGCTGGGTAATAAAGGGGTTAATACCAGCTTTGTTATACAAGCTGGTATTAAGCCCGAGATTCTTAATGTCAGGCCACGTTTGACCCAGCCACTAAGAATCTCCAATAGAGGGTTAAAAAAACACAACACAGAGAAAATTTTTTATTTGAAATAAAAAAAAAAGCCATTAGGGACTCCATCTTTAATTAAAAAAATCCTCTTCCGTCCGACGTAGTCCAAAACGCGATGTCCTCTCTGCTACATCCCCTGTGCATAGATATAGATGTCTATGCACAGGGAATGAGCAGACTGAGAACAATCTCAGCTCTGCTACATCATGTCTGTGAGCAGGCGGGCTCTAGGACCCTGGAGCTGCACAGAGAAGACAGCTGGACTCGGCTCGCAAAGAAACAGCAGTTAGTTTGCGAGTTTCCCTGCTATCACTGGCACAGTAGCCGAGTCTAATGCAAGACAAAGGCAATCCTAGTTTTGTCAGCGTTTGCCATTGATTTGCATTGGACTCGTGCGAGTAAACGCTGGGAAACTCGCAGAGTACCGAGTCCTGCGAGTCCCTTACTACTCGCCGAGTAACGAGTCCTAGCGAGTAGATTCGCCCATCCCTAACCAAGTGCGATTGGGGTGATACCTTTGAGGACTGGAGAATTTGTGATGTTGAAGTTGAGGTGCAGGAGAGGCAACTTGATGGAGCGCTTGATATCCATTCAAGCACCTGCTCTTTTTGTGCCTCATCAGCAATTGGTAGCGATGGTCATGTCCGTAAGAAAAGGATCATATCAGATTGTCCACGAAAAGAAGTAGACATCTTAGTTTGGCTGGAAGATGGTCTTTCTTCTGCAGATGTTACTGTTGCTTTACCACCTACCCCACGGACACAAACTTTTTTTTCCCTTTCCAACATGCCTATTCCCCTTACCACCAGCAGCAGGCCTTTTGCCACTCATTTTGGATTTTAACTAATTGGCATCTCTGTAGTTGTTGGCACAAAAAACTATGGATGGAAACCGAGCAGAGCTGAGTGGCCAAACTGTGGTAGTAGCCCAAAAGGATTGCCTGTGTTAGATACAGTAAATATTTGTTATTAGATACACAGGCGGTGTAGCTTGCTTGACAGCTGGGCGACTCGCTGACTACCAGACACTGCTACTAGCCCAAAAGGATTGCCTGGGTTAAATGCAGTAAATAATTGTTATTAGATCCGCAGGCGGTGTAGCTTGTTTCACAGCTGGGCGACTCGCTGATTACCAGACACTGCTACTATCCCAAAAGGATTGCGAGATGCAGTAAAAAATTGGCTACTAAAGACAGGTGGTGTAGCTTTCTTCACAGCAGTGCTACACTACTAGCCCAAAAGGATTGCCTGGGTTAGATGCAGTAAATAATTGTAATTAGGTCTACAGGCTGTGTAGCTTGCTTCACAGCTGGGCTACTCTACTAACTGCCAGACACTGCTACTAGCACAAAAGGATTGCCTGGGTTAGATGCAGTTAAAAATTGTAATTAGATCTACAGGCGGTGTAGCTTGCTTCACAGCTGGGCTACTCTATTGACTACCAGACACTGCTACTAATAACAATACAAAAGAACCATGGTTGCGTAGCAAATGGGATTCTGTTTATTTAAGACAATCCACATATTTTAGGAAAGTTAGGACATATCATATTTCAAGGTAAAAAGTTAAAGTGCACAGTGATGAGACAAACAGTAGTATGCACGGAGTTGCCTACTCAGCAATATGGAGATCCACTGACAGCTTTGTCCATGAGAGATTACAGTGACTGTAATGTAGTTTACAGGGGTTTTACTTTACAATAGTACACATAGTAACAGGCATGAGTAAACACAAAGTGCTTAGAACAGAGCATTTTAGATTAATGAATATGCATACAAAATCCCAGGGACTGGCTCAGTAATCCTGTATGGAGTATACCATTAGCAGCACAGCCTAAGAAGAGCACAATCATATATGCCACCGTTCCTATGTGCCCCAATAATTCTAGTTAGCATGTGACCCAATGTCCCCCACACTACACTCGTTTTAATCAGCAGTCACTGAACCTGCCTAAGGTCAGACGACCTTGTATTAACCTGCAGCATTACCAAGTGTTGCTGGAGGGTCCCTCCGTGCATGTGCCGGCCCTTGGGGTTAATACAAGGTCGTCTGACCTTAGGCAGGTTCAGTGACTGCTGATTAAAACGAGTGTAGTGTGGGGGACATTGGGTCACATGCTAACTAGAATTATTGGGGCACATAGGAACGGTGGCATATATGATTGTGCTCTTCTTAGGCTGTGCTGCTAATGGTATACTCCATACAGGATTACTGAGCCAGTCCCTGGGATTTTGTATGCATATTCATTAATCTAAAATGCTCTGTTCTAAGCACTTTGTGTTTACTCATGCCTGTTACTATGTGTACTATTGTAAAGTAAAACCCCTGTAAACTACATTACAGTCACTGTAATCTCTCATGGACAAAGCTGTCAGTGGATCTCCATATTGCTGAGTAGGCAACTCCGTGCATACTACTGTTTGTCTCATCACTGTGCACTTTAACTTTTTACCTTGAAATATGATATGTCCTAACTTTCCTAAAATATGTGGATTGTCTTAAATAAACAGAATCCCATTTGCTACGCAACCATGGTTCTTTTGTATTGTTATTAGTAGCGGTTGTAGCAACTGATCAACTCCAGACGTAGTACTGGTCCTTTAGATAATCAGACACTGCTACTAGCCCAAAAGGATTGCCTGGG
This sequence comes from Allobates femoralis, assembly GCA_033576535.1. NCBI lineage: Eukaryota > Metazoa > Chordata > Amphibia > Anura > Aromobatidae > Allobates > Allobates femoralis. The sequence continues at coordinate 211,527,240 of JARQOC010000006.1, forward strand.
TTAGATGCAGTAAATAATTGTTATTAGATACACAGGCGGTGTAGCTTGCTTTACAGCTGGGCTACTCCACTGACTACCAGACACTGCTACTAGCCCGAAACGATTGCCTGGTAGTGATGAGCGAGTACTAAAATGCTCGGGTGCTCGGAGCTCGGGCCGAGCATCCCGAGATACTCGTGTACTCGGCCCGAGTACCGATCCCAATGTTATCCTATGGGAGACACGAGTATTTTTATGAAATGACTGCCGGCAGCATGGAAAAACCCTAAAAATGTCACAAAAGTCTCAGAAGAGTGCTCAAATGACATGGCAACACCATGGGGAAGACCCCTGGAAGCATTTCTCACTCAAAAGTCAAAGCTGTGAACAATGTTGTCCGAGTTTCACGCCAGTCTCCAGAAAACCTTCCAAAATGACACCAAAATGAATATTTAGGGTGGAAATGTTAAGGGCACGTACCCAATAGTGAGATACAGCTGGTGTATGTTACTTTTTGTGATTACATGAAACATTTTACGTGAAAACATTGTGTGGCACTCCGATGACCCTGAGAAGAGACGAACATGAAGCCCTGTCTTGAAATAATGTGCCCATTTTGAGAAACTGGGTCTATTGTAGTATCTTCCTTTGCCAGGGCAGTCCAAAATTGGGAGGTTCACCAATGCCCCTGGATACAGACATGCAGGAGGGCCTGTAAACAAGAACTGGGTGTATTGTAGTATAGCCCTTTGGCCATGGCAGCCAAAAATTGGGAGGTTCAACAATGACCCATGCATACAGACATGTAGTAGGGCCTGTAACCCTCAAGTGGGTGTATTGTAGTATAGCCCTTTGGTCAGGGCAGCCAAAAATTGGGAGGTTCAACAATGACCCATGCATACAGACATGTAGTAGGGCCTGTAACCCTCAAGTGGGTGTATTGTAGTATAGTCCTTTGGTCAGGGCAGCCAAAAATTGGGAGGTTCAACAATGACCCATGCATTCAGACATGTAGTAGGGCCTGTAACCCTCAAGTGAGTGTATTGTAGTATAGCCCTTTGGTCAGGGCAGCCAAAAATTGGGAGGTTCAACAATGACCCATGCATACAGACATGTTGTAGGTTATATATACATATTCCATATGGTTAGATTCATACAGCTCTCAGGAAAATGCCTGATCAGCTGAGCTACTCAACACTTACAATATCATTAATCAATAGGAGAACAAATAGTGGAGCTATAGATGCTTAGGATGTATAGTAAAAAGTTATATCTTTATTCAGAGACAGGTTTACAAACACATATAGTGTAAAAATTCTGGTACAATTCATTACAGATGCATAGCACAAAGATCCATATACATAAATGGATGCACAATTGATTTTAGTAGCACAAATGCAGAATGATTAACAAAAAATCACTATCTGACATGATTAGTCAGAGGAGGTATATAGCATATTGAGACAACCACAGTAATCCAGGTCTAGATTGGCAGCTCAAAGATCAAGTATTGCAACATCCCAGATAAAGTGCTAGAGTAAACACATTAGCAGTGCAATCACATACAATGAATAAGGTGCTAGTGCAGGATAGGGAGAATCAATCCCTGCATATCAGACAACTTACGTACGTTTCGCTTGCTTAAATAGGCATATGCTTCATCATTGTATGTGATTGCACTGCTAAGCATCTATAGCTCCACTATTTGTTCTCCTATTGATTAAAGACATGTAGTAGGGCCTGTAACCCTCAAGTGAGTGTATTGTAGTATAGCCCTTTGGTCAGGGCAGCCAAAAATTGGAAGGTTCAACAATGACCCATGCATACAGACATGTAGTAGGGCCTGTAACCCTCAAGTGGGTGTATTGTAGTATAGGCCTTTGGCCAGTGCAGCCAAAATTTGGGAGGCTCCTCATTGTCCCTGGATAGAGACGTGCAGAAGGGCCTGTAAACAAGAACTGGGTGTATTGTAGTATAGCCCTTTGGCCAGGGCAGCCAAAAATTGGGTGGTTCAACAATGACCCATGCATACAGACATGTAGTAGGGCCTGTAACCCTCAAGTGGGTGTATTGTAGTATAGGCCTTTGGCCAGGGCAGCCAAAAATTGGGAGGCTCCTCATTGTTCCTGGATAGAGACGTGCAGCAGGGCCTGTAAACAAGAACTGGGTGTATTGTAGTATAGTCCTTTGGCCAGGGCAGCCAAAAATTGGGAGGTTCAACAATGACCCATGCATTCAGACATGTACTAGGGCCTGTAACCCTCAAGTGGGTGTATTGTAGTATAGCCCTATGGTCAGGGCAGCCAAAAATTGGGAGGTTCAACAATGACTCATGCATACAGACATGTAGTAGGGCCTGTAAACAAAAACTGGGTGTATTGTAGTATAGGCCTTTGGCAGGGCAGCCAAAAATTGGGAGGTTCAACAATGACCCATGCATTCAGACATGTAGTAGGGCCTGTAACCCTCAAGTGGGTGTATTGTAGTATAGCCCTTTGGTCAGGGCAGCCAAAAATTGGAGGTTCAACAATGACCCATGCATTCAGACATGTAGTAGGGCCAGTAACCCTCAAGTGGGTGTATTGTAGTATAGCCCTTTGGTCAGGGCAGCCAAAAATTGGGAGGTTCAACAATGACCCATGCATACAGACATGTAGTAGGGCCTGTAACCCTCAAGTTGGTGTATTGTAGTATAGCCCTTTGGTCAGGGCAGCCAAAAATTGGGAGGTTCAACAATGACCCATGCATACAGACATGTAGTAGGGCCTGTAACCTCAAGTGGGTGTATGGTAGTATAGGTCTTTGGCCAGGGCAGCCAAAAATTGGGAGGCTCCTCATTGTCCCTGGATAGAGACATGCAGGAGGGCCTGTAAACAAGAACTGGGTGTATTGTAGTATAGCCCTTTGGCCAGGGCAGCCAAAAATTGGGAGGTTCAACAATGACCCATGCATACAGACATGTAGTAGGGCCTGTAACCCTCAACTGGGTGTATTGTAGTATAGGCCTTTGGCCAGGGCAGCCAAAAATTGGGAGGCTCCTCATTGTCCCTGGATAGAGACGTGCAGGAGGGCCTGTAAACAAGAACTGGGTGTATTGTAGTATAGCCCTTTGGCCAGGGCAGCCAAAAATTGGAGGCTCCTCATTGTCCCTGGATAGAGACGTGCAGGAGGGCCTGTAAACAAGAACTGGGTGTATTGTAGTATAGTCCTTTGGCCAGGGCAGCCAAAAATTGGGAGGTTCAACAATGACCATGGATACAGACATGTAGTAGGGCCTGTAACCTCAAGTGGGTGTATTGTAGTATAGCCCTTTGGTCAGGGCAGCCAAAAATTGGGAGGTTCAACAATGACTCATGCATACAGACATGTAGTAGGGCCTGTAAACAAAAACTGGGTGTATTGTAGTATAGCCCTTTGGCCAGGGTAGCCAAAAATTGGGAGGTTCAACAATGACCCATGCATACAGACATGTAGTAGAGCCTGTAACCCTCAAGTGGGTGTATTGTAGTATAGCCCTTTGGTCAGGGCAGCCAAAAATTGTGAGGTTCAACAATGACCCATGCATTCAGACATGTAGTAGGGCCAGTAACCCTCAAGTGGGTGTATTGTAGTATAGCCCTTTGGTCAGGGCAGCCAAAAATTGGAGGTTCAACAATGACCCATGCATACAGACATGTAGTAGAGCCTGTAACCCTCAAGTGGGTGTATTGTAGTATAGCCCTTTGGTCAGGGCAGCCAAAAATTGTGAGGTTCAACAATGACCCATGCATTCAGACATGTAGTAGGGCCAGTAACCCTCAAGTGGGTGTATTGTAGTATAGCCCTTTCGTCAGGGCAGCCAAAAATTGGGAGGTTCAACAATGACCCATGCATACAGACATGTAGTAGGGCCTGTAACCCTCAAGTGGTGTATTGTAGTATAGCCCTTTGGTCAGGGCAGCCAAAAATTGGGAGGTTCAACAATGACCCATGCATACAGACATGTAGTAGGGCCTGTAACCTCAAGTGGGTGTATGGTAGTATAGGTCTTTGGCCAGGGCAGCCAAAAATTGGGAGGCTCCTCATTGTCCCTGGATAGAGACATGCAGGAGGGCCTGTAAACAAGAACTGGGTGTATTGTAGTATAGCCCTTTGGCCAGGGCAGCCAAAAATTGGGAGGTTCAACAATGACCCATGCATACAGACATGTAGTAGAGCCTGTAACCCTCAAGTGGGTGTATTGTAGTATAGGCCTTTGGCAGGGCAGCCAAAAATTGGGAGGTTCAACAATGACCCATGCATTCAGACATGTAGTAGGGCCTGTAACCCTCAAGTGGGTGTATTGTAGTATAGCCCTTTGGTCAGGGCAGCCAAAAATTGTGAGGTTCAACAATGACCCATGCATTCAGACATGTAGTAGGGCCAGTAACCCTCAAGTGGGTGTATTGTAGTATAGCCCTTTGGTCAGGGCAGCCAAAAATTGGGAGGTTCAACAATGACCCATGCATACAGACATGTAGTAGGGCCTGTAACCCTCAAGTGGGTGTATGGTAGTATAGGTCTTTGGCCAGGGCAGCCAAAAATTGGGAGGCTCCTCATTGTCCCTGGATAGAGACATGCAGGAGGGCCTGTAAACAAGAACTGGGTGTATTGTAGTATAGCCTTTGGCCAGGGCAGCCAAAAATTGGGAGGTTCAACAATGACCCATGCATACAGACATGTAGTAGGGCCTGTAACCCTCAACTGGGTGTATTGTAGTATAGGCCTTTGGCCAGGGCAGCCAAAAATTGGGAGGCTCCTCATTGTCCCTGGATAGAGACGTGCAGGAGGGCCTGTAAACAAGAACTGGGTGTATTGTAGTATAGCCCTTTGGCCAGGGCAGCCAAAAATTGGGAGGCTCTCATTGTCCCTGGATAGAGACGTGCAGGAGGGCCTGTAAACAAGAACTGGGTGTATTGTAGTATAGTCCTTTGGCCAGGGCAGCCAAAAATTGGGAGGTTCAACAATGACCCATGGATACAGACATGTAGTAGGGCCTGTAACCCTCAAGTGGGTGTATTGTAGTATAGCCCTTTGGTCAGGGCAGCCAAAAATTGGGAGGTTCAACAATGACCCATGCATACAGACATGTAGTAGGGCCTGTAACCCTCAAGTGGGTGTATTGTAGTATAGGCCTTTGGCCAGGGCAGCCAAAAATTGGAAGGTTCAACAATGACCCATGCATACAGACATGTAGTAGGGCCTGTAACCCTCAAGCGGGTGTATTGTAGTATAGCCCTTTGGTCAGGGCAGCCAAAAATTGGAAGGTTCAACAATGACCCATGCATACAGACATGTAGTAGGGCCTGTAACCCTCAAGTGGGTGTATTGTAGTATAGGCCTTTGGCCAGGGCAGCCAAAAATTGGGAGGTTCAACAATGACCCATGCATACAGACATGCAGTAGGGCCTGTAAACCTCAAGTGGGTGTATTGTAGTATAGCCCTTTGGCAGGGCAGCCAAAAATTGGGAGGCTCCACATTGTCCCTGGATAGAGACGTACAGGAGGGCCTCAAAACATTTTTCCCATTGAAAAGGAGTGGGTATCCTGTCGTTGTAATGCCCATTCAAAAAGAATGGGTGTAAAAATTTACCACTGGGGGTATACCTGAAACAACAGCCTAAGTATTGTAATCATGGTGGCACATGAGGAGAAGGAGGAGCAGTCCAGCGATTAGCCAAGGAAGAGGAAGACGACGTGGTGGATGATCCAGTAGCTGACCCAACCTGGCAGGAGGATATGCAGAGCGAGGACAGCAGTGCACAGGGGGAGGGAGGCGTGGCATCCCAACAGGCAGTACGAAGCAGGGTCGGGTCCGCAGGCAGAAGGCAGGGAACCGTTCCCCGGAACAACAACACGACACAAGGTGCCTGTGCAAATGTTAGGTCTTCCTGAGTCTGGCAGTATTTTAAGTTGGCTCCAGATGACTCTAAAAAGGCCATTTGCAACACCTGCCATGCCAGCATCAACAGGGGCACGAAAACTAGCAGCCTGACCACCACCAGCATGATCAGGCACATGTCAGCCAAGCACCCGACTGTCATATATGATACAGTCTATATAGAGTCTAATGCATGGGTATAATGAGACACATGAGACATACGCTTCTTAAGCAGCTCTTGTATTGCTTCATACAAGTTAGTGCATCAACAAGATAACGTAAATGTAAGTTGCAGAATGCAAGGCAAACAACCAAGGACATCAGAGCATTAAAGCATAGTACAAGTCTCAAGGAAAGCATTCAGAGTCTATTACTTCCCTGTCAGATGTTGCTGGCAAACAGGAGGATTCTGTGTCCATAAATGATTCCAGGCAGAGTAAATCCAGGCTTCAGAGAGCAAGTCACAGACAGATTGCTGACCTGATTCAGGAGCACAGGTAAATCATCTGAAACTGATTAAAAGGGCAATTGGCAAGAAACAGGGCAGGGACATCAAAGCTGAGGACTCCATATTGTTTGAGGGCAAAAGTCAATGCACAGGACAGGAAACAAGATGGCCGACAAAATACACTAAATGCAAACATAACAACAGATATAGCAAAAAAGACTGAAAACCTTACACCGACTTTGTGGGAAGTACAACAGAGTCGAGGAGCGGTGCTTGCTGATGTCACTGCTACGTCTTCGCGTGTTGTGCGTGCGAGCCAATCCCATGTACATGCTGGCCGCGAATAAGCCTCCGGCCCTGCACCTGAAGTTGCCCACGCACAAATAACACCACTATCAAGCACGTCCTTGTCCCAGCGCAGCGTTCAATTTTCCATTCAGAAAACCTTTGAACGCAGGCGCAAATACGCTGCCAACGCCCCACATGCCACAGTCCTGAATTCTCACATTTCGCGACTCTTAGGGCTAGAAATGTTGCCTTTACGGCTAGTGGAGACGGAAGCATTCCGCGACCTGATGGCGGCTGCTGTCCCACGTTACTCGGTCCCCAGCCGCCACTATTTCTCCAGATGTGCCGTCCCCGCATTGCATAACCACGTGTCCAACAGCATCACACGTGCCCTGAACAACGCTGTTTCAGCCAAAGTCCACCTAACCACAGACACGTGGACAAGTGCTTGTGGGCAAGGCCGCTACATCTTGACAAAACACTGGGTTAATATTGTGGAGACTGGGACCCAGTCTGAGCGAGGGACGGAACACAGTCCTTCCCACACCAAGGATAGCAGGCCCTACCTCTGTCAGGGTTTCACCGACACTCTACAGCTCCGGAATGTCATGCTCTTCAGCCTCCTCCTCCTCCTCCTGCGCATCCTCATCCACTGTACCCTCCACACCAGTCCCAAGCTGGAAGCACTGCAGCACTGCCTCTGCAAAGCGGCAACAGGCTGTGCTGAAGCTAGTCTGCATAGGTGACAAACCCCACAATGCAGAAGAGGTGTGGACAGCTCTGAAACAGCAGGCAGATCACTGGCTCACACCTCTGAACCTAAAGCCAGGAAAGGTCGTGTGTGACAATGGCCGGAACCTGGTGGCAGCTTTGAGGCGAGGCCAGCTGACGCATGTTCCATGCGTGGGCCATGTGCTCAACCCGGTGGTTCAGAGGTTTCTAAAGTCATACCCAGAGCTGTCTGAATTGCTGGTAAAAGTTCGCCGTCTGTCTGCACATTTTCGCAAGTCACCTGCTGCTTCAGCCGGCCCTGCCGGCTTTCAGCACCGTTTGCGTCTTCCGGCCCACAGACTGGTGTGTGATGTCCCCACGCGTTGGAATTCAACTCTGCACATGTTGGTCAGGATATGTGAGCAGAAGAGAGCAGTTGTTGACTACCTGCATCACCTAAGCCGTCGGGAAATGGGTCAAACTCCAGACATAACACCTGAGGAGTGGAGATGGATGTCCGACCTATGTACCGTCCTCCAAAACTTTGAGGACTCCACCAAGATGGTGAGCGGCGATGACGCCATTATTAGCGTCACCATACCACTACTCTGCCTTCTAAAACGGTCTCTGCTGAAAAACAAAGAGGATGAATTGCAGGCCGAGCGCGATGACTTGGAGCAAGAAACAGTAGTGGGTGTGGGTGAAAACACACAGCCCAGCCTCATCTCATCACAATGTGCAGTGGAGGACTATGACGAGGAGGAGGAGGATGAAGACATGGAGCAACTCTCTGGCCAAATTGAGGATATGACATGCACACCAGTCATACCCTCGATTCAGTGGCTGGCCAGAGGACAGGGGAGATGAGGAGGAGGAGGAGGAGGACAGCATGTTCAGTCATCGTGTTGCTCTGGATACTGAAGTGATGGCTGTTAAGGGTCTGGCGCACATGGCTGACTTTATGGTAAGCTGCCTGGCTCGTGACCCTCGCGTTCAGAACATCTTGGCCGACAATCAGTACTGCTTGGCAACACTCTTAGACCCACGCTACAAGGAGAACTTTATGTCTCTCATTCCTGAGTAGGAGATGTCAGCCAAAATGCAGCAGTTCCAGAAGGCCATAGTCACGGAAGTAGGCAAATCATTCCCCTCACAAAACGCTAGCGGCATAGGTCAGGAATCAGTGGAGAACCAAGGCGTACGGCCGAGAGGGGCACAAGTCCAATCCGCCAGAGGTAGTGGAACAGTCTTTACGATGTGGGACAGTTTTCTCAGCCCCTCACGTACCACAGCCCTGAGGTGCGGGGTAGTGCCACAAGAAATGCTAAGTTTGGCCAGGTGCTGAAGGAGTACCTTGCAGATCGAACAACTGTACTGCGAGATTCCTCTGTGCCTTACAATTATTGGGTCTCCAAGCTGGACACGTGGCATGAATTGGCTCTCTACGCCTTGGAAGTCCTGGCCTGCCCTGCCGCTAGCGTTTTGTCCGAGCGTGTTTTCAGTGCCGCAGGTGGAATCATTACTGAAAACGCACCCGCCTGTCAACTGAAAATGCTGACAGGCTGACTCTGATCAAGATGAACAAGGGTTGGATTGGGCCAGACTTCACCACACCACCAACAAATGACAAATGAATTTAAATTTTGTTATGGGAATTTGCCATGTACCTCCACTCACCCATGGGTACACACTTCTGGACTTCCGAGTGTCCAAGTGTGGGATCAGTAATGTCCGTGGACGTGTACTCGGCCTGGTGGTAGGAAGGGGGATCAGGTTGGGAAATGTGCGGTGCAGTATCATGGCTACTGACGCTTGACCGTGTTTAAGACAGGGTGTTGGTGGAGGTGCCAATCTGACTTGAAGCATTATCCGCAATCCAAGTACCGTATATACTCGTGTATAAGCCGACCCGTGTATAAGCCGACCCCCTACTTTTGCCCCCAAAACCTGGGAAAATCTATTGACTCGTGTATAAGCCGAGGGTGGACCCTAGCACAAGTATACAGCCCCCAGCAGTGTGGTATACACCAGTCCCAGAGGTAGATACAGCAGCCCCAGTGGTAGTATACACGCAGCCCCAGTAGTATATACAGCCCCAGTGGTATATACAGCTCCAGTGGTAGTATAGACGCAGCCCTAGTAGTATATACAGCCCCAGTGGTAGTATATACAGCCCCAGGGGTAGTATATACAGCCCCAGTGGTAGTATACAGGGCCCCAGCAGTATATACAGCCCCAGTGGTTTATACAGCCCCAGTGGTAGTATACAGGGCCCCAGAGGTATATACAGCCCCAGTGGTAGTATATACAGGGTCCCAGCAGTATATACAGCCCCAGTGGTTTATACAGCCCCAGTGGTAGTATAGACGCAGCCCTAGTAGTATATACAGCCCCAGTGGTAGTATATACAGCCCCAGTGGTAGTATACAGGGCCCCAGCAGTATATACAGCCCCGTGGTTTATACAGCCCCAGTGGTAGTATACAGGGCCCCAGAGGTATATACAGGGCCCCAGAGGTAGTATATACAGCCCCAGTGGTAGTATATACAGCCCCAGTGGTAGTATACAAGGCCCCAGCAGTATATACAGCCCCAGTGGTTTATACAGCCCCAGTGGTAGTATATACAGCCCCAGTGGTAGTATATACAGCCCCAGTGGTAGTATATACAGCCCCAGTGGTAGTATACAGGGCCCCAGAGGTATATAGCAGCCCCAGTGGTAGTATACAGGGCCCCAGAGGTATATAGCAGCCCCAGTGGTAGTATACAGGGCCCCAGAGGTATATAGCAGCCCCAGTGGTAGTATACAGGGCCCCAGAGGTATATAGCAGCCCCAGTGGTAGTATACAGGGCCCCAGAGGTATATAGCAGCCCCAGCGGTAGTATACAGGCATCCCCAGTAATGCAGGGCCCCCCCAGCGTCTCTCCGGTCACCTGTAAAGGAAGCTATACTTATCACAGTGCTCTGTCCGCGCCCGCTCGCACCCGCTGTCAGCAGCCGACCGGATCCTCCATCTTGCGTCTTCTTTCTTCCTGTTTCCTGTGCTCGTCGCAGGGAATGACGTCATTTCCCGCGACGAGCACAGAAACAGGAAGAAAGAAGACGCAAGATGGAGGATCCGGTCGGCTGCTGACAGCGGGTGCGAGCGGGCGCGGACAGAGCACTGTGATAAGTATAGCTTCCTTTACAGGTGACCGGAGAGACGCTGGGGGGGCCCTGCATTACCGGGGATGCGGGGGCTGCTGTATACCGATGTATACATCGGTATGTACCGATGTATACATCGGTATACAGCACTGACTCGCGTATAAGCCGAGGGGGGTACTTTTCAGCCCAATTTTTGGGCTGAAAAACTCGGCTTATACGCGAGTATATACGGTAACAACCTGTTGACACAGGTGTTGGTTCAAGAGCGGTGTACTGGAGCGGGCCCCAAGAATTTGGGACAGGACGTGTGGGCGAGTAGATGTGCCCCTTTGTTGTTGCAAAATTAGTGCTTGCACACGACCTCGGCCTCTGCCTGCACCACCATCACGTTCACTTCATTGTTCCTTGCCAACGCCCTTGCGCATTTTGCTTGTATACAGCGACAACAGTCTGGTGACTGTAATGGTGACAGGAGATTAGGATTTTAGGCCCTAACCTGTATCAAGGTAGTAAGTACAACATTCTGGTGACTGTAATGGTTTCAGGAGAGGATTTTAGTCCCTAACCTGTATCAAGGTAGTAATTACACCAGTCTGGTGACTGTAATGGTGACAGGAGATTAGGATTTTAGGCCCTAACCTGTATCAAGGTAGTACGTACACCAGTCTGGTGACTGTTCAGATCACAAGAGATTAGGATTTTAGTCCCTAACCTGTATCAAGGTAGTAATTACACCAGTCTGGTGACTGTAATGGTGACAGGAGATTAGGATTTTAGGCCCTAACCTGTATCAAGGTATGACGTACACCAGTCTGGTGACTGGTCAGATCACAGGAGATTAGGATTTTAGTCCCTAACCTGTATCAAGGTAGTACGTACACCAGTCTGGTGACTGTTCAGATCACAAGAGATTAGGATTTTAGTCCCTAACCTGTATCAAGGTAGTAATTACACCAGTCTGGTGACTGTAATGGTGACAGGAGATTAGGATTTTAGGCCCTAACCTGTATCAAGGTATGACGTACACCAGTCTGGTGACTGTTCAGATCACAAGAGATTAGAATTTTAGTCCCTAACCTGTATGAAGGCAGTAATTACAACAGTCTGGTGACTGTAATGGTGATGGGAGATTAGGATTTTCGTCCCTAACCTGTATCAAGGTAGTACGTACATCAGTCTGGTGACTGTTCAGATCACAAGAGATTAGGATTTTAGTCCCTAACCTGTATCAAGGTAGTAATTACAAGAGTCTGGTGACTGTAATGGTCACAGGAGATTAGGATTTTAGTCCCTAACCTGTATCAAGGTAGTAATTACACCAGTCTGGTGACTGTAATGGTGACAGGAGATTAGGATTTTAGGCCCTAACCTGTAACAAAGTATGACGTACACCAGTCTGGTGACTGGTCAGATCACAGGAGATTAGGATTTTCGTCCCTAACCTGTATCAAGGTAGTACGTACACCAGTCTGGTGACTGTTCAGATCACAAGAGATTAGGATTTTAGTCCCTAACCCTTATGAAGGCAGTAATTACACCAGTCTGGTGACTGTAATGGTGACAGGAGATTAGGATTTTAGGCCCTAACCTGTATCAAGGTATGGCGTACACCAGTCTGGTGACTGGCCAGATCACAGGAGATTAGGATTTTTGTCCCTAACCTGTATCAAGGTAGTACGTACACCAGTCTGGTGACTGTTCAGATCACAAGAGATTAGGATTTTAGTCCCTAACCTGTATGAAGGTAGTAATTACAACAGTCTGGTGACTGTAATGGTTTCAGGAGAGGATTTTAGTCCCTAACCTGTATCAAGGTAGTAAGTACAACAGTCTGGTGACTGTAATGGTGTCAGGAGAGGATTTTAGTCCCTAACCTGTATCAAGGTAGGAAGTACAACATTCTGGTGACTGTAATGGTGTCAGGAGAGGATTTTAGTCCCTAACCTGTATTAAGGTAGTAAGTACAACAGTCTGGTGACTCTAATGGTCACAGAAAAGCTTGGATTCCGATCTGTATCACCCTGCCTATATCCTCCTAGATTAGTCCTGAGAAGGACTGTTCTGGTCACTGGAAAGCTTGGACTCCGATCTGGATCACCCTGCCTATATCCTCCTAGATTAGTCCTGAGAAGGACTGTTATGGTCAGCAGCAGTTTGCAGACCTGCTCCGGATCTACCTATAAGGGCCGCAAATCTGTCCCTAAGCAGCAGCAGACACTCTCCCTACACTGACTGTCTGGATGGCTGTGTGCCGAGCACAGCGCGCTGGGAGTTATAAAGGCTCGGTCACGCTGTGCAGGGCGGCCAATCACTGCTATGCCACAACTAACAGGGCTGTGGCATTGCAGTGGTCTGCCAGCCAATCCCTGCACGTGGGCTGTCTCTCAAAAGAGCGCCAACATGCAGAGATGACGACCACGAGCACAGCACAAGTATCGCGAGATTACTGCGGTGCTTCCCTGAGGAAGGAGCTCGGTTTGTGGCTCCATAACACGTAGCATAATAAAAGCATAAGTTGATCCAGACATCCCCGTATCTTGGTTGCAGATCTCCATTTTTTTTCTTTGCTGCTCTTACATCTGCTGAACAAATACCGTCTTCAAGCCAAACTAAAATGTCTACTTCTTTTCGTGGACGATCTGATATTATCCCTTTCTTACACAGCAGAGCATCGCTAAAACTTGTAGATGAGACCCAAAAAGAGCAGGTGCTTGAATGGATATCAAGCGCTCCACCTCAAGTTCAACATCACAAACACTCCAGTCCTCAAAGATATCACCCCAATCGCACTTGCTTCCTCACAACTCACAAGTCTCCAGCCGCCCTACTGACTATGGGTTAACAAATGTCAGTGAGTCTGCAGAGATGCTCACTCATACTATAGCCCGGGAATAAGCTTCATTGAGTCAAGACGAGGAAATTATCTGCACCGATGCCCAAAATCTTTGTGAGTTGGATCCAGGCCCAGACGAAGAAGGGTCTGAGCATAATGTAGACCCTCATTCTAAACTGTAACCCTTGTTGGTGGAGGCAATGAGGCAGGTGATTATGAGACTCAGATATCTGATTGGACTGACAACTTGACTTTGCGCTCAGGGCAGGAAGAGGTTGGCTCTGAGGATGATGAGTGTGAGAACACAGAGGGTGATGATGAGGTTGGAGATTCCACTGTCACAGGTGTGTGAGGAGGCACGGATGAGACTGTAGAGGCCACTCGCAGAAAGTCCCAGCGTTTGGCCAAACAGTCAAAATCCTAAGACAATGTCTCTGTCACTTTAAGAGGCATTCCCTTTTAGTTAAAGCTGGAGGTCACTAGGACCCAGCTGACTCCTTACCTTGAGCTTCCCATATATTTCCCTTGACTCCCAGGACGCACTGCTGGTGATAGCTGTTCAGGTGTTCCTGATTGCATCTTAGCTCAAAGTAGTGTTTCCTGGAGTCTGCTGGTTTGCTGCTTGGATCTGCTCAAGCTAAGTGTATCTCTTCCCTCTTTGTTTGTTTCCCTTGTGTGTTTCTCCAGTTGCTAGCCGGGCTGACTAGTGATCACCCGCTCTGATCCCTGTGTAGTGGTAGTGCAGGGACAGTCAGGAAATAGGTATTTTGGCGGAGACAGTTGCGGAAACTGTATAGGGAGGTTAGGGGAGCCAGTTGTCAGCGCTAGTTGTTCTAGGGGTCACCATCCCCCTTTTTTGCCCTTAGCATCAGGGACTTCTTTCCCCCCCTATTGTCGTCCTATCGTCGTCGACACCCACTTACTGTCAACCTACAGGCAGCCAGTTGATGAGCTCATCAGAAGAGGTGGAGGAGGATGCTAGTGATGAGGTTAGGTTGCAGCTTCCTGGACAGAGACGGAGTCCTGGAAGCATGTCAACAGCTTCGTCCTCCACCACAACTCTGTCTCTGTGCAGAAGTCGTGGTGGCTCTGTAGGTCGCAAGGGCGCTAAGCCTTGCCTAGCCTGGGCCTTTTTTCAGATCTCACAGGATGACCCAACTCATGTTATCTGCAAAATTTGTAAACAAAAATTGAGTAGAGGTAAAAAAAATCAATAGTTTGAGTACTTCATGCATGAACCGTCACATGGACATGAAGCATAAGTCACGGTGGAAAGCTCACTGTGCTACAATAAAGCTTAGCAGGCCTGGCCAACCACCGTCAAGTGCATCTGTGGATTCTTCATCCTCTGTGACTGTGGAGACAGCTGTCAGACAGGCTTTCGGCCGCAGAACTTCCACCTCTTTAACCGCCACAGCCATTGTGATTGACAGGTCGTCAGCTGTTTTGGAAGTGGAAACACCTGGTCATGTTGAGCGCTGTCAGACATCGAGAGCACCACCTTTTTATGAATGCAACATAATAAGCCTGCCTGCACCTCCCTCACAGACCAGCAGTTTGTCTGGGACACCCTACTCAACCCTGTCTCAGCACAACAGCCAGCCCTCAGTCCCTCAGATGTGGACAAGTAAAAGACCATTTCGTCCTACCCATGCCAAAGCTAAGAGGTTGAATTTCACCATCTGCAAGCTGTTGGCAATGGAAATGCTGCCATTCGAGCTGGTGGATACAGAGGATTTTCAAGACCTTATGGTCATCCAAGTGCCCCAATACCAAATGCCCAGTCGCCACTGCTTCTTGAAGAAAGCTGTGCCTGCGCTACACCAGCATGTGTGACATGGTGCATTTCACCACAGACACTTGGACGAATAAGCATCGACAGGGGCATTACATGTCGCTGACTGGGCACTGTGTGACTATGATAACGGTAGGAGAAGATGCTGCTGTACAAGTCTTGCCATACCCACGGGTTGTGCATCAAACCTCTGTATTTAGAAATTCCTTCACAGTTTCTGCTCCCTCCACGTCTGCTAGGTCTTCCACTAGCGCCAAAAGCCTGTCTGGTAATGTGACCCACGTTGAAACTGCGCAGAAGTAATCCAGCACACCTCCTTACTACCGTATGTTGGCAGCAGAGCTCAAGGCCATCAGGCGGTTGTTTACATTAAAATGTCTGGGAAATGTGAGTCACACAGCTGAGGAGTTGTGTTCAGCTCTGGAGACAGAGTTTAATCAATGGTTGTCTCCAATGAACCTGCAGCCAGGGAAGGCCGTGTGCTACAATGCTGCAAACCTGGGTGCGGCCCTTCGCCAGGGCAAGGTGACACACGTGCCTTGTATGGCTCACGTCTTGAACCTGGTCGTCTAGCAATTTAGATGCGCTTCTGCAAAGGGCACGGTCGCTGTGTGCTCACTTCCGCCGTTCACATCCCGCAGCTCAATGACTTGCATCGCTACAGAAGTCGTTTGGCCTGCCGGTTCACTGACTGAAATGCGATGTGCCGACATGATGGAATTCCACTCTGCACATGTTGCAGCGACTGTGGCAGCAGCAATGAGACCTGGTGCATTATGTTTGATGTATAGCCTGAGCCAACATGATCCAGAGGTGGAGCAAATCACGCTGCTGGAGTGGTCTCAGATCAAGGACCTCTGCACCCTTCTGCAGAGTTTTGAAATGGCTACTAAGATGTTTAGCGCTGACAATGCCATAATCAGCATGACAATTCCAGTCATCTACATGCTGGAGCACACTATAACCGGTATTCGGAGTCAGGTGGTGGGCCAAGAGGAAGGACAGGAAGTACAGGAGGAGGCATATGCAGAAGGGATAACAAGATCTCAAAGGTCCAGACGGTCGGCAGCACCAAGGCGGCTGGCATGGGAGGGTGGGGGAGAGGTATTAACGAGGGCGCATGGTAGCAGCCAAACTTTGATGAAGGTGCAGGAGCCGAGGAAGAAATGGAGGATGATGAGGTGATGGGCATGGAAGACTCAACAGATAAGGGAGATCTGGATTACATTTCTGTTGTGCGAGGTTGGGGGGAGAGAGCAGAGGAAGGAAGCATGAATGTTACCTCGCCGCCACCAACACAACAAGGACTTCGTCCTCCTGGATCCGCAAGACACATGAGCGCCTTTTGCTGCACTACCTGCAACATGGTCCTCGGATTGTTAGAATTCGAAGTAATGCCGACAACTGGGTTGCCACACTGTTAGATCCCTGGTACAAGAGTAAATGTGGCCAAATGATTCCTGCCCTGGAAAGGGACGCATGAACTGCTTTTCCCCAAAACACCAGTGGAGCACATGGTGAATATCGCAGTTCTAACTTTCCAACCCTGGGAACGTCGAGTCCTCATCACTCAAATGTTAACAGTAACAGTCTATCTGGTAACAGCAATTGTTTGGAATCGTTTCAACAATTTTTTAGACCATCCTTTGCAACGCCAGAAGAGAGAACACAAGTCTAACACATAGTGAATGCCTAGAGAGGATGGTACAGGAGTATTTACAGCTGAATATTGATTCCATGACTGGGCAACTGGACCCTTGTTCATTTTGGGCTTCAAAACTGGAAAAATGGCCTGAGATTGTGGGCACCCTGCGGTACAGGTAGTTACAGGAACACCTAGTGCATGGGGGGATTTCCACATCAGGTGCTCTTACACACACAACACCTTCCACCCCAGGCCTGTAGGGGGAGCCTCACTTGCTGCCTTAGGCAAGATCCCCTCTAAATACAGGTGTTGGGGGCGGAGTTAGTCAGTCCATGCAGTACGGAGCAGTACTGTGAAGACAACCTGGTAGCGGAGCCGTGCTAGGCCCATACCAGAGGAGAGCATAGCCAGAGTAAGGAAGCTGAGAGTCAGGGTCGGAGGTAAGGCAAGGGACAGATTGGGGGTAGAGGAACCATACCAGTTCACCCCAGGAAGCAACCCGGACACCAGAGCCCAAGTCTGCTAAGGAGCACTTAGCTCAGCAGAAAACACCGGTTCACCGAGGAGATTCCAGTCTCCTGGACACCTGTATCAGCAACCAACACAAGAGCCAGGAACCGCAGGAGAGAGATAGCGGCATCCAAGAGAAGGTTCTTACTACCTACCATATGGGTGAGAGACACAAAGGAGGCCAGGTTTCACACAAGTCGAGACTTCAACACAAGTAAGACTGGGACAAGGAGGCCTTACAAATCACTCATTGTGGAAATCCTGAAGTGCTTCTCGACCACCTGGAGTGTACCCTGGATAGTATTACTCCACAAAATGTATAGTTGCTGAGCTATGTTTAACCTTGAAATGCTAGACCAGGTCTTGTTCCAGACCCTGTGCCATGCATGCAGGCTGGGCCATTCAGCAATTTTTGGTCTGGCACAATTGATGCCATTTTGCTGTGGTCTGACCCTTTGGGAAGAGGGAGGACTCTTGTTGGAGTCCCCTTGCTGTGTTTTACATGATTTGAGAAGGGTGTGACATGCCCATACTTGTGTCTCATCCTCATTTTACTCCTCCACCACTTTTTACTTTAGTAGAGAACTAATGACACTTTTCCCCTGACTATTTGTACTATGGTAAAATTGTTATCACTTTTCCTGGTGTTCGTTGTCTATTCTGAGTAGTTTGGCAGCTTTTTGACACCTTTAAAGGTGTTTTCTATTTGTTTGCTGTAGCCTGCCATTGATTTCAAAGGGGTTTGTGGTGTTAAATGAACAATTGACGAACAAATCACCAATTCGACGAATCGAATTCGAACATTGAGATGGTAGCTCATCACTAGTTATGATTAAAAAGGCTCCCATTCGAAACGCGTAAAATCCCAGGATGCACATTTTATCATGTTGATTTTAAAGAAGTTATAAATAAAGATGGAATTTTAATCTTCATTGAAATCTAATTTGGTAGTCTCTGCTGCCGAATCTTCACTTAATTTGATTAACACAGCCTCCTTGTCTAAACGCCGTCCTGGAGCCCACACCCAGAGCCAGATAATGTGGCACCCTGGTACCTGTTGGGCACCACAGAACTCCTTGGCACATGAATGGAGCAGTAACAGCAAAGCAACACTCACAAACAAACTACAACACCTTAGTACACCTTTAACACTTGTTTCACCCCAAGCCTGTAGGGCTAGCTCCACTGGTCACTTTGAGCCAGTTCCCCCTATAAATAGGGTCTTGGAGGGAGAAACATCAGAGTGTGCAGACACTAGAAGAGCTGCAGGTTGTGTGTAATCTCTAGCTTATGAGACACACACTAGGCCCAATCAGCCTACCTAGCCAGTGAGGAAACCCTTGCAATTGGGGTCAGAGGAAAGGAGGAAGCACCTCTCAGGGACACCAGAGTGATTCTAACTCTCTCCCTCATCATCCGGTTACTGGAACCAAGCTGTGAGAGCTACCCAGCCACCACAGAGAACCAGCACTTCCAACAGGGAGTTTATCCCCCTGTTCACCTGCCGTACCTACCGATGAGAGCCCAGGGAAGAAGATAGAATTATCATCACCCTTTAACAGTGCCCTCAGTGCAGCTACGCAGGTGAAATACGTTCTATTGAACATACTACCCGGTCCGGCTGGATTCCACATCCACCCGACCACCACTAGAAAAGATAGAGAAAGGAAGCCTATACCACTGCTTGCTGTGACCTCCAGGAGTGTTGACCTCACCCTCAACCGGTCCGAGTGTACCTGCTTTCCACCAGTAAAGGTACCTAAAAGACTTTGGTGTGTCTGCGTTTAATTCCTGGATCTAATAGCAGCTTGACTAAGCTGCCTCACAACATCTTGTGCAGCTCCTGGCTCCGGGGACTCCCGCTCATCCTGTGCGGGGCGTCCCATCTTGCTGCATTCCATCCCCCGGAGGCCCAAGCAGCGCCGGTGGACATCACCAGAACACTCACAGGTGGCGTCACGAAGACAATTAACCCCTACTGTTCAGCCATCCCCCTATTGATCCGGACCACCAGGCCCACAGCCGCAGGCGCGGTTCCGTGACAAGGAGAAGACAGAAGCCTGCGACGTGCAGAACCCGGCTACGGTGAGTCAATAACAGCTCTTGTCGGGGAGCTAAAATATTACATTTTTCTTTATTGACCTAGAATACAAAGCCTAGTCCTCTTTCTAACAACTTAACACATTTTTTCCTCTTCCCCTTTCCATCATCTTGACCTCGGCATTTTCCACTTATGTTTTATGCACACAGATTTGGAAAGTACTTGCTTGAGGCCTAACACAGCTTTTTTAGGGGAAACAAAGATTTTGCAATAATTGGTTTCAGGCCTAACACTACCTTTTTAGAGGAAACAAAGATTTTGTAATAACTAGTTTTAGGCCTAATACTGTCATCACAGCTTCCAACCATCCCGGATACAGTAGGACAATCCCAATTTTGAGACTCTAGCCTGCTTTCCCGGCCAGGAGTTCACTTTTACCACACTGCAGTGAGAAGCAGCCGCCACACACCCTCTTTTGGCTTACATGTCCTCGCACAGTGGTGGCTACGCTCCCTCTTGATGCTGGCAACACATACTCTGGAAGCTTCTATTGCATCTTTTGTTGTAGGCCACACACCCCTGTGTGCCAGCCATGCCCCTCTGCCTGCCCCTGCTACCCAGGAAGGATATTCACATGTGACCAGCTCTGTTGTGAATTCTGCTTGTGGGCTACCTCCTGTGGTTGTGGCTGGTAATGCAGTTGATCCTGTTTTGCACTCTTGGTCAGGTGAATTGGATAATTGCAATTCTGACTGGGGTATTTAGGTTTGCAGAATTTCTTCAGTCATTGCCAGTTATCAATTTTCCTGGAGGTGTTTCACCTCTGCCTGGTCTCTTCCTGCCCTGCTGCAAAACTTCCAAGCTAAGTGAAAAGTTTTGTTTTCTTGTGGCACACATGCTGTGTGCTTGTTTTGAAATTGTCTATTTTTGCTCAGAATGCATGTCTGTCTTAACCTGCTCTCTGTTAGGAAGTTTTCTTATTAGGATTTATATGCTATTCATTTGTTATTGGCTTGTTCAGCTTTTGATTGTGTCAGCATATATTTAGCATAGTTGGATTCACAGGAGTTCGACAGATTTAGAGGGCGCCGAGTCTTGAGTAGACTCGGGTATTTTTGTATTATCTGCTGTGGATATTTTTGAAAGGATTTTTATACTGACTGCAATTGTATTATGTCCTGTCTGTATCTATCTAGCTAGAAGTGGCCTCATTTGCTAGATTCTGTTTTCTGCCTAAGTGTGTCTTTTCCTCTCTTACTCACAGTCAATATTTGTAGGGGGCTTTCTATCCTTTTGGGGTTCTGCTCTGAGGCAAGATAGAATTCCTGTTTCCATCTTTAGGGGTAGCTAGTTCTCCGGTCGTGTTGAGGTGTCTAGGGTATGGTTAGTCACATTCCGCGGCTACTTCTAGTTTCGGGGTTAGATCAGGAACTGCGGTCCATATAGGTACCACTTACTCTTGTGAAAAATATTCATGCGGCTCCAAGGTCACCGGATCATAACACAGCTCATCTAAACAGCACGCCACAGCAAAAATGCTGTTCTTCTGCAACTGAGGTAATAATTTGACCCAGCAGCAGCCTGGTTCCCTTCTGCCTGCAGGAGAGGGGAGACAAGGAGATTGATTCCAGCATTTGTGTCTTCTCCTCAGGTCCCCTTTTGCCTGCAGGCAGGGTAGCATTAGGGCCCGGTGAGAAGAAGCAAGGATATCTCCCTCTTTTGCCTCTGCTACCTGTGCCCCAGGGGCAAGATTTGTCAGCAAAAATGCATTGTTTCCTGTCAGCCCTGGAATAGTTAACAACTGTCAGCTAATCAGAGACTGGCAGCTGATGTCAGTGCATGGGTGTTAAAGAAGTTATCATATACACTTTATACATTCAGCCATCTTGTCTCTAGAAGCCATTCCTGTGTTATCATGTTCTATTCTCATATGTGCTCTGACCAGTGTTCTATTTGGCAGAAACAGAGGGTCCGGATGGGAACCAAGGATAAGCTAGATTCTCAGAGAAATACATGAAATAAACATTTCCTGCTTATCCTTTATTCCATATCCAGAATTATGATGTCAAGGCCAAACTGGCCAAAAGAACGTCCAAGTTAGCCAAACCTTTACAATCTCTTTTTATCAAACCTCAGAAATTACTGTAAGCTGTCTACAATGGATATATGTTCAAAAAGCCCCACCATTGTGTAATGTATCAATCTATTATTAGAAACTACAGAAATCTATATAAGCACTTGTAACAAATAAATGGTGTGACTCTCTCTTGTAAAGACCTGGACTCTGTGTCTTTTTATTGAGCGTCTTGAGAATACAGTATACCAGTGCTAATCCATTTTACCAATTCAGGCCTATCTGAGTGACCTTTTTTTCCTGTCTTCAACATGGGTCACCGGCGTATATCGTCAGTCATGTGCCACTGTCTCCCACACCGCCTACGAAGACTGCCCGCATACTTGACAAGAGTTTGCAGCTGAGAAATATATGCAGTTAACATTCTCCTGTCTGCGGAAAGCGAGCAGCCATGTCAGGTGATGGGATGCAAGTCACACACAAATGTGACTATAGCCGAAGGAAGAGTACGACGCTGGACCGTGGCAAGGTGAGGAGGAACTATTTTTGTACTACAGGTTGCAATATGGGGACAGACAAATGGAAGCAGGATGAAAATACATGAGGGAAAAGATGACACATTTGAGCAGCAGGAAACTATATGAGGGAAGAAGGAAACACATGGAAAAAGGATCAGACGGGCCATCCAGGACAGCAGGTAATCTCCAGTGGGCCCCAGGTCCTCATGGGCTCCCAAGCGGGACATAGAGAGGACCCACCAGTAACCTTGGGCCTACTCTATATCTGACCACAAGCCTATCAGAAATCTTTACTGCGCATCGCATACTAGGGTATTAAGATGGCTGCCGGCATTTGGGCCATCATATGTCACTGCTGTGCACCGTGCTGACATCAGCTACCAGTGTATAATGTTGACATTTATTGACCCCCGACCTATTAAAGGCTGCGCACATCAGCTAGCAGCTTGTGATAGATCGGCAGCCATTGAATGTCACTGCTATGCGCATGGAGCTGATGTCAGCACGGTGCATAGCAGTGATGTGTGATGGCCCTAACACTGGCAGGAAGATAAAGGAGAGCAGCTGA
The DNA here is from genome assembly GCA_033576535.1 of Allobates femoralis. Classification (NCBI taxonomy): domain Eukaryota; kingdom Metazoa; phylum Chordata; class Amphibia; order Anura; family Aromobatidae; genus Allobates; species Allobates femoralis. Next base: position 211,549,696 of record JARQOC010000006.1, read on the forward strand.
TCAACTAAGATGGGTGACAGAATCAGGAGGTTCCTCACTGTTGCATGTCCCTAATGCCCTCTTATTGCAGCACAGCTCACCCAGGGAGAAGACAGCAAAAGCAAGGGGGACAACGCACAGGAGGGGTACATAGGACAGGGGGACACAGTGCACACGATAAGAAAACAGCATGGGGATGGGGGACAGCGTACAGGAGGAAATGATATTGCAAGGAGGGGGACAGTGCACAGGAGGAGAAGACAGCGCAAGGAGGAAACAGTGTACAGGAGGAGAACACAGCACAGGGAGGAGGACAGTGCACAGGAGGAGAAGACAGTGCAGGGATGGGGGCAAGAGACACAGCACATGAAGGGGAGACAGCACACAGGGATAGAGGACAACACACAGGAGAAGAGAGCACACAGGGATAGATGACAGCACACAGGAAGACAGCGCAAAGGTGGCGACAGCACACAGGAGGAGAAGATGACGCACAGGAGGAGAAGACAGCATAGGGAAGGAGGACAGTGCACAGGAGAAGAATATGGTGTATAGGAGAAGAAAATGGTGCACTGAGAGGGGATGGCGTGCAGGAGAAGAATACAGTGCAGGGAAGGGTGACAGTGCACAGGAAGAGAAGATGGTGCACATGAAGAGAAGACAGTGTAGAGGTGGGGGTGGGGAGGGGTACAGCGCACAAGAGGAGAAGACAGCACACAGGAGAAGAAGACAGTACAGGGAGGGGGTACAGCGCACAGGAAGAGAAGATGGTGCACACGAGAGAAGACAGTGCAGGGGTGGGGGCAAGAGACAGAGCACGTGACAGGGAGACAGCACACGAGGATAGAGGACAAAGCACAGGAGAAGACAGTGGTAACGTGAGTACAGCACACAGGAGGAAAAGACAGTGCAGGGAGGGGTACAGCACACAGGAGGAGAAGACAGTGAAGGGAGGGGGGAAGCACGCAGGAAGAGAAAATGGTGCACAGGAGGAGAAGACAGTGAAGGGGTTAGCGCACAGGACGAGAAGATGGTGAATTGGAGGAGAAGACAGTGCAGGGAGTGGGGACAGCGCACAGGCGGAGAATATGGCGCAAAGGAGGATAAGAGCGCAGGGAGGGGGGACAGAGCATAGGAGGTGAAGACAGCAAAGGGTGGAGAATACAGGAGAATAAGACAGCTCATGGAGGGGGGAGAATGCAGGCATGCAGAACAGTAAGTCAACAATTCTTTAATTCCTCGCATTAACCAAAAGCAAAATATTGTTAAAGATACTTTATCTAATAGAGTGGATCTGTTATGTAATGTTTAATCATACGGAAAAGTGGGAGGTTTCAGGTCCTTTTTAAATTATATATATCCAGTCACTTGTGTCAGTTTTCATCATAAATTTATTTAGAAAATGTTCATACATATAAATAAATCATTTCATGACAAAGTGTTTTACATAGAATATACATAGATTTCATAGATTTTTATTTCATAGAGGATCAAAGTATTAAGGTGACATTGTGACATTTAAAATTTCCATGTGGTAGGTTTTATCCCTCTTTTACATGGACCAGGGAACATGAGCAGAGTTTGTGGGCATTGGATCTATTTTACTCTGCATATGCAGTGCCTATCAGGTTTACCCCTCTAATAGGGGATAGAGGCTGACTATATAGAAAATTGCAACCCCCATTTTTGGAAAAACTTGCAGAGTGATATTCGTTATTCCCATGTAGGGCTCCTGCAGTTTTATCCATCCCTGGGGGAGCATTTACTGTTGTCAGCCCTATATGGATATCAACCAGACCTATGCATATCAAAAGTATCAGGGGTAGTCTCACCCTCCCACAGCTCCACACTTACCCATGTCCTGTAATGGGGTAGAGTACCGGGTGCTCTGGTTGATATCCATATAGGGCTGACAACAGTAAATGCTCCCCCAGGGATGGATAAAACTGCAGGAGCCCTACATGGGAATAACGAATATCACTCTGCAAGTTTTTCCAAAAATGGGGGTTGCAATTTTCTATATAGTCAGCCTCTATCCCCTATTAGAGGGGTAAACCTGATAGGCACTGCATATGCAGAGTAAAATAGATCCAATGCCCACAAACTCTGCTCATGTTCCCTGGTCCATGTAAAAGAGGGATAAAACCTACCACATGGAAATTTTAAATGTCACAATGTCACCTTAATACTTTGATCCTCTATGAAATAAACAATCTATGAAATCTATGTATATTCTATGTAAAACACTTTGTCATGAAATGATTTATTTATATGTATGAACATTTTCTAAATAAATTTATGATGAAAACTGACACAAGTGACTGGATATATATAATTTAAAAAGGACCTGAAACCTCCCACTTTTCCGTATGATTAAATGTATATTTATAGGAGGGGTCCATTCTGGCCAATGGCCAAACTTTTGACGCACATTGTAAGGACAACATTTTTGGTATTACTGTTATGTAATGTGCAGCTTTTACATTCTAATTTAAAAGAAATATTATCAAGTTTGCATTAATAATTTAATTCATTACATGTAAATAAATTTATTTTTTCTGTTTATAATTATTGTTTATGAAACAGTGTGATCAGCAGTGCTGAATCAGTGTGGTTAGGGCATGAATATGTGTGTGACTAGTGAAATGGGTGTTGTCAAGGATGTGGCATTGTCCCTCTTTCCCTTCTTCAAAAGTTGGCAGGTATGCTATCTTTTTAGGGGAAAGTGAAAGATGTTGCAATAACTGGTTTCAGGCCTAACACTGCCTTTTTATGGGAAACAAAGATTTTACAATAACTGGTTTCAGGCCTAACACTGCCTTTTTAGGGGAAACAAAGATTTTACAATAACTGGTTTCAGGAATAACACTGCCTTTTTAGGGGAAACAAAGATTTTGCAAGAACTGGTTTAAAGCTTAATATTGCCTTTTTAAGGGAACAAAGATTTTTAATTACTGGTTACAGGCCTAACACTCCCTTTTTAGTGGAAACAAAGATTTTGCAAGAACTGGTCTCAAATCTAAAACTGACTTTTTAGTAGACACAAAGATTTTGCAACAACTAGCTTCAGGCCTAGCACTGTCTTTTAGGGGAAACAAAAAATTAGCAAGAACTGGTTTAAAGGCCTAACACTGCTGTTTCAGGGGAACAAACATTTAGTAAAGACTAGTTTCGGGCCTAGCACTGTCTATTTATCGGAGAATACAAGAGGGGTGGGGGACAAGAGGCGCAATAGTGCCCTATCACTAGAGACACTACAGGATGCAGAGGTGGTGCTGTGGAACCACTCACCTGATACAGTTGTGATCCCCACAACTGGTTGAAAGAGCATCAGTACTCCAGCTGCCGCAGGACCTCCACTGACCACTCACACATGGTGATATCCAGAAGATGATGGGAAAAAAAGGTGTGTCACGGTCCGCGCTGCCCAAGTCCAAGAAAACTCACATGAGAGTCAGAGTTTCAAAAAACAAATTCTTATTCTTTATTCTTCAACTCCAACGCGTTTCAGTGCCCCACCTGGCACCTTCCTCAGGGATATTCTGAATATCCCGGAGGAAGGTGCCAGGTGGGGCACCGAAACGCGTTGGAGTGGAAGAATAAAGATTAATCATTTGTTTTATGAAACTCTGACTCTCATGTGAGTTTTCTTGGACTTGGGCAGCGCGGACCGTGACACACCTTTTTTTCCCCATCATCTTCTATTTATGGGAAAGGAAAAGATTTTGCAATAACTGTTTTCAGGCCTAGCACTGCTTTTTTAGGGGAAACAAATATTTTGCAATAACTGGTTTCAGGCCTAACACTGCCTTTTTAGGGGAATAAAGAATTTCCAAGAACTGTTTTCAGGCCTAACACTGTCTTTTTGGGGGATCAAAGATTTTGCAAGAACTGATTTCAGGCCTACAACAGTCTTTTTAGGGGAAACGGAAAGATTTTGTGTGGCACCCCAGAGTCCGGTTGCCACAATGGCATTGCTTCCGTCGGGGGGTAATGTTGTGCTTGGAAGCAAAAAGGGGTATCCACACCAGGTAAGCTCACAGCATGCAACACTTTTCCTGACTCCACACCAGAAGAGGAAGCTCTGAAACATAAGTTCAGGGAAGCTCCCCTATAAATTCTGGCCTGGGGGCGGGTTAGTTAGTTCAGTTTCTAGGAGGACTGTGAAGACGACCTGTGGACTGGAGCAGGGCTGAGCTCATCCCAGGTAGAGTCGAGAGTGAGGAACAGCAAGCGTGAGGGACCCATAGGAGAGGGTCTGGGGAAGGAGAGAAGCAGGCCTGGGAACTGGAGCCAATTATCAGGCTCACCCCAGTGCACATCGCTGGACACGGACACCGGAATCCGAGGTTGTAAGGGTATTCCAGGCCCAGGCAGCCAGGACCAGCTAAAGCAGCGCAACAGGGAGGCCTCAGAACTCACCGGGTGAGAAGATCCCTGACTTGCTTCCAGGCAGCCCGGATTCACAACATAATAATAATAATATAATATTTATTCATTTATATAGCGCTATTAATTCCATAGCACTTTACATACATGAGTAATGCTATCTCTCTTGGAGCCCACAATCTAAATATCCTATCAGTATGTCTTTACAATGTGGGAGGAAACCGGAGTGCCTTCACCTTTGGACAGTACCCTGGCTTTCACCTGCAACTACCAGTAAAAGTAACAGAGACTATGTACTGTGTGTCTGTTGGTTATTCCGCGCTCTCAGTCCTGCACCCCCAATGGCCTACCACCACCACAGACTAAACTGGTTGCCCCGGGGATCCGCTCCACCAGTGGGGAGCGATATCACCTTAGCTGCACGTCCATCACCCCCGGAGATCTCGCACCGCAGCTCCGGCCACCAACAGCCGAATATCACGGGTGGCGTCACAACCACTATCCCTAAATCCCTATTCCCCAAAATTTTATTGACGCCGCCAGGGTAAAGGAGCCAGGTCTCGACCCCCGTGACTCCAACAGCAGAACTGTAGCCCGGTTTCAAGTACCCCACGGCCCTGGAGGGGCGTGTCAACTTGGCATTGACACGCCCCTTCAGGGCCTTAGGATACTTGGAACCGGGCTGTTTTGAGGCTTCATCACAGGGATCACAGGGACCGAGACCCGGCTCTGTGACCCTGGCAGCATCATTAAACGTTCGGCGTGGGTGGCTCTCTCTCCTAGGGATAGGGATCAGGCGTGAAGGGTTCATTCTGGGCAGGGGTGACTGGACCTGGGATGTTAATTTACACGTGATGGCACCTGCAGTTGTGGATAAAGCTAGCCACCGCTGCTCAACAGTCTTCCTAGGGGCCGATGGTTGGGAGGCAGCAATGTTCTGCAGTTCTCTATGGGGAGGGCTGACCCCTAAGGTGACCAAAGGTACCTAAGTGAGTTGGTAGTGGTGTATCTGGTGCTCTTGATGCGTAAAGAAAGTTCACAGACACAGCGGCTTGCAGTCTTCAGTTCTTTTACTCACAGTCTTTGTGTAACAGCCTGCTGAGCACTGGGTTCTCAGAGGCAGGATCCAGCTACTCACTGGTAGTAGGATGGTATGTAACTGGCACCCCTTCTCTGTCCTTTCCAGGTCGTCTCACACAGAACTAGCCTCGCCTATCCTACCTAGCGCCTCGCCACACAGAGCTCTGAGCCTGTGACTGTGGGCTTCTTAGGGGTTCACCAAAATTGGTCGCTTTTTTTACCCCTTGCATCTAGCAGGTGGCTGCAGATTCCCCCAGGAGGTAGCACATTTTTGTCTAAAGCTAAATTATACATGTGTTATACATGTGGCTAGGTACTCGTGAGTGTAAGGGCCCTTGACGGTGGGTCACGAGCTTACGATATTCTGGCGCCATAATACCAACTGACACCTTACATCTTTATCTTAGTGTCAACCTGCATCTTTTTATCTTTTGCAGTTGAGGTTGTTTTCCTCTAGGGGGCGTCTGTCACTGTGTTGCATATATCAGTGCTGAACAGCCCGCCCGGTCTAATAGGAGGCGTCACCAATAGGCTGCTCAGACACTATGTAACACCTGAGTGTGGCAGGGGCCTAATGGTGTCCATGTGTCTGCATTCACCACCAGCCTCTCCCTGCATACATGGATGGTCGCTGGTTGCTACAAACCGCCCCCATGTTATAGGTTGCAGGGGTCTGTGTACCGGTGTCTAGACGCATGTGCTACCTCCTGGGGAATCTGCAGCCACCTGCTAGATGCAAGGGGTAAAAAAAGCGACCAATTTTGGTGAGTTTTTCTATTTTGATATTTAGTACCTATTCGGTTATTTTTGTCTAAAGCTAAATTATACATGTGTTATACATGTGGCTAGGTACTCGTGAGTGTAAGGGCCCTTGACGGTGGGTCACGAGCTTACGATATTCTGGCGCCATAATACCAACTGACACCTTACATCTTTATCTTAGTGTCAACCTGCATCTTTTTATCTTTTGCAGTTGAGGTTGTTTTCCTCTAGGGGGCGTCTGTCACTGTGTTGCATATATCAGTGCTGAACAGCCCGCCCGGTCTAATAGGAGGCGTCACCAATAGGCTGCTCAGACACTATGTAACACCTGAGTGTGGCAGGGGCCTAATGGTGTCCATGTGTCTGCATTCACCACCAGCCTCTCCCTGCATACATGGATGGTCGCTGGTTGCTACAAACCGCCCCCATGTTATAGGTTGCAGGGGTCTGTGTACCGGTGTCTAGACGCATGTGCTACCTCCTGGGGAATCTGCAGCCACCTGCTAGATGCAAGGGGTAAAAAAAGCGACCAATTTTGGTGAGTTTTTCTATTTTGATATTTAGTACCTATTCGGTTATTTTTGTCTAAAGCTAAATTATACATGTGTTATACATGTGGCTAGGTACTCGTGAGTGTAAGGGCCCTTGACGGTGGGTCACGAGCTTACGATATTCTGGCGCCATAATACCAACTGACACCTTACATCTTTATCTTAGTGTCAACCTGCATCTTTTTATCTTTTGCAGTTGAGGTTGTTTTCCTCTAGGGGGCGTCTGTCACTGTGTGCATATATCAGTGCTGAACAGCCCGCCGTCTAATAGGAGGCGTCACAATAGGCTGCTCAGACACTATGTAACACTGAGTGTGCAGGCCTATGTGTCCATGTGTCTGCATTCACACCAGCTCTCCCGCATACATGGTGGTCGCTGTTGCTACAAACCGCCCCCATGTTATAGGTTGCAGGGTCTGTGTACCGGTGTCTAGACGCATGTGCTACCTCCTGGGGAATCTGCAGCCACCTGCTAGATGCAAGGGGTAAAAAAAGCGACCAATTTTGGTGAGTTTTTCTATTTTGATATTTAGTACCTATTCGGTTATTTTTGTCTAAAGCTAAATTATACATGTGTTATACATGTGCTAGGTACTCGTGAGTGTAAGGGCCTTGACGGTGGGTCACGAGCTTACGATATTCTGGCGCCATAATACCAACTGACACCTTACATCTTTATCTTAGTGTCAACCTGCATCTTTTATCTTTTGCAGTTGAGGTTGTTTTCCTCTAGGGGGCGTCTGTCACTGTGTTGCATATATCAGTGCTGAACAGCCCGCCCGGTCTAATAGGAGGCGTCACCAATAGGCTGCTCAGACACTATGTAACACCTGAGTGTGGCAGGGGCCTAATGGTGTCCATGTGTCTGCATTCACCACCAGCCTCTCCCTGCATACATGGATGGTCGCTGGTTGCTACAAACGCCCCATGTTATAGGTTGCAGGGGTCTGTGTACCGGTGTCTAGAGCATGTGCTACTCCTGGGGAATCTGCAGCCACTGCTAGATGCAAGGGGTAAAAAAAGCGACCAATTTTGGTGAGTTTTTCTATTTTGATATTTAGTACCTATTCGGTTATTTTTGTCTAAAGCTAATTATACATGTGTTTACATGTGGCTAGGTACTCGTGAGTGTAAGGGCCCTTGCGGTGGGTCACGAGCTTACGATATTCTGGCGCCTATACCAACTGAACTAATCTTATCTTAGTGTCAACCTGCACTTTTCTTGCGTTAGTGTTTCTCTAGGGGCTGTCACGGCATTTCATGCTCACCCGCCCGCTAATGAGGCGCCTGCTCAGACACTATGTAACACCTGAGTGTGGCAGGGGCCTAATGGTGTCCATGTGTCTGCATTCACACCAGCCTCTCCTGCATACATGGATGGTCGCTGGTTGCTACAACCGCCCCATGTTATAGGTTGCAGGGGTCTGTGTACGGTGTCTAGACGCATGTGCTACCTCCTGGGGAATCTGCAGCCACCTGCTAGATGCAAGGGGTAAAAAAAGCGACCAATTTTGGTGAGTTTTTCTATTTTGATATTTAGTACCTATTCGGTTATTTTTGTCTAAAGCTAAATTATACATGTGTTATACATGTGGCTAGGTACTCGTGAGTGTAAGGGCCCTTGACGGTGGGTCACGAGCTTACGATATTCTGGCGCCATAATACCAACTGACACCTTACATCTTTATCTTAGTGTCAACCTGCATCTTTTTATCTTTTGCAGTTGAGGTTGTTTTCCTCTAGGGGGCGTCTGTCACTGTGTTGCATATATCAGTGCTGAACAGCCCGCCCGGTCTAATAGGAGGCGTCACCAATAGGCTGCTCAGACACTATGTAACACCTGAGTGTGGCAGGGGCCTAATGGTGTCCATGTGTCTGCATTCACCACCAGCCTCTCCTGCATACATGGATGGTCGCTGGTTGCTACAAACCGCCCCCATGTTATAGGTTGCAGGGGTCTGTGTACCGGTGTCTAGACGCATGTGCTACCTCCTGGGGGAATCTGCAGCCACCTGCTAGATGCAAGGGGTAAAAAAAGCGACCAATTTTGGTGAGTTTTTCTATTTTGATATTTAGTACCTATTCGGTTATTTTTGTCTAAAGCTTTTATGGTTTACAGTGCATCCTCTAGCTAGGTTGACCTTCACGAGTTGACGGTTTCACCATGAAGTTAACATTCTTTCTAGTGAACCTGTCTTTTTATTTTATTGGGTTTTTCCCTTGGGCAGTCTCACTTGTGCATGATATATACAGCTGACACCACGTCCCGTCTAATAGAGGGTCACCAATAGTCTGCTCAGACACTATGTAACACTGAGTGATGGCAGGGCCTAATGGTGTCCATGTGTCTGCATTCACACACCAGCCTCTCCTGCATACATGGATGGTCGCTGGTTGCTACAAACCGCCCCCATGTTATAGGTTGCAGGGGTCTGTGTACCGGTGTCTAGACGCATGTGCTACCTCCTGGGGGAATCTGCAGCCACCTGCTAGATGCAAGGGGTAAAAAAAGCGACCAATTTTGGTGAGTTTTTCTATTTTGATATTTAGTACCTATTCGGTTATTTTTGTCTAAAGCTAAATTATACATGTGTTATACATGTGGCTAGGTACTCGTGAGTGTAAGGGCCCTTGACGGTGGGTCACGAGCTTACGATATTCTGGCGCCATAATACCAACTGACACCTTACATCTTTATCTTAGTGTCAACCTGCATCTTTTTATCTTTTGCAGTTGAGGTTGTTTTCCTCTAGGGGGCGTCTGTCACTGTGTTGCATATATCAGTGCTGAACAGCCCGCCCGGTCTAATAGGAGGCGTCACCAATAGGCTGCTCAGACACTATGTAACACCTGAGTGTGGCAGGGGCCTAATGGTGTCCATGTGTCTGCATTCACCACCAGCCTCTCCCTGCATACATGGATGGTCGCTGGTTGCTACAAACCGCCCCCATGTTATAGGTTGCAGGGGTCTGTGTACCGGTGTCTAGACGCATGTGCTACCTCCTGGGGGAATCTGCAGCCACCTGCTAGATGCAAGGGGTAAAAAAAGCGACCAATTTTGGTGAGTTTTTCTATTTTGATATTTAGTACCTATTCGGTTATTTTTGTCTAAAGCTTCTTAGGGGTTCCCCTACAGTGCCTCCCCTTAGCCCTATGGTTGCCACCTTTTCAGCAGATGTGCACGGTTGTCGACCATGAAGGTGTCACACAGTCTCCGGGTTGCTAGCTGAGCCTAGTCTTCTCCACTAGTTTTTTGGGTTCTCAGTGCCCCTTGTGGCCTAGTCCCTCCACTTGCCTGCAACCTGGCAATGGATATGACACCCACGCGTGGATCACTCACTTCCCGTGCCTCTGGGACCCTGTCTTCCTCCTGGAGCCACTTGGGTGATGTTCTGCTCTAGGGTTCGGCCTTAGGATGAGCTCCAACTTTTCTCCAGTCCTTTGGACACCTCTCAGGCGTACGTTTTCTAGCTGTCCTCCAATTCGACCTTGGTGTTCAATGGCCTTTCCTCAGCTGTTCTAATACTTCTGACTCTTCGTCTCAGCTATCCTACTGTTGTCTCCTGTGTTCTAGATGTTTCTCTCTCTTTTTTTATGCCCTCTGTCGTGTGTCCCATGTCCTCTACGTGTGTTCCCCAAGTGCTCCCTCTAATTACTTCCTTCACCACCCAACCCCACTACAATCGTTCCTAGTGTGATCTGGGTGTCCCGGCACCGGTCTGTAACCCCCATTACCAGTGAGTGGGATACTACACCCTAGCAAGGGTGCAGCATCTCTGTGGTGACTGGATCTGCAGGGGTGCTACACTCCCCCCTCTTTAAACCCAGTCCATCCTAGTGCTGCAAGAGAACAGAAAAACAAGTGGTATCAAGACATGCAAAACATTTTTTTGTAATGCTGTATAACAAGAACAATAACAATAAGAAGGCTTTATCATCCCTTAAATTGGAGGTACGGTTACTTTAACATTGCATGTATTAAAGTAGAAAAGACATATAAATAACTATTTACAGTCCAGCTAAATCCAGTGTGAAGCCTATCCGGGTAGGCATCACACTGTCCTAGATATTAAGCAGGCAAGTGGTAAGCACTAGGTGTTTCCCTTTGTTTTCGGGGGAACCCACCACAAGTAAGGCCCCATCACATTCCCTGGGTGTGGCAACAGAATTAAAGAGACCGATTCTTCGGCCATGCCAGTGGGTTTTTGTTCGTTGCGGTCTTACTGACATGTCGGCTCTAAAACCAACAGGGAGCACACCGGGGTGCTAACTATTTACATTAACTCCAGGCTACACATAGTACTTAGCCTCTCAGTCTTTTGTTACATAATTTGCATATAAACATCCTATTCTACACAAGACATTCACATCTACATATACACATAATTACATTAAACATCATAAACATACCTCAGACCCTAACGGGGTTAGCAAAGGAAACTATAAACTATGTACATGGCTGCACTAGATACATCATGTTGGACCGTGTTTTTTTCCTCAAACAGGGCAGCACCTCACCACACAAGGTTTCTCCACTCTTCTGGAGTCCTTGGGTGCTACCCGCGCTAGCTGGTGTAGCCTGGTCTCCTGCGGCTGCAAGTGTCGCTGGCTGGGGCTCCATCTGGGCAGCCACCTCCCTGGGTCCCAGGGCAGGTCTTTACACACGGCTGCATACGAGCATGGTTAGGAAGTCTAGGGGCCCCACAAGGGTCCCATCAGCTACCGAGGGAGTGTCGGTACCTTCTACTGTTGCTGGATTTTCAGCGCCAATCTCGTCCTCCTCCGGGGCTGGCGACTGTGGTCCCAACAGCATCCACCTCCTAGTCATCTTGTTGAGCAGATTGTCTTTCCAAGCCTCCACCGCCTCAACCTGGGCTTTTCTCAGCTGCTGTCCCAGGCTCTCGACTTCACTCTGCAGGAATCCCGGGTCAAAAAGCGACAGCTTCCCCATGTCCTCCTCCATCTCGTCGGAGTAAAACTCTTCCTCCACCAGGACATCCGGGTACTTGGCTGCCATCTTGCTCCGGTGATTACAACTTCCTTGATCTCTTGCTCCTTTCTCTGGGTGGTTTTTGTTCTGGGTGCTGTTGGACACACATCTGGGTGGGTTGTTTTTGCTAACTGGCATGGTCTGCTCCACAAGAGTCCCTTTGGTGGGCAGGCACGGCTTTTCAAGCTTCTCTGTGAACCAGCCCATGAAGGGAGGCCGCACCACTCCCTCCTTGATAGTTATGGCGCTTGTTCTTTTAACCGGGCACAGTTACGTTTTTTAACACTATTAGTAAGGCACACAAGGCCGTTCTACTGGGCAGGTGGATCCTGTTTGTGACGCCAAACTGACATGCCCCTCCAGGATACTTGGAACTGGGCTTTCGTGAGGCTTCATATTCATGGGTATCACAGGGACCGAGACCCGGCTCTGTGACCCTGGCGGTGTCATTGAAAGTTCTGTGTGGGTGGCTCTCTCTCCTAGGGATAGGAATCTGGCGTGGAAAGTTCATTCTGGTCAGGGGTGACTGGACCTGGAGATAACTGTTAATTTAGATGTGATGCCACCCGCAGATTGCGGCTATAGCTGGCTGCCGCTGCTCAACAGTCTTCCTTGGGGTCGACGGTTGGGAGGCAGCAATGTTCTGAAGCCCTGTACGGGGAGGGCTGACCCTTAAGGTGACCAAAGGTACCTGAGTGAGTTGGTAGAGGTGTATCTGGTGCTCTTGATGCGTAAAGAAAGTTCACAGACACAGCGGCTTGCAGTCTTCAGTTCTTTTACTCACAGTCTTTGTGTAACAGCCGCCTGAGCACTGGGTTGTCGGAGGCAGGATCCAGCAAGTGTGGCGCCCCGCAACAAGTGCGTCACAGGAGGGTATTGCAGCCAAAACAGCAGCAGCAATATTCTCTGACCCGGCAGTCACACAGTTAACTCAGAGATCCATACCCTACATGCATCACCTAGCTTAGAGGGCCAATAAGGTCCTGGTGGGCGGAGTGTAAGGGTGGTGTATAGTGGAAAGTTTAGAACAAATAAAAAAAAGAAAGGAAACAGCAACATAGGAGAAGGAAGCAAGTTCTCCAGCTCTGCAACCTAGGAGAAGGGGTTGCACAGTTCAGTGCGGCCCCTTGGCCAACTCCCTGGCCCATCTCCTGTCATCACCCCGGTTGAGCACCATTATTCCCGGTGCCTTAACAACCGATCAACGGGCATCAACATGCGGGCTCGAAATCATCCCGTGCCCATCTACAGCCGGTTTGCTGATACCGAAGCTAGCAGTAGTTCAGCTCTGCTATGCGAACCAGAGGAGTGGAGGGACCGCTTTACAGGAGCACCCCACCACCGCCACACACAGTCATCTAGCCAGCGGTGTACCCACCAAAGGACCCAAGGCTCCCCAAAGCATCCGGAACATATACCCCGGATAGGGCATTCAAGCAGCCTCCTTGTACCCGATCTGGCATTCCTGGGCGACAAAGGCAACATACTTAGTTAGAATGGAGGAACACTGCGGATCTCTGAGAGACACTGGTCATTGCTGAGTCCACCCGGTCCACTACCTACAAACTGTATGCCATGTACTGCCTGCTGGTTACAATAAAGAACCCATTACAGAGACTTACAGTGTCCGTGCTTTCTTATGAACTGCTTATCCGCACACAAAGGTAACCACAGCTGCCGCAGAACATCTTGTGCAGCTCCAGCCTCCGGGGATCATCGCTCAGCCTATGGGGAGCGTTCCATCTTGCTGCATTCCATCCCCCGAAGGTTCCGCAGCGTCAGTACAGTTACCGAAACTCTCATAGGTGGCGTCACGAAACAAATTAACCCCTAATCTGTTCAACCATGACGTCTCTCTCTTTTGATCTGTACCACCGGGCCCCACTACCGGCAGGCGCGGTCCATCCGTGACAAGGAGGAAGAAGAAAACGCCTGTCTACCGGAGTCCAGGCCACGGTGAGTCACAAGCAGGATCCAGCTACTCACTGGTAGTAGTATCGTACATAACGGCACCCCTTCTCTGTCCTTTCCAGGTTGTCTCATACAGCACTTGCCTCACCTGTCCTGCCATGCGCCTCGCCACACAGAGCTCTGAGCCTGTGACTGTGGGCTTTTCTTAGGGGTTCCCCTGCAGTGTCTCCCCTTAGCCCTATGGTTGCCACCTTTTCAGCAGATATGCGCGGTTGTCGGCCGTGTCACGATGAAAGTGTCACACTTTCTCCGGGTTGCTAGCTGAATCTGGTCTTCTCTACTAGTCTTTGGGTTCCTGGTGCCCCTTGCGGCCTAGTCCGTCCACTTGCCTGTGCCCACCAATGGATACAAGACCCATTGGTGGATCGTTCACTTCCCATGCCTCTGCGACCCCCTCTTCCTCCTGGAGCCACTTGGGTGATGTTTTGCTCTAGAGTTCGGCCTTAGGACAAGCTCTTACTTGCTCCAGTCCTCTGGATACTTCTCAGGCATATGTTCTCTAGTTGCCCTCCAACTCAACCTTCAATATTCAATGGCCTCTCCTCAGCTGTTCTACCACTTCTGACTTTTCCTCTCAGCTGTCCTACTGTTGTCTCCTGCATTCTAGATGTTTCTCTTTTCATGCCCTCTGTCACGTGTCCCACGTCCTTTACATTCCTCCTCATCTCACACCTCCCCAAGTGCTCCGTCTAACTACTTCTTTCACCACCCAACCCCACTACTATCGTTACTAGTGTGATCTGGATGTCCCAGCACCGGTCTGTACCCCCCCCCCTTACCAGTGAGTGGTATACTACACCCTAACCGGGGTGCAGCATCTCTGTGGCGACTGGATTCGCAGGGGCACCACAGTGTCATAAACAGGATTTCGTGCCCGATGCTAACAGGTACTGTGTGCCATCGACTTTATTGAACTGCGTACTGTCGCCATTGTTATCCCACACAGCAAGTGGGAAGATGAAGGGGCATGTCGTCGTAGGAGGAACCTTGTAAAGGATGGGTAGAGAAACCCTTCCCTGCATTCTGGCATAAGCCAGCACGATGCAGGAAGCCCTGAGTCGAAAATCCCTTGCACGCTAAATCCCCCGCTTGAGGAGCGGTAGACTGATCGGCCAGCAGACACCGGTAACCTGGCTGCGGTTCACTATGGGGGAGAATGATGCCCAACCCAGAGGGAAGACAGCCCGTGGTGGACCCGGCTGCCCAAGCCGAGACCGAGGACCCGGCCGCCAACGCATACCCGGCCGAGCCCCTATTAAATGCAGCAGCCATGGCATCTGCAGCAGCACCAGTCATGCTGTTCACGATGCCATATATTCCGGGAGTGACCTGGCTACCGCAGTAATCAGGGGAATCAGATATCCTGAACGATTTCAAAGAGTGACTGAAAAGTTTGTTTGGAGTGTATTCCATGACTGAGGAACAGAAAGTGATTATGGTAATAGGACAATTGACTGGTGCGGCTCAAAGAGAGGTCAATTCCTGGCTAGATACTGATAAGTGAACTGTTAAACAAATCTTCGCCAGGTTAAAAGAGGCCTTCGACACCCGTACTGCAGCAGAAATTAAAATGAGATTTTATGGGTGCAAACAAGGGGTGAAGGACAGTATACGAGACTATGCATTGAATCTGCAAGAGGCGCTGAGGGCCATGGAGCAGGTAGACCCCGACAGTGCTCGGAATGAAAACAAGCTGTTGACTGAACAATTTATTGAGGGGCTCCGGTCTCATGCCCACCGGACACAGCTATGTATATTGGCCCTGCAAAACCCTGACCTGGACTTTGTGTAATTTAAAGACCGGGCCATACGTGTACTGCCAGCAGCCCAGCAACCTTCCAGCAACTGGCTCTAACATACCACCCAGAGGTGGTGCCTTCTTCCATGGCCACCATGGGGGCCAGCGCACAGGCTTTAGAAACTATTACCCCTGAGGCATTGCAATTACAGGTGCAGCAGCTGACCGAGGTGATGCCTGACCTAACCAAGGCTGTACAGTTCATACAAGGGTCCAAACCATCGGAAAAGATATTGTTGGCCTCCAGCCCTGATGACATCCCGTGGCTACGCCAGAGGAGGTATCCATCGACCAGAGGATGAGCCAGTGACCGCTACAATGAGGCGGGCCACATTGCAAGGTTTTGTAATTTAAACGAGAAACCCCTGGGGCAGCGGGCCACCCCCCAGGAATGAGACAACCTGACCCACAGAACTGGTGTAACAGGTATGTGGGAGGATGGGCAGTCCTGCCTGTCATGCTGGATGTCATCCCCATGAACGCTTTACTGGACACCAGTTCGCAGCTGACAACGATGCCATATAGATGATGGGAGTGTAGGTGTGCCACGGTTCGCGCTGCTCCAGGGCTTAAAAAACTCACCAAAGAGACAGTCAGATTTCCATCCTTTATTCTCCTCCTCCTACGCGTTTCGGCGCCTAGCCTGGCACCTTCATCAGGGATATACTGAAGGTGCCAGGCTAGGTGCCGAAACGCGTAGGAGGAGTAGAATAAAGGATGGAAATCTGACTGTCTCTTTGGTGAGTTTTTTAAGCCCTGGAGCAGCGCGGACCGTGGCACACCTACACTCCCATCATCTTTCTGGATTAAACCACTGTTCAGTGGTCGGTGGAGGTCCTGCAGCAGCTTGGAATAATATTTCCTAAACGCCTTCAAACCAGTTGTGGGGATCACAACTGCACCAGGTGAGTGACTTCTCGGCATCACCCCATTACCATCAGTGTCACTAGTGATAGGGCACTATTGCGCCTCTTGTCCCCCACCCTTTTATATTTTAACGATGCCATATATCCTTTATAAACAGTACTGGGCCGACTCTGACATCAACTGTCGCCCAGATGATAGCTTTACGATATATGCCAGTAATGGTCAGTCCTTACCACAAGTGGGATTCGAAGAAGTCACCATTAAGGTGCAGCATGTAGAGCTTAGCACCCAGGGTATGGTAGTTGTTGATGGTGACTGATGAGAATGCAATCTGATGCTTACTCTAGGCACCAATGTTATTGAAAATTGTCTGGGAGAGATTATTGTCTTGTTATAATAGGTTGCCGAGACTGCCAATACTGGACAGCAGGGAGTCCTGCAGAAAGAGATAAAAGCCCTGATGCAGAGGCAGCAGGTGGAGCTGTCTGGTGGAGAAGTCGGCATTGTAAGAGTAAGTGACTCGGTCCCCATTGTAATACCCCTAAAAAGTGAAATTTTAATCTGGTGTAGGGCAGCAATAGGCCTTGGGAGTCAAGATTACCAGGCTCTGGTAGAGCCTGTGTACTCAGACAGTAGACCCACTGTCTTAACAGCCAGGGGGGTAGTTGATGTCCGCAAGGGGAGGGTACCAGTACATATTTTAAACTTTGGGGAGGAAGAGGTCAAACTGCCTTGGTATGCTACCATTGCTAAGCTGTACACTGTCAATAAAAACACCATCATGGCAGTGGAACCTTTGAATCCTTCAGACCAGGCGGAGGACAACGGCTCTGAGGGGCAGACGGAGGACTGGTGTCAGAAGCTATACATAGGCACTGACTCCACCGCTTTGCACTAAAAGCATGGAGTTTACCGGGTAGTTCAAAAATAAGCACGGGTCTTTCGTAAACATCCTTTAGACTTTGGGCAGGTAAAAGGGGTACAACATCACATCCCCAAGGGTGACTATCTGCCCATTAAACAGAGGTACCGGCCTGTACCACCATCTCACTATCAATGTGTGGCACCCCAGGGTTCGGTTGCAACAGATATACCTGAGGCAGAGAAGGATCTCCACATCAGGTAAGCCCCCAAACAACACCTTCCACGCCAAATCTGAATGGGGAGCTCTAGAAGCTGAGTTCAGGTGAGGTCCCCTATAAAATTCAGGCCTGGAGGCGCAGTTAGCAGTTCAGTTCCAGAGAGGACTATGAAGACATCCTGGTGACGGAGCTGCGCTAAGCCCGTACTAGTGAGAGCTGTTAGCCAGTGTGAGGGACTCAAAAGCAAGGGTTGGAGGCAAAGAGTAGTTGCCAGGGGAGTGGAACCATACCGGTTCATCCCAGAGGAACAGCGCTAACCCGGACACTGGTGTCTGAGACTGAAAGGGATCTAGCTGCCTAGCAGTAAAGACTGGAGGCCAGGGAGACTCCAGATCTCCTGGACACAGCAGCACCTGAAGGCATTGCAGGGAGTACGGCGGTGCCCCAGAGAAGAGATCTCGCCACCTGCCATACAGGTGAAGACAGTAGGAAAGGATCAGGGCCTAGCTCCATGCAGCCTAGGACAAAAGGGAGGCACAGCGCAGCAGGGAGGCCTCATAATTTGCCGGATGTGGAGATCCCGCACTGCTTTCAGACCACCCAGGCCTGTAACATCAGAGATGGTACCCTGGATTATACCTGCAACATCCGTAAAGGTACAGAATAGGGATGGGCGAGTATACTCGCTACTATTCGGAACTCGCCGAATAGTAGTGGTATTCGTGTACTCGCTACTCGCTGAGTAAATTAGGATTACTCGGGAGTAGCAAGTACTGAGTACTTTTGCAGCGTATCAATAGATACACTGCAAAAGTCCTGTAAAAGAGAGAAAAAGTGGTTAAAAAATAAAAAAAATCGGATACGCACCTTAACCGACGGCTGTACTGGGACCGGCCGATGCACGTCTATTCATGGAAAAGGACCTTTCACTCTCTCAGCCAATCAGATGGTACACCGAGGACCTTTCCATCTGGCCAATCAGGTGGCCGCTAGCGATTACGTCATTGTGACGTGGCGGCATCTGATTGGCCAGATCTCTCCCAGCCATCTGATTGGCTGAGAGAGTGAAAGGTCCTTTTCCATGAATAGATGTGCATCGGCCGGTCCCGGTACAGCCGTCGAGTACAGCTACCTACTCGTTGCGGGTATAGCGATTCCGAAAAGTAAGGTATTTGCCCATCCCTAGTACAGAAACATCAACCCTGTGTATAACTGTTATTGTGGTCCCTGATCCTGCTCTCTTCATAGACTGTCCTGCAACTTCTAACTTCTACAACTGCCCCGGAGATCCCGCTCCACCTACGGGGAGTGTAACCATCTGGCTGGCCTACCATCACCCCGGAGGCCTGACCCACAGCTCCGGTAACCATACCGGAACCGTAGGTGGCGTCACAAACTACTTTTATTTTTATTATTTTTACTGACTTTTAGCGATCTTCAGGGCCATGGGACAGGGCACAGGCCCCCGTGACATTCCCCGTGAATCAACGCCCGAAAACAAGGACCCCATGGCCCTGGGTCGGGTCAAATGTGCCAAAGAGATGTTACGGGAAATGAATGAGGCTGGGGTGATCAGAGATAGTTGGGCAAGCTCCACTGGTACTGGTAAAGAAGAAAGATGGTACAATGAGAATGTGTGTTTACAGGCAGATAAATCACATTACACATAAGGATGCTTAATGTGTAACTGCTAACTATTTTTCCACCTTAGATCTCACCAGTTGGTCCTGACAGGTTCCTGTGGCAGAAGGGAACAGAGAGAAGAATGCGTTCACGACTCCGATGGGCCTGTGTGAGTTTAACTGCATGCCGTTTGGACTATGCAAAGCACCAGGAACGTTCCAGAGGTTGATGGAGTGTTGCCTGGGGCACAGAAACTTTGAAACCGTGCTACTGTACCTAGATGACGTCATAGTCTACTCAAAGACGTATGAGGACCACTTGAAGCACCTGGCTGAGGTATTTGATGAATTATCCAAGTTTGGCATGAAAGTGAAGCCGTCCAAGTGCCACTTACTGAGGCCAAAAGTATAGTACCTAGGACACGTGGTCAGCGCTGAAGGTGTGGCACCAGAACCTGACAAAGTTACCATAATCAGGGACTGGCCGAGGCGCACGAACATCAAAGAAGTACAACAGTTTCTGAGACCGGTAGGCTGCTACCGGAGGTTTATCAAGGGCTTTACAAAGAGAGCAACGCCATTGCAAGACCTCCTGGTAGGCCAGTGCAAGAAGGCCAAGAGCCCGAGTCATCCATTTGTATGGGACAGCTGAGTAGAAGACTCCTTCAACCAGTTGAAGTGGGCCCTTATGGGGGGACGAGTTCATGGCCTACCCTGACTATGGCCAGCTGTTTGTGCTCTACACAGACGCAAGCAACGTGGGATTGGGAGCCGTGTTATCCCAGGTGCAGAGAGGCAAAGAGAGAGTAATAGCCTATGTGAGCAAGAAGCTCCGTCCTACAGAAAGGAACCCTGACAACTATAGCTAATGCAAGCTAGAGTTCCTTGCCATAGTCTGTGCTGAAACCGAATGTGTTAAGCATTACCTGGCTTCAGTGAAGTATACCATCTATATGGACAATAATCTGCTGACCCATCTAGAAACTGTGAAGTTAGCTGCACTGGAACAGTGATGGATGGCCCGGCTGTCCAATTACAACTTCACCATCAAGTACCGGACAGGCCATAAGAATGCCAACACTGATGCGCTGTCAAGAATGCCCCACCTGCCAAATGTGGATGAAGACCCAGAAGAGATGGAAGAGATAGAGCTACCGGATTTTCACCGCAGCAGTGTGTCCCAGTACTCCCATGAGGTGAGAAACAAGCGGCTTTTCATGGAAGAAGCCATGTTCAACCCGTTACCCCACCACGGTTGGGCAGAGACGCAAGATAGTAACATAGTAACATAGTAACATAGTTTTTAAGGTTGAAGGAAGACTTTAAGTCCATCTAGTTCAACCCATAGCCTAACATGTTGATCCAGAGGAAGGCAAAAAAAAACCCATGTGGCAACACTAGGCTCCATATTGGGGGAAAAAAATTCCTTCCTGACTCCAGATACGGCAATCAGACTAATTCCCTGGATCAACGCCCTATCAAAGAATCTAGTATGTATAACTGGTAATATTATAGTTTTCAAGAAAGGCATCCAGGCCCTTCTTAAATGTTAGTAGTGACTCACTCATTACAACAGCATGTGGCAGAGAGTTCCATAGTCTCACTGCTCTTACAGTAAAGAACCCGCATCTGTGATTATGATTAAACCTTCTTTCCTCCAGACGTAGAGGATGCCCCCTTGTCCCAGTCTCAGGCCTAAGAGTAAAGAGATCATTAGAAAGGTCTCTGTACTGTCCCCTCATATATTTATACATTATTATAAGATCACCCCTAAGCCTTCGTTTTTCCAAGCTAAATAACCCCAAGTTTAATAACCTGTCTTGGTATTGCAGACCCCTTAGTCTTCTAATGACTTTTGTCGCTCTTCTCTGGACCCGCTCTAGTTCAGCTATGTCTTTCTTATACACCGGAGACCAGAATTGTACACAGTATTCTAAGTGTGGTCGCACTAGTGACTTGTATAGAGGTAAAATTATGTTCTCCTCATGAGCATCTATGCCTCTTTTAATGCATCCCATTATTTTATTTGCCTTTGCAGCAGCTGCCTGACACTGGCCACTAAATGTGAGTTTGTCATCTACCCATACACCCAGGTCTTTTTCAGTGACAGTTTTGCCCAGTGTTTTACAATTAAGCACATAATTATACCTTTTGTTTCCTCTGCCCAAGTGCATAACTTTACATTTATCCCCATTAAAGCGCATTTGCCATTTAGCAGCCCAAGCTTCTAGTTTACATAAATCCTCCTGTAATATAAAATTGTCCTCCTCTGTATTGATTACCCTGCAGAGTTTAGTGTCATCTGCAAATATTGAGATTCTACTCTGTATGCCCCCTACAAGGTCATTAATAAATATATTAAATAGAAGCGGGCCCAACACTGACCCCTGTGGTACCCCACTGTTAACTGTGACCCATTCTGAGTGTGTTCCATTAATAACCACCCTTTGTTTCCTATCACTAAGCCAGTTCTTAACCCACTTACACATATTTTCCCCTATCCCCATTGCCCTCATTTTATGTATCAACCTTTTGTGTGGCACCGTATCAAAAGCTTTTGAAAAGTCCATATACAGCACATCCACTGCATTTCCTTGGTCCAGTCCAGAACTTACTTCTTCATAGAAGCTTATCAGATTAGTTTGACAGGAACGGTCCCTCGTGAAACCATGTTGATAATGGGTCATGAGGTTATTTTTCTTCAGATACTCCAGTATAGCATCTCTTAGAAAACCCTCAAGGATTTTACCCACAGTAGAGGTTAAGCTTACTGGCCTATAATTTCCAAGTTCAGTTTTTGTCCCCTTTTTGAATATTGGCACCACATTTGCTATACGCCAGTCCTGTGGTACAGACCCTGTTATTATGGAATCTTTAAATATTAAAAATAATGGTCTATCTATGACAGTACTTAATTCCTGCAGCACTCTGGGGTGTATCCCATCCGGGCCCGGGGATTTGTCAATTTTAGTGATTTTTAGACGATGCCGTACTTCCTCTTGGGTTAAGCAGGTGACATTTAATTGAGACTTTTTGTTATCACTGATCATATTGTCTGTCATGGGATTTTGTTGTGTAAATACTGTTGAAAAAAAGTCATTTAGCATATTGGCTTTTTCCTCATCCTCATCCACCATTTCACCCAGACTATTTTTAAAGGGGCCAACACCATCATTTTTTAGTTTCTTACTATTTATGTAGTTAAAAAATATTTTGGGATTCTTTTTACTTTCTCTGGCAATGAGTCTCTCTGTCTCAATCTTTGCTGCCTTGATTTGCTTTTTACAAATGTTATTTAATTTTCTGTATTTATTTAATGCTTCATCACTACCTACTTGCTTTAATTCCCTAAATGCTTTCTTTTTGTCACATATTGCACTTCTTACCACTTTATTTAGCCATAGTGGTTTCCTCCTATTTCTAGCATGCTTATTCCCATAGGGTATATATTGTGCACAGGTCCTATTCAGGATGCTAATAAACATCTCCCATTTGTGTTGTGTACTTTTATGTCTCAGGACATCGTCCCAGTTTATTGCACTAAGATCATCTCTCAACCGTTGGAAATTTGCCTTCCTGAAGTTTAGTGTCCTTGTAGCCCCTCTACTACACGTCTTAGTAAAGGATACTTGAAAGCTTATTAAGTTATGATCACTATTACCCAAGTGACCTCCAACCCGTATATTTGATATGCGGTCCGGCCTGTTGGTTAATATTAGGTCCAGCAGTGCCCCCCTTCTTGTTGGGTCCTGAACCAGTTGTGAAAGGTAATTGTCTCTCATAGTTTTCAAAAACTTATTACCTTTGCTGGAACTGCAGGTTTCTGATCCCCAATGTATTTCAGGGTAGTTGAAGTCCCCCATAATAATGACTTTTCCCTGAGTCGCTGCTTCATCTATTTGCTTTATGAGGATATTCTCCTCCACTTCCATTATTGTTGGGGACTTATAACAAACCCCTATCAGTAATTTATTATTTTTCCCCCTCCCCTTATGTCCACCCACAGGGACTCCACATTTCCATTAGATTCACCTATATTATCACGCAGGATGGGTTTTAAGGATGATTTTACGTATAAACATACACATACATTGGCCTAGTCAAAGAGTTGCTGAAGCAAACCGACTCACGCCTTGGTCCAGATGCCCTGCAAGAGGTGCAACAGCTGTGCAAAGAGAAAAGTAACGTGTCTACTACTGGAAAAGCAATGGTGACGACCGTGCCTCTGTCAGGACACCCCACAGCATTGCCCCACCGTGCTGCCACCGGAACAGCCCCAAAGGTTGACCAGTCTGCGCCGCCACCACTGAGACACATCAGCCTCAGGCCTCCAGCATCACACTACTCATGCTACCACTGGGGACCCTGCCTCCTGTGACCCCGCTCCATGGCACCCCCCAGTTAGCTATACCTGGATTATAAAATGCATTCTAGATTTATAAGAAGGACCACCTGTTTTACCATTAAAAATTATTTTTTTCCCAATTTCTTGCTCTAAAACTGGGTTGCGTCTTATAATCTGCAAATGGTACATTTTTGGTATATGTGTACTTGTAGTGATCTGGAGAATCATATTGCTCAGTCAGTATTACCATATAATGAACATTGTAAATAAAAAACTCAAAAACAATTGATGAATTGTACTTTTTTTTTACAGTTTCAACAAACTTGGATTTGTTTTCCTGCTTTCCTGGGCACCACATAAGTTTAAAAAAAATAATTCAAAAGTACACCTTGTTCTGCAAAAAAAAAGACATCATATAGCTATGGGAATGGAAAAAAGTAATTGCTAACAAATTGGAAGAAGGGGAGGAAAAAATGAAAGCACAAAAATGGAAAAGTTGTGAAGGGGTTAAAGAACCTAAGGTTTCATATGGTTTAGCTTGTTTTACAGGTGTCCTTTTACTCATTGTTTCCATATGTTTTCTATTGTAGTTTTGCTGCCCTCAGGCTGAATTTACAATGTGTGCCTTTCAATAAGAAAAAGTAGACAAGGAAATTAGAGATAGATAGCTAGATAGATAAATAGATATACAGAAAAAAGTGTGTGTGTGTGTATATATATACATATAGATAGATCTCATCTCACCCGTGGCTGCATCTCATCTCACTCGTGGCTGCACCTCATCTCACCCGTGGCTGCACCTCATCTCACCGGTGGCTGCATCTCATCTCACCCGCGGCTGCATCTCATCTCACCCGCGGCTGCATCTGATCCACCCGCGGCCATGCACCCATCATCACACCCGCGGCTGCACCTGCATCTTCATCTCATCCTGTGCTGCATCTCATCCTGTGCTGCATCCCATCCCACCTGTGATTGCATCTCATCCCATCAATGACTGCATCCCACCCCTGCTACATCTCATCCCCGGCTGCTTCTCGCTGCTGGCTGCTACCTCCCCTGGCTGTATCCCACCCCCTCATCCCCGAACTGCATCTCCTCCCCGGACTAAACCTCATCACCTGGCTGCTCCCCAACCGCGGCCAACCACCCATCACCTGGAACTCACCCCTGCCACACCAGATCCCCGGCCAACTCTGCCCTCACCCACCTCTCCTCCCCTACTCACCCCACCATGTTCCCGCTTCTTCTCACCTTCACCCCCATCCTTCTCCACTTCCTACTACCCCCACCCATCCCCCACTGAGCAAAGAAATCCTACTCTCATCCTCCATCCTTCCTACCCACCTCACACAATGCTCCGCACTATTTCCCCACTTTCAACCCACCATCTCTAGACTTACATGCCTACCACGCAAGCTCCCCTGCTCCCACCTCCTAACCCTCTCCCTGCTCCTCCTACTCTCCGGTGACATTTCCCCTAATCCTGGCCTACCCCACCATACCATTTCACTCCCCTCCACCCCACTTCAATGACCCACCACCAACCCCCGTAACCCCCTTAACCTCCGTCCCATTCCCCCCACCCCTGCCTCCTCTGTCCCCTTACCTGGCGCACTCTGGAACGCCCGCTCAGACTGTAACAAACTCACACTCATCCATGACCTCTTCATCTCCAGAAAACTCTCCTTCCTCGGCCTCACAGAGACCTGGCTTACCCCCTCTGATACAACCTCCCCGGCTGCCCTCTCCTATGGTGGATTCATGCTCTCCCATACTCCCCGCCCCACCAACACCCGCGGCGGAGGCGTTGGCCTACTTCTGGCCAATGACTGCTCCTTCTCCCCACTTACACCGCCCCCCTCCCTTCCTTCGAGGAACACGCTGTTCGCATCTACTCCCCCTGCAACCTCCAACTGGCCGTTGTCTACCGCCCCCCTGGATCTCCCTCTACCTTCTTTGACCACTTCACAACCTGGCTCCTCCACCTACTCTCCTCCGACATCCCCACCATCGTCATGGGTGACTTCAATATCCCCATCGACACCCCCAAAGCCGCTGCCTCCAGACTCCTATCCCTCACCTCCTCCTTCGGCCTCTCCCAATGGATCTCCTCCGCCACACACACTGGGGGCCACCCACTTGACCTAGTCTTCACCCGCCTCTGCTCCCTCACCGACCTCACACACTCAACCATCACCCAATCCGACCATAACCTACTGAAATTCTCATCCCTCTCCCCCCCTACCACACTACCGCTTCTCCGGACACTCCCCCACCCCCGCAGAAACCTTAGGTTCATAGACTTCCATTCACTCCCAGAATACCTCCTCCCCCTCTCAGACCTGGCCTCTTCTCAAGACGCTGACTCTGCCGCCTCCCTTTACAACTCCACTCTCACCACAGCCCTCGACCAGCCTGCTCCCTCACATTTAACACAACACGAGTACAACGACAACCCTGGCTCACGAACCTCACCAAAAAACTCAGACGGACGACTAGGGCAGCCGAGCGGAAATGGAAGAAATCCCACTCCGCAGAGCACTTCACCCTATACAAGCGTTCCCTCAATACCTTCAAGATTGCCCTTGACTCTGCAAAACAAGCCTACTTCTCCTTCCTAATTACTGCTCTGTCTCACAACCCCAAACAACTCTTCAAAACCTTCAACTTTTTACTTCGTCCCCCTGCACCCCCTCCCTTACCCCTCATCTCTGCCCACGACTTCGCCACCTTCTTCAAAGACAAAATTGACAAACTCAGACAAAGCTTCGACCCACACTCCCCTCGCCCCATACCACCTCCAGCCCACCCCCCCTCAGCAAAACGCAGTTTCACCCCCGTGACAGAGGACCACCTCTCCTCCCTTCTAGCACGATCACACCTCACCACATGCGCCCTTGATCCGCTCCCCTCCCACCTCATCCCTAACCTCACCTCAGTCCTCATCCCTGCTCTAACACACCTCTTCAACATTTCACTAAAATCTGGCACATTCCCCTCATCCTTCAAACATGCCCTAATCACGCCCATCCTAAAAAAAACATCCCTTGACCCCACAACAGTCTCCAACTATCGCCCCATATCTCTCCTCTCGTTTGCCTCTAAACTTCTTGAACAACACGTCTACTCCGAACTGTCTTCCCACCTCTCTTCCTGTACTCTCTTTGATCGCCTACAATCCGGCTTCCGACCTCACCACTCCACCGAAACAGCCCTAACCAAAGTCACAAACGACCTTCTGATCACCAAGTGCAAACGACACTATTCCGTCCTCATCCTTCTCGACCTCTCTGCTGCCTTCGACACTGTTAACCACTCCCTCTTACTCCAAATTCTTGAGTCTCTTGGCATTACTGAACTCGTCCTCTCCTGGATCTCCTCCTACCTAACGGACAGGACCTTCAGCGTCACCCACTCTCACACCTCCTCCTCGCCCCACCCCCTCTCTATAGGTGTTCCCCAAGGCTCGGTTCTGGGACCACTACTCTTCTCCATTTACACCCTTGGCCTAGGCAATCTCATCGAGTCACATGGACTCCAATACCACCTCTACGCTGACGATACCCATCTCTATCTGTCTGGCCCTGATATCTCCTCCCTTTTATCCAAAATCCCTCCATGCCTATCCGCCATTGCATCCTTCTTTTCTACCCGCTTCCTAAAATTCAACATGGACAAGACCGAATTTATTGTCTTTCCCCCGAACAACCCCGCCCCGCTTCCTGACCTATCTATCACCGTCAATGACTGC
The DNA here is from genome assembly GCA_033576535.1 of Allobates femoralis. Lineage (NCBI taxonomy): Eukaryota > Metazoa > Chordata > Amphibia > Anura > Aromobatidae > Allobates > Allobates femoralis. The sequence goes on from JARQOC010000006.1 coordinate 211,576,886, forward strand.
ATACTCTCACCCCTCCCCCACACCAAGTGCCTCGGGGTAATCCTCGACTCCTCCCTCTCCTTCAAGCCCCACATCCAAGCCCTCGCCACCTCCTGCCGACTCCAATTAAAAAACATTGCCCGCATCCGCTCCTTCCTTGACTACAACACGGCCAAGACACTTGTCCACGCCCTCGTCATCTCCCGCCTGGACTACTGCAACCTCCTGTTCACCGGTCTCCCTGCCACCTCCCTCGCACCTCTCCGCACCATCCTCAACTCTGCTGCCCGTCTCATCCACCTATCTCCCCGTTACTTCCCCGCCTCCCCTCTCCGCCGAGCCCTCCACTGGCTCCCCATCCCCCAGCGATCTCGCTTCAAAACCCTAACCCTGACCTACAAGGCCATACACAACCTGTCCCCTCCCTACATCTCCGACCTAGTCTCCCGCTACCTCCCCTCACGCAACTTGCACTCCTCTCAGGAACTCTTTCTCTCAACCCCCCGCATTTCCACCTCCCACAACCGCACACAAGACTTCTCTCATGCTTCCAGCAGACTCTGGAACTCCCTCCCCCACCACATCAGACACTCCCCTACCCTGGGAACCTTCAAGAAAAACCTGAAGACCCACCTCTTCCTACAAGCCTACAACACACACTGAGACCCAATCCACTGCACCATCTCACCTCTCCCCCTCCTACTGTCTCCCTCCCCACCCCCTCTAGACTGTGAGCCCTCGCAGACAGGATCCCTGGCCCTATTGTACCAGTACGATTGTTTTGTCGAATTGTCGTCGTTTTTCGACCACTTGTCTTTGTCTACCCTCTAACTTGTACAGCGCCATGTATCCTAATAGCGCTATATAAATACCTAATAATAAAAAAGAGAAGCAAATGCATAGGAGTTTTACTTCTATCTATCTATATGTACAGTATATATACACACATGATTGGCAATGACTGAGTGCTGCTGTGAACTTTTTTCTGTATATTATTCAGTATTGCAGCTTTCACCAGTTCAGACTAGACCTTGAGTGCCATTTAGCTTTTTTTTATTTCTATATAATTGTTGGAGTTACTGACTTCACAGCTTTACTCTGCACCCCCATTGACCACAGGTGGTCTTTGATTGAAGTGAGTCCTCCCACTTCCCATAAAACTTATAAAAATAGAGGCTTAGCTAAGACCAAGGAAAGAGTGGCATGGTAGGACAGGGACCCATCAGATCTAAGGTCACCTTGCCGTGGTTCATGGGCAAACAGGTATTGGCCAATATGTGTACTAAGAACCTTACTTTATAAAGATAAAATGTCCCCAAAAAAATCCAAAAATTTAGTTTTTTTTAAAAAACGCATGTTTTTACATTTTTATATAGGTGTTTTACTTCTATCTAAGTATATGTATATATACACACATGATTGGCAGTGACTGAGAGCTGCTGTGAACCTTTTTTCTGTATATTGTGCTGAAAAATGAGGTCCGTAGGGGCACTACATCGACTTATACTGTATGTGAGTGGTTTCTGGATTTTAACTATGGATGACTATGGATGACAATAAATGTTCCATTTTAACCACCAACCTGGAGTAGCTGTAGATCCTCTTTGGATATATACATACACACACACACACACACACAAATATATAACAAAATAGAAAAAAAACAGCACTTCCTATAAACTTTCAGCACAGGTGCAGAGGGGTGAGTGCGGGCTGAGGGGAGTGAGTGAGTGTAGGCTGAGGGACGGTGAGTGCAGGCTGAGAAAGGGTGAGTACAGGCTGATGAGGGTGAGAGAGTGTGGGCTGAGTGAATGTGGGCTAAGGGGGGATGAGTGAGTGCGGTCTGAGGGGTGGTGAGTGAGTGTGAGCTGAGGGGGTGAGTGAGTGGGGCTGAGGGGGGGTGAGTATGAACTGGGAGGTGAGTATGAGCTGAGGGGGTAAGTGAGTGCAGGCTGAGGGGGGTAAGTGAGTGTGGGCTGAGGGGGGTGAATGCGGGCTGAGCGAGTGTGGGCTGAGGGGGGTGGGTGAGTGGGGGCTGAGTGAGTGCGGTCAGAGAGGGAAGTGAGTGCAGGGTGAGTGAGTGGGGACTGAGGGGGGTGAGTGAGTTTGAGCTGATGGGGGGAGTGCGGGCAGATGGGGAGTGAGTGAATACAGGCTTAAGGAGAGTGAGTGACTGCAGGCTGAGGGAAGGTGAGTGACTGCAGGCTGAGGGAGGGTGAGTGACTGCAGGCTGTGGAAGGGTGAGAGAGTGCGGCTGAGTGAGGACTGAGGGGTGGTGAGTGTGGGCTGAGTGGGGTTGAGGGGGGTGAGTGCAGAGTGAGTGCGAGCTGAGGGGGGGTCAGTGCAGGCTGAGGGGGATTAAGTGAGTGTGGGCTGAAGGGGGGTGAGTGCAGGCTGAAGGGGGTAAGTGAGTGTGGACGGGGTGAGTATAGACTGAGGGAGACAAGTGAGTGTCAGCTGAAAGGGGGTGAGAACTGGCTGAGGGGGGTAAGTGAAGGTGGGCTGAGGTGGGTAAGTGAGTGTGGGCTGAGTGTGGGCTGAGGAGGAGTGATTGAGTGGGGGTTGAGGGGGAGAGAGTGTGAGTTGAGATGGGGTGAGTGAGTGTGGGCTGAAGGTAGTGAATGAGTGCAGGCTGAGGGAGGGTGAGTGCAGGCTGAGGGGGGATGCATGACTGCAGGCTGAGGGGTGCTGAGTGTGGGCTAAGGGGGGTTAATAAGTGGGGCTGAGGGGGGTAATTGAGTGCAGAGTGAGTGTGGGCTGAGGGGGGTAAGTGAGTGTGGGCTGGAGGGGTGAGTGCAGGCTGAGGAGGGTGAGTGTGAGCTGAGGGGGGGTGAGTGTGTATGGGCTAAGGGGGTGAGTGCTGGCTGGGGGTAAGTGAGTGCAGGGTGAGGGGGTAAGTGTGAGCTGTTGGTGAGTGCAGGCTGTGGAGGGGGTGAGAGAGTGCAGGCTGTCAGGGGGAAAGTGTAACCTGAGGAGGGTGAGTGTGAGTTGAGGGGGCATGAGTGACTGCAGGCTGATGGGAAGTGAGTGACTGTAGGCTGAGGGGAGGTGAGAGAGTGCGGGCTAAGTGATGCAGGTTGAGGGGGGTGAATGAGTTCATAGTGAGTGTGGGCTGAGGGGGGTGAGTGTGAACTGAAGGGATGAGTGCAGGTTGAGGAGGGTGAGTGATTGGGAGCTGAGGGGGGTGAGTATGAGCAGAGGGAGGGTGAGTATGGGCTGAGAGGATGAGTGCTGGCGGGGGGGTGAGTTTGAGCTGAGAGGGGTTAGTGTGAGCTGAGGGGGGGTGAGTGCTGGCTAGGGGGGTGAGTGTGGGCTAAGTGCAGGGTGAGTGAGTGCAGGCTGTGGGGTGAGTGAGTGTGAGTTGAGGGGGGGTGATTGCAAGCTGTGGGGTGAGTGAGTGAGTGTGAGCTGAGGGCGGTGAGTGAGTATGGGCTTAGGGGGTGAGTGCTGGTGGGGGGTATGTGAGTGTGAGCTGAGGGTGGTGAGTGATAGCTGTGGGTGGGTGAGTTTGAGCTGTGGGAGAGTGAATTCGGGGTAAGTGTGTGTGGGTGCTTAGTGCAGGGAGAGTACCTGGACGATGCTCTGTACTGACAGGACTTGTGGTGATGTCAGAGTCATGTGATTAGCCAGGTCGGTATTTGTGCTGGAGGGTGTCCGGGGACGGCGCGGGGGGCGTCGTAGGCGGTGACGGCGGCAGCGGCAGCCGGGGGTGTGTGGAGCGGGGGCTTGGTGCCTACGGTGGTGGGGGTCTGCGGACGGCGTGTGCAGCTTTGGATTCTGATGGGGGGGAGGAGAATGAAGGATGGAGCGGCGGGGGGGAGGAGGACGAAGTGGTGAGGTGGGGGAAGACGGCCACGAACTGCGCCTGTCGCTGTTTCTCTGTAACAGAAATCCCGCGTCGCTGATTGGTCGCGGGCAGCAGGCGCGACCAATCAGCGACGCGGGATTTCCATTACAGAGAGACAGGCAGACACGATAAGGCGATTATATTATAGGATATATAACAAAACAGAAAAACAGGAAAAACTGAAAAAAGGTTAGTGGTTAACCTCTCTAGTAAGACATTAATGTAGCGCCCCGCTGGTCAGCACGCTACAAAAGGGTACTGCACCCTGAACAGAAGGTGTAGTATTCTTATCCTGGTAGAGGGTAATGGAAATCTGAAGCTCCCCGCCACATACATACACCTAGAGACAGGGGGCCAATTGGACAGCCCGTTACTAGGGTAACCAGTCCCAGTGGGAGGAAAGCTAGGGTATATAGTGAGTGGTAAAAGAACGGGAAACACACAGAGAGGAGAGTAGGAGAAGAAGTAACGGGGAGGGCACCTCAACCTGGTGACCCAGACAGAGAGGGGCAGACAGATGGTGACTGAACACCTGGCCCAGTCCAATACAGGGTACCGGCTCCAAAGCAGTGCAGAGGTCAATCCCTGAGCCGCAAATGCCAGTATGATCGACAGCTTCATAGGAGCACGATTTGCCAACATACGTATGGTCTCCACCAGAAGCATCAAACCGGGTTGAGCCCCTTAGAGAGAAGAAGGGTACCTCATATATCTCAACAGGCCTGGTAGTAAGCTGGATTCGTGCAGGGCAGCGTGAGGAGGAAGGAGTGCGCAGAGGTAGGACAGTGGAAGAGAAAAGAAAGAGCATAGCTGGAGCTTTGGACAGACATTGCCTTTTGCCAGGACCTCCCGGTCTACTACCCTGGCTGTAACAACCGCATACTCTGTAAACTGCAGATTACCGGAGTAAAGACCTGTGCTGAGCAAGAAAGTGTCTGTTTCCTTCCTGGTGAACTGTGACATTCCAGTCTCAGAGCAGAGACTGCACTGCCCTACTTTATACCCTTACCACCTGCCACCATTATACCCTTACAGCCCCGGGAACCCTGCTCCACCTGTAGGGAGCCACAACACCTTGCTGCCGCCCATCAAACCGGAGGCCCCAGCAGCGCCAGTGCCATCATCGGATCTACATGTGGTGTCACGACTTTCATTTATTAACTTTTATCCCTGTAAATACCCCCTTTTTATTATCCACACAAGGGCACAGGCTCGGGCACCAACCACCCGTGACATCCTTGCACCCAACCGCCCGAGATCTGAATACCTTAGACCCTTGTGTGCCCGACATTAACACCTACTCAAATAACACTTCTAAACAAAGGGTTCAATTTTAACATAAAGTCTCATGTGAATTGTTTTCATCGTTCAATGGATCTTAACCATTTCTTTTGGAGACTGAAGCTCAAGAACTGACAGAGAAAAAGTAATTTTTCAGTACAAAATGAAACTACATGTGAATTTGTGTCCAAAGAACTGGGTCTTTTTAATAAATGTTATTTCATGACACCTAGTGATTCCTCTCATATTGAGGCCTTCATAGAAGGTGTGAACAGAGATGTACAATTATTAAAAGTTAGTTTGATCATCCAAATTTGAAAAAAGAGGAGATGGTGGCATTACATGAATTATCTTGTGACGACAGTATTACTATAAAAAGCGCAGATAAGGGCTGCACAATTGTCGTTTTAGATAAAGAAAAATATTTGATGGAGGTAAAGAGACAAATATATGACACAGAGGTGTATAAGAAATTACTATATGATCCAAAATTTGACATTAATAAACAAATAAAAACAATTATAAATAATGCTGTGTCTAGAGGGATTATTATTATTATTTATTTATATAGCGCCATAATATTCCATGGCACTTTACATGTTAAGAGGGCAGACTAGGACAAGTAACATAATAACAATACAAGTAACAATGGCTGTGGTCAGTGTTTTTTTTGTAAATTAATATTTGCCAGTACCGAGGTAAGGAGCGGGGGTTCTTTCAGGCGCCGGCAACTTGAGGAGCGGGGAGGGGGGGGGGTTGGGGGTGCTGTTGGGCAACTTGAGGACCGGGGGGTGCAGTCAGGCGCCGGCAACTTGAGGAGCAAGGGAGGGGGTGCCATCAGGCATACCCAACTTGAGGGAGCGGAGGGGGCTGCTATAAGGCTTCGGGGTTTGAGGGGTTTCAGCATAGCTCCACCCACCCAGGATATTTTCCGGTACGGTACCCCCTCTGTGTATTTTCTGGTACGCCGTACCACCACGTACCCCACAAAAAACCACTGGCTGTGGATAATTCTAACGTATAGATACAATAGGGGAGAAGATCCTGTCCGCGAGGGCTCACAGTCTATGAGGGGCGGGTGGGGATACAGTAGGAGGGGGAGGTGTCGGTCGTGAAGTGGTGCGGTGGACTGGGTCTCATTGCAGGTTGTAGGCTTGGTGGAAAAGGTGAGTCTTCAGGCTTCTTTTGATGGTTCCCAGGGTAGGAGAATGCCTGATGTGGTGGGGCAGTGAATTCCAGAGTATGGGTGATGCACGGGAGATGTCCTGTATGCGGTTGTGCAAAGAGGAGATGAGGGGGGAGTAGAGGAGGAGCTCTTGGGAGGATCGCAGGTTGCGTGAGGGTAAGTATCGGGAGACCATGTCAGAGATGTATGGAGGGGACAGGTTGTGGATGGCTTTGTATGTCATGGTTAGTGTTTAAAACCGGGATCTCTGGGAAGCAGGGAGCCAGTGAAGGGCTTGGCAGAGGGGGGAGACAGGGGAGTAGCGGGGACACAGATGGATTAGGTGGGCAGCGGAGTTCAGGATAGATTGGATAGGTGAAACGGAGGTAGCAGGGAGGCCGGTGAGCAGGAGGTTGCAGTAGTCAAGGTGGGAGATGATGAGAGCGTGAATAAGGGTTTTAGCAGTGTTGTGGTCAAGGAAAGTGCGGATCCAAGAGATGTTTTTGAGCTGGAGTCGGCAGGAGGTGGTGAGGGCTTGGATGTGGAGTTTGAAGGAGAGGGAAGAATCAAGGATAACCCCGAGGCACTTGGCGTGGGGAACTGGGGAGAGAGAGCAGTCGTTGATGACAATGGATAGGTCGGGTAATGAGGTGAGAGGCTTGGGGGGAAGACGATGAATTCGGTTTTGTCCATGTTCAGCTTAAGGAAGTGAGCAGAGAAGAAGGAGGAGATGACGGACAGGCACTGTGGAATTTTGGATAGTGGGGAGGTGATGTCAGGTCCAGATAGGTAGATTTGGGTGTCGTCGGCGTAAAGGTGGTACTGGAGGCCATGGGACTCAATGAGTTTCCCTAGGCCGAGAGTGTAGATTGAGAAGAGTAATAGTCCTAGCACTGAGCCCTGGGGGACCCCGACAGATAGGGGGTAGGCCGAGGAGGATGTGTGGGAGTGGGTGACGCTGAAGGTCCGGTCTGTTAAGTATGAGGAGATCCAGGAGAGGGCAAGGTCCGTGATGCCAAGAGATTCCAGGATCTGAAGTAGAAGGGAGTGGTCAACAATGTCGAAGGCGGCGGACAGGTCAAGGAGGAGGAGGACAAAGTAGAGTTTCTGAACATTTGATATGTTTGAAAGAACTGAATATGCTCATTTGTTGAAATTGCAGCATTAGAAGCTCACATTCACTGAAATAAAAAGCTATTTCACTCCAAAGCATCCTAACAGGCCAAGTTACATGGTATCATAGGAACCCTTCTTTGATTTCACCCTCACAATTCTTGCATCCATTGAAATTGAGAGTTTCTGGACAGTTTCTGCTTGTATTTCTTTGCATGATTTCAGAATAGCCTCCCAGAGCTGCTGTTTTGATGTGAACTGCCTCCCACTCTGATAGTTCTTTTGCTTGATTATACTCCAAAGCTTCTCTATAGGGTTGAGGTCAGGGAAGATGGTGGCCACACCATGGGTTCATCTCCTTTTATGCCTATAGCAGCCAATGACACAGAGGTAGCATGAGATGCTTTGAAGCGCATGCTTTGCAACATGAGATGGTGCATTGTCATGCATGAAAATGATTTTGCTCTTGAAGGCACGTTTCTGCTTTTTATACCATGGAAGAAAGTTCTCAGTCAGAAACTCTATATACTTTGCAGAGGTCATTTTCACCCCTTCAGGAACCTTAATGGGGCCTACCAGCTGTTTCCCCATGATTCCAGCCCAAAAGATGACTCCTCCACCTCCTTGCTGACGTCGCAGCCTTATTGGGACATGGTGGCCATCCACCAACCATCCACTACTCCATCAGTCTGGACCATCCAGGGTTGCTCGGCACTCATCAGTATACAAGACTGTTTGAAAATTAGTCTTCATGTATGTCTGGGCCCACTGCAACCGTTTCTGCTTGTGAGCACTGTTTAGGGGTGGCCGAATAGCAGGTTTATGCACCACAACAAGCCTTTGAAGGATCCTACACCTTGAGGTTCCAGAGGCACCAGTAGCTTCAAATATCTGTTTGCTGGTTTGTAAGGCCTTTTGAGCAGCTGCTCTCTTAATCCGATGAACTTGCCTGGCAGAAACCTTCCTCATTCTGCCTTTATCAGCATGAACATGTCTGTGCTCAAAATCAGTCACAAATCTCTTCACAATACGATGATCAAGCTTAAGTTTTCATGAAATATCTAATGTTTTCATCCATTGTCCAAGGCCTTGCACTATTTGTTGCTTTTCGACAGTGGGCCCAGGCATACATGAAGACTAATTTTGAAACAGTCTTGTTTACTGATGAGTGACGAGCAACCCTGGATGGTCCAGATGGATGGAGTACTGGATTGTTGGTGGATGACACTATGTCCCAACAAGGCTGCAACAACAACAAGGAGGTGGAGGAGTCATGTTTTAGGCCGGAATCATTGGGAAACAGCTGGTAGGCCCCTTTAAGGTTCCTGAAGGTGTGAAAATGACCTCTGCAAAGTATATAGAATTTCTGACTGAGAACTTCCTTCCATGGTACAAAAAGCAAAAACGTGCCTTCAGGAGCAAAATCATCTTCATGCATGACAATGCACCATCTCATGCTGCAAAGAATACCTCTGTGTCATTGGCTGCTATGGGCATAAAAGGAGATAAACTAATAGTGTGGCCATCATCTTCCCCTGACCTCAACCCTATAGAGAACCTTTGGAGTATAATCAAGCAAAAGATCTATGAGGGTGGGAGGCAGTCCACATCAAAACAGCAGCTTTGGGAGGCTATTCTGACATCATGCAAAGAAATACAAGCAGAAACTCTCCAGAAACTCACAATATCAATGGATGCTAAGTTTTGTGAGGGTGAAATCAAAGAAGAGTTCCTATGTTAACATGTAACTTGGCCTGTTAGGATGTTTTGGAGTTAAATAGCTTTTTATTTCAGTGAATGTTATCTTCTAATGCTGTAAATTCAACAAATGAGCATTTTCAGTTCTTTCAAACATATCAAATGTTTAGAAACTCTACTGTGCCTATTAATTTGGAACAGTGCATTTAGAGGTTTTTTTTTTAATTTTGAAGATCATCCTGTCATCATTGGGAGGTTTCTTCAATAACATGCGATGTATACTCCAACGGGTGATGACTTTTATTATACTGACTGTCGTTTGCACCAACCATTCAGGTTCATCAGAGAAAAAGACCATTTGCATAATAGTTTGGAACATGAATATATATATATATATATATATATATATATACCAAAAAGAAAAAAACAGGCAGCACTCTGAAATCGGGTCAAAATAAAGAGGATATTTACTAATCCATGGCGATGTTTCAGCAGATTGCTCTGTCTTTCTGAAGCCACATTTATTTATATTTTTTTCTCTTTTTTTTTAACAGCTTTATAAACAAAGAAAGAAATACTTACCGATGCTGTATAATAATATTCATTATCATTACACTGACTATATATGCAGTGTATTACCGTAAAATCCACTCCATTAATGATTACTCCGGTGAAGCTAAATATAGATGAAACAATGTTAAAGCCAAAAGACGCTTTAACCTGAATATGAGAAAGAAACAACAAAATAGTAGTTTAAAATTTTGATAATGGCAACAATAACAGTTTTTACTTAATTAGCACATTACAACCTTATTATACACCTACACATATAAACATACTGTATATGCTGCTGGTTACCTAAGTTGCATTACTATGCAAAAGTAAATCCATGCGCATGTTATTATGTTGAGTTTCCACTATGCACTATTGTTAGGTAGTATATATCAGCATCTAATGTCCATATATATTTGCCACTATGTCTAATCTAGGCAACAATGCGAGTGAATTACTATTTAATGGGGGAAATCTTCCAGTCAGGTAATGCCCAACTGGTTGTTACTGGTAGGCTAGGGTCACACATAGCAATCCGTTTTTGGAAGTGTTTTCCATGCCAAATCCGTTTTTCCTAGGCTGCATTTTGTGCCTCCTGTGCCCCTGAATGTTTTTCGGACTTAGTAATTTTTTCTTAAAAAACGCAATGCGTTAACACATGGTACCTGTATGTGCCATGCGTTAACGGATGCGTTTCCCATAGGGCCCCATGTTAAAAAGACGCTATGCGTTTTTTTTCCTGCACCCAAAAACGATTCATGCAACGTTTTTGGAGGCAGGAAACAACAGCATAACATTTTTTAAAAACACAGTGACACTTAAGTGCCCCGACCGTTAACGGAATCCATTTTTGGACTTAGAAAAAAAAGTCCAAAAACTGATGCAAAAAACGGATCCAGAGCAAAACGGATGCCATGTGTGACCCTAGTCGTAGTTTCTAGTGAACGGGATTGGCAAAAATGCAGTAAGGAAGAACATGTATGGCAACTGCGGTGAATACTGCATTAAGTTGGAAACTGTAAGTTGAAATAAAATGCTGGATAGATGTCTGAAAACAGCTGCTGACCAGAGATGTGCTGATTAATTCAAGTGAATTGAAACTCTACTTGGATTTTACAAAAATTAGTATTTTGTAAACATAAAATTTCAATTTCGGTCATTTTTGACTGAACAAGGATAGCAGGGTTAATAACATCTGGGACATGTGGAAGAAGAAAAAGTGAGAACTACCATGAGTTCTATATCATGCCAATAGTAATTAAGGGAGAAAAGAAGTGCACATAGAGTAGTACCTCTTATATACAGGTCCCACAGAACCCAAATGGTTAAACTCACCTGATGTAGTTGTGAGTGTCACAACTACAGTAAAAGCACACAAGAGGTCGCTGCAGGCTCCCAGCGGAGAATTGAAGAATACAGATAAGGGTGAAAAGAGCTGGGATGTCACGCCGCGCTGACCACAATGATAAACACACAGTTAATCACACACTCTGTTTATTTAAGCCTACGTGTTTCATGGCAAACACGCCACTTCATCAGATGCCCTCATGAAGTGGCGTGTTTGCCATGAAACGCGTAGGCTTAAATAAACAGAGTGTGTGATTAACTGTGTGTTTATCATTGTGGTCAGCACGGCGTGACATCCCAGCTCTTTTCCCTCTTATCTGGATGCCAATAGTAAAGCATCTTGGGACCATTCATGTGTGAGGTTACATAGAGTAGCATGATTCACAATTTTGCTTAAGAACATTGTCATGAATAAAATATTGGATTAAAATGTATTCCAAAAGAAACTTTTCTAAAATATTTGGAGCAAATTTTACGATTCACAATGCTTTTTACAGCATGATAGAGACCATGTTACAAGACATAAGTGATCAAAACATTTATATTTTGAGCCCATATCCAGGAAGCAGGTGACCCTAGATTAATGCTTTAAAGGGAACTAACCACCTCAGATCACCCTAATACACAGTTAATACGTGTCCCTGCACCCTAAGGATACGTTTCCAGCACTGTTTTTGTGTAAAATCTTGCATTAGTATAACCGATATAAAGAGTTTATAAACTTACTAGCCTGGAGATATCTGGGCGTATCCCTCCTTCTGTTATACTTCAGGGCTGTGCATTGCATGTCTGTGCTCCCCCTCCCTCTGTGCAGAGGAGATAACGATCACGCCCATCAGGGCAGGGCAGCAGGCACGGAGGGAGGGAGAGCGCAGCCATGCAATGCACAGCCCTGAAGTATAACAGAAGGAGGCATACTCCCAGAAGTCTTCAGGCTAGTAACTTTATAAAGTCTTTATATCGGTTATACTAATGCAAGATTTTACACAAAAACAGTGCTGGAAACATATCCTTAGGGTGCAGGGACACGTATTAACTGTGTATTAGGGTGATCTGAGGTGGTTGGTTCCCTTTAAAGAAACACCCAGAAAGACAAACAATCAATGGGACCATACTCCCAAAACTGGGTAAAACTCAAAATCAAATTAGATTAAAAAACATGCCAAGGTAGTAAAATATACAATTTTATTTGTAACACATACTGTATTCCATAATCAAATACCATATTTTTCGGATTATAAAACACACTTTTGGTCCCCCAAATTTTGGGGGAAAGTGGGGAGTGCGTTTTATAATCCGAATTTACTTTCTGTACTGTAGTGGGGGACGGCGACTCTAGAGTAGTGTCCTGGAGACTGGAGTGGACTGCAGCTGCGGCCCCTAGTCACGTGTGCTCATTATATTCATATAATATGCACTGCGTCCCGCTATCCATCACCTCAGTGCTGAACCCAGCGCTGAGATGTGGGCGAGGGGAGTGGCGCATAGTACTTGTGTCTGCACTCACCCTACCATTCTGCATATGGCCCCCTCATTACTGTGTATTGCCCCCATGCTGCTTCACACGCTAAAATAACAAGCACTTTGAACTTACCCTGCAGCGCAAACCTCCGTATCTCCCTACTTACCGCACTTCCTGAGTCCTCCTGTGTCCCCGGAGCATCCTGTCATGTGACCGTCACAGCACAGTGATGTCATCACCGTGCGCCCCGATCACATGATCGGATGCCCCAGGCACACAGGAGGACTCAGGAAGTGCGCAAGCAGGGAGACACGGAGGGCTGCGCTGCAGGGTAAGTTCAAAGCACTTGTTATTTTAGAATGTGCAGAAGCATGGGGGGCCATACAAAGAGATGTGGGGGGGGCCATATCCAGAATGGAGGGAGCTATGTACAAGAACAAGGGTGTCATATCCAGGACGGGGGGGGACTTATCCAGGAAGGGGGGACTTATGTAGGATGGGGGGTCATATCCAGGACAGGGAGGCCATGTGCAGGATGGGGGGCATATGCAGGATGGGAGGCCGTGTACCAGATTAGAGGGGCAATATGTAGGGTAAGGGGGCCATATGCAGGACCCATCAAACGTATTGAGAATTTCATAAAAAAAGCAATGGTGTGCTTGGTTTAAATGTAACTTTATTCTTTCATGAGTTATTTCAAGTTGATATCACCATTCATTCCCATTTTATTTAGGTGTATCCATATAAATTGCCCACCATGGCAATTGGGCCATTTATATGGATACACCTAAATAAAATGGGAATGAATGATGATATCAACTTGAAATAACTCATGAAAGAATAGTTACGTTAAAACCAAGCACACCATTGTTTTTCTTATGAAATTCTCATTAAGTTTGATGTGTCACATGACCCTCTTCCCATTGAAAAAAATAAAGTTGGATCCAAAATGACCGACTTCAAAATGGCTACCATGATCACCACCCATCTGAAAAAGTTGGCCCCCTCCCATATACTAATGTGCCACAAAAAGGAAGTTGATATCACCAACCATTCCCATTTTATTTAGGTGTATCCATATAGATGGCCCACCCTGTATAATAGATCACATAGGGAATTATCTATCTAAAGTGCAAGTGCAGTATAACCTAACTGCCACAACAGGGCCAGGCTGCGACCAAAAAGCAGCCCTGGCACACAAAATTCACCAGCCCACATATAAATATACACTACGGTTCAAAAGTTTGGGGTCACCCAGACAATTTTGTGTTATCAAATGAGTTGCAAAATAAATAGAAAATATAGTCCTGACATTGGCAAGGTTAGAAATAATGATTTTTCTTTTAAATAATAATTTTCTCCTCAAAACTTTGCTTTCGTCAAATAATGCTCCCTTTGCAGCAATTATAGCATTACAGACCTTTGGCGGGTACTATTTAATGAAGCTGCCAGATGAGGAGCTGTGAGGAGTCCATTTCTCAAACTAGAGACTCTAATGTACTTGTCTTGTTGCTCAGTTGTGCAGCGGGGCCTCCCACTTCTCTTTCTACTCTGGTTAGAGCCTGTTTATGCTCCCCTCTGAAGGGAGTAGTACACACCGTTGTAGGAAATTTTCAGTTTCTTGGCAAGCTGTGCTAACATACTTGTGCAAGGGTTTTCCAGGATTTTCTAAACATCCATTAGCCTTCTTAGCCCGGCTTCACATCACGATTTTCAGCTCTCGGGTTGTGTGTGGTGTTTTGCAGGATGCACCTGACACAACCTGACAGCCCTTGGACGTGCAGAAACTGGGGGCAAATATGCCCTCCGATCCTGTTTTAAACAGAAATCGTTTCTGTGCATCTGTGCCACTGTCCAGAGCTGAAATTTCAGCAGCACAGGTGCAGGGGAGCTGCCCGCAGTGCTGAAATTTCAGCTGTGGAGCACTCCAGGTGCTTAATTTCAGCGGCGGCTGTGAAATGCTGCGCTGTCCATGGTGCTGAATGAGCACGGCTGCATTTCAAAGCCGCCGCTCTTTCAGCACCAGGCATCCAGGAACCGGTACGATTTTCTGCTGGATCTAGCGCAATCCGGAATTCATAGCCTCTCATGTTATGGCTGCCGGATCGCACCAGATCCGGGAGGATCCGGTTCTGTTCATTTTTGGCACAAAATTGGAGTCTGCAGCATTCTTTTTGTCCGGTGCCAAAAACAAAAAGAACCAGATCCTCCCGGGAAAGTACAAAACCGGATGGCAAATAATAGCCATATGGCACCATAGGGATACATGGAGAACAAAATCGGATCCGGTTTTGTCCGGTTCACACTGGCCAGACCTGGACCCGAAAAATGGTGGTGTGAAGCCGGCCTAACACAGTTAGCAAACACAATGTACCATTAAAACACTTGTGGAGTGGGGTTGTTGGAAATGAGTACCTATGTACTGTAGATATTGCATTAAAAAACAGACGTTTGCAGCTAGAATAGTCATGTACCACATTAACAATTCTAGAGTGTATTTCTGATTCATTTAATGTTAGCTTCATTGAAGAAAAAGTGCTTTTCTTTAAAAAATAAGGACATTTCTAAATGACCCCAAACTTTTGAATGGTAGTGTATTGTGAGATAGCGCTTACTGAGTCAGTTGGGGACACTCGCTTACTGTGCATTTCAAGCACACATACACAGTTTCTTATAAAAGATAGTCCATCGGTTTATTATAAGTCATAAACCGCTACTCTGATTATGTAGCTGATAACCACAACAGTCCACATGACGAGTATATAACATATAGTCTGTTATCTTCAGCAAGATGTGCCTGCACACAATTTTCACTTCAGTCAGCTCACAATATCCCACTCTGGGTTTACCTGCTATTGTAGCTTAGCAGAGTTCATACTGGCTTCTACCAGTCTCGCTGTCCATTAGGTTACACACACAGGGATCACCCACCAGATCCTTGGACTTGCTCCATATTGACACCTGTCGTGAGTCCAGGCCTTAATTACTCTTGGACTTCTAGGAGGTCTAGCCACCTCCACTCTCAAGCAGGCTTGTCTGCCGTGTGAACCAAACAGGATGTGACCATAAAGGAATCACATTATATGCCACCTGTTACATTCACAGGAGAGGTGTGTTCACTCACACCCACATATTTGCATTAACTCTTTTGTATAATGCCAGTCACGGTGAAACCATTAACATTAATACTGCAACAGACCTCCGCATGTGCGATGTATGCCAGCCATGTACAGTGTTGCTGGTATACCTCACACAACCTCCCACTGTTCAAACCTGTAGGGGTGAACATTTGCCATGCATGTCACCTTGCCCTACCAGTCGAGGGGACCTTGTTAGTTGACTATGAGTGTCAGCTCCTGGAAGATGAGTCATCAATGTCAGAGCATTTCTTAAGGACCCATAGTCCGTCACTGTCACCAACTTTCCGTTTGTGAATAACTCACTAGCACACTTCCGAGTCATAACTTTGTCAGACCTCCCTCGCCCCAGTGGTCAATACAGTAGTGTGAGTCACTTGCCTCTGTATCTAGGGTCAGGTCTGACTGTCCTGTCTCATACTCTACTGGGTCTTTTGTTTAGGCTTCTCAGTCTTGAGTCACTGACAGGTTCACTACCTCCAATCAAGATTACGCCAGTTTTCTTACGGATATCTTTGATGGTCTCTAACTTCTGCCATGGCCATTCTATTATCTGCAGGGCTACTTCTTTGTTGGGTCTCACAATGTACAGACGGCTGCCATCTTTGGCTGCTCTGGCGATGTTGTCTCTCAACTCGCAGTCTTGCAAGATTCAGCTGTTCTACTTCTCACAGGTAGGTCACACGGTACTCCATCAGCATCTGTACATATCCAAGATTTTCTCCTGTTCCTACAGCATAGAATGACACCATACCATCTTCATCAGGTATCGCATCTTGGTGATCATATGGAATGCTCACTTTCACCACTCGGGACTTCTTTACCATTATTTGCATGGCTTGGCCATTTCTTCCAATGAGCTTTCTCACCAGAGCCTGAGGTAATCGGACACTCACAATCAGACACTGCTCAGCACCGCCCAGTGACCTACGTGACTTTCACCCTGACAGAGGCCCCTGACAGCTCCAGCCTGTGATGCACATCCTGGGAGAGCATACACAAAGTAATACTCTTACCCAGAAGAGGGACGCTGTGCCTGTGGCCAGGGCACATGCGAACCATTCTGGGCCGCCCAGACACTGCAGGAGTCCAGGAGGAAACAGCGGGAGACCAGAGATTGTCACTACAAGCAAGTGAGTAGTTTAAGCGTTTGTTTCTGCAGCATAATCACAGCACTAGGAATTAGGATACCCACTTATTATACAGCCTTAGTAATACACAGCATCTAGTTTTTAGAGATAAAAATATAAAATAAACAAGAAAAACCTACAATACCATTAACCAGATGTAATTATTCTAGAACCAAGTAGCAGGGTAATATTTGGAGACATAAAGCGAATACTCCAATTCGGAACCTCTTAACCAGACATAAAAGGTAAAACCCCCCTCCCTCCCTTTTGGACTGTTCTAAATACACAAACCATTAGTATTAGGAATTTACAAAATCTAACTATATCTGTGTATTTTAGAAGGAAAAAATAGAGCGACACCTAGTGGCAAAAAACGAGAACTCTAGCCCCAGAAGATTAACTCAACATCAAGAACAATAGATACCCCTATGTAGGTAAGAATTGTCCTACTACTCTAAAGCATATACGCTATTATAATCATATATATAATTGCCGTAGCAACTTCCTTCGCGTCCGGCGCTACTTCCGTGGCTTTGTTCGCGTGGCTCGGCACTTTCTCCGGGACTCGGCCACGCCCCCGGCGAAGCATTGCCCGCAAAGCGGGCATTGCGAGCCCCGCGAACAAAGCCACCAACATGCCCCCACCTCTACCCCGCAATCCTGAGCATGGGGCTGTAGTGTACACCGCTATGGTATACTACAGCCCCATGCCCAGCCGCCTGTCTGCCCTGCTCCCCTCGCCTCGCCGCCGGCATGGGGCTGTAGTGTACACCGCTATGGTATACTACAGCCCCATGCCCAGCCGCCTGTCCGCCCCGCTACCCTCGGCGTGCCCGCTACCCCGCTCTGCCGCCTGAACCCCGCGGCGGCGAGGGGAGGCAGACGGGGCAAAAGAGAGGGGTTGGTTCGGAGCACTGTTTCACCAGGTGGTGACAGCAGCAGCTCCGGAGCAACCCCTCTCTTCTGCCCCGTCTGCCTCCCCTCGCCGCCCCGCCACCCCACCGTACACTGCTCCGGAGTCACTGCTCCAGAGCCACCACTACCCCCCGCCGCTACCAACCACCCCGCCACCTACTACCCTCCGCCACCTCCTAAGCCCCCGCCACCCCCTAAGCCCCCGCCGCTGTCACCCCCTAAGCCCCCGCTGCCGTCACCCCCTAAGCCCCCTAAGCCCCCTAAGCCCCCGCCTCCGTCACCCCCTAAGCCCCCGCTGCCCCCTAAGCCCCCGCCGCCGTCACCCCCTAAGCCCCCGCTGCCCCCTAAGCCCCCGCCGCCGTCACCCCCTAAGCCCCCGCCGCCCCCTAAGCCCTCGCCACCGTCGATCACTTACATGCCTTCTTCTTCATCTGATCATCAGTCATCCAGAGTCTCCGTCCGGCCCAGGCGTCCTCTTCGTCCGGCCCCGGGGGTCTTCTGTCTTCTTTCTGCCATCTCCGGGTCCTACGTCCTCTTCACTTCCCATAGAGATAGAATGGACGAAAAATCGTCCATTCTATCTCTATGGGAAGTGAGGCGCTATTCTGATTGGTCGCCGTCAGCACACAGCGACCAATCAGAAGAGCGCCTCACTTCCCATAGAGATACATAGCGGTGTTTCGGCAAATTTATGGCCGATAAGATAGAAATAGATAGATTAGATAAGATAGATAGAAAACCAAGAAAAACGAAAAAGCACAGCAGTATACAGCGGGTGCAAGGCCCTCCTACCACTTCACTGGTTGTTGTTTAAGATGAAAAAATGAAAAAATGAAGGGCAGCACTTCCTTTAGTGTATCCATGTGGGTTTATTTTGTCCTAGGACTGCGACGTTTCGGCACACAGCCTTCCTCTAGCAGTGACAAACAGTTCTAGTGCTCACATATATATAGCTCCCATACAAGGGGCTTACAATAATATAATTAGTACAAAAAATAGTGTAAAAAGTCATATACATATAAAGTTCCATATACTGTGCAAAGTGATCTGTGAATCATAAAGTGCATATAGTGATATTATACGGCAAACATCTATATTGTAAACGATATCTTACATTTCATATTAATTAGTAATTTCCAGTACAGATGTTAC
This sequence comes from Allobates femoralis, assembly GCA_033576535.1. Classification (NCBI taxonomy): domain Eukaryota; kingdom Metazoa; phylum Chordata; class Amphibia; order Anura; family Aromobatidae; genus Allobates; species Allobates femoralis. The sequence continues at coordinate 211,595,664 of JARQOC010000006.1, forward strand.
TTATCTGTTAATTAGAAGACCCCACGTTGCAACTATGTACCGCCACTTCCGCCATCTTAATTTCGGCGTTCTCCTCATTCTAATGCGCATGCTCCGTGTGAATACTTCAGTCCCATCAAGGCGAAATCGCGTGCCCAGTCCTAGATCCCGCGCATGTGTATTGCGAGTCGGGAACTTCCCATACACCCACTGCAGTTGCGCAGTAGTGTAGATGAAGTCACTACTCCTAACTTCATTCCCGCGCCTGCGCTCTCTCCTCCGTTATTCTCGTGGCGCCATCTTTGCTTTCTCGCGATTGCGCAGTGATACAGGCACTCGTTCTTAGAACTTGTGCTCATAAACCTAATGATTAGGAGAGTTAAGGCGCACATTAACTGCTATTTACGCAGTGATGTAGGGATATTATAGTTATTCTCCATAACCCACTTCAAGTAATAAAAAACAATTGAAAAAATAACAGTGCAATGTTTCGTGAGAAAAAATAGAAAACCAAGAAAAACGAAAAAGCACAGCAGTATACAGCGGGTGCAAGGCCCTCCTACCACTTCACTGGTTGTTGTTTAAGATGAAAAAATGAAGGGCAGCACTTCCTTTAGTGTATCCATGTGGGTTTATTTTGTCCTAGGACTGCGACGTTTCGGCACACAGCCTTCCTCTAGCAGTGACAAACAGTTCTAGTGCTCACATATATATAGCTCCCATACAAGGGGCTTACAATAATATAATTAGTACAAAAAATAGTGTAAAAAGTCATATACATATAAAGTTCCATATACTGTGCAAAGTGATCTGTGAATCATAAAGTGCTAGATAGATAGATAGATAGATAGAGATACATAGATAAATAGATAGAAATAGATAGATAATAATAGATAGATAGAAATAGATAGATAGATAGATAGATAGATAGATAGATAATAGATAAAATAGATAGAAGAGATAGATAGAAAGCGATAGATAGATCAAGATAGATAGAAGAAATAGATAGATAGAAATAGATAGATAGAAATAGATACAGATAGATAGATAGATAGAGAGATAGATAGATAGATAGATAGATAGATAGATAGATAGATAGATAGATAGATAGATATGGATACATAGATAGATAGATAGATAGATAGATAGATAGATAGATAGATAGATAGATAGATAGATAGATAGGACTTGGGTGTCAGCGATAGGACTCGTCGGACCTGAAGTCACTTTGTCGCAGTCGACGAGCAAGCAGACATTGGCCAATGTGTGTACTAAGAACTTCAGATTTAAAAAAAATAATAAGAATTTTGAGTTTTTTGAAAAAAACGTAAGTTTTTAAATTTTTTCTCATATATATATAGCTTGTCAGCATATGTACATCATTGGTAGTAGCTGAGTGCTGCAAGGTTTTTTTCTAGTATATTGACCCAGCATCCCTGCTGGCACCAGTTCACATTGTCTGTGAGTGCTGTGCAGTTTGTTTTTTTCTCTTTTGTATCGTGTGGAGTGGCTGGCTCCATTACTGCAATGTGCACCCTCATTGCCTACAGGTGATCTAGGGTCTAGATCAGGGGTCTCAAACTCGACTGGGTTGGTGGGCCGCACATAGAAAGACATTTATAGCGGGGGGCCGCATCCCTTGTAGGACTAAGTGATATTTTTAGTAATACCAGAATTTTTTGCTCAATGTAAAGTACAAATTCTGAACCCTTCTTGTAATGTCCCCATCCTGTAGTAATGTCCTTTTCTAGTGATGTCTCCCATCCTGATCCCTTTTTCTAGTTATGTTCCCCATCCTGATCCCCTTTTGTAGTGATGTTTCCATCCTGATCCCTTTTTCTAGTTATGTTCCCCATCCTGATCCCTTTTCTAGTGATGTTCCCCATCCTGATCCCTTTTTCTAGTTATGTTCCCCATCCTGATCCCTTTTCTAGTGATGTTCCCCATCCTGATCCCTTTTCTAGTGATGTTCCCCATCCTGATCCCTTTTTCTAGTGATGTTCCCCATCCTGATCCCTTTTTCTAGTGATGTTCCCCATCCTGATCCCTTTTTCTAGTGATGTTTCCCATCCTGAAACCTTTTTCTAGTGATGTTCCCCATCCTGATCCCTTTTTCTAGTGATGTTTCCCATCCTGATCCCTTTTTCTAGTGATGTTCCCCATCCTGATCCCTTTTTCTAGTGATGTTCCCCATCCTGATCCCTTTTTCTAGTGATGTTCCCCATCCTGATCCCTTTTCTAGTGATGTTCCCCATCCTGATCCCTTTTTCTAGTGATGTTCCCCATCCTGATCCCTTTTTCTAGTGATGTTCCCCATCCTGATCCCTTTTTCTAGTGATGTTCCCCATCCTGATCCCTTTTTCTAGTGATGTTCCCCATCCTGATCCCTTTTTCTACTGATGTTCCCCATCCATACTGATCTCCTTTTCTAGTGGTGTCCCGAATCCTGGTCCCCTTTTGTACTGATGTCCCACATCCTGATCTACTTTTACAGTGATGCCCCCATCCTGTTTTACCTTCTTTTTACACACTCACATACACACTCGTTCACACTCACACACACCCTCACACACATACACACACACTCTGACACATCCACACATCCTCATACACACACTCACACACTCCCATACACACTGAAACTCACAAATACCTCACACACTTTCTTATGCACATATCCTCACTCACATACTCACAACCTCACACACTCACCCTCTCACACACACACTCACACTTTTCTAACTTTAATGAGGCATGGCACCAGTGCAGGGGGCCGCCGCGGTCCCCGCTGTGCTGACTTCCGGCCTCCGCTGTGCTTTGACTTCCTCCAGCCGTCGCTTAGACAAGCTCTGTTGCTCAACAAGATCAATGCAATCTGCCAGCCTGAGGCCCGCATGTGACGTCATATTCCACCATCAGCTGCGGACCTCTCATTGGCTGGCAGCTTGCATTGATCTTGCTGAGTGGCAGAGCTTGTTAGTGCCGCGGATGGAAGTCATCACACAGCGGGGACTGCAGCGGCCCCCTGCACTGGGGCGATGCATCATTAACTTGTCCAAGGTGCCGCGGGCCGCATAGTGAAGCACCAGGGGCCGCAGGCGGCCCTTGGGCCGCGTGTTTGAGACCCCTGGTCTAGATGGTGTCCGCCCACTTAGTAGTGGGGTAGGGTGGACAAGGAGGACTTGGGTGTCAGCGATAGGACTCGTCGGACCTGAAGTCACTTTGTCGCAGTCGACGAGCAAGCAGACATTGGCCAATGTGTATACTAAGAACTTCAGATTTAAAAAAAATAATAAGAATTTTGAGTTTTTTGAAAAAAACGTAAGTTTTTAAATTTTTTCTCATATATATAGCTTGTCAGCATATGTACATCATTGGTAGTAGCTGAGTGCTGCAAGTTTTTTTTTCTAGTAGATAGATAGATAGATGATAGATAGATAGATAGATAGATAGATAGATAATAGATAGATAGATAGATAGATAGATAGATATAGATAGAAAAGATAGATAGATAGAAGATAGATAGATAGATAGATACATAGATAGATATAAATACGGTATATAGATAGAAAGAAAGAAAAGATAATAGATAGATAGATAGATAGATAGATAGATAGATAGATAGATAGATAGATAGATAGATAGTGCTATTATTCTCTTTGGGAAGTGAGGCGCTATTCTGATTGGTCGCTGTGTCCTGCCGGCGGCTTTGCGGCCATTGCGAGTCTCCCGCCCCGGCGACGACCGACGAAAGTCGAGACCCGTGGCCGAAAATAGAACCAAGGGCCTGGCTATACTTCGCTTGAAACACCGCTATTATTCTCTATGGGAAGTGAGGCGCTATTCTGGTTGGTCGCTGTGTGCTGCCGGCGACCAATCAGAATAGCGCCTCACTTCCCATAGACAATAATAGCGGTGTTTCAAGCGAACTATAGCCGGGCCCTTGGTTCTATTTTCGGCCACGGGTCTCGGCTTTCGACGGCTATCTATATATGTATCTATTTCTTTCTATCTATCTATCTATCTATCTATCTATCTATCTATCTATCTATCTATTTCTATCTATCTAGCTATCTATCAATCTATCTATCTATCTATGTATCGATTTCTATCTATCTATCTATCTATCTATCTATCTATCTATCTATCTATCATCTATGTATCGATTTCTATCTAATCTATCTATCTATCTATCTATCTATTTCTTTCTATCTATCTATGTATCTATTTCTATCTATCTATCTATTTCTATCTATCTATCTAAGTATCTATTTCTATCTATCTATCTATGTCTATCTATCTATCTATATCTATCTATCTATTTCTATCTATATCTATCTATCTATCTATCTATCTATCTATCTATGTATCTTTTTTACTATCTATCTATCTATCTATCTATCTATCTATCTATGTATATCTATGATCTATATCTATCTATCTATCTATGTATCTATATCTATCTATCTATCTATGTATCTATATCTATCTATCTATCTATTTATCTATCTATCTATCTATCTATCTATCTATCTATCTATTTCTATCTATGTATCTATCTATGTATCTATTTCTTTCTATCTATCTATCCATCTATATACTAGAAAAAACTGCAAAGCACTCGTTACACTGTGCGAGAGGTGCAAGCTGTGTCGCTGGATCAACAAGAAACAAAAGAATCACTGCTGCACTCAGTCTAACCAAAAAGTGTATGCTAACAAGCAAATGGTTTGAGAAAAAAATTAAAACATCCGTTTCTTTCTAAAAAACTCAATACTCACTTTTTTAGTGAGGGCAGGCATACATTGGCCAATGAGTGTACCAAGAGCCCCGGTTTTTAATAAAAAAGTGAGTATTGAGTTTTTTAGAAAGAAACGGATGTTTTAATTTTTTTCTCAAACCATTTGCTTGTTAGCATACACTTTTTGGTTAGACTGAGTGCAGCAGTGATTCTTTTGTTTCTTGTTGATCCAGCGACACAGCTTGCACCTCTCGCACAGTGTAGCGAGTGCTTTGCAGTTTTTTTCTAGTATATATATCAGACAAGGTGGAGTGGCTGGCTCCACCCAGCTGCAGATTGCACCCCCACCGAGCCCAAGTGCTCAGGGATCAGGCTGAGGTCAGAAGGACCAGGGAGTCCACGGACAAGGATCTGGCAGGGATGTCAGCGTAGGACCCTCCGGACCCCGGGGCCGCCGAGTAGTGGCCGGAGGGCAGGCATACATTGGCCAATGAGTGTACCAAGAGCCCCGGTTTTTAATAAAAAAGTGGGTATTGAGTTTTTTAGAAAGAAACGGATGTTTTAATTTTTTTCTCAAACCATTTGCTTGTTAGCATACACTTTTTGGTTAGACTGAGTGCAGCAGTGATTCTTTTGTTTCTTGTTGATCCAGCGACACAGCTTGCACCTCTCGCACAGTGTAACGAGTGCTTTGCAGTTTTTTCTAGTATATATATCAGACAAGGTGGAGTGGCTGGCTCCACCCAGCTGCAGATTGCACCCCCACCGAGCCCAGGTGCTCAGGGATCAGGATGAGGTCAGAAGGACCAGGGAGTCCACGGACAAGGATCTGGCAGGGATGTCAGCGTAGGACCCTCCGGACCCCGGGGCCGCCGAGTAGTGGCCGGAGGGCAGGCATACATTGGCCAATGAGTGTACCAAGAGCCCCGGTTTTTAATAAAAAAGTGAGTATTGAGTTTTTTAGAAAGAAACGGATGTTTTAATTTTTTTCTCAAACCATTTGCTTGTTAGCATACACTTTTTGGCTAGACTGAGTGCAGCAGTGATTTTTGTGTTTCTTGTTGATCCAGCGACACAGCTTGCACCTCTCGCACAGTGTAACGAGTGCTTTGCAGTTTTTTCTAGTATATATATCAGACAAGGTGGAGTGGCTGGCTCCACCCAGCTGCAGATTGCACCCCCACCGAGCCCAGGTGCTCAGGGATCAGGATGAGGTCAGAAGGACCAGGGAGTCCACGGACAAGGATCTGGCAGGGATGTCAGCGTAGGACCCTCCGGACCCCGGGGCCGCCGAGTAGTGGCCGGAGGGCAGGCATACATTGGCCAATGAGTGTACCAAGAGCCCCGGTTTTTAATAAAAAAGTGGGTATTGAGTTTTTTAGAAAGAAACGGATGTTTTAATTTTTTTCTCAAACCATTTGCTTGTTAGCATACACTTTTTGGTTAGACTGAGTGCAGCAGTGATTCTTTTGTTTCTTATCTATTTATCTATCTGATTCTATCTATCTATCTATCTATCTCTATATCTATATATCTATCTATATCTATCTATATCTATCTATATCAATCTATATCTATCTATATCTATCAATGGTGAAGCGGCCATTGCAAGCCGTTGCAGGGGCTCCCGCCCTGGAGACGACCGCCAAGCGCCAAGCGCCGTGCCCGAAAATCGAACCAAGGGCCCGGCCATAAATTCCTCTAAACACCGCTATGCATCCCTATGGGAAGTGAGGCGCTATGCTGATTGGTCGGCGCACCACACAGCGACCAATCAGCAAAGCGCCTCACTTTCAGTGGTAAATTTGAAACTCAAAGTCGTCCATTATGTCACTATGGGAAGTGAGGCGCTATTCTCATTGGTCGCTGTGTGCTGCCGGCGACCAATCAGAATAGCGCCTCACTTTCAGCGGTAAATTTGAAACTCAAAGTCCTCCATTATATCCCTATGGCAAGTGAGGCGCTATTCTTATTGGTCGCTGTGTGCTGCCGGCGACCAATCAGAATAGCGCCTCACTTCCCATAGAGATAGAATGGACGACTTTGAGTTTCAAATTTACCACTGAAAGTGAGGCGCTATGCTGATTGGTCGCCGTCAGCACACAGCGACCAATGAGAATAGCGCCTCACTTCCCATAGACATATAATGGACGACTTTGAGTTTCAGATTTATCGATGAAAGTGAGGCGCTATTCTCATTGGTCGCCGGCAGCACACAGCGACCAATGAGAATAGCGCCTCACTTACAGCGGTAAATGTGAAACTCAAAATATTCCATGTATTTGAAGTATGGCGCCATACAGCGCGGCGCTCTTCTGATTGGTCGCCGCCTTCAGCGCGCCGAACAATCGGAATAGCGTCGGCCGCTATGCCGCCATATTTGAAATATACTGAGTAAACTATACACAGATTCTAGAATCCCGATGCAATCGCATCGGGCTCACAGCTAGTTACTAATATATCTAACTAATGAGCGGTATTTAATTATTTTTATAGAGGCTAGTCTTCAAGCAATAACAATACAAGCTACACCTTATCATCCCAGCCTGAAGTCATTTTTTATTTACTGCAACAAACAGAGGAAAGATTAACCATGATTTTAGATATTAGCGTTGGCACTTTAAATGGTCTAACAAAAGAGCATGGACATTTTTTGTAATTTTATCTTGAAGTTTTATTTTTTATATTTTTGATATTATTTTTGATACAAATAAATTGTTTTAAACCATAAAATTGTGGATGTACGTGACCGACTTTGAACACTCTAAACGTAGCACTTATAGAATTCCGGTACGCGTTAGATCATTACACATTCTCCTTTACTAGAATTAAAAAGCAAAACGTTTCGGCCCATCGGCATTCATCAGTTGCTAAACAAGAGAACAGAAATTTGAATGGCATCTGACACTGACTTCCTGGTAGCTGGACTGCTCCCCCCCCCCACCCCCCCCCCCCCCCCCGTTCCTCCTTAAATCCCTTTTTCTTTTATTACCCTCTCACTTCTACCCTTCCCCTCTATCTACTATCCTCTCCAACACAATCTTTCACTCTTTTACTTTCTTTCTTCATCTTTCATCTTTAATGTTGTTTACATAAATATATGGTGTTGCATGGAAAACAGAGCTCTGGACAATTTCGGACGTGAAGAAGACACACGTCCAGGATTATGTAAGCCATATCGCGATTGTGAGATGGCGCATACTAACTCTCCTACTTTCAAATAGCTCACCAGCAACAATAAACATTTTGGAGAACTCCAGTTATATGATAAGTACTGATGAATACAATGTACGCGTTATATTATGTTCAGACTTTGTATTACCTTTGTAATATTTTTGACAACTTTTGAATTTTTTGATGTTCTTACCCTAACAACATGTTGATCGTTAAGTTATGCAAACATCTCCAATAAAAAGACCATTGAAAAGAAAAAGAAAAAAATATCATACATGATAAATTCTCATAACACATTGCAAGGTGGTGTCCGTTCAATGAACAACCCCTGGGGCAGAGGACCAACCGCCAAGAGTAAAGCGACCTGGTCCAAGCAACTGGCGTGACAAGTACGTCGGGGGTTGGCTGATCTTGCCCATCGTGATTGATGGTATACCGTTAAACGCTCTCCTGGACACTGGTTTCCAGGTGACCATGATGTCTCATATCCTTCACAAATGTTATTGGGCTGACACTGACTTTACCCATTGCCCTGATGATAACTTGACTATAATAGCAAGTAATGGTCAGCCCTTGCCTCAGGTGGGGTATAAAGAGGTGAGCATTAAGTTGGGGAGAGTGGAGCTCAAATCCCAGGGTTTGATAGTTGTGGATGTTGATAAACGCGAATGTAATCCCATGATCACCCTAGGTGCCAATGTTATTGAAAACTGTCTTGGCGAAATTATTGTGTTGTTACAGCAGGTAGCCGAAACAGCCAGTTCAGGACAACAACGAGTCCTTCACAAAGAGATAAGAGTTTTAATGCAAAGACAGCAAGTAGAATTGTCTGGTGGAAAAGTCAGCAGCGTAAGGGTGACTGATCCATACCCCATTGTGCTTTCTCCCAAAAGTGAGATGATGATATGATGTCGGGCTGCTATAGGGATTAGGGGTCGAGATTACCAGGCCCTGGTAGAGCCAGTTTTCTCTGACAGCAGACACATTATCCTGACAGCCAGATGGGTGGTGGATGTCCAAAAGGGGAGAATACCCATATGTATACTAAATTGTGGGGGAAAAGAGGTCAATTTACCCAGGTATGTCACAGTAGCCAAGCTATTTACTGTCAGCAGCACAATCCAGGCAGTAGAACCTTTGGACTCGCCTGAAACAGTGGAGGACAACGGTTCTTTGGGACAGTTGGGGGACTGGTGTCAGAAGATGCATATTGGCACTGACTCCACCCTTTCACACCAAAAATATGGGGTTTACCAGGTAGTTCAGGAATATGAGAGGGTATTTAGTAAGAACCCCCTGGACTTTGGGCAAGTAAAGGGGATCCAACATCATATCCCCAAAGGAGACCATTGCCCATTAGAGAGATACCGCCCTGTTCCCCTGGCTCATTATCAGTGTGCCAAGAGCATGTTGCAAACAATAAAAGAGGCAGGGGTAATAAGAGATAGTTGTAGCCCCTCGGTAGTTCCTCTAGTCCTAGTCAGAAAAAAAGATGGTACCATGAGAATGTGTGTCGACTATAGGCAGATCAATAAACTCACCCATAAAGACGCCTATCCCTTGCCACGTATCGAAGAAAAATTAGCTGCCTTGAAATCCGCTAACTACTTCTCGACCCTTGATCTCACCAGTGGGCACTGCAGGTTCCTGTGGCAGAGGCGGACAAGGAGAAGACTGCATTTACTACGCCAATGGGCCTATGCGAGTTCAATTGCATGCCATTCCGGCTGTGCAATGCACCAGGAATGTTCCAGAGGTTAATGGAGTGTTGCCTTAGGTATAAAAACTTCAAAACGCTACTGTTATACCTAGATGATGTCATTGTCTATTCAAGGAGGACCTACGCAGACCACCTGAAGCACTTGGCCGAGGTATTCGAGACCTTATCCAACTTTGGTCTGCAGGTGAAGCTGTTCAAGTGTCATATCCTAAAACCCAACGTACAGTACCTAGGCCATGTAGTGAACGCAGAAGGCGTGGCATCCGATCCTGATAAAGTCACCGTCATCAAGGACTGGCAGAAACCAACTACTATTCGTGAGGTACAAAAATGTTAAGGGTTGGTTGTCTATTACTGAAGATTTATCAGGTGCTATACCAAAATAGCCACTCCCCTTCAAGACCTCCTAGTGGGCCACTCTAAGAAAGCAAAGAACAAGAGCCCTCCAATCGAGAGGGACAACAGGGTGGAAAATCCTTCAGCCGCTTGAAGTTAGCTCTCACGAGAGACGAAATCCTGACTTACCTAGGCTATGGTCAGCTGTTTATCCTGTACACAGATGCCAGCAACGAGGGATTGGACGCTATTTTGTCCCAAGTGCTGAAAGGCAAGGAAAGGGTCATCACCTATGCCAGTCAGAAGCTTCACTCCACTGAAAAGAATTCCATCAACTACAGTTCCTTGAAGCTGGAGTTCTTAGCCATAGACTAAGCCGTGACCGAGAGGTTCACGCACTAACTCGCCTCAGCCAAATTTACTGATAATAACCCGTTGACACACCTGGGAAACTGCAAAGCTTGGTGCCCTAGAGCAATGGTGGATAACTTGGCTGTCTAACTATGAGTTTGTGATCAAATATCGGGCAGGAAACAAGAATGCCAACACTAATGCGCTATCCTGAATGCCAAACTTACCAGACCTAGGAACAGATTTGGAAGACCTTGAAGAAATTGATATGCCGGCCTTCCACAGCCAAAGTGCGTCCCAATGCTCCCACTGTCTGAAGAACAAGTGTTCTGCCGTGCAAGAAGTCTCTTTCAATCCCTTGCCCCCCCCATTGATAGGCAGAAACGCAGGACAGCGACCCAGCTGTTCGCATGGTGAAAGAATTACTGAGCCAAACTGATTCATCCCCAGGTCCAGATGCACCTCAAGAAGCCCTACAGTTGTGGAAAGAGAAAGTCAAACTGTTATTTTACAAAAGTAAATTATGTCAAAGAAACAACAACTCTCGCACGCATGAGCTGTTTTGGCAGATAGTGGTCCCGAGGCGGGATGCACCAATGATAATTGAGGCTTACCACGATGGGGAAGGACATTTTAAGTGGAAGAAGTTGGAGGTCCTACTTTGCGAATGGTTCTTCTGGATAGGTATGAGAAAGTCCATCGAGAGGTCGTGTAGAGCATGTGGCCCTTGCAACCTGAAATGAAGAGATCATGATAGCCGAAGGGCCCCTTTACAGCCTATCATCATGAGTCAACCACTGGAAATCGTGGCTTTGGACCATGTGAAGCTGACTCCGAGTAGGTCAAGATACACCCACGCACTGATGATCATGGACCACTACTTACGTTTCTTGGTGGTCGTACCAGTCAAGGACCAGATGTTGAGGACAGCTGCAAAAGCCTTTCAGAAACACTTCTGTCGGCCTCATGGGTATCCTGAGCAAGTTTTAACCAATCAAGGTCCAGATTTCGAAGCAGAGGTATTTCAAGAGTTCTGCAACCTGTACGGCTGCAAGAAAATTCGTACAACGCCATATTGCCCGCAAACCAATGGCCTGTGTGAAAAGATGAACCAGGTGGTGATCAACTTGTTGAAAACCCTACCTCTGGAGGAATGCAACTTGTGGCCTGAGAAGTTACCAGACTTGGTTGACCTGTACAATCACATTCCGGTGAACTCAACCAACTGTACCCCAGCCTACCTGATGCGAGCAAGACCAGGTAAACTTCCCACCGACCTGGACATAAGAGTATTGACATCAGTGGCAGTACAGCCTGATACAAACTGGGATAATGAGAGGCAACAGCAATATCACAAAGTTCAACAGTGTGGAGGAGAGTCTGTCACGGGCTAGACAGAAGCAAAAGAAGAGCTACAATCATCAAGCTCCTGCTACTCCCTTAGCACCAGGAGAACAGATGTTAAAGAGAAAGAGGAGAACTCACAAGCTAGATGACCAGTGAGAAGCTGAACCATATACCATATTGCCCTTTCACTTTGATAACAACAAGGTTTGCCTCATCACCAAGGATGGAGAAAGAACTTCAGCGGCTGTATCCAGAGATCACCTGAAGGTGTGCCCAGGTCAACTGCATGAGAAAGATAGAGATCAAGACATTCCTCAACAGATGGAAGAAGTTGAAGAGAAAGTACATGCCATATTAGGAGAATTTCACCAGTCATGGACTCAAGTAAACCAAGCTGTAGTAGTACGACTCTTGACGTTTCCACAGTTGACTACGCAATTAGCAGCAGAGACCTTGAATCCTCTTGAAGACCAGTTGGCTCCAGAAACAGATGCCTCACCTGCAGTGGATCAGGAGAATCTACCACCTGCTAGCGGCAAATCTGTCGTGCCCATGGTGAATCTAAGAGGTTGTAGAAAGCAGCCAAGCCTACCTGTACTACGTAAGTCTACCCGTAGTGTAGCCCACAGTGAGCCTACCACACCTGCAATAAACACATCAGATAGTGGAAGGTCAACAAGAATACCAGTGTTACGTAGGTCACAACGTAGTACACAAGGTCAGACCCCGATTCGTTATAAAGTGTAATTAAAGAGTATTGTAGGAGATAGAAAATGTAAATATGACAAAGTTAAAATGTTGAAGAAAAATTGTGCCCACATAGACTAAACAATGTGAGATTCAAAAACCATTATGCATAAAGTAACTACAGAGACTACTGTAGGAACATTTGAGCTAAAATACGTAAATGTACATAATAACCTGTTCAAGGACAATTGGGCCACAGGACTATGTGTGGCCAGGACATTGCTTATAAAAAGTTTGTATCCTACCTTGACCTTAAAATAACCGTCGGTGTGGCCGAAGAACCAGGGGTCACAACATGGTCTTTGAGCCCTGTAGCCATGCCCAGGGACAGAGTTTAAGGTGGTTTGGGGCTGTTCCCACCAGTTGCCTTACCAAGGACAGGATAGTGACAAGTCCTGTACTGTGGTGCATGGACTAAGCATCACGATGACTGCTTGCACTTTTTTATATTTTTTTGTACTTTTTGTATTTTTGATAATAATGTAACTTTTAAGTGATGGTTGTTATTAAATTGTACCTTATGTCTTTGCAGTCCGGGACATACTGAGCTTCACTAGGGAGGAATGTGGCGCCCGTAGGGTCTGGTTGCCACAGTAATATTGCCTCCTTCACTGGGGGTAATATTATGCTTGGAAGCAGAAGAAGATCCTCACGCTAGGTAACTTCTCACATGCATACACCAGTCCTGACTCCTGGCCACCTGAGTTAAGGGGAGCTACCCTGTTTCTGGCAGGGAGGAGGGATGAGAAGTAGGAATCTGCAGGAAGAAGAGGATGCAGAGAAGAGACAAGGAGAGAGAGCTCTGGGGAGCAGAGCTCAGAGAGAGCTCACCCCAGAGAATTGCAACAGAGGACGCCAGAGTCTTGGGTCAGATGGGAACTGCACATCCCTTTGATCGATTCTGGAGGATAGGAGACTGCAAGTTTCCTGGCCGCCCTAGAAACCGGCGGCACAACAGCTTAACTAGAGCTCGGAGCTGCAATCAACACAGCAGTGTCCATTACAGGTTTGTGCTGTCTGCTAGTCAGGAGCGAGGGCAAGAAGGAAGGTAAAGGGCCACAGAATAGCTGCTTCGAGGCTGACCAGACCCTCCTAACCTTATCGGACCAAAATTGTTTGTAAAGGATATGTGGTATAGTGGTTACTTGTGACCCGGTATCCAATGAAGCAGGTATTGATATGCCGTCTAGTATGATGGACAGGAACGGTCGTTGTCCAATGAAGGTGTTATACCAGTCGGCTGGGCCCTGTTGAGTTACTCCTGAGGTTTGGCCCCGGCTCCCAGGGACTGCTCATTTAAGAGACAGTGTCGGGTGATATGGCCGGTCTTGCAGCAGTGATGGCAAATGGGTTTCCCTGTGGAGCTGTAATGGTACCTTTACACGCCGCTACCGAAGGTAGCAACAGGTAGGCACCGCACGTGCACGCGCGCGTTTTAAACGGTTGCTAACGGTACCTGATACCGCAATTACACGCCGCCACAAGGTGCTCCACAGAAGGTATTTTCGGTCCCTGGAAGTGCCGACGGGTGCCGCAGGTTACCTTCTGTGGAGCACCTTCCCTGATTTACATGCTGCTACCACAAGGGAATCTGGGCATACATATTGTGCGCCGTAACTACATAGGCGTGACAGTTGTGTATTACGCGGCGCTCGTACGGTGATTGGACAATGCAATAACATCATGATTGGCCAGCCAGCGCAAATGTGTAGTGTGACTAGACAGATCGTTAAATATGCCGCCCAGTGCACGGACAGCCAATGGGTACACAGTAGTCCCTACCAATGATAGCTGATGGGGCGTGGTATACATGATGCTCAAGCACGCCCCAGGGAACTCAAATACCGTACCTGTGCCCCGATTACACGCTGCTACCATAGGGTTTCTACCTGCTTGTTTTTCAGCATGGCTGAAAGACAGGTATCCAAAGAGACAGGGAGGTACAATCTGAATTACACGCCGCCACTACGCGGTGTTTTGAAGATAAAAGGTACAATTGTCTCCGACACCTGCCGGGTTTCTACCTTTCGGTAGCGACGTGTAAAGGTACCATGAGGGTGCCGTCACACTAGGTGACGTCGCCGGAGATGTCGGCGGCGATGGGCGGGAGCGCGCACGTTTTTGGCGCCCCACCAATGTCGTTGTTGCATGTTTACACCGGCGATCTTACAGGCGCCGGCGCCGCTGGGGTGTCTAAAAATCCCAGAGGCGATGCTGTAACATGGGAGCCTATGGCTCCCATCGCCTGTGAGATCGCTGTACCCCGTTTACATGGGGCGATGTGTACACATCGCCCCAGAGTGGTCGCCTGGTTTCAGAGCGCTGCTGTGAAACCAGGCGACCACTGAAATGCGTCGCCCTCGCCTATTAGCATTAGGCGACGCATCGGCGATATTGGCGGCTATAGGCCACGCCCCAGCGTTGCCTATAAAATCGCCGCTGAAATCGCCAGGTGTGACTGTACCCTAACGGTCCGTGGTCCTCCCTCTGTACGACGAAGTTTGCCTTGCTCTCATCCACGGGACGTCCTCTGGACTGTCAGCAAGCTGGATCAAATGTTGAGGTTTTGGCTGTGGCTTTGGGGTGGGCTTTGTCCCCTGCTGCAGCTGCAGGGCTTCCATGACTCGAGTTATGTTCTTGCCCATCTGGCGCACTTCAGAGCGTAAAGAGTCATATTTATCAGGGTAGGTAGTTTGTACACTGTTCTCAGCGGCAGGCACGGGTACCGGTGTTGTGGTAGCCTGCGCCTCACCACTGCACCACCGCCAGATGGCAGCTTCAGGAGTCTCCACTGGCCGAAACCCCTTTATAGCCATGTCCTTTAAAGTATTGAAATCAGTGTCCGGGTGGCTTAGGGACCACCAGCGTCAGGTTTTGTTGTGCTCTGGTGATAGTAGCCCCTGGATGAACTGCTCAGTTAACAACTTGTCCTCATCAAGAACACTAGCAGGGCTGACTTGCTTTAGGGCTCGCAGCGCCTCCTGCAGGCGCCAGGCATAGGTCCAGATATCATCCCCCGGCCGTTGATAGCAATGGTAAAAGCGCATCCTTATGTCAGCCTCATTACAGTCTTCAAAAGTGGCTTTTAATTTATTAAAGATTATGGCTACTGATCCTCGCTCATCTATGGACCAGGATTCAATCTCTCTTTCTGCTGCAACGGTTAACTCTCCCAATACACGTTGACCGGTCATTGCATACATGTCCAACATGCTGCAGATCTTTCTTTTGAAGATGGACAGAGTATGAGGGCGGCCGTTATACTGGAGCAACCACTTGGCACCCGGGATGTAGGGTAGCGAGATTGGCATGATAGGGGCTACAGCGCCCAGTGCGCTAGTGGTACAACTGGTTGCAGCCATGGTCACTTCAGGGTGATTCTCGGGGTCTGCATATGTGCTGTCATTGTCGCTGGACGAGGCGGACATTTTTGGGATCCCCCATAGTGAACCACAGCCAGTCTTCTTAACAGTTAAACAGTTTTTGGACACCGTATACAGGGGTTTAAACGTTCAGAAGTTTCCGGACTGGGCCACTGCGCTTCGGAAGTACTCGACAGAGCGAGGGGCGGGTTTTGGTTTCGCGCTCTGTAAGCCATCACGCCTCCTTTCTTCCCACTTTGCGGCACAGAAATGGTGGCTTCGTGTAACAGTCACACAACACAGTCCTAAATACGGCACATAGTACCCGGTTACACCAGGCACGGAATCCTCTTCACAGTGTCAGAAAATGGGCTATCTGTGGCACCCCAGGGTATGGGAACTCGGATGTCTGGGCCCTCAGCTTCGGTGGAGGATCTTACTGGTGGACTGCCTAGACCCATGGCCCTGAGGAGGAGACAGCCACCAATTAAGGGGTTTTTAGTATTTACAAAGGGATTAAAGTCTTTATCTCGTGTTGCCACCTGTAGTGCCTGGTGACTAGACAAGCGCCACCACAGTCCTCCGGAGGGTGGTGGTATTGCGGCTAGGGTGGAGCAGCTCCCTACAGGTAGAGCTAAACCTCCGGGGCAGTGATGATTGCAAGGAATGGAGCAGGGGTTTTACCAGGTGGTGGATTTACGGGATAGTCTCTGCGGGTATCGGGAACAGGGGGTGAAGAACGCACACACACGCTGTTGAATGTCTCTTTACCTTACATAGTTGAATCTCCACAGCAAGTGAGTGTAAGGCTTCCGTGTTCTCTTTTTCCCTGTGTTGAAGCCCCTGCCCAGTGTAAAACTTGGCTGGCCTCCGCTACTCTCTCTCTCTCTCTCCACCTGCATTGTCAACAGGACACCTCTGATGACTACCGCCGTTTCCCTCTCCATGGTGTCTGGCTCCCTGAATGGTGATTAGCAGGTGACCGGGTGACTGAAGCTTCCGCGGTTTGCCGGGGTTCTCTGCTAGGCATGTAGCTCTCCTGCAGACACGGACCCCGGTGTGCGGTGTGTTGTTTTGGGCGAACCAATTCTGGCTCCTCGGTTCCCACTTCGCCTCCTCCTTCTTCTCCTTGCCTTCCGTACCCACTCTTAGACTTGGCAGGTCTGCTCAGAGACTGTTCAGGGTCACCGGTTCGAGCCTAACACGGCACCGATCATCAGGCTGTATTGCAGCTCTCCTAGCGTCTGCACACTCTGCCTAACTCCTCCCCAGCATCAGTATTTATAGGGGATCTTGCCCAAGGGCAGCAAGTTGGGCTCCCCCTACTGTGCTGGGGTGGAAGGTGTTGGTTGCAGGAGTGTACCTGCTGTGGATTTCCATCTGTGTTATAGGAAGGCCTGTGGGTATCTGTGGATGCAGGGCGCCACATTTAGTATATAATGTCAGAATGTCAGATAGATAGATACACGACAGATAATAGGTAGATGGTAGATTATTGATAGGTTTATGTGGGAGATAAGCGGCTGTCACACGCACAGATATCTCTTGCGATATTGTAAGCGATCCACGTGCACGCGCGATCGCTTACAATATCGCTCACATCGCTGGTGAGATGTCACACAGACAGACTCACCAGCGATGTGGATCTGCGATCTCTCTGGTTACTATGGTACACATCGGGTTACTAGGCGCCGCGCATCGCTTAGTAACCCGACGTGTACCATAGTTACCATCTCCCAGCATAGGCTCTGCTGCTGGGAGATCGCTGTTATACACCACGATGAGGCAGATCGTCAAATCGTTAATCGCAAGATCTGAGGTCCGGGGCTCAGATCTCGATCTTGCGATTTGATCATGTATCGCTCATCGTATCCTGCCGTCACACGCACAGACATCGTTCAAGCGATGTTTCATCTGGCGCTTTCAAGCGATATCTTGCGCGATATCTGTGCGTGTGACGGCCGCTATAGATAGATAATAGATACAGAGTAAATAGATGTGAGATAGATAGGATTGAGAAATCTAGCTAACTAGATAGATGTACAGTTCAAAGAGGGTCACAGCACTTATTTTCCAAAGCAAGGGTAGTTTATTCCAGCTGAGGCATACATGGCGACGTTTCGAGCTGTGTCAGCTCTTTATCCAGCAACCACATTACAATTATTCCAGTCTTTTATACACCTATGACCTCTTGCATCATTTCCTTACACATAATTTGCATAAATATACAACACCTACTACATAATTTGCATAAATATACAACACCTACTACATAATTAACCCAGGTGCAATTGTACATAAGACAAGTGTTTTGTAAACATCCATTATCAGGGGTCTAACTACTGTTATCTCTGATGAATTACATTCCTTTTATAATTCTAATTACATATCACAGTGTCACAGTGTTATACACAGTATAGAACAGTATGGGAGCAGCTTACCGGGTTCCTGTACTTTTACATGTGTTTCTCAGCATCCCGGAAGCATCTACAGCACGGGGAGTGCTTTGCCCCCTCCCTCGTCGGCCTGGGAACCGCGCCGATGTGCGCGATGACGTCACCGTGTTCGCACATGCGCGTTGTTCAAAACTAGTCATCCTCCATCTTAGTTGGGGCGAACTACAGCAATTCAATAGCTGAGCCTCACCCTATGTGTCTTTACCAAATATAAAGTGCTAAGTGCTTTTAAGGTGCTTCTTAATATGTGATATACCTTATCTTATTGTGCTCCTGTCTTATTCATTAAGCATTTAGATACTTATACGGGCACTTATCCCGAAGTTTGTGCAAAACTACTATGATTTATGTGACCTTCTTCTATGGATTACATTATCAGGTACCTTTTAACCCTTCCTTTTCCCTTCCAAACCGAAATCTCCAGTGTTTCCATAGCTAGAACCAATCTCCAGCTTAAACGTCACATCAGTTCGGGGTAATTTACGGGGTTATCCTGATTTCATATACCCTCTCTTCAGGTCATTTATGTGTCTCAGTGCTTACTCATACTATGTGATATATCTTATATTATTATTAATACCATGTTTTATTATAAAAAAATTTTTTAGATAAAAAATGATTAAAATGTATATATGTGTGACTAGTTAGTGCGCTGTGTTGTGCGAAATTACCGTACAGTGCTCCCTATATCGCCGCTCCCATTCCTTCAACACTGCATGGAATCTATCAGCATTATTTAGACCTCCTTCATTCTGTGTCTTCCCATGTTTCTATAAAACAATTAAAAAAAGATAGTGTTAAAAGGTTCGTGTTTTTTAACCTATATTAAAAACAAGCCGTGGTTAAAATGTATACAACCTACTATGAGTGAGATTCCAATCCTAATGATTAGAGGGCGACTCCTAACTTGTAGTCTATATTTAGGCTGCCTGGCTTCAGAGTGCCCAACTTTTTTATCCACTTTAATTCCTGTATCCTCAAATGCTTTTCACGGTCCCCTCCTCTCCTCATCATTGGTGTTCCATCTATCGCTCTAACCCTTAAATCCCATTCATCATGCCCTGCCTCCGTGAAATGCTTCGACACTGGCAGGTTCATAATCTTTTTTCTGATGCTGTACCTGTGTTGACTCATCCTAATCCTCAACTCTAACGTAGTTTCCCCTACGTAATACTCCTTGCACGGGCATTCCAATAAATAGACCACATGGTCAGAAGCACACGTAAAAAATTGTTGAATTTTGTAAGCTTTCCCTTTAACCTCATATATGTTTCCCTTCTTCATGAGTGGGCAGTTAACACAGCCTATACATGGATAATTCCCTGTCCTTACACTCCCTGTCAAAGTGGTTTGTCGTTTAAAAGTGCCAATATCTGATTGGACCAAACGGTCCCTCAGGCTCCGGCCCCTTCTAAAAGAAAAAAGTGGTGGTTCTTTGAATTCCCTCACTTCCGGTAACCCGTTACTGAGGATCTGCCAATTTCTCTTTATCACCTGAATTATCTCCCTGGACTCTTCTCCGTATGTTGTCACCACTGGTATCCTCCATCCTTTCTTTTGAGTGGTCCTCTTACTCTCTCGTTTCTCTCTACTCTCTTTCAAGACTTTGTCAGGGTAACCCCTATCTCTGAATTTTTCCAACAGCTTATCAACCGCTTCCTCCCTCTTTTCCTCATCACTAACAATCCGTCTTACTCTGTTCCACCTGTCCAAACGGTATAGCCCTCTTCAGCTCCGTGGGATGGCTACTGTTGAAATGTAGCAACTTGTTCCTGTCCGTAGGTTTTACATGCAATGTGGTACTCAGCTGCCCTCCTTCTAGCTCAACATTCACATCAAGAAATTGTATATTTGTCTTTGAATACACCATAGTGAATTTGATACTAGTGTCCACTGTGTTCAAGTACCTATGGAAGTCCTCGAGCTCGTTAACATCACCTTTCCACAAGAAAAAAACATCATCGATGTATCTCCACCACTCCCGGACATTCCGGAAGTGGTGGGACCCATAGACATGTTCCTCTTCGAGCACCGCCATGGGGACCCCAGCATAAGCACATGCCATGTGTGCCCCCATGGCGGTGCCTTTTAACTGCTTGTAGTAAGTATCCCCAAATAAGAAGTAATTTGACCGCAAACAAATCTCCAATAAGTCAATTATTAGCTTTTTACTCTCCTTACCATATTGTGTATTTTCCAACATCAATTTCACTGCTCTAATACCCCTATCGTGTTCAATGGACGTGTACAGGGAGACGACATCAAAGGAAACCAAAAAGTCTCCCAGTCCCACTTCCAAAGTTCTCAACTTTTCCAAAAAATGCCCTGTATCACGAATGTAGGACCTCGCTGATGTTGCCATTGGGTTCAACATTTTATCTAAGAGAATCCCCACATTGTTAAAAACAGAATCTACGCCTGACACTATAGGCCTTCCTGGCGGGCTCTCAATTGATTTGTGGATTTTCGGGACAATATAAAGTACAGGTGTCCTCGGGCTATCCACTATTAAATAATCCAGTAACTCCTGGTCTATTAACCCTCCTGATTTTGCTTCTTCCAGAACTGTTTTAATACTTTTATGGACTTCAAACTTCGGATCCCTAGTCAATTTCTGGTACACTTCCTCGTCCCTCAGTTGTCTCATTATTTCTGCTACATATTTACCCTTGTCCATGACGACGACTGCACCCCCTTTATCTGCGGGTTTTACCACTAGGTCGCCGTCATGGACAAGTTCTTGTAACGCCTCATATTCCCTCTTTTTCACGTTAGGATGTTTTAAAGCTCTCTGACTACTCTGTTGTATTCTGTCTATATCTCTTTTGACTGCTGTCACAAAGGTTTCTATTGCAGGTACCACTTCAACTGGGGTAAAATCACTCCTCTTTTACAGTGAAAAATCTCTCAACATTAGCTCACTCTCCCTTTGTTTAGGTCTCATCTCTCTCCTATTGAACCAATGCTTTAGTTTGACCAAACGGAACAACCTAGCCATATCTACATCTAACTGGAACCAGTCTACATGTGTAGTAATGTTATAACTCAGTCCTTTATTTAGAATCTCATTCTGTGCTGTACTCAAAGTCTTTTCGGATATATTTACCACCAGTTCTGATCTCGTTTCTTGTTGCTCCTGAGTCCTGTTCTCGGTTTTTCTCTCTTTTTTCTGGCTCCTTCTGTAACGGACTCCTCCTCTTCTTCTTCTTGTGACCTGTCCGTCTCTGAATGGGATGGAATCAGATTTATTAGCATGTTTGGAACGGTAATAACAATGTCTCTTTCTTTTCAAACCACCTTTCTTTGGCCACTTATCCTTTTGCCAGTTATACACTAATCCCATCTGATAGTCTTCATTATCTCTCGCCCATTTTTGGCGCTTAGTCTCCTCTAGATCTTTTTTAACTTTTTCAACTCTTAGACGTATCAGTTCCTTATATTTTTGGAAATCCTCATCCTTCATCAACAATTTTATTTGTGTCTCCATATCTCTATTTTCTTGCCCAATCTTCTGTACTTCCTCCTGTAAGTACTCCATGTTTAGGAGCATCACATCCATCGCGTACTTATTTGACATCATGGCGAATTTGTTACAGTATACAGCATCATTCACAAACAGAGTAGGTCGAATATTTGATCTCAATCCCCTTGGAATCCTTTTGGCCCTATAATATTGGCCCAACATCCTGAGATGCAATTCCATGGAGACCATGCGTTTGCATCCGTTTTCGTACTTCCTCTTCAAGTTGTTAACTGAAGGGACACTCAAAAAATCGACCTCCCCCTCCAATCCCTTTAGGATGCGCTCCTCATCCTTAGCTGTATACACTAAAGTGCCTGGTTCCATATTTAATGGTGATACACCGCTGTGCTCCAATAAAGGGATATATTCACAAGAAAAACAGAAGCAGCGTGTATGGCTGGTTTAAATCAGAGTGCAGAGCGTCCCTGAGGCTCCTTCTAGTCCCTATTATACATACAGTTCAAAGAGGGTCACAGCACTTCTTTTCCAAAGCAAGGGTAGTTTATTCCAGCTCAGGCATACATGGCGACGTTTCGAGCTGTGTCAGCTCTTTATCCAGCAACCACATTACAATTATTCCAGTCTTTTATACACCTATGACCTCTTGCATCATTTCCTTACACATAATTTGCATAAATATACTGATTTAAACCAGCCATACACGCTGCTTCTGTTTTTCTTGTGAATATATCCCTTTATTGGAGCACAGCGGTGTATCACCATTAAATATGGAACCAGGCACGCGATGGATGTGATGCTCCTAAACATGGAGTACTTACAGGAGGAAGCACAGAAGATTGGGCAAGAAAATAGAGATATGGAGACACAAATAAAATTGTTGATGAAGGATGAGGATTTCCAAAAATATAAGGAACTGATACGTCTAAGGGGGCCGTCACACGCTGCGACATCTTTAGCGATATTGTAAGCGATCACGTGCACGCGCGATCGCTTACAATATCGCTCACATCGCTGGTGAGATGTCACACAGACAGACTCACCAGCGATGCGGAGCCGCGATCTCGCTGGTAACTATGGTACACATCGGGTAACTAGGCGCCGCGCGTCGCTTAGTTACCCGACGTGTACCATAGTTACCATCTCCCAGCATAGGCTCTGCCGCTGGGAGATGGATCATCGTGGTGTCACACACCACGATGATGCAGATCGTTGCATCGTTCATCGCTAGATCTGAGAACCGGAGCTCAGATCAGCGATGTCACGATCAAGCGATTTACCATCGTAAATCGCTTGATTACATGCAACGATATCTTGCCCGATATCGCTTAAGCGATCAAAAAGGAGATCGCTTAAATGATATCGGGCAAGATATCGTTCCGTGTGACGGCCCCCTAAGAGTTGAAAAAGTTAAAAAAGATCTAGAGGAGACTAAGCGCCAAAAATGGGCGAGAGATAATGAAGACTATCAGATGGGATTAGTGTATAACTGGCAAAAGGATAAGTGGCCAAAGAAAGGTGGTTTGAAAAGAAAGAGACATTGTTATTACCGTTCCAAACATGCTAATAAATCTGATTCCATCCCATTCAGAGACGGACAGGTCACAAGAAGAAGAAGAGGAGGAGTCCGTTACAGAAGGAGCCAGAAAAAAGAGAGAAAAACCGAGAACAGGACTCAGGAGCAACAAGAAACGAGATCAGAACTGGTGGTAAATATATCCGAAAAGACTTTGAGTACAGCACAGAATGAGATTCTAAATAAAGGACTGAGTTATAACATTACTACACATGTAGACTGGTTCCAGTTAGATGTAGATATGGCTAGGTTGTTCCGTTTGGTCAAACTAAAGCATTGGTTCAATAGGAGAGAGATGAGACCTAAACAAAGGGAGAGTGAGCTAACGTTGAGAGATTTTTCACTGTACAAGAGGAGTGATTTTACCCCAGTTGAAGTGGTACCTGCAATAGAAACCTTTGTGACAGCAGTCAAAAGAGATATAGACAGAATACAACAGAGTAGTCAGAAAGCTTTAAAACATCCTAACGTGAAAAAGAGGGAATATGAGGCGTTACAAGAACTTGTCCATGACGGCGACCTAGTGGTAAAACCCGCAGATAAAGGGGGTGCAGTCGTTGTCATGGACAAGGGTAAATATGTAGCAGAAATAATGAGACAACTGAGGGATGAGGAAGTGTACCAGAAATTGACTAGGGATCCGAAGTTTGAAGTCCAAAAAAGTATTAAAACAGTTCTGGAAGAAGCAAAATCAGGAGGGTTAATAGACCAGAAGTTACTGGATTATTTAATAGTGGATAGCCCAAGGACACCTGTACTTTATATTGTCCCGAAAATCCACAAATCAATTGAGAGCCCGCCAGGAAGGCCTATAGTGTCAGGCGTAGATTCTGTTTTTAACAATGTGGGGATTCTCTCAGATAAAATGTTGAACCCAATAGCCACATCAGCGAGGTCCTACATTCGTGATATAGGGCATTTTTTGGAAAAGTTGAGAACTTTGGAAGTGGGACTGGGAGACTTTTTGGTTTCCTTTGATGTCGTCTCCCTGTACACGTCCATTGAACACGATAGGGGTATTAGAGCAGTGAAATTGATGTTGGAAAATACACAATATGGTAAGGAGAGTAAAAAGCTAATAATTGACTTATTGGAGATTTGTTTGCGGTCAAATTACTTCTTATTTGGGGATACTTACTACAAGCAGTTAAAAGGCACCGCCATGGGGGCACACATGGCATGTGCTTATGCTGGGGTCACCATGGCAGTGCTCGAAGAGGAACATGTCTATGGGTCCCACCACTTCCGGAATGTCCGGGAGTGGTGGAGATACATCGATGATGTTTTTTTCTTGTGGAAAGGTGATGTTAACGAGCTCGAGGACTTCCATAGGTACTTGAACACAGTGGACACTAGTATCAAATTCACTATGGTGTATTCAAAGACAAATATACAATTTCTTGATGTGAATGTTGAGCTAGAAGGAGGGCAGCTGAGTACCACATTGCATGTAAAACCTACGGACAGGAACAAGTTGCTACATTTCAACAGTAGCCATCCCACGGAGCTGAAGAGGGCTATACCGTTTGGACAGGTGGAACGAGTAAGACGGATTGTTAGTGATGAGGAAAAGAGGGAGGAAGCGGTTGATAAGCTGTTGGAAAAATTCAGAGATAGGGGTTACCCTGACAAAGTCTTGAAAGAGAGTAGAGAGAAACGAGAGAGTAAGAGGACCACTCAAAAGAAAGGATGGAGGATGCCAGTGGTGACAACATACGGAGAAGAGTCCAGGGAGATAATTCAGGTGATAAAGAGAAATTGGCAGATCCTCAGTAACGGGTTACCGGAAGTGAGGGAATTCAAAGAACCACCACTTTTTTCTTTTAGAAGGGGCCGGAGCCTGAGGGACCGTTTGGTCCAATCAGATATTGGCACTTTTAAACGACAAACCACTTTGACAGGGAGTGTAAGGACAGGGAATTATCCATGTATAGGCTGTGTTAACTGCCCACTCATGAAGAAGGGAAACATATATGAGGTTAAAGGGAAAACTTACAAAATTCAACAATTTTTTACGTGTGCTTCTGACCATGTGGTCTATTTATTGGAATGCCCGTGCAAGGAGTATTACGTAGGGGAAACTACGTTAGAGTTGAGGATTAGGATGAGTCAACACAGGTACAGCATCAGAAAAAAGATTATGAACCTGCCAGTGTCGAAGCATTTCACGGAGGCAGGGCATGATGAATGGGATTTAAGGGTTAGAGCGATAGATGGAACACCAATGATGAGGAGAGGAGGGGACCGTGAAAAGCATTTGAGGATACAGGAATTAAAGTGGATAAAAAAGTTGGGCACTCTGAAGCCAGGCGGCCTAAATATAGACTACAAGTTAGGAGTCGCCCTCTAATCATTAGGATTGGAATCTCACTCATAGTAGGTTGTATACATTTTAACCACGGCTTGTTTTTAATATAGGTTAAAAAACACGAACCTTTTAACACTATCTTTTTTTAATTGTTTTATAGAAACATGGGAAGACACAGAATGAAGGAGGTCTAAATAATGCTGATAGATTCCATGCAGTGTTGAAGGAATGGGAGCGGCGATATAGGGAGCACTGTACGGTAATTTCGCACAACACAGCGCACTAACTAGTCACACATATATACATTTTAATCATTTTTTATCTAAAAATTTTTTTTATAATAAAACATGGTATTAATAATAATATAAGATATATCACATAGTATGAGTAAGCACTGAGACACATAAATGACCTGAAGAGAGGGTATATGAAATCAGGATAACCCCGTAAATTACCCCGAACTGATGTGACGTTTAAGCTGGAGATTGGTTCTAGCTATGGAAACACTGGAGATTTCGGTTTGGAAGGGAAAAGGAAGGGTTAAAAGGTACCTGATAATGTAATCCATAGAAGAAGGTCACATAAATCATAGTAGTTTTGCACAAACTTCGGGATAAGTGCCCGTTTAAGTATCTAAATGCTTAATGAATAAGACAGGAGCACAATAAGATAAGGTATATCACATATTAAGAAGCACCTTAAAAGCACTTAGCACTTTATATTTGGTAAAGACACATAGGGTGAGGCTCAGCTATTGAATTGCTGTAGTTCGCCCCAACTAAGATGGAGGATGACTAGTTTTATACAACGCGCATGCGCGAACGCGGTGACGTCATCGCGCACGTCGGCGCGGTTCCCAGGCCGACGAGGGAGGGGGCAAAGCACTCCCCGTGCTGTAGATGCTTCTGGGATGCTGAGAAACACATGTAAAAGTACAGGAACCCGGTAAGCTGCTCCCATACTGTTCTATACTGTGTATAACACTGTGACACTGTGATATGTAATTAGAATTATAAAAGGAATGTAATTCATCAGAGATAACAGTAGTTAGACCCCTGATAATGGATGTTTACAAAACACTTGTCTTATGTACAATTGCACCTGGGTTAATTATGTAGTAGGTGTTGTATATTTATGCAAATTATGTAGTAGGTGTTGTATATTTATGCAAATTATGTGTAAGGAAATGATGCAAGAGGTCATAGGTGTATAAAAGACTGGAATAATTGTAATGTGGTTGCTGGATAAAGAGCTGACACAGCTCGAAACGTCGCCATGTATGCCTCAGCTGGAATAAACTACCCTTGCTTTGGAAAAGAAGTGCTGTGACCCTCTTTGAACTGTATGTATAATAGGGGCTAGAAGGAGCCTCAGGGACGCTCTGCACTCTGATTTAAACCAGCCATACACGCTGCTTCTGTTTTTCTTGTTAACTAGATAGATGGATAGATATGTCATGCACATAATGATATGTCCTAGACACAACACACACCATATCTACTATATAATTGCCGTAGCGACTTCCGTCAGAGCGGCGCTGCTTCCGGTGGCTTGGTTAGCGCGAGCGAGCTGCTTCTCCTGGACTCTCCCCGTGGCCGCATTGCGAGTCGCTGACACCCACCAACCAAGCCACAGAAGCCCATATTACTGTAGTGTACACCGCTATACTATACTACAGTCCCATGCCCATAAGCGCCATGGGACTGTAGTATACCATCGCGCTGTACACTACAGCCCTCTGACGCTCTAAGCCACTACGCGCTGTACCCGCCGCAAGCCCCTACCCCCTGCCGCCCTAACCCCTAAGCCACTACCCCGACGCCTAAGCCCCTACCCCCTGCCGCACTACCCCGCCGCACCCACTACCCTCTGCCGCAAGCCCCTACCCCCTGCCGCACTACCCCGCCGCACGCCCCTACCCCCTGCCGCCCTAACCCCTAAGCCACTACCCCGCCGCCGAAACCCCTACCCCCTGCCGCCGTAAGCCACTAGCCCGCATCCGCACCTAAACCCCTGCCGCCGCAAGCCCCTAACCCCTAAGCCGCACCTAATCCCCTACCCCTACCCCCTAAACCGCACCTAAACCCCTGCCGCCCTAAGCCCCTACCCCCTAAGCCACACCTAACCCCCTACCCCCTGCCGCCGTAAGCCACTACCCCGCATCCGCAAATAAACCCCTGCCGCAAGCCCCTAACCCCTAAGCCGCACCTAATCCCCTACCCCTACCCCCTAAACCGCACCTAAACCCCTGCCGCCCTAAGCCCCTACCCCCTAAGCCGCACCTAACCCCCTACCCCCTGCCGCCGTAAGCCACTACCCCGCATCCGCAAATAAACCCCTGCCGCCGCAAGCCCTAACCCCTAAGCTGCACCTAATCCCCTACCCCTACCCCCTAAACCCCTGCCGCCCTAAGCCCCTACCCCCTAAGCCGCACCTAACCCCCTACCCCCTGCCGCCGTAAGCCACTACCCCGCATCCGCAAAGAAACCCCTGCCGCCGCAAGCCCCTAACCCCTAAGCCGCACCTAAATCCCTACCCCTACCCCCTAAGCCGCACCTAAATCCCTGCCG
This sequence comes from Allobates femoralis, assembly GCA_033576535.1. Taxonomy (NCBI): domain Eukaryota; kingdom Metazoa; phylum Chordata; class Amphibia; order Anura; family Aromobatidae; genus Allobates; species Allobates femoralis. The sequence continues at coordinate 211,623,812 of JARQOC010000006.1, forward strand.
CCCTAAGCCCCTACCCCCTAAGCTGCACCGAACCCCCTACCCCATGCCGCCGTAAGCCACTACCCCGCATCCACACCTAAACCCCTGCCGCCGCAAGCCCCTAACCCCTAAGCTGCACCTAATCCCCTACCCCTACCCCCTAAACCGCACCTAAATCCCTGCCGCCCTAAGCCCCTACCCTCTAAGCCCCGCCGCTTTCCCTAACACCTAAGGCCCTACACCCTAAGCCCCCGCCGTCCCCTAACCTAACGTCCCCGTCCATCACTTACATGCCTTCAAGTCATCTGATCGTCCGTCTGATCCTCAAGTCCTCCGTCCGGCCAGGCGTCCTCTTCCTCCGGTCCCGGGGGTCTTCTCTCTTCTTTCCGCCATCTCCGCCTCTTCGTCCGTCCCCGGGGATCTTCTGTCTTCTTTCCGACAACTTCCAGCTCCGACGTCCTCTTCAACTAACATTAAGATACAATGGACGATCAATCCGCCATTGTATCTCAATGAAATGTGAAGGGCTCTTCTGATTGGTCGCTCTCTACTGCCCTCAGCCAATCAGAAGAGCCCTTCATTCAGTTCTCATTCAGGTCCGTCTTTTTTCCCATTGACATACATTAGCGGTGTGTCGGCGATTTTATGGCCGGCCACCTGGTTCTATTTGTCGGCCCTAAAATCGCGGACACACCGCTAATGCATGTCTATGGGCAAGTCAGCTCGAATTCTGATTGGTCGGCGTTCAATCCGAAATCGGGCTGACTGCCCATAGAGATGCATTAGCGGTGTGTCCGCGATTTTAAGGCCGACAAATAGAACCAGGTGGTCGGCCATAAAATCGCCGACACACCGCTAATGCAGTTCAATGGGAAAAAAGAAAGGCGGACCGGAGTGAGAACTGCGTCTCAGCCTAAATAATAAATTAAATAATAAAAAAAATAATTAAAAAATAATTAAAAAATAATAAAAAAATGAATTAAAAATAATAAAAAATTCAATAAAAATAATAATAAAAAAATAAATTATATGCTAATAAGATCAGCCCTTTGCGGACCTGAATGAGAAATGCCTCTCAGCCTAAATAATAAATTAAATAATAAAAAAAATAATTAAAAAAGAATTAAAAAATAATAAAAAAATAAATTAAAAATAATAAAAAATTCAATAAAAATAATAATAAAAAAATAAAATATATGCTAATAAGATCAGCCCTTTGCGGACCTGAATGAGAACTGCCTCTCAGCCTAAATAATAAATTAAATAATAAAAAAAATAATTAAAAAAGAATTAAAAAATAATAAAAAAATAAATTAAAAATAATAAAAAATTCAATAAAAATAATAATAAAAAAATAAATTATATGCTAATAAGATCAGCCCTTTGCGGACCTGAATGAGAACTGCCTCTCAGCCTAAATAATAAATTAAATAATAAAAAAAATAATTAAAAAAGAATTAAAAAATAATAAAAAAATAAATTAAAAATAATAAAAAATTCAATAAAAATAATAATAAAAAAATAAATTATATGCTAATAAGATCAGCCCTTTGCGGACCTGAATGAGAACTGCCTCTCAGCCTAAATAATAAATTAAATAATAAAAAAAATAATTAAAAAAGAATTAAAAAATAATAAAAAAATAAATTAAAAATAATAAAAAATTCAATAAAAATAATAATAAAAAAATAAAATATATGCTAATAAGATCAGCCCTTTGCGGACCTGAATGAAACTGCCTCTCAGCCTAAATAATAAATTAAATAATAATAAAAAAATTAAAAAAGAAATTAAAAAATATATAAAAAAATAATTAAAAATTAAAAAAATTCAATAAAAATAATAATAAAAAATAAAAATATATGCTAAAAGATCACCCTTTAGCGACCTTAATGAGAACTGCCTCTCAGCCTAAATAATAAATTTAAATAATAAAAAAAATAATTAAAAAATCATTAAAAAATAATAAAAAATAAATTAAAAATAATAATAATTCAATAAAAATAATAATAAAAAAATTAAATATATGCTAATCATATCAGCCCTTTAGCGCACCTGAATGACAACTGCCTCTCAGCCTAAATAATAAATTTAATAATAAAAAATAATTAAAAAATAATTAAAAAATTATAAAAAATAAATAAAACATAATTAAAAAATAAATAACAAATAATAAATAATAATTTAAAAAAAATGCTAATAATAATATTACTGCTAATAATAATGCTATTAATGCTAATAATTATGTTATTAATGCTATTATTAATGCTAATAATGCTATTATTAATTCTATTAATGCTAATAATAATGCTATTAATGCTATTAATAATGTTATTAATGCTATTATTAATGCTAATAATCCTATTATTAATGCTATTTATGCTAATAATAATGCTCTTAATGCTATTAATAATGTTATTAATGCTATTATTAATGCTAATAATGCTATTATTAATTCTATTAATGCTAATAATAATGCTATTAATGCTATTAATAATGTTATTAATGCTATTATTAATGCTAATAATCCTATTATTAATGCTATTAATGTCAATATTTATCCTATTAATGGTATTATTAATGCTATTAATGCTAATAATAATGCTATTAATGCTATTAATGCTAATAATAATGCTATTAATGCTATTAATAATGTTATTAATGCTATTATTAATGCTAATAATGCTATTATTAATTCTATTAATGCTAATAATAATGCTATTAATGCTATTAATAATGTTATTAATGCTATTAATTAATGCTAATAATCCTATTATTAATGCTATTTATGCTAATAATAATGCTCTTAATGCTATTAATAATGTTATTAATGCTATTATTAATGCTAATAATGCTATTATTAATTCTATTAATGCTAATAATAATGCTATTAATGCTATTAATAATGTTATTAATGCTATTATTAATGCTAATAATCCTATTATTAATGCTATTAATGTCAATATTTATCCTATTAATGGTATTAATAATGCTATTAATGCTAATAATAATGCTATTAATGCTATTAATGCTAATAATAATGCTATTAATGCTATTAATAATGTTATTAATGCTATTATTAATGTCTAATAATGCTATTATATTAATGCTATTATGCTAATAATAATGCTATTAATGCTATTAATAATGCTATTAATCCTATATATTTAATGCTATTAATGCTATAATGCTAATATTTATCCTATTAATGGTATTATTAATGCTATTAATGCTAATAATAATGCTATTAATGCTAATAATAATGCTATTAATGCTATTAATAATGTTATTAATGCTACTATTAATGCTAATAATGCTATTATTAATTCTATTAATGCTAATAATAATGCTATTAATGCTATTAATAATGTTATTAATGCTATTATTAATGCTAATAATCCTATTATTAATGCTATTTATGCTAATAATAATGCTATTAATGCTATTAATAATGTTATTAATGCTATTATTAATGCTAATAATGCTATTATTAATTCTATTAATGCTAATAATAATGCTATTAATTCTATTAATAATGTTATTAATGCTATTAATAATGCTAATAATGCTATTATTAATGCTATTAATGCTAATAATAATCCTATTAATGCTATTAATAATGCTATTCATGCTATTAATAATACTATTAATGCTATTAATGCTAATAATAATGCTATTAATGCTATTAATAATGTTATTAATGCTATTATTAATGCTAATAATGCTATTATTAATTCTATTAATTTTAATAATAATGCTATTAATGCTATTAATAATGTTATTAATGCTATTATTAATGCTAATAATGCTATTAATGCTATTAATAATGCTATTAATGCTCTTATTTATGCTATTAATGCTATTAATGCTAATATTTATCCTATTAATGGTATTATTAATGCTATTAATGCTAATAATAATGCTATTAATGCTATTAATGCTAATAATAATGCTATTAATGCTATTAATAATGTTATTAATGCTATTATTAATGCTAATAATGCTATTATTAATGCTATTAATGCTAATAATAATGCTATTAATGCTATTAATAATGTTATTAATGCTATTATTAATACTAATAATGCTATTATTAATGCTATTAATGCTAATAATAATGCTATTAATGCTATTAATAATGCTATTAATGCTATTAATTATGCTATTAATGCTATTAATGCTAATATTTATCCTATTAATGCTATTAATGCTAATAATAATTCTATTAATGCTAATAATAATGCTATTAATGCTATTAATGCTATTAATTATGCTATTAATGCTATTAATGCTAATAATAATGCTATTAATTCTATTAATAATGCTATTAATGCTATTAATAATGTTATTAATGCTATTATTAATGCTAATAATGTTATTATTAATGCTATTAATGCTAATAATAATGCTATTAATAATGTTATTAATGCTATTATTAATGCTAATAATGCTATTATTAATTCTATTAATGCTAATAATAATGATATTAATGCTATTAATACTGTTATTAATTGCTCTTAATACTGCTAATAATGCTATTAATACTGCTATTACTGCTAATAATAATGCTATGGCTTATATTATTGCTATTGATGATGCGATTATTATTTAAAAATCTTTAAAAAAACAATAAACATATTTTAGATACCCGATGCATTTGCATCAGGCTAACAGCTATAACTACTATAATCAAATTAATGCACGTTCTAGAATCCCGATGCATTTGCATCGGGCTCACAGCTAGTATTTTATATATGCATTAGGGCCCACGTCACACACACAGATATCTGTGCAGATATTGTTTGCAGATCTCTGGTTGCAGTGAAATCATGGACACATTATTCCATTTGTACACGGCCACAAAATGGGACAATGTGTCCATGATTTCACTGCAACCAGAGATCTGTGAACAATGTCTGCACCGATATCTGTGTGTGTGACGTGACCCTAAAAGTGATGGATAATAGCACCATAGTCACAGTTACCTTAGGATGCAGCACCTTTCTTCATAACACAATCCAAAGATATCAAACAATAGTTAAGAAAATTTAGATGACAGCTCTTCCTTTTTTTCTAAAGTAAAAAGTGTCTCTATAGACACAGGCACGATGTTTCAACTATACACTAGCGTTTTTCCAGCAACGCTGCCATCTAATTTTTCTTAAATATATGTATACACACACATTATTTACTGTACTCTGAGATATAGTATGTGTGTAATGTGCAGGATGTATTTTTATACATTACTTTCCATGCATTACACATAATACATTACACTGAACACTGCACATTATAATCACAGCACCTATATTGTGGAGGCCTTTTCCTTCCTGTGATGGGCTTTAAGAGAGCAGTCCATCTTTTCTTTCCTGAGCTAAGCAGGCTCAACAGGGCTCTTCATACAGGAGCCCAGACAGAGCCTATATATCACAGAAGGAGCTGGGGCATGTATATCACAGGAGACGCTGCAGCATATACATTACAAGAGGCGCTGGGGCATATACATCACAGGAGGAGCTGGGGCATATACATCACAGAACGGAATGGGGCCTATACATCACAGGGGGGCTGGGGAATATATATCACAGGAAAGGCTGGGATATATACATCACAGGAGATGCTGGGGCATATACATCACAGGAGGTGCTGGGGCATATACATCATAAGAGATGCTGGGGTATATACATCACAGGAGGTGCTGGAGCATATTCATCATAGAAGGGAATGAGGCCTACACATCACAGGAGGGGCTGGGGAATATACATGACAGGTGATACTGGGGCATATACATCACAGGACAGGATGGGGCATATACATCACAGGAGATGCTGGGGTATTTATATCATAGGCGACGCTGGGGCATATACATCACAGGAAGTGCTAATTTATAAACATTACAGGAGGGGTAGGGCATATGAATCACTGGGGCCTATATACATCACTGGGGGGGCATACAGAATTAGGGGTCATAGACAGCACTAGGGGTATATATGTCCCTGATGGGGCATATACATCACTGGTGGAGTTCACATACTGCACCGGCGGATATACAGCACTTGGGAGGACATACCGTACTGGGGGGACGTGCCGCACTGGGGGGACACAGTACTGGGGGCACATAGTACTGGGGGGCATAGTGATCACCACGGAGTACACTCTTTGGGGGCATAGAGATCACTGAGAGGCACATAGTACTGGGGGCACAGATATTACTAAGGGGCACACACTTTGAGAGCATATACATACTATATATACTATATACACTATAATTATATACACAACCTCTCACCCACTCTTGTCGCCTGCAACTGAAGAACATCTCTTGAATCCACCCCTTCCTCTGCATGGAAACAACTAGAAACCATCAGAGTGACCCTGATCCACTCCTGCCTTGATTATTGCAACTCTCTATTAATTGGTTTCCCTCTCACCAGGCTTTCCCCTCTCAAATCCATCCTTAATGCAGCAGCCAGGGTCACCTACCTGGTTAACAGTACTCGAATGCTTCTGCTCTGTGCCAGTCATTGCACTGGCTGGGCTGCCCGTACATTATAGGATCCAATTCAAATTGCTTGTTCTCACCCACAAAGCTCTTCATGGTGCAGAATCTCCCTACCTCTCTACCCTCATCTCTGTCTATCACCCCACCCGTTCTCTTTGATCTGGGAGTGACTTTAGACAAGCACTAATTCGAACCTCCCATTCCCGGCTACAAGACTTTTCCCAAGATGCACCAATTTTCTGGAATGCTCTACCCCAAGAAGTTTTGACTACCAACAAATTACTTAGCTTCAGGCGCTTCCTAAAAACACATCTTTTTAGGGCGGCCTATCATTCTCCCTAATTGAAGTCATTCAGACATAGGTTATCCACTACTTCCCTGAACATAATTGTTTAACTCCATCAGACCCAAAAGCTCTACACAGACTGGCTGGTGGCCACTTACTCCACTCTCATCTATTCCACACTTCCTCAAAATGGCAGCACCATGATTGTAAATAAGCTCATGTACTTTGTGTCACCCCCACCTTACTGTAGATGGTGAGCTCTTGCGAGCAGGGTCGTCATTATTTTTTGCTTTTTAATTATTGTGTTTTCCAAAACTGTTTATTAAGAGCTGCGGAATATGTTGGCGCTATATAAATAAAGATTATTATTATTAATATGGGAGTAGAGAGCTCATGGTTTGTATATAGTTCTAGGGGCACAGAGATTACCAAGGGGCACACTCTATTGGGGTATAGAGATCACTGGGGAGCACATAGTACTGGGGCATAGAGATTACTAGTGGGCACACACTATGGGAACAGAGAGATCACTCCATAGTGCTGGGGGCACAGAGATTACCAGGGGTCACACACTATGGGGGCAGAGAGATCACTAGGGGGCACACACTATGAGGGCTGAGAGATCAATAGTGGGACACACACTATGGGGAGCAGAGAGATTCCTGGGGGGAAAACATTATGGGGAAGAGAGATCACTGGGGGGTCATACACTATGGGATAAGAGAGATCACTGGGGAGCGCACACTATGGAGACAGAGAGATCACTAAGGGGCACCGAAGCGCGTTGGTGTGATGAGATAAAGAACTTTTGGATACCATTCCAGTTTTATCTCCAGAGGAGAGAGAAAGCCTATCCAGAGCCGGATCCCCAGGAGTGTGAGAGAGCAGAGAGGGACGGTGTAACCCGGGCCCTAGAACTACAGCTAAAGCAACTGACTGCAGGCGGAGTAGCCCTCCTATATACCGAGAGGAACAGAGAGAAAGGAGCCTGGTAGAGCCTCGTGCTGGAGGACTGCTGGAGGCTGGGCTGAAGTAGAGTGTCGGGTCTAGAGGGGACCGTAGTTTACCTGGCATCCCCAAACAACACGACGGGGGGTCTGAGCTTCAGATTGAGATCCCTACCCAAAGGACAGGCAGCTCAGTGACAAACTTAGGACCCACAGGGGCCCGAGTCACCGCCATACTGTCCAGCGTTTCACACACACACCCGTGGAGACGGAGACCGTAATAGCCCGGAAAGGACACTGCAGATTGTGTGAGGGGTCACAGAGAGAGAGGCCTGGCTGCAGAGCAAAGGGAACCCGGAGAGGGAGAATGTGCCCGTGTACTGAGAACTGTACTTGAACTGTGTAAGAACTGCAAATGACTTGTGAACTGTCTGAACAACTGAGAGTGAACTGGAAAACCCTGGAACAGCTTCCCTTGTGTTTCTGCATGAAAGTGATTCTCTCCTAACAGGATTGTGACTCACCGTGTCCGGGGACTCCGGTTTAGACAGGCTGTAGCTTCTTCCTCCTTGTCACGGGTGGACCGCGCCTGCCGGTAGTGGGGCCCGGTTGAGTGCAGATCAAAAAGTCGAAGACGTCTTGTGGGAACAGATTAAGGGGTTAATTTATTCATGACGCCACCTATGAGTAGTTCGGTAAGTTCTACCGACGCTGCGAGGCCTCCGGGGGATGGATAGCAGCAAGATGTAACGCTCCCCACAGGCTGAGCGGTGATCCCCGGAGGCTGGAGCTGCTTAAGATGTTCTGCGGGAGCTGCGGTTACCTTGTGTACGGACGGATGCAATCATAAGGAAGCACGGACACTGTAAGTCTCTGTAACGGGTATTTACTGTAACCAGCAAGCAGTACATGGCATACAGTTACGGGTAGTGGACCGGGTGGACTCAGCAGTGATGGGTGTCCCTCAGAGATCCGCGGTGTTCCTCCATTCTAGCTACGTATTGCCATTGTCGCCCAGGAATACCAGGTCGGGTACGGGGAGGCTGCTTCAATCCCTATCCAAGATGTAAGTTATGGATGTTTTGGAGAGCCTTGGGTCCCTCGGTGGGTACACCGCTGGTTAGAAGACTGGAATTTGGCTGGCGGTGGGGTGCTCCTGGAAAGCTGCTCCTCCACGCCTCTGGTTCGCATAGCAGAGCTGAACTGCTGCTAGCTTCGGTACTAGCAAACCGGCTGTAATTTGGGCACGGGAGTCTTTTGGAACCCGTGTTTGGTGCCCGATCCCGGTTGTTCAGGCCTCAGGTGCTGACACCCGACTGGTGACGGCCCGGGGGCCGCACAGCGGTGCGGAGCCCCCGCTCCTAAGTTCCTCTCCCTCTCAAGTTCAAGTCGAAGTCCCTCTCTTGGTCTAAACTCCTACGCACTACTCTGACACTCCGCCCACCAGGACCTTGATTGGCCCTCTATTCTAAATGAGGCATGCAGAGTACGGATCTCTAAGTTAACCACATGACTGCTGGGTCGGAGAATATTGCTGCTGCTGTCTTAGCTGCAATACCCTCCTGTGACGCACTCGTTGCGGGGCGCCACAATTGCATCAGAAAGACCTCCACCTGCAGAGCCACAGCACAGTACAGCCTGTCAGCACCAACGCTGAGGAGAGATCCTTGCAGCGTCTGCAAAGTAAGTGTGCGACACACTCCACAATAGACTTAACCCTTACTGCCCCGGGGAACACAGTTCTACCCACTGGAACTATTACACCTAAGCTGCCATTACATCATCCCCGGAGGTTCTGCAGCAGTGGCGGCCCCCATCACTGGCCGCATCAAGTGGGTGGCGTCACGACTGACAATCCCCTGTAAATATTCCCCTTTTATTGCCAGGGCCCGGGACACGGTCCGGACCAGGACCACCCGTGACTTGCCCAGTAAAGACCCGGTCCGGTACCGAGTACCCTCGTCCCAGTGGGCTCGACAGGGGCACATGTGTAGAGAGCCGGTCTTCAATAGAAGCAGCAGCAATCTCCAGTCTGGCAGAAGGAAGCACCGCCCACAAGTTTCACCAGTGGAAGCTCCCAGTTCATGAATATACATAAGCCCAGGGATATCCACTAACATCACTTGTGTGCTCCTGCTCGGCCAGTCTCACATTCACGATTGCACATAGGGACAGACCCAGCATGTCAGGGAAGAAGATGTCACATGATGCGTGTAGTGAGAAAGAACGAGGGGTGGAGTGGGAGAAGGGGGGGGGGAAGAAGGCGCGCTGCATGGAGGACAGAAGAAGATTGAGCTGAGAAGGTGGACTGCAGGGCAGAGTGAAGGGGAGGCTGAGAGGGAGTGAGTGCAAGGCTGCAGCTGCTGGTGTTTGCAGGGGGGGGAAAAGGGCACCTGACTACCATTCAGAGTTCTATTGTGCTGCGGCTACTCTCTGTGGCTCCCTGGCTGTGCTCAGTCGGCAGCCACAGAGGGATTTAAAGGGGCTGCGGGTGACCACTTAAAGGTAATGAGTGGCCGCACCGGCCCAATTTATCTTTGGCCCACCGGGCAAACGCCGGTACACCCAATGGCCAGTCCAGGCCTGGGCCATAAGGGCCTGGGCCACAAAGTGGCTCTCAACTAAATAATAAGTGTACAGGTTTTAAACTAATGACATCCCTATTATACGAAAAAAAATAGTAATTACCCATATTGCACTGGATCCATTTCAGCGTCAACGGCCCGTACTCCCTTTCGCTTTATGCTTCTTCAGGGGGACTGGTAAGAGTGTTTAAAAAGCACATCTTTATCTCTAATCTATAATTGCCGAAGCGCACTTCCGTCATATTCGGCACCACTTCCGTCGTCGTGGACGTGGCCGCCAAACGTTAGGGACACACACACACACACTTACACACACACTCACACACACACACACACACGCACACACACACACACTCCATACACACACTCACACACACACTCCAGTATACTTACCCCGCCGCGATCCCGCTACACGGCTCTCGGTGTGGCTCCGCCCACCTCGCGTCACTCCCACCGTGGCTCCGCCCACCTCGCGGCACTCCTGCCGTGGCTCCGCCCACCTCGCGGGCCTCCCGGTGTGGCTCCGCCCACCTCGAGTCACTCCCGCCGTGGCTCCGCCCACCTAGCCTGCGCTGACCACAGAGCCCCCGTCCTGCGCTGACCACAGAGCCCCCGTCCTGCGCTGACCACGGAGCCCCCGTCCTGCGCTGACCACAGAGCCACCGTCCTGCGCTGACCACAGAGCCGCCGTCCTGCACAGAGCCCCCGTCCTGCGCTGACCACAGAGCCGCCGTCCTGCACAGAGCCCCCGTTCTGCGCTGACCACAGAGCCCCCGTCCTGCGCTGACCACAGAGCCCCCGTCCTGCGCTGACCACAGAGCTCCCGTCCTGCGCTGACCACAGAGCCCCCGTCCTGCGCTGACCACAGAGCCCCCGTCCTGCGCTGACCACAGAGCCCCCGTCCTGCGCTGACCACAGACCCGCCGTCCTCTGCTGACCACAGAGCCCCCGTCCTGCGCTGACCACAGAGCCCCCGTCCTGCGCTGACCACAGAGCCCCTGTCCTGCGCTGACCACAGACCCGCCGTCCTGCGCTGACCACAGACCCGCCGTCCTGCGCTGACCACAGACCCGCCTTCCTGCGCTGACCACAGACCCGCCCTCCTGCGCTGACCACAGACCCGCCGTCCTCTGCTGACCACAGAGCCGCCGCACTCACTGCTGACCACAGAGCCGCCGCACTCACTGCTGACCACTGAGCCGCCACACTCACTGCTGACCACTGAGCCACCGCACTCACTGCTGACCACTGAGCCGCCGCACTCACTGCTGACCACTGAGCCGCCGCACTCACTGCTGACCACTGAGCCGCCGCACTCACTGCTGACCACTGAGCCGCCGCACTCACTGCTGACCACTGAGCCGCCGCACTGACTGCTGACCACTGAGCTGCCGCACTCACTGCTGACCACTGAGCCGCCGCACTCACTGCTGACCCACTGCGCCCCCCACACTCACTACTACCCACTGCTCCGTCCCACTCACTGCTGCCCACTGAGCCGCCCCACTCATGCTGACCACTGAGCCGCCGCACTCACTGCTACCCACTGACCCACCCCACTCACTGCTAACCACTGAGCCACCCCACTCACTGCTAACCACTCACCCACCGCACTCATGCTAACCACTCACCCACCGCACTCACTGCTACCACAGAGCCCCCGTCCTGCGCTGACCACAGAGCCCCCGTCCTGCGCTGACCACAGAGCCCCCGTCTTGCGCTGACCACAGAGCCCCCGTCCTGCGCTGACCACAGAGCCGCCGTCCTGCGCTGACCACAGAGCCCCCGTCCTGCGCTGACCACAGAGCCCCCGTCTTGCGCTGACCACAGAGCCCCCGTCCTGCGCTGACCACAGAGCCCCCGTACTGTGCTGACCACAGAGCCCCCGTACTGCGCTGACCACAGAGCCCCCGTCCTGCGCTGACCACAGAGCCGCCGTCCTGCGCTGACCACAGAGCCGCCGTCCTGCGCTGACCACAGAGCCGCTGTCCTGCGCTGACCACAGAGCCGCCGTCCTGCGCTGACCACAGAGCCGCCGTCCTGCGCTGACCATGAGCCCCGTCCTACGCTGACCAAAGACCCGCCGTCCTCTGCTGACCACAGACCCGCCGTCCTCTGCTGACCACAGAGCCCCCATCCTGCGCTGACCACAGAGCCCCGTCCTGCGCTGACCACAGAGCCCCCGTCCTGCGCTGACCATAGAGCCCACGTCCTGCACTGACCACAGAGCCCCCGTCCTGCGCTGACCACAGAGCCCCCGTCCTGCGCTGACCACAGAGCCCCCGTCCTGCGCTGACCACAGAGCCCCCGTCCTGCGCTGACCACAGAGCCCCGTCCTGCGCTGACCACAGAGCCGCCGTCCTGCGCTGACCACAGAGCCGCCGTCCTGCGCTGACCACAGAGCCGCCGTCCTGCACAGAGCCCCCGTCCTGCGCTGACCACAGAGCCGCCGTCCTGCACAGAGCACCCGTTCTGCGCTGACCACAGAGCCGCCGTCCTGCGCTGACCACATAGCCCCCGTCCTGCGCTGACCACAGAGTCCCCGTACTGCGCTGACACAGAGCCCCCGTCCTGCGCTTACCACAGAGCCCCCGTCCTGCGCTTACCACAGAGCCCCCGTCCTGCGCTGACCACAGACCCGCCGTCCTGCGCTGACCACAGACCCGCCGTCCTGCGCTGACCACAGACCCGCCATCCTGCGCTGACCACAGACCCGCCCTCCTGGGCTGACCACAGACCCGACGTCCTCTGCTGACCACAGAGCTGCCGCACTCACTGCTGACCACAGAGCCGCCGCACTCACTGCTGACCACTAAGCCGCCACACTCACTGCTGACCACTAAGCCGCCGCACTCACTGCTGACCACTGAGCCCCTCCACTCACTGCTGACCACTGAGCTGCCGCACTCACTGCTGACCACTGAGCCGCTGCACTGACTGCTGACCACTGAGCCACCGCACTCACTGCTGACCACTGAGCCGCCGCACTCACTGCTACCCACTGACCCACCCCACTCACTGCTACCCACTGAGCCACCCCACTCACTGCTAACCACTCACCCACCGCACTCAGTGCTAACCACAGAGCCCCCGTCCTGCGCTGACCACAGAGCCCCCGTCCTGCGCTGACCACAGAGCCCCCGTCCTGCGCTGACCACAGAGCCCCCGTCCTGCGCTGACCACAGAGCCCCCGTCCTGCGCTGATCACAGAGCCCCCGACCTGCGCTGACCACAGAGTCCCCGTCCTGCGCTGACCAAAGAGCTGCCGTCCTCTGCTGACCACAGAGCCGCCATCCTCTGCTGACCACAGAGCCGCCGTCCTCTGCTGACCACAGAGCCGCCGTCCTCTGCTGACCACAGAGCCGCCGTCCTCTGCTGACCACAGAGCCGCCGTCCTCTGCTGACCACAGAGCCGCCGTCCTCTGCTCACCACAGAGCCGCCGTCCTCTGCTCACCAGAGCCGCCGTTCTCTGCTCACCACAGAGCCGCCGTCCTCTGCTCACCACAGAGCCGCCGTCCTCTGCTCACCACAGAGCCGCCGTCCTCTGCTCACCACAGAGCCGCCGTCCTCTGCTGACCACAGAGTCGCCGTCCTCTGCTGACCACAGAGCCGCCGTCCTCTGCTGACCACGAGCGCGTCTCTGGACCACAGAGCCGCCGTCCTCTGCTGACCACAGAGCCGCCGTCCTCTGCTGACCACTGAGCCGCCGCACTCACTGCTGACCACTGAGCCGCCGCACTCACTGCTGACCACTGAGCCGCCGCACTCACTGCTGACCACTGAGCCGCCGCACTCACTGCTGACCACTGAGCCGCCGCACTCACTGCTGACCACTGAGCCGCCGCACTCACTGCTGACCACTGAGCCGCCGCACTCACTGCTGACCATGACCCGCACTCACTGCTGACACTGGCCTCCCCACTCACTGCTGACCACTGCGCCACAGCACTCACTGCTACCCACTGAGCCACCGCACTCACTGCTGACCACTGAGCCACCGCACTCACTGCTACCCACTGAGCCACCATATACTCTGCTACCCACTGAGCCGCCTGTATACACACAATTAATTTCACCGCACTCCCCTAACTATTACTAAATAAACTATATATGGATTCTAGACTATCCGATTCTTTAGAATCGGGCTCACAGCTAGTATGCTAAATAATCAGAGAAAAGTGACTGCAAGCCGCAGTCAATGGTGCATGAGGGGCAGGCCCACAACTTCGGGAACGTCTCATCCGGCTATCCCAGAAGCAGTACGGGTCAAAGCATAAAAATCCAGTGACATCAAGAGACCTGTGTTGCTCAGTGAGGATACCCTCAGTGACGCCCACCTGGAAGTGAGTCTAAGGAGCATGCACTCCCTGTGGCAGCCATCTTGGTAGTGGGCAACACAAGCCGGTAGATGTGATGGCTGGGGTCACTCCTAACCATAGCTTAGGTGTAGTCTCCAGCCAATGGGTCTTCCAGTGAGCTTTTTGGCCTCAAATAAGCACAAAGTTTTTGGGCCATTTTAAATTCCATACTTTTTTCAGAACAAATCCGTGTTTGCCGACATGCCAAGTCTAGTATCCTAGTATGAGGAGACTTAATTGCTTTGCATGCTCCTCTGGGAAATTAAATATGCAAATTGCCTCTTCAGAGAGAAAGAGGACTTGACCTCTAGTAGCACTTATAGCAAGTAGTAATCCTGATATTGCCTCTTAAGATTGCTACTGCTACTTCCAAATGGTAGCACTAGAGTTCACGTCCTCTTCCTCTATGATGAGGCAATTTGTATACCTAATTTCCCAGAAGCACAGGCAAGGCATTTAATTCTCCTCCTATTTGCATGCCAGATTTAGGGTGTCAATCTCCCTCCACTAGAGAAGAGCAAACTTTCCCCTAACATGTTTGCCAATTTCAAATTTGGCATGAACATTGACGATTCTGTTCGCGACCTGAAACCCGAGAAATGTACTTAAAAATCAGCAAACATGGCTGTGTTCAGGAAAAAAAATTCAAAATGTAAAGTGGCCCTAAAACTTTCCCTGATTGTTTGGGGTCAAAAGGTTTGGCGGAAGACCCTTTGGCTGGGGACAAAACCTATCCTTACAGTTAGGAGTGTTCCTAGGCCATTGGATCTACAGTTTTTTTTTCAAGCTGTAACATTTTTTTTGAGCTTTAAAATTAATTTTTTGAGCTTCCTGGAGTTTTTAGATGTTTTGACACCTGTAAAGTCTGAAGATTGTAATCAGTGCCAGACATGGCTGCAGCTGGAAAGACCAGGACCATTACAGTGTCCTTTAGACTTTCGTTTAACAGAGCTTAATATTTATTTTTATTTTTTTGAATATTTTTTTTATTCTTTTTATTAATATTTATTTTATTATTATTATTATTTATTTATTTATTTATTTTTTTTGGAGAGGAAACCTTTTTGTATTGCAAAGGGTCAAGAGCATGAGAGGCAAAATCTTTTAAAACTACATGATAGCAATTCATTTTAAAATATTAGAAGGCCATTATGTGCTTCACATATATGGTCTTATAAGTCTGTTCACACTCATGAAAAACTATACTATGGCTATTGCTTCTTGAAAATATGCAATTACTTTATTTCATTTCATTGCATATGTTTAGAATACCGATTTTTAGCATCTGCACAAGTGTGTTGTATGTATCATAAATATTGGACCTGTCCATGCATTGCTTCCCACTAGCCTTATTCAACATTCCAGATGAATTGATGGTGAGTAGGGATGAGCGAGTATATTCACAAGTATTCGGTATTCGGCTAGTAATGCAGTAGTCACGGTACTCAAAGCATAGCGAGAGTATTTCACTACTCGCCTTGCAATATTCGGATCTTCTGCCGAGCATTAGCCAATCACAGTAATGCCACAGCCTTCTTGGTTGTGGCATTACTATGATTGGCTGGCCGCCCAGCGTCATACATGAGTCATAGCTTATGACTCATAAGCTCTATATAAGCCCTGCTGCCGCCATTTTCTGAACATTGCATGCAGAACACAGCTAGTGTAAGGAGAGTGTGAGCAGCTACTAGGGAGAGTTGTTCTTGTGCAAATCGCACAGACATCCTCAGTAAAACCCAAAAGCTCTTGTGAGAGCTACCAGTATTGTAGTACTAGGTGACTGTAGTGCAGGGAGACAGGCAGGAACGTTACAGTACCACAAAGTACAGTCAGCAATTTTTCAGCTCTTCTCAGAGCTGAAAGTATAAGGTCAGGGAGTAGTGAGAGATTTCCCAGCTATTTTTAGGGTCACATTTACCCCTGCAGACCAATTTGTTTGCCGATGCGTTGCTGTGTTCACATGAAATAGCACGCACGGTACTGCACAAGTGACATGCAGCTAGCACCGCTGTCTTGTGTGGTGACTGGCACGCGTAATATTTAGCCTTAAACCTCAGGGCAATTTTTTTGTGCTGTTGCGGTGCTGTGTTCACACCGAATAGCACGCACGGTACTGCACAAGTAACTATACTAAGTGTGAACTGAGGGCACCAAACAATCTCAAATTCGAGGATCACCAACACGCTTGTAACAATGAATTTATTTTAGCAAGAAAAAGCAGTATGTATGAGAAAAGGGATCACCTGAATCAATATACGTCCATAGTAGTACAACAGTATGCACAAAAAGCTGGAGCTGGTACCAATTAGTAGGAATATATGCTCACCTAATGAAAAGTGCACCATCAAATAAGAACCAATACTAACCCTTTTGATTACAAAACCTGGGTAAATGCCCTATATGAAAACAGGTGTTCCTTGAAACACCAAATATATGGTTACCAAGCTCTGGTAGTTGATCCTGATTGTCAGCAAAATGTTTTACCGCTATAGCATCCCGGGCGGGTAGAGGGTGTGTGTGGGAGGACCCCACGTGTATCGCCGCTGTACGTGCGGCTTCCTCAGGGGAGTGGTTTGGAAGAGCCTATACAGGTGGAAAGTATAATCAAATTAACCACCGGTGTCCTGGTGTCAGGTATTGCAATACTTTATACCTGTTAGTGTGGTGGCCATGTGGGTGTGTCCGCTGGGCGCCATTAGAAGAAGTAGTTCACTCTCTCCCAATGGGTGGGAAGCATAGTAGTGCGTGCCTTGGTCCGCCTACAGCTGCGCATACAGCTGCATATGTGGATGTCACGTGATTCAGCGGCGGTCAGAGGCCGGGGCCGCACGTGTTAGCTTGTCAGCGTTGCACTGTAAACAATGCGGTCATATGACCGTAACTGACGCGAGCAAACATAAGCGTTGCGCTGGCAACCCGGCAACTCATGGCGTGCATGTGCAGTCCGGAGGATTAGTTTAGAGAGGCAGTTGATGGGTCCATAGTGTACAAAACACCATTCTATGTACATACCTGGGGGCCACTAAGAGGTCAGGAGGATCATAAAAAAAATTTTCTCAGGGGCAAAATAGATAAATGGATCAAATATAAGTAAAAAGGGGCTGGCTTCCATCAAAAGGGGGGTAAAATATGATGTACTATAAGCCGAGCATGCAGTGCATATAATTAAATGAATGTGGGGACATCCTGTTAATATACAAATTGATTGAGGGGTTGCTATAAAGCAACTAGTAGGGGGCATGCTAATCCAGTCGAAAAATGTATTATCATGATAAAGGTATGTCTGTTGTGGGATGCATGTCTAATACATCTAGTAAGTCCAATACACAGAAAATGAATTCCTATGTATTAAAAGGATAAATAGTCCTGTATGTTAACAAGAAGACATATAATCATATCACTGTTCCGGTAGTACTATAGTTACCCCAGTAGTTCTGTGCGATCCAGGTTTAGATAACCTAGGAGAAAAAGGAAAAAGAGGAGAGGTCAGATGACCTGGAAGCAGGTGCAAGGGGATACAGGGTACCAGTATACTGATCCCACAAAGATTGATACATTATCCAAATAATCCAAGGTGTAAAGGGGGATCAATAAATACCAGACCCTGTTCCCCTACACACCACCTCTCCCTCAATAAAAATAGGCATACCACAGGTGATCGTCTTCATGACTCGTTTTTGATTGATCTGCTTGGCATGGTTCTTCACCATAGCTATTTTGTTTTTGATTGGGTGTTTTACAGACAGGTGTCCGGCACCGCGATGGGGGCCCGTTGTGCCCCCTCTTATGCCAATCTTTTCCTAGGTCGGTGGAAGGAGACACATGTGGCACCCAGCGCCCTGTACAAACAACATGTCATCAAATGGTTTCGCTATATTGATGATGTTCTATTTTTTTGGGCAGGTGACCGAACATCTTGTGAGGAGTTCATTTTGACCCTCAATGATAACCCATGGAACATCCGCCTGACTTCACAGATTTCCGCTGAGTCGGTGGAGTTTTTGGATTTAAAGCTCTTGCTTCAACAGAACAAAATATCAACTTCTCTCTATAGGAAGAAGACGGCTACCAACAGCTTGCTACATTATATCAGCTTCCACCCAGCACATGTACACAATGGTATCCCCAAGGGGCAATTTCTAAGACTCCGAAGAAATTGCAGCAACTTTGATTCTTTTACAAAAGAAGCGGAACAATTGACTTTCCGTTTCAAGAAGAGAGGTTATCCACGTAAAATTGTCTCAAGAGCGTATCAACACTCGGCCCATCTGGAATGTAAGGAGACCCTACAATCGAGGGAAAGAAAAGGTATATCCACCATCAATTTGATTACCACCTATATCAGCCATTGGGGGGATGTATATAAAATTCTGGAAAAAAATTGGGGCATTCTTTTGAGTGAAAATAAACTAACCCTATTTTTACACGACCACCCCAAGATGGTGGCTAGGAGGGCACGGAACTTAAAAGATACCCTCATGGTCAGCCACTTCAAAAGACCAACAATACCTTTGGGGAGAGGCTTTAAGCCTATTGGTACACATCCCTGTGGAAATTGCAATATTTGTCAACATGTTGGTGGCAATGGACGGATCTGGAATCCAGTAACATCAGAGGATATCAATCCAAATGTATACACAAACTGCAAAACTAGGAACGTAATTTATGTTCTTTCTTGTGATTGTCCTAAACTATATGTAAGCCAAACCACGCAGGAGGTAAGAAGATGAATACAGCACCACTTTTCGGACATCGGGAAAGCTCGTGGGGATCAACAAGCGGACAAGAGGATTACCTCAGTAGCCAGACATTTTTTACAACATCACGGCGGCACAACCAGTTATGGTTCTGGAAAAGGTACAGTCTACCGTACGGGGTGGCTCCTTGTTGGATGACCTATTGAGGAGAGAATCTATGTGGATTTTTAATTTAAAAACCTTATCCCCTGGTGGACTGAATGAGGATCTTTTTACTTATATTTGATCCATTCATCTATCATTTTGCCCCTGAGAAAGTTTTTTTTTATAATCCTCCTGACCTCTCAGTGGACCCCAGGTATGTACATAGAATGGTCTTTTGTACACTATCGACCCATCAACTGCCTCTCTAAACTAATCCCCTCCTTCTTTGATTTACCTTGTCTCTTTTCTAATTGCCTCCTGTGTATGGAGGCTTTCTGCAGCCGCGCCGGATTGCGCATGCGCACCATTAGTTGCCGGGTTGCCAGTACGATGCTTATGCTTGCGTTTGTTACGGTCATATGACCGCATTGTTTACAGCGCGACACTGACACGCTTACCTGTGCGGCCCCGGCCTCTGACCGCCGCTGAATCACGTGACATCCACATATGCATGGCCGTAGGCGGACTAGGGCACGCACTACTACACTTCCCACCATTGAGAGAGCGTGAACTACTATTTCTAATGGCGCCCAGCAGACACACCCACATGGCCACCACACTAACAGGTAAAAAGTATTGCAATACTTGACACCGGGACGCCGGTGGTTAGTTTGATTATACTCTCCACCTGTATAGGCTCTTCCAAACCACTCCCCACCATGTATATAACACTGCAAGAGCAGCACTATGGCACACTATTCCCCTGAGGAAGCCACAAATGTAGCGGCAATACGCGTGGGGTCCTTCCACACACCCCTTCTGACATTTTGCTGACAATCGGGATCAACTAGCAGGGCTAGGTAACCATATATTTGGTGTTTCAAGGTACAACTGATACCTTGCAAAAGTCATATAGAGCATTTACCCAGGTTTTCTAATCAAAAGGGTTAGTATTGCTTCTTATTTGATGGTGCACTTTTGATTAGGTGAGCATATGTGGCGCCCCTGCGACCAGGGGGCCACATAGGGAACTGCAGCCAGGAAGAAGGGAAGACAGTTTCACACAAACACCCTCACAAACATCCCACACACCACTAGAAGGCAGCACCCAACCCGGAGCCTGGGACTCTAGGCGGGCAAGGGGTGATGGGTTTAGAGAACAATGGGTGGGCCAGCAAGCAGGTCAGGTGATAGACGGTAGAAATAGGGGAAGGAGAGGAGGAAGGAGTCAGTAGGCCGAGGTAGGCTGAGCAGTAAAGACCAGAAGCACACGTTCTGGAGAAGTGAGGTTGATGGAGTGCATAATCCGAAGTGCCAGTGAAACCACGGAGAGAACGCACGTCCATCGCCAGCACCCCAGGAGTGTGAGGAAAGAGAGGACCAGCCGCACTGGGTCCTAGGAACAGAGCTGAAACGACCAACTGCCGGTGGAGTAGCCTTCCATATGAAACCAGAGTCACACGAGTCAGAAGGGAGCCTGATAGAGCCTTGTTAGAAAGGACTATTGGAGGCTAGGCCAGAAGCAGAGTGTCGGCTCTGAAGGGGACCGACGAGTTACCCGGTTTCCCCAGAGTCACCAACAGGGAGCTCTAACTCCAGGTTGGAGTTCCCACCCAAAGGACAGGCAGCTCAGTGGCGACCACGAGGACCCACAGGGGTCCGAGCTATTGCTAAACTGTCCGGAGGCATACACACAGAGAGCGAATAAAGCCTGGAAAGGACGAGAGAAAGAGTGAGGGGTCACAGAGAGTAACAACCTGGCTGCAGGGAGAAGGAAGGAACCCGGAGGGGAACGTTCGTCACCGGTGTATGAACTGAACTGTAACTAAACTGCTGTACTGAAAGAACTGCAAAGTAAACACGGTGAACCCTGCTTCTGGCTTCCTTGCATGATTCTCTGCGTACAGAACTAAATAATAGCTTTGCTCCCTAGCCCGTGAATGATTCTTTCCAGCAGGACAACAGAGGGATCCCACCTGGAGAGCCACAGCCAGCAAGCTCTGTACACTGGCTGGAGGAAGGCTGCACCAGCAGGCAAGTAAGTGAACTGCGCCCATCACAAGCCTACATCATTCTTCTTATCATCACTGCCCCGGGGAATCCAGCTTTACCCTTGGAGAGCTATTCCATCTACAGCTGCCTAACATTGTCCCCAGAGGTTCTGCAGCAGCGGTGGTCCCATTACTGACAACAAACCGTGGGTGGCGTCACGACAGACATTTATCCCTTGTAAATAAATATCCCCTTTTACTTGTGTGGGCCCGGGACACGGTCCGGACCAGGACCTCCGTGACATCCCCCAGCAGCAACCCGGTCCGGTACCGAGTACCCCGTCCCAGTGGGCTCCACACATATATTCATATTAATTGGTACCAGCTTCAGGTTTTTGTGCATACTGTTGTACTACTATGGATGTATTGTCTTTTGGTTTGCAGACTACATAAAGGATCACTGATTGTACCCTGTATTATTTGCTATAAGGCGGGTGAAATTGTGGGGTTGTGTGTTTTTGCACGATTTGCATGCCATCCATTTTAAATGTTTTTAAATGTTTCTTTACTCTGTGTATGTGTACATATATCAAATAAAGATTGTCATTTTTGTATATTGATTCAGGTGATCCCTTTTCTCATACACACTGCTTTTTCTTGCTACAATAAATGTACTGCACAAGTGACACGTGGCCAGCACCGCTGTTTTGTGTGGTGACGGGTTTTGCGCAGTAGTTAGCGTTAAACCTCAGGGCAATTTTTTTGTGCCATTGCAGTGCTGTGTTCACACCGAATAGCACGCATGCTACTGCACATGTGATGCGCAGCCAGCACCGCTGTCTTGAGTGGTGGCTGCTGCGGGTAATATATTGCCCTAAACCTCAGGGCAATTTTTCTGGTGCTGTTGTGGTGCTGTGTGTAAAACACATAGCAGGGCTAGGCTGTAGTGCTACCTTTCACAAAGCACTATTTGCTCCTTGTTCCCCAATATCTGCATCTGAACATCTTTAGCTATGTCAGAAAAAACACAAATTCCTAGAAAGGCTGTTGTGAAGGGACAGGGACACGGACTGTCACATTGGGAGAGGTCTGGGTAGTCAGGAGCTGGACGAAGGGGATCAGGGGAGCCTGTTCTGGCCCTGATACTGGGGTCCCTGGCTCACCCTGATCTCAAAAGGTGAGGAGGTTCAAGCCGCCAGCCTAAGACCCTAAAGCTCCTGAGAAGCCCTTGGCCTAAGACCCTATCTCCACACACGGACCACAGAGCCCAGCAACTTCCAAGGGAAAAAACCACAGCAGCTTCAGATCAGCGTCTGCTCACACCAGGTCACAGTCCAGAAGTGAACTGAATCAGCAACAATAGGTGGATGTGATCTGACCCCTCAGCTCACCTAAGCATGAGTCATATTCATCACACACAGCTGCTACAACCTGCTCCCGCTCATCAGCTTCTTCTCTGCACACTGAGCAGGAAAAAAAAAAGGCTTCATTTAAATCACAGCAGCAGCACTTCCGTACTACAAGGCAGTCAATACGTAAAATCGACGTGGGTGTGGGGTTGTCAATGGTGCCCAACAGGGCACAGAGTTTGGGAGACAGAAGAAGGTTGATGCATCTTTGTTCCTGGTGAAATTTCCCGGTCTGGAATGTAAACAGATCTGGAAGCCAAAAGAGCAAGAGGAGATAGTGTCTTGGATGGCTGATAAGGCCTCCACTAAATTTTCTAGCAGCACCCAATCATCCACGACCACACAGTCTCCTGTCCATACAGAGAATGCAGGGTTATCCTATTCTCAACTTGTTCTTAGTTCATCACCCCGTCAGGAGCAACGGAAACATTTGACCCCAACCTTGGCCACTCCGAGGATCTGTTTGGTCCATATCCTTTCGTTGACTCCAGCCTCTCACCATGCGACATTGAAGAGGAACATGAGGAGGTATTGTTTGTTCATGGCCAAATATTTGAAAACCCATGGCCAGAAGATAGCCACTTTCATCCACGTGATATAATGGGTGAAGAGGTGAAGGCTGATGGTGAAGACACACAGTTGCCATCTGGCCAGCTGACAATATCTACATGGTAGGAGGATGACATGGGCGACGAGGTGGTCAATGATGAGACCACCGATCCGACCTGGACTGCTGGCACCCATAGCCAGCACAGCAGTACAGGGGAAGAAAGTGGATACGTAGCACCAACAAAGGCACCAAGGGCTACTGGTTTGAGCAGTTTGTGAAGTGTGTCAACTGTTGCCAAGAGCAATCCCTCTGTTCCCCAAGTCAAGGCAAGGGTGTGTTCAGCCACTGTTTGAAAATTTTTTTCAGATAGTCCTTCTGAACCAAATGTTGTCATCTGTGTCATCTGCCATACAAAGCTGAGAAGAGGCCAGGGCAAAGGCAACCAAAGCACCACCAGTATGCAGAAACACATGGCAGCCAAGCACCCTAGTCGGTGGGCGGAACAACAGTGCACCAAATCTGTGTCTGCAAGTCAAACCACTGCAATGTCGCCTGTGATCTGTCCTTCCCAATTTGCTCAGCAGGTGATCATACCTCTTGCTCACAAGCTGCGGTTGCACAGAAGCAGGACACAACAAGCTCATCCACTTGTTTGTCCCAGCCAAGCATCCAGTTGTCCGTGCCCCAGAATATATGAAAGGAGGTGTAAATACCAAGCCACGCACCCACAAGCACAAATACTGAACGCCCACATTGCCAAGTTGCTAGCCGTGGAGATGTTGCCATTTAGGCTTGTGGGGACACAGTCTTTCTGTGATCTGTTGGCTGTAGCTGCCTCACGATACTCGGTTCCCAGAGAGCACTATTTTTCCTGGTGCGCCGTCCCAGCGTTACACCAGCACATCTTAAACAATCTAAAGCGTGCTCTCACCAATGCCGTAACCAGGAAGGTTCACCTTAAAACAGACACGTAGACAAGTACTTGCGACAGGGACGATAAATCTCTGTCATGGCACACTGGCTCAACCTGGTGGAGGGTGGGACAAAGTCTCAAACTGGACCATCACATATCCTACCCACGCCACGAATAGTGGACCCAACCTCAATCAAAGTTTCTGCCTCATCATATACTTCCTGTCTCCCATTTTCATCCTCCTCCTCCTCCGCCTCGTCATCCTATGCTGAATTACCCTCCACATCACTCCCAAGTTGTTATCATCCGGTGACCTTGGAGCCGCATGAATATTTTTCACAGGAGTAAGTGGTACCTATACTGAACGCAGTTCCTGATATAACCTCGCAACTAGAAGTAGCCATGGGATGTGACTAACCATACCCTAGACACCTCAATACGGCCGGAGAACTAGCTACCCCTAAAGACGAAAACATGAATTCTATCTTGCCTCAGAGCAGAACCCCAAAAGGATAGAAAGCCCCCTACAAATATTGACTGTGAGTAAGAGAGGAAAAGACACACTCAGGCAGAAAACAGAATCCAGCAAATGAGGCCACTTCTAGCTAGATAGATAAAGACAGGATAGAATACTATTGCAGTCAGTATAAAAATTCTTTCAAAAACATCCACAGCAGATAATACAAAAATACCCCTGCATCTACTCAAGACTCGGCGCCCTCTATATCTGCGGAACTCCTGTGAATCCAACTATGATACATATATGCTGACACAATCGAAAGCTGAACAAGCCAATAACAAATGAATAGCACATAAATCCTAGGAAGAAAACTTACTAACAGAGAGCAATAAAACAAGAGAAAGGGGGGGGGGACAAGAGGCGCAATAGTGCCCTTATCACTAGACACTGATGGGTGTAATGGTGAGTAATTAAATCTGCTCACCTGGTCCAGTTGTGAGACCCACAACTGGTTTGAAGGCTTATTGGTAATGTCCTGATGGCGGCTGCTGGACTCCCACCGGCCACACTCAGGTGTAGGTTGTAACAATGCTTAGGGAAAAAGGTGTGCTGTAGTCCGCGCTGCCAGGATCACTCACTCCAATAAAAACGAGTAGAAAATCTTCATCAAAACCTCCTTTATTCTCCTACGCGTTTCAGTGCCCTCCTGGCACCTTCATCAGGGATCACTGATGAAGGTGCCAGGAAGGCACTGAAACGCGTAGGTGAATAAAGGAGGTTTTGATGAAGATTTTCTACTCGTTTTTATTGGAGTGAGTGATCCTGGCAGCGCGGACTACAGCACACCTTTTTTCCCTAAGCATTGTAACAGAGAGCAGGTTAAGACAGATATGCACTCTGAGCAAAAATAGACAATTTCAAAACAAGCACACAGCATGTGTGCCACAAGAAAACAAAACCATTCACTTAGCTTGGAAGTTTTGCAACAGGGCAGGAAGAGACCAGGCAGAGGTGAAACACCTCCAGGAACAATTGACAACTGGCAAGGACTAAGGAAATTCTGCAAACCTAAATACCCCAGTCAGAATTGCTATTATCCAATTCACCTGACCAAGAGTGCAAAACAGGATCAACTGCATTACCAGCCACAACCACAGGAGAGCGCCACAAGCAGAATTCATAACACAAGTTGGGAGCTGTGCAGCAGCGCATCAGCAAAGCGGCAACACACTCTGCTGAAGCTCATCCGCTTAGGTGAAACACCACACACTGCAGCAGACCTGTGGCAAAGAATATAACAACAGACCTATCTGTCGCTCTCCGCACTGCAACTTCAACCCGGCCTGGTTGTCTGCGACGATAATGGGCGTAACCTGGTGGTGGCTTTAAAGCTCAGGAAGCTGGTACACATGCCATGGATGGCTCACGTGCTGAACCTAGCAGTGCAGAAATATCTAAAATCATTCCCTGACTTGCCGTACCTACTTGAGAAGGTGCGCCATATTCGCTCCCTTTTCCATTATTCCTCAACAGCTCTTGCCGGTCTTGCAGCGCTTCAAAAGCAATTTAATTTGCCAAACCACCAACTCATTTGCAACCTGCCAACACGATGGAACACAACATATCATATGTTGGCAAGGATAAGTGAGCAGCAGAGGGCACTTGCTGAAAACCAGCTTAAACATGCCCATCAGACTAAGTCTCAGCCAAGACACATAACAACTGTCGAGTGGGTATGGATCGCTAACACTTGTGAGGTGCTTGATAACTTTGAGTACTGCACCAAGCTTATGAGCGGAGATCAGGCTGTTATTAGCGTAACCATCCCTATGCTATGTCTGTTGAAAGAATCGCTACATAATCTAAAAATGTAATCTTTGAGTGCCCAGTAGCTGGGTATGGAGCAAGATTTCACAATGAGTGATCCTACACAGCCCAGCCAATATCATCAGGCAAGATTGGGGGAAGATAATGAGGAAGATGAGGAGGGAGAGGACTTCTTTTTCAGTGGTACCGAGGGGACCCCTCATGCTACACAGGGGATTCCCAACCCCAGCTTCATGTCTGTCCAGCATGGGTGGGCTGGAGAGGAGGAGGAGGAGAGTCAATGTGAGGTGAGCATGGGTATTGTTCTTCCTTTTGGGGTCACAGAACATTTGCCTCTTTGCAGCTTGGTACACATGGCACACTTCATATCTAACTGTCTGTGCCAAGACCCTCGCGTGATCCACATTTTCAACTGCATCCTATACTGGTTGGCCACCTTTCTAGACCCACGGTACAAGGACAAATTTCCTTCGCTACTGTTACAGTCACCAAGGGGTTTCACAATAGAATCTTTCAAGATGGCCGTTGTTGATCATTTCATGGCAGCATCACCATCAGACACCGCTGCTAGCAGAGTACCAGCTCTGTGCATCAGCATGCATTAATGGAGAGAAACACGGTCAGCAGGTCCAAAAGAGGTAGTGGTAAAATGTCCTCAAACTGGGTGATCTTCAATACACTGGCTCATCAGCAAGGGCTACCTGGACTGGTAACAATGTTAAGGAGGGAGAAGTTGCACAAGATGGTCAACGACTATCTAAGTGACCATACCTGCCTGCTTCCTGATGCTTCAGTTCCGTTTAATTACTGGGTATCTAAGCTGCATAGTTAGCCAGACCTCTCCTTATATGCCTTGGAGGTGCTGGCCTGCCCTGCTGCTAGTGTGATGTCAGAGCGTGTTTTCAGTGCCGCTGGGGCAATCAGCACAGATACACACCCACGGCTGAAAACAGAGAATGCAGACAGGCTGACTCTGACCAAATTTAACCAGGACTGGATTTCGCAAGCATATTTAAGCCCTCCTGATGACAGCATCCCAACCTAAAGTCACCCAAAATGTTATTTTAAGCAACTGGTGATCACATCCATCCCTTCCCGTATAACCCCTTTTCTTCTTCTGTTTTAAACTCCTGCTTTTGCAACATGTACCACATGGTCAATAAGCTAAAAACAATGTTTTGTTAATTAATATTTCACATGGGAGGCATTTGTGATGAAACCCTCCTTCCTTCATCAACCATAACACAGCCCCTTGGGCTACTGTTTGGAGACACTATGGCTATGCCTGGACATTGACCACTGCAACTACTGTGCTAGTAGTCCTAGCTTCATAATTGTTTGGCCCTTGAGGCCTGCTTCCTTCATCAAACATGCTATAGCCCCTTTGGCTAATTTTTGGAGACACTATGGCTATGCCTGGACATTGGGCCCTGCAACTATTGTGCTAGCAGTCCTAGCTTCATAATTGTTTGGCCCTTGAGGCCTGCTTCCTTCATCAAACATGCTATAGCCCCTTTGGCTACTTTTTGGAGACACTATGGCTATGCCTGGACATTGGGCCCTGCAACTATTGTGCTAGTAGTCCTAGATTCATAATTGTTTGACCCTTGAGGCCTGCTTCCTTCATCAACCATGGTACAGCCCCTTTGGCTACTTTTTGGAGACACTATGGCTATGCCTGGACATTGGGCCCTGCAACTATTGTGCTAGCAGTCCTAGATTCATAATTGTTTGACCCTTGAGGCCTGCTTCCATCATCAACCATGGTACAGCCCCTTGGGCTACATTTTGGAGACACTATGTCTATGCCTGGACATTGGGCACTGCAACTACTGTGCTAGTAGTCCTAGCAACATAACTGTTTGGCCCTTGAGGCCTGTTTCAATCATCAATCATAATACAGCCCCTTGGGCTACTTTTTGGAGAAACTATGGCTATGCCTGCACATTGGGCACTGCAAGAACTATGCTAGTAGTCCTAGTAGTCCTAGCTTCATAACTGTTTTGCCCTTGAGTCCTGCTTCCTTCATCTCCCATGATACAGCCCCTTGGGCTAATTTTTAGAGACACTATCCCTGCACATTGTGCAGTGGCAGTGGAACAACAATGCCAGTAGTCCAAGCTTCATAATTGTGAAGCCCTTGTGATGATGATGATGATGATGGGTGGCTTCTTCCTGTGTTAACCATCACACAGCCCCTATGGCAGATCGCTCTCTTTACACCACTTACACACTGAGCTGTCATAAAATCTCCTCTATCATAGCTCGCTAAAACGGTAAGCATGCACCTATTTCAGCCTTTTCCTCAGCCCCCAGACCACTTTCTTGAGTCCAGCAGACAATTACTCGCATTTCCCTTTGACTAACATTGGACTCGCTACTCGCACCGAATACTCGAGTATTACGATGTACTCGGCATGAGTATATATATAGTGAGTTCGAGTATTTGACTACTCACTCATTACTAATGGTGAGCTGAATAAACTATTTTATTTTTTTATTTCTCCTCCAAATATATCAGGCTTCAATAATCACTCAACCCAACCGCAAGCTCAGGTGTTATCCGTGGCATTGGGAATGGGATTTGTATGTCAGATACCTTCTGCATCCCACCCCATGGAGGGCTTAATGAGGAGCTAGGCAACAAGATTGTGCAACAATAATATCCTGTAAGTGTCCTAGCACTGGAAAAGGTGGTCCCCCAAGCAAAGCAGAGAGGCATCAACGGGGAGCCTGGCGCCATCTTGGCAGTCCAATACAATGCAGCTACACTGTGCTATCATGTGCCTGCAATACATAGTTTAAATACATGATGGATCATCCACATGACATGGCAGCTCTGGAGGATGTGACCTTCCTCACCACCCCAGGGGCAGAGGGTGCATCAGCACCATAACCAGAGCAGCCTGCACAGGACATATATACCGTATATACTCGCGTATAAGCCAACTTTTTCTGCCCAAAATTTGGGCTGAAAAGTCCCCCCTCGGCTTATACGCGAGTATACAGCAGCAGCCCCAGAGGTATACAGGCCCCCCATCAAGATCCAGGCCCCCCCCTGCGCGGCAAACCTGTAAAGTAAAATCATACTTATCACTGTCCTCCTGTCGCGCTGTCCCGCCGCTGCCGACATGACGATCCCGGGCTTCATTCAGCGTCTTCCCGCGGCTTCCTGTAGTCGCGGGAAGACGCTGAATGAAGCCCGGGATCGTCATGTCGGCAGCGGCGGGACAGCGCGACAGGAGGACAGTGATAAGTATGATTTTACTTTACAGGTTTGCCGCACAAGGGGGGAGGGGGGCCCTGGATCTTGATGGGGGGCCTGTATACCTCTGGGGCTGCTGCTGTATACACCCCTGGGGCTGCTGCTGTATACACCCCTGGGGCTGCTGCTGTATACACCCCTGGGCTGCTGCTGTATACTACCTAAGGGCTGCTGCTGTATACTACCTCTGGGGCTGCTGTATACTACCTCTGGGGCTGCTGTATACTACCTCTGGGGCTGCTGTATACACCACTAGGGCTGCTGTATATACCTCTGGGGCTGCTGTATACACCACTGGGGCTGCTGTATACTACCTAAGGGCTGCTGTATATACCTATGGGGCTGTATATACCTCTGGGGCTGCTGTATACACCACTGGGGCTGCTGTATACTACCTAAGGGCTGCTGTATATACCTCTGGGGCTGTATATACCTCTGGGGCTGCTGTATACACCACTGGGGCTGCTGTATACTACCTAAGGGCTGCAGTATATACCTCTGGGGCTGTATATACCTCTGGGGATGTATATACCTCTGGGGCTGCTGTATACACCACTGGGGCTGCTGTATACTACCTAAGGGCTGCTGTATATACCTATGGGGTTGTATATACCTCTGGGGCTGCTGTATACTACCTCTGGGGCTGCTGTATTCTAACCACTGGGGCTGCTGCTGTATATAACACTGGGGCTGCTGCTGTATACTACCACTGGGGCTGCTGTATATACCTCTGGGGCTGCTGTATACCACACTGCTGGGGGCTGTATACCTGTGCTTGGGTCCACCCTCGGCTTATACACGAGTCAATAGGTTTTCCCTGGTTTTGGGGGCAAAAGTAGGGGGGTCGGCTTATACACGGGTCGGCTTATACACGAGTATATACGGTATGACCTGGAGTTCCACAGCAGTGCCTGCTTTGGGCATTGCATGCAGCGAGGTCAGGATCCAGCACTGGTCTCGCAGGCATAAGGAGGACCTCAAGAGCTCACAGTCAGCAGGGATCAGCAACTTTCACAGTCAGGAGGATCTTGCAGCATTCCTGGCGTTATTACGCCTGCAGCCAGTGCCACAGCTGGTTGATCGGCAAATCCAAGAGGAGAGCGATGAAGAGGACAAGGAGGAAGAAGATGAGGTAGTAGAGTCAGAAGACCCTGTTTCCCAGCCTTGTGTAGCACCCCTACCAGAGGTCTTCAACAAGGAGAATGACATGTGGGGACCCCTACCCCTCCAAAAAACTATCCTATTAGGCATGAACTAACCTGGCCTGTTTTCTTTCTTGAACAGATTAGGTTTACAGATGCCATTGCCCGAGAGTGGCTGCATGGCCTATGACTTTGATGACCAAAGCACCCAAGGTATGGTGTTGACCTTCATCCAGGAGAGGGAGTTTGGTTTCATAGCCAAAGAAGGGATTGGAAAGAGGTACTACATCATCCGGTCCACCCTCCTGCGTGCCCAAGTTCAAGAAAGAACTGCACACTCTATGTTGGGGAGAAGGTCTCCTTCTTGAATGTGAAGAGAAGCAAGAGGTAGTTCTCGAGTTGCCACCATGGACAATTTTGAAAACTCGCAGCAGAACATCGACCAGGAGAGGATGTTACGTCAGCTGGAGGTTGGAGAACAGGCCTCTTTTGGTTAGACAGTCAGCTGAAGACAAACCCACAGAGGCCATTGATCCTGAATAGCCTTTCGGTGTTGCCCAAATTCCTCCCATCTCTTCAGGAGGGAGTGGTCGTCCCCTACTTCCTCAATCCTCTTCTCCAGTGGTGGCCATGATAGGGTGTGCTGGTCGCAGGTGGTTGTAGACTTTGCCCCTGTAGGAGTTTCCCCTGCGACCACCTGAGGCCATCCAGCAGTGGAGTACCATGTGGAACAGCGCCCTTCATCCTGGGCAGTGTTCTAAAAGCTAACAAAGACTTTTGACTCTTATTAAAGAGAGAACTTGCCCTGAAAAAGGCCTGTTGTTGGGTCGCTGAACTATCCTTTTGTTGGCATGTTTTCCAGAGAAGGACTTTATCAGTTGTCGTTGAGTTCATAGAAGTACAAGCCTTGATTTTTTGTAAATTTAATTTTTCCCCTTCCCAAGTTTAGCACCGGCTGTGCTTCTTCCAGTCTGCAGCCACAGCATTACCAGTGCAGTACGGGTGGCGGCCCTGAACTTTTACTAAGTCACCTACCGGGGGTGTAAATGCATCCCTGCCACCCAGCCCAGTCCGCCCCTGGACACAATTTGAATGATAACAGCAGCATACAAGTAAATAGCAGACGCACAATACAAATTATACAAACATGCATACAAATAAAGTGCAAGTACTTTCATAGCAATTCCAAAGATTCCCACCTACGCATCCAGCACATATTTTGCATTAATTGTGGACTACTTTTTTATGGATACTTGGGTTAACCAGTATAATTGATAAATTGTACTTTTGCACATGAACTTTCTGTTTAAAGGGAACCTGTCAGCTCGTTTTGACCCCCTATCCTACCACTACCTGTACCTGTACCTTGCCAGGACATCCCTGACCATCCCTCTCTGAGCTAAAACTGCAATATAAAGCTTGAGAAAAATGATTTATTAACTTACATTTTTCTATGGTAATGAGGTCTCCAGTCTACAGCATAGACTAACATGGGTGGTCTCCATTCCTCCCCCTCACTACTCTTATCACACCCCTTCTCCTGCGCGCCCCCTATTTTGAAAATTCCACCTCCTCCTCATAGTATGACACGCAGCCAGAATGTAATTTCCAGTCCTGCGCAGTGTGTCGATGTATGGGCAGTACTTTATGCTCTGGCGCATGCTCAGTGTACATAATGAAGCCGGGTCATACACTTGATAAGCTCCCACAATGCACCGGACCGGAAATTACATTTTAGCTCAGAGAGGGATGATGAAGGATGTGCTAGAAAGGTGCATGGACAGGTAGTGGTAAGATAGGGGGTAAAAACGAGCTGACAGGTTCCCTTTAATCATATCATAATAAGTGTTATTAGAATAAGTCATGACCTTGCAGTACTTACATACAGTTGTGCTCAAAAGTTTACATATCCTGGCATATTTTTTGCTGTCTTAGCCTTTTTTCAGAGAGTATGAAAGATAACACAAAAACTTTTTTTCCACTCATGGTTAGTGGTTGGGTGAAGTCATTTATTTTCAAACTATTGTGCTTTCTCTTTTTAAATAATAATGACAACCAAAAACAATCCAAATGACTCTGATCAAAGGTTCACATACTCCAGTACTTAATGAAATGTATTGCCCCTTCTAACATCAATGACAGCTTGAAGTCTTTTGTGGTAGTTGTGGATGAGGGTCTTTATTTTCTCAGATGGTAAAGCTGCTCATTCTTCTTGACAAAAAGCCTCCAGTTCCTGTAAATTACTGGGCTTTCTTGCATGATCTGTGTGCTTGAGTTCTCTCCACAGTGGTTCAATGATATTGAGGTCATGGGGCCACTCCAGAACCTTCACTTTATTCTGCTGTAGCCAATAACAACATTGCCCCGTCATTTTAAGGCCCACCATGACTGTGATCCTTCCTCTCTGAAGGTCAGGGGGATTGAGATCATCCATGGTGGGATCCACGGTGGCAATACACGGAGGGTCCTTGCCCAACATGAGACTAGATGGATTGTGGCCTTGGGGACAATGTCCCCTGGGGGCCTAAACGAATCCCTTAGTTTTGCCCCTTTTTGTGATCTATTCCCCGCCATATCTTCTGTGAATTGTATCTTGAATAATGTACACTAATTTTATTTTTTATTAATCATTTTTTCTAGCACGTTGAGTGTCACAACCACCCGGCTTTCCTTATTATGGACTGGTATTACTGCGATTTGGCCTGTTTTTATCTTGGTGGACTGGACATAGAGCATGTGGAACTATTTTGTTATGAAGAATTTTCTACAACCGGACCTATTAACACGGACTTGGGGATATATCGCATCACTGTTTATGTATGACGACAACGCATTGTGTGATATCATGTGGAGATTATGTATTATATGCTACTATGTAGCGGGTACACATGCAGGTGTAAAAAATGATAAGGAGTGATGCCCTTGATGTGTTCGTGACAAGGTCCTGGCGTTTCGATGTACTATGTCACTTTAAGGTAGCTCCAAGAGCTGTTTACTATCCTGAAGTTTTTGTCATGTGTGCCAGCGCTGCATCGCCTCCACCCACCGGGAGGAGCGGCATCTGTTGGTGTGGCTGCGCATGTCCAGGAGCAATGGTGAGGCGTCTCTGCCCCCAGACATGCGCATTAGATCTGCCACATTGACGCCGCATCATTTCCAGTTGCAGGGGAAAAGCCGGAAGTTGTGCAGCAATATATACATGAGAGCACATGATCCGGTGTTTTTAATCACCGGACGCTATATAAGGATGTGATGGGTGTTAGAGTGCCACTCAACACCTCCCCCCTGATGAAGCACACCACAAGAGGAAATGTACGTTGGGGACACTGAGCGGGGGAATTTCCGCTGTGGGGTAAAACTGTGACAGCATCTGCACTTTGTTTTCTGTATAATATTGGGACAGGCTTTGAATGTTTACTCCTGTTCCTTATAACAAGTATATGGAATATTTGTTTATGTAACATGTACTGTATGTAGCAATGCTATAGGAAAACCATTAATATAATCTGTAGTTACTATTGATATCGATGCACTGGCACTTTAATAATGAATTGTACTGTTTGTGACTGCAGATGCTTTGGAGACTTGTGTCCTGTTAGCATTGCATGATATGTATGCTACTTTCCATGTAGTATTTTTGTATAATATTGACAGAGTATGGTGGTCACGGTTTTTGCCCCTTGTGAGATACTTTTTGTTCATTTTGGCACTGCGAGTAAAAACGCAATCTTGTTTAAAACGAACTCTTTCGCTCCGTTGTTCTTTTATTGATGTAGCCGATGACAGGTTGACTTGGCCTTGTGTTTTGGATTGTTGTCATGTTGGAATGTTCAAGTTATGTCCCATCCATAGCTTCAGGGCTGATGAGTGCCAATTTGCCTCCAGTATTTGCTGGTAACAATGTTGCATTCATCTTTCCTTTAACTTTGACCCAGTTTCCTGTGCCTTTGTAACTCACACATCCCCACCTCATCAGCAATCAGCCTCAGTGCTTTATTATTATTATTATTATTATGTATTTATATAGCGCTATTAGGATACATAGCGCTGTACAAGTTAGGGGGTAGACAAAGACAAGAGGTCGAAAAACGACGACAAATCGACAAAACAATCGTACGGGTACAATGGGGCCAGGGATCCTGTCCACGAGGGCTCACAGTCTAGAGGGGTGGGGAGGGAGACAGTAGGATTGGTGTTCATCATAGGCCTTACTGTCACCTCTCCAAATGTAACGTTTATGGTTGTGGCCAAAAAGTTTGATTTTGGTCTCATCACTCCAAATTACCTTGTTCCAGAAGTTTGGAAGCTTGTCTCTGTGCCGTTTGGTGTATTGTAGGTGAGATACTTTGCGGCATTTGCACAGCAAAGACTTTCTTCTGGTGACTCGACCATGTAGTCCATTTTTCTTCAAGTCCTTTCTTATTGTGCATCTTGAAACAGCCAAACTGCTAGTTTTCAGTGAACCTTGTATGACTTTTGAGACCCATGTGTCTTAAACAGTGCATCCCACCTCCCACCAGTCCCGTAATGAAAACATGGACAGGCCTATATGGGTTCAAACTGGTCGGTAGCCATTTTGTAGAAGTCTCAACCTCTACAGACCGGCTTCACACTGTTAGTAAATGCAGCCAGACACAAAAAAACAAGGCGGCAACCACTGCATAGCGCCACCGCTAATCCCTCGCAGCTCCGATCCCACGGCTGTGCACCCAGCCTCCGAATCTGCCGCAGCCCCCCACCCCGATAATTTATCTACTGTATAATTGCCTAATCATGTCTGTCTGTCAACTAAATCGCGCGCCAGCGCTTATTGGTCGCTGGCAGACGTGGCGGCCAATGAGCGCAGCGTATGCAGATGAGCTGCGCACATTAAAAATTCACGCCGCGGCTCATGTACAGAGGTCCGCGGCGAGCCAGCCGGGAGCTCATCTCCCGGCTGCTCACAGCAGTATTACCGCGAGCGGGATTCAAATCCCCCACCAAGCCACGCTACTTTGCTGACTGGTTGACACGGCGGCTATGACTAATCAGAGAAGTAGCGCCGTGTTCAAAATTTGCGCCGCGGCTCATGTACTGCTGCACACCAGTCATCATCCGGTTGGCTAGCCGCGGACCTCTGTGCTGCAGTACATGAGCCGCGGCCACCTGCCACACAGAGGTCCACAGCGAGCCAGCCAGGAGATGACCGGCGTCATCTCGCAGCGGTAGTACCCTGAGCGGGATTCAAATCCCCCGCCAAGTCGCGCCACTTCGCTGATCGGTCGCTGCAGCCGTGGCGACCAATCAGAGAAGTAGCATGGCTTGGCGCGCGATTTGAAGCCGCGTCTCTCATTGGTCGCTGATCAGCAAAGTGGCGCGGCTTGGCGCATGGCTTGAATTCCACGTCTCTCATTGGTCGCTACGGCGACCAATCAGAGAAGTAGCGCGGGATGGCACGCGGTTTGAATGCCACATCTCTCATTACTCGCCGCGGCTGTGATATTGCCGCAGAATTTTTTATTTTTTTTATCCAATAGTTTTGTATTGAAATTTTCAAACAGGAACAAACCATAAACAGGTCACATACAGGAGGAAAGTACACCAAATCAGACATCAAGGACAGAGAGAAATCTCCGCATTAAACCAAATAGGGAAGGAGTAAGGGGGGGGAGAGGGAGGGGTGGAGGGTGAGGGAGGGTTGTTGTTGTTAGGAGGGGGGGGTGAGGGTGAGCCAGGGAACAGATTTCACTAGATCTCCTAGAATATAAATATAAAGCAGCAGAAAGCAAGCAAGAGCATGAACAGCTAAAGTCGGGGACTCTACACAATCGGGACTGCGGAAGGGTGGGCCGCCCATCGTACCCAATCATCATTCACTTTATTCCTGGAAGTATTATCCATGGCAAGATGGTATTCATGTTGGAATATCACATTCAGGCAGTCCGTAAACTCCACAATGGAGGGAGGGACAACCGCCTTCCACTTAGCAATACACAACCTAGCGGCAGTTAGAACATTTGAGATCAGCGTTCTGCAGTCCCTGGGAAAGAGATGAATCCCAACATGCAGGATCACCAATTGCGGCGTCACCTGGATGCGCAGACCCGTCACTTGTCGCATCAGGCCGTAAACGACCACCCAGAGAGCTGCCAGCCTGGGGCAGGACCACCACATGTGGGCCAAAGTACCCCTCTCGCCGCAACCCCTCCAGCAGAGAGAGGATCGGTCACGGGAAAAGCTTGCAACGGTCACCGGGGGATAGTACCATCGCATATGAATTTTTTCAAAATCTTCAGGTGATTAACACATCTGGAGGCCGACTGCAGGATTCCCAACCCCCTATACCAATCCTCTTCCGGGGCCGCGAACCCAAAGTCCTCATCCCATCTCCTCATATAACTAGGCCTGTTGGGAAACAAGGCCGCGTTCACGTGCCTATACTACCCCGTTAGAGTTTTTTGCTTAGTACGGGAAAAAAGAAACTTCTGAAAATGGCTCTCCTCAGGAGGGGGGCCAAGACCCCATCACTCCCGGAGAGTGCCGAAGAAGTGAGAGACCTGCACATGTTGGTAGGAGTTCCTCTCAATTCCAGGGAATCGTACACATAAGTCAGGAAAGGGGCAGATATTCCCGGATTCAAATAAATCCCCCCCCGCCCGATCCCAGGGGACAATATTCAAGTAGGGGATATGGAATGGCAAGGCCCTAATATCTATATCTTTAAGGGATAAGTGGATTTGTTTACCAACCTCCCCTCTCCAGGCTTGCAAGAGTGATACCATCGTGGGGAATCGCAGAGATACCCCAGAGGGGGCAAGACACTCCGCCTCCAACAGATGGCACAGAGAGCCGCCCCCAAGGAGAGCAGACTCCAGACCTACCCAGCCCCCGCCTCCCTCCGCCGCCCACCATAATTTGACCTCTTGGAGCAATGTGGCCCTATGGTAGGCCGCTACATTGGGGACACCCATGCCCCTGCGGGAACACGGCAGGAACATGATATTCCCCGAAACCCTGGCCCTCCGACCCGCCCAAATGTACGTATGTACTGCTCGCTGTAGACGTGACAATAGATTGGAGGGGATGGACAGGGGCAGATTACGAAGCAAATATAGGATCTTCAGGAGTAGGAACATTTTAAAAGCATATATTCGCGCCACCCAAAAGAGGGCCGGCAAGGGGTGAGAGTTTGTTTCCCTGCGCAAGGAGGCCAGGAGAGAGTCCACGTTGACCGAAACCAACCGGCGAGTACTCGTCAGGGTAATCCCGAGATATGGAACGCCATCCTCCCTCCAGGCGAAGGGGAACTGCCGTCGCAGTCTAGTCGCTAGTGGGGCAGGAACTCCTATAGTTAAAATCAAAGATTTACTCGTGTTTAACTTATAATATGATATTTTGGAAAAGAGAGCCAAAACAGTCATCACTGCTGAGAGGGAGGTCTCAAGATTAGTGCAAGACATAACAATGTCATCGGCGTAGAACCCGATTTTATGAGACACGCCACCCATCGAGAAGCCAGTTATGGCTGGGTTCGACCTGATAGTCTCCGCCAATGGCTCTATTATCAAGGAAAGGACAATAGGGAACAGAGGGCAGCCCTGGCGGGTACCATTAGTCAGGAAAAAGGCGGAGGAGAGAAAACCGGAGGAGAGCACCCTGGCGCTCGGGTTGGAGTATAAGGCCATAATGGCCGAGAGAACTGGGCTCTGAAACCCAAATTTCTCCAGGACGGAGGCTAGGTATCCCCAGTGCACCCTATCAAACGCCTTCTCAGCATCTAGGGACAGGAGGGCACTGGGGACCCCCGCCTCCTCCGCCACCCCAATTAAATCAATGAAGTTCCTCGTGCCATCCTTCATCTGCCTCCCGCACACAAAACCCACCTGATCCGCATGCAGCAACGACGGGGTGACCTTCTGAAGCCTGGATGCCAGGAGCTTCGAGAACACCTTCACATTGCAATTAAGTAGCGATATCGGACGGTAGCTACCAGGGTCATCCGGGGGCTTCCCCTGTTTCGGGATAGTAACTATAGTCGCTTCAAGGGTATAGGGGAAAATGACTAGGGATGGGCGAATCTACTCGCTAGGACTCGTTACTCGGCGAGTAGTAAGGGACTCGCAGGACTCGGTACTCTGCGAGTTTCCCAGCGTTTACTCGCACGAGTCCAATGCAAATCAATTGCAAACGCTGACAAAACTAGGATTGCCATTGTTTGCATTAGACTCGGCTACTGTGCCAGTGATAGCAGGGAAACTCGCAAAGTAATTGCTGTTACATTGGGAGCCGAGTCCAGCTGTCTTCTCTGTGCAGCTCCAGGGTCCTAGAGCCCGCCTGCTCACAGACATGATGTAGCAGTGCTGAAGATTGTTCTCAGTCTGCTCATTCCCTGTGCATAGACATCTATATCTATGCACAGGGGATGTAGCAGAGAGGACATCGCGTTTTGGACTACGTCGGACGGAAGAGGATTTTTTTAATTAAAGATGGAGTCCCTAATGGCTTTTTTTTAAATTTCAAATAAAAATTTTTATCTGTGTTTTTTTAACCCTTTATTGGAGATTCTTAGTGGCTGGGTCAAACGTGGCCTG
The DNA here is from genome assembly GCA_033576535.1 of Allobates femoralis. Classification (NCBI taxonomy): domain Eukaryota; kingdom Metazoa; phylum Chordata; class Amphibia; order Anura; family Aromobatidae; genus Allobates; species Allobates femoralis. The sequence continues at coordinate 211,663,438 of JARQOC010000006.1, forward strand.
ACATTAAGAATCTCGGGCTTAATACCAGCTTGTATAACAAAGCTGGTATTAACCCCTTTATTACCCAGCGTGCCACCGCCACCAGGGCCGCTGGAAGAGCGGGGTTCAGCGCCAGAGGATGGCGCTTCAATGAACGCGCCATCTTCTGGGGCGGCTGCGGGCTGCAATTTGCAGCGGGGGGTGCCCAGAAAGCTTAGGCATCCCTGCGCTGCGGATTCCAGCCCCCAGCTGCTTAGCTGTACCTGGCTAGACATAGAAATTGCACGGAGCCCCACACATTTTTTTTTATTATTTCATGAATTTCAGAGTCAGAGTCAGAGTCTCAGAGTCAGAGTCTCAGAGTCAGAGTCTCAGAGTCAGAGTCTCAGAGTCAGAGTCAGAGTCTCAGAGTCAGACTCAGAGTCAGAGTCTCAGAGTCAGAGTCTCAGAGTCAGAGTCAGAGTCTCAGAGTCAGAGTCTCAGAGTCAGAGTCTCAGAGTCAGAGTCTCAGAGTGTCACGTACACTCTTCTCAGCACGTGACTTGGGGTTGCACCTGCAAGGGTTAATCTATCTCCTCTCACTCAATCCAGCACTCGACCTCTGTCCTATGCTGAAAGGGAGCATCGATCACACCCCGACTCACACTGTGCACCCCGCTTCACACACGCTGCCACCACTTACCAACACACAGGGGGTAAGTCCCTGGAATAATACTGTCAGCCAATCACAGGATCACACACTTCTTAGGCTATGAATCCTTTTAGAACAAACAAGGTTTCAGCTTATTAAAGTTTTAAGCTTTAATATAAAAGGTACAGTGCTTACATAAAAAGATATAAAAATAGAAATAATAAAATGACATACACATATGCAAACAATGAAATAAAAAGGAGAAACTTACAGAAGACTACACTTTTCTTCTGTTTGCCCGATGGGGAGGGCAGGAATAGATGGTAGGATGTTCACAGCAGCTTTCACCGACCCATCACTGTGACACCCCAGCAGCGGCTGTGCGAGCCCAGATATAGACCCAGCCGGGGGGGTCAGACCCTAGACCGGCCTTCTAGTTTAGAATTCTAATTCTTGGCCTATGATTGGACAATCACTCATTTAGCCCTGCATAGATTATGTTTTAAAAAATGTTCTTTGTCTCTGATTTCCCTCCAATTCTGTGGGTCTGTTTGAAGCTAGCTATCTGAGGATTTGCTCTGTCATCTATGATCTTATCTGATCTTCCCTTTGAAGCTTCCTCTGTGTGTGATTTCTGTCACCCTCTGCTGTTCCCATCATGGCTCCCTGGGGAGACCAGAGTCAGTGGGACTGGTGGTGTGTGTTTGTGTATCCGGTCCTGACCTCTCCTGGATGGCAGGAGATTTAACCCCTCACTGGTCTGTGCCCAGTCCCTGCGATACATATTTGCTACACCTCCCTCCTTATGAACGTGCATGGGGACTGACTCACAGGTCGGCTCCCTAGCACGTACCTGGTTCCGGCTCACCTTGGCGTGATAAGCCATCAGCGTTGCCGTGATCAATCCCCTTCTTGTGTTGAATGGTGAAATCATATTGCTGTAATATCAGGCTCCATCTAAGCAGTTTCCCATTGTCCCCAGCTACTGTGTTGAGCCAGCTCAGTGGGTTGTGATCTGTTATCACAGTGAAGTTGCGCCCATAGAGGTATGGCTGCAGTTTCTGTAGTGCCCACACAATAGCTAAGCACTCCTTTTCAATTGTGGCATACGCCACCTCTCTGGGCAGGAGTTTCCTGCTTAGGTACAGGATTGGGTGCTCCTCACCTTGCTGGTTCACCTGGCTGAGAACGGCCCCTAGCCCATAAGTGCTGGCATCTGTCTGCACCACGAACCTGCGAGTGAAATCTGGGGCCTGGAGGACGGGTGAACTGGCCAATGCTGACTTTAGGGCAGAGAATGCTTCCTCACACTGAGGGGTCCAGGATACAGTTTGGGGAAGCTTCCTCCTTGTCAGGTCAGTTAATGGCTTAGCCAGAGCACTGTAGTTTGGCACAAACTTCCTATAATAGCCGGCCGTACCCAGGAAGGACAGTACCTGCTTCTTGGTGCGTGGGGTGGGCCAGGCTGTAATGGCTTCTACCTTCTCTGGTTCAGGTTTTAGCAGACCTCCCCCCACCCGGTGCCCGAGGTATTGTACTTCCCTCATGGCTACCTGACACTTCCCAGGCTTCACAGTCAGACCTGCAGCGTGAAGCCTCTGCAACACCTGAGAAAGATGTGCAAGATGTTCCTCCCAAGAATTACTAAAAATGGCTATATCGTCTAGATAAGCAACGGCAAAACCCTCAAATCCTTCCAATAAGTGATTTACCAGCCCCTGGAAGGTGGCAGGGGCATTTTTCAAACCGAATGGCATCACGAGAAACTCAAACATCCCAAATGGTGTTATAAAGGCCGACCTCTCCTGAGCTGCTTTGGTCATGGGGATCTGCCAATATCCCCTACTCAAGTCCATAATAGTGAGGTACGATGCATTGGCTAGCTGCTCTAACAGCTCATCTATCCTTGGCATGGGGTAGACAGTAGAGGTAGTAAGTAGATTTAACTTCCTATAGTCTACACAGAACCTGGTAGTGCGGTCCTTTTTCGGCACAAGAACCACAGGTGAGGCCCAGGCACTCTGGGATTTTTGTATTACCCCGAGGGTCAGCATCTCGTCTACCTGCTCCCTCATGTGTGCCTTCACCTCAGCTGACACCCGGTATGCAGACTGCCTTACAGGGGGATTGGTACCAGTGTCCACATGATGAGTGGCTAAGTGAGTCCTCCCAGGCTTCTCTGTGAAGACTCCTGTGACCTCGCTGAGCACCCCCATCAGCTCAGACCTCTAACTGTGGGATAGCTCAGGGTTAACCTCTGCAGACTCCAGGGTCTCCATATACTGAGCCCCAGCCCCCACATCTAGTAACACATCAGCCTCCCCCTCATCAGGCATGCTACAGACAGGTAAGACACAAGTCTCCCTGTCATGATGAGCCTTCAACATATTAACATGAAATACTTTGCGACGCTTTGCCTGTTCATCTAGAGTTACCACATAGTTAACATCATTCAGACGCTTGTGCACGGTGTATGGTCCCTCCCATGCAGCCTGTAGTTTGTTCTGTAACATGGGGACCAACACCCAAACCTTTTGCCCCTCCTCATAGGCCCTCAGTCTGGCATTACGGTCATACCAGACCTTCTGGTTGATTTGGGCCTGAGTCACGTTCTCATGGGCAAGGTTACTCAGTTTTTGCATTCGGTCCCGGAGTCGCAGTACATACTCAACCACCCTCCCAACAGTCCTTCATCAAGTCCAGGGGTCCCCTGACCCTCCTCCCATAAACCAGTTCGAACGGGGAGAACCCTGTGGAGGCCTGGGGTACCTCTCTGTAAGCAAACAAAAGATGGGGAAGGTAACGCTCCCAGTCCCTCCCTTCAGTCTCCACCAGCATTTTCAGCATTTGTTTTAATGTCCCATTAAATCGTTCGCAGAGTCCATTTGTTTGGGGATGATAAACGCTGGACACAACATGCTGCACCTGTATCCGTTCACAGAGACTTTCCATCAGGTTGGACATGAATTGGGTTCCCTGATCGGTTAACATCTCCCTGGGGAAACCCACACGAGAAAACACAGTCAGTAAAGCATCCGCCACCTTGTCCGCTCGGATGGAGGACAGGGCCACCGCTTCTGGATATCGTGTTGCATAGTCCACCACGGTGAGGATGTACTTTTTGCCCGAGCTGCTAGGTATGGCAAGTGGCCCTACTATATCCACAGCCACTCGCTGGAACGGCTCATCAATCACTGGCAGTGGTATCAATGGGGCTTTCTGTATATGCCCAGACTTTCCAACCCTCTGACACACTACACAGGATCGACAGTAGTTGGCTATGTCCGTCCCCATCCTTGGCCAATAAAAGTTGTGTGTCAGGCGAGCTCTAGTCTTTTGTACTCCGAGATGTCCGGCCAGAGGAATTTCGTGAGCAATTCTCAATAATTGTTCCCTAAACAGATAAGGAACCACCAGCCGCTTGTCACAGTCCCAGGGTTCTGTGGTATCAGTGGGGAGAGCCTCTATATACAGTCTGCCCTGGTCCCAGTATATTCTCTCTTTGTCAGAACCAGTAGGGGGTTGGTTGGCAAGACCTCTGAGCTTCTCCAGACTGACATCTGTCAGCAGGGCCTCCTGGAAGCTCTCGCTGTCAGTCTGCAGGCCCCGGCCTAGTGTGACCACCAGGGTCTGGTCTGAAGCTGAGTCTTCAGAGCCTGTGGTCAGGGACCTTGGTGGATCTGCCATGTGAGGGGGCCCCTGGACCTGAGTAGGGCCCTCCTGTTCTGGCAGTTCTGTCTGAGACTCATCCTCTAGTCTCTGGGGTTGAGTCTGAGCCGCAGCCTGACTCCGGGTCACAGCGGCCACATACGTACAGTCCCGTTCATGGGTACCCTTTTGTGCATGGGTACATTCTCCTTCCTGGGGCAGGGTCTCCGGTGGGTCACTGGCATCCACCTTGTCAGTAGCATGTATTTGCAATGGAGGGATATAGTGGGACACCATCCTCCCCAGGTCTGTGCCCAGCAGCACATTGGTGGGAATTGCCTCTGATACTCCCACTTCCCTCAGTCCTTTCCCTGCTCCCCAGTCCAGGTACACACGGGCCATGGGCACATCAGGGCTGACCCCTCCAACCCCGGTGATGGACATAGTCTTTCCTGGTATGATATCTGCCGGGGTCACCATTTCTGGTCGCACCAGAGTTACTTGTGCTCCGGTGTCTCTGAGACCAATGGTAACTTTATTGCCAACAGTGACAGATTGACAGTTCTCATTAGTCCTCACATCAGAGCCGGCCACAAACAGAACAGAAGGTGGGGACCCAGATGGCCTTGTGGTGGTGATGGGGCGTTTCTCCCTATCAGGGCAGACTGCGCTAATATGTCCCATTTTCTTGCACATAAAGCATTGGCGTGCATCGCCTGAGGAATGTCTGGCCCCTGGGGGCCCATAGGAGGTGGGTTTGGACAGCACTGGTGATTGGCTGGCAGAGGGAGGGGGGTCCCCGTGTGGCTTACCTCCCTTCCAGCTGAATCCCGATGGCTTCCGTACCTCCGGCATCCTGTTGGCCACGTAGCGGTCCGCAATCTTTGCTGCCTCATCCGCAGTAGGCGGTTCTCGATCACACACAAATTGTCGTACATCCATGGGGCACATATGGAGAAACTGATCCTTGACCATAAGATCCGCTAAGGCCTCATAGCTGCTGACAGAAAGTCCCTTAATCCATTGGTGGAACGTGGTCCTCAAAGTGCTCACAAAATCCGCATAGAGGTCAGCTGATCCACGTTGTAGGTTCCGGAACTTTCTGCGGTACACCTCAGGAGTCAGGTTGTATTTCCTGATCAGAGCCTCTTTGATTGCATCATAGTCACCATCTAGGTCTGGTGGGAGGTCAGCAAACGCCTCCGCAGCTTTGCCTCTCAGTCCTGGGGCTAGATACAATGCCCACTGCGCACAGGGTAGATTGTATTGTCTGCAGGTTTTCTCAAACCCCCGAAGGAAAGCATCTAAGTCCGTGTCCTTCTCCATCACAGGGAAGTTTTCCAAACGCGGTCTCCTTAGATTTATGTCCTGGGAGGGGGTTGTCTGAGGATTGATACCCCTCTCTACTTGGGCCATCTGAAGCTTGAACGCTCTCTCGGCCTGGCGTTCTGCAGCCTCTCTCTCAGCCCGGCGTTCAGCAGCCTCTCTCTCAGCCTGGCGTTCGGCAGCCTCTCTCTCGGCCTGGCGTTCAGCAGCCTCTCTCTCAGCCTGGGCAGCCTCTCTCTCAGCCCGGCGTTCAGCAGCCTCTCTCTCAGCCTGCTGGAACTGAACAATAAGCTGCCGGCGCTGATTGGGATCGCCTGTTCCCAGCTGTTGTAAGGCCATTTGTAAAGACAAGTCCATAGACTCCTCAGAACCGGCATTGCTGGCACCTCCAGAGGGCATCTCCGGTGCAAGAACTGGCATTCCTTGACCTGTCAGAGGTGGACTCTGTCTGTGTTCAGGTGCTTCATCAGTCTGCGCCAAGTCGTGCTCCGCCAATGCGTGAGCCAGCATATCCTTGGACTTGTCGGCAGTCTCTATCCCTCTTTGCTCGCAGAGGTTGATCAGAGTCTGCAGGTTCTTCTTCTTGTATTGGGCTGCCATGTCAATGAACAGCCTTTGCCAAATAAAAAATAGAAAGAAAAACGGGGGAGGGAAACTGTTTGCAAGTATGTCTAAGTAAGCACTGAGCTGAACCTTGTAGAACTGGTCGCTCCTCACAAGGACACCAATTCTTTAGTACAGGGAATAATTTCTTAAACCATGCACTAATGCTCTAATAGAAATAAATTCTATCCCACCGCTGCCACCAATTTGTCACGTACACTCTTCTCAGCACGTGACTTGGGGTTGCACCTGCAAGGGTTAATCTATCTCCTCTCACTCAATCCAGCACTCGACCTCTGTCCTATGCTGAAAGGGAGCATCGATCACACCCCGACTCACACTGTGCACCCCGCTTCACACACGCTGCCACCACTTACCAACACACAGGGGGTAAGTCCCTGGAATAATACTGTCAGCCAATCACAGGATCACACACTTCTTAGGCTATGAATCCTTTTAGAACAAACAAGGTTTCAGCTTATTAAAGTTTTAAGCTTTAATATAAAAGGTACAGTGCTTACATAAAAAGATATAAAAATAGAAATAATAAAATGACATACACATATGCAAACAATGAAATAAAAAGGAGAAACTTACAGAAGACTACACTTTTCTTCTGTTTGCCTGATGGGGAGGGCAGGAATAGATGGTAGGATGTTCACAGCAGCTTTCACCGACCCATCACTGTGACACCCCAGCAGCGGCTGTGCGAGCCCAGATATAGACCCAGCCGGGGGGGTCAGACCCTAGACCGGCCTTCTAGTTTAGAATTCTAATTCTTGGCCTATGATTGGACAATCACTCATTTAGCCCTGCATAGATTATGTTTTAAAAAATGTTCTTTGTCTCTGATTTCCCTCCAATTCTGTGGGTCTGTTTGAAGCTAGCTATCTGAGGATTTGCTCTGTCATCTATGATTTTATCTTCCCTTTGAAGCTTCCTCTGTGTGTGATTTCTGTCACCCTCTGCTGTTCCCATCATGGCTCCCTGGGGAGACCAGAGTCAGTGGGACTAGTGGTGTGTGTTTGTGTATCCGGTCCTGACCTCTCCTGGATGGCAGGAGATTTAACCCCTCACTGGTCTGTGCCCAGTCCCTGCAATACATATTTGCTACACAGAGTCAGAGTCAGAGTCTCAGAGTCAGACTCAGAGTCAGAGTCTCAGAGTCAGAGTCTCAGAGTCTCAGAGTCAGAGTCTCAGAGTCAGAGTCAGAGTCTCAGAGTCAGAGTCTCAGAGTCAGAGTCTCAGAGTCAGAGTCTCAGAGTCAGAGTCTCAGAGTCAGAGTCAGAGTCTCTGAGTCAAAGTCTCAGAGTCAGAGTCTCAGAGTCAGAGTCTCAGAGTCTCAGAGTCAGAGTCTCAGAGTCTCAGAGTCAGAGTCTCAGAGTCAGAGTCTCAGAGTCAGAGTCTCAGAGTCAGAGTGTCAGAGTCTCAGAGTCAGAGTCTCAGAGTCAGACTCAGAGTCTCAGAGTCAGAGTCTCAGAGTCAGAGTCTCAGAGTCAGAGTCTCAGAGTCAGAGTCTCAGAGTCAGAGTCAAAGTCTCAGAGTCAGAGTCAGAGTCTCAGAGTCAGAGTCTCAGAATCAGAGTCAGAGTCTCAGAGTCAGAGTCTCAGTCAGAGTCAGAGTCTCAGAGTCAGAGTCAGAGTCTCAGAGTCAGAGTCAGAGTCTCAGAGTCAGAGTCAGAGTCTCAGAGTCAGAGTCTCAGAGTCAGAGTCAGAGTCTCAGAGTCAGAGTCTCAGAGTCAGAGTCTCAGAGTCAGAGTCAGAGTCTCAGAGTCAGAGTCTCAGAGTCAGAGTCAGAATCTCAGAGTCAGAGTCAGAGTCTCAGAGTCAGAGTCTCAGAGTCAGAGTCTCAGAGTCAGAGTCTCAGAGTCAGAGTCTCAGAGTCAGAGTCAGAGTCTCAGAGTCAGAGTCAGAGTCTCAGAGTCAGAGTCTCAGAGTCAGAGTCTCAGAGTCAGAGTCAGAGTCTCAGAGTCAGAGTCTCAGAGTCAGAGTCAGAGTCTCAGAGTCAGAGTCTCAGAGTCAAAGTCAGAGTCTCAGAGTCAGAGTCTCAGAGTCAGACTCAGAGTCAGAGTTTCAGAGTCAGAGTCTCAGAGTCTCAGAGTCAGAGTCTCAGAGTCAGACTCAGAGTCTCAGAGTCAGAGTCTCAGAGTCAGAGTCTCAGAGTCAGAGTCTCAGAGTCAGAGTCTCAGAGTCAGAGTCAGAGTCTCAGAGTCAGAGTCAGAGTCTCAGAGTCAGAGTCTCAGAGTCAGAGTCTCAGAGTCAGAGTCTCAGAGTCAGAGTCAGAGTCTCAGAGTCAGAGTCTCAGAGTCAGAGTCAGAGTCTCAGAGTCAGAGTCTCAGAGTCAAAGTCAGAGTCTCAGAGTCAGAGTCTCAGAGTCAGACTCAGAGTCAGAGTTTCAGAGTCAGAGTCTCAGAGTCTCAGAGTCAGAGTCTCAGAGTCAGACTCAGAGTCTCAGAGTCAGAGTCTCAGAGTCAGAGTCTCAGAGTCAGAGTCTCAGAGTCTCAGAGTCAGAGTCTCAGAGTCAAAATTTCAGAGTCAAAGTCTCAGAGTCAGAGTCTCAGAGTCAGAGTCAGAGTCTCAGAGTCAAAGTCTCAGAGTCAGAGTCAGAGTCTCAGAGTCAGAGTCTCAGAGTCTCAGAGTCAGAGTCTCAGAGTCAGAGTCTCAGAGTCAGAGTCAGAGTCTCAGAGTCAGAGTCTCAGAGTCAGAGTCTCAGAGTCAGAGTCTCAGAGTCACAGTCTCAGAGTCAGAGTCTCAGAGTCAGACTCAGAGTCTCAGACTCAGAGTCTCAGAGTCAGAGTCTCAGAGTCAGAGTGTCAGAGTCTCAGAGTCAGAGTCTCAGAGTCAGACTCAGAGTCTCAGAGTCAGAGTCAGAGTCTCAGAGTCAGAGTCAGAGTCTCAGAGTCAGAGTCTCAGAGTCAGAGTCAGAGTCTCAGAGTCAGAGTCAGAGTCTCAGAGTCAGAGTCAGAGTCTCAGAGTCAGAGTCAGAGTCTCAGAGTCAGAGTCTCAGAGTCAGAGTCAGAGTCTCAGAGTCAGAGTCTCAGAGTCAGAGTCTCAGAGTCAGAGTCAGAGTCTCAGAGTCAGAGTCTCAGAGCAGAGTGTCAGAGTTCAGAGTCAGAGTCTCAGAGTCAGAATCAGAGTCTCAGAGTCAGAGTCTCAGAGTCAGAGTCTCAGAGTCAGAGTCTCAGAGTCAGAGTCTCAGAGTCAGAGTCAAAGTCTCAGAGTCAAAGTCAGAGTCAGAGTCAGAGTCTCAGAGTCAGAGTCAGAGTCTCAGAGTCAGAGTCAGAGTCTCAGAGTCAGAGTCTCAGAGTCAGAGTCTCAGAGTCAGAGTCAGAGTCTCAGAGTCAGAGTCAGAGTCTCAGAGTCAGAGTCAGAGTCTCAGAGTCAGAGTCAGAGTCTCAGAGTCAGAGTCTCAGAGTCAGAGTCAGAGTCTCAGAGTCAGAGTCTCAGAGTCAGAGTCAGAGTCTCAGAGTCAGAGTCTCAGAGTCAGAGTCAGAGTCTCAGAGTCAGAGTCAGAGTCTCAGAGTCAGAGTCTCAGAGTCAGAGTCAGAGTCTCAGAGTCAGAGTCAGAGTCTCAGAGTCAGAGTCAGAGTCTCAGAGTCAGAGTCTCAGAGTCAGAGTCTCAGAGTCAGAGTCAGAGTCTCAGAGTCAGAGTCTCAGAGTCAGAGTCTCAGAGTCAGAGTCAGAGTCTCAGAGTCAGAGTCTCAGAGTCAGAGTCAGAGTCTCAGAGTCAGAGTCTCAGAGTCAGAGTCTCAGAGTCAGAGTCTCAGAGTCAGAGTCAGAGTCTCAGAGTCAGAGTCAGAGTCTCAGAGTCAGAGTCTCAGAGTCAGAGTCTCAGAGTCAGAGTCTCAGAATTTCATGAAATAATTAAAAAAAAATGCGTGGGGCTCCGCGCAATTTCTATTTCTAGCCAGGTACAGCTAAGCAGCTGGGGGCTGGAATCCGCAGCGCAGGGATGCCCAAGCTTTCTGGGCACCCCCCGCTGCAAATTGCAGCCAGCAGCCACCCCAGAAGATAGCGCGTTCATTGAAGCGCCATCCTCTGGCGCTGAACCCCGCTCTTCCAGCGGCCCTGGTGGCGGTGGCACGCTGGGTAATAAAGAGGTTAGGGCCAGCTTTGTATTATCAGCTGGCCCTAAGCCCGAAATTTATGGCGGTCACGCCAATATTAGACATGACCGCCATGAATTTCTATTAAATTGTTTTAAAAAAAACACAACACAGAGAAATTTTTTTATTAGAAATAAAAAAAAAAGCCATTAGGGACTCCATCTTTAATTAAAGAAAATCCTCTTCCGTCCGACGCAGTCCAAAACGCGATGTCCTCTCTGCTCATCCCTGTGCATAGATATAGATGTCTATGCACAGGGAATGAGCAGACTGAGAACAATCTCAGCTCTGCTACATCAGGCAGCAGGCGGGCTCTAGGACCCCGGAGCTGTGGCAGCCAGCACACAGAGCAGACAGGACTCTTATCTGTGCGAGTTTCCCAGCGATTACAGTTGCAAAGTAAACGAGTCCAATGCAAATAAATGACAAAACTAGGATTGCTTCAGGCTGAAGCTTACGAGACACATCTGCGATTTGTAAATCTCACACTACTCGCTATTACTCGCTTCCCCATTCATTAACATTGGACTCGCTAGACTCACAACGAGTAGTGAGTCCTGGGCTCGGACTCGCTAGAGTCAAGCGATTCCGAGTAATTTAGGATTCGCCCATCACTAGAAATGACACCCGTCGCCTGCCAGAACTTGCACACCCTCGATAGGAAAGGAACTAGGGAGCGAGTGAATAAGCGGTAATAATCGTTGGGGAGGCCATCCAGGCCCGGAGCAGAATGACGTTTAGTGGATGATATTACCCGCAGGAGTTCGGAATCGGTTATTGGGGAATTCAGGTCAGCCAGCTGTTCCGGGGACAGGCAGGGAAGATTTAGCCCACCCAGGAACCCCTGGATGTCCTCTAGGGTAGGGACTGGAGCCGAGGGATCATCTTTTATGTTATACAGTTGGGAGTAGTATTGTGTAAAAGCGTCAGCGATCTCAATAGGGTTAGAGCGGAGCATATGAGCGGGCCTTTAGGGCCAAGATGGTAGACGCAATCTGTTTTTTCTTAATGTGCTTAGCCTGAAGGCCTCCAGCCGATCACCCGTGGAGTAGAAGGACAGCTTGGATCTGCGGAGACACTACTCATGCTGCGCCAGCAGGAAGGTTCTAAGTTGCGTCCTAACAGCAAACAACTGCTGAGCCACTCGGGGGAAGGGGACGTTTTATGGACTGCCTCCAGAGCCTGGAGGGAAGCCAGGAGCTCCACTCTATGCCTCTCCTTCTCCCTCTTCAGGCGGGAAGCCTGCTGGATAAACACGCCACTGACAAAGGCTTTATGGGCTAGCCACAACGTCTCATCAGATACCTTGCGGTTATCGTTATTTAAGAAATAGTCAGAGATCGCACTTTCCACCTCCGATAGCAAGTCAGGGTTGAGCCTCCAGGAGAACTGCGCTCTAGGCCTGCCCGCCAAGGAGAGAGACAGCGTGGTTGGCGCGTGGTCAGACCACATAATAAGTCCTATGCCCGCCCCACTGCAGGCAGGCAAGGCCCCACTATCCACCAAGAAAAAAATCTATGCCGGAGTAGGACCTATGCCTTCTGGAATAGAACGTGTAGTCTCACTCCCCGGCGTGCAGATACCTCCACATGTAATGCAGATGCAGGGATCTGCATAATTGAGCCAGTTCCCCTTTCGCAACAGTCTAACCCCCAAGGTGTCCAAATGGCGAGACAGTACGACATTAAAATCCCCAGCGATTATCAGCATACCCCGGGAGTGTCTATTAACCAGCTTCATAAGATTGCAGAAGAACTTGATCTGAAAGGCATTCGGCGCGTACAAGTTCACCAATGTAACCATGACATCATACAGTTTACAAACTAGGATCAAAAATCTACCAGCAGGGTCCGCTAAAGACTCAATAAGTTGAAAGGCAATTGACGATTTAACAAAAATACTGACACCCTCTTTCTTCCCGTCACTATTCGCAAAGTGAGATACACCAAAATGGCGGTGCCAAACCCTGAAGTTATCCTCACGGAGCAGGTGCGTTTCTTGAACGCAGAGTATGTCTGCTTTTCTCCTACAGGCTTCAGACCAAAAGAGTGAATGCTTTACTGGAGAGTTCAGACCGTTCACGTTCAATGAGAAAAGTTTAAGGCTCATGGTGGGTTATAGGAGGAGCCTAGAAAGTCCCGTAGCTCACCAGGAAAAACTTCAGCGCAAAGAAGGGGGAACCAAAGGGACTGGGGCAAGGAAAGAAACAAACAAGACATCAATGTAAACAGTCCAGGCAGACCGTAGTCTGCTGTTGGGGAGGCGGAGGCCCCGAGGTCAGGCACCTGGGGGCCCCCAGCCTGACAAGACAGCCAAGAAAATAACAGTATTCACGGTACCCAACAGGGCCGGCACAGGTTGTGAATGACAGTCACGGATATGACTCGAGTGAATTATCACTCCATCAGCGGACGGTATCCCACTCCGGATCCATCTTTTGCTTGGCCGGGGAAGTCAGCTTCCTTGTCGTCGGGGGGTCAGAGGGACCAGCCAGACCCCAGGCCCTCAGAGCTTTATCCAGGAGTTTAGGGGAGGTAAAGATGTGACGATCTCCCTTGTAGGTAAACCGGACTCTCACGGGGGTACCCCAGCTATACGGGATCTTTGCAGCCCGCAGGGCTCTGCACATGGGACCAAGTTCTTTACGCTTGGCCAGAGTACCCAAAGAGAGGTCAGGATAGGCTGATATATTGGTCAAGTCTCCAGGCAGCTCCGGTCCACCTCTCAGGGCAGCCATAAGATCCTCCCAGAGTCTGACCGATGGCAAGTACGCCATGACATCCCGTGGCAGGGCAGGGTTCACATGGGGTGGCTTGGGGATCCTATGTATGCAATCTGGTTTCGCTAGAGCAGGAGGGGTGTCCGGGTGAACATGCAGGATCAGGCTGGAGAGGAGGTCAGGCAGCACAGAATCAGCCACATCCTCCGGGATCCCCTGCAGCTTGACGTTGCCCCTCCTTCTCCTGTCCTCCATCTCCTATATTTTAGCCTGCTGCGCCTCAATCCTTCTTTCTTTGATGTCAAAGCTATCAGCCAGTGAGTTGTGGGCAGAGGCAAACTGGGCCATCTTCTTTTCCAGGTGACCAGCACGCTCCCCCAGGTCCGCCACTTCTTTTTTAATATCCCCCAAAATGTTCTAGAAGTCCTCATGCATTGTCACCTGGAACGAGGACAGGAGCCTCTGCATAGTTCGCTCCGTGAGCGGTGCATCTATGCCCGCTGCATGCTCCTGCTCCAGCAGCGCCATCTTTGCTGGGGAGGGAGCGGGGCCCCTGTGGAAATAGTCAGTGACCCGGGGGGTACCTTGCTGTGATTTTGAGCTCCGTGGAATCCTGGGGCAGCAAGGCTACCTCACCGACCTCTGAGTCTTTCTGCAGGCCGGGTGGGAGAAGCTGGGAGCCGCTGTGTGTCTGTGACAAGCGGAGCCCTGGAGTTATGCGACCGCCACCATGAAGGTAGAAGCCTTGCCCCCATTGACGCGGAATTTGAACTGCCATACTGTGATGCAGTTCACTCCTGTTTACAAGGTTGTCGGTCAGTGTGACACATTTCTACAAGGCTGTCAAGTCAGTGTGACGAACGTCTCTCCTGTCTACAAGGCTGTCAGTGTGACACACTTCACTCCTGTCTACAAGGCTGTCAGTCAGTGTGGTGCAGTTCACTCCTGTCTATAAGGCTGTCAGTCAGTGTCACAAACTTTACTCTTGTCTACAAGGTTGTCGGTCAGTGTGACACATTTCACTCCTATCTAAAAGGCTGTCAAGTCAGTGTCCAGAACTTCACCCCTGTCTTGTCTACAAGGCTGTTAGTGTGACACAGCTCACTACTGACTACAAGGCTGTCAGTCAGTGTGACAAACTTCACTCATGTCTATAAGGCTGTCATTCAGTGTGATGAACTTCACTCTCGTCTACAAGGCTGTCAGTCAGTGTCACGAACTTCACTGCTGTCTACAAGGCTGTCAGTCAGTGTCACAAACTTTACTCCTGTCTACAAGGCTGTCAGTCAGTGTGACCCACTTCACTCCTGTCTACAAGGCTGTCAGTCATTGTGACACACTTCACTCCTGTCTACAAGGCTGTCAGTGTCACGAACTTCACTCCTGTCTGCAAGGCTGTCAGTGTGACGCAGTTCAATCCTGTCTACAAGGTTGTCAGTCATTGTGATGCACTTCACTCCTGTCTACAAGGCTGTCAGTCAGTGTGACGAACTTCACTTCTGTCTATAAGGCTGTCAGTCTGAGTCACAAACTTTACTCCTGTCTACAAGGCTGTCAGTAAGTGTGACGCAGTTCACTTCTGTCTACAAGGCTGTGAGTCAGTGTGACGCACTTCACTCCTGTCTGCAAGGCTGTCAGTCAGTGGGATGAGCTTCACTCCTGTCTATAAGGCTGTCATTCAGTGTGATGAACTTCCCTCTCGTCTACAAGGCTGTCAGTCAGTGTCATGAACTTCACTGCTGTCTACAAGGCTGTCAGTGGGTGTCACGAACTTGACTCCTGTCTATAAGGCTGTCCGTCAGTGTCACAAATTTATTCCTGTCTGCAAGGCTGTCAGTCAGTGTGACGCACTTCACTCCTGTGTGCAAGGCTGTCAGTCATTGTGACGCACTTCACTCCTGTCTACAAGGCTGTCAGTGTGACGAACTTCACTCCTTTCTATAAATCTATCAGTCAGTGTCACGAACTTCACTCCTGTCTGCAAGGCTGTCAGTGTGACGCAGTTCAATCCTGTCTACAAGGTTGTCAGTCATTGTGATGCACTTCACTCCTGTCTACAAGGCTGTCAGTCAGTGTGACGAACTTCACTCCTGTCTATAAGGCTGTCAGTCTGAGTCACAAACTTTACTCCTGTCTACAAGGCTGTCAGTAAGTGTGACGCAGTTCACTTCTGTCTACAAGGCTGTGAGTCAGTGTGACGCACTTCACTCCTGTCTGCAAGGCTGTCAGTCAGTGGGATGAACTTCACTCCTGTCTATAAGGCTGTCATTCAGTGTGATGAACTTCCCTCTCGTCTACAAGGCTGTCAGTGGGTGTCACGAACTTGACTCCTGTCTATAAGGCTGTCAGTCAGTGTCACAAATTTAATCCTGTCTGCAAGGCTGTCAGTCAGTGTGACGCACTTCACTCCTGTGTGCAAGGCTGTCAGTCAGTGTGACGAACTTCACTCCTGTCTGCAAGGCTGTCAGTCAGTGTGACGCACTTCACTCCTGTGTGCAAGGCTGTCAGTCAGTGTGACGAACTTCACTCCTGTCTATAAGGCTGTCAGTCACTGTCACAAACTTTATTCCTGTCTACAAGGCTGTCAGTCAGTGTGACGCACTTCACTCCTGTCTGCAAGGCTGTCAGTCAGTGTGACGAACTTCACTCCTGTCTATAAGGCTGTCAGTCAATGTCACAAACGTTACTCCTGTCTACAAGGCTTTCAGTCAGTGTTACGCACTTCACTCCTGTCTGCAAGGCTGTCAATCACTGTGACGCACTTCACTCCTGTCTACAAGGCTGTCAGTCAGTGTGACGAACTTCACTCCTGTCTATAAGGCTGTCAGTCAGTGTCACAAACGTTACTCCTGTCTACAAGGCTTTCAGTCAGTGTTACGCACTTCACTCCTGTCTGCAAGGCTGTCAATCACTGTGACGCACTTCACTCCTGTCTACAAGGCTGTCAGTCATTGTGACGCAGTTCAAACCAGTCTACAAGGCTGTCAGTCAATGTGACACAGTTCTCTCCAGTCTACAAGGCTGTCAGTCAGTGTCACGGACTTCACTCTTGTCTACAAGGCTGTCAGTGTGAGGCAGTTCAATCCTGTCTACAAGGCTGTCAGTCAGTGTGACGCAGTTCACTCCTGTCTATAAGGCTGTCAGTCAGTGTCACAAACTTTACTCTTGTCTCCAAGGCTTTCAGTCACTGTAACGCACTTCACTCCTGTCTCCAAGGCTGTCAGTCAGTGTGACGAACTTTACTCTTGTCTACAAGGCTGTTAGTCAGTGTGACACAGTTCACTCCTGTCTAAAAGGCTGTCAGTCAGTGTGACGCACTTCACTACTGTCTCCAAGGCTGTCAGTGTGACGAACTTCACTCCTGTCTATAAAGCTGTCAGTCAGTGTCACGAACTTTACTTTTGTCTACAAGGCTGTTAGTGTGACACAGTTCACTACTGACTACAAGGCTATCAGTCAGTGTGACGAACCTTACGCCTGTCTACTAGGCTGTCATTCAGTGTGACGAACTTCACTCCTGTCTATAAGGCTGTCAGTCAGTGTAACAAACGTTACTCCTGTCTACAAGGCTTTCAGTCAGTGTTACGCACTTCACTCCTGTCTACAAGGCTGTCAGTCAGTGTGACGCAGTTCAATCCTGTCTACAAGGCTGTCAGTCAGTGTGACGCAGTTCAATCCTGTCTGCAAGGCTGTCAGTCAGTGTGATGAACTTCACTCCTGTCTTTAAGGCTGTCATTCAGTGTCACGAACTTCACTCCTGTCTGCAAGGCTGTCAGTGTGACGCAGTTCAATCCTGTCTACAAGGCTGTCAGTCATTGTGATGCACTTCACTCCTGTCTACAAGGCTGTCAGTTAGTGTGACGAACTTCACTCCTGTCTATAAGGCTGTCAGTCTCAGTCACAAACTTTACTCCTGTCTACAAGGCTGTCAGTAAGTGTGATGCAGTTCACTTCTGTCTACAAAGCTGTCAGTCAATGTGACGCACTTCACACCTGTCTGCAAGGCTGTCAGTCAGTGTCACGAACTTTACTCCTGTCTATAAGGCTGTCAGTCAGTGTCACAAATTTATTCCTGTCTGCAAGGCTGTCAGTCAGTGTGACGCACTTCACTCCTGTGTGCAAGGCTGTCAGTCAGTGTGATGAACTTCACTCCTGTCTATAAGGCTGTCAGTCAGTGTCACAAACGTTACTCCTGTCTACAAGGCTTTCAGTCAGTGTTACGCACTTCACTCCTGTCTGCAAGGCTGTCAATCACTGTGACGCACTTTACTCCTGTCTACAAGGCTGTCAGTCAGTGTGACGCACCTCACTCCTGTCTACAAGGCTGTCAGTAAGTGTGTCGCAGTTCAATCCTGTCTACAAGGCTGTCAGTCAGTGTGACGCACTTCACTCCTGTCTTCAAGGCTGTCAGTCAGTGTGACGAACTTCAGTCTTGTCTACAAGGCTGTCAGTCAGTGTCATAAACTTTACTCTTGTCTACAAGGCTGTTAGTCAGTGTGACACAGTTCACTACTGACTACAAGGCTTTCATTCAGTGTGACGAACTTCACTCCTGTCTACAAGGCTGTCAGTCAGTGTGACGATCTTCACTCCTGTCTATAAGGCTGTCATTCAGTGTGATGAACTTCACTCTCGTCTACAAGGCTGTCAGTCAGTGTCACAAACTTTAGTCCTGTCTACAAGGCTGTCAGTCAGTGTGATACACTTCACTCCTGACTACAAGGCTTTCAGTCACTGTAACGCACTTCACTCCTGTCTCCAAGGCTGTCAGTCAGTGTGACGAACTTCACTCTTGTCTATAAGGCTGTCAGTCAGTGTCACGAACTTTACTCTTGTCTACAAGGCTGTTAGTCAGTGTGACGAACTTCACTCCTGTCTACAAGGCTGTCAGTCAGTGTGACGAACTTCACTCCTGTCTATAAGGCTGTCATTCAGTGTGATGAACTTCACTCTCGTCTACAAGGCTGTCAGTCAGTGTCACGAACTTCACTGCTGTCTACAAGGCTGTCAGTCAGTGTCACAAACTTTACTCCTGTCTACAAGGCTGTCAGTCAGTGTGACCCACTTCACTCCTGTCTACAAGGCTGTCAGTCATTGTGACGCACTTCACTCCTGTCTACAAGGCTGTCAGTGTCACGAACTTCACTCCTGTCTGCAAGGCTGTCAGTGTGACGCAGTTCAATCCTGTCTACAAGGTTGTCAGTCATTGTGATGCACTTCACTCCTGTCTACAAGGCTGTCAGTCAGTGTGACGAACTTCACTTCTGTCTATAAGGCTGTCAGTCTGAGTCACAAACTTTACTCCTGTCTACAAGGCTGTCAGTAAGTGTGACGCAGTTCACTTCTGTCTACAAGGCTGTGAGTCAGTGTGACGCACTTCACTCCTGTCTGCAAGGCTGTCAGTCAGTGGGATGAGCTTCACTCCTGTCTATAAGGCTGTCATTCAGTGTGATGAACTTCCCTCTCGTCTACAAGGCTGTCAGTCAGTGTCATGAACTTCACTGCTGTCTACAAGGCTGTCAGTGGGTGTCACGAACTTGACTCCTGTCTATAAGGCTGTCCGTCAGTGTCACAAATTTATTCCTGTCTGCAAGGCTGTCAGTCAGTGTGACGCACTTCACTCCTGTGTGCAAGGCTGTCAGTCAGTGTGACGCACTTCACTCCTGTCTACAAGGCTGTCAGTCAGTGTGACGAACTTCACTCCTGTCTATAAGGCTGTCAGTCAGTGTCACAAACGTTACTCCTGTCTACAAGGCTGTCAGTCAGTGTGACGCACTTCACTCCTGTCTGCAAGGCTGTCAATCACTGTGACGCACTTCACTCCTGTCTACAAGGCTGTCAGTCATTGTGACGCAGTTCAAACCAGTCTACAAGGCTGTCAGTCAATGTGACACAGTTCTCTCCAGTCTACAAGGCTGTCAGTCAGTGTCACGGACTTCACTCTTGTCTACAAGGCTGTCAGTGTGAGGCAGTTCAATCCTGTCTACAAGGCTGACAGTCAGTGTGACGCAGTTCACTCCTGTCTATAAGGCTGTCAGTCAGTGTCACAAACTTTACTCTTGTCTCCAAGGCTTTCAGTCACTGTAACGCACTTCACTCCTGTCTCCAAGGCTGTCAGTCAGTGTGACGAACTTTACTCTTGTCTACAAGGCTGTTAGTCAGTGTGACACAGTTCACTCCTGTCTAAAAGGCTGTCAGTCAGTGTGACGCACTTCACTACTGTCTCCAAGGCTGTCAGTGTGACGAACTTCACTCCTGTCTATAAAGCTGTCAGTCAGTGTCACGAACTTTACTCTTGTCTACAAGGCTGTTAGTGTGACACAGTTTACTACTGACTACAAGGCTATCAGTCAGTGTGACGAACCTTACGCCTGTCTACTAGGCTGTCATTCAGTGTGACGAACTTCACTCCTGTCTATAAGGCTGTCAGTCAGTGTAACAAACGTTACTCCTGTCTACAAGGCTTTCAGTCAGTGTTACGCACTTCACTCCTGTCTACAAGGCTGTCAGTCAGTGTGACGCAGTTCAATCCTGTCTACAAGGCTGTCAGTCAGTGTGACGCAATTCAATCCTGTCTGCAAGGCTGTCAGTCAGTGTGATGAACTTCACTCCTGTCTTTAAGGCTGTCATTCAGTGTCACGAACTTCAATCCTGTCTACAAGGCTGTCAGTCATTGTGATGCACTTCACTCCTGTCTACAAGGCTGTCAGTTAGTGTGAGGAACTTCACTCCTGTCTATAAGGCTGTCAGTCTCAGTCACAAACTTTACTCCTGTCTACAAGGCTGTCAGTAAGTGTGATGCAGTTCACTTCTGTCTACAAAGCTGTCAGTCAGTGTGACGCACTTCACACCTGTCTGCAAGGCTGTCAGTCAGTGTCACGAACTTTACTCCTGTCTATAAGGCTGTCAGTCAGTGTCACAAATTATTCCTGTCTGCAAGGCTGTCAGTCAGTGTGACGCACTTCACTCCTGTGTGCAAGGCTGTCAGTCAGTGTGACGAACTTCACTCCTGTCTATAAGGCTGTCAGTCAGTGTCACAAACGTTACTCCTGTCTACAAGGCTTTCAGTCAGTGTTACGCACTTCACTCCTGTCTGCAAGGCTGTCAATCACTGTGACGCACTTCACTCCTGTCTACAAGGCTGTCAGTCAGTGTGACGCACTTCACTCCTGTCTCCAAGGCTGTCAGTCAGTGTGACGAACTTCACTCTTGTCTATAAGGCTGTCAGTCAGTGTCACGAACTTTACTCTTGTCTACAAGGCTGTTAGTCAGTGTGACGAACTTCACTCCCGTCTACAAGGCTGTCAGTCAGTGTGACGAACTTCACTCCTGTCTATAAGGCTGTCATTCAGTGTGATGAACTTCACTCTCGTCTACAAGGCTGTCAGTCAGTGTCACGAACTTCACTGCTGTCTACAAGGCTGTCAGTCAGTGTCACAAACTTTACTCCTGTCTACAAGGCTGTCAGTCAGTGTGACCCACTTCACTCCTGTCTACAAGGCTGTCAGTCATTGTGACGCACTTCACTCCTGTCTACAAGGCTGTCAGTGTGACGAACTTCACTCCTTTCTATAAATCTATCAGTCAGTGTCACGAACTTCACTCCTGTCTGCAAGGCTGTCAGTGTGACGCAGTTCAATCCTGTCTACAAGGTTGTCAGTCATTGTGATGCACTTCACTCCTGTCTACAAGGCTGTCAGTCAGTGTGACGAACTTCACTCCTGTCTATAAGGCTGTCAGTCTGAGTCACAAACTTTACTCCTGTCTACAAGGCTGTCAGTAAGTGTGACGCAGTTCACTTCTGTCTACAAGGCTGTGAGTCAGTGTGACGCACTTCACTCCAGTCTGCAAGGCTGTCAGTCAGTGGGATGAACTTCACTCCTGTCTATAAGGCTGTCATTCAGTGTGATGAACTTCCCTCTCATCTACAAGGCTGTCAGTCAGTGTCATGAACTTCACTGCTGTCTACAAGGCTGTCAGTGGGTGTCACGAACTTGACTCCTGTCTATAAGGCTGTCAGTCAGTGTCACAAATGTATTCCTGTCTGCAAGGCTGTCAGTCAGTGTGACGCACTTCACTCCTGTGTGCAAGGCTGTCAGTCAGTGTGACGAACTTCACTCCTGTGTATAAGGCTGTCAGTCACTGTCACAAACTTTATTCCTGTCTACAAGGCTGTCAGTCAGTGTGACGCACTTCACTCCTGTCTGCAAGGCTGTCAGTCAGTGTGACGAACTTCACTCCTGTCTATAAGGCTGTCAGTCAATGTCACAAACGTTACTCCTGTCTACAAGGCTTTCAGTCAGTGTTACGCACTTCACTCCTGTCTGCAAGGCTGTCAATCACTGTGACGCACTTCACTCCTGTCTACAAGGCTGTCAGTCAGTGTGACGAACTTCACTCCTGTCTATAAGGCTGTCAGTCAGTGTCACAAACGTTACTCCTGTCTACAAGGCTTTCAGTCAGTGTTACGCATTCACTCCTGTCTGCAAGGCTGTCAATCACTGTGACGCACTTCACTCCTGTCTACAAGGCTGTCAGTCATTGTGACGCAGTTCAAACCAGTCTACAAGGCTGTCAGTCAATGTGACACAGTTCTCTCCAGTCTGCAAGGCTGTCAGTCAGTGTCACGGACTTCACTCTTGTCTACAAGGCTGTCAGTGTGACGCAGTTCAATCCTGTCTACAAGGCTGTCAGTCAGTGTGACGCAGTTCACTCCTGTCTATAAGGCTGTCAGTCAGTGTCACAAACTTTACTCTTGTCTCCAAGGCTTTCAGTCACTGTAACGCACTTCACTCCTGTCTCCAAGGCTGTCAGTCAGTGTGACGAACTTCAGTCTTGTCTATATGGCTGTCAGTCAGTGTCACGAACTTTACTCTTGTCTACAAGGCTGTTAGTCAATGTGACACAGTTATCACTCCTGTCTAAAAGGCTGTCAGTCAGTGTGACGCACTTCACTACTGTCTCCAAGGCTGTCAGTGTGACGAACTTCACTCCTGTCTATAAAGCTGACAGTCAGTGTCACGAACTTTACTCTTGTCTACAAGGCTGCTAGTGTGACACAGTTCACTACTGACTACAAGGCTATCAGTCAGTGTGACGAACCTTACTCCTGTCTACTAGGCTGTCATTCAGTGTGACGAACTTCACTCCTGTCTATAAGGCTGTCAGTCAGTGTAACAAACGTTACTCCTGTCTACAAGGCTTTCAGTCAGTGTTACGCACTTCACTCCTGTCTACAAGGCTGTCAGTCAGTGTGACGCAGTTCAATCCTGTCTACAAGGCTGTCAGTCAGTGTGACGCAGTTCAATCCTGTCTGCAAGGCTGTCAGTCAGTGTGATGAACTTCACTCCTGTCTTTAAGGCTGTCATTCAGTGTCACGAACTTCACTCCTGTCTGCAAGGCTGTCAGTGTGACGCAGTTCAATCCTGTCTACAAGGCTGTCAGTCATTGTGATGCACTTCACTCCTGTCTACAAGGCTGTCAGTTAGTGTGACGAACTTCACTCCTGTCTATAAGGCTGTCAGTCTCAGTCACAAACTTTACTCCTGTCTACAAGGCTGTCAGTAAGTGTGATGCAGTTCACTTCTGTCTACAAAGCTGTCAGTCAATGTGACGCACTTCACACCTGTCTGCAAGGCTGTCAGTCAGTGTCACGAACTTTACTCCTGTCTATAAGGCTGTCAGTCAGTGTCACAAATTTATTCCTGTCTGCAAGGCTGTCAGTCAGTGTGACGCACTTCACTCCTGTGTGCAAGGCTGTCAGTCAGTGTGATGAACTTCACTCCTGTCTATAAGGCTGTCAGTCAGTGTCACAAACGTTACTCCTGTCTACAAGGCTTTCAGTCAGTGTTACGCACTTCACTCCTGTCTGCAAGGCTGTCAATCACTGTGACGCACTTTACTCCTGTCTACAAGGCTGTCAGTCAGTGTGACGCACCTCACTCCTGTCTACAAGGCTGTCAGTAAGTGTGTCGCAGTTCAATCCTGTCTACAAGGCTGTCAGTCAGTGTGACGCACTTCACTCCTGTCTTCAAGGCTGTCAGTCAGTGTGACGAACTTCAGTCTTGTCTACAAGGCTGTCAGTCAGTGTCATAAACTTTACTCTTGTCTACAAGGCTGTTAGTCAGTGTGACACAGTTCACTACTGACTACAAGGCTTTCATTCAGTGTGACGAACTTCACTCCTGTCTACAAGGCTGTCAGTCAGTGTGACGATCTTCACTCCTGTCTATAAGGCTGTCATTCAGTGTGATGAACTTCACTCTCGTCTACAAGGCTGTCAGTCAGTGTCACAAACTTTAGTCCTGTCTACAAGGCTGTCAGTCAGTGTGATACACTTCACTCCTGACTACAAGGCTTTCAGTCACTGTAACGCACTTCACTCCTGTCTCCAAGGCTGTCAGTCAGTGTGACGAACTTCACTCTTGTCTATAAGGCTGTCAGTCAGTGTCACGAACTTTACTCTTGTCTACAAGGCTGTTAGTCAGTGTGACGAACTTCACTCCTGTCTACAAGGCTGTCAGTCAGTGTGACGAACTTCACTCCTGTCTATAAGGCTGTCATTCAGTGTGATGAACTTCACTCTCGTCTACAAGGCTGTCAGTCAGTGTCACGAACTTCACTGCTGTCTACAAGGCTGTCAGTCAGTGTCACAAACTTTACTCCTGTCTACAAGGCTGTCAGTCAGTGTGACCCACTTCACTCCTGTCTACAAGGCTGTCAGTCATTGTGACGCACTTCACTCCTGTCTACAAGGCTGTCAGTGTCACGAACTTCACTCCTGTCTGCAAGGCTGTCAGTGTGACGCAGTTCAATCCTGTCTACAAGGTTGTCAGTCATTGTGATGCACTTCACTCCTGTCTACAAGGCTGTCAGTCAGTGTGACGAACTTCACTTCTGTCTATAAGGCTGTCAGTCTGAGTCACAAACTTTACTCCTGTCTACAAGGCTGTCAGTAAGTGTGACGCAGTTCACTTCTGTCTACAAGGCTGTGAGTCAGTGTGACGCACTTCACTCCTGTCTGCAAGGCTGTCAGTCAGTGGGATGAGCTTCACTCCTGTCTATAAGGCTGTCATTCAGTGTGATGAACTTCCCTCTCGTCTACAAGGCTGTCAGTCAGTGTCATGAACTTCACTGCTGTCTACAAGGCTGTCAGTGGGTGTCACGAACTTGACTCCTGTCTATAAGGCTGTCCGTCAGTGTCACAAATTTATTCCTGTCTGCAAGGCTGTCAGTCAGTGTGACGCACTTCACTCCTGTGTGCAAGGCTGTCAGTCAGTGTGACGCACTTCACTCCTGTCTACAAGGCTGTCAGTCAGTGTGACGAACTTCACTCCTGTCTATAAGGCTGTCAGTCAGTGTCACAAACGTTACTCCTGTCTACAAGGCTGTCAGTCAGTGTGACGCACTTCACTCCTGTCTGCAAGGCTGTCAATCACTGTGACGCACTTCACTCCTGTCTACAAGGCTGTCAGTCATTGTGACGCAGTTCAAACCAGTCTACAAGGCTGTCAGTCAATGTGACACAGTTCTCTCCAGTCTACAAGGCTGTCAGTCAGTGTCACGGACTTCACTCTTGTCTACAAGGCTGTCAGTGTGAGGCAGTTCAATCCTGTCTACAAGGCTGACAGTCAGTGTGACGCAGTTCACTCCTGTCTATAAGGCTGTCAGTCAGTGTCACAAACTTTACTCTTGTCTCCAAGGCTTTCAGTCACTGTAACGCACTTCACTCCTGTCTCCAAGGCTGTCAGTCAGTGTGACGAACTTTACTCTTGTCTACAAGGCTGTTAGTCAGTGTGACACAGTTCACTCCTGTCTAAAAGGCTGTCAGTCAGTGTGACGCACTTCACTACTGTCTCCAAGGCTGTCAGTGTGACGAACTTCACTCCTGTCTATAAAGCTGTCAGTCAGTGTCACGAACTTTACTCTTGTCTACAAGGCTGTTAGTGTGACACAGTTTACTACTGACTACAAGGCTATCAGTCAGTGTGACGAACCTTACGCCTGTCTACTAGGCTGTCATTCAGTGTGACGAACTTCACTCCTGTCTATAAGGCTGTCAGTCAGTGTAACAAACGTTACTCCTGTCTACAAGGCTTTCAGTCAGTGTTACGCACTTCACTCCTGTCTACAAGGCTGTCAGTCAGTGTGACGCAGTTCAATCCTGTCTACAAGGCTGTCAGTCAGTGTGACGCAATTCAATCCTGTCTGCAAGGCTGTCAGTCAGTGTGATGAACTTCACTCCTGTCTTTAAGGCTGTCATTCAGTGTCACGAACTTCAATCCTGTCTACAAGGCTGTCAGTCATTGTGATGCACTTCACTCCTGTCTACAAGGCTGTCAGTTAGTGTGAGGAACTTCACTCCTGTCTATAAGGCTGTCAGTCTCAGTCACAAACTTTACTCCTGTCTACAAGGCTGTCAGTAAGTGTGATGCAGTTCACTTCTGTCTACAAAGCTGTCAGTCAGTGTGACGCACTTCACACCTGTCTGCAAGGCTGTCAGTCAGTGTCACGAACTTTACTCCTGTCTATAAGGCTGTCAGTCAGTGTCACAAATTTATTCCTGTCTGCAAGGCTGTCAGTCAGTGTGACGCACTTCACTCCTGTGTGCAAGGCTGTCAGTCAGTGTGACGAACTTCACTCCTGTCTATAAGGCTGTCAGTCAGTGTCACAAACGTTACTCCTGTCTACAAGGCTTTCAGTCAGTGTTACGCACTTCACTCCTGTCTGCAAGGCTGTCAATCACTGTGACGCACTTCACTCCTGTCTACAAGGCTGTCAGTCAGTGTGACGCACTTCACTCCTGTCTCCAAGGCTGTCAGTCAGTGTGACGAACTTCACTCTTGTCTATAAGGCTGTCAGTCAGTGTCACGAACTTTACTCTTGTCTACAAGGCTGTTAGTCAGTGTGACGAACTTCACTCCCGTCTACAAGGCTGTCAGTCAGTGTGACGAACTTCACTCCTGTCTATAAGGCTGTCATTCAGTGTGATGAACTTCACTCTCGTCTACAAGGCTGTCAGTCAGTGTCACGAACTTCACTGCTGTCTACAAGGCTGTCAGTCAGTGTCACAAACTTTACTCCTGTCTACAAGGCTGTCAGTCAGTGTGACCCACTTCACTCCTGTCTACAAGGCTGTCAGTCATTGTGACGCACTTCACTCCTGTCTACAAGGCTGTCAGTGTGACGAACTTCACTCCTTTCTATAAATCTATCAGTCAGTGTCACGAACTTCACTCCTGTCTGCAAGGCTGTCAGTGTGACGCAGTTCAATCCTGTCTACAAGGTTGTCAGTCATTGTGATGCACTTCACTCCTGTCTACAAGGCTGTCAGTCAGTGTGACGAACTTCACTCCTGTCTATAAGGCTGTCAGTCTGAGTCACAAACTTTACTCCTGTCTACAAGGCTGTCAGTAAGTGTGACGCAGTTCACTTCTGTCTACAAGGCTGTGAGTCAGTGTGACGCACTTCACTCCAGTCTGCAAGGCTGTCAGTCAGTGGGATGAACTTCACTCCTGTCTATAAGGCTGTCATTCAGTGTGATGAACTTCCCTCTCATCTACAAGGCTGTCAGTCAGTGTCATGAACTTCACTGCTGTCTACAAGGCTGTCAGTGGGTGTCACGAACTTGACTCCTGTCTATAAGGCTGTCAGTCAGTGTCACAAATGTATTCCTGTCTGCAAGGCTGTCAGTCAGTGTGACGCACTTCACTCCTGTGTGCAAGGCTGTCAGTCAGTGTGACGAACTTCACTCCTGTGTATAAGGCTGTCAGTCACTGTCACAAACTTTATTCCTGTCTACAAGGCTGTCAGTCAGTGTGAAGCACTTCACTCCTGTCTGCAAGGCTGTCAGTCAGTGTGACGAACTTCACTCCTGTCTATAAGGCTGTCAGTCATGTCACAAACGTTACTCCTGTCTACAAGGCTTTCAGTCAGTGTTACGCACTTCACTCCTGTCTGCAAGGCTGTCAATCACTGTGACGCACTTCACTCCTGTCTACAAGGCTGTCAGTCAGTGTGACGAACTTCACTCCTGTCTATAAGGCTGTCAGTCAGTGTCACAACGTTACTCCTGTCTACAAGGCTTTCAGTCAGTGTTACGCATTCACTCCTGTCTGCAAGGCTGTCAATCACTGTGACGCACTTCACTCCTGTCTACAAGGCTGTCAGTCATTGTGACGCAGTTCAAACCAGTCTACAAGGCTGTCAGTCAATGTGACACAGTTCTCTCCAGTCTGCAAGGCTGTCAGTCAGTGTCACGGACTTCACTCTTGTCTACAAGGCTGTCAGTGTGACGCAGTTCAATCCTGTCTACAAGGCTGTCAGTCAGTGTGACGCAGTTCACTCCTGTCTATAAGGCTGTCAGTCAGTGTCACAAACTTTACTCTTGTCTCCAAGGCTTTCAGTCACTGTAACGCACTTCACTCCTGTCTCCAAGGCTGTCAGTCAGTGTGACGAACTTCAGTCTTGTCTATATGGCTGTCAGTCAGTGTCACGAACTTTACTCTTGTCTACAAGGCTGTTAGTCAATGTGACACAGTTCACTCCTGTCTAAAAGGCTGTCAGTCAGTGTGACGCACTTCACTACTGTCTCCAAGGCTGTCAGTGTGACGAACTTCACTCCTGTCTATAAAGCTGACAGTCAGTGTCACGAACTTTACTCTTGTCTACAAGGCTGCTAGTGTGACACAGTTCACTACTGACTACAAGGCTATCAGTCAGTGTGACGAACCTTACTCCTGTCTACTAGGCTGTCATTCAGTGTGACGAACTTCACTCCTGTCTATAAGGCTGTCAGTCAGTGTAACAAACGTTACTCCTGTCTACAAGGCTTTCAGTCAGTGTTACGCACTTCACTCCTGTCTACAAGGCTGTCAGTCAGTGTGACGCAGTTCAATCCTGTCTACAAGGCTGTCAGTCAATGTGACGCAGTTCAATCCTGTCTGCAAGGCTGTCAGTCAGTGTGATGAACTTCACTCCTGTCTTTAAGGCTGTCATTCAGTGTCACGAACTTCACTCCTGTCTGCAAGGCTGTCAGTGTGATGCAGTTCAATCCTGTCTACAAGGCTGTCAGTCATTGTGATGCACTTCACTCCTGTCTACAAGGCTGTCAGTCAGTGTGTGACGAACTTCACTCCTGTCTATAAGGCTGTCAGTCTCAGTCACAAACTTTACTCCTGTCTACAAGGCTGTCAGTAAGTGTGATGCAGTTCACTTCTGTCTACAAAGCTGTCAGTCAGTGTGACGCACTTCACTCCTGTCTGCAAGGCTGTCAGTCAGTGTCACGAACTTTACTCCTGTCTATAAGGCTGTCAGTCAGTGTCACAAATTTATTCCTGTCTGCAAGGCTGTCAGTCAGTGTGACGCACTTCACTCCTGTGTGCAAGGCTGTCAGTCAGTGTGACGAACTTCACTCCTGTCTATAAGGCTGTCAGTCAGTGTCACAAACATTACTCCTGTCTACAAGGCTTTCAGTCAGTGTTACGCACTTCACTCCTGTCTGCAAGGCTGTCAATCACTGTGACGCACTTCACTCTCTGTCTACAAGGCTGTCAGTAAATGTGTCGCAGTTCAATCCTGTCTACAAGTGTCTGTACTCAGTAGAGTGTTGACGCACTTCACTCCTTGTCTTTCAAGGCTGTCAGTCAGTTTGACGAACTTCAGTCTTGTCTACAAGGCTGTCAGTCAGTGTCATAAACTTTACTCTTGTCTACAAGGCTGTTAGTCAGTGTAGCACGTTCACTACTGACTACAAGGCTATCATTCAGTGTGACGAACTTTACTCCTGTCTACAAGGCTGTCAGTCAGTGTGACGATCTTCACTCCTGTCTATAAGGCTGTCATTCAGTGTGATGAACTTCACTCTCGTCTACAAGGCTGTCAGTCAGTGTCACAAACTTTAGTCCTGTCTACAAGGCTGTCAGTCAGTGTGATGCACTTCACTGTCACTGCTCAGTACTACAAGGCTGTCAGTCAGTGTTAGAACGAACATTCACTCTCCTGTCTATAAGGCTGTCAGTCAGTGTGACGCAGTTCACTCCTGTCTATAAGGCTGTCAGTCAGTGTCACAAACGTTACTCCTGTCTACAAGGCTTTCAGTCAGTGTTACGCACTTCACTCTTACCCTGATGCTACAAGGCTGTCAGTCAGTGTGACGCAGTTCAATCCTGTCTGCAAGGCTGTCAGTCAGTGTGATGAACTTCACTCCTGTCTATAAGGCTGTCATTCAGTGTCACGAACTTCACTCCTGTCTGCAAGGCTGTCAGTGTGACGCAGTTCAATCCTGTCTACAAGGTTGTCAGTCATTGTGATGCACTTCACTCCTGTCTGCAAGGCTGTCAGTCAGTGTGACGAACTTCACTCTGTCTTATAAGGCTGTCAGTCTGAGTCACAAACTTTACTCCTGTCTACAAGGCTGTCAGTAAGTGTGACACGTTCACTTCTGTCTACAAGGCTGTGAGTCAGTGTGACGCATCTCACTCCTGTCTGCAAGGCTGTCAGTCAGTGGGATGAACTTCACTCCTGTCTATAAGGCTGTCATTCAGTGTGATGAACTTCCTCTCTGTCTACAAGGCTGTCAGTCAGTGTCATGAACTTCACTGCTGTCGTACAAGGCTGTCAGTCAGTGTCACGAACTTGACTCCTGTCTATAAGGCTGTCAGTCAGTGTCACAAATGTATTCCTGTCTGCAAGGCTGTCAGTCAGTGTGACGCACTTCACTCCTGTGTGCAAGGCTGTCAGTCAGTGTGACAAACTTCACTCCTGTCTATAAGGCTGTCAGTCAGTGTCACAAACGTTACTCCTGTCTACAAGACTTTCAGTCAGTGTTACGCACTTCACTCCTGTTTGCAAGGCTGTCATTACTATGACGCACTTCACTCCTGTCTACAAGGCTGTCAGTCAGTGTGACGCACCTCACTCCTGTCTACAAGGCTGTCAGTAAGTGTGACGCAGTTCAATCCTGTCTACAAGGCTGTCAGTCAGTGTGACACTTCACTCCTGTCTTCAAGGCTGTCAGTCAGTGTGACGAACTTCAGTCTTGTCTATAAGGCTGTCAGTCAGTGTCATAAACTTTACTCTTGTTTACAAGGCTGTTAGTCAGTGTGACACAGTTCACCTCCTGTCTACAAGGCTGGTCAGTCAGTGTGACGAACTTCACTCCTGTCTACAAGGCTGTCAGTCAGTGTAACGAACTTCACTCCTGTCT
The DNA here is from genome assembly GCA_033576535.1 of Allobates femoralis. NCBI lineage: Eukaryota > Metazoa > Chordata > Amphibia > Anura > Aromobatidae > Allobates > Allobates femoralis. The sequence goes on from JARQOC010000006.1 coordinate 211,693,655, forward strand.
ATAAGGCTGTCATTCAGTGTGATGAACTTCACTTTCGTCTACAAGGCTGTCAGTCAGTGTCACAAACTTTAATCCTGCCTACAAGGCTGTCAGTGTGACGTAGTTCAATCCTGTCAACAAGGCTGTCAGTCAGTGTCACAAACTTTACTCTTGTCTACTAGGCTTTCAGTCACTGTAACGTACTTCACTCCTGTCTCCAAGGCTGTCAGTCAGTGTGACGTAACTTCACTCCTGTCTATGAGGCTGTCAGTCAGTGTCAGAAACTTTACTCCTGTCTACAAGGCTGTCAGTCAGTGTGTACGCAGTTCACTCCTGTCTACAAGGCTGTCAGTCAGTGTGATGAACTTCACTCCTGTCTACAAGGCTGTCAGTCTGTGTCACAACTTTACTCCTGTCTACAAGGCTGTCAGTCAGTGTGACGCACTTCACTCCTGTCTGCAAGGCTGTCAGTCAGTGTGATGAACTTCACTCCTGTCTACTAAGGTGTCATTCAGTGTGATGAACTTCACTCTCGTCTACAAGGCTGTCAGTCAGTGTCATGAACTTCACTGCTGTCTACAAGGCTGTCAGTCTGTGTCACAAACTTTACTCCTGTCTACAAGGCTGTCAGTCAGTGTGACACACTTCACTCCTGTCTGCAAGGCTGTCAGTCAGTGTGACGAACTTCACTCCTGTCTATAAGGCTGTCATTCAGTGTGATGAACTTCACTCTCATCTACAAGGCTGTCAGTCAGTGTCATGAACTTCACTGCTGTCTACAAGGCTGTCAGTCTTGTGTCACAAACTTTACTCCTGTCTACAAGGCTGTCAGTCAGTGTGACGCACTTCACTCCTGTCTACAAGGCTGTCAGTCAGTGTGTACGCACTTCACTCATGTCTATCAAGGCTGTCATATCACTGTGACGCACTTCACCTCCTGTCTCAAGGCTTCGCGATTCAGTGTGACGTACTTTCACACTTACTTGTAAGGCTGTCAGTCAGTGTCAGAAACTTTACTCCTGTCTACAAGGCTGTCAGTCAGTGTGACGCAGCTTCACTCCTGTCTACAAGGCTGTAAGTCAGTGTGAGATTATTGAACTTGTCATCTCCTACGTCTACAAGGCTGTCAGTCTGTGTCACAAACTTTACTCCTGTCTACAAGGCTGTCAGTCAGTTGACAACTTACTCTTGTCTACAAGGCTTCAGTCATGTACGCACTTCACTCCTGTCTCAAGGCTGTCAGTCAGTGTGACGAACTTCATCTGTCTATAAGGCTGTCAGTCAGTGTCACGAACTTCACTCCTGTCTACAGGCTGTCAGTCGTGTCACAAACTTTACTCCTGTCTACAAGGCTGTCAGTCAGTGTGACGCACTTCACTCACTTGTCTCAAGGCTGTCAGTCAGTGTGATGAACTTCACTCTGTTCATACATGGCTGTCAGTCAGTGTGTCAAACTTACTCCTGTCTACAAGGCTGTCAGTCAGTGTGACGCAGTTCACTCCTGTCTACAAGGCTGTCAGTCAGTGTGATGCACACTCACTCCTGTCTACAAGGCTGTCATTCAGTGTGACGATTCACTCCTGTCTAAAGGCTGTCAGTCAGTGTCACGAACTTCACTCCTGTCTACAAGGCTGTCAGTCAGTGTATCACAAACTTTACTCTGTCTACAAGGCTTTCAGTCATGTGACGCATTCACTCCTGTCTCCAAGGCTGTCAGGTCACTATCGACAAGCTGTCAGTCGTCACAAATTGCTTTCAGTCTTCTTGTCTAAGGCTGTCAGTCAGTGTCGACGAACTTCTATCTTGTCTACTAGGCTGTCAGTCAGTGACGTGACTACAGCTTCACAGTTTCCTCTGTCTACAAGGCTGTCAATCAGTGTCACAAATGTATTCCTGTCTGCAAGGCTGTCAGTCAGTGTGACGCACTTCACTCCTGTGTGCAAGGCTGTCAGTCAGTGTGACGAACTTCACTCCTGTCTATAAGGCTGTCAGTCAGTGTCACAAACGTTACTCCTGTCTACAAGACTTTCAGTCAGTGTTACGCACTTCACTCCTGTTTGCAAGGCTGTCAATCACTATGACGCACTTCACTCCTGTCTACAAGGCTGTCAGTCAGTGTGACGCACCTCACTCCTGTCTACAAGGCTGTCAGTCAGTGTGACGCACTTCACTCCTGTCTTCAAGGCTGTCAGTCAGTGTGACGAACTTCAGTCTTGTCTATAAGGCTGTCAGTCAGTGTCATAAACTTTACTCTTGTTTACAAGGCTGTTAGTCAGTGTGACACAGTTCACTCCTGTCTACAAGGCTCTCAGTCAGTGTGACGAACTTCACGCCTGTCTACAAGGCTGTCAGTCAGTGTGACGCACTTCATTATTGTCTACAAGGCTGTCAGTGTGACGAATTTCACTACTGTCTATAAAACTGTCAGTCAGTGTCACGAACTTTACTCTTGTCTACAAGTCTGTTAGTGTGACACAGTTCACTACTGACTACAAGGCTATCATTCAGTGTGACGAACTTCACTCCTGTCTACAAGGCTGTCAGTCAGTGTGACGATCTTCACTCCTGTCTATAAGGCTGTCATTCAGTGTGATGAACTTCACTCTCGTCTACAAGGCTGTCAGTCAGTGTCACAAACTTTAGTCCTGTCTACAAGGCTGTCAGTCAGTGTGATACACTTCACTCCTGACTACAAGGCTGTTAGTCAGTGTTACGAACTTCACTCCTGTCTATAAGGCTGTCAGTCTGTGTCACAAACTTTACTCCTGTCTACAAGGCTTTCAGTCAGTGTTACGCACTTCACTCCTGTCTACAAGGCTGTCAGTCAGTGTGACGCAGTTTAATCCTGTCTGCAAGGCTGTCAGTCAGTGTGATGAACTTCACTCCTGTCTATAAGGCTGTCATTCAGTGTCACGAACTTTACTCCTGTCTGCAAGGCTGTCAGTGTGACGCACTTCAATCCTGTCTACAAGGCTGTCAGTCATTGTGATGCACTTCACTCCTGTCTACAAGGCTGTCAGTCAGTGTGACGAACTTCACTCCTGTGTATAAGGCTGTCAGTCTGAGTCACAAACTTTACTCCTGTCTACAAGGCTGTCAGTAAGTGTGACGCAGTTCACTTCTGTCTACAAGGCTGTCAGTCAGTGTGACGCACTTCACTCCTGTCTGCAAGGCTGTCAGTCAGTGGGATGAACTTCACTCCTGTCTATAAGTCTGTCATTCAGTGTGATGAACTTCCTTCTCGTCTACAAGGCTGTCAGTCAGTGTCATGAACTTCACTGCTGTCTACAAGGCTGTCAGTCAGTGTCACGAACTTTACTCCTGTCTATAAGGCTGTCAGTCAGTGTCACAAACGTTACTCCTGTCTACAAGGCTTTCAGTCAGTGTTACGCACTTCACTCCTGTCTGCAAGGCTGTCAATCACTGTGACGCACTTCACTCCTGTCTACAAGGCTGTCAGTCAGTGTGACGCACCTCACTCCTGTCTACAAGGCTGTCAGTAAGTGTGACGCAGTTCAATCCTGTCTACAAGGCTGTCAGTCAGTGTGACGCGCTTCACTCCTGTCTTCAAGGCAGTCAGTCAGTGTGACGAACTTCAGTCTTGTCTATAAGGCTGTCAGTCAGTGTCACAAACTTTACTCTTGTCTACAAGGCTGTTAGTCAGTGTGACACAGTTCACTTCTGTCTACAAGGCTCTCAGTCAGTGTGACGAACTTCACTACTGTCTATAAAACTGTCAGTCAGTGTCACGAACTTTACTCTTGTCTACAAGTCTGTTAGTGTGACACAGTTCACTACTGACTACAAGGCTATCATTCAGTGTGACGAACTTCACTCCTGTCTACAAGGCTGTCAGTCAGTGTGACGATCTTCACTCCTGTCTATAAGGCTGTCATTCATTGTGATGAACTTCACTCTCGTCTACAAGGCTGTCAGTCAGTGTCACAAACTTTAGTCCTGTCTACAAGGCTGTCAGTCAGTGTGATACACTTCAATCCTGACTACAAGGCTGTCAGTCAGTGTTACGAACTTCACTCCTGCCTATAAGGCTGTCAGTCCGTTTCACAAACTTTACTCCTGTCTACAAGGCTGTCAGTCAGTGTGACGCAGTTCACTCCTGTCTACAAGGCTGTCAGTCAGTGTCACAAACTTCACTGCTGTCTACAAGGCTGTCAGTCAGTGTCACGAACTTTACTCCTGTCTATAAGGCTGTCAGTCAGTGTCACAAGCTTTACTCCTGTCTACAAGGCTGTCAATCAGTGTGACGCACTTCACTCCTGTCTGCAAGGCTGTCAATCACTGTGACGCACTTCACTTCTGTCTACAAGGCTGTCAGTCAGTGTCACGCACCTCACTCCTGTCTACAAGGCTGTCAGTCAGTGTGACGAACTTCACTCCTGTCTACAAGGCTGTCAGTGTGACGCAGTTCAATCCTATCTACAAGGATGTCAGTCAGTGTGACGCAGTTTTCTCTTGTCTACAAGGCTGTCAGCCAGTGTCACAAACTTTACTCTTGTCTACAAGGCTTTCAGTCACTGTAACGCACTTTACTCCTGTCTCCAAGGCTGTCAGTCAGTGTGACGAACTTTACTTTTGTCTATAAGGCTGTCAGACAGTGTCACGAACTTCACTCTTGTCTACAAGGCTGTTAGTCAGTGTGACACAGTTCACTCCTGTCTACAAGGGTGTCAGTCAGTGTGACGAACTTCACTCCTGTCTACAAGGCTGTCAGTCAGTGTAACGAACTTCACTCCTGTCTATAAGGCTGTCATTCAGTGTGATGAACTTCACTTTCGTCTACAAGGCTGTCAGTCAGTGTCACAAACTTTAATCCTGCCTACAAGGCTGTCAGTGTGACGCAGTTCAATCCTGTCAACAAGGCTGTCAGTCAGTGTCACAAACTTTACTCTTGTCTACTAGGCTTTCAGTCACTGTAACGTACTTCACTCCTGTCTCCAAGGCTGTCAGTCAGTGTGACGTACTTCACTCCTGTCTATGAGGCTGTCAGTCAGTGTCAGAAACTTTACTCCTGTCTACAAGGCTGTCAGTCAGTGTTACGCAGTTCACTCCTGTCTACAAGGCTGTCAGTCAGTGTGATGAACTTCACTCCTGTCTACAAGGCTGTCAGTCTGTGTCACAAACTTTACTCCTGTCTACAAGGCTGTCAGTCAGTGTGACGCACTTCACTCCTGTCTGCAAGGCTGTCAGTCAGTGTGATGAACTTCACTCCTGTCTATAATGGTGTCATTCAGTGTGATGAACTGTCTCACTCTCTGTCATACAAGGTCCTGTCAGTCAGTGTCATGAACTTCACTGCTGTCTACAAGGCTGTCAGTCTGTGTCACAAACTTTACTCCTGTCTACAAGGCTGTCAGTCAGTGTGACACACTTCACTCCTGTCTGCAAGGCTGTCAGTCAGTGTGACGAACTTCACTCCTGTCTATAAGGCTGTCATTCAGTGTGATGAACTTCACTCTCATCTACAAGGCTGTCAGTCAGGGGTCATGAACTTCACTGCTGTCTACAAGGCTGTCAGTTTGTGTCACGAACTTTACTCCTGTCTACAAGGCTGTCAGTCATGTGTACGTACTTCACTCCTGTCTACAAGGCTGTCAGTCATGTGTTACGCACTTCACTCATGTCTACAAGGCTGTCAATCACTGTGAGAGCACTTCACTCCTGTCTCCAAGGCTGTCAGTCAGTGTGACGTACTTCACTCCTGTCTATGAGGCTGTCAGTCAGTGTCAGAAACTTTACTCCTGTCTACAAGCGTGGTCAGTCAGTGTGACGCAGTTCACTCCTGTCTACAAGGCTGTAAGTCAGTGTGATGAACTTCACTCCTGTCTACAAGCTGTCAGTCTGTGTCACAAACTTTACTCCTGTCTACAAGGCTGTCAGTCAGTGTGACGCACTTCACTCCTGTCTGCAAGGCTGTCAGTCAGTGTGATGAACTTCACTGCTGTCTATAATGCTGTCATTCAGTGTGATGAACTTCACTCCTGTCTAAAGGCTGTCAGTCAGTGTGACGCAGTTCACTCCTGTCTACAAGGCTGTCAGTCAGTGTGATGCACCTCACTCTGTCTACAAGGCTGTTCAGTCAGTGTGACGCAGTTCTCTCCTGTCTAAAAGGCTGTCAGTCAGTGTCACGAACTTCACTCCTGTCTACAAGGCTGTCAGTCAGTGTCACAAACTTTACTCTTGTCTACAAGGCTTTCAGTCACTGTAAACGCACTTCCTATCCTGTCTCCAAGGCTGTCAGTCAGTGTGACGAACTTCAGTCTTGTCTATAAGGCTGTCAGTCAGTGTCACGAACTTTACTCTTGTCTACAAGGCTGTCAGTCAGTGTGACACAGTTCACTCCTGTCTACAAGGCTGTCAATCAGTGTTCACAAATGTATTCCTGTCTTGCAAGGCTGTCAGTCAGTGTGACGCACTTCACTCTCTGTGTGCAAGGCTGTCAGTCAGTGTGACGAACTTCACTCCTGTCTATAAGGCTGTCAGTCAGTGTCACAAACGTTACTCCTGTCTACAAGACTTTCAGTCAGTGTTACGCACTTCACTCCTGTTTGCAAGGCTGTCAATCACTATGACGCACTTCACTCCTGTCTACAAGGCTGTCAGTCAGTGTGACGCACCTCACTCCTGTCTACAAGGCTGTCAGTCAGTGTGACGCACTTCACTCCTGTCTTCAAGGCTGTCAGTCAGTGTGACGAACTTCAGTCTTGTCTATAAGGCTGTCAGTCAGTGTCATAAACTTTACTCTTGTTTACAAGGCTGTTAGTCAGTGTGACACAGTTCACTCCTGTCTACAAGGCTCTCAGTCAGTGTGACGAACTTCACGCCTGTCTACAAGGCTGTCAGTCAGTGTGACGCACTTCATTATTGTCTACAAGGCTGTCAGTGTGACGAATTTCACTACTGTCTATAAAACTGTCAGTCAGTGTCACGAACTTTACTCTTGTCTACAAGTCTGTTAGTGTGACACAGTTCACTACTGACTACAAGGCTATCATTCAGTGTGACGAACTTCACTCCTGTCTACAAGGCTGTCAGTCAGTGTGACGATCTTCACTCCTGTCTATAAGGCTGTCATTCAGTGTGATGAACTTCACTCTCGTCTACAAGGCTGTCAGTCAGTGTCACAAACTTTAGTCCTGTCTACAAGGCTGTCAGTCAGTGTGATACACTTCACTCCTGACTACAAGGCTGTTAGTCAGTGTTACGAACTTCACTCCTGTCTATAAGGCTGTCAGTCTGTGTCACAAACTTTACTCCTGTCTACAAGGCTTTCAGTCAGTGTTACGCACTTCACTCCTGTCTACAAGGCTGTCAGTCAGTGTGACGCAGTTTAATCCTGTCTGCAAGGCTGTCAGTCAGTGTGATGAACTTCACTCCTGTCTATAAGGCTGTCATTCAGTGTCACGAACTTTACTCCTGTCTGCAAGGCTGTCAGTGTGACGCACTTCAATCCTGTCTACAAGGCTGTCAGTCATTGTGATGCACTTCACTCCTGTCTACAAGGCTGTCAGTCAGTGTGACGAACTTCACTCCTGTGTATAAGGCTGTCAGTCTGAGTCACAAACTTTACTCCTGTCTACAAGGCTGTCAGTAAGTGTGACGCAGTTCACTTCTGTCTACAAGGCTGTCAGTCAGTGTGACGCACTTCACTCCTGTCTGCAAGGCTGTCAGTCAGTGGGATGAACTTCACTCCTGTCTATAAGTCTGTCATTCAGTGTGATGAACTTCCTTCTCGTCTACAAGGCTGTCAGTCAGTGTCATGAACTTCACTGCTGTCTACAAGGCTGTCAGTCAGTGTCACGAACTTTACTCCTGTCTATAAGGCTGTCAGTCAGTGTCACAAACGTTACTCCTGTCTACAAGGCTTTCAGTCAGTGTTACGCACTTCACTCCTGTCTGCAAGGCTGTCAATCACTGTGACGCACTTCACTCCTGTCTACAAGGCTGTCAGTCAGTGTGACGCACCTCACTCCTGTCTACAAGGCTGTCAGTAAGTGTGACGCAGTTCAATCCTGTCTACAAGGCTGTCAGTCAGTGTGACGCGCTTCACTCCTGTCTTCAAGGCAGTCAGTCAGTGTGACGAACTTCAGTCTTGTCTATAAGGCTGTCAGTCAGTGTCACAAACTTTACTCTTGTCTACAAGGCTGTTAGTCAGTGTGACACAGTTCACTTCTGTCTACAAGGCTCTCAGTCAGTGTGACGAACTTCACTACTGTCTATAAAACTGTCAGTCAGTGTCACGAACTTTACTCTTGTCTACAAGTCTGTTAGTGTGACACAGTTCACTACTGACTACAAGGCTATCATTCAGTGTGACGAACTTCACTCCTGTCTACAAGGCTGTCAGTCAGTGTGACGATCTTCACTCCTGTCTATAAGGCTGTCATTCATTGTGATGAACTTCACTCTCGTCTACAAGGCTGTCAGTCAGTGTCACAAACTTTAGTCCTGTCTACAAGGCTGTCAGTCAGTGTGATACACTTCAATCCTGACTACAAGGCTGTCAGTCAGTGTTACGAACTTCACTCCTGCCTATAAGGCTGTCAGTCCGTTTCACAAACTTTACTCCTGTCTACAAGGCTGTCAGTCAGTGTGACGCAGTTCACTCCTGTCTACAAGGCTGTCAGTCAGTGTCACAAACTTCACTGCTGTCTACAAGGCTGTCAGTCAGTGTCACGAACTTTACTCCTGTCTATAAGGCTGTCAGTCAGTGTCACAAGCTTTACTCCTGTCTACAAGGCTGTCAATCAGTGTGACGCACTTCACTCCTGTCTGCAAGGCTGTCAATCACTGTGACGCACTTCACTTCTGTCTACAAGGCTGTCAGTCAGTGTCACGCACCTCACTCCTGTCTACAAGGCTGTCAGTCAGTGTGACGAACTTCACTCCTGTCTACAAGGCTGTCAGTGTGACGCAGTTCAATCCTATCTACAAGGATGTCAGTCAGTGTGACGCAGTTTTCTCTTGTCTACAAGGCTGTCAGCCAGTGTCACAAACTTTACTCTTGTCTACAAGGCTTTCAGTCACTGTAACGCACTTTACTCCTGTCTCCAAGGCTGTCAGTCAGTGTGACGAACTTTACTTTTGTCTATAAGGCTGTCAGACAGTGTCACGAACTTCACTCTTGTCTACAAGGCTGTTAGTCAGTGTGACACAGTTCACTCCTGTCTACAAGGGTGTCAGTCAGTGTGACAAACTTCACTCCTGTCTACAAGGCTGTCAGTCAGTGTAACGAACTTCACTCCTGTCTATAAGGCTGTCAGTCAGTGTGATGAACTTCACTTTCGTCTACAAGGCTGTCAGTCAGTGTCACAAACTTTAATCCTGCCTACAAGGCTGTCAGTGTGACGCAGTTCAATCCTGTCAACAAGGCTGTCAGTCAGTGTCACAAACTTTACTCCTGTCTACTAGGCTTTCAGTCACTGTAACGTACTTCACTCCTGTCTCCAAGGCTGTCAGTCAGTGTGACGTACTTCTCTCCTGTCTATGAGGCTGTCAGTCAGTGTCAGAAACTTTACTCCTGTCTACAAGGCTGTCAGTCAGTGTTACGCAGTTCACTCCTGTCTACAAGGCTGTCAGTCAGTGTGATGAACTTCACTCCTGTCTACAAGGCTGTCAGTCTGTGTCACAAACTTTACTCCTGTCTACAAGGCTGTCAGTCAGTGTGACGCACTTCACTCCTGTCTGCAAGGCTGTCAGTCAGTGTGATGAACTTCACTCCTGTCTATAATGGTGTCATTCAGTGTGATGAACTTCACTCTCGTCTACAAGGCTGTCAGTCAGTGTCATGAACCTCACTGCTGTCTACAAGGCTGTCAGTCTGTGTCACAAACTTTACTCCTGTCTACAAGGCTGTCAGTCAGTGTGACACACTTCACTCCTGTCTGCAAGGCTGTCAGTCAGTGTGACGAACTTCACTCCTGTCTATAAGGCTGTCATTCAGTGTGATGAACTTCACTCTCATCTACAAGGCTGTCAGTCAGTGTCATGAACTTCACTGCTGTGTACAAGGCTGTCAGTTTGTGTCACGAACTTTACTCCTGTCTACAATGCTGTCAGTCAGTGTGACGCACTTCACTCCTGTCTACAAGGCTGTCAGTAAGTGTTACGCACTTCACTCATGTCTACAAGGCTGTCAATCACTGTGACGCACTTCACTCCTGTCTCCAAGGCTGTCAGTCAGTGTGACGTACTTCACTCCTGTCTATGAGGCTGTCAGTCAGTGTCAGAAACTTTACTCCTGTCTACAAGGCTGTCAGTCAGTGTGACGCAGTTCACTCCTGTCTACAAGGCTGTCAGTCAGTGTGATGAACTTCACTCCTGTCTACAAGGCTGTCAGTCTGTGTCACAAACTTTACTCCTGTCTACAAGGCTGTCAGTCAGTGTGACGCAATTCACTCCTGTCTGCAAGGCTGTCAGTCAGTGTGATGAACTTCACTCCTGTCTATAATGCTGTCATTCAGTGTGATGAACTTCACTCCTGTCTACAAGGCTGTCAGTCAGTGTGACGCAGTTCACTCCTGTCTACAAGGCTGTCAGTCAGTGTGATGCACCTCACTCCTGTCTACAAGGCTGTCAGTCAGTGTGACGCAGTTCTCTCCTGTCTAAAAGGCTGTCAGTCAGTGTCACGAACTTCACTCCTGTCTACAAGGCTGTCAGTCAGTGTCACAAACTTTACTCTTGTCTACAAGGCTTTCAGTCACTGTAACGCACTTCACTCCTGTCTCCAAGGCTGTCAGTCAGTGTGACGAACTTCAGTCTTGTCTATAAGGCTGTCAGTCAGTGTCACGAACTTTACTCTTGTCTACAAGGCTGTCAGTCAGTGTGACACAGTTCACTCCTGTCTACAAGGCTGTCAGTCAGTGTGACGCACTTCATGCCTGTCTACAAGGCTGTCAGTCAGTGTGACGCACTTCTCTACTGTCTACAAGACTGTCATTCAGTGTGATGAACTTTACTCTCGTCTACTAGGCTGTCAGTCAGTGTCACGAACTTCACTGCTGTCTACAAGGCTGTCAGTCAGTGTGATACACTTCATTTCTGACTACAAGGCTGTCAGTCAGTGTGACAAACTTCACTCCTGACTACAAGGCTGTCAGTCAGTGTGACGCAGTTCACTCCTGTCTACAAGGCTGTCAGTCAGTGTGACGCACCTCACTCCTGTCTACAAGGCTGTCAGTAAGTGTGACACAGTTCAATCCTGTCTACAAGGCTGTCAGTCAGTGTGACGTACTTCACTCCTGTCTACAAGGCTGTCAGTAAGTGTGACGCAGTTCACTCCTGTCTACAAGGCTGTCAGTCAGTGTGACGCACCTCACTCCTGTCTACAAGGCTGTCAGTAAGTGTGACACAGTTCAATCCTGTCTGCAAGGCTGTCAGTCAATGTTGTAAGGTAGCGGTTAGGATCGGCACGACGGAAGGCAGTGACTCAGGCAACTGTTCACACAACACACAGTTTAATGGTACAGTTCAGGTATATTACAGACCTCCAGGTTCTGGGGCACAGCTGGTACAACTCTGTTCATCCAACACACACAGTACCTCTGTACCTAGGACAGGCTCTGTCCTGGCCGGCTCCATTGGTGAGGGCCAGGTCCTCACTGCTAGGCTGTGTTATCAGCACACAACCACTCTCTCTCTGCACCGTCCGCTCACTAGTCTCATGAACGTCCTCTCTGAGAGAGCTCCCAGCTTCACACAGCAGATCCTCCTGTTCTGATCCACTCCTCAGCCCAGGGCAGCTCATATCATCTCCTATACCATCACAGGTGGGCTGAGTGCTTTCCATCAGCACTTAGCTCAGATCTCACTTCTGTTAACCCTGTGAGTGCTGCCACAGAGCAAAAGATACAATCCCCCATGTGCTGTGCACCGGTCAGGGGACACATCGGGGTCGCATCACCACATACCTCCCCCCTCTGTTCAAGCCCGTGGGGCGGAACACCAGCCCATGATCCGGGGCCTTGAGACAGGAGCTCCCCGTCCTCGGAGCCCACCGGTCGAGGGGACCGTAGACCAGGGCCGTCCGCGTCTGACACGCGGTCCCGTAGCGGCACCAACTGTTTCCTTGTGTACCAAGACCAATCGGACCCAGTCACTCTATGACTCAAAGGCATATCTGTGGGAGGTCTCCCCCTCCCCCAACGGCCAGTGTGGTAGCGCGGTCCACCTATCCTTTTGGCTATGTGGAGTCCTGACGCTATGTCGTCTGCTACACGATTGGGCAGGTCATCTGAGTCCCAAAGCCCTAAGTCCACAGTGGAGTCACTGTCTGTACCGTGAGTACATCTACGGGTCTTGGGACATTGTGGTTGGCGCTTCTGCACCTGTATGCGGGGGTTGTACGCTCTGAAACCTCCTGCCTTTACCTCTAGGGAACACCTATCGGGATTACACTCTTTCCCTATAGTGGTGACCCCTATGGCAGGTGTCCCAGAGTCGGGATCTTTGGGCTCAGGGCCTGGACCATTCACTACCTAAGGATTAGTTTGCCTCTCCCACAGAGTCCAGAACAGAGGAAAATCCCTCTCCAAAATCATATCGAAAGGCAGTGTCTTCACCACCCCCACTTCATGTCGAACCCGTCCGGACAGGGTAGTGATAGTGACCCTCCTTGTTGGATACCTACGGTGGTCCCCATGGACCACAAGCACTCGCACCGTACGGCCAGTGGGTTGGGATCTAGAGGCCAAGGAGGCACACACAAGGGTCACACCACTCCTTGAGTCCAACAGGGCCATAGCGTCATATCCATTGAGCCGAACCTGGCACAAAACACTCCTTTTACGCCCAGTCCCATAGCGTCCTGCCCTGGCAGATTGGGCGAACGTGGACATCCGGCGGGTATACCCACAGTCCATGGACTCCGTGTTGAGTGGACACTGCGCCATTGCGTGTCCTGACTCCTGGCATCGCCAACACCTTATGGCGGGGAAAAAATTATTTACGGTGCCCCGCTTAGGAGACCCGGGTTTCCGTCTCACTTCTGAGCGGTGCACATTCTCTGCCTGTGGTGAGGTTGAACCCAGCAGAGGCCCGGGTTGGGGGTCCCTAATTGCCGGTTTGGTGGATGCGGTCCGCCGTGCTGCACGCAGTGTCCCAGAGTCCCAAATCAAGTCTTGTGTAGCCACATGCCGCTCCACCACACTCACTACCTGATCTAGGGTACCTGGGTCACCTTGTCCCACCCACTGTTGGATGGAGACAGGCAGAGTGTGCACAAACCGGTCAACAACCACCCTCTCTATCATTTGTGCGGGGCTCAGGCTTTCAGGCTGCAGCCACTTCTTTACCAGGTGCAACAAGTCATAGGCCTGAGACCGGACGGGTTTACCCTCCTCAAAGGACCACTGGCTTACCCGTTGAGCCCTTACATACGTATTAACCCCCATTCTGGCAAGGATCTCACCTTTCAGAGTCCCATAGTCCATGGCGTCCTCTGTGCAGAGGTCAAGGTAGGCTTTTTGGGACTCTCCGGTTAAGTAAGGCGCCAACATTTCAGCCCACTGCTCTGGCGTCAGTTTCTCTCGCTCTGCAACCCTCTCAAATACCACCAGGAAAGCTTCCACATCATCCCCCGGGGTCATCTTTTGCATTGCACGCCTTACCGCCTTCCGGACGCTGCTGTCATCTCCTTGACCTGGGGATGGAGCCGCTGGCTTTGAACGGATTGCCTCCGTCAGAAGATCCAACTGTCGCTGCTGATGCTCCTGTTGGCGCTGCTGATGCTCCTGTTGCTGCTGCATTTGCCTGATCAAGAGCTGATTAGCCTCCTGTTGTGCGACCTGCTGTTGCTGGTGCATTTGCTGCTGTTGTTGCTGTGCTTGCACCAGGTGCTTAAGCAGGTCCTCCATGCTGGCTGCTGGTTTGTACTGTAGCGTAGCAGGTTTCACCACTGACATGTGTGAACTGAGTTTGCCTTTTTTTTTTTTTCTTTCACCAAGTCATTGACGTCAGCAACCAGGTTGCTGTGCCCGGATTCTCCACCACATGTAAGGTAACGGTTAGGATCGGCACGACGGAAGGCAGTGACTCAGGCAACTGTTCACACAACACACAGTTTAATGGTACAGTTCAGGTATATTACAGACCTCCAGGTTCTGGGGCACAGCTGGTACAACTCTGTTCATCCAACACACACAGTACCTCTGTACCTAGGACAGGCTCTGTCCTGGCCGGCTCCACTGGTGAGGGCCAGGTCCTCACTGCTAGGCTGTGTTATCAGCACACAACCACTCTCTCTCTGCACCGTCCGCTCACTAGTCTCATGAACGTCCTCTCTGAGAGAGCTCCCAGCTTCACACAGCAGATCCTCCTGTTCTGATCCACTCCTCAGCCCAGGGCAGCTCATATCATCTCCTATACCATCACAGGTGGGCTGAGTGCTTTCCATCAGCACTTAGCTCAGATCTCACTTCTGTTAACCCTGTGAGTGCTGCCACAGAGCAAAAGATACAATCCCCCATGTGCTGTGCAACGGTCCAGGGGACACATCGGGGTCGCATCACCACAATGTGTTGAACTTTATTTCTGTCTATCAGGCTGTCATTCAGTGTAATGAACTTCACTCTCGTCTACAAGGCTGTCAGTCAGTGTCACAAACTTTACTCCTGTCTATAAGGCTTTCAGTCAGTGTCACAAGCTTTACTCTGGTCTACAAGGCTGTCAGTCAGAGTGACACACTTCACTCCTGTCTGCAAGGCTGTCAGTCAGTGTGACGAACTTCACTCCTGTCTATAAGGCTGTCAGTCAGTGTCACAAACTTTACTTCTGTCTACAAGGCTGTCAGTCAGTGTTACGCACTTCACTCCTGTCTGCAAGGCTGTCAATCACTGTGACGCACTTCTCTCCTGTCTACAAGGCTGTCAGTCAGTGTCACGAACTTCACTCCTGTATACAAGGCTGTCAGTGTGACGCAGTTCAATCCTGTGTACAAGGATGTCAGTCAGTGTGACGTAGTTCACTCTTGTCTACAAGGCTGTCAGTCATAGTGTGACACACTTCACTCCTGTCTACAAGGCTGTCAGTCAGTGTGACGTAGATCACTCCTGTCTATAAGGCTGTCAGTCAGTGTCACGAACTTCACTGCTGTCTACAAGGATTTTAGTCACTGTAACGCACTTCACTCCTGTCTCCAAGGCTGTCAGTCAGTGTGACAAACTTTACTCTTGTCTACAAGGCTGTTAGCCAGTGTGACACAGTTCACTCCTGTCTACAAGGCTGTCAGTCAGTGTGACGAACTTCACTACTGTCTGTAAGGCTGTCTGTCAGTGTGACGAACTTCACTCCTGTCTATAAGGCTGTCATTCAGTGTGATGAACTTCACTCTCGTCTACAAGGCTGTCCGTCAGTGTCAAGAACTTCACTGCTTTCTACAAGGCTGTCAGTCAGTGTCACAAACCTTACTCCTGTCTACAAGGCTGTCAGTCAGTGTGATGCACTTCACTCCTGACAACAAGGCTGTCAGTCAGTGTGACGTACTTCACTCCTGTCTATAAGGCTGTCAGTCAGTGTCACAAACTTTACTCCTGTCTACAAGGCTGTCAGTCAGTGTGACGCAGTTCACTCCTCTCTACAAGGCTATCAGTCAGTGTGATGAACTTTACTCCTGTCTACAAGGCTGTCAGTCTGTGTCACAAACTTTACTCCTGTCTACAAGGCTGTCAGACACTGTGACGCAGTTCACTCCTGTCTAGAAGGCTGTCAGTCAGTGTGACGCACTTCACTCCTGTCTGCAAGGCTGTCAGTCAGTGTGATGAACTTCACTCCTGTCTATAAGGCTGTCATTCAGTGTGATGAACTTCACTCTCATCTCCACTGCTGTCAGTCAGAGTCACGAACTTCATTGCTGTCTACTAGGCTGTCAGTCAGTATCAGGAACTTTACTCCTGTCTATAAGGCTGTCAGTCAGTGTCACAAACTTACTCCTGTCTACAAGGCTTTTAGTCAGTGTGACGCACTTCACTCCTGTCTGCAAGGCTGTCAGTCAGTGTGACGAACTTCACTCCTGTCTATAAGGCTGTCATTCAGTGTGATGAACTTCACTCTCGTCTACAAGGCTGTCAGTCAGTGTCACAAACTTCACTGCTTTCTACATGGCTTTCAGTCAGTTCACGAACTTTACTCCTGTCTACAAGGCTGTAAGTCAGTGTGACGCACTTCACTCCTGTCTACAAGGCTGTCAGTCAGTGTGACAAACTTCACTCCTGTCTATAAGCTGTCAGTCAGTGTCACAAACTTTACTCCAGTCTACAAGGCTGTCAGTAAGTGTGACGCACTTCACTCCTGTCTGCAGCTGTCAATCACTGTGACGCACTTCACTCCTGTCTACAAGGCTGTCAGTCAATGTGACGCTGTTCTATCCTGTCTACAAGGCTGTCAGTCAGTGTCACAAACTTCACTCCTGTCTACAAGGCTGCAGTGTGACGCAGTTTAATCCTGTCTACAAGGCTGTCAGTCAGTGTCACGCAGTTCTATCCTGTCTATAAGGCGTCAGTCAGTGTCACGAACTTCTCTCCTGTCTATAAGGCTGTTAGTCAGTGTGACGCAGTTCATTACTGTCTACAAGGCTGTGAGTCAGTGTGATGAACTTCACTTTCGTCTACAAGGCTGTCAGTCAGTGTCACAAACTTTACTCCTGCCTACAAGGCTGTCAGTGTGACGCAGTTCAATCCTGTCAACAAGGCTGTCAGTCAGTGTCACGCAGTTCACTCTTGTCTACAAGCTGTCAGTCATAGTGTGACACACTTCACTCCTGTCTACAAGGCTGTCAGTCAGTGTGACGAGTTCACTCTGTCTATAAGGCTGTCAGTCAGTGTCACAAACTTTACTCTTGTTTACAAGGCTTTCAGTCACTGTAACGCACTTCACTCCTGTCTCCAAGGCTGTCAGTCAGTGTGACTACTTCATCCTGTCTACACGGCTGTCAGTCATGTCACAAACTTTACTCTGTCTACAAGGCTTCAGTCACTGTAACGCACTTCACTCCTGTCTCCAGGCTGTCAGTCAGTGTGACGTACTTCACTCCTGTCTACAAGGCTGTCAGTCTGTGTCACAAACTTTACTCCTGTCTACAAGGCTGTCAGTCAGTGTGACGCACTTCACTCCTGTCTGCAAGGCTGTCAGTCAGTGTGATGAACTTAACTCCTGTCTATAATGCTGTCATTCAGTGTGATGAACTTCACTCTCGTCTACAAGGCTGTCAGTCAGTGTCATGAACTTCACTGCTGTCTACAAGGCTGTCATCAGTGTCAGGAACTTACTCCTGTCTATAAGGCTGTCCATCAGTGTCACAAACTTTACTCCTGTCTACAAGGCTGTTAGTCGTGTGAGCACTTCACTCCGTCTGCAAGGCTGTCAGTCAGTGTGACGAACTTCACTCCTGTCTATAAGGCTGTCATTCAGTGTGATGAACTTCACTCTCATCTAAAGGCTGTCAGTCAGTGTCACGAACTTCACTGCTGTCTACAAGGCTGTCAGTCAGTGTCACGAACTTTACTCTTGTCTACAAGGCTGTAAGTCAGTGTGACGCACTTCACTCCTGTCTACAGGCTGTCAGTCAGTGTGACGCACTTCACTCCTGTCTACAAGGCTGTCAGTCAGTGTCACAAACTTTACTTCTGTCTACAAGGCTGTCAGTCAGTGTTACGCACTTCACTCCTGTCTGCAAGGCTGTCAATCACTGTGACGCACTTCTCTCCTGTCTACAAGGCTGTCAGTCAGTGTCACGAACTTCACTCCTGTATACAAGGCTGTCAGTGTGACGCAGTTCAATCCTGTGTACAAGGATGTCAGTCAGTGTGAGTAGTTCACTCTTGTCTACAAGGCTGTCAGTCATAGTGTGACACACTTCACTCCTGTCTACAAGGCTGTCAGTCAGTGTGACGTAGATCACTCCTGTCTATAAGGCTGTCAGTCAGTGTCACGAACTTCACTGCTGTCTACAAGGATTTTAGTCACTGTAACGCACTTCACTCCTGTCTCCAAGGCTGTCAGTCAGTGTGACAAACTTTACTCTTGTCTACAAGGCTGTTAGCCAGTGTGACACAGTTCACTCCTGTCTACAAGGCTGTCAGTCAGTGTGACGAACTTCACTACTGTCTGTAAGGCTGTCTGTCAGTGTGACGAACTTCACTCCTGTCTATAAGGCTGTCATTCAGTGTGAAGAACTTCACTCTCGTCTACAAGGCTGTCCGTCAGTGTCAAGAACTTCACTGCTTTCTACAAGGCTGTCAGTCAGTGTCACAAACCTTACTCCTGTCTACAAGGCTGTCAGTCAGTGTGATGCACTTCACTCCTGACAACAAGGCTGTCAGTCAGTGTGACGTACTTCACTCCTGTCTATAAGGCTGTCAGTCAGTGTCACAAACTTACTCCTGTCTACAAGGCTGTCAGTCAGTGTGACGCAGTTCACTCCTCTCTACAAGGCTATCAGTCAGTGTGATGAACTTTACTCCTGTCTACAAGGCTGTCAGTCTGTGTCACAAACTTTACTCCTGTCTACAAGGCTGTCAGACACTGTGACGCAGTTCACTCCTGTCTAGAAGGCTGTCAGTCAGTGTGACGCACTTCACTCCTGTCTGCAAGGCTGTCAGTCAGTGTGATGAACTTCACTCCTGTCTATAAGGCTGTCATTCAGTGTGATGAACTTCACTCTCATCTCCACTGCTGTCAGTCAGAGTCACGAACTTCATTGCTGTCTACTAGGCTGTCAGTCAGTATCAGGAACTTTACTCCTGTCTATAAGGCTGTCAGTCAGTGTCACAAACTTTACTCCTGTCTACAAGGCTTTTAGTCAGTGTGACGCACTTCACTCCTGTCTGCAAGGCTGTCAGTCAGTGTGACGAACTTCACTCCTGTCTATAAGGCTGTCATTCAGTGTGATGAACTTCACTCTCGTCTACAAGGCTGTCAGTCAGTGTCACAAACTTCACTGCTTTCTACATGGCTTTCAGTCAGTGTCACGAACTTTACTCCTGTCTACAAGGCTGTAAGTCAGTGTGACGCACTTCACTCCTGTCTACAAGGCTGTCAGTCAGTGTGACAAACTTCACTCCTGTCTATAAGGCTGTCAGTCAGTGTCACAAACTTTACTCCAGTCTACAAGGCTGTCAGTAAGTGTGACGCACTTCACTCCTGTCTGCAAGGCTGTCAATCACTGTGACGCACTTCACTCCTGTCTACAAGGCTGTCAGTCAATGTGACGCTGTTCTATCCTGTCTACAAGGCTGTCAGTCAGTGTCACCAACTTCACTCCTGTCTACAAGGCTGCCAGTGTGACGCAGTTTAATCCTGTCTACAAGGCTGTCAGTCAGTGTCACGCAGTTCTATCCTGTCTATAAGGCTGTCAGTCAGTGTCACGAACTTCTCTCCTGTCTATAAGGCTGTTAGTCAGTGTGACGCAGTTCATTACTGTCTACAAGGCTGTGAGTCAGTGTGATGAACTTCACTTTCGTCTACAAGGCTGTCAGTCAGTGTCACAAACTTTACTCCTGCCTACAAGGCTGTCAGTGTGACGCAGTTCAATCCTGTCAACAAGGCTGTCAGTCAGTGTCACGCAAGTTTCACTCTTGTCTACAAGGCTGTCAGTCATAGTGTGACACAGTTCACTCCTGTCTACAAGGCTGTCAGTCAGTGTGACGAACTTCACTACTGTCTGTAAGGCTGTCTGTCAGTGTGACGAACTTCACTCCTGTCTATAAGGCTGTCATTCAGTGTGAAGAACTTCACTCTCGTCTACAAGGCTGTCGTCAGTGTCAAGAACTTCACTGCTTTCTACAAGGCTGTCAGTCAGTGTCACAAACTTTACTCTGTCTACAAGGCTGTCAGTCAGTGTACGCACTTCACTCCTGTCTCAAGGCTGTCAGTCAGTGTGACGTACTTCACTCCTGTCTACAAGGCTGTCAGTCAGTGTCCACAACTTTACTCCTGTCTACAAGGCTGTCAGTCAGTGTGACGCAGTTCAATCCTGTCTACAAGGCTGTCAGTCAGTTGTGACTTTACTCCTGTCTACTAAGCTGTCAGTCGTGTACACTTATCTGTCTACAAGGCTTCACGTCGCTGTATCTGTCTAAGGCTGTCAGTCAGTGTGACGCACTTCACTCCTGTCTACAAGGCTGTCAGTCAGTGTGATGAACTTCACTCTGTCTACAAGGCTGTCAGTCAGTGTAACTTACTCCAGCTCAGCTGTCAGTGAGCTCAATTCCTGTCTACAAGGCTGTCAGTCAGTGTCACGAACTTTACTCTGTCATAAAGGCTGTCAGTCAGTGTGACAAACTTCACTCCTGTCTACAAGGCTGTCAGTCAGTGTGACGAACTTCACTCTGTCTGCAAGGCTGTCAGTCAGTGTGACGAACTTCACTCCTGTCTATAAGGCTGTCATTCAGTGTGATGAACTTCACTCTCGTCTACAAGGCTGTCAGTCAGTCTGTCAAAACTTCACTGCTTTCTACAGGCTGTCAGTCAGTGTCACAAACCTTACTCCTGTCTACAAGGCTGTCAGTCAGTGTGATGCACTTCACTCCTGACAACAAGGCTGTCAGTCAGTGTGACAGACTTCACTCCTGTCTATAAGGCTGTCAGTCAGTGTCACAAACTTTACTCCTGTCTACAAGGCTGTCAGTAGTGTGACGCAGTTCATCTGTCGCAGCTCACCTCGCCCTCCTGTCTACAAGGCTATCAGTCATGTGAGACTTTACTCCTGTCTACAAGGCTGTCAGTCAGTGTCACAAACTTTACTCCTGTCTACAAGGCTGCCAGACACTGTGACGCAGTTCACTCCTGTCTACAAGGCTGTCAGTCAGTGTGACGCACTTCACTCCTGTCTACAAGGCTGTCAGTCAGTGTGATGCACCTCACTCCTGTCTACAAGGCTGTCAGTCAGTGTGACGCAGTTCTCTCCTGTCTAAAAGGCTGTCAGTCAGTGTCACGAAATTCACTCCTGTCTACAAGGCTGTCAGTCAGTGTCACAAACTTTACTCTTGTCTACAAGGCTTTCAGTCACTGTAACGCACTTCACTCTTGTCTCCAAGGCTGTCAGTCAATGTGACGAACTTCAGTCTTGTCTATAAGGCTGTCAGTCAGTGTCACAAACTTTACTCTTGTCTACAAGGCTGTTAGTCAGTGTGACACAGTTCACTCCTGTCT
Source organism: Allobates femoralis (assembly GCA_033576535.1). Lineage (NCBI taxonomy): Eukaryota > Metazoa > Chordata > Amphibia > Anura > Aromobatidae > Allobates > Allobates femoralis. The sequence goes on from JARQOC010000006.1 coordinate 211,714,796, forward strand.
ACAAGGCTGTCAGTCAGTGTGACGCACTTCATGCCTGTCTACAAGGCTGTCAGTCAGTGTGACGCACTTCTCTACTGTCTACAAGACTGCCATTCAGTGTGATGAACTTCACTCTCGTCTACAAGGCTGTCAGTCAGTGTCACGAACTTCACTGCTGTCTACAAGGCTGTCAGTCAGTGTGACGCACTTCACTCCTGTCTGCAAGGCTGTCAATCACTGTGACGCACTTCACTCCTGTCTACAAGGCTGTCAGTCAATGTGACGCTGTTCTATCCTGTCCACAAGGCTGTCAGTCAGTGTCACGAACTTCACTCCTGTCTACAAGGCTGCCAGTGTGACGCAGTTTAATCCTGTCTACAAGGCTGTCAGTCAGTGTCACGCAGTTCTATCCTGTCTATAAGGCTGTCAGTCAGTGTCACGAACTTCTCTCCTGTCTATAAGGCTGTTAGTCAGTGTGACGCAGTTCATTACTGTCTACAAGGCTGTGAGTCAGTGTGATGAACTTCACTTTCGTCTACAAGGCTGTCAGTCAGTGTCACAAACTTTACTCCTGCCTACAAGGCTGTCAGTGTGACGCAGTTCAATCCTGTCAACAAGGCTGTCAGTCAGTGTCACGCAGTTCACTCTTGTCTACAAGGCTGTCAGTCATAGTGTGACACACTTCACTCCTGTCTACAAGGCTGTCAGTCAGTGTGACGCAGTTCACTCCTGTCTATAAGGCTGTTAGTCAGTGTCTCAAACTTTACTCTTGTCTACAAGGCTTTCAGTCACTGTAACGCACTTCACTCCTGTCTCCAAGGCTGTCAGTCAGTGTGACGTACTTCACTCCTGTCTACAAGGCTGTCAGTCAGTGTCACAAACTTTACTCTTGTCTACAAGGCTTTCAGTCACTGTAACGCACTTCACTCCTGTCTCCAAGGCTGTCAGTCAGTGTGACGTACTTCACTCCTGTCTACAAGGCTGTCAGTCTGTGTCACAAACTTTACTCCTGTCTACATGGCTGTCAGTCAGTGTGACGCACTTCACTCCTGTTGTAAGAAAATGAATATTTTCATTAATATTTACTTCAAATATTGGGTATAATTATTAAATATTAATTTATTTATTGATATGCTGATACATTACATAGTGCTGACAAGGAGAATTGTATACAAGCAAGTAGAAGTATATGATGACCATACATAGTTGTAACACGTACAGGTCTATACATACAAGATTGCATCAGCCAGAAGTAATACATAGGATAGTCTAGGTTCCCATATATAGTCACACATGTGTTAATGTCACTCTATAAGAATGAGCCGTAACATGGGTGGGGGCGCTCCCTCCGGGGGGGACTCTCATTATACTCGAGACTGTCCATCGAAGACAACGAAACAGAACCATCATGCCGGATAAGAACCGATCAGAAGTCTTGGAGAGATGGACACCCAAAGACCAGTTGACAGAAGCAAGTATGATACAGACTTAAAAGATAAATGGACTATTTTCCTATAACTACCTGAACAGATTACTTTATTGTCATACTTTTATTATTGGGTCATTTTGACCAATAAAAGCCAACAAGATCTTTTTATATACTTTTTCGTCTTTTCTCAATAATTCGCACTTGATGATAATTATACACATATAGCGGTATTTAACATTGGCGAGCCTCCAGTCGCCTCTGATGTGATTTTTTGACGGACATTCTTTGTTTTTTCCTTTTCATTTTTTTTTCCTTTTCTCTCTTCTCTTGTGCTATTTTTGGTCATAGTCCTTCAATTGTGCAAAGGGGGGAAGAGAGTTGGTTTGTTTATACAACTGTTTGCACAAATTCAGGACTTTGACAAGTGCAAGACCGTCATAAATCTTCAGAGCAGGGAACCATTAGAAGAAGTGTGAATTTTGTTAAAACCACACAGCAAAGTCGGATGATGTTTTAATCTTCTGAAGTAAGGACTATATGTGTAAACGTGCGGTGTTTTAAAAAGCGGGCATTGCGAGTCGTTGCAGTCTTGTGAAGCAATGCCCGCGAAGCGGGCATTGCGAGTCGCTTCGCTAACAAAGCCAGGGCTGGCTAAGAGCATGGCGCTGTAGTGTACACCGCTATGGTATACTACAGTCCCATGGCCATACACCTGACAGGCGTATGGCCATGGGACTGTAGTATACCATAGCGGTGTACACTACAGCCCCATGCTCTTAGCCACCCCCTCAGTGCGCCGCCCCTACCCCTAAGTCGCCACCCGCTAAGCCCCGACCACCTAACCCCCGACCCGCAGCATCCTAACCCCCCGCCGATACCCCCTAAGCCCCGCCGCCCGGCGCTGTAGTGTACACCGCTATGGTATACTACAGTCCCATGGCCATACGCTTTACACCTGACAGGCGTATGGCCATGCCTTTGTAGTATACCATAGCGGTCTACCCCCTAAGCCACCGCCGCCCTCAGTGCACCGCCCTAAGTCGCCACCCGCTAAGCCCCGATCGCCACCCGCTAAGCCCCGACCACCTAACCCCCGACCCGCAGCATCCTAACCCCCCGCCGATACTAACTAAGCCCCGCCGTCTACCCCCTAAGCCACCGCCGCCCTCAGTGCGCCGCCCCTACCCCTAAGTCGTCACCCGCTAAGCCCCGAACACCTGCGCCGCCCCTACCCCTAAGTCGCCACCCGCTAAGCCCCGACCACCTAACCCCCGACCCGCAGCATCCTAACCCTTCGCCGATACCCCCTAAGCCCCTATCCCCTAAGCCGCGACCACCTAACCCCCCACCCGCAGCATCCTAAGCCCCCGCCGATACCCCCTAAGCCCCTATCCCCTAAGCCGCGACCACCTAACCCCCGACCCGCAGCATCCTAAGCCCCAGCCGTTTACCCCCTAAGCCACCGCCGCCCCGCAGCAGCCCCGACCACCTAACCCCCGACCCGCAGCATCCTAAGCCCCCGCCGATACCCCCTAAGCCCCTATCCCCTAAGCCGCGACCACCTAACCCCCGACCCGCAGCATCCTAAGCCCCCGCCGTTTACCCCCTAAGCCACCGCTGCCCCTAAGGCCCTATCCCCTAAGCCCCGCAGCAGCCCCTAAGCCCCTACCCCCTAAGCCCTGTAGCATCCTAGGCCCCCGCCGATACCCCCTAAGCCCCGCCGCCTATCCCCTAAGCCCCCGCCGTCCCCTAACCTAACGCCGCTGTCACCTAAGGCCCTACACCCGAAGCCCCCGCTGTCCCCTAACCTAACGCCCCCGTCGATCACTTACATCCCTTCAAGTCATCTGATCGTCCGTCCGTCCGATCCTCAACTCCTCCGTCCGGCCAGGCGTCCTCTTCCTCCGGCCCCGGGGGTCTTCTCTCTTATTTTCGCCATCTTCGCCTCTTCGTCCGGCCCCGGGGATCTTCCACCTCCGACGTCCTCTTCCTTCTCATTAAGATAGAATGGAAGAAAAATCCCCCATTCTACCTCAATGAGATCTCAGGCCCTCTTCTGATTGGTCGAGGTATACTGCCCTCAGCCAATCAGAAGAGCCCCTCAAAACTGAGACGCAGTTCTCATTCAGGTCCGCCTTTTTTTTTACCCATTGACATACATTACCGGTGTGTCGGCGATTTTATGGCCGCCCACCTGGTTCTATTTGTCGGCCCTAAAATCGCGGACACACCGCTAATGCATCTCTATGGGCAGTCAGCCCGATTTCGGATTGAACGCCGACCAATCAGCATTCGAGCTGACTGCCCATAGACATGCATTAGCGGTGTGTCAGCGATTTTAGGGCCGACAAATAGAACCAGGTGGCCGGCCATAAAATCGCCGACACACCGCTAATGTATGTCAATGGGGAAAAAAAAAGGCGGACCTGAATGAGAACTGCTCTCACTCTGAGTTAAAAAAATAAATAAATTAAATAATAAAAAAAATAATTAAAAAATAATAAAAAAATAAATAAAAAATATTAAATAATTAAATAAAAATAATAATAAAAAAAAAAAAAAAATGCGGACCTGAATGAGAACTGTGTCTCACTCTCCCTTAAAAAAATAAATAAATTAAATAATAAAAAAATAATTTAAAAATAATAAAAAAATAATAAAAAAATAAATAAAAAATATTAAATAATTCAATAAAAATAAAAATAATAAAAAAAAAAAAAAAAAATGTGGACCTGAATGAGAACTGTGTCTCACTCTCACTTAAAAAAATAAATAAATTAAATAATAAAAATAATAATTTAAAAATAATTAAAAAATTATAAAAAAATAAATAAAAAATAATAAATAATTAAATAAAAATAATAATAAAATAAATAAATGCTAATAATTATGCTATTAATGCTATTAATACTGTTATTAATGCTAATAATGCTATTATTAATGCTATTTATGCTAATAATAATGCTATTAATAATGCTATTAATAATGCTATTAATGCTATTAATGCTAATATTTATCCTATTAATGGTATTATTAATGCTATTAATGCTAATAATAATGCTATTAATGCTATTAATGCTAATAATAATGCTATTAATGCTATTAATAATGTTATTAATGCTATTATTAATGCTAATAATGCTATTATTAATGCTATTTATGCTAATAATAATGCTATTAATGCTATTAATAATGCTATTAATGCTATTATTTATGCTATTAATGCTAATATTTATCCTATTAATGGTATTATTAATGCTATTAATGCTAATAATAATGCTATTAATGCTATTAATAATGCTATTAATGCTATTAATGCTAATATTTATCTTATTAATGGTATTATTAATGCTATTAATGCTAATAATAATGCTATTAATGCTATTAATGCTAATAATAATGCTATTAATGCTATTAATAATGTTATTAATGCTATTATTAATGCTAATAATGCTATTATTAATGCTATTAATGCTAATAATAATGCTATTAATGCTATTAATAATGTTATTAATGCTATTATTAATGCTAATAATGCTATTATTAATGCTATTAATGCCAATAATAATGCTATTATAATATGCTATTAATGCTATTAATGCTAATATTTATCCTATTCATGCTATTAATGCTAATAATAATGCTATTAATGCTATTAATAATGCTATTAATGCTATTAATTATGCTATTAATGCTATCAATGCTAATATTTATCCTATTAATGGCATTATTAATGCTATTAATGCTAATAATAATGCTATTAATGCTATTAATAATGTTATTAATGCTATTATTAATGCTAATAATGCTATTATTAATGCTATTTATGCTATAATAATGCTATTAATGCTATTAATAATGCTATTAATGCTATTAATGCTAATATTTATCTTATTAATGGTATTATTAATGCATCCTAAATAGAGATAATCATTAGCTTTATGCTATATCTATTAAAGTATAAGCATTATAATGTAATAAGTCTAATATTAATCTAATAAATGTAATAATTAATAAATGTATTATTAAGTATAATGCATTATAAAAAACTATTAATCTATTTATAAATAATAATGTATTAATGATAATAATGTATTAAGTATTAAGTAATATTATATCTATAATGTATATTAATGCTATTAATGCTATAATAATGTATTAATGCTATATAATTATAATGCTATATTAATCTAATAGCTATTATTAATGCTTTAATCAAAATAATGCATAATAATGTATAATTAATGCAAATTATCTATATAATGCTATTAATGCTAATTAATGCTATAATCTATTTAATCTATTAATGTATTATTAATGCTATTATGACAATGCTAATATTACTATTAATGCATTATAATGCTATTAATGCTAATAATAATGCTATTAATGCTATTAATAATGTTATTATATGCTATTATTAATGCTAATAATGCTATTATTAATGCTATTTATGCTAATAATAATGCTATTATGTTAATATGCTATTCTAATAATTAATATTATCTATAATGTATATTAATGCTATTAATGCTAATAATGCTATTATCTAAATCTAATATATGCTATTTATTTATTATGCTATTATTAATGCTAATAGTATTTTATGTATTAATGCTAATTAATGCTATTAATATATAATGTTATTAATGCTATATTAATGCTAATATATTATTATCTTTATTAATGTATATCTATTAATGCTATTTAATGCTATAATTAATAATCATAATGTATTATTAATGCTATTAATGTAATAATAATGCTATTAATGCTATTAATAATGTTATTAATGCTATTATTAATGCTAATAATGCTATTTATTAATGCTATTAATGCTATAATAATAATGCTATTAATGCTATTAATAATGTTATTAATGCTATTATTAATGCTAATAATGCTATTATTAATGCTATTAATGCCAATAATAATGCTATTAAATTAATTGCTATTAATGCTATTAATGCTAATATTTATCCTATTCATAGCTATTAATGCTAATAATAATGCTATTAATGCTATTAATAATAGCTTATTAATGCTATTATTAATGCTATTAATGCTATTAATGCTAATAATATCTATTAATGCATTATTAATGCTATTAATGCTAATAATAATGCTATTAATGCTATTAATAATGTTATTAATGCTATTATTAATGCTAATAATGCTATTATTAATGCTATTTATGCTAATAATAATGCTATTAATGCTATTAATAATGCTATTAATGCTATTAATGCTAATATTTATCTTATTAATGGTATTATATAATGCTATTAATGCTAATAATAATGCTATTAATGCTATTAATGCTAATAATAATGCTATTAATGCTATTAATAATGTTATTAATGCTATTATTAATGCTAATAATGCTATTATTAATGCTATTAATGCTAATAATAATGCTATTAATGCTATTAATAATGTTATTAATGCTATTATTAATGCTAATAATGCTATTATTAATGCTATTTATGCTAATAATAATGCTATTAATGCTATTAATAATGCTATTAATGCTCATAATACTGCTAATAATGCTATTAATACTGCTATTACTGCTAATAATAATGCTATGGCTTATATTATTGCTATTGATGATGCGATTATTATTTAAAAATCTTTAAAAAAACAATAAACATATTTTAGATACCCGATGCATTTGCATCAGGTTAACAGCTATAACTACTATAATCAAATTAATGCACGTTCTAGAATCCCGATGCATTTGCATCGGGCTCACAGCTAGTTTCTTATAATTACTATAATGTGATCCGTATGTCATCAAATCCTTCTCCACAGAAGTTGATTAATAATAATTTTGCCATTCAGAACACTGCTGGTGTTAACCCATTGCTTGCCAAATCTAAAATTAGAACGCTTACAGATGGTTCATGTTATTCTTTGACATCTCATCTATGGCCTGCATAAATTACTATTTGATTGATAATATATGACATTATCCATGCATAGATTTTAAGTATAGTCCTAATCCTGATTATATTATGAAGGGCATGTGTACATGTGTAAATGTAGAGATATACAATATATATATATATTCACACATGTATTACTTGATAATTATTAAATTATATACATGAACATAATAATGAAAATTATAGGTAAATTCATTAGTATATTGTTCCCCTAATGCAAGTAAAGTTGACAGGATTGATGTAGGACAGCAACTGGGGAGGGGTTCACCATGAAAAGAATCTCATTCATTTAACCTTTTGGACAAAAGGAAAAGATGAGATCTCTTAGGGTTTAAAAATGTTAAATTGTGTATATATATGTATATATAAATATATATATATATATAGATATGTGTGTATGTATATATATATGTATGTATGGTATATACATGTATGTATATGAATATGCTTCCCTCTGGTTAAAATAAAAATAAAGTAGGATAGAAAATGTTAAACTTTCATGTATAGGTATATATATATATATGTATATAAGTATTTTTCCTCTGTTTCATGGAAAATAATAATTAGAAGTTTATTATAATCAATATATATTATTATCTAAAAATGGTGTTATTTGTTATTAATATTATTTTTATATTTTCAAGAAGTTCAAGTCAAGATGGTGGAACATGTATTCCCTCCTTATAAAAATTAATAATATTTTTCTTTTTTTACATGAAAAAGGATAAGTATATTTAAATTATTAATATTTAGTGCATTCAATTAATGTGTGCAGTGTGGCATGAAATTAACCTCTTATGTACCAGGCATAGAAGTGAAGAGACAGCTGTCATTTCTTATCATAGAATCTTCAGAAGGTGTCGTGTAACCAGGATCACCTTCTACATGTGTGTCTGTCTATATACCGGTATATGTTAAAGTTATATGTTTTAAAGGAAAATTCAAAAGTAACAATTTGTTTAAGATGCATCTAAAATTAGTTAATTGCTCTCAGTAGAAAAAACTAAAAAAATGGTTTTGTAGTCATGACTGTGTTTAAAGGTTTTTGGTATATGAAATGCTTAGTGAAAAGTGTCTTTGTTAGAAACACAGGAATGTATGTGAGCAGAACAGCTGTCACAGCTTGAAAGTGTGTGTGTGAGTGACAGAGGCCTCAAGTGATTGATGAGTGCAGATAAAGCTAGAAAAGTTAAGTGTATATGAAAAGTTGGGTTTTAGGAAAAAGGAAAAAAAGGACTTACAGTAACTACATTTTCACGTTTGAAATAATTAAGTAAACATATCAAGATAATTCATTCACATTATTAGAATAATTATTTGATATTTCTTACATTTATAAGACTTTATATTTTTTTTATATAGATAATGGATCCAGTCATAGATAAACATTTTCTTTTTAAAATTATGGTTTAAATTAAACACAAGTAGGTGAATATTTTGTTTTCACACAGATACATGATATAAGGCTGATACTGGAAATGTATCCAAAGGTTTAACAAATAATTATCTTTAATTTGATTTTATATAACAATGTTTTCATGAAGTCATATCTCATGATATGAAAAAATAGATGATTAAAAATAATGACATTATTACATCTGGGTAATACATTATTACATCTACATTATTAATATATTTTCCACAGATTTGACAAATGAGAAACAGCAACAAGATACAATGATCAGTTATTAGAGATAATAAAGTGAAATTATATTATTAATTATAATAATAATTTATAGAGAGATATATATTTTAAATAAAAGGTATTAGGGAAATTATTAAATTATTTTGATAAATTCAATAATGGGGCAGATGTGTGATAATAAATGTATGAACACATTAAGGGTATACATTATCAATACTATAAATCTGTCAATCATACAATCAAAGGCCCTATCTTATTTTAATTCTATTTTATTTTGACTTCTGATTTTTATCCTTCTTTTTATCAATTTTTATTGATTACAATTTCAGGTTTTCATTTTATTATCATTTTGATTGTTGTTTTATTTTTTCATTTTTATTCATTTTTTGAATATGCCTATTTTTTTAATATGAATATTTTTATCATTTTACATTTTGACTTATTTTCATTTTTATTTTGAAAACTTCCATTTTTGTCATTATGAATATTTTTATTATGAATTTTTAATTAGATTTGTATTAAGTTTTGACATTTAAATCAAAATTTCATATTATTTTTTAATTAAGAAGAACATATGAACATTTTAAGAGAGTAATGTTTATTATAATAATATTATATTATTTGAAATGAGAAGGTTATTCATATATATAAAAAAGGAAAGTTTCATTTCATTATGGAAATTATTTCATTTAAGGGTATAATCTATTAATTTATTTTAATTTATGGTCATACATTATTGGTATTGTTAGTTTAATATATATAGAATATATAGATATATATTCAAATAGAGAAACAAATATATATATATATTTAAATTATAAAATTTGGGTAATAACAAAGATTCTAAGATACACATATACATATATATGTTCAAATGAGAAAATATATATATATATGTTTAAAAGTGTAATGATTAAATAAAAATGTAAATTTGACATATCAAAACATACTGACACCTACAGGTTGAAAGGGGGAATTACACCCATTACATAAGTCATAGTAAATGAAACATATGATTAATAATGTATTATTATATAGTATTGTACTATTATTCTGAACATCAATTATATTCATATTTTGATTATGATATTAGATATTCATAAGTTGGAAATAATTATATGATAGATTCATATTTTGATAATAATTATATGAGAATTATTGATTGTTATGGTACGCTATGATATCATAGGTTAGGAAAATTGCCAACTTTTGGTATAGAATAGGGAAAGAAGACTTCAATCAAGATTCCAGAATAATAGTAGAGACTGTTCCATTTTAACAAAGAAAGACTTTACATTATTTCTATAAAAAAAATTGACTTTTAAAAGTTGCAAGAAGAAAACCACAATCCAGGAGTTTAAATTTTTCATTCAATAACAGACTGTTCTCACAAAGTCATAAAGGAACTGAATCATTCATTCATTTGTTCATAAACTCATTCATTCTCACAGTGCTGACCAGGATTGCGGAGGATGATGATGACCCCATAATGCCAAAGGGGTTGTGCCGATTCCAAGGTTTGTTGTGATCCAGTGTAAAGCTTCACTACACTGATCTATTGGGTGACCTATTCTGTGCATTAAGGACTGTTCTGTGAATGGTTACCCGCTATCAATTTCAACTCTTGCTATGCTGACCAAAGACATCACCTGATCCAGAAGTGATAAGAGGCAGCGCGGAGGATTCCGGAAGTGACCAGAGTAAGTCCAGCCAACACTGCACAGGTCACATCACAGACATTTTATAATAAAGAACTGTGCAATATCAATGTGCAAAAACTACTTTCGAAAGCGTTATTATCAAAGAGACTGTGTTTATAGCGGAGAGAATCATCAGATGAAGATGAGAAGACGCCGAGTGACCACAGATCCGATTGCTTCAAGTAGAACAGGAAAGTATAATTACAATAATGGTTTTACAGTTCATGGCTTACCATAACATGACTCCACATTATATTACTGATTATATTACTGAAGCAAGATAATTATTGAAATGTCAATAATCATTATTATTGTTATATTATCATTATTATTAATTTTACTATATTATCATGGATTTATATAGATATAATGAACCTTAAATATTAATGAATCAATTTTGAGGGATCCAATCAATCAATTGCTTGTCCCTCATAGGGGGAAATGTAAGAAAATGAATATTTTCATTAATATTTACTTCAAATATTGGGTATAATTATTAAATATTAATTTATTTATTGATATGCTGATACATTACATAGTGCTGACAAGGAGAATTGTATACAAGCAAGTAGAAGTATATGATGACCATACATAGTTGTAACACGTACAGGCTATACATACAAGATTGCATCAGCCAGAAGTAATACATAGGATAGTCTAGGTTCCCATATATAGTCACACATGTGTTAATGTCACTCTATAAGAATGAGCCGTAACATGGGTGGGGGCGCTCCCTCCGGGGGGGACTCTCATTATACTCGAGACTGTCCATCGAAGACAACGAAACAGAACCATCATGCCGGATAAGAACCGATCAGAAGTCTTGGAGAGATGGACACCCAAAGACCAGTTGACAGAAGCAAGTATGATACAGACTTAAAAGATAAATGGACTATTTTCCTATAACTACCTGAACAGATTACTTTATTGTCATACTTTTATTATTGGGTCATTTTGACCAATAAAAGCCAACAAGATCTTTTTATATACTTTTTCGTCTTTTCTCAATAATTCGCACTTGATGATAATTATACACATATAGCGGTATTTAACACCTGTCTGCAAGGCTGTCAGTCAGTGTGATGAACTTCACTCCTGTCTATAATGCTGTCATTCAGTGTGATGAACTTCACTCTCGTCTACAAGGCTGTCAGTCAGTGTCATGAACTTCACTGCTGTCTACAAGGCTGTGAGTCAGTGTCAGGAACTTTACTCCTGTCTATAAGGCTGTCCGTCAGTGTCACAAACTTTACTCCTGTCTACAAGGCTGTTAGTCAGTGTGACGCAGTTCACTCCTGTCTATAAGGCTGTCAGTCAGTGTCACAAACTTTACTCCTGTCTACAAGGCTGTCAGTCAGTGTGACGCAGTTCACTCCTGTCTATAAGGCTGTCAGTCAGTGTCACAAACTTTACTCTTGTCTACAAGGCTTTCAGTCACTGTAACGCACTTCACTCCTGTCTCCAAGGCTGTCAGTCAGTGTGACGTACTTCACTCCTGTCTACAAGGCTGTCAGTCAGTGTCACAAACTTTACTCTTGTCTACAAGGCTGTCAGTCAGTGTGACGCACTTCACTCCTGTCTACAAGGCTGTCAGTCAGTGTGATGCACCTCACTCCTGTCTACAAGGCTGTCAGTCAGTGTGACGCAGTTCTCTCCTGTCTAAAAGGCTGTCAGTCAGTGTCACGAAATTCACTCCTGTCTACAAGGCTGTCAGTCAGTGTCACAAACTTTGCTCTTGTCTACAAGGCTTTCAGTCACTGTAACGCACTTCACTCTTGTCTCCAAGGCTGTCAGTCAATGTGACGAACTTCAGCCTTGTCTATAAGGCTGTCTGTCAGTGTCACAAACTTTACTCTTGTCTACAAGGCTGTTAGTCAGTGTGACACAGTTCATTCCTGTCTACAAGGCTGTCAGTCAGTGTGACGCACTTCATGCCTGTCTACAAGGCTGTTCAGTCAGTGTGACGCACTTCTCTACTGTCTACAAGACTGCCATTCAGTGTGATGAACTTCACTCTCGTCTACAAGGCTGTCAGTCAGTGTCACGAACTTCACTGCTGTCTACAAGGCTGTCAGTCAGTGTGATACACTTCACTCCTGACTACAAGACTGTCAGTCAGTGTGACAAACTTCACTCCTGACTGCAAGGCTGTCAGTCAGTGTGATGCAGTTCACTCCTGTCTACAAGGCTGTCAGTCAGTGTGACGCACTTCACTCCTGTCTGCAAGGCTGTCAGTCAATGTGTTGAACTTTATTTCTGTCTATCAGGCTGTCATTCAGTGTAATGAACTTCACTCTCGTCTACAAGGCTGTCAGTCAGTGTCACGAACTTCACTGCTGTCTACAAGGCTGTCAGTCAGTGTCACAAACTTTACTCCTGTCTATAAGGCTTTCAGTCAGTGTCACAAGCTTTACTCTGTTCTACAAGGCTGTCAGTCAGAGTGACACACTTCACTCCTGTCTGCAAGGCTGTCAGTCAGTGTGACGAACTTCACTCCTGTCTATAAGGCTGTCAGTCAGTGTCACAAACTTTACTTCTGTCTACAAGGCTGTCAGTCAGTGTTACGCACTTCACTCCTGTCTGCAAGGCTGTCAATCACTGTGACGCACCTCACTCCTGTCTACAAGGCTGTCAGTCAGTGTCACGAACTTCACTCCTGTATACAAGGCTGTCAGTGTGACGCAGTTCAATCCTGTGTACAAGGATGTCAGTCAGTGTGACGTAGTTCACTCTTGTCTACAAGGCTGTCAGTCATAATGTGACACACTTCACTCCTGTCTAAAAGGCTGTCAGTCAGTGTGACGTAGATCACTCCTGTCTATAAGGCTGTCAGTCAGTGTCACGAACTTCACTGCTGTCTACAAGGATTTTAGTCACTGTAACGCACTTCACTCCTGTCTCCAAGCCTGTCAGTCAGTGTGACGAACTTTACTCTTGTCTACAAGGCTGTTAGTCAGTGTGACACAGTTCACTCCTGTCTACAAGGCTGTCAGTCAGTGTGACGAACTTCACTCCTGTCTATAAGGCTGTCATTCAGTGTGATGAACTTCACTTTCGTCTACAAGGCTGTCAGTCAGTGTGACGAACTTCACTCCTGTCTATAAGGCTGTCATTCAGTGTGATGAACTTCACTCTCGTCTACAAGGCTGTCCGTCAGTGTCAAGAACTTCACTGCTTTCTACAAGGCTGTCAGTCAGTGTCACAAACCTTACTCCTGTCTACAAGGCTGCACTTCACTCCTGACAACAAGGCTGTCAGTCAGTGTGACGTACTTCATTCCTGTCTATAAGGCTGTCAGTCAGTGTCACAAACTTTACTCCTGTCTACAAGGCTGTCAGTCAGTGTGACGCAGTTCACTCCTCTCTACAAGGCTGCCAGTCACTGTGATGAACTTTACTCCTGTCTACAAGGCTGTCAGTCAGTGTCACAAACTTTACTCTTGTCTACAAGGCTTTCAGTCACTGTAACGCACTTCACTCCTGTCTCCAAGGCTGTCAGTCAGTGTGACGTACTTCACTCCTGTCTACAAGGCTGTCAGTCTGTGTCACAAACTTTACTCCTGTCTACAAGGCTGTCAGTCAGTGTGACGCACTTCACTCCTGTCTGCAAGGCTGTCAGTCAGTGTGATGAACTTCACTCCTGTCTATAATGCTGTCATTCAGTGTGATGAACTTCACTCTCGTCTACAAGGCTGTCAGTCAGTGTCATGAACTTCACTGCTGTCTACAAGGCTGTGAGTCAGTGTCAGGAACTTTACTCCTGTCTATAAGGCTGTCCGTCAGTGTGACGCACTTCACTCCTGTCTACAAGGCTGTCAGTCAGTGTGACGCACTTCACTCCTGTCTACAAGGCTGTCAGTCAGTGTGATGCAGTTCACTCCTGTCTAGAAGGCTGTCAGTCAGTGTGACGCACTTCACTCCTGTCTGCAAGGCTGTCAGTCAGTGTGATGAACTTCACTCCTGTCTATATGGCTGTCATTCAGTGTGATGAACTTCACTCTCATCTCCAAGGCTGTCAGTCAGTGTCACGAACTTCACTGCTGTCTACTAGGCTGTCAGTCAGTGTCAGGAACTTTACTTCTGTCTACAAGGCTTTCAGTCACTGTAACGCACTTCACTCCTGTCTCCAAGGCTGTCAGTCAGTGTGACGTACTTCACTCCTGTCTACAAGGCTGTCAGTCTATGTCACAAACTTTACTCCTGTCTACAAGGCTGTCAGTGTGTGACGCACTTCACTCCTGTCTGCAAGGCTGTCAGTCAGTGTGATGAACTTCACTCCTGTCTATAATGCTGTCATTCAGTGTGATGAACTTCACTCTCATCTCCAAGGCTGTCAGTCAGTGTCACGAACTTCACTGCTGTCTACTAGGCTGTCAGTCAGTGTCAGGAACTTTACTCCTGCCTATAAGGCTGTCAGTCAGTGTCACAAACTTTACTCCTGTCTACAAGGCTGTTAGTCAGTGTGACGCACTTCACTCCTGTCTGCAAGGCTGTCAGTCAGTGTGACGAACTTCACTCCTGTCTATAAGGCTGTCATTCAGTGTGATGAACTTCACTCTCGTCTACAAGGCTGTCAGTCAGTGTCACGAACTTCACTGCTGTCTACATGGCTGTCAGTCAGTGTCACGAACTTTACTCATGTCTACAAGGCTGTAAGTCAGTGTGACGCACTTCACTCCTGTCTACAAGGCTGTCAGTCAGTGTGACGCACTTCACTCCTGTCTGCAAGGCTGTCAGTCAGTGTGATGAACTTCACTCCTGTCTATAATGCTGTCATTCAGTGTGATGAACTTCATTCTCATCTCCAAGGCTGTCAGTCAGTGTCACGAACTTCACTGCTGTCTACTAGGCTGTCAGTCAGTGTCAGGAACTTTACTCCTGCCTATAAGGCTGTCAGTCAGTGTCACAATTTTTACTCCTGTCTACAAGGCTGTTAGTCAGTGTGACGCACTTCACTCCTGTCTGCAAGGCTGTCAGTCAGTGTGACGAACTTCACTCCTGTCTATAAGGCTGTCATTCAGTGTGATGAACTTCACTCTCGTCTACAAGGCTGTCAGTCAGTGTCACGAACTTCACTGCTGTCTACATGGCTGTCAGTCAGTGTCACGAACTTTACTCATGTCTACAAGGCTGTAAGTCAGTGTGACGCACTTCACTCCTGTCTACAAGGCTGTCAGTCAGTGTGACAAACTTCACTCCTGTCTATAAGGCTGTCAGTCAGTGTCACAAACTTTACTCCTGTCTACAAGGCTGTCACTCAGTGTGACACACTTCACTCCTGTCTGCAAGGCTGTCAATCACTGTGACGCACTTCACTCCTGTCTACAAGGCTGTCAGTCAATGTGACGCTGTTCTATCCTGTCTACAAGGCTGTCACTCAGTGTCACGAACTTCACTCCTGTCTACAAGGCTGCCAGTGTGACGCAGTTTAATCCTGTCTACAAGGCTGTCAGTCAGTGTGACGCAGTTCTATCCTGTCTATAAGGCTGTCAGTCAGTGTCACGAACTTCTCTCCTGTCTATAAGGCTCTTAGTCAGTGTGACGCAGTTCATTACTGTCTACAAGGCTAACAGTCAGTGTGATGAACTTCACTCCTGTCTACAAGGCTGCTGCTCATAGTGTGACGCAGTTCACTCCTGACTGCAAGGCTGTCAGTCATCGTGTGATGCACTTTACTCCTGCCTACAAGGTCTGTCAGTCATCGTGTGACGCAGTTTATTCTTGTCTACAAGGCTGTCAGACATAGTGTGACGCAGTTTACTCCTGTCTACAAGGCTGCCACTCATAGTGTGACGTACTTCACTCCTATCTACAAGGCTGCCACTCATAGTGGTACGAACTTCACTCATGTCTACAAGGCTGCCGCTCATAGTGTGATGCACTTGACTCCTGTTTACAAGGTCTGTCAGCCATAGTGTGCTGTTCTTCAGTCACATTTACTTCACACGTTGTGTCAGTGACAGTCTGAACTACTTCAGTCACGTTTATTCAATGGGTTTAATTGGTCGTAAGCGCAAATACGCCAATGACAATGACAGAAAAGCTGCAGAAGCAGCAAGGCGACGACAACATTGACACCAGGAGACACCACAACAAACTTGCCGTGAGACAAGCCCAGGATGCGGCATCTCATAGACGTCGTCGGCAACAGGAGACACCACAACAAACTGCTGCCAGACAAGCCCAGTCTCGGCTGAATGAACCTCCAGAAGACAGGGCAAACAGACAAGAACATGTTTGCGCCATTGACACAACATGAATGCTCTACCAACTAGGGCAAGCCCAGGAGAATATTAAATAGACACGATAGACACATACAGTGTTGGCCAAAAGTATTGACACCCCTGCCATTCTGTCAGATAATACTCAGATAATACTCAGTTTCTTCCTGAAAATGATTGCAATCACAAATTCTTTGGTATTATTATCTTCATTTAATTTGTCTTCAATGAAAAAAACACAAAAATAATTGTCCTAAAGCCAAATTGGATATAATTCCACACCAAACATAAAAAAGGGGGTGGACAAAAGTATTGACACCCTTAGAAAAATCATGTGATGCTTCTCTAATTTATGTAATTAACAGCACCTGTAACTCACCTGTGGCACCTACAGGTGTTGGCAGTAACTAAATCACACTTGCAGCCAGTTGACATGGATTAAAGGTGACTCAACCTCTGTCCTGTGTCCTTGTGTATACCACATTGAGCATGGAGAAAAGAAAGAAGACCAAAGAACTGTCTGAGGACTTGAGAAACCAAATTGTGAGGAAGCATGAGCAATCTCAAGGCTACAAGTCCATCTCTAAAGACCTGAATGTTCCTGTGTCTACCGTGCGCAGTGTCATCAAGAAGTTTAAAGCCCATGGCACTGTGGCTAACCTCCCTAGATGTGGACGGAAAAGAAAAATTAACAAGAGATTTCAACGCAAGATTGTGCGGATGGTGGATAAAGAACCTCGACTAACATCCAAACAAGTTCAAGCTGCCCTGCAGTCCGATGGTACAACAGTGTCAACCCGTACTATCCATTGGCGTCTGAATGAAAAGGGACTGTATGGTAGGAGACCCAGGAAGACCCCACTTCTTATCCCGAGACATAAAAAAAGCCATGCTGGAAAAACCTACCTGAGAAAGCCTAAAACGTTTTGGAAGAATGTTCTCTCTTTTTGGGCAAAGGCATCAACATAGAGTTTGCAGGAGAAAAAAAGAGGCATTCAAAGAAAAGAACACGGTCCCTACAGACAAACATGGCGGAGGTTCCCTGGTGTTTTGGGGTTGCTTTGCTGCCTCTGGCACTGGACTGCTTGACCGTCTGCATGGCATTATGAAGTCTGAAGACTACCAACAAATTTTGCAGCATAATGTAGGGCCCAGTGTGAGAAAGCTGAGTCTCCCATAGAGGTCATGGGTCTTCTAGCAGGACAATGACTCAAAACACACTTCAAAAAGCACTAGAAAATGGTTTGAGAGAAAGCACTGGAGACTTCTAAGGTGGCCAGCAATGAGTCCAGACCTGAATCCCATAGAACACCTGTGGAGAGATCTAAAAATAGCAGTTTGAAGAAGGCACCCTTCAAATATCAGGGACCTGGAGCAGTTTGCCAAAGAAGAATGGTCTAAAATTCCAGCAGAGCATTGTAAGAAACTCATTGATGGGTACTGGAAGTGGTTGATCGCAGTTATTTTGGCTAAAGGTTGTGGAACCAAGTATTAGGCTGAGGGTGCCAATACTTTTGTCCGGGACCATTTTTGGAGTTTTGTGTGAAATGATCAATGTTTTGCTTTTTGCTTCATTCTCTTTTGTGTTTTTTCATTGAATTAAATGAAGATAATAATACCAAAGAATTTGTGATTGCAATCATTTTCAGGAAGAAACTGGGTATTATCTGACAGAATTGCAGGGGTGTCAATACTTTTGGCCAACACTGTAGGTAGATGATAGATAGATATCGTGTATTCATTGCATTATTCTTAAATCTTCATAAATAAACTACATACATATTCGAGAATACCCAATGCATTAGAATCGGGCCAGCATCTAGTATATATATTGTAAGGCTGTGACTGGGATTATCTATGACGGCCGGTATGTGTCTCCTAGGATGTGCTCCCTCCACGTATAGGTAGCACTCCACCCCGGGGTTTTGGTGTGGATTGTCCTCCTGGTCCAAACGGGGTTAAAAGGAAGCAGGAACACTGGGGAAGGTTCCAAGTTGGAGTGTGAGTAACTCATGAACAGACGGTCTAAGTAAGACCCGGAAAGGAAAGGAACAAGTGTGCCGAAATAACACAGCCTTACCTGTGGGGTCTCCTCCTGTGGAGCAGCCAGGGCAGAGCCTGACAGAGGGTCAGGATACACACAGGGCAGTGTAGAGTTTGTACTGGCTGCGATCCGGATCCGGGAGGTATGTGGAGACTGTGGACTTGTGAATAATAAACCGTGTGCTGTGAACTTGTGTGCCTGGGTCCCTGCCTTCTGCGGTCCAAACCGACATCGCCACCTCACAATATACATATATATTTTTGCAAGGTTAACATTTTAAGACGTACCCTCGTTTTCCCCCCAATTTGGGGGAAGCAAAAGTGGGTCTTAAAATCTGAAAAATATGGTACTTTTATACCTATTGGAGGTTGATTTAACCTATACCTTTGGAGGCAGGAGAACTCTATTGGGCTTAATGGAGGTAGTTACATCTGTTATATTGATATTTTTACATTGTTGCTTTTCAGCATTTGACATGACAATCTATGAGGGATTCCCGGTTGTTAAATTACACTGGGGAACACAATTTTTTAGGAGTTAGGTCAGACAACTGTTCTTAATTAATTTTTGGATGCTGAATCCAGAAATGATCTCAGTTTTTCTCTACCAGTCAAGTTTTTGAACTAAAGGGATTTTTGTCTTCTCAAAAATATGTAAACTACTGTACCTAAAAAGTGTTTTTTTAAATAGTACAAATATGAACAAAAAATGAAATATATAAGAAATAGGCATGACAAATATGCTTTTTAACACTATCATGTTTTTTTACAAAGGATATATGAGTCGAATTGTAATCAGATAACAAGTCTTATTACAGATATCAGTGCAATTGTGCTTCTCTGGCAGGTAAGTTGTGGAGGAAAAACTTGACGTGCTAGAAAAAAACTGACTACATTTTTGGAATCAGCATGCCAATTTTAGTATAAATCAGCTCAAAAACTTAACTCAACAGAAAATTTTTTTCAAATTATTCCCCAGTATTATTGTGTTACTCACCAACCAAATGCACCTAGTAAGTAATACACATACACTGCTTGCGATTTGGTTACATTTGGCAACAGCAGCCCTTTTTTACCTATTATTTACATACTAAACAGAAGGATGCTGTCCAACTAGCATCCTGACATTGAATATTTAAATATAACACAATAATACAATACATACGTAACCCTGGGTAAGACTGGTCCAGAAGCACCACAAAACATTATCCATGGCCGCAACCCACCAACCCAGAGATGAGGTATTAATCACCATGAAATAATACCCTCCACCTTGCAGGACCCCATGCCTGCAAGATACCTGTAGCCTGAGCAACTATACCCTACTAGTTGCTCACCTACCAGATGCCATTATCTATTAAACCGCTTCTAGACCAACCTTCCCTGACCCCCTTGATCCATCTTGTACTGGCACAACTAGCATTCAACCCTGTCTGGCAATATACAAATATCGAACAAATGCCGATACACCCTCCTCAAATTTGGACGGGCTCACCAATTCCTCAATTTGAAAGGCCCCATAAAAGGCCAGCCTGAAAGCTGCAGAAAACAGCAAGCACTCATAATCTGAGACACAAATTAACTTCAAAGCCGACACCAGCCTATCTAACAACTCAAAAAGGACACCAGCCTCCTCCAACCTCGCTCACGAGCCCATTACTGAACCATTTTAAGGCCTGTGTTACCTGAAAATCCTTTTTGACATCTGGCATGCCATGCAACTTCATCCAAAAGGTTATTGCTGCCACCCTTTGCTCCACTGCTGACACCAAGCTTCCTAACATAAAATCATTCTCAACAAACAACAAGATCACCTACACCTCATCCATGTTTTCCACCTCCTCTATCGTACCTCTAACACCTTCCCATTCTTAGGTTTCTGCAGGACAAAGTACCTCGTGGTCTGAGCTGCTGTGTTCATATGATAGAAAAACCAGTTACAGCGGTATGTCTGGGTATAGTGGTAGCTGTATCTTAGATACGTTCCCATTCTTGCCACACTGCCACATTGGCACCAACAGCCTCAGTCACCAACCTCCTCAGTAAACTCATAACTACATTGTTCCTATGGTCCATAAGCCATATGGACATTGAAGCCCCTTTATGTACAATGCATCAGCCACCGAATTAGACACGCCTGGCACATGTTTTACAATTACCTGAGTGTTCCATTGCAAATACAGTGAAACCAGCTGCCATAAATATGTCACTACTGGCAATGACTTTGCTGACAACACATTGATCACATACACAACTGCCTTATCACAGTGAAAGCAAACTTTCTGACCTGGGAATTCCCACCCCCACAACTCGACGGCAACCACTATCGGGAATAATCTAGTAATGCCAAATTCCAAACCAAACCTTCCGGCCAACCTCTGGCACACTGGTGACCCTGAAAAAAGGCTCCAAAACCTCCCGAACCAGCAGCATCTTTATACAGCTGCAGCTCGCTGTTAGACACAATGTTCTCCAACCATAAGTTCCTCCTTGTAATCCTGCAAAAACGCAACCCAAATAGTGATGAGCCAACACCCAAGTGTTCGAATTCCATTCGCCGAATTGGGGTGTATTCGACGAATTGTTCGTCAAATGTTCGTCGAACACTGTCGCCCCCATTGGAATAATGGCAGGCAACAGCAAACCCATAGAAAACACCATCAAAGGTGTCCAAAAGCTGCCAAACTACTCAGACAAGACAACAAACACCAGTGTCACGCTGGGTGTAGGGAGACACCCAGCACTGGATGACGACAGGGGAGGGGAAAGAAGTCCCTGATGCTAAGGGCAAAAAGGGGGGATGGTGACCCCTAGGACAACTAGCGCTGACACCTGGCTCCCCTAACGTCCCTATACAGTTTCCGCAACTGTCGCCGCCAGGATACCTATTCCCTGACTGTCCCTGACTACCACTACACAGGGCTTAGAGCGGGTGAACACTAGTCAACCCGGCTAGCAACTAGAAAACACACAAGGAAAACATACAAATTGGGAAGAGATACACTTAGCTTTAGCAGATCCAAGCAGCAAACCAGCAGGCTCCAAGAAACACTGCTTTGATCCAAGAAACAATCAGGAACACCTGAGGCTATCACCAGCAGTGCATTCTGGGAGTCAAGCGAAATATATAGGCAGCTCCAAGGTGTGGAATCAGCTAGTGACCTCCAGCTTTAACTAAAAGAGAAATGCCTTTTAAAGTGACAGAGACATTTTTATTTAGGATGTGGACTGTTTGGCCAAAGGCTGGGACTTTCTGTGATTGACCTTTACAGTCTCATCCGTGCCTCCTGACACACCCGTGACAGTACCCCCCTTTCTACGAGTGGTCTCCAGACACTCAGGACCAGGCTTGTCAGGATGGGAGAGGTGAATGGCACGGACCAGCCTGGCAGCGTTCACCTCTCACGCTGGCACCCACATCCTCTCCTCGGCACCGTAACCTCACCAGTGCACCAAATACTGAAGGGAACGACGCACCATGCGAGAATCCAGAACCTTAGAAATTTGAAATTCTGAATTCCCATCCACACAGATTGGTCTTGGCATTAGGAAGTGCTGGTAGTGCCACAAAGTGTACCATCTTGCTGAACCTATCAACCACTACCAAAACCACCGTCTTGCCCGCAGACACAGGGAGATCCGTGATAAAATCCATAGACAGATGTGTCCATGGTCTATCGGGAATGGACAATGGCATGAGAGATCCAGATGGACAGGTATGCGGAACCTTAGCGCGTGCACAAACACTACAAGCAGACACGAAGTTAGTAACATACATAGTAACATAGTAACATAGTTTTTAAGGTTGAAGGAAGACTTTAAGTCCATCTAGTTCAACCCATAGCCTAACATGTTGATCCAGAGGAAGGCAAAAAAAACCCCATGTGGCAACACTAATCTCCACATTGGGGGAAAAAATTCCTTCCTGACTCCACATACGGCAATCAGACTAATTCCCTGGATCAACGCCCTATCAAAGAATCTAGTATATATAACCGGTAATATTATAGTTTTCAAGAAAGGCATCCAGGCCCTTCTTAAATGTTAGTAGTGACTCACTCATTACAACATCATGTGGCAGAGAGTTCCATAGTCTCACTGCTCTTACAGTAAAGAATCCACGTCTGTGATTATGATTAAACCTTCTTCCCTCCAGACGTAGAGGATGCCCCCTTGTCCCAGTCTCAGGCCTAAGAGTAAAGAGATCATTAGAAAGGTCTCTGTACTGCCCCCTCATATATTTGTACATTATTATAAGATCACCCCTAAGCCTTCGTTTTTCCAAGCTAAATAACCCCAAGTTTAATAACCTGTCTTGGTATTGCAGACCCCTTAGTCCTCTAATAACTTTTGTCGCTCTTCTCTGGACCCGCTCTAGTTCAGCTATGTCTTTCTTATACACCGGAGACCAGAATTGTACACAGTATTCTAAGTGTGGTCGCACTAGTGACTTGTATAGAGGTAAAATTATGTTCTCCTCATGAGCATCTATGCCTCTTTTAATACATCCCATTATTTTATTTGCCTTTACAGCAGCTGCCTGACACTGGCCACTAAATGTGAGTTTGTCATCTACCCATACACCCAGGTCTTTTTCAGTGGTAGTTTTGCCCAGTGTTTTATAATTAAGCACATAATTATACCCTTTGTTTCCTCTGCCCAAGTGCATGACTTTACATTTATCCCCATTAAAGCGCATTTGCCATTTAGCAGCCCAAGCTTCTAGTTATTAGCAGCCCAAGCTTCTAGTTAGTCACATCCTTCTGCAACCCTGGCCACCAAAAACGACGAGACAAAAGATCCAAGGTGGCCCTACTACCCAGATGACCTGCCAGTACAGAGTCATGATATTCCTTAATTACCTTGAGGCACAAATTTGGTGGTACAAAGAGTCTCCCCAAAGGGAAGGAGACAGAAGTGCCCCTCTGACCCTTCAACACCTCCCCCTCCAAATCCGGGTAAAGAGCCAAAACAACCACTCCCTCCTGTAAAATGGGAACTGGACTCTCATGATTACTACCACCCGGAAAACTATGTGATAACGCATCTGCCTTCACAGTCTCAATCCCCAAACGGTAGGAGACGGTGAAATTAAATCTTGTAAAAATCAAGGATCATCTGCTTGCCTGGGGTTTAGACACTTGGTGAATGCAAGGTAAGATAAGTTGTTATGGTCAGTGATAAAAGTGATGGGATGGACAGCCCCCTCCAACCAGTGACGCCATTCCTCAAAAGCCAACTTAATTGCCAAACGTTCTCTATTACCGACATAATAATTTCTTTCGGCCGACGATAATTTTTTGGAAAAAAGGCGCATGGCAACCATTTACCAGGAGAAGGCCCTTGTGGCAACACCGCCCCCACCCCCACCTCAGATGCATCCACCTCAACAATAAAGGGCTGAGAAAGATCGGGCTGACAGAGGATAGGCGCGGTAGCAAAGCATCTCTTCAGGGAGGAGAAAGCCTGCCGAGCGGAATCTGACCACTTAGAAAAATCCGACCCCTTCTTAGTCATGTCCGTGAGGGGTTTCACAATTACATAATAATTCTTAATAAATTTACGGTAGAAATTGGTAAACCTCAAAAAACGTTGCAATGCCCTCAGGTTTTCAGAATGATCCCAGACAAGCACCGCCCGGACCTTCTCTGAATCCATCCGAAAACCCGAAGGTGACAACAGGTACCCCAGAAATTGGAGCTCCTGAACGGCGAATATACATCCAATTTAGCATACAGTTTGTTGTCCCGTAAAATCTGTAGCACCTGTTTAACATGAGGCTGATGTGTCGCCATATCGGATGAGTAGATCAAAATATCATCCAAGTAAACTACCACAAACCTACCCACCAAATGATGGAAAATATCATTCACAAAGTGTTGGAAAACTGCAGGGGCATTCGTCAGGCCAAACGGCATGATGAGACTCTCAAAATGGCCCTCAGGTGTGTTAAAAGCAGTCTTCCATTCATTCCCCTCTTTGATTCTAACCAGATTGTAGGTCCCCTCAAATCCAACTTGGAGAACCATTTAGCTCCCACAATCTGACTGAACAAATCAGGAATCAGAGGGAGGGAATATGGATCACGGACCGTTATCTGATTCAATTCCCAGAAATCTAAACAAGGACGGAGGCCCCCATCTTTTTTTTTAACAAAAAAGAATCCTGCCGTGACTGGCGAAGATGTGGGTCTGATATGTTTTTTCTCCAGACTCTTGGCAATGAAAATCCTTCATGGCCTGTCTCTCAGGACCAGATATATTATACAACCTGGATTTGGGCAGTTTAGCTCCAGGAATGAGGTTAATAGGACAGTCGTATGCATGGTGAGGAGGCAAATCCTGACAACCCCTTTCTGAGAACACATCATCATACTCTGATAGATATGTAGGCAATGACACAGCAGACACAGCAGCAAAAGATGTATTCAAGCAATTCTCCACACAGAAATCACTCCACTCCACAATGTCTCTGGACTGCCAATCCACCATGGGATTATGATTAACCAACCATGGCAGGCCCAGAACAATGGGAGCAGGGAGACCCTCCAGAACATAGCAAGAAATTGTCTCCTGATGTTGGGGTGCAACTTAATATTATGCACAATTTGCGTAAGATTTCCCTGAGCAAGTGGCTCTGCGTCGATGGCATAGAAATGAATGGGTTTAGACAACAAACTGCAGGTAAGCCCATGAGTCGTTACAAAAAGAGCATCCATCATGCTGACCCTCGCTCCACTATCCACAAAAACAGAATTTTTTTCAGTTTTGCTCTCTAGCGTCACCTCAGCTCTCAGGAGAAACCAAAAATTACACGTGGAAGATACACACACCTCCTGCTCATTTACCTCCACACCACCCATGGTAACCCGAGGCCCAGGTATTCCACTCTGTTTAGGAACAGAGGGACAGGCTCCAATAAAATAGCACCTTTTACCACAGAAAAAACAGACCCCTCTTTTTTTTCCTTGGTAAATGCCAGAAGAAACTTTGGAGGCGGTCGCTCCTCCTAGTTGCATGGTTTAATCCACGCTAGGGGAAACAACTCACTCTCTGATTGCCCATCTGGCAATAGGGTACTACCTCGAGAAAGGTTCTCAGGAGAAAGTGGTTTACCTTTTCTATCCTGAAGGCGTCTATCCATACATATACCCAGAAACATAGCAGCCTCCAGAGATTCCAGGGTCTCATAAACCGCCAGAGCATCCTTCAACCTTTCTGAGAGTCCCTGGCAAAAATGACTTCTGAGGGCCGGATCGTTCCTCTTAGTGTCCGTAGCCCACATACGAAACTCAGAACAGTAAGTCTCTCCTCCGATTCCCCTGTTAGAGGTGACGCAATTTGGATTCGGCCAAAGAGACACGGTCAGGATTATCATAGATGAGCCCAAGAGCATCAAAAAAACCTCTACAGACTGGAGACAATCAGAGTCATGTGGCAAAGAGAAAGCCCAGGATTGCGGATCCCCCTGCAACAGTGACACAATAATTCCCACACACTGCTGCTCATCTCCAGAGGAATAGGGCCGGAACCTAAAGTATAGTTTACAGGCTGCTTTAAATACAGCAAATTTGTCTCTGCCTCCTGCAAACCTGTCTGGGAGGGCAATCTTACATTCAGGTCTGACCTGCCCACCCGCTGGGTCCCCCACCACAACATTCTGCAGCTGCTGGCCCTGCAAAGACGACTGGATGTCTGCAACCTCCAGAGTCAGAGTCTGGAGCTGCTGGGCCAGAGCAGACACAGGATCCGTGAATAGAAACAGGAAAAAAAAAAAGAAAATCAATTTTACCCTTTTCATTTAATTAAGGTGCGGCTGGTGATAATGCCACGCTGGGTGTAGGGAGACACCCAGCTCTGGACAACGTCTTTTTTTGGCTTCCTACTGCCGGTACTGACTGATGCCGTGACCCCGCTGTTCCCCTGAGCCTCTTGGCAAAATTATCCCTAGGCCGAGATGGACGACCTTATGTCAGAGGAAGAATAGAGGGTCAAACTTGGGAAAGTTTTTTAATTGATAGAGGAGCCTCTGTTTCAGTAACAGGACACAAATTGCAGCTACCCCCCGGGCTGCCAGACACCTCAACTTTAGTGGGATTTGAGGGCTCCTGTATACAGGCGAGGAGGAGTTGTCCAGAAAACCAGAGATTTCAGGACACGGGGCATCGAAATGCAAAGGCATTCGGTGTTCATTCTGGATCAGCCCACAATTAAGGTCTATTATCATTGGGACAGACGTTTTATCTACCATGGGTATCATAGTTGATTAATGTAACAAAGTGTTGTGGCGTGACAAAAGAGTTACTGTTCAGTGATTATTCCAGTTGAAGAACTGGAAAGTGACAGTCATAAATTAACCATTGCTAGTTTTTGTTCAGATGATAATGATGACATGGTTGACATAAATGTTGCAGACAATGTTTTGAAGGAGGAATAGTTAACACTGTTCCCAAAGTTGTGGATTTCTAAAAAGACTGATTGTGGGTTGATGCAAATTCAGATTAAAATAGACAGCGACCGGCTACCACCCTTTTTGCACCAGTACTGTATTCCTGAAGAAGCAATCCCTTACATAAGGGTTGCTGTCAGTGAATTGAAAAAACAGGTGTGGTTGTACGTGGCAATTCACCGTGCAACAGCCCAATTTTGCCAGTTAAAAAAGAGGATGGTAGCTATCGCATGGTTATGGATTTGAAACTTGTAAATAAGTACACTCCTTCAGCTGCTCACCTTGTAGCATCGGTCCCCGAGGTGATGTCCCAGCTGAGAAGTGAAAGTCAAGTTTTTACCTGCCTGGATATTGCGAACAGCTTTTTCTCCATACCTATAACACCTGAGTCAGCCCTCTACTTTGCATTTACTCTTGAAAATGTTCAATACCTGTTCACCCGCCAAGCGCAAGGATTTAATTCCAGTCCAATCTATTTCCATCAAGCGTTGGCACAGGTGTTGGAACCCCTGGGGTACGGAGACAAAGTCCTTCAATATGTCGATGATTTATTGATTCAAACTGTTGATTAAACTGAACACAAAGAGATTCTTGTAAATGTATGTCAAGCTTTATGTGATGCAGGACTCAAAATGAGTCTGGACAAGGTACAGCTAATGAAATCTGAGGTAAAATATTTGGTTGTGTCAGTTTCATCAGAGGGGAAGAAGCCCATGCAGGATAGGGTTAAAGCTATCCAAGCTGTACCCATACCAACCAAGATCACAGAGCTCAGAAAGTTTCTAGGTCTTGTAAATTTTTCCATAGAATTTATTGAGGATTTTGCTTGCCTTGCTAAACCATTGTATGATCTCCTAAAAGGTATTGAAAATGAGTATACCACGGTCATAGTTGAGGGAGACGCCTTGCAGGCTTTTGAGAATATAAAACAAGCCCTTGCAGCAGCCACTGCGTTAATTAACCCTGATTCCTCCCAGCCCTTTTACATCCAAGCTTACACAGGAGATGTATCCATCTTATCTGTGCTGTTACCGAAATGGCCTAAAGAGAGTCCTGAGGTTTCAAATCAATTACATGCCCTGGGTTACTACTCACGGCTGCTTTCTCCCGTTGAAAAAGGTTTTACACCATGTATGAAGCATTTACTTGCTGTACACTGGACCATGCTTCAGGTACATCATATAACACGGTTTTCAACCTTAATTCTTCAGACCCCACATGTAACCCTGAAAACACTACTGAAAGGAAAAGCTTGGGGTGTAAATTCACAGAGAATGGCTCAATGGATTGTTGACTTTGAGACTAGAGACTTACAAGTGGAGGTAGGAGACAAATACCATTTAGCACAGTTACTTCAGTGTGCAGGTCAGTCTCATGATTGTCAAGCTGAGCAGACTTATGTAGCCCCCTCCCCCTTCCGTGCAGATTTTCAGGAAGGGATTTCCTGTGCTTATATCGAAGGAGCTCGATACTGGTATGAGGGAAAATACGTCACAAGCTTTGCTGTGTGGTTCCCAGACAAACAGCGGTTGTTGCAGTATAGACGTCCAGGTCATCATTCTGCTCAGAGGGCTGAACTAGAGGCAGCTCTACAAGTCATTCAATTGTGCACTGAACCCATGAATATATTCAGTGATAGTGCTTATGTGGTTTCCTCTTTGACATTGTATCTCAATGTGTGGGCCCTGAGGGGGATGGTTGATTCACAGAATAAGCCCCTTCAACATGCAGATATTCTCAAACAAATTGTGCAGCGAGGCAAAGAATTTCCAAACTTATGGTCTTTCTGTAAAATTAAGGGGCACCAACGGCTCACGCCCAACCCCCACATCCTTGATAATGCATATGTAGATCACGCAGCCAAGGAAGCCGCCCTGATAGGCGTGGACAAATATCCATGTGCAACAATCTCTGCTGTCACAAGAAAACTCAGGGAGCAGCCCCTCCCACCTGCGTCTCAATTTCAAGACCTCATAAAGGCACAGAAAGAGCATGGAGACGCATCTCTGTTTAATTCCCTTGAATCTATAAAGGAGAATATCTGTACTACAAAAGAGTGGATCATAAATTGTTACCATACATCCCCACTACAATGATTAAGCCCCTGATTAAATTTAATCATTCAGTTTTTGCTCACCCTGGACCAGAGGCACTCTTAGAGCTGGTACAAAAGAAAATGTGGCATCCCCGACTGAGAGCCTTATGCCAAAAAGTACATGATGAGTGTCTAATCTGCCTTCAAAACAATCCCAAAGGTAAAGGAAAACCCCACCTCTGCAGAATACAAGTTGCAGATGGTCCCTGGCAGTCAATTCAAATTGACTTCATTGGTCCATTTCCTCCAGCTAAAGGTGGATTCAGGTATGCCTTGGTGATGATGTTTTTTCAAAATGGGTTGAAGTCCTGCCAGCTACAAACAATACAGCCCTGACAACTGCCCGGCTCTTGTGGAAAGATGTTAATTCACACTGGGGCTTCCCAAAACTAATTGAGAGTGACAATGGACCCCATTTTGTGGGACAAATTATGACCCACCTTTGTGATCTGCTAGGGATTCAGCGGCGCTTTCACGTTCCATACCATCCGCAGTCAGCTGGCATCATGGAACGTGCAAACCGTACCTTTAAAGCCAAACTGTCAAAAATGATCCAGGAAAAAGGGAAAGACTGGGTCACCCACTTGCCCGCTATTTTATTAGCAATCAGAGCTGTAGCTTCAAAGTCAACAGGAATGTCCCCTTTTGAGCTGATGACAGGTAGACAGATGCCTGTCTTGTTGCCTAGTGACATTGTGCCCAGCCCGCAGAAAGCTGTAGTACAGAGAGATCAGTGGCTGCAACAGATCCAACAACAGATTCAGCATCTCCAGCAGTACGCTGCTTTTCAGATGGCTAAGAGTTGTGTTGAACCCATAGAAAAATCATATGAGTCCAAATTTGTAGAAGGGACCCAGGTCATGGTTAAAAATGTAAAAAAAAAAGGGACAGTGGGATTCCAATTACGAAGGCCTGTTTGTTATCACACAGGTGATTGGCCCAACTGTTTTGGGAGTGCGAAGGATTAGCAAGCCAAGAGACAAAGGTGTTAAAAGTGTCCACATTGACCAATGTAAGCTTATAAAACTGCCAGTTGAGAATTCTGATAATATTGGTAAGAACTGATACCGCACTTTTATCTCTCCTCAGGTCCCCTATTGGAGCTGGATCCATGAACCCGCCTGCTTACCTGGAGATGACGACCTCACACCATCCAGAGGGACTCTGATAGTGTGACTGAGGGGGAAAACCTAGAGAATCACCGGAGAAGACCGGAGAAGAGAATGAAATGCCGGAGACATGGATCAAAGAAATGTTTTTTTTGAGAGACTGTAACGGGACTCATTAATACTTGAGGACTCATATGTTGGTGATATCTATTGTAGTTTTTGTTTTCTTTAAGGGATGTTTGTTTTTTGTTTTTTTTTCTTTATGTGTTTAATAGGTAGGAATCTGAAAGTTTTGGACTGCACCACCTGCCCTTCATGAGTCTCCCTCATCTAGCTCTCGAATGTATGAATCAATGCATTCCCTCAATACAATATATGAGAACTAGTACTGTGGCTTATCTGCCCAAGTTGTACTTTGTATGGACAAAAGTACAAAAGAGGGACTTGTTAGAAAATGGTCAGCCATGATGGTTTGTGTCGGCCATGTTGTATCATCTGTAATGTATTCTTGTGATTTTCACAGACTAGAGAGAATAGCAGGAGCTGTTAGGCCTCCAGCTAAGGAAAAAAATAAAACAATGATCTCAGAGTGATTAGCTAGCAGAGAGAAGTTAATTAGATCTTTTCTATGCACTCAGAGAAGCTCATGATAATTATATTTAAGTATATTGTGAATTTTTCGTTATTTTCTGTGGTGAACTGTAGTAGTATAGGCAAAATAGTAATCCACGTAATTTAAAACAGACCTTATTATATGTCAATGTTTGAGTTGTATTTGCTAAAATCTATAATGAGATTAATATGTATAGATACGTTTAAGTGCAGAACTATAGCTTGTAATGTGATTAGTAATGATGTATTTCTATTGAATTTGATGTTCTTTTCCATGTTTTTTCTATGTTTTATGTGTAACTGTCTTAGTCAGCATGATGAAGTCATCATATTTCATCATATAGCTTTCCTATTGGGGAGGCAGGTATAAGAAGCCCAGGCTCAGCGGATCGGGGCCCAGAATCACGATATCATCCTGTGTGCCGGACACCTGCGCATGTCCTCGTGCCTGTCATCTTGATTCCTATCTGCCTTGTCGTATATCTCTGTATCATTCCAATAAACCTCAACCTTTGATTCTGAAGACCTGTCTACGGAGTTTTCTCGGACTTTGATAACTATTAGACAAGGACTTGCTCATATTCTTTCTTTCAAAGATCACGCGCTAGGGTGTTGGATACAAAAAGGCTCCACAAGTAAGGTCAAGTAAATTGCTGACTTGCTATAATAAGATAAGTAAACTGCGCATGTCTCCACGCATAACTCCAAATGTGTATAAAAGTACGGGACTACGCTCAGTGGGGAGGGACTTTCCAGAAGGCAACGTGGACGCACTTCTTCTGTGATGTTGATGCTAGGATATTCCCCTTCTCACTGATCAAGTTCCCCTGATGGGGAGGGTGAAGCTGCAATGTCCGATAAACGTATTGATGCTTACTTGCTCCTATGTATGTTAAATATGTATTAGTAAGGGCTGCTATATTCTCTGATTCAACTTATGCCAAATCATGTGCCTAATTAATAATCTTTAATACTTAATAAATTAATTACTTTTTCTAAAGAGGATCTCTGTATTCTTGCCTGATTTGTATATCAGTGAGCGCTACGTAAGTAGGGGTTCCTCCCCATTATAGCATCATTTAGCAAGACATAAATTTGGCGTAGTCGGCAGGATACCCTATAGTTGCGGGTATATAAAGAATTAAGGTACATTTTAAAATAATTATCAATTTTTTTTTTTGCCAAAATGTTCAAAAAACGTAAGGATAAGTAAAAAAAAGCTGTTGTGGAGATTCCCGGCTGGACCGAGGCTCCATATAGCATTGTGGCACATGAGTTGCATAATTGTGGATTGGCAGAGCAATGGCAGGATAAGCTCAAGGGTAGTGAGCCCACTGATGTTGTAAATGTACTCAGGGGCGTCCCCATGAAAGCGGGTGATGTAGTGTCTTTAGGACGGTGCATCTGGATTCTTGCAAGTGCATATCGCACGATGCACAAGAGGAATCTTAGGATACAAAAGAAATGCTCCCAATTAGAACAAAAAATGACAGAATTGGGAGGGCAGACTGTAGTGTTAGAATATAACACGTGCCTTTTGAGGGATAAATTGGAACATTATCAAAATGTTGCAGAAAAAGCTGCAGTAAAATTGCCCAAAATAAATACAAGAAGCGTAAGGGAAAAGTCAATAAGGCCAAAGTTCATAAAAGTATAGCATCGGCCTCAGTCAGCTGGGATTCGGACACATGGGATGGGGACGTATGGGATTCTTCCTCGTCTGAAGATGGGGAGGATTCACTGGCCTCTACCATGGGTTCACCTGGCAAAATACAAGCTAATCCAGTCAGGAGACATTCAGAAAGGACAGAAAATGAGGTCATCAGGGAGCAGATCCGGGATGGTCAGGAAAACCCCCAATATGATGAAAATGGTGTACCAATTACTGTTGAGAAACAGGTCCCCCATGTACATAGCAGAGTAGCTATCGAAGATTACTCACAAGGGGAGGTTGATAGCATTATAACCCAATACAGACAAAAACCAGGAGAAGCAGAGATTCCCTGGTTAGTGTGGGTGCATGACCTTGGAGGAGGTGGAGTACACTTTGATGCTGGGGATGTGGCAAAGTTTGTTACCATGTC
This sequence comes from Allobates femoralis, assembly GCA_033576535.1. Classification (NCBI taxonomy): domain Eukaryota; kingdom Metazoa; phylum Chordata; class Amphibia; order Anura; family Aromobatidae; genus Allobates; species Allobates femoralis. Next base: position 211,748,108 of record JARQOC010000006.1, read on the forward strand.
CTGGGATCCGGTGATCCAGAGATCAATTAAAAATGATTTCACCGACCATAATGAAACAGGAACTCAAAATTTGATTATGATTTTAGCTCATGCTTTTCTGGATAAATATCCATCAGAAGCAGATATTCCCATCAATGATAAGCCCTGGTACACTCTGAGAGATGGCATGGAAAAGCTGAAGGAAGAGGCAATGAGAAATGCCCTCTCAGTCTTGGGAGTGGATGATGACTATCTCCAATACCCATTAACAGCCAGTATGAGAAGCAGACTGGTTAAACATGCACCTCCGGCGTACAAGACAGTTATTTTAACATTAACTGTGGCGCTGACTGGAGAGCCCGTCAGTTTAGTTTTAGGGCGAATGAGGGAATTGCAGGATATGGGAGATTGAAAGGAAACTTTCAATTCCCAGGCTAAACATCCTGGAAACAGTAAACTCTTCAATTCTAATTGGAAGGGGGATTCTACTAAAAGTGTAGATGCCTCCCGAGTTTCCCGCAAGGAAATGTTTTAAGCTCTGCTCAAAGCAGGGGTGAATAAGGAGGTAATTGATGGTAAAGAAACAGGTGAACTAGGGAAATTGTACAAACAGAAAGTGTTATCTGCAAAAAAGGTCACCACCACGGAAACAGGTGATGGGTAGGGATGAGCGACTACTGAAGTAATCGGAATCGCTATACTCGCAACGAGTAGGAAATCTGGCCAATCAGGTGGCTGATAGCGATCACATGGTTTGTGACGTCTGGCCATCTGATTGGCCTGATCGCTCCCAGCCATCTGATTGCCTATCAGACTGGCAGGTCCTTGCTGCACATCGGAGGTGAGATTTTCTGGTCCCGGTGCAGGCTTTGGAAGGTGAGTATGATGCTTTTTTAATTTTTTTAACAACTTTTCTTCACTTTTAGTGTACATTCGCAGTGTATATATAGATACACTGCGAAAGTAAAAGGACTACTCACTACTCCTGAGTAATCACAAGAAACTCGGCGAGTAGCGAGTAGCCCGAATATCGTTACTATTCGGCGAGTACCGAATAGTAACGATTAGTGATGAGCGAGTACTAAAATGCTCGGGTGCTCGAAGCTCGGGCCGAGCATCCTGAGATACTCGTGTACTCGGCCCGAGTAACGAGCCCAATGTTATCCTATGGGAGACACGAGTATTTTTATGAAATGACTGCCGGCTGCCTGGAAAAACCCTAAAAATGTCACAAAAGTCTCAGAAGAGTGCTGAAATGACATGGCAACACCATGGGGAAGACCCCTGGAAGCATTTCTCACTCAAAAGTCACAGCTGTGAGCAATGTTGTCCGAGTTTCACGCCAATTTTATGGAGTGTCCAGAAAACCTTCCAAAATTACACCAAAATGAATATTTAGGGTGGAAATGTTAAGGGCACATACCCAATAGTGAGATACAGCTGGTGTATGTCACTTTTTGTGATTATGTAAAAGATTTTACGTGAAAACATTGTGCGACACTCCGATGACCCTGACAAGAGACGTACATGAAGCCCTGTCTACAAATAAAGTGCCCATTTTGAGGAACTGGGTCTATTGTAGTATCTTCCTTTGCAAGGGCAGTCAAAAATTGGGAGGTTCACCAATGCCCCTGGATACAGAGATGCAGGATGGCCTGTAAACAAGAACTGGGTGTATTGTAGTATAGCCCTTTGGTCAGGGCAGCCAAAAATTGGGAGGCTCCTCTTTGTCCCTGGATGGAGACATGCAGGAGGGCCTGTTAAGAAGAACTGGGTGTATTGTAGTATAGCCCTTTGGTCAGGGCAGCCAAAAATTGGGAGGTTCAACAATGACCCATGCATACAGACATGTAGTAGGGCCTGTAACCCTCAAGTGGGTGTATTGTAGTATAGCCCTTAGGTCAGGGCAGCCAAAAATTGTGAGGCTCCTCTTTGTCCCTGGATGGAGACGTGCAGGAGGGCCTGTTAAGAAGAACTGGGTGTATTGTAGTAGAGCCCTTTGGTCAGGGCAGCCAAAAATTGGGAGGTTCAACAATGACCCATGCATACAGACATGTAGTAGGGCCTGTAACCCTCAAGTGGGTGTATTGTAGTATAGCCCTTAGGTCAGGGCAGCCAAAAATTGTGAGGCTCCTCTTTGTCCCTGAATGGAGACGTGCAGGAGGGCATGTTAATAAGAACTGGGTGTATTGTAGTAGAGCCCTTTGGTCAGGGCAGCCAAAAATTGTGAGGCTCCTCTTTGTCCCTGGATGGAGACGTGCAGGAGGGCCTGTAAAGAAGAACTGGGTGTATTGTAGTAGAGCCCTTTGGTCAGGGCAGCCAAAAATTGGGAGGTTCAACAATGACCCATGCATACAGACATGTAGTAGGGCCTGTAACCCTCAAGTGGGTGTATTGTAGTATAGCCCTTAGGTCAGGGCAGCCAAAAATTGTGAGGCTCCTCTTTGTCCCTGGATGGAGACGTGCAGGAGGGCCTGTTAAGAAGAACTGGGTGTATTGTAGTATAGCCCTTAGGTCAGGGCAGCCAAAAATTGTGAGGCTCCTCTTTGTCCCTGGATGGAGACGTGCAGGAGGGCCTGTTAAGAAGAACTGGGTGTATTGTAGTGTAGCCCTTTGGTCAGGGCAGCCAAAAATTGGGAGGTTCAACAATGACCCATGCATACAGACATGTAGTAGGGGCTGTAACCCTCAAGTGGGTGTATTGTAGTAGAGCCCTTTGGTCAGGGCAGCCAAAAATTGGGAGGTTCAACAATGACCCATGCATACAGACATGTAGTAGGGGCTGTAACCCTCAAGTGGGTGTATTGTAGTAGAGCCCTTTGGTCAGGGCAGCCAAAAATTGGGAGGTTCAACAATGACCCATGCTTACAGAGTTGTAGTAGGGCCTGTAACCCTCAAGTGGGTGTATTTTAGTATAGCCCTTAGGTCAGGGCAGCCAAAAATTGTGAGGCTCCTCTTTGTCCCTGGATGGAGACGTGCAGGAGGGCCTGTTAAGAAGAACTGAGTGTATTGTAGTATAGCCCTTTGGCAAGGGCAGCCAAAAATTGGAAGGTCCAACAATGACTCATGCATACAGACATGTAGTAGGGCCTGTAACCCTCAAGTGGGTGTATTGTAGTATAGCCCTTTGGCCAGGGCAGCCAAAAATTGGGAGGCTCCTCATTGTCCCTGGATACAGACGTGCAGGAGGGCCTGTAACCCTCAAGTGGGTGTATTGTAGTCTAGCCCTTTGGCCAGGGCAGTCAAAAATTGGGAGGTTCAACAATGACACATGCATACAGACATGTAGTAGTGCCTGTAACCCTCAAGTGGGTGTATTGTAGTATAGCCCTTTGGCCAGGGCAGACAAAAATTGGGAGGTTCAACAAAGACCCATGCTTACAGACATGTAGTAGGGCCTGTAACCCTCAAGTGGGTGTATTGTAGTATAGCCCTTTGGCCAGGGCAGACAAAAATTGGGAGGTTCAACAATGACCCATGCTTACAGACATGTAGTAGGGCCTGTAACCCTCAAGTGGGTGTATTGTAGTATAGCCCTTTGGCCAGGGCAGACAAAAATTGGGAGGTTCAACAATGACCCATGCTTACAGACATGTAGTAGGGCCTGTAACCCTCAAGTGGGTGTATTGTAGAATAGCCCTTTGGCCAGGGCAGACAAAAATTGGGAGGTTCAACAATGACCCATGCTTACAGACATGTAGTAGGGCCTGTAACCCTCAAGTGGGTGTATTGTAGTATAGCCCTTTGGCCAGGGCAGACAAAAATTGGGAGGTTCAACAATGACCCATGCTTACAGACATGTAGTAGGGCCTGTAACCCTCAAGTGGGTGTATTGTAGTATAACCCTTTGGCCAGGGCAGACAAAAATTGGGAGGTTCAACAATGACCCATGCTTACAGAGTTGTAGTAGGGCCTGTAACCCTCAAGTGGGTGTATTTTAGTATAGCCCTTAGGTCAGGGCAGCCAAAAATTGTGAGGCTCCTCTTTGTCCCTGGATGGAGACGTGCAGAAGGGCATGTTAAGAAGAAATGGGTGTATTGTAGTATAGCCCTTTGGCAAGGGCAGCCAAAAATTGGGAGGTTCAACAATGACCCATGCATACAGACATGTAGTAGGGGCTGTAACCCTCAAGTGGGTGTATTGTAGTAGAGCCCTTTGGTCAGGGCAGCCAAAAATTGGGAGGTTCAACAATGACCCATGCATACAGACATGTAGTAGGGGCTGTAACCCTCAAGTGGGTGTATTGTAGTAGAGCCCTTTAGTCAGGGCAGCCAAAAATTGGGAGGTTCAACAATAACCCATGCTTACAGAGTTGTAGTAGGGCCTGTAACCCTCAAGTGGGTGTATTTTAGTATAGCCCTTAGGTCAGGGCAGCCAAAAATTGTGAGGCTCCTCTTTGTCCCTGGATGGAGACGTGCAGGAGGGCCTGTTAAGAAGAACTGGGTGTATTGTAGTATAGCCCTTTGGCAAGGGCAGCCAAAAATTGGAAGGTCCAACAATGACTCATGCATACAGACATGTAGTAGGGCCTGTAACCCTCAAGTGGGTGTATTGTAGTATAGCCCTTTGGCCAGGGCAGCCAAAAATTGGGAGGCTCCTCATTGTCCCTGGATACAGACGTGCAGGAGGGCCTGTAACTCTCAAGTGGGTGTATTGTAGTCTAGCCCTTTGGCCAGGGCAGCCAAAAATTGGGAGGTTCAACAATGACACATGCATACAGACATGTAGTAGTGCCTGTAACCCTCAAGTGGGTGTATTGTAGTATAGCCCTTTGGCCAGGGCAGACAAAAATTGGGAGGTTCAACAAAGACCCATGCTTACAGACATGTAGTAGGGCCTGTAACCCTCAAGTGGGTGTATTGTAGTATAGCCCTTTGGCCAGGGCAGACAAAAATTGGGAGGTTCAACAATGACCCATGCTTACAGACATGTAGTAGGGCCTGTAACCCTTAAGTGGGTGTATTGTAGTATAGCCCTTTGGCCAGGGCAGACAAAAATTGGGAGGTTCAACAATGACCCATGCTTACAGACATGTAGTAGGGCCTGTAACCCTCAAGTGGGTGTATTGTAGAATAGCTCTTTGGCCAGGGCAGACAAAAATTGGGAGGTTCAACAATGACCCATGCTTACAGACATGTAGTAGGGCCTGTAACCCTCAAGTGGGTGTATTGTAGTATAGCCCTTTGGCCAGGGCAGACAAAAATTTGGAGGTTCAACAATGACCCATGCTTACAGACATGTAGTAGGGCCTGTAACCCTCAAGTGGGTGTATTGTAGTATAGCCCTTTGGCCAGGGCAGACAAAAATTGGGAGGTTCAACAATGACCCATGCTTACAGAGTTGTAGTAGGGCCTGTAACCCTCAAGTGGGTGTATTTTAGTATAGCCCTTAGGTCAGGGCAGCCAAAAATTGTGAGGCTCCTCTTTGTCCCTGGATGGAGACGTGCAGGAGGGCCTGTTAAGAAGAACTGGGTGTATTGTAGTATAGCCCTTTGGCAAGGGCAGCCAAAAATTGGGAGGTTCAACAATGACCCATGCATACAGACATGTAGTAGGGGCTGTAACCCTCAAGTGGGTGTATTGTAGTAGAGCCCTTTGGTCAGGGCAGCCAAAAATTGGGAGGTTCAACAATGACCCATGCATACAGACATGTAGTAGGGGCTGTAACCCTCAAGTGGGTGTATTGTAGTAGAGCCCTTTGGTCAGGGCAGCCAAAAATTGGGAGGTTCAACAATGACCCATGCTTACAGAGTTGTAGTAGGGCCTGTAACCCTCAAGTGGGTGTATTTTAGTATAGCCCTTAGGTCAGGGCAGCCAAAAATTGTGAGGCTCCTCTTTGTCCCTGGATGGAGACGTGCAGGAGGGCCTGTTAAGAAGAACTGGGTGTATTGTAGTATAGCCCTTTGGCAAGGGCAGCCAAAAATTGGAAGGTCCAACAATGACTCATGCATACAGACATGTAGTAGGGCCTGTAACCCTCAAGTGGGTGTATTGTAGTATAGCCCTTTGGCCAGGGCAGCCAAAAATTGGGAGGCTCCTCATTATCCCTGGATACAGACGTGCAGGAGGGCCTGTAACCCTCAAGTGGGTGTATTGTAGTCTAGCCCTTTGGCCAGGGCAGCAAAAAATTGGGAGGTTCAACAATGACACATGCATACAGACATGTAGTAGTGCCTGTAACCCTCAAGTGGGTGTATTGTAGTATAGCCCTTTGGCCAGGGCAGACAAAAATTGGGAGGTTCAACAATGATCCATGCTTACAGACATGTAGTAGGGCCTGTAACCCTCAAGTGGGTGTATTGTAGTATAGCCCTTTGGCCAGGGCAGACAAAAATTGGGAGGTTCAACAATGACCCATGCTTACAGACTTGTAGTAGGGCCTGTAACCCTCAAGTGGGTGTATTGTAGTATAGCCCTTTGGTGAGGGCAGCCAAAAATTGGGAGGTTCAACAATGACCCATGCTTACAGACTTGTAGTAGGGCCTGTAACCCTCAAGTGGGTGTATTTTAGAATAGCCCTTTGGTCAGGGCAGTCAAAAATTGGGAGGCTCCTCTTTGTCCCTGGATAGAGACGTGCTGGAGGGCCTCAAAACATTTTTCACATAGAAAAGATGCGGGTATCCTGTCTTTGTAATGCCCATTCAAAAAGAATGGGCGTAAAAATTTATCACTGTAGGTATACCTGAAACTACAGCCAAACTATTGTAACGGTCATCATGGTGCCACATGAGGAGAAGGAGGAGCAGTCCAGCGATTAGCCAAGGAATAGGAAGACAACGTGGTGGATGATCCAGTAGCTTACCCAACCTGGCAGGAGTATATGCAGAGCGAGGACAGCAGTGCACAGGGGGAGGGAGGCATAGCATCCCAACAGGCAGTACGAAGCAGGGTCGGGTACGCAGGCAGAAGGCAGGCAACCGTTCCCCGGAACAACAACACGACACAAGGTGCCTGTGCAAATGTTAGGTCTTCCCGAGTCTGGCAGTATTTTCAGTTGGCTCCAGATGACTCTAAAAAGGCCATTTGCAACACCTACCATGCCAGCATCAGCAGGGGTACGAAAAGTAGCAGCCTGCCCACCACTAGCATGATCAGGCACATGTCAGCCAAGCACACGACTTTGTGGAAACTACAACAGAGTCGAGAAGTGGTGCTTGCTGATGTCACTGCTACGTCTTTGCCTGTTGTGCGTGCGAGCCAATCCCCTGTCCATGCTGGCCGCGAACAAGCCTCCGTCCCTGCACCTGAAGTTGCCCACGTCCAAATTAGACCACCATCAAGCACGTCCTTTTCCCAGCGCAGTGTTCAATTATCCATTCAGCAAACATTTGAACGCAGGCGCAAATACGCTGCCAACGCCCCACATGCCACAGTCCTGAATGATCACATTTCGCAACTCATTGCGCTACAAATGTTGCCTTTCCGGCAGGTGTAGACGGAAGCATTCCGCGACCTGATGCCGGCTGCTGTCCCACGTTACTCGGTCCCCAGCCGCCACTATTTCTCCAGATGTGCCGTCCCCGCATTGCATAACCATGTGTCCAACAGCATCACACGTGCCCTGAACAACGCTGTTTCAGCCAAAGTCCACCTAATAATAATAATAATAATACAGCTTTATTTATATAGCGCCAACATATTACGCAGCGCTTTACAATGTAGGGTTAGAGTACAGAAAATATAGTACAGTAAGTAATTACAGTACAGAACAAATACAGTAGAATAATTGGATACAAAACAATAGGCATAGAATCAATGTAAAAAAGAAAATACAAAAATAAAGCAAGAAATGAAGGTGACCCTGCTCAAAAGAGCTTACAATCTACAACGGGATAGGGGTTGCACAAGGTACAGGGGTTTATTGCACGGATGGTCCAGGCATCTTGAGGAAATGGGGCATAGAACTAAGCTTACATGGATGGTCATTATACAGTCTGTGTAGACCTTTTTGGTTTGGTGGAGTTTGTAGAAGAGTAATGTCCAGAGGGATAGCCCACTATCTACAGTACAAAGGACTTCTATTAGGGAGTATGATAGGCCGCCTTAAAAAGATGATTTTTTAGGGATCGTCTGAAGCCATGCAAGTTGTGGATAGTCCTGATTTCTTTTGGTAAAGCATTCCAGAGGTTTGGTGCAGCTCTGGAGAAGTCTTGGAGCCAATACTGGGAGGATCGGATTATTACCGATGTCAGTCGAAGGTCATTTGAGGAACGTAGAGCGCGAGTGGGGTGATAGACAGAGATGAGGGAGGAGAGGTAGGGGGGTGCTGCACTGTGAATAGCTTTGTGGGTGATAAGAAGCAATTTGAATTGGATGCTGTAGTATACGGGCAGCCAGTGCAATGACTGGCACAGAGCAGAGGCATCTGAGTAACGATTGGCCAGATGGGTGATCCTGGCTGCTGCATTAAGGATGGACGGGAGAGGAGAAACTGTGGTGAGGGGGAGGCCGCTTAATAGAGAATTGCAATAGTCAAGGCGGTAATGGATTAGGGCCACGGTGAGGGTTTTTGTTGTTTACAGGGTGAGAAAGGGACGGACTCTGGAGATATTCTTCAAGTGTAAGTGACATGAGCGGATGAGACATTGTGTGTGGGAGGAGGAGAGATCGGTGTCAAACATAACACCCAGACAACGAGCCTGCTGCCTAGGCATTATCGTGGTGCCACAAACTGAGAGAGAGATGTCCGATTTAGGGAGGTTAGTGGATGGGTGGAGCAGAAGAAGTTCAGTTTTGGAAAGGTTTAGTTTCAAATAGAGAGTAGACATGATATTGGAAACTGGAGGTAGACAGTCATTGCTGTTCTTTAATACCGCAGGGGTAAGGTCAGGGGCTGAAGTGTATAACCACAGACACGTGGACAAGTGCTTGTGGGCAAGGCCGCTACATCTCCTTGACAAAACACTGGGTTAATATTGTGGAGGCTCTGACACAGTCTGATCGAGGGACGGAACACGTCCTTCCCACACCAAGGATAGCAGGCCCTACCTCTGTCAGGGTTTCACCGACACTCTACAGCTCCGGAATGTCATGCTCTTCAGCGTCCTCCTCCTCCTGCTCATCCTCATCCACTGTACCCTCCACACCAGTCCCAAGCTGGAAGCACTGCAGCACTGCCTCTGCGAAGCGTCAACAGGCTGTGCTGAAGCTAGTCTGCATAGGTGACAAACCCCACAATGCAGAAGAGGTGTGGACAGCTCTGAAACAGCAGGCAGATCACTGGCTCACACCTCTGAACCTAAAGCCAGGAAAGGTCGTGTGTGACAATGGACGGAACTTGGTGGCAGCTTTGAGGCGAGGCCAGCTGACGCATGTTCCATGCGTGGCCCACGTGCTCAACCTGGTGTTTCAGAGGTTTCTAAAGTCATACCCAGAGCTGTCTGAACTGCTGGTAAAAGTTCGCCGTCTGTCTGCACATTTTCGCAAGTCACCTGCTGCTTCAGCCGACCTTTGCGGATTTCAGCGCCGTTACCGTCTTACGGCCCACAGACTGCTGTGTGATGTCCCCACGCGTTGGAATTCAACTCTGCACATGTTGGTCAGGATATGTGAGAAGAAGAGGGCAGTTGTTGACTACCTGCATCACCTAAGCCGTCGGGAAAATGGTTCAAACTCCACACATAACACCTGAGGAGTGGAGATGGATGTCGGACCTATGTACCGTCCTCCAAAACTTTTAGGACTCCACCCAGATGGTGAGCTGCGATGACGCCATTATTAGCGTCACCATACCACTACTCTGCCTTCTAAAACGGTCTCTGCTGAAAAACAAAGAGGATGCATTGCAGGCCGAGCGCGATGACTTGGAGCAAGAAACAGTAGTGGGTGTGGGTGAAAACACAGAGTCCAGCCTCATCTCATCACAACATGCAGTGGAGGACTATGACGGGGAGGAGGAGTATGAAGACATGGAGCAACTCTCTGGCCAAATTGAGGATATGACATGCACACCAGTGATACCCTCGATTCAGCGTGGCTGGGCAGAGGACAGGGGAGATGAGGAGGAGGAGGAGGAGGAGGAGGAGGACAGCATGTTCAGTCATCGTGTTGGTCTGGATACTAAAGTGATGGGTGTTAAGAGTCTGGCGCACATGGCTGACTTTATGATAAGCTGCCTGCCTCGTGACCCTCGCGTTCAGAACATCTTGGCCGACAATCAGTACTGGTTGGCAACACTGTTAGATCCACGGTACAAGGAGAAATTAATGTCTGTCATTCCTGAGGCGGAGAGGTCAGCCAAAACGCAGTAGTTCCAGAAGGCCATAGTCACGGAAGTAGGCTAATCATTCCCCTCACAAAACGCTAGCGGCATAGGTGAGGAATCGGTGGACAACCAAGGCGTTCGGCCGAGAGGGGCACAAGTCCAATCCGCCAAAGGTAGTGGAACAGTCTTTACGAGGTGGGACAGTTTTCTTAGCCCCTCACGTACCACAGCCCCTGAGGTGCGGGGTAGTGCCACAAGAAATGCTAAGTTTGGTCAGATGCTGAAGGAGTACCTTGCCGATCGAACAACTGTACTGCGAGATTCCTCTGTGCCTTACAATTATTGGGTCTCCTGCTGGACACGTGGCATGAATTGGCTCTCTACGCCTTGGAAGTCCTGGCCTGCACTGCCGCTAGCATTTTGTCACAGCGTGTTTTCAGAGCTGCAGGTAGAATCATTACTGATAAACGCAACCGCCTGTCAACTGAAAATGCTGACAGGCTGACTGAGATCAAGATGAACAAGGGTTGGATTGGGCCAGACTTCACCACACCACCAACAAATGACAACTGAATTTAAATTTTGTAATGGGAATTTGCCATGTACCTCCACTGACCCATGGGTACACACTTCTGGACTTCCGAGTGTCCAAGTGTGGGATCAGTAATGTCCGTGGACGTGCACTCAGCCAGTTTGTAGGAAGGAGGATCAGGTTGGGAAATGTGCGGTGCAGTATCACGGCTACTGACAATTGACCGTGTGGAAGACAGGGTGTTTGTGGAGGTGCCAATCAGACTTGAAGCATTATCCGCTATCCAAGTAACAAGCTGTTGACACTAGTGTTGGTTCAAGAGCGTAGTACTGCAGCGGGCCCCAACAATTTGGGACAGGACGTGTGAGCGAGTAGATGTGCCACTTTATTGTTGCGAAATTAGTGCTTGCACACGACCTCGGCCTCTGCCTCCACCACCATCACGTTCATCTCCTTGTTCCTTGCCAACGCCCTTGCACATTTTGCTTGTATACTGCGACAACAGTCACAGGAGAGGATTTTAGTCCCTAACCTGTATCAAGGTATGACGTACACCAGTCTGGTGACTGTTCAGATCACAAGAGATTAGGATTTTAGTTCCCTAACCTGTATCAAGGTAATCAAGGTATGACGTACAACAGTCTGGTGACTTGAATGGTTTTAGGAGAGGATTTTATTCCCTAACCTGTATCAAGGTATGACGTACAACAATCTGCTGACTTGAATGATTTTAGGAGAGGATTTTAGTCCCTCACCTGTATCAAGGTATGACATACAACAGTCTGGTGACTGTAATGCTTTCAAGAGAGGATTTTAGTCCCTAACCTGTACCAAGGTATAACGTACAACAGTCTGGTGACTTGAATGGTTTTAGGAGAGGATTTTAGTTCCCTAACCTGTATAAACGTATGACGTACAACAGTGTGGTGACTGTTGAGATGCCAAGAGTTAGGATTTTAGTTCCCTAACCTGAATAAAGGTATGACTTACAACAGTGTGGTGACTGTTGAGATGCCAAGAGTTAGGATTTTAGTTCCCTAACCTGAATAAAGGTATGACTTACAACAGTGTGGTGACTGTTGAGATGACAAGAGTTAGGATTTTAGTTCCCTAACCTGTATGAACGTATGACGTACAACAGTGTGGTGACTGTTAAGATGACAAGAGTTAGGATTTTAGTTCCCTAACCTGTATGAACGTATGACGTACAACAGTGTGGTGACTGTTGAGATGACAAGAGTTAGGATTTTAGTTCCCTAACCTGTACAAAGGGTATGACGTACACCTGTCTGGTGACTGTTGAGATGACAAGAGTTAGGATTTTAGTTCCCTAACCTGTATAAACGTATGACGTACAACAGTGTGGTGACTGTTGAGATGCCAAGAGTTAGGATTTTAGTTCCCTAACCTGAATAAAGGTATGACTTACAACAGTGTGGTGACTGTTGAGATGACAAGAGTTAGGATTTTAGTTCCCTAACCTGTATGAACGTATGACGTACAACAGTGTGGTGACTGTTGAGATGACAAGAGTTAGGATTTTAGTTCCCTAACCTGTATGAACGTATGACGTACAACAGTGTGGTGACTGTTGAGATGACAAGAGTTAGGATTTTAGTTCCCTAACCTGTATGAACGTATGACGTACAACAGTGTGGTGACTGTTGAGATGACAAGAGTTAGGATTTTAGTTCCCTAACCTGTATGAACGTATGACGTACAACAGTGTGGTGACTGTTGAGATGACAAGAGTTAGGATTTTAGTTCCCTAACCTGTATAAAGGTAGTACGTACACCTGTCTGGTGACTGTTTTGATGACAAGAGTTAGGATTTTAGTTCCCTAACCTGTAGAAACGTATGACGTACAACAGTGTGGTGACTGTTGAGATGACAAGAGTTAGGATTTTAAGTTCCCTAACTTGTAGAAACTATGACGTACAACAGTGTGGTGACGTTGAGAGACAAGAGTTAGGATTTTAGTTCCCTAACTTGTAGAAACTATGACGTACAACAGTGTGGTGACGTTGAGATGACAAGAGTTAGGATTTTAGTTCCCTAACCTGTAGAAACGTATGACGTACAACAGTGTGGTGACTGTTGAGATGACAAGAGTTAGGATTTTAGTTTTCCCAACTTGTAGAAACTATGACGTACAACAGTGTGGTGACAGTTGAGATGACAAGAGTTAGGATTTTAGTTCCCTAACCTGTAGAAACGTATGACGTACAACAGTGTGGTGACTGTTGAGATGACAAGAGTTAGGATTTTTGTTCCCTAACTTGTACAAACTTATGACGTACAACAGTGTGGTGACTGTTGAGATGACAAGAGTTAGGATTTTAGTTCCCTAACTGTAGAAACGTTATGACGTACAACAGTGTGGTGACTGTTGAGATGACAAGAGTTAGGATTTTTGTTCCCTAACTTGTAGAAACTTATGACGTACAACACGTGTGGTGACTGTTGAGATGACAAGAGTTAGGATTTTAGTTCCCTAACTTGTAGAAACTATGATGTACAACTGTCTGGTGACAGTTGAGATGACAAGAGTTAGGATTTTAGTTCCCTAACCTGTATAAACGTATGACGTACAACAGTGTGGTGACTGTTGAGATGACAAGAGTTAGGATTTTAGTTCCCTAACCTGTATAAAGGTAGTACGTACACTGTCTGGTGACTGTTTTGATGACAAGAGTTAGGATTTAGTTCCCTAACCTGTAGAAACGTATGACGTACAACAGTGTGGTGACTGTTGAGATGACAAGAGTTAGGATTTAAGTTCCCTAACTTGTAGAAACGTATGACGTACAACAGTGTGGTGACTGTTGAGATGACAATAGTTAGGATTTTAGTTCCCTAACTTGTAGAAACTTATGACGTACAACAGTGTGGTGACTGTTAGGGATGAGCGAGTCTACTCGCTAGGACTCGTTACTCGGCGATTCTTAAGGGACTCGCTGGACTCGGGAATCGGCGAGTCTTTAGCGAATACTCGACTCAGTAACGAGTCCAATGCAAGTGAATGGCAATCTTAGTTTTGTCATAGTTTACTTTCTCTCACTCGCTAGACTCGCTAGACTCGCTCTATCACATCGCTATATAGCTTGAATCTCCCCAAACAGCAGCGAGTCTGAGCGAGTCTACGAGTCCGAATCCTAGCGAGTCTGCGATTCCGAGTCCTGTATTCTCTATTCGGGACTCGCGAATCCAGAATCTTTTATGTTACTAGTCAGCATTGCGTGTTAGGTCAGAAAACTTGTGAAGATAGCCAATCATAGTCAGTAATGGCATAGCAGCTTTGGTTGTGTCAGGACTATGATTGGCTGCTGTCCATCGTGATGCCTATGTCATCTATGACAGGCAAGGCAGTATATAAGGCTTGCCCCCGCCATTTTGGGCACATTGCTGAGAAGAGCTGACCTAGTGCAGGGAGACTTGGAGCAGATCTAGGGACAGTTAGGCAGTGTAGGAGTCACATATAACCCAAAAGTTCTTTTCAGAACTAACAGGACGCAGTGTAGGAGTCAAGATTCCTCACACATAACCCAAAAGTTCTTTTCAGAACTACCAGGACGGAGGATTGCTGTACAGGACTGTAAGGAAGGGAGATAGGAGCAGCCTTACAGTGAATCCAGCACCATCCTCATAGCTTAGTTCACCCAGCTTTCCGCAGAGCTGTAATCCTAAGCTTTTTCTTATTTTTGGCACTAGTCTACCAAATAATTTTGGTGCCATTTTTCCACAAAAAATTTCCTGTGCCAGTGCGTAGCTGTACGGTGTCCTGCCTGCAGCTCGCACGGTACTTGTAAACTTGCACGCAGCCAGCACCGCAGCCTAAGTGTGCCTGGTTCTGCGTACTAAACAATTTTTTCCTGTGCCAGTGCGTAGCTGTACGGTGTCCTGCCTGCAGCTCGCACGGTACTTGTAAACTTGCACGCAGCCAGCACCGCAGCCTAAGTGTGCCTGGTTCTGCGTACTAAACAATTTTTTCCTGTGCCAGTGCGTAGCTGTACAGTGTCCTGCCTGCAGCTCGCACGGTACTTGTAAACTTGCACGCAGCCAGCACCGCAGCCTAAGTGTGCCTGGTTCTGCGTACTAAACAATTTTTTCCTGTGCCAGTGCGTAGCTGTACGGTGTCCTGCCTGCAGCTCGCACGGTACTTGTAAACTTGCACGCAGCCAGCACCGCAGCCTAAGTGTGCCTGGTTCTGCGTACTAAACAATTTTTTCCTGTGCCAGTGCGTAGCTGTACGGTGTCCTGCCTGCAGCTCGCACGGTACTTGTAAACTTGCACGCAGCCAGCACCGCAGCCTAAGTGTGCCTGGTTCTGCGTACTAAACAATTTTTTCCTGTGCCAGTGCGTAGCTGTACGGTGTCCTGCCTGCAGCTCGCACGGTACTTGTAAACTTGCACGCAGCCAGCACCGCAGCCTAAGTGTGCCTGGTTCTGCGTACTAAACAATTTTTTCCTGTGCCAGTGCGTAGCTGTACGTGTCCTGCCTGCAGCTCGCACGGTACCTTCCATCTCTCTAAAAATATCTTAGCCTCTAGTGTGTACCTTTCACGAAATAGTACCTGCTACTTGTTTTACAAGCCCCCAGAAAGCCACCAGAAATTACAAAATGTCACACAAAAAACCAAATCCCAAAAAAAGTCTTGCTAAGGGACAGGGACGAGGTACAGGCATTGGTAGTCGTGGCCAACTATCCACCAGTTCGGGCAGACAGACGAGGATTGATCGATCGTTCCTCCTGTCTAACTTTCCCCGTCAGGAAAGTAAACGAGTATTGAGGCCGGAAGACGAACAGCATCTAACGTCTTGGCTGGCAGACAAGACCTCAACAACAGGTTCTTGCAGCACTCAAGGTTCCTTGAGCACTGTATCTACTGTTGGTACATACCATGCTGGGTCATCTAATCCACAACCTCTTCACAGTTCCTCAGACCAACAGCAGCCCCATGAAAATGTTGACACAGACATGGGTCACTCAGATGACTTATTTGGTACATATAATCCTTTACATGAATCCGGTTTGCCAGACTCCATAGTAGATGAGATACTTGATGAAGAATTGTCCACTCATGGACAAGTTTTAGAGACACCCCGGCCACATGAACGTGTCTTTCAGCAAAGTCTTAGACCGTCTCAGGAGTTGGAGGATGATGATGATGAGACAGTGACACACTTGTCATCTGGGGAGCAAAATCTATCTTGTTATCGGGAAGATTTAGAAGAGGAAGGGGTTGATGATGAGACAACTGATCCCACGTGGAATGTTGCGATGCAGAGCCAGCAGAGCAGCACGGAGGAAGAAAGTGTGTATGTCCCACCAACAAAGGCAGCAAGGCCGACTCCTCCCACCAGAACTGAAAGAGTCACCACTGTTGCCCAAAATGTGTCCACTGTGGCTCAAAATTTGTCAACTGTTGGACAAAATGTCTCAAATGTGGGCCTCAGTAATCCCTCAGGGAGTACAGTCAAGCCTAGAGGTCGGTCAGCCACTGTGTGGAAATTTTTTAAAGATGGGCCTTCTCAAGAAAATGTGGTCATCTGTACCATCTGCCATGCAAGGCTCAGCAGAGGCCACGGGAAAGGAAACCAGAGCACCAGCAGTATGCGGAAGCACATGGCTGGTCAGCACCCTATTCAGTGGTCAAAAGTGCAGCCTTCCACAACAGTGTCATCTGACCCAAAGACTGCGACGGTAACTCAGATACGTCCGTCACAATCAAGTGTTGCTGAAGCTGGTCCAGCTCATATGTACTCATCACAAGCAGCGGTTGCAGAGAGACTGAACACGAGTGCAGACAGTTGTCGGTCAGCAACATCGTTACAGTTATCAGTGACACAGCTGTACGAAAGGAAGCAGAAATACCACTCTTCCCACCCATTAGCCAAAAAAATAAATGCCCAGATAGCTAAGTTGTTAGCAGTCGAGATGTTGCCGTTTAGGCTTGTGGGTACAGACTCTTTCCGTGAGCTTTTGGCTGTGGCAGTACCACGCTACTCGGTTCCAAGCCGCCACTACTTTTCACGTTGTGCCGTCCCCGCGTTACATGAGCATGTCATTAACAACCTCAAGCGTGCCCTCACCAACGCTGTAACCGGGAAAGTACACCTTACTACGGACACGTGGACAAGCAGTTCAGGACAGGGCCGGTACATCTCGCTCACCGCGCATTGGATCAACGTTGTGGAGAGTGTGCCAAACGATGTTAGTGTTACATCAAACATCCTACCCACGCCACGGATAGCTGGCACAACCTCATTCAGGGTCTCTGCATCATCCTATATGTCCACTACCCCATCTTCCGCTTCCTCGACCAATCCTCAATTGCCCTCAACATCACGGCCAAGTTGGGAGGTTTGCTGCAGTGCTTCAGCAAGACGCCAACAGGCTCTGCTGAAGCTGATCTGTTTAGGTCACACACCGCACACTGCAGTAGAGCTGTTGAAAGGTCTGAAGGAACAGACAGATGAGTGGCTATCCCCACTCCAACTGCAGACCGGTCTCGTGGTGAGCGACAATGGTCGTAACCTAGTGGCTGCACTAAAGCTCGGAAACCTTGTGCACGTGCCTTGCATGGCTCACGTGCTGAATCTGGTAGTGCAGAAATTCCTGCGTACATACCCAGAGCTATGTGACCTACTGGAGAAGGTGCGTCGACTTTGTGCACATTTTCGTCATTCGTCAACAGCGGTTGGAAAACTTTCATTGCTTCAAAAGCAATTGAATTTGCCCAACCACAGACTCATTTGTGACATGCCGACACGATGGAACTCTACATTCCATATGTTATCGAGGATCAATGAGCAGCAGAGGGCAATATCCGAGTATCAGTTGCAACATGCCCGTCAGACCGGCAGTCAGCCACGACATATTAGTACAATGGAGTGGGTGTGGATCGCTGACACATCTGAGGTTCTTGATAATTTTGACTACTGCACAAAACTGGTGAGCGGTGATCAGTCCATCATCAGTGTCACTATACCCATGCTGTGTCTGCTGAAAGAGTCCCTCATTAATCAGAAAAATGAAGCATTGAGAGCCCAGCAGATGGCTATGGAGCCAGATTTAAACAGCGCAGTACCTAGCCAGCAAAGCCAGTATGACCAGGCAACAATGGCTCCTGAGGAGGAACAGGAGCAAGACGATGAAGAGGATTCATTTTTTGTTGGTGCCGATGTCAACCCAGATGGTACTCAGAACCCCAGCTTTGTGTCTGTCCACCATGGGTGGCCTGGAGAGGAGGAGGCGGAGACAGACTTTGCGGATACAATGGGTATTGAACATCGTTCTGAGGACACTGAAGACATGACTCTATGCAGCTTAGGACACATGGCTGACTTCATGTTGACTTGTCTGCTAGAAGACCCACGAGTGATTAACATATTGCACAACGACCTCTACTGGTTGGCCACCTTTCTGGACCCACGTTATAAAGATAAATTCACCTCACTGCTGTTTCAGTCACCACGTGGCTTGACAATTGACTATTTCAAGAGGGTTCTTGTGGATAATATGCTTCGAATATCACCGTCAGACAACACTCTGCCCATGGTTAGCAACTCTGTGCAACAGCAGCCTTTGGTCGGGGCACAATCATCCACGCTGTCCAGAAGAGATGCTGGAAAGATGTCCGCAAAGTGGGCTATGTTCAATAAGCCATCGAACCTGCAGCGCCATGTTGCTCCAGTAACCATCTCTCGGAGACAGAAACTTACCAACATGGTACAAGAATACTTAAGTGACAGTACCTGCTTCCTGACTGATGCCGCAGTCCCGTTTAATTACTGGGTCTCCAAGCTCCACACTTGGACAGAGCTCTCGTTGTATGCCTTGGAGGTGCTGGCATGCCCTGCAGCTAGTGTGACATCAGAGCGGGTTTTCAGTGCCGCTGGGGGTATCATAACTGATACCAGGACACGTCTTACTCCCGAGAATGCAGACAGGCTTACTCTAATTAAGTTTAATAGGAACTGGATTTCACAAGACTTCTTGAGCCCTGAAGACGACAGTACTCAGAGCTGAAGTGCCACGTTCAACATCAATATGATATAATTAATCATTGTATTATATTGTGTCTTTTTGGTACAAGCAGTATGTACAAGACCAGTAACGATTAGTGTAACCATGTTCCTGCAACCTGTTAATGAGGCTGCTTCATCTTAAACCAACACTATACCTTAACTTCGGTTTCATTAACCATCACAACACCTTTTGACCAAGAATCAAACTTTATTTTCTGTTACCAAACATTTAAAAGCCCCTTGGGCTAATTTTTGGAGCCACCCAGGCTAACAAGTTTATCATGGCCCTTAGGCCTGCATTTATACCCAAAATGCAAAACAGCCCCTTGGGCTAATTTTTGGAGCCACCCAGGCTAACAAGCTTATCATGGCCCTTAGGCCTGCATTTACACTCAAAATGCCAAACAGCCCCTTGGGCTAATTTTTGGAGCCACCCAGGCTAACAAGTTTATCATGGCCCTTAGGCCTGCATTTACACTCAAAATGCAAAACAGCCCCTTGGGCTAATTTATGGAGCCACCCAGGCTAACAAGCTTATCATGGCCCTTAGGCCTGCATTTATACCCAAAATGCAAAACAGCCCCTTGGGCTAATTTTTGGAGCCACCCAGGCTAACAAGTTTATCATGGCCCTTAGGCCTGCATTTACACTCAAAATGCCAAACAGCCCCTTGGGCTAATTTTTGGAGCCACCCAGGCTAACAAGTTTATCATGGCCCTTAGGCCTGCATTTATACCCAAAATGCAAAACAGCCCCTTGGGCTAATTTTTGGAGCCACCCAGGCTAACAAGTTTATCATGGCCCTTAGGCCTGCATTTACACTCAAAATGCCAAACAGCCCCTTGGGCTAATTTTTGGAGCCACCCAGGCTAACAAGTTTATCATGGCCCTTAGGCCTGCATTTATACTCAAAATGCAAAACAGCCCCTTGGGCTAATTTTTGGAGCCACCCAGGCTAACAAGTTTATCATGGCCCTTAGGCCTGCATTTACACTCAAAATGCCAAACAGCCCCTTGGGCTAATTTTTGGAGCCACCCAGGCTAACAAGTTTATCATGGCCCTTAGGCCTGCATTTATACCCAAAATGCAAAACAGCCCCTTGGGCTAATTTTTGGAGCCACCCAGGCTAACAAGCTTATCATGGCCCTTAGGCCTGCATTTACACTCAAAATGCCAAACAGCCCCTTGGGCTAATTTTTGGAGCCACCCAGGCTAACAAGTTTATCATGGCCCTTAGGCCTGCATTTACACTCAAAATGCAAAACAGCCCCTTGGGCTAATTTATGGAGCCACCCAGGCTAACAAGCTTATCATGGCCCTTAGGCCTGCATTTATACCCAAAATGCAAAACAGCCCCTTGGGCTAATTTTTGGAGCCACCCAGGCTAACAAGTTTATCATGGCCCTTAGGCCTGCATTTACACTCAAAATGCCAAACAGCCCCTTGGGCTAATTTTTGGAGCCACCCAGGCTAACAAGTTTATCATGGCCCTTAGGCCTGCATTTATACTCAAAATGCAAAACAGCCCCTTGGGCTAATTTTTGGAGCCACCCAGGCTAACAAGTTTATCATGGCCCTTAGGCCTGCATTTACACTCAAAATGCCAAACAGCCCCTTGGGCTAATTTTTGGAGCCACCCAGGCTAACAAGTTTATCATGGCCCTTAGGCCTGCATTTATACCCAAAATGCAAAACAGCCCCTTGGGCTAATTTTTGGAGCCACCCAGGCTAACAAGCTTATCATGGCCCTTAGGCCTGCATTTACACTCAAAATGCCAAACAGCCCCTTGGGCTTATTTATGGAGCCACCCAGGCTAAGAAGGTTATCATGGCCGGTAGGCATGCATTTATACCCAATTTTCCAAAGAGCCCCTTGGGTAAATTTTTTGAGGCAACAAGCCTATACCTGCATCGAATATGTTGCTTCTCCGATGCTCTCAAGACAAGCAAGACTATAGTATGGGCCACGCTCCCTCTTCTATATCTAAAAAGAGTTGATCAAGCCCATTGGGCTAATTTTTTGAGGCACCCAGCCTAAGAAGCTTATCATGGCCATTTGGCCTGCATTTATACTCAAAATGCCAAACAGCCCCTTGGGCAAAATTTTGGAGCCACCCAGGCTAACAAGCTTATCATGGCCGGTAGGCCTGCATTTATACCCAATTTTCCAAACAACCCCTTGGGCTAATTGTTTGAGGCAACAAGCCTATGCCTGCATCGAAGACGTTGCTTGTACTATGATCCTGCTGTAGCCTGGCGAAGGGTCCCACTGTACGCTACGGAGATAACGCATAGACGTTGTGTGTTGCAAGTAGACGTCCCAGCCTCTCGCATCTGTGTTCCTAGTGTTGTTGACATACTGAGTCATTAAGTAACCCCCCCAAACACAGGCACTATTTCTTTGTTAGCAACATTGGTATGTGCAGTAATGATTTTACACGTACTAACCAAGGTGCCCTCATGCGCCATGCAGGCCGTAAAGTACTTGCTAATGATGATGACTTTAAGGCCACCCACAAAACAACCTACACATCCATTCCCTGAAAAAAGACAGACACAAAGCATTTGTTTTGAAAACCTGTATTATTATGCCTTAATGGCAAAGATGTCATATTTTTTTTTTTTTTTTTGCTTTCGAAAAGCAACGAAAAAAATGAGAAATAAACATATAAACAATAAACATGTCAAAAGTGCAAAAATGCACTATTTACATTAAAAAAAAAACCTACATCTGGTGGTAGGTGGGAACATTGTGTGGGGTAGCCTCTACCCCGCCACCATCACCCTGGTCATGGAGGATGTCCAGGGCCCCATGGATAGCCTCCCCCACTGCTTCTAACCCTGTAGGTTGGGTCACCTGGGCCGGTCTCTCAAAATGGCGTTGGGTTGGAAGGTCCATGTTGGTTGGCCAGAAAGGTTGGTACGGCCTCTGGGTCGCCACATAGCTGTCCCGCCGTGGTGTGTGCCTGTCCAGAATGTTTGCACCAGATTGCTGCCACCCCTCCAAATATGAAAAGACCTGGGCAGGGTGGTTTGGAGGGCGACATGCATCGATGACAATATGTATTGCTGACCATGCCCGCAGTCGTCTCTCGAATGGGATGTCATCCAAGAACGGTAGGAGACTGCGGGCAAAGTCAGCATTACTTTGTGCTCGATTTTCTGGCCCTGCAACAACCTCCTCTGGCGGGCGGACATGCCCCAAAGCTGGGGTTGGTGCTGGTGGCGGCGGTGGTGGTGGTGTTGGTGCTGGTGGCGGCGGTGGTGGTGTTGGTTCTGGTGGCGGGGTGGTGGTGTTGCTGCTGCTGGTGGCGGCGGTGGTGGTGGTGCTGTGCTGCTGGCGGCGGTGGTGGTGTGCTGCTGCGGGTGGCGGCGGTGGTGGTGGTGTGCTGGTGCTGGTGGCGGCGGTGGTGGTGGTGGGCCGGCCGTTGGTGGTGGTGGTGGTGGTGTTCTCCACGCCGCCTTCTGTTTGGCGGTGGAGGGTTCACAGCACGCCGCCCTCTGTAGTAAGCTTCTCTGTGGGTAAAGTAAAAAAAAATTTGGTGAATGCATTGCATTTGGAAACAAAAACATAGGTCAAACATTAAGTTGCACGCTTTTTAGACTCTGTGTATCTGTGTATTATTAATCAGATATTTGTTATTATTATGAAAGAATAACCAACTGTACATAACATAAAGGAATACGTGACTTTCTTTGCTAATTCCATACTAATACATAATTTTTCACCCCCTGATTAACACCCACCCCCCCCCCATCCCATCTAATCTAGACGATCAATAACACCAATGGTTCACATGAAAAAAAAAAAGGCCCCCTGACTTCACTTTTTACTTGACATACTTAATTCACAAAACGTTTAGCTTATATCATCTATATAAAGCAGGGAAGGGGTTGAAAGGTATACAATATATATATATATAATCTATTTATATAATCGGGAGTTTGAAATTCCGGCACTGTAGCCTAATCCCAAACTCCTTAGCGTCACTGCGAGCGGAGACGCGTATGCGCCTTCGCGAGCCGCAGACGCTTAACTCACACAGCCGCTATAGCGTTTTCTCTAGCGGCCTCGCGCCCTCCGCTCACAGCAAGACCTGCGCCCCTCACAGCGCCCAATCCGCCCCGGCATGCTGGCATTTGTACTTCCCCCGTCTGTGCACCCACAGGTCTTAGCAGATCACTGATGCTGACAGCGGGGGGGGACAACACAGACAATCAAATCAGGAGGAGGTCAGTGTCAGGAGGAGATGACAGACGCCCGCCGGGGCCTGTGACACTGCAGAGGTCACAGCGGGGCTGTGTGTGCGGACAACGGGGAGGCCGGGGGCTACGGACGTACCGGACACGTCCTCTGCTCCTGGAGATGTGCCGCGGTTCCGCGCTCGCAGCGTATCTGACGCTGGAGCCGCGCTCACCACGCCCACACCACGCCCTCTGCCAAACAACCCACACCTCTCACTAACCTCCTGCAGCTAACCACACCCCATGTTTACCTTTGCCATGATGTCATTTAGCTGCGGCCGCTATCTTTAATAAGGTCAGAAATGATGGCAGTAATCGGATCTCTGCTCCCTCTAGCACGCCCCAACACTGTAGCACCATCTATTAACCCTATTCTCATCACCTATATACTCTGCTACCCACTGAGCCGCCTGTATACTCTGCTACCCACAGACCCGCCTGTATACTCTGCTACCCACAGACCCACCTGTATACTCTGCTACCCACAGACCCGCCTGTATACTCTGCTACCCACAGACCCGCCTGTATACTCTGCTACCCACAGAGCCGTCTTTATACTCTGCTACCTCAGACCCGCCTGTATACTCTGCTACCCACAGACCCGCCTGTATACTCTGCTACCCACAGACCCGCCTGTATACTCTGCTACCCACAGAGCCGTCTTTATACTCTGCTACCTCAGACCCGCCTGTATACTCTGCTACCCACAGACCCGCCTGTATACTCTGCTACCCACAGAGCCGTCTTTATACTCTGCTACCCACAGACCCGCCTGTATACTCTGCTACCCACAGAGCCGTCTTTATACTCTGCTACCTCAGACCCGCCTGTATACTCTGCTACCTCAGACCCGCCTGTATACTCTGCTACCCACAGACCCGCCTGTATACTCTGCTACCCACAGACCCGCCTGTATACTCTGCTACCCACAGACCCGCCTGTATACTCTGCTACCCACAGACCCACCTGTATACTCTGCTACCCACAGACCCGCCTGTATACTCTGCTACCTCAGACCGCCTGTATACTCTGCTACCCACAGACCCGCCTGTATACTCTGCTACCCACAGACCCGCCTGTATACTCTGCTACCCACAGACCCGCCTGTATACTCTGCTACCCACAGACCCGCCTGTATACTCTGCTACCCACAGAGCCGTCTTTATACTCTGCTACCTCAGACCCGCCTGTATACTCTGCTACCCACAGACCCGCCTGTATACTCTGCTACCTCAGACCCGCCTGTATACTCTGCTACCCACAGAGCCAAAATGGAAACTAATGTATATATTTATAAATAATACTAAATGTACACAACAGTGCTGCAGATACATACCTTGGCATAGCGGCCACCGGGTGAAGGAAGGACAGCCGGTCATAAAAGTGGTAGTGGTTGAGCAATGGAGCGGCTCCCGGTTGTCTCTCTGAGTACTGCCGGTACTGCTTCTTATGCTGGTCCCGGCAGCTCCTCCACCGTTTTTTAAGATGGTCAACTGTGAAATGATTTGAAACCGGCTTTAGAGATGTGTAATATTTGAAAAAACAAAAGTATGTGTACAAATCAACAATAACATTTTATTCATTTTGTGTGTGTAATGTGTATACAAGGCACAGTGACACGACAGTGTGGAACATCATCAACAGCATTACGGACATTGAGCTCACGTGGCCACAATCACAAATGAGGCAGGACACATGTCAACGCATAGAGAATGTAATAGTGCGGGCACCAGACTCTGGTCATTAGTGGTATTTATATACACCCAACCCCTTGGCCGAAAGAGCCAGGAGGATAAGACATTAAACTCATTGTACTGTTGTGACCCCATCCAAATATAGGCAACTATGCGGTGGAGCATGATAACACATTCAGGGTCCTGTATACCCTGCTATGGGGGCCCTGTATTCCCACTGCTGGGGGCCCTGTAAACCCACTGGGCCACTGTCTACCCACTGCTGGGGGCCCTGTATACCCACTGCTGGGGGGGCCTGTACACACACTGAGGGCCCTGTATACAGGGACTGACTGGCACCCTACAGTTTGGGTCGCAACCCTCCCTCACTGGCCCGACACAGGTGAGGACGGGGGGTGGGGGGGGGGTGATGACTGGCGGCCGCCTCACAGTCACCGCAGCTCCCGCATTATCCTATGGCTCGCTCCCAGCCGCAGCCTCGCGCTCCTCACAGCCGCTCGCTAACAGTCGCAGCCGCACGCCACTCACAGACGCTCACTCCCGGACGCAGCCGCGTGCTGATGACGTCATCGCGCGGCCAGGAGCTTCCGTTTCCGCCTGCTGCTTCAGGGACATGCGGATTATTCATGCTCCTGCAGCCGCATGACCCGTGGCACCTGGGCCAGTCCGCCCCTGCCTGTATACGACAATATGGGGGCATGTATACCCAGCTGGGGGCCTGTATACTCTGCAGGGGGAGGTGTATACTCTGCTGGGGGGCTGTCTACCAGTGATAGCCGCTGTATACCAGGATGGCGGTGAATATGTTTTCATAGTTTTTCGGGGCAAAAATAGGGGGGTCGGCTTATACACGGGTCGGCTTATACACGAGTATATATACAGTAAATGCAATATATAACGTGTGAACTCATTTAACTTACTTAGATTGCTCTGTTCCTCATGGTCACTCCGATGGAACGCAGGGAACATCTCTTGGGCGATCTCTCTCCAGGCTGTATTAATAAGGGTCGTATCCCCATACTCAGGATCTGTAGGGAGCCATAGAAATGGACGAGCCTCCACAAGTGCAATAAGACGCAGCGTGTTCACCGTGCCACGTCCTGCTGCCATGATTGCACTGATGAACGGATCGCTCTGTGTGTGCCCCTGTCAGCGCGACTCGCTTCCTGTTTCCTTAAACCATAGTGTGTGCTGGAGAATCCCTTCCCTCGCAGCATCGGCTACAAGCCTCAAAATAAGAGAAAAACCAGCGAGTTTGGACTCGCACACTTTCAGAGACACATCAGCGAGTTGTAAATGTCATTATTCGCTATTACTCGGGTCCCTATTCATTAACATTGGACTCGCTGGACTCGCAACGAGTCCCGAGTCCTTGACTCGGACTCGTTGGGGTCTTGCGATTCCGAGTCTTTTCGGACTCGCTCATCCCTAGTGACTGTTGAGATGACAAGAGTTAGGATTTTAGTTCCCTAACTTGTAGAAACCTATGACGTACAACAGTGTGGTGACAGTTGAGATGACAAGAGTTAGGATTTTAGTTCCCTAACCTGTAGAAACGTATGACGTACAACAGTGTGGTGACTGTTGAGATGACAAGAGTTAGGATTTTAGTTCCCTAACCTGTAGAAACGTATGACGTACAACAGTGTGGTGACTGTTGAGATGACAAGAGTTAGGATTTTAGTTCCCTAACCTGTATAAACGTATGACGTACAACAGTGTGGTGACAGTTGAGATGACAAGAGTTAGGATTTTAGTTTCCTAACCTGTAGAAACGTATGACGTACAACAGTGTGGTGACTGTTGAGATGACAAGAGTTAGGATTTTAGTTCCCTAACTTGTAGAAACCTATGACGTACAACAGTGTGGTGACAGTTGAGATGACAAGAGTTAGGATTTTAGTTCCCTAACTTGTAGAAACGTATGACGTACAACAGTGTGGTGACTGTTGAGATGACAATAGTTAGGATTTTAGTTCCCTAACCTGTAGAAACGTATGACGTACAACAGTGTGGTGACTGTTGAGATGACAAGAGTTAGGATTTTAGTTCCCTAACCTGTAGAAACGTATGACGTACAACAGTGTGGTGACTGTTGAGATGACAAGAGTTAGGATTTTAGTTCCCTAACCTGTAGAAACGTATGACGTACAACAGTGTGGTGACTGTTGAGATGACAAGAGTTAGGATTTTTGTTCCCTAACTTGTAGAAACTTATGACGTACAACAGTGTGGTGACTGTTGAGATGACAAGAGTTAGGATTTTAGTTCCCTAACTTGTAGAAACCTATGACGTACAACTGTGTGGTGACAGTTGAGATGACAAGAGTTAGGATTTTAGTTCCCTAACCTGTATAAACGTATGACGTACAACAGTGTGGTGACTGTTGAGATGACAAGAGTTAGGATTTTAGTTCCCTAACCTGTATAAACGTATGACGTACAACAGTGTGGTGACTGTTGAGATGACAAGAGTTAGGATTTTTGTTCCCTAACTTGTACAAACTTATGACGTACAACAGTGTGGTGACTGTTGAGATGACAAGAGTTAGGATTTTAGTTCCCTAACCTGTAGAAACGTATGACGTACAACAGTGTGGTGACTGTTGAGATGACAAGAGTTAGGATTTTTGTTCCCTAACTTGTAGAAACTTATGACGTACAACAGTGTGGTGACTGTTGAGATGACAAGAGTTAGGATTTTAGTTCCCTAACCTGTAGAAACGTATGACGTACAACAGTGTGGTGACTGTAATGGTTTGAAGAGAGGATTTTAGTCCCTAACCTGTATTAAGGTAGTACGTACACCTGTCTGCTGACTGTTTTGATGACAAGAGTTAGGATTTTAGTTCCCTAACCTGTATTAAGGTAGTACGTACACCTGTCTGGTGACTGTAATGGTTTGAAGAGAGGATTTTAATCCCTAACCTGTATTAAGGTAGTACGTACACCTGTCTGCTGACTGTTTTGATGACAAGAGTTAGGATTTTAGTTCCCTAACCTGTATTAAGGTAGAACGTACACCTGTCTGGTGACTGTAATGGTTTGAAGAGAGGATTTTAATCCCTAACCTGTATTAAGGTAGTACGTACACCTGTCTGCTGACTGTTTTGATGACAAGAGTTAGGATTTTAGTTCCCTAACCTGTATTAAGGTAGTACGTACACCTGTCTGGTGACTGTAATGGTTTGAAGAGAGGATTTTAATTCCTAACCTGTATTAAGGTAGTACATACACCTGTCTGCTGACTGTTTTGATGACAAGAGTTAGGATTTTAGTTCCCTAACCTGTATTAAGGTAGTACGTACACCTGTCTGGTGACTGTAATGGTTTGAAGAGAGGATTTTAATCCCTAACCTGTATTAAGGTAGTACGTACACCTGTCTGCTGACTGTTTTGATGACAAGAGTTAGGATTTTAGTTCCCTAACCTGTATTAAGGTAGTACATACACCTGTCTGGTGACTGTAATGGTTTTGAAGAGAGGATTTTAATCCCTAACCTGTATTAAGGTAGTACGTACACCTGTCTGCTGACTGTTTTGATGACAAGAGTTAGGATTTTAGTTCCCTAACCTGTATTAAGGTACTACGTACACCTGTCTGGTGACTGTAATGGTTTGAAGAGAGGATTTTAGTCCCTAACCTGTATTAAGGTAGTACGTACACCTGTCTGGTGACTGTTTTGATGACAAGAGTTAGGATTTTAGTTCCCTAACCTGTATTAAGGAAGTACGTACACCTGTCTGGTGACTGTAATGGTTTGAAGAGAGAATTTTCGTCCCTAACCTGTATTAAGGTACTAAGTACAAGAGTGTGGTGACTCTAATGGTCACAGAAAAGCTTGGATTCCAATCTGTATCACCCTGCCTATATCCTCCTAGATTAGTCCTGAGAAGGACTGTTCTGGTCACTGGAAATCTTGGACTCCGATCTGGATCACCCTGCCTATGTCCTCCTAGATTAGTCCTGAGAAGGACTGTTGTGGTCAGCAGCAGTTTGCAGCCCTGATCCGGATCTACCTATGAGGGCCGCAAATCTGTCCCTAATCAGCAGCAGACACTCTCCCTACACTCACTGTCTGGAAGGCTGTGTGGGGAGCACAGCGCGCCGGGACTTATAAAGGCTCGGTGACGCTGTGCAGGCCGGCCAATCACTGCTATACCACAACTAACAGGGCTGTGGCATTGCAGTGGTCTGTCAGCCAATCCCTGCACGTGGGCTGGCTCTCAAAAGAGCACCAACATGGAGAGATGACGACCACGAGCACAGCACGAGTATCGCGAGATTACTCGGTGCTCGGCGAGTCGCCCGAGTACAGTGATACTCGTGCGAGTAACGAGTAGTGCCGAGCATGTTCGCTCAACACTAGTAACGATTATACTCGCTCATCCCTAGTGATGGGTCCATAGATGGACCTAAAGAGAAGGAAAAAGGGGTGAAAACCCCTAAGAAAGTGTCCTGGGATGACTTCTAATCAGTCTATCCCTGGGAAGAGTTGGCTGCGGCTGTGGCCACTCGTGTAACTGAAGGATGGGAAGACGGGTAGAGCCGCTACTGGAAAGAATGACAGCTCAGAGGAGGATGAATATACTGCATAGGTAGCCAGCCAAGCCCATTTGGATAAAAAGTCCTTATGTAAATTTGAACATTCACTGGAAAAGGGGGAACGTTCAGCGGGTCCCCGCCTTGATTGATATGGGGGCGGAGGCTACCTTAATATGCGGAAATCCTGATAAAATCAAAGGCCCAAGAATCAAAATTGCCGGATTAGGTGGTAAAATAATCACCGGGGTCCAAACACAAGTTGCTCAAAATTGGAAATTTGCCTATCAGAAAATACACAGTTCTGGTAGTTCCCATCCCGGAGTATCTTCTAGGAATAGATACACTCAAAGGAATGACTCTGAACTTGACTGAAGGAAAGTTTTCCTTTGGCGTCAGGTCCAGTTACCTGGAAATGAGGCCTGTGACTGTGGAAAGAGTGAAAATGCCTGCAGTACATGTACCTCCGGATACAAAAATGGTGACCATGAAACAATACCGTATCTCAGGAGGACACAAAGAAATTGGTGAGACAATCAAGGAATTAGTGGAAGTAAGGGTAATGCGCCCCACAACCACTGCATGGAATAATCCTGTATGGCCAGTTAAAAAGAGTGATGGCTCCTGGCGTATGACAGTGGATTATAGGGAGTTGAATAAGCATACTCCACCTCTGACTGCTGCAGTTCCAAACACTATCACGATAGTGAAAAATATCCAAAGTCACTCTGGAACATGGTATGCAGTAATTGATTTGGCAAATGCTTTCTTCACTATTCCCATAGAGGAGAAGGCTCAAGATCAATTTGTATTTACTTGGCTAGGAAGGCAGTATACCTTTACCCAATTGCCACAAGGATGGCTTCACAGTCCTACTATCTGTTACCGGACGGTGGCAAAACATCTGGATGCATTTCCGTTGCCTCCAGAGATGCAGTTTTCTCATTATATCGACGATATAATGATTCAAGGTCCGGATGAGATATCCGTGAAGGAACAGTTAACTAATTAATTGCTTACATGAGGGAAAAGGATGGGAGATTAATGATGCCAAGGTCCAAGGACCGGCTCAAGTTGTAAAGTTCCTAGGCATACAATGGAACAAGGGGCATCGGGAGATACTGCCAAAAGCCCTACAGAAGATCATTAACTTTCCCATACCACAATAAAAGCAGGAGACAACATATTCCTCATTTAGGACAAATGCTTGCTCCATTGTACAAAGTGTCCAGGAAAAAATATGAATTTTATTGGGGTGAGGAGCAACAGACGGCCTTTGAAATGGTTAAAGAAGCTATTCAACAAGCTGTTGACCTATGGCCAATTTCTCCAGGAAGCGTGGAATTGCATGTATCAGTACAGCATATGTATGCTAACTTGTCTCTGTGGCAAAAACAGGGAGGGAAAAGAGTCCCTCTCGGATTCTGGAACAGGAAGCTTCCTGATGCAGGAGAAAAATATACACCTTTTGAACAACAGTTGTTAGCCTGTTACTGGGCTCTGGTTGAGACAGAGCAACTGACTATTGGACATGAAGTATTGTTGAGACCAGCAATACCAATAATGTAGTGGGTCCTATCAAATCCAAAAACCAACAGGGTAGGACATTCTCAAGAACAAAGTATCATTAAATGGAAATGGTACATCTCAGAAAGAGCTAAAAAGGGGGAAGGCGGGACCGGAAAAGTGGCAGAAATATCTGAAGAAATTCAATTCTCCAGCAAAGCTGCTATGCTGGAGGAATCCCCAGTGAAATGGGGAAAGTCATATGAAGACTTAACCAAACAACAACAAAAATATGCCTGGTTTACTGATGGATCAGCCAGATACATCAGTGGGATGAGACACTGGAAAAGTGTTGCCTACAACCCTAAAATGGAAAAACATCTGGTGATAAAAGAGGAAGGAAAAAGCAGTCAGTATGCAGAGCTGTATGCAATCTTCTTGGCTCTTGCCTTTGAGCAAGGTGGTGAATGCCATTTGTACACGGACTCTTGGTTTGTGGCAAATGGATTGGCTACCTGGATGATGGGATGGAAAAAATACGACTGGTTGATTCACGGCAAAGAGGTTTGGGGGAAAGAGGTGTGGCAATATATTGAAGAGATGGTTCAATCTACCAATACTACTGTGTTTCATGTTAATGCCCATGTACCTACAGACTTACTTGAACGTTTGTTTAATTCTGAAGCAGATAAAGCAGCAGCCATTCAGCAGACCAGCACCAGAACTGATAAAGAAAAAGAAACGTGGCTTCAGGGTACAGCCGTTTGGGCACACCAGAAAAGTGGACATTTGGGAGAAAAGGCCACTTACAGGTGGGCCCAGGAAAGAGGTGTTCCACTTACACTTGACATAATAAAAGAAATAATTTTACAATGTCCTGTTTGCCAACATTCACAGAAGAGAGAGGTACCACACACTGTAAAGGGACATATAGACCAAGGGCAGTTACCTGCTCAAATCTGGCAAATGGATTTTGTTGGCCCTTTGTCAGACAGCATGTGCACAGCAGTAGATACTTACTCGGGACTGATGGTGGGTTTTCCCTGTAAGGCAGCAACTCAGTGGAGTACTGAAAGGACTCTAGAAATAATTACTCAGTATTTATGGAGTTCCTTTACAAATACAAACAGACAATGGCTCACATTTTACTGGACAGAGAATCAAGGATTATGCACGAGAGCATAACATCCAGTGGGTATATCACATGCCTTATTACCCCAAGCCACAGGGTTGGTAGAAAGAATGAATGGGTTGCTGAAATCCACCTTGAATAAGCTGAATAAGTCAGACACCCCTTATGGGCAATGGAGGGATAATTTGAGTGAGGCATTACAGATAATCAATAATAGGCCTATTATTGACTCAATGACACCTCTCACGAGAATGTTGACACCTAACCTCACCATACATGAAGCCCATGTGGTGGACACGGTTATCTACTGAAAGGTACAGAAAGAAGCCCAAATTCCAACAAGAGCTACCCCATTATCTGCTGGTTTAGATTTAAGTGCTCTGGAAACGGTGGTAATTCCCTCAGGTAAGGTGAAATCTATTCCTACGGGGTTGGGGTGTCAAATCCCCAAGGATCATTATGGACAGAGAGCCACACGGTTAAGTCTGGCCCTTAAGGGAGCCATAGTGGTGGGGGAGTTATTGATGCTGATTGTCAAGGAGAAATTAAGGTTCTCATGTTGAATCTAGAGGCAGAGCCCTTAGTGTTGTCTACGGGACAAAGGATTGCCCAGATGTTACTCATACCTGTAAACTTGTCCCAAGTTAAGGAAGGAACAGCCCCTACATAAGTGACAGTCAAGGGAGACAAAGGTTTTGGGTCCTCCAATATCACAAATGTGGGGCCAAAATATGGGTACAGAATACCCAAGGATCGCCATCTGAGGCTGAGGTCATTGCAGTGGAAAAAGATAGAACTCTGCTAATAATGAGACCTGGAGTAGAATAATGGGAGTATATCCCACAGGAAAAATGTTATTTGCGAGAATAATGGTTGATTTTAATTTACAGATTGTGTAAAAAAGCAGAATCCGTGGTGTTGGATATTGGGAAGATCTCGTTGAGAACAAGATGGAGAAATTTCTGTCCATAATATTCATCTCCATGGTCACTGGATGAAGCAATTTATACCAAGAAGAGCCGATGGCCAACAAGTTTTTAATGCACCATCAAGTAATGACAGAAGCATTGAATAGCAGTCAAAATACAGATTGTTGGATTTGCACCATTCTCCTGTTACAGCCACCAGTATTCCTTTTCTGGCTATCCCAGTATTGATGGAGGAAATTTTAATATGGAACAATTGCTCAGACACCTTTGCCAATAATGATGCTCGAAATACTCGATTGTGGAATACTGCAGTACCTCTCCCTGTAGTAGGATGGGTTAATGTTCCATGGTGGCAAGGAAATCTGAGTGGGACAGTTAAAAATTTGCAATATCTAACTTTTAAAGGAGGGGCTTGGGTGCCGAGAAATAAAACTGGATTGACAGATCTGGGACTTCTCCCTATGGACAATATACAGATAAGTTTTAGAACAACTACAAATACAGCAGACGCTTTTAAACCTAGCTTGCTAGAAAGAGTAATTCATGATGTATTGTGGCCTTATGCCAATATGTTCATTAATGGAACTAATGATACTTGTAGTAATATATCAGGTAATTTAATATGTAATGAATCATCTGAATAGCAAGCTAATGAACCAAGTTGTGGTAACCCTGATGCAGGATATTGTAGTCCTGTTGGACAGCAACCAGAGTGGTGTATGTTATCCAATGTCAGTATTTTTGTTGATTTAGTACACCGGTTAGTTTTGCAACACTCAGCTTTATGGGATCTCCCTAAAGGGATGTATTGGGTGTGCGGTCATAATGCTTATAAATGGCTTCCTGTAGGGGTTAGGGGTAGTTGTGCCCTAGCTCGTTTGACTCCAGCCACCTTTGTTTTGACCTATGATCAGGTAGATGCTCGGGCTTTACCTAAACATATGACATTTTAAAGAGCTGCAGATAATAAACCTAGGGAGTCCGGAAGACCCTGTGTGGTGCAAATGGGTATAGAAAACAAGATTTTCAGCACTTTATTTATATATCCAATGGTTATGCAGATGTGGGATAAATTAGTAGAAGCTACTGATTATCTAGATGACCAAATATTTGCAATATTGGACATATTAAATACTTCTGCTGTGCAGCAGCAGTTGATAATAGTCACAAATCAGCATACATTAGTACTTGATTATTTAACCGCCGCACTAGGTCACTATATAGACCTTGAAGGACAGTTACATCTACGGGTTAAATTGGACAATATACAACGGTTAAGAGACAAATATCAAAAAGATAACAATGATAGCAAAGATAGTTGGTGGGCTAGTAACAACTTTTCTTTTTTGAATCCCAAAAATTGGTTCAAAGGAGTTGGAGGGTGGTTAGTAGGACTCTTGCAGGGAGTTTTCCAAATAATATTGTTTTTAGTTTTGATATATGCAGTAGTTAAAGTTATTATATTTGTGATCCGATGTTTTTTGAAACAATCAAATAGTTCAAAATCAGATATAATGATGGCCTATTTAAAATAGAAAGGTTTAGTATCAGTATGCTGTATCCTATCATTGGTGAGACATAATCTTTCTTTTCAGTTGAAAAAGCTACTATACTGGATAAATCTGTCTAGTATTAGTAATTGCCAAAATAGTAATTATTCTCATAGAATTGCTATATGGCATATCACATGATCTGTAGGAAACCAAAAGTACTGATGGTGACCTATGGTAATGGAAAATAATACCTGTGCTCAAGGACCGATTGTGATACCAATGTGATAAGAATGGTGGGTGATTGTGTTTAGATAGGTATCCTGTTAATAGATAGTGATCACAGGTCTTATTATTGTTTATTATTATTCAGTACAAGTTAATACAGCTGAACTTTTAATGATTTTTGTCTTGCCATGATGAGATTATTCGCTCAGAAGCTAGATACAAGCAAGGTCAAGTAAATTGCTGACTTGCTATAATAAGATCATAACACAAACAAGGCTCTATGAGCGAGGTCAAGTAAAATTGTTTACTTGACATGATAAAATCACACGCTAGGGTGTTGGATACAAAAAGGCTCCACAAGTAAGGTCAAGTAAATCGCTGACTTGCTATAATAAGATAAGTAAACTGCGCATGTCTCTACGCATGACTCCAAATGTGTATAAAAGTACAGGACTAAACTCAGTGGGGAGGGACTTTCCAGAAGGCAATGTGGACGCACTTCTTCTGTGATGTTGATGCCAGGATATTCCCCTTCTCACTGGTTGAGTTCCCCAGATGGAGAGGGTGAAGCTGCAATATCCGGTAAATGTATTGATGCTTACTTGCTCCTATGTATGTTAAATATGTATTAGTAAGGGCTGCTATATTCTCTGATTCAACTTATGCCAAATTATGTGCCTAATTTATAATCTTTAATACTTAATAAATGAATTAGTTTTGCTAAAGAGAATCTCTGTATTCCTGCCTGATTTGTATATCAGTGAGCGCTACGTAAGTAGGGGTTCCTCCCCATTATAGTATAATTTAGCAAGACAGAATATTACTGAAAAAACTAGTCCGGTGGGTCACTGACCTGTTTAGGCCTACTGGGCTGGATAAACTCAAAGCTCATGCAAGCGCTCCCATCAATGTTATGCCCCTCCACACACAGGTGGGACAACTATAAGTTTCGTGGAGTATTGCAGGAAATAATAGAGAGTTAGGTCAGTGACCTGTTCAGGCCTAGTAGGCCGGATAAACTCAAAGTTCATGCAAGCGCTTGCATCAATGTTATGACTCGTCACACACAGGTGGGACAACTATAAGTTTCGTGGAGTATTGCAGGAAATAATAGAGAGGTAGGTCAGTGACCTGTTTAGGCCTAGTAGGCCAGATAAACTAAAAGGTCATGCAAGCGCTCCCATCAATATTATGCCCCACCACACAGAGGTGGGACAACTATACGTTTTGTGGAGTATTACCGGAAAAACTATTCAGGTAGGTCAGTGATCTCTTTAGGCCTAGTGGGCCGGATAAACTCAAAGCCCATGCAAGTGCTCCCATCAATGTTATGCTCTGCTACAAACAGGTGAGACTACTATCAGTTTCGTGGAATATTACCGAAAAACCTACTCGAGTATGTCAGTGACCTCTTTAGGTTTACTGGGCCGGATAAACTGAAAGCTCATGCAAGCGCTCCCATCAATGTTATGCCCTGCCACACACAGGTGGAACAACTATAAGTTTTGTGAAGTATTACAGGAAATAATAGAGAGGTAGGTCAGTTACCTGTTTAGGCCTAATAGGCCTGATAAACTCAAAGCTCATGCAAGTGCTTCCATCAATGTTATGCTCTGCCACACACAGGTGGAACTACTATAAATTTCATGGAATATTACAGAAAAAAAAGTCAGGTAGGTCAGTGACCTGTTTAGGCCTAGTGGGCCAGATAAACTGAAAGCTCATGCATTCACTCCCATCAATGTTATGCCCCGCCATACACAGGTGGGACAACTATACGTTTCATGGATTTTACAAAAAAAAATAGTCAGGTAGGTCAGTGACCTGTTTAGGCCTACTGGGCTGGATAAACTGAAAGCTCATGCTTCCATCAATGTTATGCCTTGCCACACACAGGTGGGACAACTATATGTTTCGTGTAATATTACCAGAAAAACTATTCAAGTAGGTCAGTGACATGTTTAGGCTTAGTGGGCCAGATAAACTGAAAGGTCATGCAAGTGCTCCCATCAATGTTATGCCCTGCCAAACACAGGTGGGAATACTATACGTTTTGTGGAGTATTACAGTAAATAATAGATAGGTAGGTCAGAGACCTCTTTGGGCCTAGTAGGCCAGATAAACTTAAAGCTCAAGCAAGCGCTCCCAACAATGTTATGCCCTGCCACACACAGGTAGGACAAGTATAGGTTTCATGGAGTATTACCGGAAAAACTATTCAGGTAGATCAGTGACCTGTTTAGTCCTAGTGGGCCGCATAAACTCAAAGATCATGCAAGTGCTCCCATCAATGTTATGCCCTGACACACACAGGTGGGACTACTATAAGTTTCGTGGAATATTACCGAAAAAACTAGTCATGTATGTCAGTGACCTGTTTAGGCCTACTGGGCCGCATAAACTGAAAGCTCATGCAAGTCCGCCCATCAATGTTATGCCCTGCCACACACAGGTGGGACAACTATAAGCTTCGTGGACTATAACCAGAAAAACTCTTCTGGTAGTTCACTAACCTGTTTAGGCCTAGCGGGCCGGATAAACTCAAAACTCATGCAAGTGTTCCCATTAGTGTTATGCCCTGCCATACACAAGTGGGACAACTATAGATTTTGTGGAGTATTACCGGAAAGACTAGTAAGGTAGGTCAGTGTCCTGTTTAGGCCTAGTAGACCAGATAAACTCAAATTTGTTGGTGATTTATTATTTTCTACGCGTTTCAGGAGTACAAGCCCCCTTCTTCAGGAAAAAAAATCACAGACATCTGAGTTTTGGAAGTGAATATTTTCGTCAGACAGTAGCGCAGTTCGGATACCCCGTTCCACTGTTTTCCTGCTTATTACTTTAGAAGTTAGGGGGGCTGCTGCAGACCATCATCAGTATTAAAATCTGCATATGTTGTTTGGTGTGGTGACAAAATCTCCAAGGCATGGAACTAAGGCCATTTTTCCAGTTTTAAAGCCCAAAATGCACAAGGGTCTAGTTCCACAGTCATGGCATCGATATTCAGCTGTAGATACTCCTGTACCATCCTCTCTAGGTGCTCGCTATGTGTCAGACTTATTCTCTCTTCTGGCATTGCAAAGGATGGTCTAAAAAAAAGGTGGAACAATTCTACAAAATTGCTGTTACCAGATACACTGTTAACGTTTGAGTGATGACGACTCGACGTTCCCCGGGTTGGAAAGGCAGAACTGCGATATTCACTATGTGCACCATTGGTGTTTGGGGAAAAGCAGTACTAAGATTGTCTATAAGCTTCTGTTGATACTCCTGCATGCGTGCTTCTTTTTCCATGGCAGGAAACATTTGGCCAAATTTACTCTTGTACTGGAGATCTAACAGTGTGGCAACCCAGTAGTTGGCATTACTTCAAATTCTAACAATCCAAGGATCATGTTGCAGGTAGTACAGCAAGAAGGCTCTTGTGTCTTGCGCATCCAGAAGGCCCAAGTCCTTATTGTGTTGGTGGTGGCAAGGTTAACATTCACGCTTGCTTCCTTTGCCCTCTCCCCCCAACCTCGCACAACAGAAATGTAATCGAGATCTCCCTCATCTGCTGAGTCTTCCATGCCCATCACCTGTTCATATTCAATGTCTTCTTCGGCTCCTGCACCTTCATCAACAGTTTGGCTGCTACAATGCGCCCTCATTGTTTCCTCTCCCCCACCCTCCCATGCCAGTCGCCTTGGTGCTGCAAACCATCTGGACCTTTGAGATCTTGTTATCCCTTCCGCATACGCCTCCTCCTCTACATCCTCCCCTTCTTCTTGGCCCACCACCTGACTCCGAATACTGGTTAAAGTGAGCTCCAGCATGTAGATGACCGGAATAGTCATGCTGATAATGGCATAGTCAGCGTTAAATATCTTAGTAGCCATTTCAAAACTCTGCAGAAGGGTACCGAGGTCCTTGATCTGAGACCACTCCAGCAGCGTGATTTGACCTACCTCTGGATCGCATTGGCCCAGGCTATACGTCATAACATACTGCACCAGGGCTTGTCGCTACTGCAACATGTGCAGAGTGGAATTTCATCGGATTTCAGGCAGTGAACCAGAAGGCTGAACGACTTCTGCAGCGATTCAAGTTGTTGAGCTGCAGGATGCGAACGGCAGAAGTGAGCACACAGCAACTGTACCCTGTGCAGAAGCGCATCTAGGCCGGGATAGTGGGCTAGAAATTACTGGACACCCAGGTTCAAGACATGAGCCATACAAGGCACGTATGTCACCTTGCCCCGGCGAAGGGGTGCACCCTGGTTTGCAGCATTGTCGCACATGGCCTTCTCTGGCTGCAGGTTCAGTGGAGACAACCATGGATTAAACTCGATCTCCAGGGCTGACCACAACTCCTCAGCTGTGTGACTCACATTTCCCAGATATTTTAATGGAAACATCGCCTGATGGCGTTAATTCCTACTGCCAGCATAGTAAGGAGGTGTGCTTGATTCCTTCTGCAGTTTGAACGCGTGCCACATTACCAGACAGGTTTTGGGTGCAGGTGGAGAACATAGAAGAGGTGGAGGAGACAGAAGCAGTGGATGAACTTCTACATACAGAGGTTTGATGCACAACCTGTGGGGATGGCAAGACTTGTACAACAGCCCCTTCTCCTGCTACCACCATAGTCACCGAGCGCCCAGTCAGCAACATGTAACACCCATGTCCATGCTTACTCGTCCAGGTGTCTGTGGTGAAATGCACCCTATCACACACAAAGTTTCTCAAGGAAGTGGTGATGTTGTGTGCAACATGCTGGTGTAGCGCAGGCACAGCTTTCTTCGAGATGTAGTGGCAACTGGGTATCTGGTACCGGGGCACTGCAATGGCCATAAGGTCTTGAAAATCCTCTGTATCAACCAGCCGAAAAGGCACCATTTCCATAGCAAACAGCTTGCAGATGGTGAAATTCAACCTCTTAGCTTTGGTATTGGTTGGAGGAAATGGTCTTTTACTTGTCCACATCTAAGGGACCGAGGGCTGACTTCTGTGCTGAGACAGGATTAAGTAGGGTGTACCAGGCAAACTTCTGGACTGTAAGGGTACCTTTACACGCGGCTACATTTCTAGGGTGGCTACAGGTAACTTACTGGTTGCAGTGAAATCATGGAGACAAGGTTCTATCTTGTTGCTGTGTACAAATGGAATAATCTCTCCATGATTTCACTGCAACCAGTAAGTTACCTGTAGCCACCCAAGAAATGTAGCCGCGTGTAAAGGTACCCTGAAGGTACCTTTACACGCCGCTAAACAGGATGGATACCAACCGCTACTTCACGTGCATGAGCACGCCCAAACGGTTACAAACGGGAAACGCACCCTCTTTACACGCCGCCACAAGGTGCGCTACACTACGCTACATCTACAGCTAGCTACATCGCCGGGTGTCTCAAGTAGCCATCTGTAGCTCATTTACACACCGCTACAACCAGCTACTATGGGCGTACCTGGTGCAGCAGGGACAGCACATAGGCGTGCTACAATTGTGGATTACGAGACGTCCATACGCTGATAGGACAAAGCAATAATACCATGATTGGCCAGGCATCGCAGGAGGCTGATTAATACTTGACGCTCGAGCAATTGTGTAGTGTGACTCGTCAGCTCCTTAAATATGCCGCCCTGTGCAGCGACAACCAATCGCAACGCAGGAGCTTCCTCCAATGATCGCTGAAGGGGGCGCGGTAACCCGGAGCCTGTGTCACACCCCAGCTACATAGCATGGTGTAGGAACAACCCTTCTGTTCCTTCTTTACACGCCGATACAGCTCACTACAATCGGCTTTGTAGCCATCTGTTATTGGGCAGTGCTCGGAAACAGATGTATCTGTAACCGGCTGTCGCGTCCCGTCTTCACACGCCGCTACTACGGGTGATATTGGCGCTACAAGCTACATTTGTAGCCTGTAGCGGGTTGTATCCATCCTGTTGTAGCGGCGTGTAAAGGTACCTTAAGGGATGTGCAGGCTGACATATTATGTTTCATTCATAAAGAGGTGTTGCTCTCAATGTGTGAAAGCACTCAACACCAGCAGGTGTTTCCACTTCCAAAACAGCTGACGACCTGTCAATCACACTGGCTTTTGCAGGTAAAGAGGTGGAAGTTCTGCGGCCGAAAGCCTGTGTGACAGCTGTCCCCACAGTCACACAGGATGAAGAAGCCGCAGGTACACTTGATGGGGCAGACGGTGCTTGGCCAGGCCCGCTAGGCTGCATTGTAGAACAGTGAGCTTCCCACTGTGACTCATGATTCATGTCCATGTGACGATTCATGCATGAAATACTCAAACTATTGATTTTTGAGCCTCTACTCATATTTTGTTTACAAATTTTGCAGATACGGTAACATGAGTTGGGTCATCCTTTGCGTTCTGAAAAAAGGCCCAGGCTAGACAAGGTTTAGTGCCCATACGACCTGTAGAGCTACCACGACTTCTGCACAGAGGCAAAGTTGTGGCTGCGGGCCCAGTTGTTGACGTGCTTCCAGGATTCCGTCTCTGTCCAGGAAGCCATAACCTAACCTCATCACTAGCATCCTCCTCCACCTCCTCTGCTAAGCTCATCAACTCCCTGCATGTGGGTTGAGAGTAAAGGCCCAGTTACACACACAGATAATTGTGCAGAGATTGTTCGCAGATCTCTGGTTGCAGTGAAATCATGGACACATTGTTCCATTTTGTGGCCGTCTACAAATGGAACAATGTGTCCATGATTTCACTGCAATCACACAATTATCTGTGTGTGTAAAGGCCCCGTTACACCTTTCAACATAGTTTCCGACATCGTTGTAAAGTGACGTCAGGAATGATGTTGAAACGACATCATTGTTGCGTCGTTGCGTGTAAACGCACAATTCAGCAGCGATAGTTGTTCAAGTCAGAGTTGACAAGTTTTCCTGCATGCAGGAAACCCTGTCAACTTCAACTTAAGCAACCTGAGGCATCGTTCGGTGTGACACCGCAATAGCGATGTCACGGCCGACTTCGCCCATTCACAGCAGTTAGCAGGTATCGTTTACGGGGTTTGCGAACGATCCCTGCTCACAACATCGTTGGTGCGTTGTCCACGATATCTGGATGTGTGACAGCTCTCCAGCAATGTTGCACAGCTGTTCAAATAATCAGCGCGCTCCCAAGATCGCAAACAACATCGTTGATAAGTTGCATCGTGTAACGGTACCTTAACTGGGCCTTATGTGGGATCTCAAATCTAATAATCACCCAGTGTGTTCTCACACTCGTCATCCTCAGAGCCAACCTCTTCCTGCCCTGAGCGCAAAGTCAAGTTGTCGTTCCAATCATGTATCTGAGTCTCATCATCATGTTTAATGCAAATGTGTTTCCTGGTTTTGACTCAATCTATAGAGTCAATTTAACCAACACAAGGTTGGGGATGCTGCAAGATAGCAAACAGCACCATTCCCTAAAAGCCGGTGCACTATGGAATGTATTTGAAGAAAAGAATATAATATGCTACTGCGCAAATTGTTTGAACACAATACCAAGAAATACCAAACTGAGTTTACATACCTATACCATGGGGTTATCAACCTTTATTTTACAGAAGACTTAAATCCCAAAAGGATTTCAAATTTCCTAACTCAGGCTAGGGTCACACAAAGACGTTTTCAGCCTCACCGCTAAAATCTTAGTGATTTTCTGCAGAAGTGGACAGAAGGGGACACCGATACCGGTGTCTGCATCAGCAGAATAGAGAGCTATTGGCAGCACTGGAAACGTTGGCTGGAATGTTTCCTGTGCATCACTGAAAAGCAGCTCCGGAAGCGGAGTGTGTGCAGCCGCGGTACTGGAAATGAATGGCTGCCTATGTCTCTCCTTTCTGCTGAAGCGGGCACCGGTATCGGTGTCCCCTTCTGTCCACTTCTGCAGAAAATCACTATGATTTTAGCGGTGAGGCTGAAAACATCTACGAGTGACCCTAGCTTCAGTCAGATCATTGTTTCAAAAGTACGCATTGCATTTGAATATTCATTTATAGGCAAAATAAGAGGAATTATTAGTTAGATTTGTGTGTATATTTATCTTTATTTTCAATTTTGCTCTGTTCAACAGTACTCCCTTTCTTCATATAGTATTTCTTTAATGCTAATTTAAGTATAAATTGTTTTAGTCCAATAAAAGCTTTGAATTTATAAAATTTTTGTGAAGGTGCAAATTTTAAGGGACTCACCTGAGTCCAAATCTGCTCTAATTGTCATAGCCATAACAACCTTGCCGTGGGAAAAGTAATCTAAAAAGGCATGGAAAAGCTGTGCTGATCTTTTTTTGCTTATGGTTGTGTTGTTTTAAAGGTACCGTCACATGCCGCAATATCTCCGCAATACCACCGATATGTGGCGATATAACGGGCGCGATCATGTTTTTCGTGCCCACCTCAGATCACCGATGGCGGCGTCACACGCCGCAATATCGCCCTGAATGTGTCTCTCCAGAAATCGCCTCACCTACAGCGGAAGCAACCTTGGCTCATTCCATCGACGCTTCACACGCCGCAATCTCAAAAGCAATGTTGGCATACAAATCCAGCGCGGCGATGAGATAGGCGTGCCACAGTGGTTTACACCGCGCCCCATGTGCGCTCATTGGCCAACACAACTGCGTTATGATTGGTCAGCCTGCTCTGGAAGGCTGGCTAATACATGACGCAATTGTCTAGCGGAGTTTCTCACAAATACACGCTCGTGTTGTCAATTGTGGCTCCCGCAACACACTTTCGAGGCACCAAAGTGTCACACAGGAGCGGTTTTGTGCAGTACAGCGGATTAAACTAAGAATGGTTATGTGTGCGTCTGTAGGTGATGGCGGTAAGATACAAACAACACTATGGACATATGTGCTTGCATTGGTCCACGCCATAGCAGAGCTGCCATGGCTGAACTATGTGTGTGCACACATGTTTGCGTGTGTGTACTTAAGTGTACCTACATCCCCAACAAACACCATTGCATTCTCCATGTCTGTGGACACGTTCCCATGTGGCTAAACACATCATAATGGACATGTACACACAGTCACGGCATACAGTGTGGGCCAAAGGGCTGGACCTGTGTACTGGACATTAGCAGACAATGCTGCACGGACCCATCAATACCATTTAACGTATCACATACTGTACCTCTGT
This sequence comes from Allobates femoralis, assembly GCA_033576535.1. Taxonomy (NCBI): domain Eukaryota; kingdom Metazoa; phylum Chordata; class Amphibia; order Anura; family Aromobatidae; genus Allobates; species Allobates femoralis. The sequence goes on from JARQOC010000006.1 coordinate 211,791,761, forward strand.
GCACAGCATAAAGCTATGTGCAACTGCCCTGTATTAAAAAGTAACGACAGACACAGGTAGTTTGGTTATGTTTTTTTTAGTGGTACTTTTTGTGCACAAAAAAAGGAATGATACCAACACACACACACAATATAAAAAACAGAAGTGTGAACATCACACAAATAATTAGAAAGTGATGAAAAAGAATGTCCATACCCAAACATTTGAGAGTACAGGAAAAAATAAACTAACTAACCAACTAATGTTTAAGCACCCAAAATAAAAAAACACCACCATAATCCACCTGGTGCAGCCACCCTGGTGACTCCACCCTCCTCCTGATGTTGCTGCCTGACAACACCAGCCACCCTACACCTGCTGGTGCTGCCAGGCCACTGCCCCAGGGCCATTAAAGTAGGAGCAGTATGCGGCTCTGTTGCTCCTGGCATCCTGCTGACTCAGACACTTGCTCAGCGGCTGGAGTGGCGCCACACCATGGTCGGCAACATGCCAATCCCCGGGACTGAGCTCCTCAGTTGTGGGGTCCACAGAATCCACATAACTTGCCGGCGTGTATGATGACCCATCCCTACGACGCAGGAAGTTATGCAGCACACAGCAGGCCAGCACTACCACTTAGATAGACTCCAGTTTCATATGCAAAGGCATATAAAACATGCGGAATCTATTACCCAGGATCCCGAACACTTTTTCAACTACCCGGCGAGCCTGGGATAGCCGGTAATTGATAATGCGCTGCTCAGAAGTAACCGTCCTCTGGGGATATGGGCGAAGTAGGTGAGCCTGTAGTGGGAATGATTCATCCCCCACAAATGCAAAGTTGAGATGACCGGTCGTGACATCATTTGAGGGCAAGTTCAGAGCACCTCTCCTTAGGTCTTCCGCCAAGTAGCTGTGTGCAAACACACCCCCATCTGAGACACGGCCGTTCATCTCAACGTTCACGTAGAGGAACTCATAGTGAGCATCCACCAGGGCCGTGAGGACCATGCTAAAATATCCTTTACAATTAAAATATACAAAATATAAAATACAAGGACCCCGTTTGGGGGGTTGCTTGATCCTCACGTGCTTACCATCCAATGCACCTCCGCAGTTTGGAAATTGCCAGCGATCGGCAAAACCTGTGGTAACATCCATCCATCCAGCAGGGGTTGTTGGTAACTGCATGTAGGATGGCAGCAGACAACTCACGATGGCCTCACATGTATCGGGTATCAGGCGGCTCAGCAGTGGCTGTTGCCAGGAACCTCAAAGTTACAGCCAAACGCTCCTCAGGTGGCACAGCTCGACGCATCAAAGTGTCCTGTCGGGCTATCAATGGCTTTATGCATTCCAAGAGGAATATGAAAGAGTCCTTGGACATACGGAGATAGTTGCGGAAATCATGCGGACTCCTATCCTCCAGCTGATGCAGCAGGCGCATGTGACTCAGGTTGCCCCGTTGCCGAAGCCAATCCCTAACCCACACACGCCGTGGTCTGCGAGCCTGAAACCTCTCAGCTCTCTCTTCCAGCCACAAGTCCTCTTCCACCAAGGCAAGCGCCACGATAACATCTCCATCAGGGTCCATGATGATCTCACGTACCAACCCCTGCCAAAGGAACAAAAAAAGCCTATCATCAAAAGAACACATTAACAGGCCTTAAAAATAACCACTACCTCCTTCCCTACACATCTCCTAGCCAGTTACCCACATCCTAGCAGACTCTGCTCATATGGCCACCCACATAGATATTTTGCACAATTGAACGGTTACAACAACACCTGTTATCACTACACCCATGGCCCTCTTCCACAACTATATCTCCATCATCCTAATTGTGACATCATTGCCATACCCCCATATAGCTGCCCATAATGTATATGTACTACCACGATACCTAGGAAAATACAAAGCTCTACCACACAGACAGATGCTTGTTACCAATTAAATACAACAACATGCTAAATGTACCAGAGCCATGTGTTACTGACAAAGCATCATCCCACGCAGCTGTCAATCGCATATTCATCATGTCCAACAGACATCCCTGTTGTGTTGATAAGGCCGGATCTTCACAGGCAGACATTCCCAAGCCACATGGGCCACTCCACAGCTCAGTATCACCAGAATACTTCCATTCTGTCTGGTAAAGGCCAGTACTATGTGCCCACATTTCATGTTCCACTAAACTAACCACAGAGGCCTCCTTGGTACATGATCCCGTATGGCGAATACAAAATGGATTGTCAATAAGGAGGGTGTTTTGTGGCAAGGAAAGCCATCCATTCATCCATTTTGCGTCACACAATAGATCAATCAAACACATCACCATTACAAACTACATACACCAGGACTTGGGCGTCTGCTACAGTACACAAGAACGATCCGTAATGCAAAGATGTATCCAACGCTACAGACAGCCATATCACAAATCATGTGTGAACATCAGTACTTACTTAATGACTCTGGCCAGCAAGCGTGCCGTAGCTTGGTGGTTAGCGTTTTTTATGTGGTAAGCACCCAATCACAGTGCATCTGCGTCATCTAATTCACGTAGCCACTTGGGCGTTGCCACGGCCGACTACTGATTAGGTGCCTGTGCTGCTTTGTGATTGGTCATGTTGTGTTTAAAATGTGGCCAGCTGGTCCGCCACCCAAGCTCCAACTGCATTGTTCTAGTAGCGTCTCATCACCAGAACTCTGTTGGACAGACGGTAAGTCGGTGGATATGCTATTGTGCCTCTCATGTATGGTATATTATTTTCAGCTTCCGAGCCATATTTTGCCAGATGTATGGCCGGGTTATGTACAGCTTCATGTAGCGTCATGTAGATGTATGGTTTACGACGCCTGCGCATCGTTAACCCCCTCTGTGTCCTGTTTCACACATAATGATCCTTGCCACCGATGACATGACAATGTATCATACAGCACTACATCATTCCATAAATATGTGATGAGGTAATTCATGTGTCTAAATTTTGTGTGGTACGCCATGTGTGCCATTTCAACATGATACAGATTTGTAACTTTGCCTGGGCAGGCCCTAACCACATATGCAGCATGTCACATCTGTGTACACATACAGGCCATTAATGCTTCTGCATACACAAGCAAACTACCAGACTACCTGTCATTGCTAGTGCTGGACATGGATTGCCCACGCAGAGTAGGGTGTGACCTGATATGTACATGTATGTGTTTTGGTAACACACTCTGTTGTTTTTTGGCAGATGGCTGAGAGTCCTGATTTTGTGCATGAACTCCTAGCCATTTACCAGGACCATGAATGCCTGTCGTGACGAGGGCTGTGGCCTACGGGCACCTCGTCAAGCTGGCCAACCAAGTAAGACCTGGATGGTGCCAATGGTTGTCGAAAAAAATCTAGTGGCTGCGCACCATGTTCACCAAAGAACATAAGAAGGCGATGACAGATCGGTCTGGGGCTGGAGCTGAGGAGCTCCCTAAGCCACGTCTGTGGTATTATGACCTCCTCACCTTCACCCTGGGCCAGGAGGCTTCTCGCTCAACTCTTGGGCAACCATCTTCGGCCACAAGCCAAGAGCCTGCCCCGTCACAGGAGGTGCGTAATTGTAGTTTTTCTACCTATGTCCACACCTTGTTGATTGCACAGATGTGTGGGTTGGTGGACATGTAGAAGGCACAATCATGTTGTTCTTTCACCATTCTTCTGTGTGTTATGCTGTGTGTTGGCTCGTGGCTGTTGGTACCAATTGTGCTGTGTTATGTTGGGGCACTTGGCATATCAGTTTGGAGCCTCAGGTGAGTACAGAGCACCGGTCTACTTCTTTCTTCATCTCTGTTTCCAACCCTGCTACTGTTGATTTTGGTGTTTGGCATGCTCAGATATGCGCCATCTGGTGCTGGGTGGTTGGTTGTGGTAATTGATGGCAGCACATTGCTACTCTTGTTAACAATTTTTTTTAAATGTTTTGTTTACAGACCCCTTGTGAGTCTGGCTCCAGTGCAGAGGACCCACCCACTGGCCAGGCTCCCCCATCATCATCTTGGGGGAGCAGGTGCCTGATCCCAGTGGTGGGGGGCCGTGCCCAGGGCCCAGCTCAGGCATACAACGGCATCAGCCACCTGCCCCACCCAACACTGAGCTGGGTACCTGGGCAAAACGAGTCCTATTGGACAGAGAGAGGACCCCCGCCACTTCAATCGGGCACATGGCCAGTGAGTGGGTGTGCCGCATGCAGCCAGAACAACGTGCCATTGCCAAGAGGGCCATCATTCAGGTCCTGGAAGTGGGCGTGGATGGGGCACTGAGATGGGGTGGTTCTATCGCCATCCCCAACAAAACACCCCCAGTGCCCCCTGCGCCCCAACAACACATGGCTAGAGGTCGCCAAAATCAGGATTCTCCATGTCTCCCATGAAGACTCCACCACATAAGGGCCCCCAATGTGTGGGAGGACGGGGATGAGGGGGAGGAGCCATTGTCTGATCCAGCAGAGGATGAAGAAGCAAGACGCTACTAGGCAATGCACTACATTGCGTACTGGACTTTTGTTTTGTTTTTGTAACAAAAACCAAGTGTGTTTTGTTTATTTTATGGATTAATAAACCAGACTTTTATTTGCCATACCTAGGTCCACATATGTGTCAGGTTCAGCAGTATGGTTGTGTGTGTAGTGTGTTGTGGGTGTAATGGTGATATTTGTGTGTCAGAAGGAGAGGCCTCATGTCCACAATAACATAGTTGTGTCATTGTAGCAGACAGGAGCCTATCCCTAGGTGACATGTGTGAGTATTGAGAGATTACGAGTCTTCTCTGGCCGACATTGGCGAGTATGTTTGTGTCTGTGTCTTTGTTAATGTGGGTGTGATATTGGTGACATTGATGTAAAATAGGGCTTCATCCGTGTAGAAAAGGTACTGTATGGTCAGATCTTTATCATGTCACATTGCACACCTACACAAATTCATTAGCCATGTGTTGTGTTTAAAAATGTCACCTCCCAAAGGTGTCCCTGTGTGTGCTGAGAAAAGGGATCAGACAGTATTTTGCTTTGCACTCACATTTATTGTTTCCAAAACTTGTTTTGTCAATGATGTTTTTTGAGATTAGTTGTAGCCAAACCAGAATACCCACTTTCCCAATGTGGGATACTATACGAAAAAAGACCAACGGGGCCTAAAAAAGAAGGGTGCCAACATGGCAAAACTATGTAACAACACGTCCAACATGGACAACTACATACAAGTGCCATTGGCCACATTATTGGGGGAGATATGCAGGAGTAGGGACTGGGCTGCCTGGAGGCACAGTATCATCGCACCCAACCGGTCAAGATTTTGCTGCCCTTCTCGGTGGGCACGGTCCATGTGCTGCTGTGCCTCCCTGTGTGCCTGCAGCAGGTCATCAATAGTTGATACCCATGTATGGGAAATAAGGACATTAGTCAGTGACAAGTGAAGGTGTGGGTGGGTGACGTCATTGGTCAGGATTTCACTTACGTCGGGAGGAGATGGTGATGCGCTGACAGCCCAGCCTGCAGCGCAGGCTCTTGCCCCTTGACAAAGAAAGGAAAAAAAAAACATCATGACTCACATACTGATGTCAGGGACACACACCAGCATATATATTACACAGCTTGTAGCCCATTGCCAACACTTACCACCAATCACTACTCCATCAAGCTCAATGTCACTGTGTGGGACCACAACACAGCAGGGCTGGCCCGGGAGCTGGCCACGAAAAACACGAAAAAAATCACCTTGCCGTTATCGCCTGATTACTGAGCACTGTTCAGGAATCAGGCGACAGGCGAAGGGCGATTTATCGCACCGAAATCGCCCAATCACACGCCGCCACCATGAGGCAATTTCACAGCGATTTCGCCGGGGCGACGTATCGCCTTTCAGATCGCCAGGCGAGATTGTGGCGTGTGACGGTACCTTTACAGCACTTGCACAGGAATCATTTGGAAATCAGAAAAAGGATCTTATTTTTACTTGTGTAATCTAAGGCCATCGCCGGACTGGGGTGTCTGGGGCCCACCAGGAAAATTGACTCCAGGGGCCCACCCGGGCCCACCCATACTTCAGCTATATGCAAATACTAGTGATGAGCCAGCACTAAAATGCTCTGGTGCTCGGTGCTCTGGCCGAGCATCTCAAGATACTCGTGTACTCGGCCAGAGCACCGAGCCCAATGTAAGTCAATGAGTGACTGGCTCCGCCCACAGACTTCCGGTTATAAACCGAGTATTTCTGCGAAAAGGTGGGAGGGTGGGCTTTTTCAAATCGCCGCAACATATAACACCTTGCTGTGGCCCCCAGAGGGATCCTAACAATTAATCTGCTCCCTGTGTGGTGCCAGCTCATTGTGTGCACTGAAGGGAGCTGTGTATTTGTGTTCGAGCAATAATTATTAGCGAGCAGTCCGAGCATCTCGGCGGTACTCGGTGCTCGCCAAGCATCCCGAGTACCGGGATACTCGTGCGAGTAACGAGTAGCGCAGAGCATACTCGCTCATCCCTAGCAAATACCTGTTATCCGTTATACCTATTATAATGGAGCGTGGACTGTAAAACCCAGGCAGCTCCTGCACATCACTGTGCGCTCACCATTACTGTGATGTACAACTACTGGAGTTTGCATTAAAGGGATTTTTCGGTGACAACAAGTTCTCAGCGATGCACAGGTTAGGAAGGTGATCACTAATTTATTGGTGGAATCTGCACCATCAGAAGAATGTGGCACTTTGAGCATTTGGTGAGTTTTTTTACCTCTGTATTTGTAAGACAAAACCAGGAGTGGAGCAATCACAGGTAATTTTTTTCTACATTTCTCACCCTCTCCTGGTTTTGTCTTATAAATACTGAGGTGACAATCTCACCAAATGCTTAACTTGCTTTCTCTGGAGAACCTCTGTGAGGGTGCGTGCACACGGTCTGGAGGAGCTGCGTGTTGGACGCAGCTCCTCCGGACCTGAGGGAAGCCGAGGGTGGCCGCAGGGAGACCGCAGCCGCCCTGTACTCACCATGTGTGGCGGGTGCAGGGCGGCTTCTCCCTGCAGTCACCCGATGGGAGCCGCTTCCGACTCTGCAGCATGAAATAAACATGCTGGGGAGGGGTTACACATAGTGAGGATGGGATTTCTTGAAATCCCATCCACTATGCTAGTACTGTACTACGCAGTGTTTTGGACGCAGCAGCAAGACGCTGCGTCCAAAACGCTGCGTACACTGATCGTGTGCACGCACCCTGACTGCATCTCTGCTGTTGTGTCACAGGACAGGTAGGGGTTAAACATCCGAGTATTTAATATGTTTTGGAAATAAAGACGTTTCCCCTTATTGATATCAGATAAAACAAATGACCGACCAAAATCCACTCTACCAAGACCAATATTACCAGAAAAAAATCTGAAATACCACTACACCATGACCAGACCACATATTACCATGACATAGTGCCCAAGTAATGCCACATACAAGGCACAAATACTGCCACACCATGACCAAAGCACATAATACCACCACATAGTGATCAAATGCTACCACCTATAAGGTATAAATACTGCCACACCATGAGACCTCATATTACCACCACATAGTGACCGAATAATACTACATACAAGGGACAAATACCGTCATGTCATGACCAAAGTATATAATGCCACCACATTGTGACAAATAATACTAAATTAAAAAAAATGTAAAAAAGCTCTGCATATAGTGTCAGTGTGCAGGTAATGCAATGATCACCATTGACATTATACGCAGGAGCTCTGTATATAGTGTCAGTGTGTGTGTATAAGTAAGGCTAAGGTCACACTTGCAAAATTCTAAGTTCCCTGCATTGTTTGTATAGAACTTAGATTTTTTTTCTCACTACGCAGCCTGTACGCAGTATTCACGCAGGCCCCAGCAACCCGCTGTGTTTCCTGGATACCAGCTACACAGCGGGCTGCGGGGAGTGCGATTTGCACCACGCATGCACCACTCACAGGGGAACGCATCACGATGCATTCCCCTGTGAGTGGTGCAAATCGCACTCCCCGCAGGGTTGCTAGGGGCCGCATTCACTGCTACTCAGCCTTTGTGAAGGCTGCGTGCAGGCTACGTAGTGACAAAAAAACTCTAAGTTCTATGCAAGCAACGCAGGTTACTTAAAATTTTGCAAGTGTGACCTTAGCCTTATACACATACTCACCAGTAATGTCTCTAGGTGAAGTTCTTTATCTGTCGCAGACCGATATCACGTCTTCTATGTAAGACTTATCTCTGCAGAAAATAACATAGTTAGCTATACCTGACTCACTTCCAGAGCACAATCCACATTTTTCCCAAGATTTCTACACTACATGAAATGACAAAAAAAGAAACATAGTGCCGCACTACACAGTAACAGTGCTCCAGTGTCATTCTGTGCCTGCTCATCCTTGTCAGCAGACATATATTTGTCTGATGGCAAAGATGTAGCAGAGCTGAGGACAAAAGACCTGTGGATTATGTCGAAACAAGGATTAACTAAAAATGGAGTCCCTAAATGTGTTTTGTGTTTTATTTTTAATTAAAAAAAAATGTCAGTTTTTTTTGTTTACTAGAAATTCATGGTGGCCATGTCTAATTTGTCATGACACCATGAAGTTTGGGCTTAGTAGCAGCTGATAATACAAAGCTGGCCTGGTACTAACCCTTTTATTACCCAGGGTGCCACTCACCACCAGAGCCACTGGAAGAGCCGGGTAAAGTGCCTGTAAATGGTGCTATGATGAATGCTCCATTTTCAGGGGTGGCTGCGGGCTGCGATTTTCAGAGTGAGGGGCCAAGAACGCTTGGGCCTTACCATGCTGAGAATCCCAGCCCCCTGCTGCCTTGTTCTACCTGGCTGGCGATCAACATATCACGGGAGCCCACACATTTTAAAAAATATAGATATTTTACATAAGTTTAAAACAAATATTAGGCTTATCTGTTTTTTGATTGCCAGCCAAGGTAAAGCAAGGCAGCTGGGGGTGGCAGGCTGTAGCTGTCTGCTTTATCTGCGGTGAGAATCAAAAATTCTGCGGAGCGCTACGTCATGTTTTTAAAAATTATTTATTTTCACACTTCTATATGTGACAGACCCACCAGCCCATCACAGATGCTGTCAAAGAGGATGGGCATCTGTGATTGGCTGTTTGAGTAATCTACAATCAGCCTATACATTCTGGTATGGTACTATGTATGGGCTGCTTTCAGGTTACTCAACCAGCCAATCACAGACAACCATTCTCTGTGTCAGCGTCTGTGATTGCCTGTTGGGTCTGTCACACATATAGAGGTATGAAAAAAAATAATTAAAAAAATGATATAGCGCTCCGTGGAAATTTTGATTCTTAGCGCAGATAAAGCAGACAGCTATAGCCTGCCACCCCCAGCTGCTTGGCTTTACCTTGGCTGGGAATCAAAAGGCAGGAAAGCCGAATGTTTGTTTTAAATTATTTAAAAAAATAAGTAAAAAAAAATGCGTGGGCTCCTGACATATTTTGATTGCCATCCAGGTAAAACTAGGCAGCTGGGTAGCGCCATATTCAGGCGCTTTATCTAGCTCTTCCAGCAGCCCTGGTGGGGGGTGGCATGCTGGGTAATATTGGGATTAGTACCAGCTTTGTATTATCAGCTGGTACTAAGCCTGAAATTCATGGCGTCACGCCACACTAGACATGGCCATCATGAATTTCTAGTAAACAGAAAAAAAACACAACACTGAAAAAAACATTTTTTAATAAAAATCAAACACTAAACACATTTAGAGACTCCATCTTTAATAAAAAAAATCCTCACTCCGACCTAATCCACAGGTCTTCTGTCTTCAGCTCTGCTACATCATTGCCATCAGACAAATATGTCTGCTGACAGAAATGAGCAGGCACAGAATAAAGGCCCCGTTACACGCTGCGATGTTCCAGCGATCCCACCAACGATCCGACCCGGCTGGGATCGCTGGAACATCGCTGTGAGGTCGCTGGTGAGCTGTCAAACAGGCAAACTCACCAGCAAGCAGTGATAACGCTGGTAACTAAGGTACACATCGGGTAACTAAGCACAGTGCTGTGCTTAGTTACCGGATGTGTATCTTAGTTACCAGCCTGCTCCAGCTTACCCAGCCTGTCAGAATAGACATCCCTGGTCATTGGACCCTGTCACACATGCCGATGCATGCGTGACAGCGGCAGACCAATGACCGAAAATTGGTCCCAGCCATTATGCAACGATCAGTGAGCTGATCAATGGTCATTGCGGCATGTCACACACAGCGATATCGCTGCAAGGTCGCTGCAGTGTTACAAAACCGGTGTCATTGCAAGGATATCGTTAGTGATATCGTTGTGTGTAACGGTGCCTTTACACTAGAACACAGCAGTGAGAGAAGTGCTCATCTGGCCTCCACTCGGAGATCGTGTTTTCCTGTGCATTGCCTATTTTTGCAAGCGTTAGTCTGCATTTTTGCAATACAAAAAAGTCTGTGGTACATTGCATTTGTGCTGATTTACAATGGATCCGTTGTAACACACAGCATAAATGCAACCTAACAGCAGCGAGGAGGGGAGACGGAGCCCTGGAGACTGCCTAGTCAGTCTACTGGTGGTACTGTCATGCCCATTGCCCAGTATGTCCTCCCAGCCTTTGTGATACTATTATGCCCATTGCCCAGTATGTACTGCCAGCCTCTGTGGTACTATCTTGCTAGTACTACCACCAGTGGCTGTCAGGACATGCTGGGTGGGCATGATAGTACCGCAGATGCAGGCAGGACATACTGAGCAATGGGCATGCATGATAGTACCATCCGAGGCTGGCATGACATGCTGGCAAAGGGGCATGCTAATCATGCCCATTGCCCAGTAGTATGTCCTGCCAGCTTCAGCCAAGGGTCCCAGAAAGTTACCTCCTCATCCGTCCTGCTGCTGGCTCGGAGTCCTGTACAGTGCAGCATGTAGTGTGAATGCCACACTATGGAGATGCTGCTTCTACTACTGCCAAGTGGAGGCAAGGGCCACATAGAGATTACAGGGGCCCCATCAGGGGGGGACATGGGTCCCTATCAGGGGCATACATAGTGATCATGGGGCCAATCAGGGGTATATATAGGGATCATCGGGCCCCATCAGGGACGTATATAAGGATCAGGGATCGTACATAGAGATCATGGGGCCCACTCAGGGATTGTACATAGAGATCATGGGGCCCACTCAAGCATTGTACATAGAGATCATGGGACCCACTCAGGGATCTTACATAGAGATCATGGGGACTACTCAGGGATCATACATAGAAATCAAAGGGCCCATTCAGGGATTGTACATAGAGATCATGGGGCCCACTCAAGGATCATACATAGAGATCATGGGGCCCACTCAGAGATCGTACATAGAAATTACGGGACCCACTCAGGGATCGTACATAGAGATCATGGAGCCCACTCAGGGCTCTTACATAGAGATCATGGAGCCCACTCAGGGATCCTACATAGAGATCATGGGACCCTCTCAGGGATCATACATAGAGGTCACGGGGCCCACTCAAGAATTGTAAATAGAGATCATGGGGCCCACTCAGGGATCTTACATAGAGATCATGGAGCCCACTCAGGGATTGTACATAGAGATCATGGGGCCCACTCAGGGCTCTTACATGGAGATCATGGAGCCCACTCAGGGCTCATACATAGAGATCATGGAGACCACTCAGGGCTCCTACATAGAGATAATGGAGCCCACTCAGGGCTCTTACATAGAGATCATGGAGCCCACTCAGGGCTCATACATAGAGATCATGGGGCCCACTCAGGGATGGTAGATAGAGATCATGGGGCCCACTCGGGGATCTTAAATAGAGATCACGGGGCACACTCAGGGATGGCAGAAAGAGATCATGGAGCCCACTCAGGGCTCATACATAGAGATCATGGAGCCCACTCAGAGATCATACATAGAGATCATAGAGCCCACTCAGGGATCTTACATAGAGATCATGGGGCCCACTCAGGGCTCATACATAGAGATCATGGGGCCCACTCAGGGCTCATACATAAAGATCATGGAGCCCACTCAGAGCTATTACATAGAGATCATGAAGCCCACTCAGGGATCTTACATAGAGATCATGGAGCCTACTCAGGGATCATACATAGAGATCATGGAGCCCACTCAGGGCTCTTACATAGAGATCATGGAGCCCACTCAGGGATCGTACATAGAGATCATTAAACCCTCTCAGGGATGGTATATAAAGATCATGGGGCCCTCTCAGGGATCGTACATAGAGATCATGGGGCCCACTCAGGGATGATAGATAGAGGTCATGGGGCCCACTCAGGGATGGTAGATAGAGATCATGGAGCCCACTCAGGGATCGTACATAGAGATCATGGGGCCCTCTCAGGGATCGTACATAGAGATCATGGGGCCCACTTAGCAATGGTAGATAGAGTTCATGAGGCCCACTCAGGGATGATAGATAGAGATCGGGTCATTCCATGTCAAGTGAACCAATGATTATTACCTCTATATTTTTAATTCTTTTGAGATTTTGTTATTTAATAATAGCATGTTAGACAATGCAAAGTGTGAAGAGAAAAATTTTTTAAAAAATGTATTTTTTTTTAAAATGATTTTCAAAGTTCGGAAAAAGTGTGAATTTCGCTGTTGCCTGCCTTTACGTTTCTCCTCATAACTCAGGCTAGGAATAAGATAGAGAGACAAAATAAACACCAATCTACTCAGAACTGTCCAGGCTTTCATCAGATATGTCACAAGAGGATCTTTGTTAATATTTTACCCATGTGATCGCAAGCGCAAAACTTTAAAACGTATTTCCGAAAAATCGGCGCGCTTTAAATATTTCAAAAACTGCCCATGTATCTGCTTTGCCCTTAGCCACATCTGTACCAAATTTCAAGTTGGGATCGCAATGGGATCATATTTTAACATATTTTACTATTAATAGCGTCAATGGGTCATTCCATATCAAGTGATCTAAATATGAATATTTTTTTTTACCTGACATCTTTAGATTTTTTATTTTTTTTTCCTTTATGAAGTACTACTTTAGTTAATTACAAATTAAAAGTTTGGAATTTTTTTCTTCATCAGTTAATTTTTTACAGATTTTTTAAGTTTAAAAAAAGGGTGAATTTTGGCCTGGTATGACTTTACATTTTTTTTATCTCAGGCTAGAAATAAGATAGAGAAACAAAATAAACACCATTCTACTCAGAACTGTCCAGGCTTTTACCAGATATGTCACAAGAGTATATTTGTTAATTTTAATTTTTTACCCATGCGAATGCAAACGCAACATTTTGAAACGCATTTCCGAAAAAACGTTTTAATAAAAATTTTCCAAAACTGCCCATGTGTCTTTTATGCTCTTAGCCACATCTGTACCAAATTTCAAGTTGGGATCGTGATGGGATCATATTTTAAAATATTTAACTATGGTTAATCTCATTTTTATTAAATTTTGAAAAAACATATGAAAGACATACATTCAATCTTTTAACAAAATCTTGAGACATATAAAATATACAAAAAGAGAATTCACAAAGTTATTAGTAACTTTAAGATAAGCTGCAAATTTACTTTTGTGCTTATCTCTGGTGCAATATATACTACAATCTAAATATAATTCCAAACACTCAAGTATACAACCTTTCTCAGGGTTTTGAGATGTTCTGATGTCAAGGGGACAAGCAGCCCCAACAGAATGATTTTTATCACTTGGCCCCTTCTAACAGGTTGACCACGGAAGTGGGTCATTACCCGTTGAGGCCTAGTTGGAATAGTCTATCGACTGGTGTACCGGAAAGGAAGGCCGAAATATTAATGATCTACTCACAGCTCAGAGTTTCCGATACCTGTCTAATGTTCACTAGAATTCTGAAGGTATAGGTGTAGAAAGGAAATACCTAGACTGAATGTATCAGATGGGAAGAAAAGAGAGATAGAAAAGAAGAGAGAGAGAAGAGAAACAAAAACCATTAGAAAAAGTTATACTGGGAAAGAAAAGCCACGTAAGAAAAAAAGAAAAAAAGGAGTGGGGGGGACGGGTGAGGTATGGGAAGGAGAAAGGGTACTCATCCCACTGGCTCCCCATCAGCCAGAGGTCGAGCCATATTATCTGTGCTGGAAAAGATACTCCTACATTCTGCAGAGTCGTGAAAAAGAATCCATTCAACCCAAATCCCTAAGAATTTGTTCCGAGATCCCGACGCATCAGCTGCGAGCTCCTCCATTCGATATATGTCCATCAATTCTTTGAACCAATCAAGTAGAGATGGAGCCCGGCTTGATTTCCAGAACCTCGGGATCATAGCACGAGCAGCCGAGATGCAAAAGCAGAGAATATCCCTCTTCTGTAGCCCAATAGGACCTGGAAAAATGGATAACATTGCCGATTCTGGGCAGCATTCGGCTTGTTTACCTGTTATCCGGGCGTAGGCATTGAAAACCTCAGACCAGAACCGCCAGATTTCCTCACAACTCCACCAAATGTGTATCATTGTACCCTTCTCTTCCCCACAGCGCCAGCAGGTATCAGGGGTTCCAGGGAACATGTTCCGGAGTGTCGTCGGGCACAAGTACCATCTAGTGAGCAGCTTATAGCTTCTTTCTTGTGCAGAACAAGCGCTAGCTAGTGAGTGAGTAAATATAAAGCATTTCTGCCAATTAGCTTCTGAAATGCTACACCCCAATTCCCTCTCCCAAGCACGTTGGAAGTAAAGGGTGCCCTGCTCTCTCATGGACCCTAAGGCCTGGTATAGAACTGATATTTTGCGCCTCGGTGGAGCCTCCAGTTGGAATAACCTCTCCAATACGTTGGGCGTCAATCTTACCCTGCAAGAATGGTCAGCTGAATATAAGTATGCTCTGTATTGGAGAAATTCGAATCACTTAAGAGGTCTCGTAGGTTCTTTGAGTTGTAGCTCTGCCATCGGGGGCAAACCACCACTGGACAGAGTCTGTCCTACTCGGGTGTCATCCACAATCCGCCAACATAAAAATCTCTGCCTGTCAAATCTGGGTGGGAAAGATGGGTTGGAAAAAAGGGGAGTCAAAGGGTCTGTCGTTTAAGCGGAGGGTTTTCGTCACTAGGTGCCATACCTTCAAGGTGTTTCTGGTCATGTCTGTCAAAGGTACTAGGTCTGTGGAGTCTTTAGGGGAAATCCAAAGCAGGTGTTTCAGCGGAATCCCCAAACCCTCTTGCTCCACCCCTACCCATTTCTTGGAGGACGCATGATAATGCCAATCTAGAGCTCTAACAAGAGAGGAAGCCACAAAGTACGCTCGTATGTTGGGTAGTCTAACCCCTCCTCTGGTCTTGGGCAATGATAGGATATTCATTCGCAATCTGGACCTCTTGCCCCCCCAGACAAATCTAAGGATCATAGATTGCATTTTGGAGAGGAAGCCTCTATCCAATAGAACAGGAACTGTCTGAAAAGTATGTAAGAGTCGGGGCAAGACATTCATCTTGACTACGTTTTTTCTCCCGAACCAGGATAGCTTTAATTGTCTATAGGAGGTAAATGCCGATTCCGCGTTAGTCAAAAGGGGTTGATAATTTAAATTGAATATTTGTTTAAGATCTTTTGGTATAAGGACTCCCAAGTACTTAATGGCTTCTACTTTCCATTTAAATGGGAACTGTTTAGATAGATGAGAAACCAATTCTCCAGGCAAAGAAATATTGAGTGCCTCGGTTTTGGAGCAATTCACTTTAAAGCTGCTCAATTGTCCGAACCGTTCAAACTCCATTAAGACCAAAGGGATGGAGACCAGGGGCTGGGAGATGTAAAGTAGCAGGTCATCTGCAAATAAGGCTAATTTGTGATGACTCTGTCCCAGCTTGACCCCATGGACGCATTCATTGGACCTAAGTGCAAAATATTTAACTATTATAGTGTCAATTCAAAAATCACCAAGAACACAATCAGTCATTTTTTCACAATGGCCCGTCAATAGTTTGAATTTGATATAAAGAAACATAGTCTTGTAACATCTTAAATGAAAGCTGTTACCGTTCTGAGTAAAATGATGCCTCTCCCACTTCATTATCTTATTTCTAGCCTGAGATAAAAAAATGTAAAGTCATACCAGGCCAAAATTCACCCTTTTTTTAAACTTTAAAAATCTGTAAAAAATTAACTGATGAAGAAAAAAATTCTAAACTTTTAATTTGTAATTAACTAAAGTAGTACTTCATAAAGGAAAAAAAATTAAAAAAAATCTAAAGACGTCAGGTAAAAAAAAATATTCATATTTAGATCACTTGATATGGAATGACCCATTGACACTATTACTAGTAAAATATGTTAAAATATGATCCCATTGCGATCCCAACTTGAAATTTGGTACAGATGTGGCTAAGAGCAAAGCAGACACATGGGCAGTTTTTGAAATATTTAAAGCGCGCCGATTTTTCGGAAATGCATTTTAAAGTTTTGCGCTTGCGATCACATGGGTAAAATATTAACAAAGATCCTCTTGTGACATATCTGATGAAAGCCTGGACAGTTCTGAGTAGATTGGTGTTTATTTTGTTTCTCTATCTTATTTCTAGCCCGAGATATGATAGAAAATGTAAAGCCATACCAGGCCAAAATTCGCACTTTTTTTAAAAATTTAAAAATCTGTAAAAAATTAACTGATAAAGAAAAAAATTCAAAACTTTTTTTTTGTAATTAGATAAAGTTGTTCTTCATATAGAAAAAAAATGTAAAAAATCTGAGGACGTCAGGGAAAAAAAATATTCATTTTTGGATCACTTGACATGGAATGACCCGATCATGGGGCCCACTCAGGGATGGTAGATAGAGATCATGGAGCCCACTCAGGGATCGTACATAGAGATCATGGGGCCCTCTCAGGGATCGTACATAGAGATCATGGGGCCCACTTAGCAATGGTAGATAGAGATCATGGGGCCCACTCAGGGATCGTACATAGAGATCATGGGGCCCACTCAGGGATGGTAGATAGAGATCATGGGGCCCACTCAGGGATCATACATAAAGATCATGGGGCCCACTCAGGGATCGTACATAGAGATCATGGGGCCCACTCAGGGATGGTAGATAGAGATCATGAGGCCCACTCAGGGATCGTACATAGAGATCATGGGGCCCACTCAGGGATGGTACATAGAGATCATGGGGCCCACTCAGGGCTCATACATAGAGATCATGGGGCCCACTCAGGGATCTTACATAGAGATAATGGGGCCCACTCAGGGATGGTAGAAAGAGATCATGGAGCCCACTCAGGGCTCATACATAGAGATCATGGAGCCCACTCAGGGCTCTTACATAGAGATCATGGGGCCCACTCAGGGCTCATACATAGAGATCATGGAGCCCACTCAGGGATCGTACATAGAGATCACGGGGCCCACTCCATGATTGTACATAGAGATCATGGGGCCCACTCAGGGATCTTACATAGAGATCATGGAGCCCACTCAGGGATTGTACATAGAGATCATGGGGCCCACTCAGGGTTCTTACATAGAGATCATGGAGCCCACTCAGGACTCATACATAAAGATCATGGAGCCCGCTCAGGGCTCATACATAGAGATCATGAAGCCCACTCAGGGCTCTTACATAGAGATCATGGAGCCCACTCAGGGATTATACATAGAGATCATGGGACACTCTCAGAGATCATGCATAGAGATCACGGGGCCCACTCAAGGATTGTACATAGAGTTCATGGGGCCCACTCAGGGCTCTTACATAGAGATCATGGAGCCCACTCAGGGCTCATACATAGAGATCATGGAGCCCACTCAGGGATCATACATAGAGATCATGGTGCCCACTCAGGGCTCTTACATAGAGATCATGGAGCCCACTCAGGACTCTTACATAGAGATCATGGAGCCCACTCAGGGATCATACATAGAGATCATGGGACCCACTCAGGCCTTTTACATAGAGATCATGTATTCCACTCAGGGCTCTTACATAAAGATCATGGAACCCACTCAGGGCTCTTACATAGAGATCATGGAGCCCACTCAGGGCTCATACATAGAGATCATGGGGCCCACTCAGGGATGGTAGATAGAGATCATGGGGCCCACTCAGGGCTCATACATAGAGATCATGGGGCCCACTCAGGGATCTTACATAGAGATCACGGGGCACACTCAGGGATGGTAGAAAGAGATTTATGGAGCCCACTCAGGGCTCATACATAGAGATCATGGAGCCCACTCAGGGATCGTACATAGAGATCATGGGACCCTCTCAGGGATCGTACATAGAGATCACGGGGCCCACTCAGGGATCATACATAGAGATCATGGAGCCCACTCAGGGCTCTTACATAGAGATCATGGAGCCCACTCAGGGATCGTACATAGAGATCATGGGACCCTCTCAGGGATCGTACATAGAGATCACGGGGCCCACTCAAGGATTGTACATAGAGATCATGGGGCCCACTTAGGGATCTTACATAGAGATCATGGAGCCCACTCAGGGATTGTACATAGATATCATGGGGCCCACTCAAGGGCTCTTACATAGAGATCATGGAGCCCACTCAGGGCTCATACATAGAGATCATGGGGCCCACTCAGGGCTCATACATAGAGATCGTGGAGCCCACTCAGGGCTCTTACATAGAGATCATGGAGCCCACTCAGGGCTCTTACATAGAGACTATGGAGCCCACTCAGGGCTCATACATAGAGATCATGGAGCCCACTCAGGGCTCTTACATAGAGATCATGGAGCCCACTCAGGGATCGTACATAGAGATCATGGGACCCTCTCAGGGATCGTACATAGAGATCATGGGGCCCACTCAAGGATTTTACATAGAGATCATGGGGCCCACTTAGGGCTCTTACATAGAGATCATGGAGCCCACTCAGGGCTCTTACATAGAGATCATGGAGCCCACTCAGGGCTTATACATAGAGATCATGGGGCCCACTTAGGGCTCTTACATAGAGATCATGGAGCCCACTCAGGGCTCTTACATAGAGATCATGGAGCCCACTCAGGGTTCTTATATAGAGATCATGGAGCCCACTCAGGAATGGTAGATAGGAGGCTGGAGCACTGTCTTGAACCCTTGGCCCCAGGCTGGTGACTGAGGAACCCATCTCTTATGGCAGAAGAGATGGGTTCCTCACTCACCAGCCCCCCCCCTGAGCCCCCACCTGCCATACTTATGCTGCCACCACTGTTGAGCAGAGCTGCTGCAGGCCTGAGGTGACGCTGGGTCCATCCTCCGCAGCGCGATGCCGCCGGCACCCACATAGGAAAGAAGCAGTCATCACCCTGAGACTGTCTCTTCCTGCTCTGAGTGGGTTGTAACATGCGAATGAAGCAGAGTGGGGTAGCAGAATTGGAAAGGATGCAAGTGATACATATTGCCACTGAATAGGCAAGTATAGATCTTGATAGACGTTATTATAGAGGAGGTAGTAGTGAGTGAATAGTGTCAACACTGTCCATATAGAGTAGAAGCTTAGCAGAGAATGCAAATAGGCAGTCTTTATGGAGTTAAGTGTAGTGTATTATACAGCAGGTATACAGTCAGCTGCGGGGGTTGCAGAGTATATACAGGTGGCTCTGTGGGTAGCAGAGTATACAGGTGGCTCCGTGGGTAGCAGAGTATACAGCCAGCTGGGTGGGTAGCAGAGTATATACAGGCAGCTCAGTGGGTAGCAGAGTCTATACAGGTGGCTCCATGGGTAGCAGAGTATACAGCCAGCAGCGTGGGCAGCAGAGTATACAGCCGGCTGCGTGGGTAGCAGAGTATATACAGGTGTCTCTGTGGTTCTCAGAGTATACAGGCAGCTGGAGTTAAGTGTAGGGTATTATACAGCAGGTATACAGTCAGCTGCGGGGGTAGCAGAGTATATACAGGTAGCTCTGTGGGTAGCAGAGTATACATACAGTCAGCTGCGTGGGTAGCAGAGTATACAGGCAACTGCGTGGGTAGTAGAGTATATACAGGTAGCTCTGTGGATAGCAGAGTATACAGTCAGCTGCGAGGGTAGCAGAGTATACACAGGCAGCTCTGTGGCTAGCAGAGTATACAGCCGGCTGCGTGGGTAGCAGAGTATATACAGGCAGCTCTATGGGTAGCAGAGTACACAGCTGGCTGCGTGGGTAGCAAAGTATATACAGATGTCTCTGTGGGTCGCAGAGTATACAGCCAGCTGCGTGGGTAGCAGAGTATACAGCCGGCTGCGTGTGTAGCTGAGTATATACAGGCAGCTCTGTTAGTCACAGAGTATACAGGCAGCTCTGTGGGTAGCAGAGTATACAGGCGGCTGCGTGTGTAGGAGAGTATATACAGGCAGCTCTGTGGGTAGCAGAGTATACAGCCAGCTGCGTGGGTATTAGAGTCTATACAGGTGGCTCCGTGGGTAGCAGAGTATACAGCCAGCTGCGTGGGTAGCAAAGTATATACAGGCAGCTCTGTGGGTAGCAGAGTATTCAGGCGGCTGTGTGGGTAGCAGAGTCTATACAGGCGGCTCCATGGGTAGCAGAGTATACAGCCAGCTGCGTGGGTATCAGAGTCTATACAGGCAGCTCTGTGGGTAGCAGAGTATACAGCCAGCTGCATGGGTAGCAGAGTATATACGGGTAGCTCTGTGGGTAGCAGAGTATACAGTCAGCTGTGTGGGTAGCAGAGTATACAGGCAGCTCTGTGAGTAGCAGAGTATACAGCCGGCTGCGTGGGTAGCAGAGTATATACCGGTGTCTCTGTGAGTCGCAGAGTATACAGGCAGCTGCGTGGGTACCAGAGTATATACAGGTAGCTCTGTGGGTAGCAGAGTATACAGTCAGCTGCGTGGGTAGCACTAGTTCTACTACTAGTTCTGTGGGTAGCAGCTTTGTGGGCGTGATGGAGACCTCAATGGAAACCTCAATGCCACTGGATATCTGAATCATGTAGCAATTTGAGATATCCAGTGGCATTGAGGTTTCCAGTGATGAAGAATGGCCCCACTATCTTTGTACCCCATATACCACACCATACCATCAATTTTTGTGTTCCAACAGTCTTGGAGGATCTATCCACTGTGGGTTAGTGTCAGACTAATAGTGCTGGTTTTGTTTGTTAACTTCACCATTCACAAAAAAGTTTGCCTCATCACTCATCTGAAGGCAAGTGTCTATGCTGTGAAGATACAAGATGTGCAGCATCTGAAACAACGAATACTGAAAGCCTGTGCTAGCATTTCTTCTGCAGTGTTGTTATTGTGGCACCCCAGGAGTCCGGTTGTCACAGTCGCATTGCCTCCCTTAAAGGGGGTGATGTCATGCCTGGAAGCAAGAAAGGGTCTCATTACCAGGTAACACCAGAATCCAACACTGTCTTGACTCCAGATCAGAAGGGGGAGCTCTGAACCTGGTTTTAGGGGAACTTCCCTATAAATTCTGGCCCGGGGGAGGGGTTAGACAGAAAGTCAGAGAGAGCATCAGGAGTGAACAGTGGAGACGTCCTGGGGACTGGAGCTGGTTGCAGCTTGTCCCAGGATAGTGGAAAGCTAGTGAGAGGGAAGAAGAGAGGAGTCGATGAGAACCCGGGGAGTGGAGCTGTGACCGAGCTCGACCCAGAGGAAGGTGCTAGAAACCGGACACCAGAGTCCGTGGTTATTTGGGTTCTGAAGTCCCGGTAGCTAAATCTGGAGGGCAGAAGATTTCATATCCCCTGGCCCCACTGAACACATGGCAGCACAGCAGCATACCAGAGCCCAGAGCCACCACCGAGGAACGACACGTGTAATAGGCTCGAGCTGCCTGCCATACAGGCAAAGGCTAGACATGCAGGAAGAGGGCTGCAGCATAGCTTTAGGCAGCGAGGACCAAACAGCACTGTGTAGAAGGAAGGCCTCTGATCCCACTTGGCTAGGTGGATCTCCAATTGCTTCCCGGCTGCCCGTATCTCTATTACCATCTGTTACCAGTGCCCTGGCCTGCACCATCAACCATCAAGTAAAGGTCAAGGAGAGTTCAGTCCTTCTGTCCTCCAGTCATTTCCGCCACCCTCAGTCCTTCGCCCCACTGTTCCCTATTTCCTGCATGAACTGTGTCAACTGCCCTGGGGCCCCTGCGCCACCCGTGGGGAGCTACACCATCTCAGCTACATCACCAACTGCCCCAGTGGACCTGCACTGCAGCGTCGGTCATCCTAGCCGAGTACCACGGTGGTGTGACGACCAAATTCTCCATTTATGGCACAGCCAGGGCCACGGAGCTAGGTCAGAGCCATGTGACCTTCCAAGAGAAGTGCCCGACCCTGTTCTGAGTACCCCACGACCCTGGTGGGTGTGTCACTATCAGTGTGTCAAGAATGGAGAAGAGGGTTGCATTGACAATACAACACAATGGGTAGCACTTTGAACACATTTTATAAGTGGTCATAAACTTGTAAATAACTCATGAAAGAATAAAGTTTCATTAAAACCAAGCACACCATTTTTTTTCTTATGAAATTCTCAATAAGTTTGATTTGTCACATGACCCTCTTCCCATTGAAAAAAAAAAAGTTAGATCCAAAATGGCTGACTTCAAAATGGCCGCCATAGTCACCACCCATCTGGTAAAATACTAATGTGCCACAAACAGGAAGTTGATATCACCAACCATTCCCATTTTATTTAGGTGCATCCATATAAATGGCCCACCCAGTATAAGATTATCTCAGCACAGGAACATTTTTTTTAAACACATCCAATTGTGGATTATTATTATTCCAAGATCTATTGATTAAAATGGACTTTAAAATTAACTTTGCTCATTGGAAAACCCTTGTTATCATAATTTTCTTTATAGAGATAACCTTCTATGACAGTTACCAAGGTGGTGCAATACTTGTTATGTTAAAGGGAACCGGTCAGGTGGTTTATGTCCCCCAGCTATCACTATCTGTACCTGCAGCTTCATAATTCTATTCTAATCATCCCTGTCTGAGCTCATAGTGTAATGAAAAAGGTGAAAAAAAGCATTTATACACTTACATTTAAGTCTACACCTTGGAGGAGGGAGACTGTCTGGCAGGATAATAGTTATCTCACTATTAACTTGCATG
This sequence comes from Allobates femoralis, assembly GCA_033576535.1. Lineage (NCBI taxonomy): Eukaryota > Metazoa > Chordata > Amphibia > Anura > Aromobatidae > Allobates > Allobates femoralis. The sequence continues at coordinate 211,814,833 of JARQOC010000006.1, forward strand.
GCTAAAGGACCTGTGTGCTGTAACGATCATGTGACCATAGTGGGCGGAGCTAAGCGAGCAAACTCATATTATGTTATAGGGATTTAGCTCTGCCTATTGTAGTCACATGGTTATGACATCACATCAGGTCTCCCAACATGTTGTAACATAAGGCTGAGATGTTAACTATTAGGGTACCTTTACACGCCACTACAGCATGGTGGAAACAACCGGGTGCTTAACGTGCACGAGCACGCACCAACGGTTACAAACGGTACCCGCACCGCCTTGACACGCCGCTACCAAGGTGCTCTACAGAAGGTTGAATCTATCTCTGGATGCACCGCTGGGTGCTCAAGTTACCTTCTGTAGAGCACTGTCCCTCATTTACACGCCACTACAGAAGGTAATATGGGAGGACCTGGTGCAGCAGGGACAACACATAGGCGTGCCAGAGTTGTGGATTACGAGACGCTCGTACGGTGATTGGACAATGCAATAGCATCATGATTGGCCAGCCAGCGCAGGAGGCTGACTAATACATGACGCTATTGCAATTGTGTAGTGTGACTGGTCAGCTCCTTAAATATGCCGCCCTATGCAGCGACAACCAATCGTAACGCAGGAACTTCCTCCAATGAACGCTGAAGGGGGGTGGTTTCACGAAGGCTGTGTCACGCCCCGGGGAGTTATCTGGGTGACGAATAAACCTTACCCTACTGTATTTAGATGCCGCTACCATCGGGTTGAAATCAACCTGTTTTAGAGCACTGCTCTGAAACAGGTGCCGCAAGTGACGGGTGGAAACAACCGCCTTTACACGCCGCTACCTCGGGTTGATTTGGCGGTGCAAGATACATTTGTCTCATCAACCCGGTTGTTTCCACCTTGTTGTAGCGGCGTGTAAAGGTACCCTTAATCTGCCCAACAGTCTTCGTCCTCCAAGGGTAGACTGACTGCCTCATTACATAAGGAAATGTAAATGTATACCGTAAATGCTTTTTTTTTCACCTTTCACATTACACTCTGAGCTCAGACAGGGATGATTACAATAGTATTATAAAGCTGCAGATACAGACAGTGATAGCTGGGGAGAGATAAAATAGCTGACAGGTTCCCTTTAAACTTTATAACAACCTCTTTAACAAAATATTAATGTGCAGATTTCAAAATTCAAGAGGAACTCACCTGAGGGATACTTTGCTTTTTTTCAGCACTGATTGTAAGAGATCCAGCAATGATGTACTGAAAAAAACATAAACAGCAAAGTGAAAAATTAAACTTGGTAACCAATGCAGTCTTGCAGCACTGCGGTCCTGGGTTGAAATCCCACCAAGGACAATATCTGCAAAGAGTTTGTATGTTCTCTATGTGTTTGGCTTCCCAGGTTTTTCCCACACTCAAAAAACAGAGCATGTTTAGAGATTGTGAGCCTGAGGGTACCTTTACACACGGCTACATTTGTAGCTTGTCACCAGGTAACTTACTGGTTGCAGTGAAATCATGGTTACATGGTTCTATCTTGTTGCTGTGTACAAATGGAATCATGTATCCATGATTTCACTGCAACCAGTAAGTTACTTGGTGACAAGCTACAAATGTAGCCGTGTGTAAAGGTACCCTAAGGCTACGTGCACACGCTGAGTATTTGATGAGTTTTTTTACCTCAGGATTTGTAGCCAAAACCAGGAGTGGAGCAATCAGAGGAAAAGTCTAATAGAAACACCTGCACCACTTCTGTATTTAAATATCCACTCCTGGCTTTGTCTACAAATCCTGAGGTAAAAAACTCATCAAATACTCAACGTGTGCACGTAACCTAAAGGGGGACAGTTTTACTGATGTATGTAAAATGCCATGTAGATAATAGTGCTACATAAATGAATAAATATATACATATATATATATATATATATATATATATATATATATATATATAAAAAAAAACATTGTCCCAAACCAACCTCCAACCACAACGTTTCGGCAGCAGGTGTGTGCTTTTCTCAAGCAGTGTGCATATTGCCATTAGTGAGAGGTATAAAAAGTGTTTCCAGGTTGCAAAACGACTTTATTAAATGTATGTTACATCCAAGGGAACAGGGAGGGGGGTGCTGAAGCGATGGTCACCGTTCGCGGGTAACTTCCGCTTCTACGGAGCCCGTAGAAGTGGAAGTTACCCGCGAAACAGTGACCGTCGCTTCAGCACCCCCCTCCCTGCTCCCTTGGATGTAAAGCCGAAGTGACTTCCGTCACTTTGGCCGCCACTTCCGTCACCTTGTCAGCTTTACACCCGTTGATGGTGACGCAAGATGGCGGCCGTAAGCGGGGACACAGAACACACACACACACCTATACACACACACACACCTATACACACCTATACTTACCACCGGCCCTGCATCCACTGCCTGCATCCTCAGTCCACATGTCGCCGCCCCCGAACTACTGGATCCAATATGTCTCGCGAGACTTCCAGGATGCCATATTGGATCCCGTCATCCGGGGGCGGCGACATACTTTCTCAAAGATGGCATCCAGGAAGTCTCGCGAGACTTCCCAGACGCCATATTGGATCCTGTTGTCCGGGGGCGGTGACATGTCGACTGAGGATGCAGCCAGCGGATGCAGGGCCTGTGGTAAGTATAGGTGTGTATAGGTGTGTGTGTATAGGTGTGTGTGTGTGCCCACGGCACTGCGCTGACCACTCTGCCCACAGCGCTGCGCTGACCACTCTGCCCACGCCACTGCGCTCATCACTCTGCCCATGTCACTGCACTCACCACTCTGCCCACGGCACTGCGTTCACCACTCTGCCCACGGCGCTGCGCTCACCACTCTGCCCATAGCGCTGCACTCACCACTCTGCCCACGGCGCTGCGCTCACCATTCTGCCCACGGTGCTGCGCTCACCACTCTGCACATGGCGCTGCGCTCACCACTCTGCCCACGCTGCTGCGCTCACCACTCTGCCCACGGTCCTGCGCTCACCACTCTGCCCACGCCGCTGCGCTCACCACTCTGCCCACGGCGCTGCGCTCACCACTCTGCCCACGGTGCTGCGCAGAACACTCTGCCCACACCGCTGCGCTGACAACTCTGCCCACGGCACTGCGCTCACCACTCTGCCCATGGCACTGCGCTCACCACTCTGCCCACGGCGCTGCGCTCACCACTCTGCCCACGGTGCTGCACTGACCAGTCTGACCACGCCGCTGCGCTGACCACTCTGCCCACGCTGCTGCACTGACCACTCTGCCCACGCCGCTGCGCTGACCACTCTGCCTACGGCGCTGCACTGACCACTCTGCCCACGGCCCTGTGCTGACCACTCTGCCCACGGCACTGCGCTGACCACTTTGTCCACGGTACTGCGCTCACCACTCTGCCCACGGCAGTGCGCTGACCACTCTGCCCACGGCGCTGCGCTGACCACTCTGCCCACAGCACTGCGCTGACCACTGCCCATGACACTGCGCTGACCACTCTGGCCACGGCGCTGCACTCACCACCCTGCCCACGGCACTGTGCTTACCACACTGCCCACGGAGCTGCACTGACCACTCTGTCCACGGCGCTCCGCTGACCACTCTGCCCATGGCGCTGCGCTGACCACTCTGCCCACGACGCTGTGCTGACCACTCTGCCCACGCCGCTGCGCTAACCACTCTGCCCACGCCGCTGCACTGACCACTCTGTCCACGGCGCAGCGCTCACCACTCTGCCCACGGTGCTGCGCTCACCACTCTGCCCACGGCGCTGTGCTCACCACTCTGCCCACGGCGCTGCGCTCACTACTCTGCCCACGGCGCTGCGCTGACCACTCTGCCCACGGCGCTGCGCTGACCACTCTGCCCACGGCACTACGCTGTCACTCTGCCCACAGCACTACGCTGACCACTCTGCCCACGGCACTGCGCTCACCACTCTGCCCACGGCACTGCACTCACCACTCTGCACACGGCACTGCGCTCACCACTCTGCCCAAGGCACTTTGCTGACCACTCTGCCCACAGCACTGCGCTGACCACTGCCCATGGCACTGCGCTGATCACTCTGCCCACGGCACTGCGCTGACCATGCTGACCACTTTCAGGGCACTCACTGCTAACCACTGAGCCACCGTGCAGTGCTATCCACTGAGCCACCTCGCAGTGCTAACCACTGAGCCACCGCGCAGTTCTAACCTCTGAGCCACCGCGCAGTGCTAACCACTGTGCCACCGTGTACTCTGCTACCACAGAGCCGCCTGTATACTCTGCTACCCACAAAGCCGCCTGTATACACACAATTTATTTCACCGCACTCCTGTAACTATTAGTAAATAAACTATATATGAATTCTAGACTACCTGATTCTTTAGAATCGGGCCGCCATCTAGTACATTTAATAAAGTCGGTTTGCAACCTGGAAACACGAGTGCCGCCATTCTCTCTTTCCTATGGATTATGTCTGTACAGCTGAGGCTGAGCAACGTGTGCCTGGACACCATCGGTGAAGTAAAGGATTGAACACAGGTCAGTGCCCGATTTCACACCTTTTTGAATGGTATAAAAAGTGTGTTCATAATTACAATTCATTTACATACAATTGCATGTTTTGATAAAATATCAGTGCATTAAGAGACAATATACAAAAATGTATCATAAATATCATCCACTTGTGTTACAACTGTTTACATATATATCAAACATGTTATTACATACAGTGCATACAGTATTTTCATTATATATATATATATATATATATATATATATATATATATATATATATATATATATATACATACTAGCTGTGAGCCCGATTCTAAAGAATCAGGAGTCTAGAATCTGTATATAATATTTTTAAGAGTTGTAAATAATAGACTTAAACACCAGATATATGACTAAGTAGGCGATGCAGGCAAAACTGTGAGGGTAGCAATATAGTGGAGGTGTAGAAAGAGTTAATGGTATTGAAGGAGTATAATGTCCCACAGGCAATCCCACAACAGAGTCAGGGCTGTAAATTATATCCAAAATGGTGTTCAAGGGGTTAATGTAGCAGTGGCAGTAGTTATAAACACTACCAAATATGCAGTTAATGCTGAACTGGTATATAATGGGTTAATTTCGCAGTGTGATTACAACTATACACTGTGTAATAGAAATAACAGCAATAATGGAATATAAAGGGTTAATGTTCCACCTGGGAGTAGTAATAGAGACTACAAAGTATGGAGTTAAGGGAGAAATGGTATAGAAGGGGTTAACTTTGTAGTGGCAGTACAACTACACACTGTGTTATAGAAATTACAGAAAAAATGGAATGTAAGGGGTTAATGTTGCTACTGTCATGAGTATAATGAGAGAAGCGCCTCACTGGTCATTGAGATACATGGAGGAGTTTGAGTTTGAGGCGCGAAGGTCATTGGTCGGTGTGTGCTGGCGCCGACCAATGAGCTTCGCGCCTCACTTACAGCGATAAATTTGAAACTCAAAGTCCTCCATGTATCTGAATAGGAAGGGAGGCGCAAAGCTGATTGGTCGGTGTGTGCTGTGGCCGACCAATGAGCTTGGCGCCTCACTTACAGGAGAGAGGGAGAGGGATTTACTAATAGGGGAGTGCGGTGAAATGAATTGTGTGTATAGAGGTGGCTCAGTGGTTAGCACTGCGCGGTGGCTCAGTGGTTAGCACTGCGCGGTGGCTGAGTGGTTAGCACAGCGCGGTGGGTCAGTGCTTAGCACTGCGGGGTGGCTAAGTGGTTAGCACTGGGCGGTGGCATAGTGGTTAGCAGTGAGTGCGGTGGCTCAGTGGTTAGCAGTGAGTGCGGTGGCTCAGTGGTTAGCAGTGAGTGCGGTGGCTCAGTGGTTAGCAGTGAGTGCGGTGGCTCAGTGGTTAGCAGTGAGTGCGGTGGCTCAGTGGTTAGCAGTGAGTGCGGTGGCTCAGTGGTTAGCAGTGAGTGCGGTGGCTCAGTGGTTAGCAGTGAGTGCGGTGGCTCAGTGGTTAGCAGTGAGTGTGGTGGCTCAGTGGTTAGCAGAGAGTGCGGTGAGATTGGTCAGCGCAGTGTCGAGGGCAGAGTGGTCAGTGCAGCGCCGTGGGCAGAGTGGGCAGCGCAGCGGCGTGGGCAGAGTGGTCAGCACAGCGGCGTGGGCAGAGTGGTCAGCGCAGCGGCGTGGGCAGAGTGGTCAGCGAAGCGCCGTGGGCAGAGTGGTCAGCGCAGTGCCATGGGCAGAGTGGTCAGCAGACACATACACACACACATACACACACTTCGCTATACTTACCACCGGGCCTGCGTCTTCCCCGGCACGTGGATCCGGAGTCGAAATGTCCCCGCCCCCGGACGACTGGATCGAATATTGGGTCTGGGAAGTCTGGGGAGACTTCCCGGACGCCATCTTGGAGAAAGTATGTTGGCGGCCGCGGACGACTGGATCCAATATGTCTGGGAAGTTTGGCGAGACTTCTTGGACGCTATATTGGATCCAGTAGTTCGGGGGCGGCGAGATGTCGACTGAGGATACAGGCGGCGGACGCAGGGGCAGTGGTAAGTATAGCGTAGTGTGTGTGTGTTTGTGTGTGTGTGTATGTGTATGTGTGTGTAGAAAGTGAGGGAAGTGCGGACAAAGTGACGGAAGTGCGGACAAAGTGACGGAAGTGCGGAGAAAGTGACGGAAGTGGCTACATACACACACATATATACACATACTGTACATTGCATATGGAGGGGTGAGGAGAGGTGCGGCTGGAGGGGTGAGGAGAGGTGCGGATGGAGGAGTGAGGAGAGGTGCGGATGGAGGAGTGAGGAGAGGTGCGACTGGAGGAGTGAGGAGAGGTGCGGCTGGAGGGGTGAGGAGAGGTGGCGCTGGAGGGGTGAGGGGAGGTGGGCGCTGGACGGGTGAGGAGAGGTGCGGATGGAGGAATGAGGAGAGGTGCGACTGGAGGAGTGAGGAGAGGTGAGGAGAGGTGGCGCTGGAGGGGTGAGGAGAGGTGGCGCTGGAGGAGTGAGGAGAGGTCCGGCTGGAGGGGTGAGGAGAGAGGAGGCTGGAGCGGCGACATCACTGCTCGGTACACCTGTCCTCCTCTAGGCTGCACACCTCTCTGTCTTCTTTCAGGCTGCACACCAGCTGGCTCCGTATCCTCAGGGCTACTTGGCCTACTGCTGGCGGTCCGGCACAGGGCTTACCCCCGGAGGCTCGGGGCAGTCTAGGAGCGGAGGCCGATCCGTGCGGCCGCCATTTCGCTGAGAGCTATCAACAGCCCCGGGCACCGGAAGTGAGGGGGAGGAGCTTGCACCTGTGAAACTGGCGGGAGCGAGCGCGAGGCACTCGGGAGACGACCGGCATTAGCCGGTCATCTCCCGAAGTGGTGTGTGGCGGGCGGGAGAGGACCGGCTAACACCGCTCATTTCATGGCCGTGATGTGTGTGTGTTTTGGGCAGTGTAGGGGCGGGCGTAAGCGTGGCGGGGCTGCCTGAGTCCCGGTCTGCTTAGGGGCGCCATGTTGGTCCCCCCTGGGCGTGTGTACCGCTGTGGTGACGGCACTTTGGCTATGACAAAGTGACGTAAGTGGTGAGCAAAGTGACGTAAGTGAGCCTTCGGGTTTTATATATATTAGATATACATATAGCAGCGCTATGGTATATGGTGGTACATTAAATGACATGTATAGCAATGCTATGGTATATGGGGGTACATTAGAGAACATGTATAGCAGCACTGTGGTATATGGCGGTACATTACAGTACATGTATATCAGCACTATAGTATATGGCGGTACATTACATGTATAGCAGCGCTATAGTATATGCCGGTACATTACAGTACATGTATAGCAGCACTATAGTATATGGCGGTACATTAGAGTACATGTATAGCAGCACTATAGTATATGACAGTACGTATATAGCAGCACTATAGTATATGGCGGTACATTACAGCACATGTATAGCAGCACGATGGTATATGGCGGTACATTACAGTAGATGTATATCAGCACTATAGTATATGGCGGTACATTACAGTACATGTATAGCAGCACTATAGTATATGGCGGTGCATTAGAGTAGATGTATAGCAGCACTATAGTATATGGCGGTACATTACAGTATATGTATAGCAGCACTATAGTATATGGCGGTGCATTACAGCACATTTATAGCAGCACGATGGTATATGGCGATACTCCGGTCCCCGCGGCTCCCCGCTTCTCCACAGTAAAAATAAAAAAATCCTCAGTGAGGATACTCACCTGGCCGGCGGCTCGCTCCACCTCCATCTTCTAGGTAGTACAGGCGTTTAGGATCTGTGGTTGCCTGGGAAACGGATCAGCTGATCGGTCACATGAGCGCTAACTGCCGGGGGGCAGGATGGAGTAGGGGGTCAGGATAGTGAGGGGGGGGGCAGGATTGTGTCGGGGGGCAGGATGGCAGGTGGGCAGGATGGAGCCGGGGGGCGGGGCAGGATGGAGGCGGAGGGGGGGGCAGGATGGAGGCGGAGGGGGGCAGGATGGAGGCGGAGGGGGGCAGGATGAAGCCGGAGCAGGATGGAGGCAGAGGGGGAGCAGGATGGAGGCAGAGGGGGGGCATGATGGAGGCAGAGGGGGGGCAAGAACAGGGGGGGGCAGGATGGAGGGAGCGGGCAGGATGGAGGCGGAGAAGGATGGTGGTGGGGGGGTAGGGTTGGATAGTGGGGAGCGGGGAAGGATGGAGTGAGCAGGGCAGGATGGAGCCGGAGGAGCAGGATGGTGGCGGGGGGGCTAGATGGAGTGAGCAGGGCAGGATGGAGCGAGCGAGGCAGGATGGAGCGAGCGAGGCAGGATGGAGCCGGAGGAGCAGGATGGGGGGGGGGGGGGCAGGATGGAGCGAGCACACTTGCAGACACATGCATCATGTACACAGCACACCTGGACGCACATGCATCATGCACACAGCATACCTTCAAGCACATGTATCATGCACACAGCAGACGTGCACACACATGTATCATGCACACCTGCGCACACATGCATCACGCACACGGCACACACGCATCATGCACACAGCACACACATGTATCATGCACACAGCACACATACATCATGCACACAGCACACCTATGCATCATGCACACAGCACACCTGCACACACATGCATCATGCAGACAGCACACACATGCATCATGCACACAGGTGTTGAACGTTGCGCTCATGTATCATGCAGACAGCACACCTGCACACACGTGTCATGCAGACCTGCACATACATGCATCATGCACACAGCACCCCTGCACACACATGCATCATGCACACAGCAGACCTGCACACACATGTATCATGCACATAGCACACACATGTATAATGCACAGAGCACACCTGCACACACCTGCATCACACATGATGCATGTGTGTGCATGATGCATGTGTGTGCTGTGTGCATGATACCTGTGTGTGCTGTGTGCATGATGCATGTGTGTGCTGTGTGCATGAAGCATGTGTGTGCTGTGTGCATGATGCATGTGTGTGCTGTATGCATGATGCATGTGTGTGCTGTGTGCATGATACATGTGTGTGCTGTATGCATGTGCGTGCTGTGTGCATGATACATGTGTGTGCTGTGTGCATGATGCATGTGTGTGCTGTGTGCATGATGCATGTGTGTGCTGTGTGCATGATGCATGTGTGTGGTGTATGCATGATGCATGTGTGTGCTGTGTGCATGATACATGTGTGTGGTGTATGCATGATGCATGTGTGTGCTGTGTGCATGATACATGTGTGTGGTGTATGCATGATGCATGTGTGTGCTGTAAGCATGAAGCATGTGTGTGCTGTGTGCATGATGCATGTGTGTGCTGTGTGCATGATGCATGTGTGTGCTGTATGCATGATGCATGTGTGTGTTGTGTGCTTGATACAGCAGACACATGCATCATGCACACAGCAGACACATGCATCATGCACACAGCAGACACATGCATCATGCACACAGCACACACATGCATCATGCACACAGCACACACATGCATCATGCACACAGCACACACATGCATCATGCACACAGCACACACATGCATCATGCAGACAGCACACACATGCATCATGCACAGAGCACACACATGCACCATTCAGACAGCACACACATGCATCATGCAGACAGCACACACACATGCATCATGCACACACTACACACATGCAGCATGCATACAGCACACACATGTATCATGCACACAGCACACACATGCATCATGCACACAGCACACACATGCATCATGCACACAGCACACACATGCATCATGCACACAGCACACACATGCATCATGCACACAGCACACACATGTATGATGCACACAGCACACACATGCATCATGCACACAGCACACACATGCATCATGCACACAGCACAGACATGCATCATGCACACAGCACACACATGCATCATGCACACACTACACACATGCATGATGCACACAGGTATTAAACTTGCCGCTCCCGGCGCCGCGCAGCAGGCAGGAAGCGGCGGCTGCTTCAGCACAGCCGCTTGGACGGATGGATGGTGCGGCCCTGGGTAGGGTGAGCAAGGGGGGGCCGCGAGAAGCGGAGAGGGCAGGGGGGAGCGGATAGGGCAGGGGGGGGCAGAGAGGGGCAGGAGGACCGGGGGGAGTGCGTGCAGGAGACGGGAGTACCCGGGGGGAGCGCGGACAGGATACGGGAGGAGCCGGGGGGGGGGGAGCATGTGCAGGAGACAGGAGGCCCGGGGGGGAGCGCGGGCAGGAGACAGGAGGACCGGGGGGGAGCGCGGGCAGGAGACAGGAGGACCGGGGGGGAGTACGGGCAGGAGACAGGAGGACCCAGAAGTAGGGGAGAGAGAGAGTGTCCCGGACATTGTAAGTGAAGCAGACTCGCAAAGCCATTGCGAGTGAGGCTTTGCGAGTAACTGGAGGGTATTGTGTGCAGACTCGCAAAGCCATTGCAAGTTAGGCTTTGGGAGGCAGCCACGTTCACGACGACGGAAGTAGGGCCGAATATGACGGAAGTGGCTTAAGGTAATTATATATTAGATATATATATACTAGCTGTAGTACCCGGCTACGCCCGGGTTAATAAATAACTGCTGTTAGCTATAACAAAATAGAATTTGAATATGTATAGGAAAATAGAAGCTGAGCTGTGATTGATTGCTATAGGCAGCCTAATAAATCTCCAGCCAACAGTAAACCCTCCCCCTGGCCGGGCAGTATATGTTACCTCACACATACACATAATAGACAGCTCATGTGACTCACATCTGCCTTAATTCCCTATATGGCACATGTGTAGCACATTGGCTGTTTTTAATCAGATGTTTATGTTTGGAAAATAAGGTGAGGTGAGTTGTGTGAGGTGATTTGTGCACATCTGTGTCTGTCTGTGTGGTGTGTGTCCCTGGGGTGTGTATGTGTGTGTCCCTGTGGGATGGGGTCTGTGTGGTATGTGTCTCTGTTGTGTGTGTCTCTTTGTGGTGTGTGTGTGTGTGTCCCTGTGGGGTGAGTGCATGTGCCCCTATAGGGTGTGTATGTGTGTGTCCCTGTGGGGGGGTCTGTGTGGTGTGTGTCTCTTTGTGGTGTGTGTGTCCCTGTGGGGTAAGTGCATGTGTCCCTATAGGGTGTGTATGTGTGTGTGCCCCTGTGTGGGGGTCTGTGGTGTGTGTGTGTATCTGTGTTGTGTGTGTCTCTTTGTGGTGTGTGTGTGTCCCTGTGGGGTGAGTGCATGTGTCCCTATAGGGTGTGTATGTGTGTGTCCCTGTGGGGGGGTGTCTGTGTGGGGTGTGTGTGTCTGTGTTGTGTGTGTCCCTTTGTGGTGTGTGTGTCCCTGAGGGGTGAGTGCATGTGTCCCTATAGGGTGTGTATGTGTGTGTGTCCCTGTGGGGGGGGTCTGTGTGGTGTGTGTGTCTCTTCGTGGTGTGTGTGTCCCTGTGGGGTGAGTGCATGTGTCCCTATAGGGTGGCTATGTGTGTGTGTTCCTGTGGGGGGGGTCTGTGTGGTGTGTGTCTGTGTTATGTGTGTCTCTTTGTGGTGTGTGTGTCCCTGTGGGGTGAGTGCATGTGTCGCGATAGAGTGTGTGTGTGTCCCCTTGGGTGTGGGGGTGTCTCTGTGTTGTGTGTGTCTCTTTGTGGTGTGTGTTTGTTCGGGTGCGTGGTGAGTATCCAATGTTGGTGCTGCACTTTAGCAACTATACACTTGCTGTTACTCTTTGTGTGCGTGTGGTGTATATACATGTCCCTGTGTGTGGTGAATATCTCATGTTGGGGCCCCACCTTAGTGACTATATGCTGGTATGTGCTGTTAGTCTTTGGTGCTATCATTAAGCCCCTCTCATTCACAACTGTCAACTGGTAACTGTCACTTTTTCCCCATTATGTCGATAGGGGCAAAATTGTTTGGTGAATTGGAATGCGCGGGGTTAAAATTTCACCTCACAACGTAGCCTATGACGCTCCTGGGGTCCAGACGTGTGACTGTGCAAAATTTTGTCTCTATAGCTGACAGCTGTCGATTTTCCTCCCACACGTTTCCTTTCCCTTTTTTCCCATTATGTAGATAAGGGCAAAATTGTTTGGTGAACTGGAACGCGCAGGGTTAAAATTTCGCCTCACAACATAGCCTATGACGCTCTCGGGGTCCAGACGTGTGACTCTGCAAAATTTTGCGGCTGTAGCTGCGACGGTGTAGATGCCAATCCCGGATATATACACACACATACACACATACACACATACACACATTCAGCTTTATATAGTAGATAGCTGTAGTACCCGGCTACGCCCGGGTTAATAAATAACTGCTGTTAGCTATAACAACATTGAATTTGAATATGTCATATTAATGACCTGTAGGAAAATAGAAGCTGAGCTGTGATTGGTTGCTATAGGCAGCCTAATAAATCTCCAGCCAACAGTTATCCCTCCCCCTGGCCGGGCAGTATATGTTACCTCACACATAGGGATGGGCGAATCTACTCGCTAGGACTCGTTACTCGGCGAGTAGTAAGGGACTCGCAGGACTCGGTACTCTGCGAGTTTCCCAGTGATTACTCGCACGAGTCCAATGCAAATCAATATCAATCCTAGTTTTCTCAGAAACGCTGACAAAACTAGGATTGCCATTGTTTGCATTAGACTCGGCTACTGTGCCAGTGATAGCAGGGAAACTCGCAAAGTAACTGCTGTTACATTGCGAGCCGAGTCCATCTGTCTTCTCTGTGCAGCTCCAGGGTCCTAGAGCCCGCCTGCTCACAGACATGATGTAGCAGTGCTGAGATTGTTCTCAGTCTGCTCATTCCCTGTGCATAGACATCTATATGCACAGGGGATGTAGCAGAGAGGACATCGCGTTTTGGACTATGTCGGACGGAAGAGGATTTTTTTAATTAAAGATGGAGTCCCTAATGGCTTTTCTTTTTATTTCAAATAAAAATTTTTCTCTGTGTTGTGTTTTTTTAACCCTTTATTGGAGATTCTTAGTGGCTGGGTCAAACGTGGCCTGACATTAAGAATCTCGGGCTTAATACCAGCTTGTATAACAAAGCTCAGGGCCGCACCGTCCATTGGACAGTGTGAGCCCTGTCATTCAGGCGGCAGCAGGCAGGGGGAGCGGCAGTGCAGAAGGGGGCGGCGCCTCATGCACACAGCCTCCCCTGTCATGGCGCCGGCCGCTCACCCCGCGCACCGCAGGTAAGCGGCGACCCGCCGGGGGACAAGAATAGAAGGGGCGGCAGCGCTGGGCTTCACCAGCACCCCCCCCCACGGTACTCACGGCCGCGGCCGGCAATCACTGCCGCGGCTTAGGCGGCGGTAGCGATGCAGAAGAGGCGGCAGTGCTGGCCTCCACTAGCACCCCCCCCCCCCGTAATCGGTGCCGCGGCTCAGGCGGCAGTGGGGCTTGGTGCACCCCTGACAAAGCTGGTATTAACCCCTTTATTACCCAGCGTGCTACCGCCACCAGGGCCGCTGGAAGAGCGGGGTTCAGCGCCAGAGGATGGCGCTTCAATGAACGCGCCATCTTCTGGGGCGGCTGCGGGCTGCAATTTGCAGCGGGGGGTGCCCAGAAAGCTTGGGCATCCCTGCGCTGCGGATTCCAGCCCCCAGCTGCTTAGCTGTACCTGGCTAGACATAGAAATTGCGCGGAGCCCCACGCATTTTTTTTTTATTATTTCATGAATTTCAGAGTCAGAGTCTCAGAGTCAGAGTCTCAGAGTCAGAATCTCAGAATTTCATGAAATAATTTAAAAAAAATGCGTGGGGCTCCGCGCAATTTCTATGTCTAGCCAGGTACAACTAAGCAGCTGGGGGCTGGAATCCGCAGCGCAGGGATGCCCAAGCTTTCTGGGCACCCCCCGCTGCAAATTGCAGCCCGCAGCCGCCCCAGAAGATGGCGCGTTCATTGAAGCGCCATCCTCTGGCGCTGAACCCCGATCTTCCAGCGGCCCTGGTAGCGATGGCACGCTGGGTAATAAAGAGGTTAGGGCCAGCTTTGTATTATCAGCTGGCCCTAAGCCCGAAATTTATGGCGGTCGCGCCAATATTAGACATGACCGCCATGAATTTCTATTAAATTGTTTTAAAAAAAACACAACACAAAGAAAATTTTTTATTAGAAATAAAAAAAAAAAAACATTAGGGACTCCATCTTTAATTAAAAAAATCCTCTTCCGTCCGACGCAGTCCAAAACGCGATGTACTCTCTGCTACATCCCCTGTGCATAGATATAAATGTCTGTACACAGGGAATGAGCAGACTGAGAACAATCTCAGCTCTGCTACATCATCTCTGTGCACAGACATTCATGTCTGTACACAGGGAATGAGCAGACTGAGAACAATCTCAGCTCTGCTACATCATCTCTGTGCACAGACATTCATGTCTGTACACAGGGAATGAGCAGACTGAGAACAATCTCAGCACTGCTACATCAGGCAGCAGGCAGGCTCTAGGACCCTGGAGCTGTGGCAGCCAGCACAGAGGAGAAAGCAGATCTCTTATCTGTGCGAGTTTCCCAGCGATTACAGTTGCAAAGTAAACGAGCAATGCAAATAAATGGCAAAACTAGGATTGCTTCAGGCTGAAGCTTCCGAGACACATCTGCGATTTGTAAATCTCACACTACTCGCTATTACTCGCTTCCCCATTCATTAACATTGGACTCGCTAGACTCGCAACAAGTAGCGAGTCCTGGGCTCGGACTCGCTAGAGTCAAGCGATTCCGAGTAATTTAGGATTCGCCCATCACTACTCACACATACACATAATAGACGGCTCATGTGACTGACATCTGCCTTAATTCCCTATATGGCACATGTGTTGCACATTGGCTGTTTTTAGTCAGATGTTTATGTTTGGAAAATAAAGATAGCACACGTATGAGGCGAGTTGTGTGAGGTGATTTGTGCACATCTGTGTTTGTCTGTGTGGTGTGTGTGTCCCTATAGGGAGTGTATCTGTGTGTGTCCCTGTGGGGGAGGTCTTTGTGGTGTGTGTGTATCTGTGTTGTGTGTGTCTCTTTGTGGTGTGTGTGTGTGTGTGTGTCCCTGGGGGGTGTGTGCATGTGCCCCTATAGGGTGTGTATGTGTGGGTCCCTGTGTGGGGGGGTCTGTGTGGTGTGTGTCTCTGTTGTGTGTGTCTTTTTGTGGTGTGTGTGTCCCTGTGGGGTGAGTGCATGTGTCCCTATAGGGAGTGTATGTGTGTGTGTCCCTGTGGGGGGGTCTGTGTGGTGTGTGTGTGTATCTGTGTTGTGTGTCTCTTTGTGGTGTGTGTTTGTCCCTGTGGGGTGAGTGGATGTATCCCTATAGGGTGGCTATGTGTGTGTGTCCCTGTGGGGGGGGTCTGTGTCGTGTGTGTGGCTATGTTATGTGTGTCTCTTTTTGGTGTGTGTGTGTCCCTGTGGGGTGAGTGCATGTGTCGCTATAGAGTGTGTGTGTGTCCCCTTGGGGGAGGTGTGTGTCTCTGTGTTGTGTGTGTCTCTTTGTGATGTGTGTGTTTGTTCGGGTGCGTGGTGAGTATCCAATGTTGGTGCTGCACTTTAGCTACTATACACTTGCTGTTACTCTTTGTGTGCGTGTGGTGTGTATACATGTCCCCGTGCATGGTGAATATCTCATGTTGGGGCCCCATCTTAGTGACTATATGCTGGTATGTGCTGTTAGTCTTTGGTGCTATCATTAAGCCCCTCTCATTCACAACTGTCATCTGGTAACTGTCACTTTTTCCCCATTATATAGATAGGGGCAAAATTGGTAGGTGAATTGGAATGCGCGGGTTAAAATTTCGCCTCACAATATAGCCTATGACGCTCTCGGGGTCCAGACGTGTGACTGTGCAAAATTTTGTCTCTATAGCTGACAGCTGTCGATTTTCCTCCAACACTTTTCCATGCACTTTTCCCCCATTATATAGATAGGGGCAAAATTGTTTGGTGAACTGGAACGCGCAGGGTTAAAATTTCGCCTCACAACATAGGTTATGACGCTCCCGGGATCCAGATGTGTGACTCTGCAAAATTTTTGTAGCTGTAGTTGCGACGGTGTAGATGCCAATCCCGGATATACATACATACACACATACACACATTCAGCTTCATATATTAGATACTAGCTGTAGTACCCGGCTACGCCCGGGTTAATAAATAACTGCTGTTAGCTATAACAAAATAGAATTTGAATATGTCATATTAATGACCTGTAGGAAAATAGAAGCTGAGCTGTGATTGATTGCTATAGGCAGCCTAATAAATCTCCAGCCAACAGTAAACCCTCCCCCTGGCTGGGCAGTATATGTTACCTCACACATACACATAATAGACAGCTCATGTGACTGACATCTGCCTTAATTCCCTATATGGCACATGTGTTGCACATTGGCTGTTTTTAATCAGATGTTTATGTTTGGAAAATAAAGATAGCACACGTATGAGGCGAGTTGTGTGAGGTGATTTGTGCACATCTGTGTCTGTCTGTGTAGTGTGTGTGTCCCTGGGGTGTGTATGTGTGTGTCCCTGTGGGATGGGGTCTGTGTGGTGTGTGTCTCTGTTGTGTGTGTCTCTTTGTGGTGTGTGTGTCCCTGTGGGGTGAGTGCATGTGCCCCTATAGGGTGTGTATGTGTGTGTCCCTGTGTGGGGGGTCTGTGTGGTGTGTGTCTCTGTTGTGTGTGTCTCTTTGTGGTGTGTGTGTGTCCCTGAGGGGTGAGTGCATGTGTCTCTATAGGGTGTGTATGTGTGTGTGTCCCTGTGGGGGGTCTGTGTAATGTGTGTCTCTTTGTGGTGTGTGTGTCCCTGTGGGGTGAGTGCATGTGTCGCTATAGAGTGTGTGTGTGTCCCCTTGGGGGTGTCTCTGTGTTGTGTGTCTCTTTGTGGTGTGTGTTTGTTCGGGTGCGTGGTGAGTATCCAATGTTGGGGCTGCATCTTAGCGACTATACACTTGCTGTTACTCTTTGTGTGCGTGTGGTGTGTATACATGTCCCATGTGTGTGGTGAATATCTCATGTTGGGGCCCACCTTAGTGACTATATGCTGGTATAGGCTGTTAGTCTTTGGTGCTATCATTAAGCCCCTCTCATTCACAACTGTCAACTGGTAACCGTCACTTTTTCCCCATTATGTAGATAGGGGCAAAACTGTTTGGTGAATTGGAATGCGCGGGGTTAAAATTTCGCCTAACAACATAGCCTATGACGCTCCCGGGGTCCAGACGTGTGACTGTGCAAAATTTAGTCTCTATAGCTGACAGCTGTCGATTTTCCTCCCACACATTTGCTTTCCCTTTTTTCCCATTATGTAGATAGAGGCAAAATTGTTTGGTGAACTGGAATGCGCAGGGTTAAAATTTCACCTCACAACATAGCCTATGACGCTCCCGGGGTCCAGACGTGTGACTCTGCAAAATTGTGCGGCTGTAGCTGCGACGGTGTAGAAGCCAATCCCGGATATACATACACACACACATACACACATACACACATTCAGCTTTATATATTAGATATATATACATTGCAGGTGTTCTTTATGATTATATGAACCCCTTTTTTTAATTATATTACTTTTTAGACACATGACTCACCCATCACATTATATCTTTACGATACCTGTAAGCATCTTCCGTGTTGATCAGAGCAAGCGTATTAGCACACCAATGGAAAGGCGCCGCCGGCCCCATGTGATTACTGTCGTCAATAGACTTCCAGGTTGGGGTCAGTCCGAGTCACTCGTCGCCAGCTAGTGACATCACCATCATGCGCACTGGGTCCCAAAGCTCCATCCTCCTTTCTTAGTGAACGGCCGCCCCATTAACTATTTTAACCATTTCTTTGTTTTACAGTCTCAATTTCTAAATTATATAATACTAGCTGTGAGCCCGATGCAAATGCATCGGGATTCTAGAGCGTGCATTAATTTGATTATAGTAGTTATAGCTGTTAGCCTGATGCAAATGCATCGGGTATCTAAAATATGTTTATTGTTTTTTTAAAGTTTTTTAAACAATAATCGCATCATCAATAGCAATAATATAAGCCATAGCATTATTATTAGCAGTAATAGCAGTATTAATAGCATTATTAGCAGTATTATGAGCATTAATAACAGTATTAATAGCATTAATAGCATTATTATTAGCATTAATAGCATTATTAATAGCATTATTAGCATTAATAATAGCATTAATAACATTATTAATAGCATTGATAGCATTATTATTAGCATTAATAGCATTAATAATAGCATTATTAGCATTAATAATAGCATTAATAACATTATTAATAGCATTAATAGCATTATTATTAGCATTAATAGCATTAATAATAACATTATTAGCATTAATAATAGCATTAATAACAGTATTAATAGCATTAATAGCATTATTAATAGAATTAATAGCATTATTATTAGCATTAATAGCTATAATTAATAGCATTAATAGCATTAATAGCATTATTATTAGCATTAATAGAATTATTATTAGCATTAATAGCATTAATAGGATAAATATTAGCATTAATAGCATTAATAGCATAATTAATAGCATTAATAGCATTATTAATAGCATTAATAGCATTATTATTAGCATTAATAGCATTAATAATAGCATTATTAGTATTAATAATAGCATTAATAACATTATTAATAGCATTAATAGCATTATTAATAGCATTAATAGCATTATTATTTAGCATTAATAGGATTAATAATAGCATTATTAGCATTAATAATAGCATTAATAACATTATTAATAGCATTAATAGCATTATTATTAGCATTAATAGCATTAATAGCATTATTATTAGCATTAATAGCATTAATAATACCATTAATAGGATAAATATTAGCATTAATAGCATTAATAGCATAAATAAGAGCATTAATAGCATTATTAATAGCATTAATAGCATTATTATTAGCATAAATAGCATTATTAGCATTAATAATAGCATTAATAACATTATTAATAGCATTAATAGCATTATTATTAAAATTAATAGAATTAATAATAGCATTATTAGCATAAATAATAGCATTAATAACATTATTAATAGCATTAATAGCATTATTATTAGCATTAATAGCATTAATAGTATTATTAATAGCATGAATAGCATTATTAATAGCATTAATAGGATTATTATTAGCATTAATAGCATTAATAATAGCATTATTAGCATTATTAATAGCATTAATAAATTATTAATAGCATTAATAGCATCATTATTAGCATTAATAGCATTAATAATAGCATTATTAGCATTATTAATAGCATGAATAACATTATTAATAGCATAAATAGCATTATTATTAGCATAAATAGCATTAATAATAGGATTATTAGCATTAATAATAGCATTAATAACATTATTAATAGCATTAATAGCATTATTATTAGCATTAATAGAATTAATAATAGCATTATTAGCATTAATAATAGCATTAATAACATTATTAATAGCATTAATAGCATTATTATTAGCATTAATAGCATTATAATTAGCATTAACAGCATTAATAATACCATTAATAGGATAAATATTAGCATTATAGCATTAATAGCATAAATAATAGGATTAATAGCATTATTAATAGCATTAATAGCATTATTAATAGCATTAATAGCATTATAATTAGCATAAATAGCATTAATTATAGGATTATAGCATTAATAATAGCATTAATAACATTATTAATAGCATTAATAGCAATTATTATTAGCATTAATAGACATTAATAATAGCATAATTAGCATATAATAATAGCATTAATAGCATTATTAATAGCATTAATAGCATTATTATTAGCATTAATAGCATTATTATTAGCATTAATAGCATTAATAATACCATTAATAGATAAATATTAGCATTAATAGCATTAATAGCATAATAATAGATTAATAGCATTAATAGCATAAATTAATAGGATTAATAGCATTATTAATAGCATTAATAGCATTATAATAGCATTAATAGCATAATTATTAGATAAATGCATTAATAATATTAGCATTATTAGCATTAATATAGCATATAATAGCATTAATTAATAGCATTAATAGCATTATTAATAGCATTATAGATTAGCATATTATTAGCATTTAATAGCATATACATTATAAATATTAGCATTAAAATATTATTAGATTATATAGCATTAATACATTATTAATAGCATAGATAATAGCATAAAATATAATTAGCATTATAATAATAATAGCATTATAGCATTAATTAATAGCATTAATAGCATTATTAATAGCATTAATAGCATTAATTATTAGCATTATAATAATCATTAATAATAGCATTATTAGCATTAATAATAGCATTAATAACATTATTAATAGCATTAATAGCATTATTATTAGCATTAATAGACATTAATAATAGCATTATTAGCATTATATAATAGCATTATAATAACATTTATTAATATAGCATTAATATATTATTATTAGCATTAAATAGCATTAATAATAGGATTATTAGCATATTAATAATAGCATTAATAACATTATTAATAGCATTAATAGCATTATTATTGCATTAATAGATTAATAATAGGATTATTAGCATTAATAATTAGCATTAATAACATAATTATTTTTAGCATTAATAGCTATTAATTAGCATATATTATTAATTAGCATTTATTTTTTAATTAATTATTTATTATTTTTATTATTATTTTTTAATTATTTATTATTATTTATTATAATATTTTTAATTTATTTTTAATTATTTTTTATTATTAATTTATTATTTAGGCTGAGAGGCAGTTTCATTCAGGTCGCTAAAGGGCTGATCTTTATTAGCATATATTTATTTTTTTAATTATTATTTTTATTGAATTTTTTATTATTTTAATTAATTTTTTTATTATTTTTTAATTCTTTTTTAATTATTTTTTTTATTATTTAATTTATTATTAGGCTGAAGCGCATTCTCATTCAGGTCCGCAAAGGCTGATCTTATTAGCATTATATTTTATTTTTATATTATTATTTTTATTGAATTTTTTATTATTTTTAATTATTTTTTTTATTATATTTTTAATTTTTTTAATTATTTTTTTTATTATTTTAATTTATTATTTAGGCTGAGACGCAGTTCTCATTCAGGTCCGCAAAGGGCTGATCTTATTAGCATATATTTTATTTTTTTATTATTATTTTTATTGAATTTTTTATTATTTTTAATTAATTTTTTTTTATTATTTTTTTAATTCTTTTTTAATTATTTTTTTTATTATTTAATTTATTATTTAGGCTGAGACGCAGTTCTCATTCAGGTCCGCAAAGGGCTGATCTTATTAGCATATATTTTATTTTTTTATTATTATTTTTTATTGAATTTTTTATTATTTTTAATTATTTTTTTTTATTATTTTTTAATTCTTTTTTAATTATTTTTTTTATTATTTAATTTATTATTTAGGCTGAGACGCAGTTCTCATTCAGGTCCGCAAAGGGCTGATCTTATTAGCATATATTTTATTTTTTTATTATTATTTTTATTGAATTTTTTATTATTTTTAATTATTTTTTTTTATTATTTTTTAATTCTTTTTTAATTATTTTTTTTATTATTTAATTTATTATTTAGGCTGAGACGCAGTTCTCATTCAGGTCCGCAAAGGGCTGATCTTATTAGCATATATTTTATTTTTTTATTATTATTTTTATTGAATTTTTTATTATTTTTAATTATTTTTTTTTATTATTTTTTAATTCTTTTTTAATTATTTTTTTTATTATTTAATTTATTATTTAGGCTGAGACGCAGTTCTCATTCAGGTCCGCAAAGGGCTGATCTTATTAGCATATATTTTATTTTTTTATTATTATTTTTATTGAATTTTTTATTATTTTTAATTATTTTTTTTTATTATTTTTTAATTCTTTTTTAATTATTTTTTTTTATTATTTAATTTATTATTTAGGCTGAGACGCAGTTCTCATTCAGGTCCGCAAAGGGCTGATCTTATTAGCATATATTTTATTTTTTTATTATTATTTTTATTGAATTTTTTATTATTTTTAATTATTTTTTTTTATTATTTTTTAATTCTTTTTTAATTATTTTTTTTATTATTTAATTTATTATTTAGGCTGAGACGCAGTTCTCATTCAGGTCCGCAAAGGGCTGATCTTATTAGCATATATTTTATTTTTTTATTATTATTTTTATTGAATTTTTTATTATTTTTAATTATTTTTTTTTATTATTTTTTAATTCTTTTTTAATTATTTTTTTTATTATTTAATTTATTATTTAGGCTGAGACGCAGTTCTCATTGAGGTCCGCCTTTGTTTTTTCCCATTGAAATGCATTAGCGGTGTGTCGGCGATTTTATGGCCGACCACCTGGTTCTATTTGTCGGCCCTAAAATCGCGGACACACCGCTAATGCATCTCTATGGGCAGTCAGCCCGATTTCGGATTGAACGGCGACCAATCAGAATTCGAGCTGACTTGCCCATAGACATGCATTAGCGGTGTGTCCGCGATTTTAGGGCCGACAAATAGAACCAGGTGGCCGGCCATAAAATCGCCGACACACCGCTAATGTATGTCAATGGGAAAAAAAGACGGACCTGAATGAGAACTGAATGACGGGCTCTTCTGATTGGCTGAGGTCAGCGACCAATCAGAAGAGCCCTTCACATTTCATTGAGATACAATGGCGGATTGATCGTCCATTGTATCTTAATGTTAGTTGAAGAGGACGTCGGAGCTGGAAGTTGGCGGAAAGAAGACAGAAGATCCCCGGAGACGGACGAAGAGGCGGAAAGAAGAGAGAAGACCCCCGGGACCGGAGGAAGAGGACGCCTGGCCGGACGGACGATCAGATGACTTGAAGGCATGTAAGTGATCGACGGGGACGGGTAGGGCCTTAGGTGTTAGGGAAAGCGGCGAGGCTTAGAGGGTAGGGGCTTAGGGCGGCAGGGGTTTAGGTGCGGCTTAGGGGGTAGGGGTAGGGGATTAGGTGCAGCTTAGGGGTTAGGGGCTTGCGGCGGCAGGGGTTTAGGTGCGGATGCGGGGTAGTGGCTTAGGGGGGTAGGGGGTTAGGTGCGGCTTAGGGGGTAGGGGCTTAGGGCGGCAGGGGTTTAGGTGCGGCTTAGGGGGTAGGGGATTAGGTGCAGCTTAGGGGTTAGGGGCTTGCAGCGGCAGGGGTTTAGGTGCGGATGCGGGGTAGTGGCTTAGGGGGGTAGGGGGTTAGGTGCGGCTTAGGGGGTAGAGGTAGGGGATTAGGTGCGGCTTAAGGGGTAGGGGCTTAGGGCGGCAGGGGTTTAGGTGCGGTTTAGGGGGTAGGGGTAGGGGATTATGTGGAGCTTAGGGGTTAGGGGCTTGCAGCGGCAGGGGTTTAGGTGCGGATGCGGGGTAGTGGCTTAGGGGGGTAGGGGATTAGGTGCAGCTTAGGGGTTAGGGGCTTGCAGCGGCAGGGGTTTAGGTGCGGATGCGGGGTAGTGGCTTAGGGGGGTAGGGGGTTAGGTGCGGCTTAGGGGGTAGAGGTAGGGGATTAGGTGCGGCTTAAGGGGTAGGGGCTTAGGGCGGCAGGGGTTTAGGTGCGGTTTAGGGGGTAGGGGTAGGGGATTATGTGGAGCTTAGGGGTTAGGTGCGGCTTAGGGGTTAGGGGCTTGCGGCGGCAGGGGTTTATTTGCGGATGCGGGGTAGTGGCTTACGGCGGCAGGGAGTAGGGGGTTAGGTGCGGCTTAGGGGGTAGGGGCTTAGGGCGGCAGGGGTTTAGGTGCGGCTTAGGGGGTAGGGGTAGGGGATTAGGTGCAGTTTAGGGGTTAGGGGCTTGCAGCGGCAGGGGTTTAGGTGCGGATGCGGGGTAGTGGCTTAGGGGGGTAGGGGGTTAGGTGCGGCTTAGGGGGTAGAGGTAGGGGATTAGGTGCGGCTTAAGGGGTAGGGGCTTAGGGCGGCAGGGGTTTAGGTGCGGTTTAGGGGGTAAGGGTAGGGGATTATGTGCAGCTTAGGGGTTAGGGGCTTGCGGCGGCAGGTGTTTATTTGCGAATGCGAGGTAGTGGCTTACGGCGGCAGGGAGTAGGGGGTTAGGTGCGGCTTAGGGGGTAGGGGGTTAGGGCGGCAGGGGTTTAGGTGCGGCTTAGGGGGTAGGGGTAGGGGATTAGGTGCAGTTTAGGGGTTAGGGGCTTGCAGCGGCAGGGGTTTAGGTGCGGATGCGGGGTAGTGGCTTAGGGGGGTAGGGGGTTAGGTGCGGCTTAGGGGGTAGGGGCTTAGGGCGGCAGGGGTTTAGGTGCGGCTTAGGGGGTAGGGGATTAGGTGCAGCTTAGGGGTTAGGGGCTTGCAGCGGCAGGGGTTTAGGTGCGGATGCGGGGTAGTGGCTTAGGGGGGTAGGGGGTTAGGTGCGGCTTAGGGGGTAGAGGTAGGGGATTAGGTGCGGCTTAAGGGGTAGGGGCTTAGGGCGGCAGGGGTTTAGGTGCGGTTTAGGGGGTAGGGGTAGGGGATTATGTGGAGCTTAGGGGTTAGGGGCTTGCAGCGGCAGGGGTTTTAGGTGCGGATGCGGGGTAGTGGCTTAGGGGGGTAGGGGATTAGGTGCAGCTTAGGGGTTAGGGGCTTGCAGCGGCAGGGGTTTAGGTGCGGATGCGGGGTAGTGGCTTAGGGGGGTAGGGGGTTAGGTGCGGCTTAGGGGGTAGAGGTAGGGGATTAGGTGCGGCTTAAGGGGTAGGGGCTTAGGGCGGCAGGGGTTTAGGTGCGGTTTAGGGGGTAGGGGTAGGGGATTATGTGGAGCTTAGGGGTTAGGTGCGGCTTAGGGGTTAGGGGCTTGCGGCGGCAGGGGTTTATTTGCGGATGCGGGGTAGTGGCTTACGGCGGCAGGGAGTAGGGGGTTAGGTGCGGCTTAGGGGGTAGGGGCTTAGGGCGGCAGGGGTTTAGGTGCGGCTTAGGGGGTAGGGGTAGGGGATTAGGTGCAGTTTAGGGGTTAGGGGCTTGCAGCGGCAGGGGTTTAGGTGCGGATGCGGGGTAGTGGCTTAGGGGGGTAGGGGGTTAGGTGCGGCTTAGGGGGTAGAGGTAGGGGATTAGGTGCGGCTTAAGGGGTAGGGGCTTAGGGCGGCAGGGGTTTAGGTGCGGTTTAGGGGGTAAGGGTAGGGGATTATGTGCAGCTTAGGGGTTAGGGGCTTGCGGCGGCAGGTGTTTATTTGCGGATGCGAGGTAGTGGCTTACGGCGGCAGGGAGTAGGGGGTTAGGTGCGGCTTAGGGGGTAGGGGGTTAGGGCGGCAGGGGTTTAGGTGCGGCTTAGGGGGTAGGGGTAGGGGATTAGGTGCAGTTTAGGGGTTAGGGGCTTGCAGCGGCAGGGGTTTAGGTGCGGATGCGGGGTAGTGGCTTAGGGGGGTAGGGGGTTAGGTGCGGCTTAGGGGGTAGAGGTAGGGGATTAGGTGCGGCTTAAGGGGTAGGGGCGGCTTAGGGGGTAGGGGTAGGGGATTAGGTGCAGTTTAGGGGTTAGGGGCTTGCAGCGGCAGGGGTTTAGGTGCGGATGCGGGGTAGTGGCTTAGGGGGGTAGGGGGTTAGGTGCGGCTTAGGGGTAGAGGTAGGGGATTAGGTGCGGCTTAAGGGGTAGGGGCTTAGGGCGGCAGGGGTTTAGGTGCGGTTTAGGGGGTAGGGGTAGGGGATTATGTGCAGCTTAGGGGTTAGGTGCGGCTTAGGGGTTAGGGGCTTGCGGCGGCAGGGGTTTATTTGCGGATGCGGGGTAGGGGCTTACGGCGGCAGGGGGTAGGGGCTTGCGGCAGAGGGTAGTGGGTGCGGCGGGGTAGTGCGGCAGGGGGTAGGGGCTTCGGCGTCGGGGTAGTGGCTTAGGGGTTAGGGCGGCAGTGGGTAGGGGCTTGGGGTTGTGTGGCTTGGTTAGTGTACACGTAGTGGCTTAGAGCGGCAGGGGTCTGTAGTGTACAGCGCGATGGTATACTACAGTCCCATGGCGCTTATGGTCATGGGACTGTAGTATACTATAGCGGTGTACACTACAGGAGTATGGGCTTCGGTGGCTTGGTTAGCGGTGTAGCGACTCGCAATGCCTGCTTCGCGGGCATTGCTTCGCTAGGCTGCAACGACTCGCAATGCCCGCTTTGCGGGCATTGCTTCGCGAGTCGCCTTGGCCGCGTAGCGGCCAAGGACAGAGTCCAGGAGAAGCAGCTCGGACTCGCTAACTAAGCGACCGGAAGCAGCGCCGCTCCGACGGAAGTCGCTACGGCAATTATATAATAGATATCTATAGTCAGAAGGTTGTGACTAAGGCTCCGGTATCCAAAGCATTAAATCTCCCTATGATCCCCGGTCCACTACCATTATCCCACAGGACAATAGGAAACAGTCCCATTCCCACTAAATGGGCAACATGAGACCAATCACTGGGAGTTTTACTCATGCCTGTCCGTATGACCTCATTATCACTATACAGTGTTGGCCAAAAGTATTGACACCCCTGCAATTCTGTCAGATAATACTCAGTTTCTTCCTGAAAATGATTGCAATCACAAATTCTTTGGTATTATCATCTTCATTTTATTTGTCTTCAATGATAAAAACACAAAAAGAATTGTCTTAAACACAAATTGGATATAATTCCACACCGAACATAAAAAAGGGGGTGCACAAAAGTATTGTCACTGTTAGAAAAATCATGTGATGCTTCTCTTATTTGTGTAATTAACAGCACCTGTAACTTACCTGTGGCACCTAACAGGTGTTGGCAATAACTAAATCACACTTGCAGCCAGTTGACATGGATTAAAGTTGACTCAACCTCTGTCCTGTGTCCTTGTGTGTACCACATTGAGCACGGAGAAAAGAAAGAAGACCAAACAACTGTCTGAGGACTTGAGAAACCAAATTGTGAGGAAGCATGAGCAATCTCAAGGCTACAAGTCCATCTCTAAAGACCTGAATGTTCCTGTGTCTACCGTGCGCAGTGTCATCAAGACGTTTAAAGCCCATGGCACTGTAGATAACCTCCCTAGATGTGGACAGAAAGGAAAAATTGACAAGAGATTTCAACACAAGATTGTGCGGATGGTGGATAAAGAACCTCGACTAACATCCAAACAAGTTCAAGCTGCCCTGCAGTCCGAGGGTACATCAGTGTCAACCCGTACTATCCGTCGGCGTCTGAATGAAAAGGGACTGTATGGTAGGATTGGGTAGACCCCACTTCTTACCCTGAGACATAAAAAAGCCAGGCTGGAGTTTGCCAAAACTTACCTGAGAAAGCCTAAAACGTTTTGGAAGAATTTTCTCTCTTTTTGGGAAAAGGCATCAAGATAGAGTTTACAGGAGAAAAAAAGAGGCATTCAAAGAAAAGAACACGGTCCCTATAGTCAAACATGGCCTCCCTGATGTTTTGGGGTTGCTTTGCTGCCTCTGGCACTGGACTGCTTGACCGTGTGCATGGCATTATGAAGCCTGAAGACTACCAACAAATTTTGCAGCATAATGTATGGCCCAGTGTGAGAAAGCTGTGTCTCCCTCAGAGGTCATGGGTCTTCTAGCAGGACAATGACCCAAAACACACTTCAAAAAGCACTAGATAATGGTTTGTGAGAAAGCATTGGAGACTTCTAAGGTGGCCAGCAATGAGTCCAGACCTGAATCCCATAGAACACCTGTGGAGAGATCTAAAAATAGCAGTTTGGAGAAGGCACCCTTCAAATATCAGGGACCTGGAGCAGTTTGCCAAAGAAGAATGGTCTAAAATTCCAGCAGAGCATTGTAAGAAACTCATTGATGGTTACCGGAAGCGGTTGATCGCAGTTATTTTGGCTACAGGTTGTGCAACCAAATATTAGGCTGAGGGTGCCAATACTTTTGTCTGGGCCATTTTTGGAGTTTTGTGTGAAATGATCAATGTTTTGCTTCATTCTCTTTTGTGTTTTTTCATTGAAGACAAATTAAATGAAGATAATACCAAAGAATTTGTGATTGCAATCATTTTCAGGAAGAAACTGAGTATTATCTGACAGAATTGCAGGGGTGTCAATACTTTTGGCCAACACTGTATATGGGACGGAAAATTATCAAGAAAAACAACTCTTCATTGGTGCCTCTACATACACAGCTCATTATTAATTTTACCAAGTAATAAACAATAATACAATAGTTACATAAATGGGTGGATGAGTCATTTTCTTTATTCATACATGCTCTTCTAATGTTCTGTGAATAAGAGATAAAAATGCATATATTAAAATCTCATATGTATAAAACATATATAAATATAGATACTTATATAACCGCCACTGTGGAGTGACTTCTATAGGTTTTTCTCAGGGCCATATTTCAGGGTTACATTACAGGGTTAAGTTTAAAATCAGCATTTAAACCAAGTGGTTTTAAGGTTCCCAACCTATATATCCACTCAAGTTCCTTGATCTTTAATTTCTTTTCACGATCACCGCCCCATCTCAATGGTGATCAATTATCCAAAATTTTAACTGGCGTTCCGTATGTCGCATTTCGATGAAACGTTTGGGGACAGACAATTCTTTATTCTTCTTACAAATTTCATATCTGTGTTGATTGATTCTGGTTTTAATATGTAATTGTGGCGCCCCTGCGACCAGGAGGCCACAAAGGGAACTGCAGCCAGGTAGATAGGGAAAGACAGTTGAACACCAACACCCTCACAGCCCACACAACCCACGTAAGAGTAGAAGGCAGCACCCAACCCGGAGCCTGGGAACTCTAGGCAGGCAAGGTCTGGTGGGTTTAGAGACAGTGGGTGGGCAACCCAGCAAGTCAGGTGACAGAGGGTAGATATAGAGAAGGGGGAGGAGAAAGGAGTCAGTAGGCCCAGGGTGCCGAGCAGCAAAGACACAGACCAGCAACAGGCTGAGGAGCACGGCACAGGCCGAAAGACAGCAGTAGGCCGGTGTAGGCTGAGCAGCAAGGAAGGAGATCAAACGTCCTGGAAGAGTGGGGTGGAAGGAGCGCAGAATCTGGAGAGCCAGTGTGAGCCGCAGAGAGAAAGCACGTCAGGGGCCAGCACCCCAGGAGTTTGAGGGATGAGAGGGATGGTGATACCGGGCCCTAGAACCATGGCTGAGACGGCAGACTGCAGGCGGAGTAGCCCTCCTATTGAACCCGAAGACACAGAGAGAGAGCCTGGTAGAGCCTCATCACCACTGAGGACTACTGGAGGCTAGGCTTGGAGTAGAGTGTTGGCTCTAGAGGGTACCGCATATTTACCCGGCATCCCCAGACAACCGACGGGGGACCGCAGCTACACATTAGGGTCCCTACCCCCAAGGACAGGGAGCTCAGTGACAACCCAGAGGACCCACAGGGGCCCGAGTCACTGCCATACTGTCCGGAGACGCACACTAAGTGACTAAGAGAGAGAACTGAAAGCCTGGAAGGGACAGAGAGGAAGAGTGATGGGTCATAGAAGGAGTAACCTGGCTGCAGGGGTAAAAGAACCCGGAAGGGAGAGTGTGCCCGTGTAAGTACTGTAAGATCTGAGTTGTGAACTGTAACTGGAACTGTGAACTGTACTGAGAAAGAACTTGGAGAAGTAAACACGGTGAACCCTGAATCTGACTCCCTCATATGCTTCTGCCTGCACACTATTCCCTCCACACAGGTTTGCAGAAGATCCCCGCCTGGAGAGCCACAGCTTGTCAGCTCCAACACTGAAGGAGGATTCCTGCAGCATCCGGACCGTAAGTGTACTACACTCAGCACAAGGCCTGCACACTACAACATTGACTTTTCCAACACTGCCCCGGGGAACTCAGTTCTGCCCATGGAGAACTATCCCATCTTAGCTGCCATCACATCATCCCCGGATTTTCTGCGGCAGCGGTGGAACCACTACTGGCCACCCACTGTGGGTGGCGTCACGACTGACATTATCCCCTGTAAATACCCCCTTACTATTGCCAGGGCCCGGGACACGGTCTGGACCAGGACCACCCGTGACTTCCCCAGTAGCAGACCCGGTCCGGTACCGAGTACCCCGTCCCAGTGGGCTCGACATAATATTGTTTCCCCCACATACCACTGTTTACATGGAAATTTAAGAATATAAATTACATGATCCGTGTCACATGTTAGATAATGATTAATCTTATACTCTTACTTGGTTAAAAGGTGTGCCAACACAAAATAAACAGGGATAACATCCCGTTCTTCTGCTACCTGTTATGGTGGGGTTACACGTCCCGATATCGCCTCGATATCGGAGGCAACGGCGCGGGAGCGCGCATTTTTTCAGCCCTTTTTCCGATATCGCATCGGCGGTTTACACGCTGCGATATCGGGAAACAACGTCCCTCCGATGTGTACGCCCACCAACCCAGTAACGACCATTTAACATGGGAGTTAATGGGTGAGGTGCGAGTACACATCGGAGTTGGGCTGTCACACGCTGCGATGCTGCTACAACGGCCATGCGATATCGGGGAGTTGAATAGCTCTGCTATTCAACTCCGATATCGTTTTGGCATCGTTCCAGCATCACGTTGTACGCTCAAACCGTACAACGCGCACACGATATCGGCTCCAATTCGCAACCCACGTGACTTTTTGTCGGAGTTGGGTCGGAGTTGGACGCCGATATCGCGGCGTGTAAACCCACCATTAGACTTAAGGCCCCGTTACACGGCACGATGTTGGAAGGATGTCGGCAACGATCTCGTGGGCGAGCGGTCGTTGCAGACATCTTTTTGACATCGTTGGCTAGTCCTGTGTTTGAGACTCCTAACCGAGGCTCCACAGACTCTATTTGCATATTCATAATTCCCAGGAGGCAATGTGCCTAGGAATTCACTGTGCTGAGCGCTTTAGCCAGCTGCCCGCAGTGTTTTCTTGGACTGGTCTCCCTGAGATCAGTGAATGCTTTGTGATGTTGGTCTACTAGGCCTTACTTCCACCTAGCCAGAATCCTACTCCACACTGATGAGGGGCAACACCCAAAAACAGCTGTCTGTGGATGGATACCAGGCCTTGGTATTCCCTTGTCATATCTCTAAGCTTGTGAAAGAGCTGGATATTGACTAAAAGGGCCACTTAACGTGGTGGTTATGGTGTTCTCCGCAAGGAGCCACCCCTTGGCTGGGTCCTTCCCTGGAGGGATATCTGGCTAGTCCTGTGTTTGAGACTCCTAACCGAGGCTCCACAGACTCTATTTGCATACCGTTGGTGAGATGTCACACGTCTAGATATCGTGGACGACGCACCAACGATGTTGTGAGCAGGTATCATTCGCACAACCCAGCGAACCATACCTGCTCATTGCTCTGAATGGGCGAAGTCATAAACGACATCGTTATCGCGGTGTCAAACAAAACGATCTACCAGGTTGGCTGATCGTTGATGGTCTGATTTTAGAACATGTTCTAAAACCTGCAATCACCGATCCAACGATTTGGTTAAAACTTGCCAGAGTCACATGCAACGATGTCTTAACGATGTTGCTGGAACGCCTCCAAAGCTGTGACGTATCAGCGATGTCGTTAACGATGTCGTGCCGTGTAACAGGGCCTTTAGTTGTGAGGTATTTCTAAGACTCCCCAAATCTGAATGTACCAATTTATTACATAAGTAGGCACCCCATCTGTATGCAAAAACCGGTGGGTATTTAAATTCATCTACCTGAGGGAGACAATGTCCAAACATAGGCCAGTGTCGCTTTATCACTCGTGCTACATTTTCACTTTCTTCCCCAAATGTTGTTACCAGAGGAATCTTGTTCTTTCTATTCCCTATTCTTGATGTATGTAGTTTTACCTCTTCCTGCACTATTCTATCAATCAATGTGAGTTTGTAACAACATCTTTGGTTAGCCCCTTGCTTCAAACTTTTTAACCAGTTGGTTCCTTGATTGCTGTCTACCTTCCTCTGTATTCTCTACTCTGTTTACTCTTAGGCTGACTTCACACCATGGCAGAGTCCGGTCCGGGGCTGTCAGGCATGAACCTGACAACCCCGGACCGGATCAGCACACAGAACCGGAGGGCGAAATGTGCCCTCCGGTCCTGTGTGCAGCCGGATGGCTGTAATTGCAGTGGCAGCTGCTGATTTTTCAAGATCGCGGCTAGCAGGGAGCTAACCGCGGTCCTGAAACAACAGCGGCGTGCAGCTGCCGGTATCAGGCTCCCGGATTTCCTCGGACCGGGGCAATCCGGCCCCATAGGCTCCCATGTTGGGGAGAATCGGATTGCCCCGGATCCGGGAGAATCCGGGATCCAGCTTTTTGCGGTGATTATTCTCCCCGGACACAAAAATGTTGCAAGCAACATTTTTGTTTCCGGTGAGAATAATCCGAATTCTCCCGGATTCCACTGCAGAGATGAAACCGGATGGCAGAGAGCTGCCATCCAGCCCCATAGGCTACTATGTGGCTAAAAACCAATCCGGGGCTGTCTGGCTTACACCAGACAGCCCCGGACCGGACCTTGCCATGGTGTGAAGCCAGCCTTAAAAGCTGACTATAAGGAATGTCTTCTTTCAACCTCTGTTGGTGATGACTGTCATATCTCAAAATATTATTCCTATCTGTAATACAAAAAGGGATGTAATTAACGTTTGGTCTTTCTCCTTCGCATCATTGGGAGACTCAGGACCATGCCTGTATACTTTTCTGACACTAGGAGGACACTAAGTAAACATAAATAATTTAAGTCCTCCTCAGCAGTATACACCCATTTGCAGGAATTAGGATATTCAGTTTCAGTTTTAGCTTAGTGTCGCAAGGAGGCATATGTGCTCTGTTTATCAAACCACATTCATAGACAATTTAGCCTTTATTTTTTATTTTACTTTTGTTTTTAACTTTTATTCTTACATTTTTCAGGCGACGGCACCCTTCAGGGCACCACTCTCCTTTTACAAAGGGATCGTTCAGGGATAACCCAGGATACCCAGTGCCCGAGTTTCATTTAAGGGCGACGGATCCCTCAAGGGCTCCGATCTCCACATTCACCACCAGAAGGTATCACATAGTGTCACCTACACTTTTTTCGTTCTGAATCCGGGCCTATTTTTTTCTGCATTTACTAGCTGGACCACATCCCTGTCACATCCTCAAGTGGTTAACCCTCTGGATGCACAGTACAGACTAAAGTGTCCATGCAGCTCCCGCCACATCCCCCTGCATAACAGAGGCAATGGAAGGGAAGCAGATGAACCCTCTCCCCCTCTCCAGTCAAGGACAGAGTGGATCAAGGAAGCATCCCCTTGCAGCACTGCAGTGTGTTTCACAGGCAGCATCACCCACATCTGCGGCGGCTCCATGCCGGGACACACACCTCCGGTAAGATGTGGGCGCGCACCTGGGTTATGTGACACGAAGTCATGGGGGCTCTGAACACACAGACGGATCGCTGCAGTCGATCATCAGGACCAATCTGGATTCCAGCATATCTGCAAGACAAGTACGCTGCACAGGCAGGCAGACAATCCGTCATCCACTCCATTCTCTCTCAGCAAAGAGGGTTTGGACTGAGGTCCACAGGCATCAATGCCTTGTGCCCTCACACCAGCATATCTGTACGACAGGTATGTTGCACAGGCAGGCTGCCAAACCCTCGTCCTCTCCATTCCCTCTCACCAAAGAGGGTCTGGTTGAGGTCCACAGATATCCATGCCCCCCCCCAGTTATTCCTGGGGTCGCAGCTCTCTAATGATGACCTGGCCTTTCCAGCTTACAGATATCTCTGCGGTGGCGCCAGCCGGGTCACACATCTTACGCCTGTGCGTCCACGGCAGAGGGCTCTCCAGGCTGTACCCGGTTACATCGCAGCATCAACCAGTAGTCCCCAGATCCTGGCCAAATATTTAGACCCCGGCTTTGGCTTACATGCAAGCTCCGCCAGTCCCTGCCCCCCTGAATGATGAACTATGATGCACACTTCTTGAACATGCCCCCTTATTTCGGCGCCTCTCGTCCTCAGGCGAGACTTGCAGCGCGCCTTTCAATGCCTGCACACGCCCCCTTCTCCCTCAGTATGCAGGGAAACAGTTTCCCAGTGCTTCCACACTGCACAGTTGGTAGGAAACCATGCTGGAAGTGCCATTTCTTTGAGGGATACTGCTGCTTTAGCCCTCCCCCTGATAGATCTAGTGAAGCAGTGAGTTAACACTCAAGTCTGTGATTGACCTGATTGTCCAAAATGTGAGCCCAGGATAAGAGGCTCATTGCAAAAAACATATTACCTTATATCCCATGGGCCTTCAGTCAACTAGCCCATAGCGCAGACATGCCACCCTACTATGTGTAGGCACCCAATAGCCACCGAGGCTGGACCCAGTGTACCTAGCCCTCCTACAGTAGGTGTTTTTTTGTCCCTAGCTCAGTCCATGATGTCACTAGGAGATGAAAAACATGTATCCCAACAGTGCATCCCCTCAAAAGCTCATTAACTGCCTGCAAAGAAGATTTATGCTAAAGTGGTATAATATGTGGCCACTGCACATGGGTGTTGTTTTTAGAGAACGGGCACACCATCTCATACGTGTCCATCACAGCAAAGTCACCAACCCTGGAACCCATTCCTGTTTTATACAGCAGGTTACACTGCCCACACTAATATAACCTCCCACAAAACTGAACCATATCTGTCATCCTATCAGTTTACAGAAATATCCATCAAGGCAGAGTCGTGTTACAGCGGTGAATGGGATCTGTCTCACTATCAAGGGAGCCAGAATTATCCACGTACCACTCAACATCCCGCAGTGGTAACCATAACCTGTTCACTGTGAGTCAGGCCCATCAGCAATCTAGTACCGCACAGCGGTCATATACAGTGCGTTGCAAACTGCATTCTGTATACAGTAAGCCGGATCCCACACGTCCTGCATACAGGCCCTCAATGGTGCTTTAGGATCTGTCCACTACCAGCGGTC
The DNA here is from genome assembly GCA_033576535.1 of Allobates femoralis. Classification (NCBI taxonomy): domain Eukaryota; kingdom Metazoa; phylum Chordata; class Amphibia; order Anura; family Aromobatidae; genus Allobates; species Allobates femoralis. The sequence continues at coordinate 211,850,135 of JARQOC010000006.1, forward strand.
AGACCTAACATTCAACGCCCTTTGCAGCAACACTAACCATTCCCTCTGTTCGCTGCTCAGTAGGCCTAAGTCGTCAACTGCCATATACCATATAGTAGCAGTTCTTGCTTCCTGCACTGTGCCTCACGTACGCAGAGGCACTTTACGTTCACTGGGCAGCACATATGCTAAGGTTGAAAGAGCACAGCTCCCCCTTAGTTACCAACGGTCACAGACAACAGTTAACAAGATGACATGATGATATATGGAGCACTATCAGCCAAATATGGCCAATGAAACAAACAAACAAAATGCCTTTTTAACATCGAAAAATTATCTACAACACATAGTAACATAGTTTTTAAGGTTGAAGGAAGACTTTAAGTCCATCTAGTTCAACCCATAGCCTAACATGTTGATCCAGAGGAAGGCAAAAAAAAACCATGTGGCAACACTAAGCTCCACATTGGGGAAAAAAATTCCTTCCTGACTCCAGGTAAGGCAATCAGACTAGTTCCCTGGATCAACGCCCTATCAAACAATCTAGTATGTATAACTGGTAATATTATAGTTTTCAAGAAAGGCATCCAGGCCCTTCTTATATGTTAGTAGTGACTCACTCATTACAACATCATGTGGCAGAGAGTTCCATAGTCTCACTGCTCTTACAGTAAAGAATCCGCGTCTGTGATTATGATTAAACCTTCTTTCCTCCAGACGTAGAGGATGCCCCCTTGTCCCAGTCTCAGGCCTAAGAGTAAAGAGATCATTAGAAAGGTCTCTGTACTGTCCCCTCATATATTTATACATTATTATAAGATCACCCCTAAGCCTTCGTTTTTCCAAGCTAAATAACCCCAAGCTTAATAACCTGTCTTGGTATTGCAGACCCCTTAGTCCTCTAATGACTTTTGTCGCTCTTCTCTGGACCCGCTCTAGTTCTGCTATGTCTTTCTTATACACCGGAGACCAGAATTGTACACAGTATTCTAAGTGTGGTCGCACTAGTGACTTGTATAGAGGTAAAATTATGTTCTCCTCATGAGCATCTATGCCTCTTTTAATGCATCCCATTATTTTATTTGCCTTTGCAGCAGCTGCCTGACACTGGCCACTAAATGTGAGTTAGTCATCAACCCATACACCCAGGTCTTTTTCAGTGACAGTTTTGCCCAGTGTTTTACAATTAAGCACATAAATATACCTTTTGTTTCCTCTGCCCAAGTGCATGACTGTACATTTATCCCCATTAAAGCTCATTTGCCATTCAGCAGCCCAAGCTTCTAGTTTACATAAATCCTCCTGTAATATAAAATTGTCCTCCTCTGTATTGATTACCCTGCATCTTAAGCATCTGACATCATATAATCGCTGCCAAGAATAATTTATGACATTAGCCACCCCAGTCAGGGGCAAGAAAGCCAAGTTAGGGGAGCTGCACGCCTATCCAGCGCACATAACTGCATGCACCATAGAACGGCCTGCAGGATTAACTTATAGAATCAGCCAATTTACAAATGAGAAAGGCATCCGACTTCCAAACCTTCCATACCTGTCTGTCTCACCGCCTTACAAGATCCGCAACTCTATCCAGTGTACATTTCAGTGCACATCTCCAACTTGCAGGATTGGTCTATCTGCCTGCAGCATTGACCCATGGGTCTACCACCTCAAACGTGTGCACAAAACACAGCTGCCATGTATTCTATAGCACTCTACCTCAACGGCCTTATGAGATCTGCCCCACCTGCCAGTGAACCAGTAATTCACATAACACATCCAATCTGCAGGTCCAATCATGCCTGCCGCATTGAGACCTGTGTCATATTCCGTAACCAGGTCAATCTGCCCCTTGGAACCATACAACTGACAAATAAAGTGGTCAGGAGGCTCTGTTCTTTATCCCAAAGCCGGACCCTCCTCCTTCGTATCAATTATCTAACTTTGGTACGTGGCCTCTGCCAACTGTCCTGCTGGTCAGAACCCAACCACTATAATTTATAAATTAGTGAGCGGCACTCACTTCTTCTTAATCTTGGAAGGCCGGATTCCATGCTTGTACTCAGAAATAATATATACTTACTATACTATATATTTGCTACACAACCACAAGGTGACTTATGACTCACGCCTCATCCCATTAAACCCAAGTTGCTAGCTACCGCACTGTGACACTTTTAGACTCACAGCTTACATCATTATCACAGGAAAGTCTGCGACACCTCTGCTTCAGTATCCATGCCTGTCTGTCGCCTCTTAACTCTTTCTTCTACAGAGCATTAACAAGTAATCTGACCTCCTCAACCAGAGCTTAGATCAACTACAGCAGATGCAAACTCTCTTCATGCAAGGTACAGTTGCAGACCCATCAAGGTCTCTGATGTTCACACATGAAGTAACAGAGCTTAATCAGGTGCCCCCCCCATCCAGGCACTCCGTAGGGTATATCATACATCCTTACTCATTCCTCTCACTCATTTTTACAGAAAACAGAGCACCCTGCTCAGCATCTAGCAGGACATCTCCATACTTATTGACTCTCCAACTCCCCCCCCCCCCCCGTTGTGAATTCATTGGAGCTCCCTCCGGTGGTTGTTGCTGGTGATGCAGCTGACTGTGTGGGCTTCACAGGTGAAGGTGATTGTCAATCTGGTTCTTGGAGCATATAATGGTTGGAAGTGGATCAATCCTTGCCAGTTGTCTTTTTTACTGGAGGAGTTCAGATCTCTCTGGTTTCTTCTGTTCTGTGGAGATCTTTGCAAGATAAGCATATGGTTTTTTGATATTTTGTGGGACACTTTTGTGTGCTCAAGGATCTGCTTATGTTTTGTTTTATTCTGAGCTGTGGGTTGCTATCTAGTCTGTATATTTGTTTATCTGCTCTCAGATAGGCAGTTTTCTTCCTAGGAATTTTACCATTCACTATTATCTGCTATTTCCAGTTCTGCTGGCATTTGATTAATTGAAGTCTGCAGATATAGTTGTCGTCGAGTCTTAGTGACTCAGGGTAATTTTTGTAATATCTGCTGTTGGTGGTTTTTGATAAGTGTTTTATACTGACCGCAATAGTATTCTATCCTGTCTTTCCTATATAGCTAGTTTGGCCTCTTTTGCTAAACCTTATATTCTGCCTGTGTTTGTTTTCCTTCTCTTGTTTCCCAGTTAATATCTGTGGGGGGCTTGCTATCCTTTTGGGGTTCTGCTCTGAGGCAAGATAGCTTTTCCTACATCCAACTTTAGGAGCAGTTAGTTCTCCAGCTGTGCAGAGGTGTCTAGGTCTGGTTAGTTACATCCCACTGCTACTTCTAGTTGCGGTGTGTAGTCAGGGATTGCGGTCAGTACTGTTACCACGACTTCTACGGAATCCGAATGTTACTCCTGAGTCATTGGATCATAACCCTCCCCAAAGGAAAAAAAAAAAAAAGTGCCTAATTTCCCACACCTAATATAACCTAAGTGGAAATTTATAACACAACCCAAATAATTGCTAATGTCGTTAATGTCTTAACCTACAGGTTGTTGGTCAATTACTACATTCTCTCCCACAAATCCTCTCTCTTACCTCATTAACTACAATCAAGTAAGGTGCAAGTTCATATACATTAGAACTGGGCATCCTTTCGCCATCTGCAAATATAGTTTACCTCTTAGAATGTCCGAGAGGTAGGATCACCTGCCGCCATACACAAAGTCCCTGATTCTCTTGAAGGTTCTAACTAAGGTACAGCGGCAGCGTCGCCAACGTTTCTAATGTCCACAAACACACATTGTAACCTACCATCTTCCTCTAGCTCAGCTACATCCAGGTCTTCACCTTGGGTTAGTCAGACCTAGCCACTTGATCACCACCTACCGCATAGTAGGCGGTTACTCTTGTGTAACCGTGATCGGGCCTCAGTTCTCTGCTGGGCGGTCAACACCTACCCGCACCTGATCCCCCTTTCAAATAGCTCTACGTGCTAACATTTGCGCAGTCTACCCCGACCTAAATTATGACCTTAGGGCAAACGTCAGCAAGCAGTGCCCTTAATGAGGTTCCACCTAACACTTCTACACTCAGTTTGAACATTGGTCATTTAAATCCAACGTCAGCATGCATCTATTACTGTACTTCCAGTGGTGCAAAGATCGTGACTGGTACCCACTTAATTTCTCCATTTCAACTATCCTAAAATTCCTACAATCAGGCCTGGGCTCTGGTCTGGCTCTCAGTGCTCTCAAAGGATAGATTTTCACACTACCTGTATTATTCCAACGCAGGATCGCAACAAGGCCTCAAGTTAAAACTTTCATTCAGTGAGTAACTCACACTTGACCCCCCTATAAGACACCAGTTGACATCTAGGACCTAACTGAGCCCTAGTGGTTTTACAAGAGCCTGTTGAACCACTACAAGACGTCTCCCCAAGCCACTTTTCTTGGAAAGTCGCTTTTCTGGTCGCCATCACATCAATCAGATGCGTATCCAAGCTAGCCACCCTACCCTGACGCCCTCCTTATCTTTCTTTCAACCAGAATAAAGTAGTCCTCCGACCATCTCTGTCATTCTTACCCAAGGTGGTCTCCCACTTCCAACTCAACGAGGACATCGTCCTATCCTCACGATGTCCAACATCAGTGCATCACTTTGAAAAAGCACTCCACACCCTAGACCTTGTACGTGCCCTCAGATAGTATATTTCTAAAACCGAAACACTTTCATCATTCCGGAAGGACACAAAAAGGGAATGGCAGCATCAAAATCCGCAATAGCCAGGTGGATTCGTTCTGCAATCCAAGAGTCTTACAATGTCAAAAACAGACCTATACCAGCAGGAAAAAGGCACACTCCACTAGATCAGTGGGCGCCCCATGGGCCATTACACATCAGGCTTTGGCATCACAAGTTTGCAAAGCAGCAACTTGGCCCAGCTTGCACACCTTCAGAAAACACGGTAACTTCCATACCCAAGCTTCTGCAGATGCCATCTTAGGTAGGAAAATCCTATAAGCGGCAGTCACGCACTTTTAAGCAGGTGGCGCTTAGTACATGCAATATGCTCAAGTTTTTACTCTTTTCCCACCCAGGAACTGCTTTTGGACGTCCCATGGTCCTGTGTCCCCCAATGATGCGAAGAAGAAACAGGGATTATTTTGTACTCACCGTAAAAAAAATTTCTCCGAGTTCATCATTGAGGGACACAGCCCCCACCCTAGTGACCCTCACGGGTCTACGCATAGCTTTAGTTTAAGTCCTTTGTACCTTATTACATTAGCATGTCCTACTACTGCTTTAGTGCTAAGCTGAAACTGAAACTAAATATCCTACTTCCTGCAAAAGGGTGTATTCTGCTGAGATGGACTTACATTTTTTATGTTTACTTAGTGTCCTCCTAGTGGCAGAAAAGCATACACCCATGGCCCTGTGTCCCCCAATGATAAACTCAGAGAAAAAGATTTTACGGTGAGTACACAAAAAATCCCTGTTTTATCGTCACTAATACATCCAAAAATTGTATGCTCTCTTTAGACTAAAGGTGAATTTTGTGTCATCAATCGAATTAATGTACCCATGAAAATCATTTAATTCATTTTCTGTCCCTGTCCACAGGAGGAAGACATCGTCTATGTACCGCCAGCACACCAAAGCTTTTTCAAAGTGGTGGGATACATAGATGAAGTTCTCTTCCAGGGTCATCATAACAATATTAGCATACGCAGGCGCCAATAATTATCGCCAAGCAGGAAGTAATTACATGTTAATGCAATGTCAAGTAGTTTCATGATAAATTCACGCCAATTGTTAGTGTACTCAACCTCCATCACTTAGTTTCTGATAGCTCTCATTCCTCTATGATGATCAATAGAGGTATATAATGAAATTACGTCAAATGTCCCAAACACTACATGTTGAGGAAGAGTGATATCCTCTAATGGTACCTTTACACGCCGCCACAGACGGTAGCAACTGGTAGGCAACGCACGTGCACGCGCGCGTTTTTACCTGTTGGCAACGGTTGCCGATGCCGCATATAGACGCCGCCACAAAGTGCTCCACAGAAGGTATTTGCGTTCCCCGGAAGTGCCGACGGATGCCGCGGGTTACCTTCTACGGAGTACCTTCCCTGATTTACACGCCGCTACCACAAGGGAATATGGGCGTACATCTTGCGCGCCCCAAATACATAGGCGTGACAGAGTTGTGTATTAAGTGACACTCGTACGGTGATTGGACAATGCAATAGCATCATGATTGGCCAGCATGCGCAGGAAGGCTGGCTAATACATGATGCTATTGCAAATGTGTAGTGTGACTGGTCAGCTCGTTAAATATGGCGCCCTGTGTAGGGACAGCCAATGGTTACACAGTAGCCCCCACCAATGATAGCTGATGGGGCGTGGTATACATGATGCTGTGGCACGCCCCAGGGAATTCATTAGGGCACGCAAATACCTTGCCTGTGCCCGGATTACACGCCGCTACCATAGGGATTGTGCCTTCCTGTTTTTGAGCACGGCCCAGACACAGGTATCTGAAGGCACTGCAAGACACAGGAAGGAAAATCCTGACTTACTCGCCGCCACTTTGCGGTGTTTTCAAGGCAACAGGCACAATTGTGTCCGATGCCTGGCGGTTTCTACCTTCCTGTGGCGGCGTGTAAAGGTACCATAACCGTCAAAGAAAATCCCCAGTATACTTGATAAAAGATCTTGCCTTCATTGCTATCGGTGTTAACACTTTGTCCAAAAAGATGCCTATTTATTCAAGACTTAGTCCACTCCCATGACAATCGGTCTTCCTGGGGGGCACTCAAATCTTTTATGTACCTTTGGTGCATTATATATAACCAGTGTAATTGGATCTACCATTATCAAGAAATCTCTAGTATAATGATCTATAATGCCTTTGTTAAGAGCTTCATCAACCACTTTCATTACTTTCTTTTGAATATCAAATTTGGGATAATATTCAAGCTGTCTATACACATTTCCATCCTCAATCTGACGTGTAATTTTTTGTATATACATGGAGCGGTCCATGATGAGAACTTCTCACCCTATATCCGCAGGTTTTACTATTATGCTGTCGTCATGGACCAACTACTGCACAGCTTTTACTTCTTCCTATGTTACATTTGGCTTTTTATAACTATGAGTTTGTTTATTTTTTAACACAGTTATATCCCTTTTAACCGCTGTTATGAATGCCTCTATTGCTGGTACATTTTCTGATGAAAAAGGTTTTTTAAGTCAGATCCACATCACTCAACATTATCTCTCCTTTTCTTTTCTGTCCTTACTGTTTGTTTACCACAGAACCAATTTTTCAACTTATGTTCTTAAAAAAATCTATGTAACTCAAGTTCCAACTCAAATCAGTTCACATACTTAGTAAAGCAGTAAGACAATACCTTATTAAGGGCTAATACATGTGTCGAGGTTAACTTTTTACTATAAATATTGATGACTAGGTCATCTATCTTTGGCGCATCTGGCATTGTGGTGCAGTCTTGTTCTTTACGTTCTCTCCTTTTTTACTGGCGGTGTTGTTTCCACCCTCCTCTTCTTTTTCTTCGTAGTCCTTGGGTTGATTTACCTGATCTGTATGAACAAAAATTATTAGGTACAATAGCGAGCGAGCACTAAATCACTCTGGTGCTCGATGCTCAGGTCAAGCATCTCGAGATGCTCGGGTACTCAACCCGAGCACTGAGACCAATGTTATCCTATGGGAGACCCGAGCATTTTTCCGGCATGACCCCCGGCAGCCTGGATAAACCCTGAAAATGTCTCAAAAGTATAACAACAGTGCTCAAATGACATGGGAACAGCATGGGGAAGACCCCTTTCAGCATTTCTGACTCCCAGGTCACTGCTGTGAACAATGCTGTCTGAGTATTACGCCACTTTTATGGACTCACCATAAAACATCCAAAAATGAAACCGAAATGCATGTTGCTGTATGATAGTTTTTTGAATTACATGAAAGATTTTTCTTTTTTTTTAAATGTGTCACACTCCGATACCCCTGGGAAGAGACTTGGATGAGGGCCTCTTTAAATAATGTGCCCATTAATACAAAATGGGTCTTTTCTGGTATTGCCTAGGCAGGGCCGCAAAACATTGGGAAGCACTCCGATGCCCCTAAGAAGAGACGTGGATGAGGGCCTCTTTAAATAATGTGCCCATTAATAGAAAGTGAGTCCTTTCTGGTATTGCCCTAGGCAGGGCCGCCAAAAATTGGGGGGCACTCTTATGCCCCGGGAAGAAACGTGGAGGAGAGCCTCTTTAAATATTTTTCCCATTACAAAGCAACGGGTCTTCTATACTTGCAATGCCCATGCTCTAAGTATGGACTAAAACATTTACCCTTGGGGGGTATACATGAACCTACTCTCTAACTTTTTAACAGTGGCATCATAAATAACATGTAAATAAAATATCTTTTCGTGGCATCATGGACCACGATCGCCCTGATGATATGGTGGTGGCGGATGAGGAGAAGGAGGAGGAGTACAGCAAATAGCTCAAATCAGGAAGTGTGTACCCATGTGTGGGTGTGAGGAGGGGTGTGGGAATATACATCCCCAATAAATAGAATGGCTTCAACTTTACATTACGCTGCTATCATTTGGTGGTGTTGCTGAAGTCAGGCCCAATCCAACCCTTGTTCATCTTGATCAGAGTCAGCCTGTCAGCATTTTCAGTTAACAGGCGGGTGCGTTTATCAGTACTGATTCCACCTGCGGCACTAAAAACCCGCTTTGACAAAACGCCAGCGGCAGCGCAGAGCAGGACTTCCAAGGCATAGAGAGCCAATTCATGACAAGTGTCCAGCTTTGATACCAAAAAATTATAAGGCACAGAGGAATCCCGGAGCACTTTTGTACGGTCGCCAAGGTACTCCTTCACCATCTTTACCAACTTTGCAGTCCTTGTGACAGTACCTGGCGCCTCAGGGCCTGTGCTATTGGAGGGGCTGAGAAAACTCTCCCATATCTCTGAGAGTGTTCCTCTACCTCTGCTGGATTGGAGTTGTGGCTCTGTCTCCTGGACGCCTTGGTTGGCCACCGAACTGTGACCCATGCCGCCAGCGTTTCCCGAAGGGAAATTTTTGACTAATTCCCCAACTAGGGCCTTTTGGTACTGCAGCATTTTTGTAGACCTCTCCACTGGTGGAATACGAGAAATAAAGTTCTCCTTGTAGCGTGGGTCTAAAAGTGTCACCAACCAATAATGAGTGTCCGCCAAGATGTTGATAATGCGAGGGTCACGGGACAGGCAGTGCCATGCGCGCCAGACTGGTAATAGGCAAGACTTCAGGGTCATCAATAACAGGATGACTAACCATGCTGGCCTCATCCTCCTCCTCTGGCCATCCACGCAGGACCAACAGTATGACAGTTGTGCAGGTAGTACCGTCAATTCCGCATGAAACTAGCTCCTGTTCTTCTAACTCCTCTTCCTCATCCTCCTCGTCATTGTTCCCCAATGCACGTTGGGATGAGATGAGGCTGGGCTGTGTGTAATCATCCACTATGGTTCCTAGCTCCATGTCATCGTGCTCCGTCTGCAATGCATTGTCTTTGATTTTGAGCAGAGAACGTTTTAGAATACAGAGAATTGGGATGGTGACGCTAATGATGGCGTCAACAATAAAAAAGGACAGCGCCACAGACCTTTGATGGTGCAAAAAATCCTTGTGTATTTATTCCATGATCAAGAAAAGCGACGTTTCGACCACTCCTGTGGTCTTTATCAAGCTTAGTATGTTTTACAATTGACCTCTTTAAATAGTGCTCTACCACACCCATAATAAAGTGTTAACCAATCACAAAAACGTTCAACAATTAATATAAAAAACATCAAAATACATCATAAATTACATGATAAAAATATACAAAGTGTTACACCTGGTCACCCTATTTTTCCAAAACAGGTTATGCATCATAACAAGCATTATGTCAGAGTCCAAGATTTGTATAATCAATACAAAGGTACACAAACGGTTAACACGAGTGACCAATCAGGGACAGACTAACCCAGTTGTCATACCAACTGCCATATACATAAACACCGTTTGTGTACCTTTGTATTGATTATACAAATAATAAATCGGGTGCTTTGCTGCCATGTTACCCCTCCTGACTATACAGATTTAAAAATGCTGCGTACAGGTAGACAGCATCTTGTGAGGTCTAGAAAATGGAGCTATATACCCCTCTTGCCTATAGAGATTTAAATTAATCCTTAATAGGACTGTTTTGGGATGGAGAGATGAAAACTTAGATATTACAGGCTACACACCTGCTACAAATGCTGCGTACAGGTAGAGATTTAAATTAATCCTTACAAGGACTGTTTTGGGATGGATAGAGGAGATTTAAAGCCAGCACACCAGCCACAGATGTGATGCTGGCTGGTATACTGGCACACCTAACTTTCCCATATACCCTGCCTCCCTGCCTGCTTGTATTCAGCTAATTAGTCCTCAGAAGGACTGTTGTTTGTCTTAGATTAGGAGCCCTGCACCTACACTATCTGAAAGCCATGAAATCTGTCCTTGAATCAGCAGCAGCTCTCCCTACACTGACTGTCTATGGCGCAGACGAGCACAGCGCTGTCAGGTCTTATAAAGACCTGGTGACACTGTGCGGCCAGCCAATCACTGTAATGCCCCAAACCAACATGGCTGTGGCATTACAGTGTCTGGTAGCCAATCCCTGCATGTGGGCTGGCTCTGTAACAAGCACCAACATGCAGGGAAGTGGACCCGAGCATGAGCACGAGTATGGTGCCATTACTCGGTGCTCGCCAAGCATCCCGAGTACCGTGATACTCGTTCGAGTACCAAGTAGTGGCGAGCATGCTCGCTCATCACTAATGTCTCTTCTCCTCCAAGGTGTACCTAAGAGAAGAAAGTGGAACAGAGATCTAGAGGACTATAAGAACGGTCACATTTATAATTGGCAGCGAGAAGGAACAGGTACACCTTGGAAGAGAAAAGGTGGACATAAAAAAAGACCAAAAGGTGTCAACCACAGTAATTTGATTACTATTGTACCTAATAATTTTTGTTCATACAGATCAGGTAAATCAACCCAAGGACTACGAAGAAAAAGAAGAGGAGGGTGGAAACAACACCACCAACAAAAAAGGAGAGAAGACAGCACCCCAACGCCAAATGCGCTGAAGAGAGATGACCTAGTCATCTATATTTCAAGTAAAGAGTTAACCTCAACACGGGTATTAGCCCTTAATAAGGGATTGTCTTATAGCTTTACTAAGCATGTGAACTGGTTTGAGTTGCCCTTAATAAGGGATTGTCTTATAGCTTTACTAAGCATGTGAACTGGTTTGAGTTGCCCTTAATAAGGGATTGTCTTATAGCATTACTAAGGATGTGAACTGGTTTGAGTTGCCCTTAATAAGGGATTGTCTTATAGCTTTACTAAGCATGTGAACTGGTTTGAGTTGCCCTTAATAAGGGATTGTCTTATAGCTTTACTAAGCATGTGAACTGGTTTGAGTTGGAACTTGATTTACATAGATTTTTTAGGAATATTAAGTTGAAAGATTGGTTCTGTGGTAAACAAAGAGTAGAGACAGAAAGAAAAGGAGAGATAATGTTGAGTGATGTGGGTCTGAATAAAAAAAGCTCCTTTACTCCGGCAGAAAATGTACCCGCAATAGAGGTATTCATAACAGCGGTAAAAAGGGATATAACTGTGTTACAAAATAAACAAACATATAGTTATAAAAAGTCAAATGTAACAGGAAGAGGTAAAAACTGTGCAGGAGTTGGTCCAGGACGAGAGCATAATAGTGAAACCCGCGGATAAAATGGGAGCAGTTGTAGTCATGATCCGCTCCATATATATTCAAGAAATGATGTGCCAGATTGAGGATGGAAATGTGTATAGATGGCTTGAATATGATCCCAAATTTGATATTCAAAAGAAAAAAATGAAAGTGGTTGATGAAGCTCTTAACAAAGGCATTATACTAGAGATTTCTTGATAATGGTAGATCCAATTACACAGGCATTGTATACTGTACCGAAGGTACATAAAAGACTTGAGTGCCCCCAGGAAGACCGATTGTCTCAGGGGTGGACTCAGTCTTTAGTAAGATAGACATCTTTTTGGATAAAGTGTTAACACCGATAGCAATGAAGGCAAGATCTTTTATCAAGGATACTGGGGATTTTATTTGACTGTTAGTGGATATCACTATTCCTGAACATGTAGTGTTTGCGTCATTTGACGTCACTTCATTATATACCTCAGTTGATCATCATAGAAGAATGAGAGCTATCAGAAACAAACTGATGGAGGTCGAGTACACTAACAATTGTCGTGAATTTATCATAGAACTAATTGACACTGCATTAACATGTAATTACTTCCTGTTTGGTGATAATTATTTGCTGCAGCTATGTGGGACCACCATGGGCACGCACATGGCGCTTGCGTGTGCTAATATTGTTATGATGACACTGGAGGAGGACTTCATTTATGTATCCCACCAGTTTGAAAAAGCATTGGTGTGGTGGAGGTACATAGATGATGTCTTCCTCCTGTGGGCAGTGACAGAAAATGAATTAAATGATTTTCATGGGTACATTAATTTGATTGACGACACAATAAAATTCACCTTGGTGAAGTGTAAAGAGAGCATACAATTTTGGGATGTATTAGTGATGATAAAAGACCAAACGTTAACCTACAGATAGAAATAATCTTTTGAGATGACAGTCATCACCCACAGAGTTGAAAGAAGCCATTTAATATAGTCAGCTTTTAAGAGTACACAGAATAGAGAATACAGAGGAAGGTAGACAGCAATCAAGGAACCAACTGGTTAAAAAGTTTGAAGCAAGGGGCTATCCCAAGATGTTGTTACAAACTCACATTGATAGAATAGTGCAGGAAGAGGAAAAACTACATACATCAAGAATAGAAAATAGAAAGAACAGGATTCCTCTGATAAGAACATTTGGGGAAGAAAATGAAGAGGTAGCATGAGTGATAAAGCGACTCTGGCCTATGTTGGACATTGTCTCCCTCAGGTGGATGAATTTAAATACCCACCGGTTTTTGCATACAGACAGGGTGCTTGCTTACATAATAAATTGGTACTTTCAGATTTGGGGAGTCTTACAAATACCTCACAACTAAGTCTAATGGGTAGAAGAACGGGATGTTATCCCTGTTTATCTTCTTTTTTTTTTCCCAAATAATTTTTATTTTGTATTAACAGAGTTAACAAACATAGTCAAAATCAACAGAAAAAGAAAAAAGGAGAAATACAGTAATTTAACAAGGGAGGGGGGGGGGAGGGTCGGAGGGTTACAGGCTCAAAACATACAGTGCAAATGAATACTACATTAGTATTATCCTTAATCCTGTCTAGGAGTCAGTGAAACAGCCCGGGGATAGCTGAACTCACTTCAAGTTAACCCAACTTTCGGGCAACCTCTTCAAACAATGCAATGTGCACTCGACATCCAGGGTTCCCAAATCAGCTCCAAATTTCATACTGACATGCTAAATTTACCCTCTCAATCACATCTTTCACTGTTGGGAGGGAGGCACCCCGCCATTTAAGTGAAATCACCGCCCGGGTGGCTATAAGAATGTGGGAGATCACTCCTCTCACAATTCGGGGGATTGAATCAAGTCCGATGTGAAATATTGCCATGAGGGGTGAGAGGGGCACACAAATTCCAGTGACATCAGATATCAAGCGTTCAATCCCCCTCCAGAGAGCAGATAAGTCTGAACATAAGAACCACGCGTGCGACTGAGTACCAATCCCACCGCATCCCCTCCAACACAGAGAGGAATACTGTGGGTCGTATCTAGCCACCACAACCGGGCAGCGGTACCATCGCAACTGCGTTTTCTTTAACTGCTCCAAGTGGGTTATGCACGAGGAAACTCTCTTAAGCTCCCTAATACTCGAGTGCCAATCTTCAAGCTCCAATGTCACCCCAAGCTCCTTTTCCCAAGTTAACATATATGGCTGTTTTACCTCTGAGTCTAGGGCCTGTATTGCTTTATACATAATCGATATTCCCTTAGAACCAGTTCCCTGTGTCAAGAAATATCAATTAACCCTCCTATCCATGCAGGTTTCCGAGAATGCAGTATTTAAATGAGCGCTGTGTAGAAAGTGTCTTATTTGGAGATATTGATAGAATGTTCTCCTAAGTTCTGGGTGGGTTTTGGAGATCTGGTCAAAAGGAATTAGACCCCCGGGTCCCTCAATCTCAGCCATCGAGTGAATACCTGGTGTTTTAAGAGTTTTAGAGTTTAGGGCAAAGGATCTCCAAAGATGGAGAGCCGCCCGCATCGTAGGCAATAGAGCCATAACTGAATCGGCCCGCAATACTTCCGATTCCAAGGCGAGACGAGTGGAGCCCCGCCTGGAGTAAAATTTCTCTATTTGTAACCACCTGTGATCACTGTCCATGAGCCACCATTCCCTGAGGCCTGTCAGCAACGAGGCTCTGTGGTAGGCCAACAAGTCTGGCATTCCCATTCCTCCCGACTCCAAGGGGAGGTAAAGAATAGATTTTGCTACACGAGCCGACCCGTGAGCCCAGATATACTTATTAGCTAAGCTTTGGAGGCGAGCAATGAGTTTTTTGGGGATGCGAAGGGGCAGAGCTCTAAAATAATAAAGGATCCTAGGAAGGGCCATCATTTTGAAGGCATTTATGCGGGCCATCCACGAGGTCAAGAACCGGTGCATATTATCTAAGAGAGCTTTAATTTTATCATATAGGTTGGAGAAGTTTATCTTAATTGTAAGCGCCGAGGGGGTCAAGGTTATACCCAAAAAGGGAATACCATCTGGGGACCATTGAAAGGGGTATGCCTCTGTCAGAGAGTTCAGAGAGGAGGCTGGGATCGCTATCGGAAGTGCTAGAGATTTAGAACGGTTCAATTTGTAATATGATATTTTACTAAATTCCCCCAGTTCAGACATGACAGCAGCGAAGGACGGCCCAACATCCACACAAGATATGATTACATCATCAGCATAAAGGCTGATTTTATGGACCTCCTTCCCCACCACCACGCCCGAGATACCGGGGGAGGACCTGATCCGTTCAGCCAATGGTTCCATACAGAGGGCAAAAATAATAGGGGATAGGGGGCACCCTTGTCGAGTACCATTAGTTATTAAGAATGGCTCTGACAAGAAACCCGCCGTGAGGACCCGTGCCGAAGGTTCCGAGTACATGGCTGAAATGGCCAAGCTAATAGGGCCCACCAACCCAAATTTTTGAAGAACTGCTCTGAGATATCCCCAGTGCACCCTGTCAAACGCTTTCTCAGCATCAAGTGACAGGAATGCACTGGGGAGTCCAGACAGCTCCGCCACCCGCACCAGGTCCAACATTCTGCGTATCCCGTCTTTCGCCTCCCTACCCGCCACAAACCCCACCTGGTCTGGGGAGACCAGGGATGGGACAATCAAGGCCAGTCGAGAAGCTAGCAGTTTGGTGAACAACTTAATGTCACAGTTTAGAAGAGCAATGGGTCTGAAATTACCTGGTAAATTAGGGGGCTTTCCCGGCTTTGGCAGGGTTACGATGGTGGCCTCCAAGTTAGACGGTGACATTCTGCCCCTATTCCCCCAAGCCGAGAAAAGTCTCAATAGGTAAGGGGCAAGTAACGATTGGAATGTACGGTAATAAGAGTTAGTGAAACCATCCGGGCCCGGGGCACTCAACCTCTTAGTCTGTTTAATGTTTTTTTGTAATTCTTCTAGGGTGAAAGGAGAGTTTAGAAAGGACAGCTGTTCCCCAGAAACCGAGGGGAGATTAACAGAAGCCAGATAGTCCGAAATATCCTGGGTCGTGGGCTGGGGAGTCGAGGGATCCCTATGTAAATTATAAAGGGCAGCATAGTAATTAGCAAATTCGGCTGCTATTTTTGAAGGGTTTCTAACTGGGTTCCCGCTGGAGTTAAGAATATGGTCGATCCTAGATTTGGCCTCCCTTACTTTAAGTCTACGGGCAAGCATGGCCCCCGCCCTGTCACCTGCCGAATACCACTTCGTTTTCAGCTTGCGCAGGTTATGAGCATACGAGACCAGCATGGCGTCCCGAAGTTTAAATCTAATGGCATACATTTCAGAGGTGACAGAGGGGGTTACATCCGCCTTGTTAAGGGCCTCCAGAGATTGTAATCTGGACAACAAAGTGAGCCGATCCCCCTCTCTCCTACGGTTTATGATCGCAGCTTGCTGTATGAAGGATCCCCTCAGAACGGATTTATGCACGGCCCACAGGGTCTCGTCACTGGTCTCACCGTTATCATTCAATTGAAAATAAGTAGATATGTCTGAGGAGACCCTTGCCACCACCTCCGCGTTCAACAGAAGTCCCTCATTCAAACGCCACCGGAATGCAGGGGGCGAGTGGTGTGACAGAGCCATCAGTAGGAAAACCGGGGCATGATCTGACCACGTGATCAGCCCGATCTCTGAAGCAGAACAGCGGGCCAGGATAGCATCATCGATCAAGTAATAATCTAGTCTGCTGTATGTCTGATGTCGGGGGGAAAAATAGGTATAATCCCGCTCTGCTGCATGGGAGTACCTCCAGTGATCATGATAGTGAAATTCGAGGGCGGGCAACCTGAGCTCCCCCCTCCATTCCCCTCCCCGGTGTGAGCAGTCAAGGTCTCGTTGCATTGGGAGGTTGAAATCCCCACACAGTATCTTGCCCCCCTGTTCCATGGAATGGATGGTTTTAAAGGCACGTCTGATAAATTTACTTTGCCCTGAGTTGGGTGCATATATGGAAGCAATCGTGTGAGACACACCATTCAGAGTACAGACCAATATCAACAATCTACCCCCAGGATCAGAGTATTGGTCAAGCAATTTAAAAGCAACCGTGGTTCTGAACATAATGCATATCCCCGCCCTCTTGACCTTATCATTTGCAAAGAATATGTGTGGGAATTGGGGGTTATGAAAGCGAAAGTTGTCCGCTTCCAGCAAATGGGTCTCTTGCAGGCAAATTATATCAGCCTTAGATTTCCTGATTTCTCTCCAGATTATAGAACGCTTACCCGGGGAGTTCATCCCCCTAACATTAAGCGACATTAACTTTATACTCATAATGTAGTACCCTCCAAAGAACTTCTAATGAACCCTGGGAGTCCAGGGGGCCATCCTGTCATCATTTCCATAAATATCACATGTAATAGACAGTTAATGTATCCCAGTATAGCGCCGTGTAATTAAGATCTACAGGCATGAGACGCTACCTCCAGCAAACAAAGAGCACACAAGTCCTCATATGATAGTTCCGAGCCTGAGCAAAGGGAAATCAGAAAAAAAAAGGAAAAGGGGAAAAATGAAATTGAAAAAACAACAAAAAGTATGCCAGGGCCAGTCACATGGGCCGCAGGCAAATTGCCCAGTGCTTCGGGCAGTGAGCAGGAAAACATGCCTGCTAGAGGGGGCTCAATTCGCCAGGAACACTGTCTCCAAAGAAAAAAGAGAGACTGACTAAGAGACCATCCACAGGGCAGTCCCAAGCTCCACTTCAGGTCTTCATCCAGTCCGGAGTTACCTTCCTCTGCGCAGTCGGCTTAGGCATGGTGAATGGGACCTTCCAGGAAGACAGCTTATCCTCTGCTTGTTTCGGTGTGTTGCAGGCCACTGACCGGTCCTCGTAAGAAATTATCAGGCGCGTCGGATTATATCCCCATTTATAGCGCAGGGTTGCCTCTCTGAGGGCGGTACAAACATGAGCAAATGTCCGGCGCTTCGCCAGGGTAGCCGCCGACAAGTCTGGGAATACTTGGAGCCCCCGAAACTCCTCAGGGAGCGTGGGGGGACTCCTCATTCGTTGAACAAATGCATCCTTCGTAGGGAACCTTAACATCCTGGCCAAAATGTCCCTAGGTACAGAAGGACCCAAATGTTTGGGCTTGGGGGTTCTCTGAATCCGTTCAATAGCCAGATCACTTGCAGGTAGGTCAGGGAGCACTGTGGCCAGAAACCGAAGCATAAAAGGAGCCAGTTCTTTGTCAGTGACCTCCTCTGGAACTCCCCGGAGTCTAATATTGCACCTTCTTGACCTATCCTCCAGGTCATATAATTTGTCATAGGCTGCAGTGATCTCAGCACGCAGGGTTTTGTTATCATCAACAAGGGCATTTATAGCAGAAGCATAGTCCCCCATTTTATTCTCTACATGAGCTGTTCTGTCTCCAAGAGCATTCAAGTCCCTTCTGAATTCCCCCAGCAGCTCGTTCATGTCTTCCCTCAGTGAGGCTCTAACTGTGGCAAGGAATGCAGACATATCTCCTTTTGTCATTGGAGCTGAGCTGCTGCTGCTATGTGGGGAGCCAGTCTGTCTCTCACCTCTATCAGAGCTGGGGGAGGAGCGGGAGGATCCTGTAGGAGAAGCAGGCACCATTTTCCCTGCTGCATGAACAGTCTGTCCTCCAGGGAAGAAATCCGGCATGCGCTGTGGGGAAGCCCTCCTGTTGGGCCGGCCACGGGTCATCATGGGCACTGCACAGATAGGAAGGCAGCAGAGAGGTCTGTGGAGCTTCAGGGAGCTGCGGTGAGCCGATTTGAGCTGTTAATAGCCCTGTGGACTGGGAGCTCTCAGCTTATGTGACTTCCACGTTCAGCACGCAGGCCACGCCCCCCATCCCTGTTTATCTTGTGTGAACTGTACATACATGTTGAAAGGTGACAAGTTCACACACCCGTTAACCAAGAAAGAGTATAAGATTAATCATTATCTAACATGCGACATGGATCATGTAATTTATATTCTTGAATGTCCATATAAACAGTGGTATATGGGGGAAACAACGTTAGATGTTAAAACCAGAATCAATCAACACAGATATGCAATTCGTAAGAAGAATAAAGAATTGCCTGTCCCCAAACTTTTCACTGAAATGTGACATACGGAACGCCAGTTAAAATTTAGGATAATTGATCATATACCCCCATTGAGACGGGGCGGTGATCGTGAAAAGAAATTAAAGATCAAGGAACTTGAGTGGATACATAGTTTGGGAACCTTAAAACCACTTGGTTTAATCCTTGCTTAAGGTCCCCACATTCAGAGCCTCTCTGCAAAAATAATTAGAGGAGTATTTCAGGTTCAATGAGGGATCGGTCTCGTCGGATGGGGTTCTGAGGGAGGCTCATAAGGCGGTGATGAGAGGCCTATGTATTAGGGAAGGAGCTACGGCCAAGAAATCAGTGAAGACTCAGAGAGACTCACTGACATCTCTTCTAAAGCTACAAGAGAGGAAGCTCTTGACACATCCAACGTTGTCTGTTTTGAGGGAAGTGATCGGACTGAGGGAAAAATTAAAAGACCTAGCAATTCAGGGCGCAGAGAAAATGTTAACCTTCTCAAAGCAAAAATTCTACGAGCGTGGCAACAGGGCACATACCCTCCTCGCACGTCAGTTGAAAGAACGCACTGCAGCCTCCTGCCCACAGGCACTACGTGACCCTGAGGGAACCACGCATTATCACCCGGAGGCCATAGCTGAAATTTTCTATGGTTTTTATAATAAACTGTATCATTTACGAGACCAGATGGGCGATAACCCGCAGAGACCAGAGGCTATTGAGGTCTATCTTTCCCTTCTGAAGCTTCCCTGTTTGCCTCGGGAGGCAATAGATGACCTTAACATTGCAATTTCTATGGACGAGGTGGAGGAGGTGTTGGGCTCTCTGCCACAAGGGAAGTCACCGGGCCCTGACGGATTAACTTCTATTATAAAACCTTTATTAAAACACTTCTTCCCCACATGACCTTACTATTTAACTCTTTCTTGCAGGGTGTCCCAATCCCACCTACTATGCTTCACTCCCATCTGATACTCCTCCCGAAGCCAGCCAGGGACCCCCTAGACTGTGCAAATTATCGGCCAATAGCTCTTCTGAACTCCGATTTTAAGATATTCACCAAGCTCCTGGCTGCCAGACTTAATAGATGGTTATCACTGATAATACATGAAGATCAAGTGGGGTTTCATCCCCTGTAGTCAGGGGGGAGACAATACTAGGAGAGCGATTGACTTGGTGGAGGTCTCGAATCGGAGGAAACAGCAGCGCTAGCCTGGAGCCTTGATGCGGAGAAGGCCTTTGATCACCTCTCCTGGCCTTTCCTTTTTGGAACAGTGCGGGCCTTTGGTGTCTCTGGTGGCTTCATGACTGCCCTCCAGGCACTATATAACCATCCTACAGCGTCGGTTAAACTGCCACTTTATACATCTAAACCTTTCACTATTTCAAACAGCCCCAGGCAAGGATGCCCTCTGTCTCCCCTCTTATTTGCTCTTTGTATTGAGCCTTTGGCCGCAGCTATCCTGAGGGATCCCAATATCTCGGGGGTGAAACTTGGGAGCAAGTCATTCAAGATTGCGTTGTTTGTGGACGATGTACTCTTGATTCTTACTAACCTCCATATTTCCCTCCCAAACCTTATGGAGGCTTTAAAGATATATGGAGCCCTTCCCAGCTACAAAATTAACTCAAGCAAAATGGAAGCCATGCTCTTGAATATTCTCCCCGAGGTCTGGGATCACCTATGCCTGAATTTTAAATTCAGATGGAAGTTGGATGGGGTTAAGTGCTTGGGAGTGCAGATTACATCCACATATGACACACTATACAAACACAATCCCCCCCCCCCCTTATTCCGCGAATTGAGAGCGTGCTTGACAAAGTGGCTATCCCTTCCCATATCATGGATGGGTCGAATGGCGGTGGTAAAGATGACCCTACTCCCTAAGCTAATTTATGCTTTTGAAACCCTTCCAGTCGTGGTCCCTCTTTCTGAATTAAAATCCCTGCAGGCTGCTATTATTAGGCTCATTTGGCACCATAAGAGGCATAGAGTGGCCAGGAAGGTCTTGCTAACCCAAAAATTCAAAGGGGGGCTGTCGGTACCAGATGTGCTTAAATATTTCTGGGCAGCACATCTGAGGAGAATTCCTTGCTGGACTTCCCTATGGTAATACAGCAGATAGAATGAGGTGGCGAAACTCTGGATTGCCCCTGTGTATCCCAATTCCCTTCTGTGGTCACCTGCCCAATTTAATCCTACCTCTTCTCTATTGGGTCCCATGCAGTTTATGCGTGAGTTATGGATTAGCTGCACTAAAATATTTACCCTCATGTTGCCATGCTCCCCTCTGGTGTCCTTTCTCTATCAGCTGCTGCTCCTAAGTAGTATGGAGTCTCCCATGGTGCATCCCTGGCTGAAATTCCGATTTGCTGATATTATTGATGGGAGGACCATGTAGATGCATACTTTTGATTTCCTTAAACAACATTTCTCCCTTTCTAACAGGGAATTCTTCCAATATTTACAAATCAGAGACCTAGCTAATTCCTTGTTTGGTAAGGTGGGGGTCTCTATTCCTACGGAGTTTGAACGGTTGTGCACTGGGGAATACGGACACCAGGGGTCTGATATCGGCAATCTATAAATTACTTTCTGACCCACGGGAGGGACAGGACAAACCATTTCTATACATGACAAAATGGGTATCCGCCCTGGGAAGGGGGATCTCTACTAGAGATTGGGTGACCATATGAAGAAATGCTGCTAAATCTTCGGTGTGCACCTTATACAAAGAGAACATTTATAAAATTGTGATGCTGTGGTACCACACTCCTGAATTTCTTCATGGGATGGACCCTACCATATCTTCGAGTTGCTGGAAATGTGGGAGGGATTTAGTTTCCACATTGCATATATTCTGGTCATGCCCAAAGATCATTCCTTTCTGGGTACAAGTTAAATCTATAATAGACAAGGTTTTGTACGCTGATGTCGACTTAGACCCCTTAGTGTTTCTCTTGGGCTCTGGGGCTCCTGGTATGGGTAAGCTGTCCTCCAGACTAATGATCCACATCCTCACGGCAGCCAGGTGCCTGATAGCACGGAACTGGAAACAGTCGAGCGCGCCCTCACTCCAAAGCTTCAGGTACAGAATCTTAGATGTTAGACGCATGGAACAGCTCACAGCTTTACTTACCGACTTGGTGGAAAGATTCTTGGCAATCTGGTCTCCTTGGGATTACTATGCCGCAAATCTTAACCTATACATTTTTTCAACGATAACACAATGGTCAAAACGATTCCCCCCATACCCTTGTACCCCATGTACCTACCCCCCCCCCCTCCCGTCTTGTTTTTGTCTTTGTCTATTTTGTTTATACGTTACTAATGTTGTTATGAAACTTCTCAGGTTATTACCTTGTCTCACCTGTGAATGGGTCGGTTAAACTGACCACTGTATTTGACCATTGAACTGGCTTCGCCACCTTATTTCTCCTTCTGTGTAGGCTTTGCCCACGTTGCGGGGAGCAGGAGTCATAGCTAGCTGAAAGAGACCCTGTATTTGTTGTACTGTTAAGGTGACGTGGCGGAATTGCTGTATTAATAGGTCATGTTTTGTACTTATCCAATTGGAAAACGTATTTCGTTTAATCAAAATTTATGGTTTAAAAAGAAACAAAACACTTGGTTTAAATGCTGATTTTAAACTTAACCCTGTAATGTAACCCTGAAATATGGCCCTGAGAAAAACCTATAGAAGTCACTCCACAGTGGCGGTTAAATAAGTATCTACAGTTACATATGTTTTATACATATGAGATTGAAATATATGCATTTTTATCTCTTTTTCACAGAACATTAGAAGAGCATGTATGAAGAAAGAAAAAGACTCATCCACCCATTTATGTAACTATTATATTATTGTTTATTACTTGGTAAAATTAATAAAGAGCTGTATATGTAGAGGCACCAATGAAGAGTTGTTTTTCTTGATAATCTTCCATCCCATATATAGTGACAATGAGGTCATACGGACAGGCACGAGTAAAACTCCCAGTGACTGTTCTCATATTGCCCATATAGTGGGAATGGGAATGTTTCCTATTGCCCTGTGGGATAATGGTAGTGGATCGGAGATCATAGGGAGATTTAGTGCTTTGGATACCAGAGCCTTAGTTCCAACCTTCTGACTATAGATATATTATATAATTTAGAAATTGAGCCTGTAAAACAAATAAATGATTAAAATAGTTAATGAGGCGGCCGTCCACTAAGAAAGGAGGATGGAGCTTTGGGACCCAGTGCGCATGATGGTGATGTCACTAGCTGGCGACGAGTGACTCGGAATGACCTCGACCCGAAAGTCTATTGACGACAGTAATCACATGGGGCCGGTGGCGCCTTTCCATTGGTGTGCTAATACGCATGCTCAGATCAACACGGAAGACGCTACACGTCTTACCGGTATCGTAAAGATATAATGTGATGGGTGAGTCATGTGTCTAAAAAGTTATTTAATTAATAAAAAGGGGTTCATATAATCATAAAGAACACCTGCAATGTATATATTTATATAATGAAAAACACTGTATACACTTTATATAATAACATGTGTGGTGCAGCGGTTTCATTGGTCGGCGCCAGGCGCGAGCGACCAATGAAAACAGTGGGGCGGGGCCCAGTGCCATATTTGAATTCCAAAGTTCCCGCTGGATTTCAAATGTGGCGTCGTGCCCCGCCCCACTCTTCTCATTGGTCGCTCGCGCCTGGCGCCGACCAATGAAAAGAGCGCCGCCAAACACGCCGCCATCTTTTAAATCATTCTTTTTTAGCTTCTTAGATTTTAATACATGGCGCCGTCCCGCCGCTTTAATCTGATTGGTCACTCACAAGCAAGCGACCAATCAGAATGGCGGTACCGGCCAAATCCCGCCTGGCTCGCGGCTCCCCGGAGCTGAGCCGGGGATATAGCCGCCACCGAGATCCCCGGCTCGCTCCGCGGGCACCACGTAGCCGGGAGCCGACCTCGGTTCCCGGCTAGCTCGCGCCCGCTCCGCGTGTATTTCAAATATGGCGGCATTGTGCGCGGCGCTATTCTGATTGGTCGCCGTGTACAGAGCGCCGACCAATCAGAAGAGCGGCGCGCTGTATGGCGCCATACTTCAAATACACTGTAGTCAGTATATTTCAAATTTGCCGACATTGAGCGCGCCGCTATTCTGATTGGTCGGCGCGTTCAGCGCGCAGACCAATCAGAGTACCAGCGCGTGCTATGCCGCCATATTTCAAATACATTGACTACAGTGTATTTGAAGTATGGCGCCATACAGCGCGCCCCTATTCTGATTGATCGGCGCGCTGAACGCGGCGACCAATCAGAATAGCGCCTCGCACAATGCCGCCATATTTGAAATACACTGTAGTCAGTGTATTTCAAATATGGCGGCATTGTGTGCGGCGCTATTCTCATTAAACGCCGCGTTCAGCGCGCCGATCAATCAGAATAGGGGCGCGCTTTATGGCGCCGTACTTCAAATACACTGTTGTCAGTGTATTTGAAATATGGCGGCATAGCGCGCGCCGCTATTCTGATTGGTCGGCGCTCTGAACGCGGCGACCAATCAGAATAGCGCCGCACACAATGCCGCCATATTTGAAATATACTGTAGTCAGTGTATTTCAAATATGGCGCCATTGAGCGTGCCGCTATTCTAATTGGTCGGCGAGCTGAACGCGGCGACCAATCAGAATAGCGCCGCGCACAATGTCGCCATATTTGAAATACACTGTAGTCAGTGTATTTCAAATATGGCGCCACTGAGCGCGCCGCTATCCTGATTGGTCGATTCGTTCAGCGCGCCGACTAATCAGAATAACAGCGCGCGCTATGCCGCCATATTTGAAATACTCTGACTACAGTGTATCTAGAGTATGGCGCCATACAGCGCGCCACTATTCTGATTGGTCGGCGTGCTAAACGCGCGGCCAATCAGAATAACGGCACGCTCAATGCCGCCATATTTGAAATACACTGAGTACAGTGTATTTGAAGTATGGCGCCATACAGCGCACCGCTACTCTAATAGGTCGGCGCGCTAAACGCCTATACATGACGGCTTCGAAATCTCGTGAAATTTGAAATTTCACCTCACAGCTTCATTCTACTGTGCACTGCCTCTCGGACGCACGTCGCATTTCCAGCTGCCGCTGAACTTCTTCAAAAAAGAGCTAAGACCTATATTAATATATTAATTACTAGCTGTAGTACCCGGCTACGCCCGGGTTAATAAATAACTGATGTTAGCTATAACAAAATAGAATTTGAATATGTCATATTAATGACCTGTAAGAAAATAGAAACTGAGCTGTGATTGGTTGCTATAGGCAGCCTAATAAATCTCCAGCCAACAGTAAACCCACCCCCTGGCCGGGCAGTATATTTTACCTCACACATACACATAATAGACAGCTCATGTGCCTGACATCTGCCTTAATTCCCTATATGGCACATGTGTTGCACATTGGCTATTTTTAATCAGATGGTTATATTTGGAAATTAAAGATAGCACACGTATGAGGCGAGTTATGTGAGGTGATTTGTGCACATCTGTGTCTGTGTGGTGTGTGTGTACCTGAGGTGTGTGTATTTGTGTGTCCCTGTGGGGTGAGTGCATGTGTCCCTATAGGGTGTGTATGTATGTGTGTCCCTGTGGGTGTGTGTGTGTATGGTGTGTGTCTCTTTGTGGTGTGTGTTGTGTGTCCCTGTGGGGTGAGTGCATGTGTCCCTATAGGGTGTGTATGTGTGTGTGTCCCTGTGGGGGTGTGTGTGTGGTATGTGTCTCTTTGTGGTGTGTGTGTCCCTGTGGGGTGAGTGCATGTGTCCCTGTGGGGTGTGTATGTGTGTGTGTCCCTGTGGGGGGGGTCTGTGTGGTGTGTGTATCTGTGTTGTGTGTGGCTCTTTGTGGTGTGTGTGTGTGTCTCTGTGGGGGGGTCTGTGTGGGGTGTGTGTCTCTCTGTGTTGTGTGAGTCTCTTTGTGGTGTGTGTGTCCCTGTGGGGTGAGTGCATGTGTCCCTATAGGGTGTGTATGTGTGTGTTCCTGTGTCCCTGTGGGGGGTCTGTGTGGTGTGTGTGTGTCCCTGTGGGGTGAGTGCATGTGTACCTATAGGGTGCCTATGTGTGTGTCCCTGTGGGGGGGGGGTCTGTGTGGTGTGTGTGTCTGTGTTGTGTGTGTCTCTTTGTAGTGTGTGTGTCCCTGTGGGGTGAGTGCATGTGTCACTATAGGGTGTGTGTGTGTCCCCTTGGGGTGTGTGTCCCTGTGGGGTGTGTATGTGGATGTGTCCCTGTGGGGGGGGGGTCTGTGTGGTGTGTGTATCTGTGTTGTGTGTGGCTCTTTGTGGTGTGTGTGTGTGTGTCCCTGTGGGGTGAGTGCATGTGTCCCTATAGGGTGTGTATGTGTGTGTGTCCCTGTGGGGAGGGTCTGTGTGGGGTGTGTGTCTCTCTGTGTTGTGTGTGTCTCTGTGTGGTGTGTGTGTCCCTGTGGGGTGAGTGCATGTGTCCCTATAGGGTGTATATGTGTGTGTCCCTGTGGGGGGTCTGTGTGGTGTGTGTGTGTCCCTGTGGGGTGAGTTCATGTGTACCTATAGGGTGCCTATGTGTGTGTGTCCCTGTGGGGGGGTCTGTGTGGTGTGTGTGTCCCTGTGGGGTGAGTGCATGTGCATGTGCATTACTATAGACAGCCTAATAAATCTCCAGCCAACAGTAAACCCACCCCCTGGCCGGGCAGTATATGTTGCCTCACACATACACATAATAGACAGCTCATGTGACTGATATCTGCCTTAATTCCCTATATGGCACGTGTTGCACATTGGCTGTTTTTAATCAGATGTTTATGTTTGGAAAATAAAGATAGCACACGTATGAGGCGAGTTGTGTGAGGTGATTTGTGCACATCTGTGTCTGTCTGTGTGGTGTGTGTGTCCCTGGGTGTGTATGTGTGTGTCCCTGTGGGGGGGGGTCTGTGTGTTGTGTGTCTCTGTTGTGTGCGTCTCTTTTTGGTGTGTGTCCCTGTGGGGTGAGTGCATGTGTCCCTATAGGTGTGTATATGTGTGTGTCCCTGTGGGGGGGTCTGTGTGGTGTGTGTGTGTATCTGTGTTGTGTGTGTCTCTTTGTGGTGTGTGTCCCTGTGGGGTGAGTGCATGTGTCCCTATAGGGTGTGTATATGTGTGTGTCCCTGTGGGGGGGTCTGTGTGGTGTGTGTGTGTCTCTTTGTGGTGTGTGTGTCCCTGTGGGGTGAGTGCATGTGTCGCTATAGAGTGTGTGTGTGTCCCCCTGGGGGTGTGTGTCTCTGTGTTGTGTGTGTCTCTTTGTGGTGTGTGTGTTTGTTCGGGTGCGTGGTGAGTATCCAATGTTGGGGCTGCACCTTAGTGACTATACACTTGCTGTTACTGTTTGTGAGCGTGTGTTGTGTATACATGTCCCGTGCGTGGTGAATATCTCATATTGGGCCCCCACCTTAGTGACTATATGCTGGTATGTGCAGTTAGTCTTTGGCGCTATCATTAAGCTCCTCTAATTCACGACTGTCAACTGGTAACTAACTTTTTCCCCATTATGTAGATAGGGGCAAAATTGTTTGGTGAATTGGAATGCGCGGGGTTAAAATGTCGCCTCACAACATAGCCTGTGACGCTCCCGGGGTCCAGACGTGTGACTGTGCAAAATTTAGTCACTATAGCTGACATCTGTCGATTTTCCTCCCACACGTTTCCTTTCCCTTTTTCCCCATTATGTAGATAGGGCCAAAATTGGTTGGTGAACTGGAACGCGCGGGGTTAAAATTTCGCCTCACAACTAGGGATGGGTGAATCTACTCGCTAGGACTCTTACTCGGCGAGTAGTAAGGGACTCGCAGGACTCGGTACTCTGCGAGTTTCCCAGCGTTTACTCGCACGAGTCCAATGCAAATCAATGGCAAACGCTGACAAAACTAGGATTGCCATTGTCTTGCATTAGACTCGGCTACTGTGCCAGTGATAGCAGGGAAACTCACAAAGTAACTGCTGTTACCGTATATACTCGTGTATAAGCCGACCCGTGTATAAGCCGACCCCCTACTTTTGCCCCCAAAACCTGGGAAAATCTATTGACTCGCGTATAAGCCGAGGGTGGACTCCAGCACAGGTATACAACCCCCAGCAGTGAGGTATACAGCAGCCTCCCCAGTGGTAGTATACAGCAGCCTCCCCAGTGGTAGTATACAGCAGCAGCCCCAGTGGTAGTATACAGCAGCCCCAGAGGTATATGCAGCCCCAGAGGTATATGCAGCCCCAGAGGTGTATACAGCAGCCCCAATATACAGCAGCCCCAGTGGTATTGCAGCCCCAGTGGTATTGCAGCCCCTATATACAGCAGCCCCAGTGGTATTGCAGCCCCTATATACAGCAGCCCCAGTGGTATTGCAGCCCCTATATACAGCAGCCCCAGTGGTATTGCAGCCCCAGTAATGCAGGGCCCCTATATACAGCAACCCCAGTGGTATTGCAGCCCCTATATACAGCAGCCCTAGTGGTATTGCAGCCCCAGTGGTATTGCAGCCCCTATATACAGCAGCGCCAGTGGTATTGCAGCCCCAGTGGTGTATACAGCAGCCCCTATATACAGCAGCCCCAGTGGTATTGCAGCCCCAGTGGTACTGCAGCCCCTATATACAGCAGCCCCAGTGGTATTGCAGCCCCAGTGGTATTGCAGCCCCTATATACAGCAGCCCCAGTGATATTGCAGCCCCAGTGGTATTGCAGCCCCTATATACAGCAGCCCCAGTGGTATTGCAGCCCCTATATACAGCAGCCCCAGTGGTATTGCAGCCCCAGTAATGCAGGGCCCCTATATACAGCAGTCCCAGTGGTATTGCAGCCCCTATATATACAGCAGCCCCAGTGGTATTGCAGCCCCAGTAATGCAGGGCCCCTATATACAGCAGCCCCAGTGGTAGTATACAGGCAGCCTCAGTAATGCAGGGCCCCCCCCTCATGCTCCGGTCTCCTGTAAAGCAAGTTATACTTATCAGTGCCCGCTGCCGTCCGCGCCCGCCGCTGCCGACATCCCGATCCTCCGTCTTCATGCATCTTCTTCCTGTTTCCTGTGCGCGTCGCCGGTAATGACGTCACTGCCTGCGACGCGCACAGAGCAGGAAGAAGATGAATGAAGATGGAGGATCGCATGTCGGCAGCGGCGGGCGCGGACGGCAGCGGGCACTGATAAGTATAACTTGCTTTACAGGTGACCGGAGCATGAGGGGGGGGGCCCTGCATTACTGGGGATGCGGGGGCTGCTGTATACCGCTGTATACAGCAGCCCCCGCACTGACTCGCGTATAAGCCGAGGGGGGTACTTTTCAGCCCAATTTTTGGGCTGAAAAACTCGGCTTATACGCGAGTATATACGGTACTTTGCGAGCCGAGTCCAGCTGTCTTCTCTGTGCAGGCTGCCACAGCTCCAGGGTCCTAGAGCCCGCCTGCTCACAGAGATGATGTAGCAGTGCTGAGATTGTTCTCAGTCTGCTCATTCCCTGTGCATAGACATCTATATCTATGCACCGGGGATGTAGCAGAGAGGACATCGCGTTTTGGACTACGTCGGACAGAAGAGGATTTTTTTAATTAAAGATGCAGTCCCTAATGGCTTTTTTTTAATGTCAAATAAAATTTTTTCTCTGTGTTGCATTTTTTTAACCCTTTATTGGAGATTCTTAGTGGCTGGGTCAAACGTGGCCTGACATTAAAAATCTCGGGCTTAATACCAGCTTGTATAACAAAGCTGGTATTAACCCCTTTATTACCCAGCGTGCCACCGCCACCAGGGCCGCTGGAAGAGTGGGGTTCAGCGCCAGAGGATGGCGCTTCAATGAACGCGCCATCTTCTGGGGCGGCTGCGGGCTGCAATTTGCAGCGGGTGGGTGCCCAGAAAGCTTGGGCCTCCCTGCGCTGCGGATTCCAGCCCCCAGCTGCTTAGCTGTACCTGGCTAGACATAGAAATTGCGCGGAGCCCCACGCATTTTTTTTTATTATTTCATGAAATTCATGAAATAATTAAAAAAAAGGGCTCCCCTATATTCTTGTGTCCGGCCAGGTACAAATAGGCACCTGGGGGTTGGGGGCAGCCCGTCGCTGCCTGCTGCATCCGGCTGGTTCCAGAAATACAGCGAAGATCACGTGAAATTTTTTTCTGACAAATCCATAAAACAATGTAAATAAAAGGGACTACATCTTTATTAACCCCTGGACAATGGGCAAGGGGTTAATAAAGATGCAGTCCCTTTTTTAGGATTGTTTTATTGATTTTTCAGAAACAAAATTACATAGTCTTTGCCGTATTTCTGGAACCAGCCGGATCCAGCAGGCAGCGACGGGCTGCCCCCAACCCCCAGGTGCCTATTTGTACCTGCCCAGACACAAGAATATAGGGGAGCCCTTTTTTTTATTATTTCATGAATTTCATGAAATAATAAAAAAAAAAATGCGTGGGGCTCCGCGCAATTTCTATGTCTAGCCAGGTACAGCTAAGCAGCTGGGGGCTGGAATCCGCAGCGCAGGGATGCCCAAGCTTTCTGGGCACCCTCCGCTGCAAATTGCAGCCCGCAGCCGCCCCAGAAGATGGCGCGTTCATTGAAGCGCCATCCTCTGGCGCTGAACCCCGCTCTTCCAGCGGCCCTGGTGGCGGTGGCACGCTGGGTAATAAAGAGGTTAGGGCCAGCTTTGCATTATCAGCTGGCCCTAAGCCCGAAATTTATGGCGGTCACGCCAATATTAGACATGACCGCCATGAATTTCTACTAAATTGTTTTAAAAAAAACACAACACAGAGAAAATTTTTTATTAGAAATAAAAAAAAAAGCCATTAGGGACTCCATCTTTAATTAAAAAAATCCTCTTCCGTCCGACGCAGTCCAAAACGCGATGTCCTCTCTGCTCATCCCTGTGCATAGATATAGATGTCTATGCACAGGGAATGAGCAGACTGAGAACAATCTCAGCTCTGCTACATCAGGCAGCAGGTGGGCCCTAGGACCCTGGAGCTGCGGCAGCCAGCACACAGAGCAGACAGGACTCTTATCTGTGCAAGTTTCCCAGTGATTACTTGCAAAGTAAACGAGTCCAATGCAAATCAATGGCAAAACTAGGATTGCTTCAGGCTGAAGCTTCCGAGACACATCTGTGATTTGTAAATCGCACACTACTCGCTATTACTCGCTTCCCCATTCATTAACATTGGACTCGCTAGACTCGCAACGAGTAGCGAGTCCCGGGCTCGGACTCGCTAGAGTCAAGCGATTCCGAGTAATTTAGGATTCGCCCATCACTACTCACAACATAGCCTATGACGCTCTCAGGGTCCAGACGTGTGACTGTGCAAAATTTTGTCTCTATAGCTGACAGCTGTCGATTTTCCTC
This sequence comes from Allobates femoralis, assembly GCA_033576535.1. Classification (NCBI taxonomy): domain Eukaryota; kingdom Metazoa; phylum Chordata; class Amphibia; order Anura; family Aromobatidae; genus Allobates; species Allobates femoralis. The sequence goes on from JARQOC010000006.1 coordinate 211,881,408, forward strand.
CAACACTTTTCCATTCACTTTTTCCCCATTATGTAGATAGGGCCAAAATTGTTTGGTGAACTGGAACGCGCAGGGTTAAAATTTCGCCTCACAACATAGCCTATGACGCTCCCGGGGTCAAGACGTGTGACTGTGAAAAGTTTTGTGGCTATAGTTGCGACGGTGTAGATGCCAATCCCGGATATACACACATACACACACATATACATACACACATTCAGCTTTATATATTAGATTTAATTTCGTATTCAGGAACTGTGAAATTACAACTTTTACCTCCTATATTTCACTACTCCCTATTAACCCTTTCTGGAATATTGACTATTTCACCTTCTTTAAGGTGCTATATACAGCCTCTCCATTAACTGTACTAATTTTCTTATAAAACTTAGTGCCTGCTATTCAACTATTCTGTAACATTACCACTAACTAAGATTAACCTCTTCATTGCCAATATTACTTCCTGGCTACTATGAGCCACTTCATTGACATTAAAGGACTAATCCTATCTATTAATACTATATACTGCCTATTACTTGCTCTATCTTTCTGAAAAATAACTATGCCTTATTACTCTCTTGGTTACTCCTAATACCTGCTGACTCTGATTACCTTACTGTCAGTAACCCGTACACGTACGGTAATTTGCCCACGCCAACATGAGCTCCAATAATAAGAATCTGAATGACAAGAACAAAAAAGCCGCCGCTGCAGCGCGTAAACGACAACAGCGTGCTAACGAAACTGAACAACAGACACGCCATCGCCTGGACACCGTTAAGGCTGCTTTTAATACACGTATCGCCAATGAGGCTCCTGAGCACAAAGCCAAACGTTTGCAACAAAAAGCTGCCCCAGCACGTGAACGCCGCAAAAAAACTACCCCACCTTCCACAGTAATGCTTTTGGACCACAATAACACTTCAATGTGCACAGTTAGTCAAGGTGCTCACACTCCAGATACTGCACCTGCTTCACACACTAAACGTAAGCGCAAATACCGTGATGCTGAGACTTCAGAAGCTAAATGCTGTCGCCTGAACCAAGTTAATGCTGCCTTTCACACACGTGTCACTAATGAGTTCTCCTAAGTCGCACACAAATCGCTTACAAAAAGCTGCTGCCCGCCGTTTACACCGTCAAAATAAACCTTCTACTACCTCAAATGAAGATTCATCGCACCTTTAGGAGCCTATACCTCTCCCACGGTTAATATACGTGGCTCTACACAAACGTTCTAATGCCCCTTTAACAATGCCTCACCCTCTACTGCCTAAAGCTGTCACTCAAGATGTCAGTACTATTGAAGAACACACCTGTGGTCCTATGAACTATGTGTTGTCAACATTGTAACGCCCTACATTTTTGGGATGAAATACCATCAGATAAAAGTTTTACCCTTTGTTGTCATAAGGCCAAAGTCTGTATACCAATACCACAATATCCAGACGTCTTGACACTTTTAATGAAAGGAGAAAGTCCATTCAGTAAAAATTTCATGGATAACATACGCAGCATTAACAGTTCATTTGCTTTCGCTTCCATGGGTGCAAATATTTCACCACCACCTGGACATGGCCCATATTGTTTCCGCATACATGGACAAATATACCACCGCACTGGAACACTACATCCCTCTGAAGATCAAGTTCCTGCGTACGGCCAACTTTATATTTTGGACACTGCTACTGCTACAGAACAACGCTTGCAATGTAAAGAAAATCAGAAATGTCATCCCACTCTGATGAGTCTTATTGCAACTCTTTTAGACACTGTCAATCCATTTGTAGCTGCGTACAAGATATCAAGAGATGTGGAACATGAAGAACAGATTAAAGCTTTACAAAATAACACTGTCATGCCAAATATAACCATGGCCCTGAAACAAGATCGCACGCAAGATCCAAGACGCTATAATAATCCTACTGTGAATGAAGTCGCTGTTGTCTTTGAAAATGATGATGGAGAGCCACCATTTAATCGCGACATATTAATTAATCTCAAACCTAACCCCAGCAACCCTTTAGCTCCCAAAACGCAACAAGTAAGCATCCTCCACAGCAATTTAGATGCCTAAGGGTATGTGCACATATGCCGGGTTTGTGCCGGTGGGCGGCTGGGCGGACCTGACAGGAAGCCCTGCAGCCGTCCACCGACTTCCTGGCGGGTATGTGCGGCGGGTGCCGGGCGGGTGCCGAGCGGGTGCACAGCGGGTTAGCGGCGGCGGTTATGCAGCGGCTGGAAGCAGCACATGATTCTGCTTGCAGCCGCTGCAGAACCGGCCGGTTTATAGAACATGCACATTCGTTGGTAACCTGCTGGGAATCCAGCGGTTTAGCAACAGATGAGCATGTGTAAACCGCCGGTGTGTGCACACCGGGTGTCAGTTTCCATAGGTTTTAATGTTAACCCAAAAGCCGCTTTTGGATTAACATAAATTTACATAAAACTCATGGAAACCGACCGGCGGTTTCCGCTGCTAAACCTGCACTAAACCTATCAGTGTGCACATACCCTTATTATATCCTTTATTTTTCCCTCATGGAGACCAAGGATGGCATGATGGACTTAAGCACCAAGGCCAAAATCCACGTCGGATTACACAGCTACAATATTACTGCTATGTGCTGTCTGTCAGAAATGACTTCAATCCACTCCTCAATGGTGGAAAACTCACTCAGCAATATTTTGTCGATGCTTATGTGAAAATTGAAGCCAATCGACTCCATTACATCCGCAAACACCAAAAGGATCTCAAAGTGGAGGATTATTGCGTTCTACAAGAACATCTACTTAAAAAATCTATTGAGAAGGGAATCCCCATTGGAAAAACTGTGATTTTACCATCCTCATTTGAAGGTAGTCCCAGAAACATGCAGCAGCGATACCAAGATGCCATGTCAATTGTCACAAAATATGGTCGCCCTGATCTCTTTATAACCATGACCTGTAATCCAAAATGGAGTGAAATAACTGCTAATTTACAACCATGGCAGCGTGTGGAATACAGACCTGATTTAGTTGCACGTGTTTTCAAAATTAAGCTTGATGCTCTTTTAAGAGATATTAACAAGGGATTGTTTGGAAAAGTGCGCGCGATGGTTCATGTCATTGAATTTAAGAAACGTGGCCTACCACATGTTCACATTTTACTCATTCTGTATAGCAACTCCAAATTAAGGACGGAGGACGACATAGACAATACAGTGTGGGCAGAAATTCCTAATCCTACCCACTACCCTCTGCTCCATACAATTGTTCTCCAACATATGATTCATGATCCATGTGGAGAACACAATCCAAATTCTCCCTGCATGGATCTGGGGAAGTGTACCAAAGGATTCCCTAAAGATTTGCAAACAAAAACCATTATAGCTAAGAATGCCTATCCTACTTATCGCCGACAATTTGGCCCATCTTTTCAACACCATTCTCACATGATTGACAATTCGTGGGTGGTTCCATATAATCTATTCCTGCTATTAAAATACAAGTGCCATATTAACGTCGAAGTTTGTGGTTCTATTCAGGCTGTAAAATATTTATTTAAATACGTCTACAAAGGACATGATAAAGCCAATCTTGAAATCTCCCAGACTAACATCCAACATGATGAAACACACCAATTCATGGACTCAAGATATGTCAGTGCACCGGAAGCAGCTTGGAGAATATTCGCATATCCCATGCATAAACAATCTCATAGTATTATGCGCCTTGCTGTACATCTACCGCATTCTCAGCCACTCTATTTTCATGAGGATGACTCTATTGGAAACATCGAACAAAAGCTCCATCGCAATTCTACTCTCATGGCCTACTTTGAGCTTAATCAAACCGACCATCATGGTCATCAGTATTTATACCGTGAAATTCCAGAGAACTATGTTTGGAAAGAAGGTTCTTGGGAAGTAAGAAAGCGAGCAGGTGGTTCTGTGATTGGACGAATGTATACTGTCAGTTTGAAAGACCAAGAACGCTACTATTTAAGATTGTTATTGTTACATGTCAAAGGTGCAACCAGTTTTGACAGCATAAAAACTGTACACGGAGTCACACATCAAAGCTTCAAAGACGCGGCATTAGCCCTTGGCTTACTATTTAATGATAGTCTGTGGAGAAATACATTACTTGATGCCAGTATTCTCAACATGCCAGCACAGTTACGTGACATGTTTGCCTACATTTGTATATTTGGTCCTCCAGCTCAACCTCGGGACTTATGGGATGAATTTAAGCAACACTTTGTAGAAGACTAATGTCATGCATACCACTCTGACACTCTCGAGTGTATCAATTGTGAAGGCTATGCTATGACAGATATCCAACATGTTCTTAAAGCTCATGGCAAAACTTATACTGATTTTAATTTGCCACGTCCAGTCAAAAAACAACACCTCCTCCCACAGTATGATAAAGATTATGAGTTAGCAACAGCTGCTGAAATGAAAGCTACTCTAAATGAGGAACAACTTTTTGCTTTGGATGCTATCACTCAAGCTTTAGAAGACACTAATTCTACACCAAAGTGTTTTTTCCTTGATGGTCCTGGTGGCAGCGGAAAAAACGTACCTATATCACCTACTCCTACATCAGCTAAGAGGACAAGGAGACATTGTGTCACCTGCTGCCACTACTGGAATTGCCACCAACTTGCTACAAGGTGGACGAACCATTCATCCTCTTTATGGGATTCCAATTCCTGTGAATGAAACATCTGTTTCCAGGATTAAGAATGATACCGATGCAGCAAAAAATTTGCACTGCACTAAACTTTTTATTATTGATGAGTGCACAATGCTATCGAAATATGCACTGCATGTCATTGATACAGTTTTACGTGATGTCATGACAACAAATTTAGCTCACAAAGAAAAAACACCCTTTGGAGGTAAAGTCATTGTTTTTGGAGGAGACTTTAGACAATGTCTTCCTGTCATCACTCATGGGACAAGAACTGAGGTTGTAGAGAGCTGTTTAAAATACTCACAACACTGGCAACATTTTACTCGCCTGCCACTTATTAACAACATGCGCTCCATTGATCCTGACTACAGCAGTTGGTTGCTTCGACTGGGAAATGGTGAACTATCTGATGAAGATAACCTTGGAGATGATGTTATTCAAATTCCTCCAGACATGATATGCACTGGCTCTTTAATAAATGACATTTTTGGACAACATCTTTGTATTGATGTAAATGACAGGGAAAGCATAAATACAGCTGCTTCTCATGCAATTTTATGTCCAAAAAAGGGGACGTGGAGAAAGTCAATTCTCAAGTCATGGATTTATTGATAGGTGACTATACCGAATATATCAGTGATGATTCCATCAATCATGATGAAGCTGATGATCTGGATCAATACCCACTTGAGTTTTTGAATTCCCTAACACCAACTGGAATGCCTTCACATCGGCTCAAACTTAAAATTGCCACCATTGTCATGTTACTACGTAATCTGAACACGAAAAAAGGTCTCTGCAATGGTACGCGCCTCATTGTCACTGCCTTACATGCCAATTTCATACAAGCTAAAGTCATTAGTGGCTCAGCAGCAGGAAATGTGGTATTCATTCCACGCATTGATCTATGTCCATCAGAGACAGGATTACCTTTGAAGTTAAGACGCAGACAATTTCCCATCAAGCCTGCATTTGCAATGACCATAAATAAATCTCAAGGCCAGACCCTCCATCAAGTTGGTATTTATCTACCGAAACCTGCTTTTGCCCATGGTCAATTGTATGTTGCTTTTTCCAGGGTGAAGCAACGTTGCAATGTGAGAGTTAAAGTGCTTAATACACCACTTCAAGGACAATTATTGCCTGATAGTACCAAAGTCTTCACACGGAATGTAGTCTACAGAAATATTGTACTTTACAGTTACTTCTCTATTTTTTGGATTCTTAGTTTTTTTAAGAACATATAGACCTATAGCAAACGTATATGTATATAGATAAGTAAAAAACACACAAAAACAAAAAAAAAAATAGTGTAGCCATAGAAATATAGTCAAAAAATATTTAAAATACCAAAAAAATTAGTGTAGTCATATAGATATAGATTTTAAGTACTTATGTAGGAAATACGTATATAACATATGTAGTCATTAGCATATTCATTATAGTGCTATGAATTTAATAGCACTTTACATACATCAGTAATGCTAGCTCTATTTACGGTTAGTAACTCGATATCGTATCTACATAAATTTAGAAATATGATATCTCAATACAAATTTTTATATGTAAGTAGAACACACATTCACTACAAGATGTTAAATGTGTATCATCTAAATGCCTTCATTTGGTGATAAGAACCTGTATTTGAAGCTCCAGCACTATAGCTGCTGAGAGATTTAATTTTGTTTTTAAACAGGGTGAGGTTTTTGTGAACAGCTAAGAGACGGGTGGGACGGCTGTTCACACACATCTCCATCTTCAGGTGTGTTCTATAAACTTAGATAGATACAGAAATAGATAGATACAAAAAGAGAGATTTTGCTTTTACAGCAGCATTTTTCCGTTTTTTATGGAAGTTTAAGTGGAAAAATAATAATTTCTGCACTTGCTGCCTAAGGGCTGACCTACGCCACACTTGCCGTAAGTTGCATGCAATGTATATGGAATTTGTGGTTCACTTGCGGCAGGTGCAGCACACATGGTTACGGCAGTTTTGGCCCCAAACATCGCAGTTACCAGTGGTTTTTTAGCAACTGCATTTGGTGCAGCTGCCGAAACCATGTTTCCCGCATTTACAGCAAGTTAACCGCAAGTTCCATATACATTGCATGGGACTTGCTGCAAGTGTGCTGCAGGTAGGCCCTTAGCTGGCAAGTGCAGACATTCTACTTTTTTCATCCCTATCTTCTGCAAAAAGCAGAAAAAAGCTGATGTGAAAGGTGTCAAAGTGTTAAGAAATCGAAATAAGGTAGAGTAATCTCCCCATCTGATGTAAGGCCACCTTGCCGTGGTTGGTGGGCAAACACAAACTGGTTGATATGTAGACTATGAATATTCATATCTTAAATAAAGCTACTGAATTGATACACAATTATTAGCCAGTAGGTGTTCTAAGAGCCTTACCACAGAACAATTAAATTTTCAAAAATTACATTCACCATACAACTATAGGTATTTGATAGATAGATATCATGTCTTAATTGCATTATTGTTAATTATTACTAAATAAACTGTATATGCATTCTAGACCACCCGATTCTTTAGAATCGGGCTGCCAGCTAGTCTAATATATAAAGCTGAATGTGTGTATATGTATGTGTGTATGTATGTATGTATGTATGTGTGCATATCCGGGATTGGCATCTACACCGTCGCAACTACAGCCACAAAATTTTGCACAGTCACACATCTAGACCCGGAGAGCGTCATAGGCTATGTTGTGAGGCGAAATTTTAACCCTGCGCGTTCCAATTCACCAAACAATTTTGCCCCTATCTACATAATGGGGAAAAAGTGACAGTTACCAGTTGACAGTTGTGAATGAGAGGGGCTTAATGATAGCGCCAAAGACTAACAGCACATATCAGCATATAGTCACTAAGGTGGGGCCCCAGCATGAGATGTTCACCACGCACGGGGACACGTATACACACCACACGCACACAAAGAGTAACAGCAAGTGTATAGTTGCTAAGGTGCAGCCCCAACATTTGATACTCACCACGCACCCGAACAAACACACACCACAAAGAGACACACACGACAAAGAGACACAAACAACACAGAGACACACACACACACACCTCCACGGGGACACACACACACCCTATAGCGACACATGCACTCACCCCACAGGGACACACACGCACCACAAAGAGACGGTGACCAGAAAAATGCGCACAGGAAAAATGCCCACAGGAAAATTGCCCACATGAAAAATGCCCACAGGAAAATTGCCCACAGGAAAAATGCCCACATGGAAAAATGCCCACATGGAAAATTGCCCACATGGAAAATTGCCCACACGGAAAATTGCCCACATGGAAAATTGCCCACATGGAAAATTGCCCACACGGAAATTTACCCACACAGAAAATTGCCCACACGGAAAATTGCCCACACAGAAATTTGCCCACAGGAAAATTGCCCGCACGGAAATTTGCCCACACAGAAACTGATATGTGAAAAATGCCCACAGACATGAATACCAACAGGAAAATAAGGCTGGAGAATAATATAGAATTTTAGGTTATATGCTCTGCAAGACGAGGAATGGTATAGAGGTGTAAGTGAGATGTTTTGCAGGACTGCAGATGGTATAGAGGTGCAAGTGAGATGCTCTGCAAGACAGGGGATGGTATAGAGGTGTAGGTGAGATGCTCTGCAAGACAGGGGATTGTATAGAGGTGTAGGTGAGATGCTCTGCAAGACAGGGGATGGTATAGAGGTGTAGGTGAGATGCTCTGCAAGACGGGGATGGTATAGAGGTGTAGGTGAGATGTTTTGCAGGACTGCGGATTGTATAGAGGTGCAGATGAGATTCTCTGCAATATAGGGGATGGTATAGAGGTGTAGGTGAGATGCTCTGCAAGACAGGGATGGTATAGAGGTGTAGGTGAGATGCTTTGCAAGATGGGGATGGTATAGAGGTGTAGGTGAGATGCTCTGCAGAACTGGGGGATAGTATAGAGGTGTAGGTGAGATGCTCTGCAAGATGGGGAATGGTATAGAGGTGTAGGTGAGATGCTCTGCAAGATGGGGATGGTAAAGAGGTGTAAGTAAGATGCTCTGCAGGGCAGGAGAATAACATAGAATAGTAGGTGAGATGCTTTACAGGGTAGGATAATAAAGAATTATAGGCGATATGCTCTGCAGGGCAGGGGGATAGTACAGAGGTGTAAGTGAGATGCTCTGCAGAACAGAAAACAGTATAGGTGTAGGTGACATGCTCTGCAGGGTAGGATAATAAAGAATTATAGGTGAGATGCTCTGCAGGGCAGGGGGATAGTATAGAGGTGAAGGTGAGATGTTCTGCAGAACAGGGAACAGTATAGGTGTAGGTGACATGCTCTGCAGGGCAGTGGGATAGTATAGAGGTATAGGTGAGATGTTATGCAATACAAGGGAGTAGTATAGAGGTGTAGGTGAGATGCTCTGCAGGACAGGGGGATAGTATAGAGGTATAGGTCACATGGATGTCACACTGATGGTAGCTGATAAAAAAATGCATAATTGCATCACACTCGTACCACAGTCGCATGACCATACGGAAAGCACTCGTGCGACTGTCAATCATCAAAATCCCTCTGATAATGCATACCTTAAGGCCGCGTTACACACAGCGATATCGCTAATGATATCTCTGCAATGTCACAGGTTTTGTGACGTTTGCAGAGACCTCGCTAGCGAAGTCGCTGCGAGTGACATGCCGCAGCAATCAACGATGAGCTCGCTGATTGCAGAATGGCCGGGACCATTTTCCCATCGTTGGTCTCTCGCTGTCCAGCATATATCGGCATGTGAGACAACGACCAGCGATCCCTATTCTGCGCCCGAGATGTTGAGCGATCCCAGTGAGCGTCAGGGGACGCAGCATCGGTATGTGGATCACCCAATGTGACTGCAGACCAGCAATCACATGGCGATGTTCCAGCGATCCCAGCCAGGTCGGATTGCTGGTGGGATGGTTGAAACATCGCTATGTGTAACAGGGCCTTTGGTGTGCCTGTACCCTATAGGTGAGATGTTCTGTCAGGCAGAAGAATGGTATAGAGTTATAGGTGAGATGCTGTGCAGCCAAGAAGAATGTCAGCGGAAATTGCCCACATAGAATTGCCCACTAAGATGATAATGTATTAGACCTGCAGTCCCATGTAACTCCACAGATAATCCAGTGATACTCCTGTGAGTACAGATAGCAGTGATGGCTCCTCTGAATCTGCTGCTGTTTCGGTTCTGCTGTTTTGGGCTGGTGGGAGGGAGGAGTAAGGCAGAATCACTGAGAGATGAGAGCAGACTGGATCTATCTATTATGGTAACTTTACACGCTGCTACAGGATGGTGGAAACAACCGGATGCTTCACGTGCACGAGCATGCACAAACGGTTGAAAACGGTACCCGCACCGTCTTTACACGCCGCTATAAGGTGCTTTACAGAAGGTTGAATCTATCTCTGGATGCACCGCCGGGTGCCACAAGTTACCTTCTGAAAAGCACCTTACCTCATTTACACGCCACTAAAGAGGGTAATATGGGAGGACCTGGTGCAGCAGGGACAACACATAGGCGTGCCAGAATTGTGGATTACGAGAATGTCGTACGCTGATAGGACAACGCAATAGCATCATGATTGGCCAGCCAGCGCAGGAAGGCTGACTAATACATGACGCTCGAGCAATTGTGTAGTGTGACTGATCAGCTCCTTAAATATGCCGTCCTATGCAGCGACTACCTATCGTAACGCAGTAGCTTCCTCCAATGATCGCTGAAGAGGGGCGGTTTCTCGGAGCCTGTGTCACGCCCCAGGTAAATAGCAAGATGTCGAAACAACCCTATTGTTCCTTATTTACACGCCGATACAGGCCGCTTCCATCGCCTTGAAATCAACCTGTTTTAGAGCACTGCTCTGAAACAGGTGCCGCAAGTGACGGGTGGAAACAACCGTCTTTACACGCCGCTACCTCGGGTTGATTTGGCGGTGCAAGATACATTTCTCTCATCTACCCGGTTGTTTCCACCATCCTGTAGCGGCGTGTAAAGGTACCATGACCGACTGCTACAAACCACAGATCTTCAGCATTTCTGCACTAGGTCACTGTAATTCACAAGATCATGGGAATCCTCAGCTTGCACCTCAAATATCAGAGATCTGAAACTTTGTGATGCTGCAAATGGCAGTTTTCTGTGTGGGCAATTTTCCTGTGGGCAATTATCCATGTGGGCAATTTTCCGTGTGGGCAATTTTCCGTGTGGGCAATTTTCCATGTGGGCAATTTTCCGTGTGGGCAATTTTCCGTGTGGGCAATTTTCCATGTGGGCAAATTTCCATGTGGGCAATTTTCCGTGTGGGCAATATTCCGTGTGGGCATTTTTCTGTGTGGGCAATTTTCCGTGTGGGCATTTTTCCTGTGGGCATTTTTCAGGGAACCCAAAGAGACACACACAACACAGGCACACACACCACACAGACCCCCCCCCCTCAGGGACACACACACATAACCACCCTATAGGGCACATGCACTCACCCCACAGGGACACATACACACACACCACAAAGAGACACACACACACCACACAGACCCCTCCCACAGGGACACACACATACACACCCTATAGGGACACATGCACTCACCCCATAGGGACACACACACACACCACAAAGAGACACACACAACACAGACACACACCCCACACAGACACCCCCACAGGGACACACACAAATACACACCCTATAGGGACACATGCACTCACCCCACAGGGACACACACATACACACACCCCAGGGACACACACACCACACAGACAGACACAGGTAACATATACTGCCCGGCCAGGGGGAGGGTTTACTGTTGGCTGGAGATTTATTAGGCTGCCTATAGCAATCAATCACAGCTCAGATTCTATTTTCTTACAGGTCATTAATATGACATATTCAAATTCTATTTTGGTATAGCTAACATCAGTTAATTATTAACCCGGGCGTAGCTGGGTATTACAGCTAGTCTAATATCTAATATATAAAGCTGAATGTGTGTATTAGTGATGGGCGAATCCTAAATTACTCGGAATCGCTTGACTCTAGCGAGTCCGAGCACAGGACTCGCTACTCGTTGCGAGTCTAGCGAGTCCAATGTTAATGAATGGGGAAGCGAGTAATAGCGAGTAGTGTGAGATTTACAAATCGCAGATGTGTCTCGGAAGCTTCAGCCTGAAGCAATCCTAGTTTTGTCATTTATTTGCATTGCTCGTTTACTTTGTAAGTAATCGCTGACTCGCACAGATAAGATCCTGTCTTCTCTGTGTTCTGGCTGCCCCAGCTCCAGGGTCCTAGAGCCTGCCTGCTGCCTGATGTAGCAGTGCTGAGATTGTTCTCAGTCTGCTCATTCCCTGTGTACAGACATGAATGTCTGTGCACAGAGATGATGTAGCAGAGCTGAGATTGTTCTCAGTCTGCTCATTCCCTGTGCATAGAGATCTATATATATGCACAGGGGATGTAGCAGAGAGGACATCGCGTTTTGGATTGCGTCGGACGGAAGAGGATTTTTTTAATTAAAGATGGAGTCCCTAATGGCTTTTTTTTTTATTTCTAATAAAAAATTTTCTTTGTGTTGTGTTTTTTTAAAACAATTTAATAGAAATTCATGGCGGTCATGTCTAATATTGGCGTGACCGCCATAAATTTCGGGCTTAGGGCCAGCTGATAATACAAAGCTGGCCCTAACCCCTTTATTACCCAGCGTGCCACCGCTACCAGCGCCGCTGGAAGAGCGGGGTTCAGCGCCAGAGGATGGCGCTTCAATGAACGCGCCATCGTCTGGGGCGGCTGCGGGCTGCAATTTGCAGCGGGGGGTGCCCAGAAAGCTTGGGCATCCCTGCGCTGCGGATTCCAGCCCCCAGCTGCTTAGCTGTACCTGGCTAGACATAGAAATTGCGCGGAGCCCCACGCATTTTTTTTAAATTATTTCATGAAATTCTGAGATTCTGACTCTGACTCTGAGACTCTGACTCTGAAATTCATGAAATAATTTAAAAAAAATGCGTGGGGCTCCGCGCAATTTCTATGTCTAGCCAGGTACAGCTAAGCAGCTGGGGGCTGGAATCCGCAGCGCAGGGATGCCCAAGCTTTCTGGGCACCCCCCACTGCAAATTGCAGCCCGCAGCCGCCCCAGAAGATGGCGCGTTCATTGAAGCGCCATCCTCTGGCGCTGAACCCCACTCTTCCAGCGGCCCTGGTGGCGGTAGCACGCTGGGTAATAAAGGGGTTAATACCAGCTTTGTTATACAAGCTGGTATTAAGCCCGAGATTCTTAATGTCAGGCCACATTTGACCCAGCCACTAAGAATCTCCAATAAAGGGTTAAAAAAACACAGAAAAATTTTTATTTGAAATAAAAAAAAAGCCATTAGGGACTCCATCTTTAATTTAAAAAATCCTCTTCCGTCCGACGTAGTCCAAAACGCGATGTCCTCTCTGCTCATCCCTGTGAATAGATAGATGTCTATGCACAGGGAATGAGCAGACTGAGAACAATCTTAGCACTGCTACATCATGTCTGTGAGCAGGTGGGCTCTAGGACCCTGGAGCTGCACAGAGAAGACAGCTGGACTCGGCTCGCACAGAAACAGCAGTTACTTTGCGAGTTTCCCTGCTATCACTAGCACAGTAGCCAGTGATTACTCGCACGAGTCTAATGCAAACAATGGCAATCCTAGTTTTGTCAGCGTTTCTGACAAAACTAGGATTGATATTGATTTGCATTGGACTCGTGCGAGTAATCACTGGGAAACTCGCAGAGTACCGAGTCCTGCGAGTCCCTTACTACTCGCCGAGTAACGAGTCCTAGCGAGTAGATTCGCCCATCCCTAGTGTGTATGTGTGTATGTGTGTATATCCAGGATTGGCATCTACACCGTCGCAACTATAGCCACAAAATTTTGCACAGTCGCACGTCTCGACCCCGGGAGCGTCATAGGCTATGTTGTGAGGTGAAATTTTACCCCTGCGCGTTCCAGTTCACCAAACAATTTTGGCCCTATCTACATAATGGGGAAAAAGTGAATGGAAAAATTTTGGAGGAAAATCGACAGCTGTCAGCTATAGAGACAAAATATTGCACAGTCACACGTCTGGAACCTGAGAGTGTCATAGGCTATGTTGTGAGGCGAAATTTTAACCCCGCGCGTTCCAGTTCACCAAACAATTTTGGCCCTATCTACATAATGGGGAAAAAGGGAAAGGAAACGTGTGGGAGGAAAATCGACAGCTGCCAGCTACAGCTACAAAATTTTGCACAGTCGCACGTCTTGACCCCGGGAGCATCATAATCTATGTTGTGAGGCGAAATTTTAACCCTGCACGTTCCAGTTCACCAAAAAATTTTGCCCCTATCTACATAATGGGGCAAAAGTGAATGGAAAAGAGTTGGAGGAAAATCGACAGATGTCAGCTATAGAGACAAAATTTTGCACTGTCCTACGTCTGGACCCCGGGAGCATCACAGGCTAGGTTGTGAGGCGACATTTTAACCCCGCGCATTCCAATTCACCAAACAATTTTGCCCCTATCTACATAATGGGGAAAAAGTAACATTTACCAGTTGACAGTTGTGAATGAGAGGGGCTTAATGATAGCGCCAAAGACTAACAGCACATACCAGCATATAGTCACTAAGGTGGGGCCCCAACATGAGATATTCACCACACACAGGGACATGTATACACACCACACGCACACAAAGAGTATCAGCAAGTGTATAGTCGCTAAGGTGCAGCCGCAACATTGGATACTCACCACGCACCCGAACAAACACACACTACAAAGACACACACACCCCCAAGGGGACACACACACACCCTATAGCGACACATGCACTCACCACACAGGGACACACACACACCACAAAGAGTCACACACACACCACACAGACCCCCCCACAGGGACACACACACATACACACCCTATAGGGACACATGCACTCACCCCTCAGGGTACCTTTACACACGGCTACATTTGTAGCTTGTCACCAGGTAACTTACTGGTTGCAGTGAAATCATGGATACATGATTCCATTTGTACACAGCAACAAGATAGAACCATGTATCCATGATTTCACTGCAACCAGTAGGTTACCTGGTGACAAGCTACAAAAGTAGCCGTGTGTAAAGGTACCCTCAGGGATACACACACACCACAAAGGGACACACACAACACAGAGACACACACACCCCACACAGACACCCCCCCACAGGGACACAAACACACATACACACCTTATAGGGACACATGCACTCACCCCACAGGGACACACACACACACACCACAAAGAGACACACACAACACAGATACACACACACCACAGACCCCCACACAGGGGCACACACACATACACACCCTATAGGGGCACATGCACTTACCCCACAGGCACACACTCACCACAAAGAGACACACACACACACACAGACCCCCCCACAGGGACACACACACACATACACACCCTATAGGGACACATGCACTCACCCCTCAGGGATACACACACACACCACAAAGGGACACACACCCCACACAGACACCCCCCCACAGGGACACACACACACATACACACCCTATAGGGACACATGCACTCACCCCACAGGGACACACAGACCACAAAGAGACACACACACAACAGAGACGCACACCACACAGACCCCATCCCACAGGGACACACACATGCACACCCCAGGGACACACACACCACACAGACACAGATGTGCACAACTCACCTCACACAACTCGCCTCATACGTGTGCTATCTTTATTTTCCAAACATAAACATCTGATTAAAAACAGCCAATGTGCAACACATGTGCCATATAGGGAATTAAGGCAGATGTCAGTCACATGAGCTGTCTATTATGTGTATGTGTGAGGTAACATATACTACCCGGCCAGTGGGAGGGTTTACTGTTGGCTGGAGATTTATTAGGCTGCCTATAGCAATCAATCACAGCTCAGCTTCTATTTTCCTACAGGTCATTAATATGACATATTCAAATTCTATTTTGTTATAGCTAACAGCAGTTATTTATTAACCCGGGTGTAGCTGGGTACTACAGCTAGTACAGTATAAAGCTGAATGTGTGTATGTATGTGTGTGTGTGTGTATGTATATCCGGAATTGGCATCTACACCGTCGCAACTACAGCCACAAAATTTTGCACAGTCACACGTCTGGACCCCGAGAGCGACATAGGCTATGTTGTGAGGCGAAATTTTAACCCTGCGCGTTCCAGTTCACCAAACAATTTTTCCTTCTCTACATAATGGGGAAAAAGTGAATGGAAAAGTGTTGGAGGAAAATCGACAGCTGCCAGCTACAGCCACAAAATTTTGCACAGTCACACGTCTGGACCCCAAGAGTGTCATAGGCTATGTTGTGAGGCGAAATTTTAACTCCGCGCATTCCAATTCACCAAACAATTTTGCCCCTATCTACATAATGGGGAAAAAGTGACAGTTACCAGTTGACAGTTGTGAATGAGAGGGGCTTAATGACAGCGCCAAAGACTTACAGAATATACCAGCATATAAAAATTAGAAGAAAAAAGCTGACCAGTATAAATAGGCGATCAACATATATATTCCAATCATAAATCTTTATTATGAATACCATAAACAAAACAAAGGAAAACAAGTTGCGCCACACTGCTTAATTATGTAGGGTGAGGACGATTATAATCTCTGGTGCTCACCTGGTGCGGTTGTGCCGGGCCGCACAACTGGCTGACGAGCGAGGAGTAGACCGGCGCGGCCTCCAGGCCGGAGGGCCCCAATAAGTGGAGGCTGTGCTGCGATTCCAGTAATCACTTGAGAAAGGCGCACTTAGCGCTGAAACGCGTTGTGGAGATCTGGAATCCTACACTGAACTAATAAAACTAAGAGGTAATTATCTACTGAGCCGTGTCCTGGTTGTTATACGAGCGCTGACATTATATCTATCTCTCTATAAACAAAACAAAGAAGTGCAACTTTAAAAACAATTAAAAGATGTTTTGTTTATGGTATTTATAATAAAGATGTATGATTGGAATATATATGTTGATCGACTATTTATACTGGTTAGCTTTTTTCTTCTAATTTTAATGTGACTTATTTGACCAGTGTGGCAGATCCATGACCATATAAGTGGTGCCTTCGGTATAACCTTTCTTAATATACCAGTATATAGTGACTAAGGTGGGGCCCCAACATGGGATATTCACCACGCACAGGGACATGTATACACACCACACGCACACAAAGAGTCACAGCAAGTGTATAGTCGCTGAGGTGCAGCCCCAACATTGGATACTCACCACGCACCCGAACACACACACACCACAAAGAGACACACAGAACACAGAGACACACACACACCCTATAGCGACACATGCACTCACTCCACAGGAACACACACACCACAAAGACACACACAACAGAGAGACACACACACACCACACAGACCCCCCCCCCACAGGTACACACACACCTACACACCCTATAGGGACACATGCACTCACCCCACAGGGACACACACACTACAAAGAGGCACAACACAGACACACACACCCCACACAGACACCCCCCCACAGGGACACACAGATATACAGTCATGGCCAAAAGTTTTGAGAATGATAAAAATATTAATTTTTACAAAGTCTATTGCTTCCGTTTTTCTAATGGCAATTTGCATATACTCCAGAATGTCATAAAGAGTGATCAGCTTAACAGCAATTACTTGCTAAGTCAATATTTGCCTAGAAAATGAACTTTAACCCCCAAAACACATTTCAACATCTTTGCAGTCCTGCCTTAAAAGGAGCAGCTAACATCGTTTTAGTGGTTGTTCCATTAACACAGGTGTGGGTGTTGATGAGGGCAGGGCTGGCTATCAATCAGTCATGATTAAGTAAGAATGACACCACTGGACACTTTAAAAGGAGGCTGGTGCTTGGTATCATTGTTTCTCTTCAGTTAACCATGGTTATCTCTAAAGAAACACGTGCAGCCATCATTGCACTGCACAAAAATGGCCTAACAGGGAAGAGTATCACAGCTACAAAGATTGCACCTCAGTTAACAATCTATCGCATCATCAAGAACTTCAAGGAGAGAGCTTCCATTGTTGTCTAAAAGGCTCCAGGGCGCCCAAGAAAGACCAGCAAGCGCCAGGACTGTATCTAAAAACTGTTTCAGCTGTGGGATCGGACTACCAGCAGTGCCGAGCTTGCTCAAGAATGGCAGCAGGCTGGTGTGAGTGCTTCTGCGCGCAGTGAGGTGGAGACTCTTGACAAGGCCTGATTTCAAGGAGGGCAGCAAAGAAGCCACTTCTCTCCAGAAAAAACATCAGGGACCGACTGATATTCTGCAAAAGGTACAGGGAGTGGACTGCTGAGGACTGGGGTAAAGTCATTTTCTCTGATGAATCCCCTTTTCGATTGTTTGGGACATCTGGAAAACAGCTTATTCGGAGAAGAAGAGGTGAGCGCTACCACCAGTCTTGTCTCATGCCAACTGTAAAGCATCCTGAAACCATTCATGTGTGGGGTTGCTTCTCAGCCAAGGGAATCGGCTCACTCACAGTCTTGCCTAAAAACACAGCCATGAATAAAGAATGGTACCAGAATGTCCTCCAAGAGCAACTTCTCGCAACCGTCCAAGAGCAGTTTGGCGCCCAACAATGCCTTTGCCAGCATGATGGAGCACCTAGCCATAAAGCAAAGGTGATAACTAAATGGCTCAGGGAACAAAACATAGAGATTTTGGGTCCATGGCCTGGAAACTCCCCAGATCTTAATCGCATTGAGAACTTGTGGTCAATCTTCAAGAGACGGGTGGACTAACAAAAACCAACAAATTCTGGCAAAATGCAAGCATTGATTATGCAAGAATGGACTGCTATCAGTCAGGATTTGGTCCAGAAGTTGATTGAGAGCATGCCAGGGAGAATTGCAGAGGTCCTGAAGAAGAAGGGTCAACACTGCAAATATTGACTTGCTGCATTAACTCATTCTAACTGTCATTATAACTTTTTGGTACTCATAATATGATTGCAATTATATTTCTGTATGTGATATAAACATCAGGCAAACACATATAAAAACCAGAGGGCAGCAGATCATGTGAACATATAATTTTGGTGTCATTCTCAAAACCTTTGGCCATGACTGTACACACAGAGTACACGAGTAAAACACCGTCCCCTAGGGATCCTGGCCTAGTCGGCTCACCCCTATTCACAACTGACGGTATTTACCCTACGGCTAGGCTCTTCCTTGGCCTAATTCCCCCTTGGAGAGTCCAGACCCTTCCCACAGGCTGCTAACTATTCCCAGCCTCTACACAGCACTCCGGCTGCTCCGAACCAGGCCCTGACCTGGGTTTAGTCACCGGAGCTCCAGGGAAGTCAGGCCCCCAAGAACTCCTCGGCACGTGTCTCCAGGTCGCCAACCGCTTCCAAGTCTGCCATCACCAGGCCAGACCTCCAGGCAAGCGGCTGCACCAAACACGCCCTCGTGAGCCCCTCCAGGGTCAGACCCACTTCCCAACTCCCGGTACTCTATTAACCCCTGTCTGGCCTCATGGCTCCATTCTCACAGGACTTGTTCTTCTCTCCCCTCAGAGGCTTCTGCTCTGTTTTCATTAACTCATGGACCGAACGGCCCCACATCATACATGGCCCTTTTACTTAAGCCAACACATATACTTCCACTGTCCCTCACGGACTTCCATGGACATCAGCCTTGTCAGGCCCAGACCACACACACCAGCACAGTCCAGCATGGACTTCAGCCCTCTAGGCCCAGACCAGGTTGTGAGCCACCTGAGCTTCAGGGCAGTCAAAGCATCCCCCAAGGTCTCCTCACCCTGCCCATGATGCCCAGCTGCCTCCAAGCCTTACGAACACAGGCAAAGATCCCGGATGGCAGCCTCACCACCCTGGACAGAGTGAGCCCCCTGCAAGTTCAGCCAGGACCCCCCATACACCCAGGTGCTCCACTAACCTCTCGGTCTGGCCTCAGGCTTCATGCGGCTCAGAGGGACCGGTGTCTCCGGCATGGAGAGCCAGGCGTCCTGCCTCATCCCCCTCAAAGGGGACGGGACCCCTCTGAGACACGTCCTCTCCCTCAGAGGATCATGTCTGGTCTCTATTGTGTCTGTCTCTAATCTGTTCTCTGTTGACTCTGTTTCCAGACTGCCGTCTCTCCCTGGACTCTGCAGTCTGAACTCCCCTGCAGTCTGATCTGATCTACAGTCCATTGTCTCCTCTCAGACTGATCTCTGCAGTCTGACGTCTCTGACCAATCCATCTCACAGACTCCTGGCTAGCTCTTTATCGTGCCTGCAACATCCACACTGACACACCCACCTGGGCTGCTATGCAATCAGCACACCTTGCTCACAGCCGCTTATCAGGCTCATGAATCTGTCAGGTCTACAGCACTCACTTTCATCTGTTAACTCCCTGTGTTCCGGGTAGGTTTAACACAGCACATCCACAGTAAAACCGGATAAATGTGAACAGAGCCATATACCGACCACCCGTG
The DNA here is from genome assembly GCA_033576535.1 of Allobates femoralis. Classification (NCBI taxonomy): domain Eukaryota; kingdom Metazoa; phylum Chordata; class Amphibia; order Anura; family Aromobatidae; genus Allobates; species Allobates femoralis. The sequence goes on from JARQOC010000006.1 coordinate 211,901,662, forward strand.
TGATACACCCGGCCATGGGTCGCATCACCACACTGTGGAAAGAACTGTCTATGTTATTCATTCATACTAAAGGAAGGCTGTTTTTGTTGTGGAACTGTACAATTTATGAAGGACAATAAACTACATCCTGTTTGGATATAAAACCCTGAGCCAAGTGCAGCAAAGGGGCATCCAGGGAGCTGAACCCTTACAATAGTATACAGTGCTGTGCAAATTAATTGGGACAAAGCAAGTCTTTACTTGTTTTTTTTGCATTAGTTTTACTATTGCTGATAAGTGTTTTATCAGTTCTTGGTGTCGTTATCCTTTTTCTTCCACATTTCCCTTTTCATTTTGGAGAAAACGATCCAGTTTCATTGTGTATGAATTATTCTTGAAGCGGTAGATTTTCCATTACCAACGGTGGAAGTGATTTCTCTTACAGTCAGACTTGTATGTGACTCACCGTGGCCGGGACTCCGGTTTAGACAGGCAGTAGCTCCTTCCTCCTTGTCACGGGTGGACCGCGCCTGCCGGTAGTGGGGCCCGGTTGAGTGCAGATCAAAAAGTTGCAGGCATCTTGTGGGAACAGATTAAGGGGTTAATTGTTTCGTGACGCCACCTATCAGTGTTTCAGTAACTTTACCGACGCTGCGGGGCCTCCGGGGATGGAATGCAGCAAGATGGAACGCTCCCCACAGGCTATGCGGTGATCCCCGGAGGCTGGAGCTGCTTAAGATGTTGTGCGGCAGCTGCGGTTACCTTGTGTGCAGACGGACGTAGTCATAAGGAAGCATGGACACTGTAAGTCTCTGTAACGGGTAATTTACTGTAAGCAGCAAGCAGTACATGGCATACAGTTAACGGGTAGTGGACCGGGTGGACTCAGCAGTGGTAGGTGTCCCTCAGAGATCCGCAGTGTTCCTCCATTCTATCTAATTGTTGCCGTTGTCGCCCAGGAATACCAGATCGGGTGCAGGGAGGCTGCTTGAATGCCCTATCCGGGGTATACGTTCCGGATGCTTTGGGGAGCCTTGGGTCCCTTGGTGGGTACACCGCTGGTTAGACGACTAGAATTGGCGAGTGGTGGGGTGCTCCTATAAAGCTGCTCCTCCACGCCTCTGGTTCGCATAGCAGAGCTGAACTGCTGCTAGCTTCGGTACCAGCAAACCTGCTGTAAGCTGGGCACGGGAGTCTTTGAGGACCTGTATGTTGCTGCCCGTAGTTCGGTTGGTAATGCACCGGGAGTAATGGTGCTCAACCGTGGTGACGGTAGGGAGATGGCCGGTAGAAGATGGCCAGGGGCTGCACCGACTGTGCAACCCCCTCTGCTAGGTTGCAGAGCTGGGAATCTGCGGAGGGTCTTCTAGGTTGCTGTTACACCTTCAGCCCTTGAACTCCAACTTCAACTACTTAAGTTGGACTAAACTTCCACTACACACTACCCATGCACTCCGCCCACCAGGACCTTGATTGGCCCTCTATGCTAGGTGATGTGTGCAGAGTATGGATCTCTAAGTTAACCAGATGACTGCTGGGTCAGAGGATATTGCTGCTGCATTTGTGGCTGCAATACCCTCCTGTGACGCACTCGTTGCGGGGCGCCACATATGTTCATTAAGAGTAATAATTCTAGACCTCTTCCATGGAGTAACATCCATTTTTACAGGAGCGAATCACACTGAGAGAAAAAGTACAGTAAACCACTCCTCACAGAAACAAGCTTTGAACTGAAGCTAAGGGGGCAGCTAGCTGTTATTTTCTGACTAAAACCGGTCAAACTACATTTTGTTACTCAAGGTTGTACACTCACACCTGTTCAAAGCAGTTAAAACTGGTTTGACTCACTGACTGGTAACCTCAACTTACAATTTTACTTAAAAAATGCTTTGTCCCAATTAATTTGCACAGCACTGAAAGCCCTTATGGTCAGTAGGTTCTCCCTGTCTCTCACTTTGCTGCTACATATATTTTCCAAGCAAGTACAAGCTTTGTAGTTTTATTTGACGCAAATCAAATTTACTAATAAGATTTGTCAAAGCCGGGTAATTAAAATTTCCAAAGTGCTGGTCATCCCTAGCCAAGAACCCAAGAGGTATGGCCTAGTAGTTGTGGTGGTCTCGAACTGTTGACTTTCTTCCCCTGCTGGTGCTCTGTTGTGGTGAGTGCTGTGAACTATTACAAGCAGTACATGACAGTGGGTTGTTGAATGTGCTTATATTGTCTTTTGTATTCACGGTAATAGGAAATAATGGCACTCCATGCTGGAAAATGTAAAATCCTTTTGTCTTTTATTTATCCATGCATTAAGATGATGTTAAAGTTACGGTAATATTGTAGAGTCACAATCTGACGTGCTTCTTGCTTCCTTAATCATCTATGGATCCGTGCACCTGTCAATTTATTAGTGGTTTTCAGCTCTCGTATATTTACCTGCAACATGGTGAACTTTCTTTTTTCCTATTTTGTATTGTTATTTGCTCCACTGTTTATAGTATTCTTAAAGGAGTACTCCAAGGAGACAAAACATTTTTGTACTGTCCCTGCACCCATACACTATAAAGATTAGATTCCCAGTTTGTTTCTATTATTTTTTGAACATTTGTAATTCACTATGACAGTAGCTGCTCCTCACCCCCCACCCCTCACACCTCCCATCTGGGACGATCTATAATATAATAGTGTGAAGCTCTGTGCTGCTGCAGAAAACAAGTGAGGTTGATGGGGGCATAGCTGCCTGCTTTAGATTGTTCCTAGCTGCCAGACCCATGAATTTGCTTTATCTCCCAGAGTACCCCTTTCATACATTCAGCTCATTTTACCATTCCTTTAAACATTTTTTTTACTCTTTTGAAAATGTTAAGATCTATGAATTTAGACCTCATACCAGAAACATGACACACGTGTTGCAGATGAATTGTAATAGATATTACATTCTACTTACAAAAACTGTTGCCCAGTAATGGATTCCACTGTAGAAAGAAATACTTTCTGAAATAAATGAAAGGGCACTTGCAAGTGCTATCTGACAGATGGCTGTGAAGATCAACAGGATCTAAAGAAAAGGAAAGGAATATAAATGCCATGTAATCCTTCATTGTTCAATAGGAGTTTGCTTTTATAAAAGCCAAAGTTCTACTCTTGTCTGTGATCTAAGTCTATTATTGCAGATCAACCTGGTTAAATAAATAGAAAAGTGGTTAAATAATAAAAAGTGTAATCACCAAGTTAATTTTTATTTCATAAATAATCTGTGTAAAAATAAGCAACTTTGTAATATATCTTTGCAGACAATTTACGGTAACTTCTTTTTCTGCCAGATTTGATCTGTCATCAAAATTCTCAATTCTGAGGTAAAATCGGTATTCAGTGAAGACTTTCCCATTACTTTTGTTACTAATAAGATTCTATGTGGATAAAAGATATGACATGGTAACACCTGCTATCTTCTATCTCAGTAAGGCTGCTTTCATATCACGATTTTTAGGCATCCGAGTGTATCCGTATGCGGATCGGATGGGGCTCGGTGCTGTTACCCTGACATCTCAGCTGATGAGATCAGCTGAGATGTCGGGGCTTTGATGTGAGCGCCGCGCTGGCGCTCACAAACCCCCCTTACTGGCCCATGACGTTGTACAACGTCATAGGTCGGAAAGGGGTTAAGTGGTAGAGCGATGATGCACTAAAAGTATTTTACCCATCGAGCAAAAATTTCCATTTTCACTGCACATAGAATTATTCAAGCTTTGTTTTTCTTTACTTAATAAAGTCAGAATAGTGAGTGTTACTGACATCTAGTGGGCAGATGTTATCATTAGAGGTGTGACCAACATCCATAATTACATCTGAAATGTATAGGTCTCTTTACCCTCCCACACTTTTACCTCATTTACTATTAGTTATGCTGACAATCATTGTTTCAACAATTTACAGTTAACACAAACTGATCGGGATTATGCCTCTTGGCAGGGCCGCAGCATCCATGAGGCGACATGAAGTGTCAGCCTCAGGCGGCGAGCCCTGCTGGTAGACATGGGGCGGCGTCTTCAGGAGCGCCTGGTGGTAGTGCGGCCCCCTGCAGATGCCGCTCCTACAGTCCTGGCCGCCGACGCTGCGACCAGGCTTGGCGTATCTGGGGCTGCTGGCGGGGCATCTGCCCCAGGCTCAGCAGACTCCTGCCGCAGCGGCCGCGGTCTCCAAACACCAAACACCCCCCCCTCCAGTGTGGCAGTGTGAGCTGTGTGAGCGGCAGCGGCCGCGGTCTCCAAACTCCAAACACCTACCCACCCGCCGTGCGGCTGTGTGAGCCGGCTGTGTGAGCCGGCTGTGTGAGCCGGCTGTGTGAGCCGGCTGTGTGAGCCGGCTGTGTGAGCCGGCTTCATGCTTCACTGTGCCTCGCGCTGACAGGACCTGTGATGATGTCAAAGGAGGGGAGGAGTCAGGCGGGTCACATGATTAGCTCCTCAGTATGCAGCCAGGACTCCACCATGGTGCTGGATGAGGTGAAGTTTATGTGTGGGGCTGAGGCTTTACAGTGTAAATTAATGTAGCAGAGCTGTGTATGTATGAGGTATATGGAGTGGAGCTGAGTGTTCAAGGTGTACAGAGCGGAGGTGCGTGTGTATGAGGTGTATGGAGTGAAGCTGTGTATGTACGATGTGTGCGGAGCGGAATCGTGTGTGTATGAGGTGTGCGGAGCGGAGCCGTGTGTGTATGAGGTGTACAGAGCGGAGCCCTGTGTGTACAAGGTGTACAGAGTGGAGCCGAGTGTGTACGAGGTGTACAGAGTGGAGCCGTGTGTGTACGAGGTGTACAGAGTGGAGCCGTGTGTGTACGAGGTGTACAGAGTGGAGCCGTGTGTGTACGAGGTGTATGGAGCAGAGCCGAGTGTGTATGAGGTGTACGGAGCAGAGCCGCGTGTGTACGAGGTGTACAGAGTGGAGGCGTGTGTGTACGAGGTGTACGGAGCAGAGCCGAGTGTGTATGAGGTGTATGGAGCGGAGCCGCGTGTGTACGAGGTGTACAGAGCGGAGGCGTGTGTGTACGAGGTGTATAGAGTGAAGCCACGTGTGTACATTGTGGAGCTGAGAGTGTACAAGGTGTACGGAGCGGAGCCGCGTGTGTACGAGGCATACGTAGCAGAGCCGTGTGTGCGAGGCTTTCGCAGCGGAGCCCAGTGTGTACGAGGTGTACGAAGCGGCGCCACGTGTGTACGAAACGGAGCCACGTGTGTACGGTGTGTACAGAGCGAAGTCATATGTGTACAAGGTGTACAGAGCAGGTCACATGTGTACAACATTTACGGAGCAGAGCCGCTTGTGTACGAGGTGTATGGAGCAGAGCCGCTTGTGTACGAGGTCGATGGAGCAGAGCCGCTTGTGTACGAGGTGTACGGAGCAGAGCCGTGTGTGTACGAGTTGTACGGAGCAGAGCCGCTTGTGTACGAGGCGTACGTGGTGTACGGAGCTGAGTGTGTACTAGGTGTACGGAGCGGAGCCATGTGTGTACCAGTGGTGGCCCCCCCGAGCATGCCGCTCCTATAGTCCCGGCCGCCTCTGCCGGCAGCATTCTTCTCCCAAGTCCTTGCCGCCGCTGTCCACCCCTCTGCAGCTCAGCACGGCGGGGAACAATGATGTACGGAGCAGAGCCGAGTGTGTATGAGGTGTACGGAGCAGAGCCGCGTGTGTACGAGGTGTACAGAGCGGAGGCGTGTGTGTACGAGGTGTACGGAGCAGAGCCGAGTGTGTATGAGGTGTACGGAGCAGAGCCGCGTGTGTACGAGGTGTACAGAGCGGAGGCGTGTGTGTACGAGGTGTATAGAGTGAAGCCACGTGTGTACATTGTGGAGTTGAGAGTGTACAAGGTGTACGGAGCGGAGCTGCGTGTGTACGAGACGTACGGAGCGAAGCCGAGTGTGTACAAGGTGTATGGAGCAGAGCCGAGAGTGTACAAGGTGTACGGAGCGGAGCCGCGTGTGTACGAGGCGTACGGAGCAGAGCCGTGTGTGCGAGGTTTTCGCAGCGGAGCCCAGTGTGTACGAGGTGTACGAAGCGGCGCCACGTGTGTACGAAACGGAGCCACGTGTGTACGGTGTGTACAGAGCGAAGTCATATGTGTACAGAGCAGAGCCACATGTGTACAACGTGTACGGAGCAGAGCCGCTTGTGTACGAGGTGTATGGAGCAGAGCCGCTTGTGTACGAGGTGTATGGAGCAGAGCCGCTTGTGTACGAGGTGTATGGAGCAGAGCCGCTTGTGTACGAGGTGTATGGAGCAGAGCCGCTTGTGTACGAGGTGTATGGAGCAGAGCCGCTTGTATACGAGGTGTACGGAGCAGAGCCGTGTGTGTACAAGTTGTACGGAGCAGAGCCGCTTGTGTACGAGTTGTACGGAGCAGAGCCGCTTGTGTACGAGGTGTACGTGGTGTACGGAGCAGAGCCGCTTGTGTACGAGGTGTACGTGGTGTACGGAGCTGAGTGTATACTAGGTGTACGGAGCGGAGCCATGTGTGTACCAGTGGTGGCCCCCCCGAGCATGCCGCTCCTATAGTCCCGGCCGCCTCTGCCGGCAGCATTCTTCTCCCAAGTCCTTGCTGCCGCTGTCCACCCCTCTGCAGCTCAGCACGGCGGGGAACAATGATGTCATCACTTAGCGCCACTGTGCTGAGACGTGCAGAGCGGCAGAGGAGATGCTGAGGAGAAGAGGTATTTACTTTTTATTTTTTTAATAGTTTTTTTTAGTGAGTACACTGATGGGAAACTATGTAATGTACAATATAATATAGGACAATGGGGGTGCAATATACTATATGGAGAACTATTGTGGCCCATTATATTATATGAAAGACTATGGGGGTGCATTATACTATAAGGAAGGCTATAGGGGATGCATTATACTATATGGAGGACTATGAGGGTGCATTATACTATATGGAGGACTATGGGGGTCCAATATGCTGTATGGAGAGCTATGGGGGTGCAGTATGCAATATGGGGGTGCATTATGCTATATGGAGGACTGTGGGGGTTCATTATGCTATATGGAGGACTGTGGGGTGCATTATACTATTTGGAGGACTGTGGAGGTGCATTAATCTATATGGAGGACTGTGGGGGTGATTATTCTATATGGAGGACTGTGGGGCTGCATTATTCTATATGGAGGACTGTGGGGTGCATTGTACTTCATGGAGGAGTTTGTGGGTGCATTATTTTATATCAAGTACTGTGGGGGTGAATTGTTCTCTATGGAGTTCTGTGGGGGTGCAATATGCTATTTGGAGGACTACGGGGTGCAATATACTATATGGAGGACTGTGGGGGTGCGTTTTTCTATATCGAGTACTGTGGGGGGTGCATTCTATTTTATAGAAGACTATGGGGGTGCATAATATATGGAGGAATGCGGTATACTATGTGGAATACTATGGGGGTGTATTATATTATATGGAGCAAATTATACTATTTGGAAGCCATTATAATATTTGGAGGGCTCTGTGGGAGGCATGCTAATACTTGGAGGCTACAAGGGAGCCTGTATACTTTATGAAGGGCTATTTGAGGGCTGTGTTGGGGGCCATTATACTGTACATAGGTCCATTTTACTACATGGAGGGCTGGGCGGGTGTCATATTTGGGGATCATACTGTACTGGGGTAGTTGCAGGAGGTGCAGTAGGGTCATCATACTGTGCATGTGGAGGAATGCACTGTGGGGGATCATACAGTGTTTGTGGGGCACTTTTGTTGGCATCACACTTTAGAGGGGCAATGAAAGGGGAATCTAGGGGCTTCAGTAGGAGGAAAATTACTTTGTAAAGGCTGACATATTGTGAGAGATGTACCTATGTGACCCAGCCAAATATTGCTTTTGTTGGGGGGTGCCCAATTAGAACTTCTGCTATGGGGCCCTATGATTTGTATGATGCAGGATGCATTGTCCCTCTGCTGCAGGACTGATTGGCCATAACTTAGGCTGGTTTCAGATTTGCATTTGTGTCTGCATGCGCAGGGCATGCAAACGCAGGGCAAACGCTGCCATACTGATGTGAACGCAGAGGAGATTCTCATCAGTATGGTGCTCGGCCAGCCAATCAGTGATCTCGACGGCGGCCGGGAGGCGGAGATCTGTGGCGGAGATCCTCCACCTCCCAGCCGCCGACGACGAAATTTCAATGTGATCCGCAGCGTTCTCCTGCGCCGCCATGCGGAGGACAGTGCGGATTCATCATTGAGATCCATGCATTGTTTGTGCGCTCGCAGGCACTTGCTGATAAAACAAGCACCTGTGAACGCACAAAAAATGCAACATGTTGCATTTGGAGGGCGGAGGAGGGCGTATAAATTATGCGCATCCAAACGGAACCGTTCCCATGTTAAACATAGGAACGCAGGTTTGGCTGCGTTCTGTTACGCTTGCGTTCCGAATGCAAATGTGAAACCACCCTTACACACCAGGTCCAGTGCTGCCCCTCGGTATATTCAGGCATCCAGCCATCTTTCTCCTGAGCAGCGGTTGGCCGGTGGTGCTCTTCCCCCTTCCTGCTCCCATATCCTTTGCTCAACCCAATAGGAAGGACCCTGTTATTAATTACATAAAGACAGCCCCGTGTGTGGCGCTTGTGATTGGCTAAGCAATTCGGGAGTAAGTGTGGTCTGTTGGATGGAGAAGAAGCGCCATTTTACCAACTTAGTGCAGTGGCGGCTTGTTGATGCTCAGACTGCAGGTCTTTACCTGTGTTGTGTGGAAGGTGTGGCATGGCGACTTGTCTGAATATTCAGTGCCAGGCAGCGGTCCAGAGTTTTGCAGGCGTGTGCCAGAGGTTGGCAATCAGTTCTGCCTGCAGGACCACGGCTCTGCCAGTTGTCATTATGTGTCTAAATGCTTGTGCCAAGCTGCCATTGCCATTAATGATCCTTGTTCTGGATTCTTCTGTGTGGTTCTTGTATGTGCGTGTGATGGCGCAGACATCTTTGTGTGGACATCTTTTTTTTCTGTTTCTGTAAACTAAAATGTCCACTATTTTGCTCATTTTTACAGGATAAATATAAATCTGTAGGAACCAGATTTATTTTTATCAATTAAAAATTTTTTCTAGCGGGTGGGGGGGGGGGCGCCGTTTTGCAGTTCGCCTCAGGCAGCAGAGAGGCTAGGTTCACCCCTGCCTCTTGGGAGGAATGCCAGCACAGTCCCTCTTTGATCTCCACAGGCCTAATTCTAGGGAAGATGCAGATATGTCAGGTGACACCACTGCCTCTGAAGGGAGTTACGGAATTTCAGGGACTCTTAACCGGTGTCGCATTTCTATCTCAGGCTCATCAAAACAATCACACCAGATGTCGTCTGGTTGTTTCACCTACAAACCTGGGCTGGGCAGCCTTAGCAGCTCATCCTGTGGTTTGAGAGCGACTGACACACATTGTTTCAACCAATTCCAATCAACGTGTGGCAGGGACAGTCACTTTCCCCAGGGATAACCATATACACATTCCCTTCCAAGGAGATTTTATTCACAATATCTATTATATAAAAGCCGAAGGCCACTTCCGGAGAACCCGAAGGGTTACTTCCGTGACGGCCTCCGACCATGCTGCTGACGTCACAGTGCGGGGTAGCCGCGCGGAACTTTCCGTGCAGCTACAGGCACCGGCGTTTCAACGTTCCGTGCGGCTACCCCGCACTACTGTCTCACCAAACACACACACACAGCCTCTCACTACAGTCCTCCCAAACACACACACACCATCCCAACCACATCACACATACACACTCACACACCCACACACCCACACAAACACACACACACACTCCAGTATACTTACCCCCGCCGACATCCCGCTACACGGCTCCCGGCGTGGCTCCGCCCACCTCGCGTCACTCCCGACGTGGCTCCGCCCACCTCGCGGCACTCCCGCCGTGGCTCCGCCCACCCCATGTCACTCCCGCCGTGGCTCCGCCCACCCCGCGTCACTCCCGCCGTGGCTCCGCCCACCTAGCCTGCGCTGACCACAGAGCCCCCGCGTCCTGCGCTCACCACAGAGCCCCCGGGTCCTGCGCTCACCACAGAGCCCCCGCGTCCTGCGCTCACCACAGAGCCCCCGCGTCCTGCGCTCACCACAGAGCCCCCGCGTCCTGCGCTCACCACAGAGCACCCGCGTCCTGCGCTCACCACAGAGCCCCCGCGTCCTGCGCTCACCACAGAGCTCTCCCGCGTCCTGCGCTCACCACAGAGCCCCCGCGTCCTGCGCTCACCACAGAGCCCCCGCGTCCTGCGCTCACCACAGAGCCCCCGCGTCCTGTGCTCACCACAGAGCCCCCGCGTCCTGCGCTCACCACAGAGCCCCCGCGTCCTGCGCTCACCACAGAGCCCCCGCCGTCCTCTGCTCACCACAGAGCCGCCGTCCTCTGCTCACCACAGAGCCGCCGTCCTCTGCTCACCACAGAGCCGCCATCCTCTGCTCACCACAGAGCCGCCGTCCTCTGCTCACCACAGAGCCGCCGTCCTCTGCTCACCACAGAGTCGCCGTCCTCTGCTCACCACAGAGCCGCCGTCCTCTGCTCACCACAGAGCCGCCGTCCTCTGCTCACCACAGAGCCGCCGCACTCACTGCTGACCACTGAGCCGCCGCACTCACTGCTGACCACTGAGCCGCCGCACTCACTGCTGACCACAGAACCGCCGCACTCACTGCTGACCACAGAGCCGCCGCACTCACTGCTGACCACTGAGCCGCCGCACTCACTGCTGACCACTGAGCCGCCGCACTCACTGCTGACCACTGAGCCGCCGCACTCACTGCTGACCACTGAGCTGCCGCACTCACTGCTGACCACTGAGCCGTCGCACTCACTGCTGACCACTGAGCCGCTGCACTCACTGCTACCCACTGAGCCACCGTATACTCTGCTACCCACTGAGCCGCCTGTATACACACAATTAATTTCACCGCACTCCCCTAACTATTACTAAATAAACTATATATAGATTCTAGACTACCCGATTCTTTAGAATCGGGCTCACAGCTAGTACTGAATATTTTCCTACCTGTCAGCCAGTTTTCCATTGGGTCGAGTAATTTGTATGAGGACTCTATCCCCTACTGAAATATGTCCTCGCACACAACCCACCGGTCACCATGAATATGATTTTGCAAATGCTCTTTTGCCAGCATTAACTCCGGTATTAATTCAGGCCAACAACTTTTTTGGCCTTATTTAGGGTTCTCAATATCTGCAACAGAGTTCTATTGAAAGAAATCAGTAGTAAAAAAAAAAAAAAATCCAGCACCAAAAGGTTGCACTCCAAAGAACTTTATTCCAAAATCTTCGTTTAAAAGCATAGACAACCAATGGTAGAAAAATAACAGAGGTCCCAGACACCAGTTTACACATTTCAGGGTTTGATGTAATAACTAAGGGGCATATTTGGCCCTGAAAAGCATAAACTGGTGTCTGGGACCTCTGCTATCTCTGCCATTTGTCTACTGTCAGTTGTCTATACTTTTAAGTGAAGATTTTGGAATAAAGTTCTTTGGAGTGCAGCATGTTCTCCAATTTCAAATTCGGCAAGAACCCAGCCGTTTCGGTTCGACATCTTGAATTCGAATGGGAAATTCGGTGAATGTTCGGTAATGCTTTGGATGACAAAATGCATTAGTGTATTTGCACTAATGCTTCTGTTCTACATTTTCAGAGTGTCAGTGTCTAGCATAGTGGGCAGAAGGGGAGGGGGAAGAGGTCTCTGGTCTCATGTCAGATATCTTATGTTAGATAAGCGCAGGTCGTCATTTTTTTCTTTCCTGTACTTACTGTACATGGTCTCGTCTGGCAGCCAATCAGCACCCATAAAGCACATAGAACATTTTGCACACATGGGCTTGTTTTATTTGCTGCATATGATACATGCTCTTGGCATATAAGAACTAGCAATTTCCCCTCATCGACATTTTCTCAGTGTTGGAGCTCAGTGAGTCTAGCTGCTGCAGTGTTGACACTGCTCTGATCCTGTGTGTGCTATATAGATAGCAGCTATTGATACTATTTCTTTATAGCTAGAGAGATAGATAGTGGGTTTAGTGACTCCTTCCTAAAACAGCCCTTTTGAGGGCTTAGTACCAGTGTTTTTGGCAAGCCAGCTTTAGTACAATGGTCTGTGTGTTAACTTCTGCACTGTGCTGACAGACATTTTGAGCCACTTCTATCCAATGCCCACATCCTCCAGGCACCAAACCTTTTGAAGGCCTTAGTATCAGTGTTTTTTTCCAAATTCCCTGTGGTACAGAGGTGCTAGTGAAATTTGTGCCAAAACCTTTTAGTGCCACATCCAGGCATCAACCACATTTTTTGCCTAGTACCATTTCTTGGCAACTCTAGTCAGTTGCATTAACATCCCCAAATTTCTTTGGCCTACACCAAGTCACTTGAAAATCTGTTACCATCAAATATGAGGGGTAAAAGCTGTGGTCGTGGGGGAAAGGGAAATACATGTGGTGGTAAAGGGAAAACGTGGGGTAGGTTGTAAAGTAACCGAAAGCTCTGCTCAATAAACACTGGCTTCTAGGCTTCTTTTAGTGGACAGTCTGGTATGATCCCTTTCTTAGGCAACAGCACATCGATTTGACTTGTAGATGACCTCCAGATAGACCGGGTCCAAAATGGATATCAAGTATATAAACCTAAGATTCACAAAAATGAGAGTGTGCCTCCTGGCAGGCCTATTGTATCTGCAGTAGGCTCTTTAACTGAGCCTTTGTCTAAATTTTTAGATTGGTTTCTTCATCCCTATTTAGATTCAGTGCTATCCTTGGTAAAAGATTCTTTTGACTTTGCTAAAACAGTGGATCATATTTCATGGAGTGCTACTATGAGATTAGCCTCTGTAGACATTGAAAGTTTATACACCAGAATTCCCCAATCTTTGGCTGTTAGTGTCATCAGGAATTTATTGTTGAAACATAGGGTAGGCAGTGATGTGATTGATTTCATCACGGATGCCCTGAGTTTCATACTGGAAAATAATGCCTTCAGTTTTCTTGAGCAGTGGTTTGTTCAAAAAGAGGGTACTGCGATGGGTACTCCTGTCGCATGTACCCTCGTCAATTTGTTTTTGGCAGCGTTTGAAGATCAATATATTTACACAGAGGACAACCCCTTTTTGCTCAATATTAAATACTATATTTGTTATGTCGATGACGTGCTTGTAGTGTGGGAAGGTGATGAAAAAACTTTTAAGGGCTTTATTAATTATCTTAATCATAACAATTTCAACATGTCTTTTACGAGTAATTTTGGAGGATCTAGTCTCGAGTTTCTAGACATCAAATTGGAACTGACAGAGCAAGGGCTGGTCAGATCCATGTTTAAGAAAAGCACGGCCACTAATTTTATGTTGCATTTTAATACTGCACACCCTGAACACACTAAAGCTGCGTTACCCTTTAGCCAGTTGCTGCGGATCCGACGCCTGAGTCTCAGGCGGACACCTTAGTAAAGGATCTGACCCATAGAGGCTATCCTTCCTCTATTTTAAGAAAGGCTAGAGCAAGAGCAGGTCAACATTCTTTTGAAGTAAAAAATCCCGGTACTCATAGTGACGCAGATAATTCAGCCAAGAAATTTCACTTTAATTTTAAATATGACCCTATGTTTAACACCATTAGAGCAGCAATAAAACGTCACTGGCACATAGTTGAAAATGATAAGGCCTTCGCACAAGCATCCCCACAGTTATTAGTTACTTATAGGAGGAGTAAGAATATTAGTGACTTACTAGTTGAAAAACATCTAAAAAAAACCCAGCAAAAGAACACCTGGTTAAATCTCAACTCTGTAAGAGGTAATTTTAAATGTGGACACTGCAACTGGTGCCAATTCTTGGCACCGGGCCCGACTGTTAACATAGGGGGATATACTAATAAAATTCAAGCCTTTATAAACTGTAATACCAAGTGGGTTGTCTATATCTTGTGGTGTCCCTGCCAAAGATATTATATTGGTAAGACCATTCGTGCAATGTGCATTAGAGTGAGGGAACACTTTAACTCTATACTCACGGGTAAGGGGTCCCCTAGGTTGATTCAACACATTCGGGAACATCATAATGGTGACCCGAGTGTTGAGGTTTGCTGGCATAGAAAAGGTTTTTGCCTCCCAGAAAGGAGGAGATCTCCATAAGAAACTTCTGCAGACTGAGGCGAATTGGATCTTGAATTCCAATGCCTTGGGTGCTGCAGGATTAAATGACAAGATCGATATGGCTGTGTTCTTGTGAAGTCAGGTGTTTAGTCTGAGTTTTTTTCCATCTAGTTTAAAACTTTCTATAAAGTGTTCTTTGGACCGTTATTTTCGCTTGCTTGGATAATCTGGACTAGCTATATTGGCCGGTTGATTATAGGCATAATTGTGGGTGAATATATAGCCATGCCTCTTTGCTCTCGTTGCTCCCTGTTCATTCCTGTTTTATTTATTTATTTTTCATGCTTCTAGCATGTTGCTAGTTATATTATGTATAGTGCAATTGGTGGTCTTCATGTTTGTATCTCTGTATTTTTCTTATCTTAGGTCATCGTTATTGTCATTACTGTAAATTCACTTCATATGTTGATCGGCTATTGGTGGTGTGCTTCCGACTGCATGTGGATTTAATACGTACCAGTACTGCCTCCACTGATGATGGTTTTCTTGCTATCATCAGTTCGCTTAGGTTTTGGAGCATGTTTGTTCCCATAGAAATAGGTAATAAAAAAATCTTCGGGTTTTTGGATTATGCCTTGAATGACATGTGGTAATTACATGATGTAGTTGCTTATTGCTGTAAAGATATAGATTAACCATTTGTGATATTGTGCAGTTTGGCATTTATTAATGCATATCTACTAAGATTGTTGCTAAGCGCTGTTCATTCAGTTCTATTTGGATCTGAAGCGGATTAATAGTATTTTCTGTCCATTCCATGCAGTCGGTTCACTTGTCACTATAGTCTCTTTTAACATCTGAGGTTTCTCATGCTTTATTTTGAATTTATCTAAGATTTTGTAATGTTTGGTATAATTAGTATCCATTTTTGTTCTTGTCTATCAGTCATACTGTGTGTTGCAGTTGGTGTTTATTTGAATCATGATTTTAAGATTCCTATAGTTTTAATTGGTTAATGGTGACGTCACTGTTTGTTATAGACTCCGCCTATTTAGGGTGCCAGCTATACCTCCATTAGCCTATGACCCGTTGAAGCGCACACAGCGCGAAATGGTGCCGTTGTCATCTCTGCCTCTCCTCCCTCCCTGCACAGTGTGAATTGCGTACCTGAAATAAAAAGCACAGACTTGACCCGGTGAGTGCTTCTCTTTTTATGTCAAGATTTATTGTGTGTTGCCCTGTTGCTGGCACCGCTGGTTCATGCACCGGTCACTCTTTGGTGGTCCGCCCTGCAGCCTGCAGCTCTGGTGCCCTTCCTTCTCTCCAGCTGATTAATAAGAGGTTAATGCCAGCTTTTTGGCAGCTGGCACTAAGCCCGAGATACTTAATGTCTGGCCAATATTAGACCGGGTCATTAGGAATCTCTAGTGAATTGTAAAGAAGACACAAGACAGAGAAAAATATTTTTATTAGAAAAAAACAAACACTTTATTATTCTTTGACGTTCGACGTAGTCCAGTTGGAAGGTCCGACGTAGTCCAGTGGGTGGTCCTGCGACGATTCTCCGTTTTATAGCTTATGGGGGCATCCCCATATGCTATAGGAGCAGGTACATTGCCAGGAGGATGACAGTTCATGAACTTAGGTCATGCCAGGTCACGATCCTTGGGTCACAAGGGGTTAACTTTGGTCTTCATGATGATCACCAAATTAGATCACCATGAAGATCAGTCTTAATCCCTGTGTGACCCCAGGATCCTGATTTGATCCATCAAATTCCTGGGGTTACACAGGGGCTAAAACCACCATGAAGATCACAGTTAATCACAGAAGATCACAGAAGATCAAAGAAAATCACAAGACAGTTAAGAAGACGAGGAGGAGGGATGTGGCTGCAATCTCCTCACCTACTTAACTGTCTTCTTATGGTTGCAGGAAAACGTCTCTCCATAAGGTAGATAGCAAGTTCCCAGACCTTGTCTTAGCCCACTCACACAGCCAGATCAGAATATCCCACACACTACACTGATGAGGTGCAGTTACCCCAAAATGCAGCGTCTGTAGTTTGGGGTTCTGATCTGGCACAAATCCCTTAGTCATATTAAAAAGCTTGTTGGAAAGCAATTATGACTTTGAGGAGCTACTTATAGGTGGCGCTGGAGTTCTTCCACTTCCTTACTGCAGTGCAAATTTAGGTTAATATAGTTTTTTCTGTATCTTTACAGTTCATAATGGCCTCAACAATGGACATGAAATCTAGAGATCATACGTGGAAAACTAGTATAGTTAGTATCTTTAATGATGTGATTACCTTAAACGTAGCTGAGAGTGGACAAGCTGCTGAGGTGAAAAATTCCCTCAAACACTTGTCCAAAAAATGGTTGTGTATTTGGTGGGGCAGAGCCTCCCTAGAGAATTACTTAGTTAAGAACATAATTCCCAGAGGCTTAAGAGTTAAAATCCTCCCCTCATTTCCAGGTGAGGATATTATGTTGCGCAACAGGTGGGAAAAGATTTGTAATCAGTGCTCGAGATCCCTGATACAGTTATTGATAGAGATAAACACCAAGACTATGGAGGGAGTGGAAATGGAAATAGAAAAGGCACAACATCTCTTAAGAGAATCTTTGTTAGGTATCACACTCGACATGTATAAGTTGGATTTGGATAGACAGTTTATTGCATGGGAGAAAGAGGTAAAGGAACAGAAAATGAGCAAACTTCAAAGGCACGTGCATGATTATAAATTGAAAAGAGTCTATAGGTGGCACACACCACGACAAGTAGTAGAGATAGGTCAAACAGAGGGGAAACATCCATGTCCTCCATGTCCTCCACCGAGGAAGAAACCTCTGACTATAGGGCAGACCTCAGTTCCAAGACAGAAAGAGAAAAAATACCTCAAAACTTCAGGTAATTAATCTATCAGGGGTCGAACTGACCAAGGCCCAAGAGGAGGTCCTGGGTTTGGGCCTAACCTTTTCCCCCACTAAATCTTTTGATTTGTTCTCCACAGTAAAAAACTTGCACCTATTTGCAGGAAATTGGCTCTGGAGAAGATCCACGAGAGACCAACAACTCCAGAGGAAATATGAAACACAGAAATTAATTAACATCTGTAAAATTTTGGAAGAACTTGTAGAGGAATCAGAATGTTTACCAGAACCAAGTATTCAGCCTCGGACTGCTCTGGCGGGTAACCGGGTAAAACTCATGTTAGGCCCTCAGGTCTAGAGGCCCCGCCTACCTAGCCCCACCTCTCACTACCCCCTGCTGAACAGAGCGGGCCGAGCAGCACAGCTGCCCGCAGACAGTCTGCAGACTGCACCCAGTGTCGGTCTAGCCTGCCGGGGTACCGGGTAAACCCCCGGTGGGCCCGCCCCTTGCCCTTGCTATCATTTAGAAAATGTGCACTGCAGCCGGCGGTAGTATCGCCATCCGCAATGCACACAAAACACGGCCGCCCGCAGCCCCAACCTGAAGGTGATGACAGCACAAGCCCCCTGCAGCTCCTGATCCCCGTTGTCAAGTAGAAAGTGTGCACTGCAGCGGCGATAGTGTTGCTATCTGCAGTGCACACAAAACATGGCCGCCCCCAGCCCCAACCCAAACACAGCCCTCCGGCGGTGATTTACAGAAGAGGGGGCTCAGAGGAGAGGTGAGGGGGTGGGCCTCGATCTCCTCAAAACCTCGCCCCTCACCTCTTCTACAGGCCACTCTCTTCACTTCTAGAACGGGTCACCGCGGCCGTCAAGGGAGAGAGAGGGCCGACCTGGCCGAGATTGACATCTTCAGTGTCAATCCGGAAGTCACGCTGGGGCCGGCAGGAGGAGCACAGGAGCCGGCAGGAGGCAGAAGAACTGGGCAGCCGACAGGCTGGAGAGGAGACAGGGCAGACTCGCTGCTGCTAGTGAGTATGCTGTCTGTGTGTCTGTTTGTTTCTCTGTGTCTGTCTGTGTGCCTGACTGCCACACAGGTTAGGTTGGGGGGGGCGCACAGGGGTCCCCCAGGATCAAATGGACAGTGCCCAGGGGCCCACAGCAGTGGGGACCCGATGGCTATGCAGTGTTCAGTACTCTGCTATGTCCAGGGCTTTGCTGTGTCCAGGGATCTGTTGTGTGTCCAGGGATCTGCTGTGTCCAGGTCTCTGCTATGTGTCCAGGGCTCTGCTATGTGTCCAGGGCTTTGCTATGTGTCCAGGGCTCTGCTATGTGTCCAGGGCTCTGCTGTGTCCAGGGCTCTGCTATGTGTCCAGGGCTCTGCTATGTGTCCAGGGCTCTGCTGTGTCCAGGGCTCTGCTATGTGTCCAGGGATCTGCTATGTGTCCAGGGCTCTGCTGTGTCCAGGGCTCTGCTATGTGTCCAGGGCTCTGCTATGTGTCCAGGGCTCTGCTGTGTCCAGGGTTATGCTATGTCCAGGGCTCTATATTGTCCAGGGCTCTGCTGTGTGTCCAGGGCTCTGCTGTGTTCGGGGCTCTGCTGTGTCCAGTGCTCTGCTGTGTCCAGGGCTCTGCTGTGTTCAGGGCTCTGCTATGTGTCCAGGGCTCTGCTGTGTCCAGGTCTCTGCTGTGTCCAGGGCTCTGCTATGTTCAGGGCTCTATAGTGTCCAGGGCTCTGCTGTGTGTCCAGGGCTCTGCTGTGTGTTCGGGGCTCTGCTGTGTTCAGGGCTCTGCTGTGTGTCCAGGGCTCTGCAGTGTCCAGTGCTCTGCTGTGTGTCCAGGGCTCTGCAGTGTCCAGGGCTCTGCTGTGTGTTCAGGGCTCTGCTATGTGTCCAGGTCTCTGCTGTGTCCAGGTCTCTGCTGTGTCCAGGGCTCTGCTATGTTCAGGGCTCTATAGTGTCCAGGGCTCTGCTGTGTGTCCAGGGCTCTGCTGTGTCCAGGGCTCTGCTATGTGTCCAGGGCTCTGCTATGTGTCCAGGGCTCTGCTGTGTGCAGGGCTCTATAGTGTCCAGGGCTCTGCTATGTGTCCAGGGCTCTGCTATGTGTCTAGGGCTCTGCTGTGTCCAGGGCTCTGCTGTGTCCAGGGCTCTATGTCCAGGGCTCTATAGTGTCCAGGGCTCTGCTGTGTGTCCAGGGCTCTGCTGTGTGTTTGGGGCTCTGCTCTGTCCAGGGCTCTGCAGTGTCCAGGGCTCTGGTATGTGTCCAGGGCTCTGCTGTGTGTCCAGGGCTCTGCTGTGTGTTCAGGGCTCTGCTGTGTCCAGGGCTCTACAGTGTCCAGTGCTCTGCTGTGTGTCCAGGGCTCTGCTGTGTGTCCAGGGCTCTGCTGTGTGTCCAGGACTCTATAGTGTCCAGTGCTCTGCTGTGTGTTAGGGCTCTGCTGTGTGTCCAGGGCTCTGCTGTGTGTCCAGGGATCTGCAGTGTCCAGTGCTCTGCTGTGTGTCCAGTGCTCTGCTGTGTGTCCAGGGCTCTGCTGTGTGTCCAGGGCTCTTCTGTGTGTCCAGGCTTGTGCGTACAGCCGGCAGGCTATTGAGCGTACGGCCAGCAGCCTTCAGCGTTTTGCATGCATCCCACAGCCATCTCTATTGAGTATTCTCTATTGTGTGGATAGTCAGCAGCAGTACTACTGTGTATACGGACCTAAGCCGCTCTCTTCGTGTATTCTCTATTATGTATTCAGCTACTATGGATTCAGCCAGCAGCAGTCTCAAGTGTGTGTATATATATATATATATATATATATATATATATATATATTATTTATTTATGTATAGACAAAACAAAGAGCAGCACTTAATCCCTTATAAGGGTGGTGCAAATCAGTCCAGGGTTTAGTTCCTTCACCCCCATATACAGACCAAATGACGACTGAAGCACTCCACAAATGATGTATATTGCCTTTAATGGCCTTCAGGCATCTATGTGGTGGGACGTTTCGGTCCTCAGACCTTCTTCCAGCAAATTGCTGGAAGAAGGTCTATGGACCGAAATGTCCACCACATAGATGGTGACCCCGGCCGGGGTCATGAGTTCAGCAGCAGCCCAGGCATGCGTGCTTGTGCTGCATGATGATAAGCCCGCCCGCCCTCCTACACTCCACAGCGGAGCGTTAGTGAGGAAGAAGACAGGAGCAGCTGAACTGAAAGCCATTACTGCTAGAAGAGGACCCCCATGTCCTGGCAGCCATTGATGCTACTACTATACGTAAGTGAGGGCCCGGGGTTAGTTGTGCCAAGTGTGTCTATGTCCAGCCAGCAGAGCAGTGGATATGAAAGCTGGATACTGAAAGAAGCTAGTCCTATCCCCTGCTCTATTATTTATCTTTCCCTTAGCATCCAGCTATCCTATGTTCTGATATTATGAAATAGCTTTTTGCTGTGGGAAAGAGTTTTCATGTGATTATTCCATACCCCAAAGTATCAGTGCCCCTGCCCTGTACCCCCCGAGTGTCGGCACCCCTGCCCTGTACCCTCCGAGTGTTAGCACCCCTGTCCTGTACCCCCACAGTGTTGGCGCCCCTGCTCTGTACCCCTCAAGGTCTGCGCCCCTGCCCTGTACCCCTGAGGGTCGGCACCATTATCCTTTACCCCCCAGCGTCTTTATCCTGTACCCCCAGTGTCATTATCCTGTACCCCCAGTGTCAGCGCCATTATCCAGTACCCCCTGTATCCTGTATCCGCAATGTCTGTGCCATTATCCAGTACTACCAGTGTCAGTGTCATTATCCTGTACCCCCAATGTCATTATCCTGTACCCCGAGAGTCATTATCCTGTACCCCCAGTATCGGCGTTATTATCCTGTACCAAAGTGTCAGTGTCATTATTCTGTGCCCCCAGTGTCATTATTCTGTACCCTCAGTGTCATTATCCTGTACCTCCAGTTCCATCATCCTGTACCCCCAGTATCCTTAAGCCCCAGTGTCATTATCCTGTACCCCCAGTTCCATCATCCTGTACCCCCAGTATCCTTAAGCCCCAGTGTCATTATCCTGTACCCCAGTGTCGGCGTCATTATTCTGTACCCCCAGTCCCATTATCCTGAAGCCCCAGTGTCAGTCCCATTATCCTGTACCCCCAGTGTCATTATCCTGTACCCCCAGTGTCATTATCCTGTATCCCCCAGTGTCATTATCCTGTACCCCCAGTGTCATTATCCTGTACTCCCAGTGTCATTATCCTGTACCCCCAGTGTCATTATCCTGTACCCCCAGTGTCATTATCCTGTACTCCCCAGTGTCGGCATCATTATCCTGTACCCCCAGTGTCGACGTCATTATCCTGTACCCCTAGTCCCATTATCCTGAAGCCCCAGTGCCAGTCCCATTATCTGTACCCCCAGTGTCATTATCCTGTACCCCCAGTGTCATTATCCTGTATCCCCCAGTGTCATTATCCTGTACCCCCAGTGTCATTATCCTGTACTCCCAGCGTCATTATTCTGTACCCCCAGTCCCATTATCCTGTAGCCCCAGTGTCAGTCCCATTATTCTGTAGCCCCAGTGTCAGTCCCATTATCCTGTAGCCCCAGTGTTGGCGTCATTATCCTGTACCACCAGTGTCAGCGTCATTATACGTGGTCTTGTCAGGGTGTGGCAGTATTTATACCTTGTACGTTGTAGTATTTGATATTATGTGCTTTGGTCATGGTGTGCAGGTATTTGTCTCTTGTATTTGCTATTATTCAGACACTATGTGGTGGGAATATGTGCTTTGGTCAAGGGTGGCAGTATTTGTGCCTTGTATGTGGCATTATTTGGTCACTATGTGGTGATAATATGTCCTCTGGAGATGTTGTGGCTTTTATTTCTCCATTGTATGTGGTATTATTGGTCTTGATACAGTGGATTGTGGTCAGTCAGTTGTTTTTTCTGATATCAATAAGGAGAAATTCTTTATTTCCAATAGATATTAAATACTTGGATGTTTAACCCCTTCTGTCCTATGACTATTACACAGCACCAGAGATGCACTTACAGTGGTTCTCCAGTGAAAGCAAGTAATCATCTCTTCTAAGGCCGAGTGTACTTTGAGTATTTGGTGAGATTTTTATCTCAGGATTTGTAAAACAACACCAGGGTGAAAAAGGCAGAAAACATTACGTCTGATTGTTCCACTCCTGGTTTTGTTTTACAAATACTGAGGTAAAAAAAGTCACTAAATGCTTGAAGTGCACATGGCCTAAGGATAGGTGATAAGTTATTTATTGTTGGGGGTCCGATTGCTGAATGTGCAACTTTTATCCCCATTACGTGTCAAAAAAATAGAAAAAGATCCAACACAGAATCTTGAGATCCTTAAAGAGGATATCTGGGAATGTTGGGAAAAAAATTCTGCCTATGCACTAACAGGTAGGTAGCTGTCCCCTTACCTACCTGTTGTGCCCGACACCTTTCATCGCCGACTGGAGCAGTCACAGACCGCTCCTGTCGGCGATCTTGCTGCTTCCGCTGATGTCACGTCAACAGAGGGGCGGCTTCTTCACTCTGTCGAGGAGCGTCAGAGCCAACGTCATGTTGAATGACAGCCGGCTCATCCAATCAGGTAGTGAGGAGTTGGTTGTCAATCAGCATGATGTCGGCTGTCCCACCCCCCTCCACACGGAGCAGAATGGAAAAGCCGTCACTGCTTTGTTTACGCCGCCATGCTGTCCCTGGCAGGAGCGGTCTGTGCCAGAGGAGAAAGGCGGTGACTGGTGCCGGCAGCAACAGGCAGGTAGGTGGCAGCTACCTACCTGTTGGTGCTTAGGCATATTTTTTTTTATTGATCCCAGATACCCTCTTTAAAAATTCATTTTTATTAGAAAAAACATTAAAACACATATTAAAAACATTGTTCTTAAAGACGGTCCTGTCATAGGTTTGTTTTCTCCCCATTAGACTGGGGAGCTGATGTACAGCTCGCCCATGATCCACTCATTCCCTCAGTGGCTATGAACGAGGTGTTTGGCTTTTTCTGGGAGCCACCGTGATGATGAATGGAGCTGCGGTCATATCATTACTGGCCACTGCATTTTATAATGGGGATAAAAGGGCCACATTCTTCTGACATTGGGGTTTCCACTTATAAAAATGACCTGACAGGTTCCCTTTAACATAATGTAATTTGGGTTCCTGTAACCCCCTTTATATCCCTAAACATCCTCAGGCACCTCGGAAATAGATTTTTAGTCTGTCCCACACCATGTGATAATTTTTTTTTATGGGTCATATGGGGTCTGCAGATTGCGGTCAGAGCCGCCCTGCTCCATGCCAACATCGCCCCTCCTGAGTGTGTGCAAGTGAATGACACAGGATGTCATCCACACAAATCATAGGTCTCGCGCTTGCGCAGTGGTGCCTCACTGTGCCCTATTGAAGAGCCAGTGTTTCCACTGTGCAGGCGTGAGACCTGTGATTTGTGTGGATGACATCCTGTGTCATTCAGTTGCACACAATCATGAGGGGCGGTGTTGGCATGGAGCGGGGCGGCTCTGATCGCATTCTGCAGACCCCATATACCCATAAAAAAAATTATATGGCGCAGGACAGAATAAAGCTTCTATTTCTGAAGTGCCTGAGGATGTCTAGGGATATGAAGGGGGTTACAGGAACCACAATTACATCATGTTAAAGGTGGGTGGGCAGGTTTTAGAATCCCCAAAACCGAAGACAGGTGCACTTTAATACAAACTATAGTAATTCTACATCGCAGTCATAGTGAGCGCACAATGATGTGCACGAGCCGCCACTATGATGGGTATAATGGGTAACAGGTATTTGCATATAACTGAAGGGTGGGCCCCTAGAGTCAATTTCCCTGGTGGGCCCCTGACACCCCAGTCCGACCCTGCAAGTATTTATTCCCTAAAAAGAATAAATTTCCTCAAATGAATCTTTATCCCAATATTGATTTGTTCGTGCAATTGGTGACTGGAGAACTTAACAAAATACCGAGGGGTGTAAAAGGGGATAACTTATCAAGTTCTCAAAGACAGGCCTTGGGCAAACTGAGGAAATTGAAGAATGTAGTGATCAAACTCTCTGACAAAGGGGGCAATGTAGTGCTGTGGCCTAAAGACTTGTATGAAAAAGAAGCATTTAGGCAACTACAGGATGCAAAGTGTTATAAAAGCATGACACAGAATCATACTTCTGTTTTCCAAGTAGAACTGCACAAAATCCTTGACCGTGCCCATGAGGAATGCATCATTGACAAAGAGACCAAGTAGGGGCTATATATTGACCAACCCACAACCGCATGCTTATATCTGCTACCAAAAGTTCACAAGAGCTTAACAGCACCACCTGGAAGGCCGATCGTATCAGGAAATGGAAATCTATGTGAATGGATCGGTAAATTCTTGGATTACCATCTTAAACCATTAGTAGAGACCCGACCGTCCTATACGAAAGACACTAATTATTTCCTTAGAAAGGTATCTAACCTACATTTGGAAGATGATATGAGGATGGTGGTGTGCGATGCAGAATCACTCTATACATCAATTAAACATGTTGACGGTATCAGAGCAGGTACATTTTTCCTGAGTACTACCAAACTAGATCCAACATTTATTTTGTTCCTTCTAGAACTCTTGGAATTTGCACACAACTTTTTCCTTTTTAAAGGGGTACCGTACCGTACAGTACCTACAGCTCCAGGGAACAGCTATGGGGGCAGTTTTTGCACCCTCATATGCAAATTTGGTCCTGAGGCTGTGGGAAAGGGAGATATTCCAGAGTCAGCCGGTTTTAAAGTGTGAAAACGTACTATTGTTGACCCGTTATATCGACGACGTATTCATGATTTGGCAGGGCACGGACAGGGACCTCATGAAATTTGTGGACACTCTAAACAACAACAACATCAATGTGAGAATTACTTGTACCCATAGCGACAGGATGGTCGAATTTCTAGACGTTAGAGTACAGAGGATACTCGGGGTTGTCTATAGACCGAGGTGTTCTGAAAAAGCATGTCGGTAAATTCCAGGCTACATGCCTCATCCTCACACCTCAGATCCCTAATTAACAGTATAACGACAGGGCAATTTTTAAGGATGAGACGTATATGCTCATCGGAAACCTCTTTCTTTGAGCAGGCAAAATAATTAACATCACATTTTGAGGAGAGAGGATATTAGCAAAGAAGCATAAGAAGAGAATTCAAACAGGCAGCAGCAAGAAAGAGAGAGGCTCTCCTGCACCCGAGAGACCCAAGAAGCAAAACAGAAGAGGTAAGATTCATATCCACCTACAATTGTAGATGGAGGGAGGTCAGGAACACCATGGACAAATTTTGGCATATCCTTCGGGCAGATCAGACATTGGCCAAATATACCAGAGAAAAAACAGCTGTAACCTACAGAAGGTGTAATAATTTGAAGGATCTTCTGACGCACAGCAACTATGAAGCACCGAAACCGGCAGACCGGTTCGGTGTCCAGGGCCTGAAATTGAGCCTCTTTCCCTGTAGGGATTGCATAGCCTGCCCTAACATGATCAAGATGTTTGATTTTACCTCAGCGGATCATGAAACGCATTATAAAATTACGGAACACATCATGTGCAATACTACTCATGTAGTAGGGCTGGGCGATTAATCGAATTAATTCGATTAATTCGCCCCCCTGCTGTGGCCACATTTGGTTTTATTACCAATCGTTAAATTCGATTAAAAATGGCGGCCGGAGCGCTGTTTAGAAGTTCCGAGCTGCTAAGTGTTAATGCGAGCGTGATCGAGCAGCCAACCACACGGAGGGGGGGACAGAGCTACTGAAGGGCCAACACAGCGAGCGGAGGCATCCTGCTGTGTGTGTGAATAGTACTGTATAATTGTGTGTAATGTGTATATACCGAGCTCTCTGTCCATATATAGCCCTCCCTCCGCTATATACTATATACCTGCTGTGTTCTATATCCCATCCCCCTCCTTTTATATACCGGGTGTTCTATATCCCATCCCCCGCCCCTCCCTATATATTATATACCTGTGTCTGAGTCCTATATCCCTTCATATATTCTATACCTGTGTGTCCTATATCCCATCCTCCTCCCTATATATTCTATATCTGTGTCCTATATCCCATCCTCCTCCCTATATATTCTATACCTGGGGACCGGGTCCTATATTCCATCCTAATCCCTATATATTCTATACTATACCTGGGTCCTATATCTCTCCCCCTCCTTACAGATTAAATAATACCTGGGTGACTGGTCCTATATCCCTCCCCCTCCTTATAGATTATATACCTGGGTCCTGTACCCCCCTCCTTATATATTCTATACCTGCTGGGTCCTATATCCCCTCGCCCTCCTTATATATTCTATAATATACACCTGTGTTTTATATCCCTCCCCCTCCTTACAGATTATATACCTGTGTCCTATATCACCTCATATATTCTATACCTGGGTCCTATATCGCCTCCCCTTCCTTATATATTCTATACCTGCTGGGTCCTATATCCCCTCCCCCTCATAGATTATATACCTGGGGAACCTGCTCCGTTCAGTTTTTTCTCTTTATTCATCAAAGGAAAGCAAAAAAAAAAAAAATAGTAAAAAAAAAATCGAGATTTAAATCGAAAATCGTTTATAGGTTTAAATAAAATCGAGATTTAGATTTTTCCCAAAATCGCCCAGCCCTATCATGTAGTATACTATGTAACTTGTCCATGTGACAAGGTATATGTAGGGTTAACAACTAGAGCGCTTAAAATTAGGATTATAGAACTGGTTTTTGACATCAACAATGCCAAGAAGAAAAAAGATCTGTCTGCCTTGAAACCAGTAGCGAAACATTTCAAACTGGATCAGGCATTTGGAATAGACTGTATCCCATGTGACGAACGTGGAGGAAATTTGAAAACGAGACTGGATACATAAGATTGGGAGTTTGAGACCAACTGGATTGAATGATGTTCTTAGCTTGGCACCGTTTTTATGAGTAAAAAAGTATGCTTTTATTATTTTTAATATTGTTTTAATTGATTTTATGCTTTTCTTGTTTTTTAGAGTCAAGGAAACCATGAAGAAATGGAGACATTGATTTGCTGGAAATATTTTCATAAATATTTTTTTCACATTGAATATTTATATACATTATTCTCTTTTATTATATAACTTCCCTTGCATAATTTTTGCACATTTTTTCATATACTTTGTATTTGGTGTTTGGTCACCATAATTCAACTTGTTTTTATTTTTAATTTTATTATTTTTTACTATCCCGTTTTTTTTTTGTTTATTAATTTTCACTCTTTTTGGTCACAATATTATTCATCACATTATCCCTTAATTTTGCATCATTTTTCCCCCTTTTTTTATTTTCCTTTTTTCTTTTATTTTTCACTGACTATCCTCTCACTTATTTAATATATAATTTTCAGATACCATTCATGTATTTTGCTACAACCACATTACCGTATATACTCGTGTATAAGCCGAGTTTTTCAGCCCAAAAATTGGGCTGAAAAGTCCCCCCCTCGGCTTATACACGAGTCACTATACGGGGTGAGTGGGGTGGGGGCTCTGTCCGGGTGCTGGGGAGGCAGGAGGAGGCGGGGGGAGGCTGCTGTATGAGCGGCCCCGTCACGTGGGGCCGCTCATTACATATGCACTGCATCCCCCTGTCAATCAGCGGCAGGGGGAGCAGTGCATATATGTGTATAATGCCCCCCAATCTGCTGGCACACGTCCCCCCTGTTGTAAGGCCCCCCCTGCTGAATACTTACCATCCCTGGTCTTCAGCAGCACCCCGGCGCCGGTCCTCTGTGCTCCGGTCCTCCGCGATCCCGTCCTCTGTGCTCCGCTCCACGGCTGCATCCGGGTTCCCCGCGCGTCGCCGACGCGATGACGTCATTGCTTCTGCGACGCGCGGGGAACCCGGATGCAGCCGTGGAACGGAGCACAGAGGACGGGATCGCGGAGGACCGGAGCACAGAGGACCGGCGCCGGGGTGCTGCTGAAGACCAGGGATGGTAAGTAATCAGCAGGGGGGGCCTTACAACAGGGGGGACGTGTGCCAGCATTTGTGTGGGGCTGCAATACCACTGGGGCTGCTGTATACTGGGGCTGCAATACCACTGGGGCTGCTGTATATAGGGGCTGTATACTGGGGCTGCAATACCACTGGGGCTGCTGTATATAGGGGCTGTATACACCACTGGGGCTGCAATACCACTGGGGCTGCTGTATATAGGGGCTGTATACACCACTGGGGCTGCAATACCACTGGGGCTGCTGTATATAGGGGCTGTATACACCACTGGGGCTGCAATACCACTGGGGCTGCTGTATATAGGGGCTGTATACACCACTGGGGCTGCAATACCACTGGGGCTGCTGTATATAGGGGCTGCAATACCACTTAGGGCTGCAATACCACTGGGGCTGCTATATATAGGGGCTGCTGTATACACCACTGGGGCTGCAATACCACTGGGGCTGCTGTATATAGGGGCTGCTGTATACACCACTGGGGCTGCAATACCACTGGGGCTGCTGTATATAGGGGCTGCTGTATACACCACTGGGGCTGCAATACCACTGGGGCTGCTGTATATAGGGGCTGCATACACCACTGGGGCTGCAATACCACTGGGGCTGCTGTATATAGGGGCTGCTATAACCACTGGGCTGCAATACCACTGGGGCTGCTGTATATAGGGGTGCATAACCACTAGGGCTGCTGCAATACCACTGGGGCTGCTGTATATATGGGGCTGCTGTAATATCACTAGGCTGCTGTATACCACACTGGGGCTGCATATACCTGGGGGCTGCTTATATCGAAGTGCAATAGATTTTCCAGCTTTTGGGGCTGCAAAACGTTAGGGGGTTCGGCTTATACACGGGTTTCAGGTTTATACACGTGTTATACGGTAATATGTTTAATGTTACATAACCTCACATGTTTTCAACCTGACCATATCCTTTTTCATTATTATTAGTTTTATATTTTTCATTTTTATTATTTTTTATTATTTATTATTTCTTTTTTATTTCTTATTTTTTTCTGTCTCCTTGATATTTCCTATATATTATTCATTTTTTTATTTTTTATTTTTGATTATTTTTTATCTTTGCTTCTCATTGTAGTCATTTTTATTTTATATTCTTATCAACCTTTGGTGGTTTAACCATTTTTTCTACCTTATTTATAATTTTACATTTGAAAATAATTTTTCATCTAATTTTTCCCTTTTCATATATACTCTTATACAAATGGTTTGCTACAAGCACAACTTGTGGAGTTATATTTGTAGTTTCCTTGAACCTTTAATCTGTTTATGCCCCTTGCTATCCGCGCTATGCAGCCAGTAGCCAGGTTTTGGCATAGGATGCTTCTCCTATGTTGTGTGCGCACGCACCCTCAGTCTGGTTGCCATGATGATGCGTCTATACACGTCGCTCCAGCTCCCCGCCTCCCACGATGTCTACGATGGGCGGTGATGGGAGATGACGTCAGACGCCGAGTCATGAATTTCTGGCTCCAGGATGCGAGCGCTGCCCCACATGAGGAGAATGGCGGCTATAAAACCCACATACCGGCATTCAGCTGTACCCTTCTTGAAGAAGCTACAGCGAAACACGTCAAGGGTGAGCAACACACATCCCTCTCTAGGACCGGTTTGGAATAGACCCCTCTAACCTTATATTTAACAATTGATGGTTTGGTTTTGATATTGCTTTTTCCTCTTACTGGAACAAAGTTTGTTCTACTATATTGGACCCTTTGTCCCTCCTGTCCTGTAACTCAAAGAGGTTTGGGCTGGTAATAGCACAATCTATATGATCTGTGTGTGAGGTAGGTGCACACTTTTTATCTGATAATTATACCCACTGTATATCTGTGACCCCCTTTTGGAAGTATTAACCCATTTAACTTTATTTAGTGAGTACTCATAAAGGGTCAACCCCTTAGTGCACCACATATATATAGCAGCTCCTGCGCAATAGTGCTCCTCCAACCTGATCCTCTTACCTCATTTTATCTGAATTTGGTCAATTTTAATTGAGTATCCTCTACTCCTCTGTCCTTTTTTCCTGTTTCATTCCACACATGGTTGCACTTTAGGTTGCACTTTTGTTTAGTGAGTAACCGGCATAGTCAGTTTAATGTATGCACTTTATAACTGCGCATTTGCACTTCTGACTTGGTGTCTATGATTTTGGTGAAACCATGCAGACTTAATCCATGTTTTTTGCACTTTATTTTGTACATTCTACTGCATATATATAATTATTTCATTTTTTGCACGCTCTTTCACCTGAGATACACTTTGCACTTTATTTGCACTTTTTATAGTTTACACAGTGATGCACTATAATCACTAACACTGTATATTTTTTTAGCACATTTTCAATGTCTGGTTTACGATAGCTATAGTGAACAAGACAATCAGGGCACTTAGCAGGGCCAAAGTCACGGTTGGATTTCCTTCCAGGAATGGTGATTTCCCACCGGGGGTGCACAGTCAAAGTACCAGCAATAGCAAATGAAAAGGAAGGGCGGCACTCACCGGATAAATGAGATGGTCTTTTTATTCCAAAATTTCGGAAGCAAACAGGGTGCAGGGAGGGGGCAAGAGGAGCCGCCGGACTACGGCACCGTTTCGCGACGCGTGTCGCTTCTACAGGTCCAGGTGCCTGGACCCGTAGAAGCGACACGCGTCGCGAAACGGTGCCGTAGTCCGGCGGCTCCTCTTGCCCCCTCCCTGCACCCTGTTTGCTTCCGAAATTTTGGAATAAAAAGACCATCTCATTTATCCGGTGAGTGCCGCCCTTCCTTTTCATTTACGATAACTAGTTTGTCTAGAGACAGTAGAATCTTTTAATCTGTTTTTCTGACCAAATTTTGATGGAATTAAGTGTCACAGGAAGATATGGCTGAATCTGTGTTGTAATATAGAATGACTATTGTAACAAATCAATTGAAAAATTGTACTAAAATATTAGTGGGGTCTGTGGTCTCTTTTGGGATATAAGTATGGTATCCTGTCATAAATAATTATTTTAATATTTTTTGTATTGTAATTATCAATAAAGTGAAATTTTGTACCATTACTTTGGGCTGTAAACTCTTTTCATATATCGGTATATACATAATTTGTAGTTAGATATTCCACAGCACTTTACAATTCCAGCTAGAACATACCCATTGGTATGTTGATCTTTGACCTGAGGGGCTTCAGGTGGTCCTGTAACATATGTTTGGAAAGGACTTCTCTTACCTATACATTTGGGCCGTCCCTTAATCATTGAGATTCAGATAGTGAAATACATATTCCATAGCAGTTTTCAATGCACCCCTTGTGGTTTTGGGTTTTACCCTCCTTCTCCTCCTGCCACACCACCGCCATGTCATTCTACGGCCCTCAATTCAAGTTTTCAGAGGGCCTGCAGGTGTCTGGAAACCTGAATTTGTTGAGGGCCCTGAGGTGGCCCAGTAACATACGTTTTAGAGGAACTGCTCCTACTTGTACATTTGGACATTTCCTCCCTCATTGAGTCACAGATAGTGGAATGCGTATTCCATAGCAGTTTACAAGGCGCACTACTTACGCATCACATATTTTTCCATTTGACTGACAGCTAGGTTGACTGTGTAATCTGTAGCCTGCCACGGCAAACCAGAGGACACCAAAACTCTTTATCTGGACAACTGAAACTCACATAAATAACTGACAGATTCTCAGGAAGAACTATGTGTGGCCCATAGATCTTAACAGCTCATTTACATGGAGGACAAATATGGATTAGT
The DNA here is from genome assembly GCA_033576535.1 of Allobates femoralis. Lineage (NCBI taxonomy): Eukaryota > Metazoa > Chordata > Amphibia > Anura > Aromobatidae > Allobates > Allobates femoralis. The sequence goes on from JARQOC010000006.1 coordinate 211,933,455, forward strand.
CTCGGAATAAAACATTAAATCACAGATATTAAGGTATCACTTTAGTCAACATCCTATGACCTGCATGCCCTATATCGATGAATTAGGGGGTTTGATCCTACTAACAGATTCACTTTAAATAAATTGGTAACTAATAATAAATGTTAGAAATGTTGTCCATTTTTGTCATGGTGTGACTTATAGGGAAGCAAGAAAATCAGGGCACTTTAACTGACCCTTATTTTAGGGGTCCCTTGGCTATTCCTATTCCCAATATTATTTCTGGTGAAGGTGGGGATGCCTGGGTCTTGTACCTTGCTATACTCCAAAACACGACACACCTATATGTCCTCACTCCCTTCCAAAGGAGTGAAGAGGTAGGAGTGCAAGGAACACAAATAAAGAGTCAAGGAAACAAATGTGAAACATCTTCACTGTTTGGAACTCTGTTTGTTTCTCATGTTTAGAGAGAAAAGCTCCTGCAACTTGGTAAGTATAGATAAATCTATATCTGGCATTGAGTGAAGACAAAGGTGGATAAATATAGTGGAAGGGAGTGATGTTAAGACCTACAGCTGGAAATAAAGGTACCGTAATAGAAATCTTAGCCAGAAGGGAAAGGGTCCTTAACCCCTAAAACATAGAAAGAAAAATACATCTAAAGAATAACAGTCAATTGAGCTCCACAGAGGACCTGCGATCAATTAAATGCTGAGATCTTCTGAACCCAGGTCCCCCAAAAGCAACATCACAACACACTCATCACAATTTGCTGCAAAAGTGGAAAGTTTACATATACTGTAATAGTGAGTGTACATTTATTACCTTTTATTATAGGATTCTTTGGTTAAAACCAATAAAATAACAACTGCTACATTTTACTGTGATTATTTTTTTATACTGTCTATTAAAAAGCAAAACTCACCCCTAAACCTTTTGGTTTTCCTTTCTTAAATGTCTCAAGCCATGCTGCAGGACTTGTAAGTTGAGGAATAATATAATTTGGGTTACTTTGCGCTGTCACACCAGGCTGGGCAAACCATTGGAATGGGGTGGTTGTTGGAAAGGTTTGTGCCCCAACTTGTGTGACATTCCATGGTGGAATCGATGGATACTCATTGGGTCCAAGTTGCCCAGGAATCATGTTTGACTGGAACTGATAAGGTATGGCATTTGGAGGAGGAGGATTAGGAAGACCATTAGGGTGAACCGTAAAGCCATTTACAGCTGTCATTTGTGACATCTCTGGTTTAGACATCATGAAAATTCACTGAAATGGAAATGAAGTAGAAAAAGCTAAGAAAGAATGGTTAAACACTACATAAAAAATATGACAGAGCTTAAGAGATATTTTGGATTGATAGCATGTAGGACATCAACACCAATAGAAAAATAAAAAGTAGCATTATGAAAGAAGTAGTTCAGGACTAAAAGTTAAACTCTGTTTATTTGGTATTAAGACAAATTGCATAAAAATAATCTCTCCCCCTATGGCTGCTTTTAATTTTTTTCCTTACTTTGAACAAAAATTGAATTCTGCAGCCAATCAGCTGACTGATGGGAGACCTGGCATTGACTCTAGAGAAGCAGTGAAGGCCAGTAGATAACCAACCATTTTTCACCCCCTGGAGCCATTAATGAGGGATTGTCCAGTAAAAAACAAGTCACTTAATTTCTATGTGATCCTAACAGCATTCAGCAGCGTTAGGACAAGGCTTCTCCTGGGGGCCGAATGAATAAAATAATACAATTATACAGTCTCAAAGTGATCTGAACATTCAGTGCAGGATCTTTCATCTCTAATGTTATCTCTGTGACTTATTTTAATTTAAAAAGTGAAAACACAGAGAAAGGATTGAATCTTAGTAGTAGACTGCAGTACACTGTATACTGTGGGAGGGTTAAGAGAATTATGGGGACATCCAGCTGATATATTTCTAGGGATAGCACTAAATTATAGCTAGAACATCATTTCTGAGATGTTTTTTATGCAACCAACAATCTACTGTTATCATTAAAAGTACTGCATCACTCACCCCCAAAAAAATAAGTACATTTTCTTTCCCTATAAGATTTACATACAATTCCTGCAAACTTGTAAAATAAATTAAACAAATTATATTTTAGTAGTCACAAGGAATATTTTGGAATTTATCAAAAACAGTAGCATAGATTTGTAATAAAAAGCATACATTGTACCTACATACTACACACAGACACAGTTTACTCACATTAAGGTGTCTTCCCAATGATTAAGCCCCTGCTCACAATAACTGAATATGATTTTGTTTCCAATGTTACTGTTTCAGAGAGAGAGAGATGTTAGTCCTGTCAAAGAAGAGAAAAAAAGGAAAATCTAACCTTTGAACAGCAATAAATGTATTCAGAGAAGAATGACACCCTGAACTGCATTTTATGTAATCTACTAGATTAAAAATAACTCCTCCACCACCACCCTCTGAGAAATATAATGACTGATATCACTGAGACTCCAATGGTTATGTCCTGAACTGTTATCCTTTGCTGGTTGTTAGTATGAGTTGCAAAAAGTGATGAGAGAGTGTAATCGGTACAATTCGCTACTCACACAAATATTGCGGTATTCGGGTTACTCCTTACATTGCAAGTATTTGTGTACTCGCCTCACGATATTCCTATCTCCTGCCCAGCAGTTTTAGAAACCTGATTTGAAACCACTAAACATGCTGGGCTTCTTAACCAATCCCAGTAATTGCAGTCTTTGGTTGCGGCATTACTGTGATTGGCTGGCTGATCAGCATCATATGGTCTTTAAAAGCTTTGCCGTCACCATTTTGCGTACATTGCACCAGGAGCCAGCATTGTAGTAGTGTATGGACAGAGTGAAGAGCTGCTAGGGACAGTGTTTCGGCACCTTTATAACAAAAAAAACCTTTTCAGGGCTTCCTGCAGTGTATATTAGGTCAGTGTAGTGTAGGGAGGGAGAGTCTTTCAAGCAAGGAGAGAGTTTAAATCCCTTCACCACCCGGTGATTTTTTGTTTTTATTTTTGCTCTCCTGCTTCCAAAGAGGCATAACTTTCTTATTTTTCCATCAATATAGACATATGAGGGCTTGTTTTTTGCAGGACGAGTTGTAGTTTTGGATGCAATAATTTATTTTACCATATAGTGTACAGGAAAATGGGGAAAAAAATCCAAGTGCAGTGATATTGCAAAAACAGTGCAATTACAAGTTTATTATTTGGGTTTTCTATTGCCACGATCACTCTATGGTAAAACTGACATGACAGTGTGATGCCTCGGGTCAGTACGAGTTCATAAATACCAATCATGTATACTTCTACTGTTATCTAAGTGGATCCCGGATCCATTCGGTGCTAAAAGCTCAACATCTCAGCTGAAGAGATCAGCTGAGATGTTGGGTGAATGATGTGAGCACCACCTTGGAGCTCACATCAAAGGCAGGCTCCGGACCCATGAAGTCCTTACCTCAAGGGTTGGGAAGGGGTTAAAGGAACCTGTCACTCCCTCCATAGTACTAGAATATCATAGCTATTTTCAGAGCTGAAACCACTAAACAATGTCACAGTTTAGGGACGGAGAGACTGGATTAGGTAGGGAGAGGTTAAACTGTTCTTCCAATGTCCATATTACAACATGTCTTGCCAGAGTCAGAGCTCTTTTTTCCAGCACAGAGAGTAGTAGCATTTTGTACTGCCTGGTACAGAGTATACACTAGTTCTTTTTCTCCACTATTTTTGGGGTCACAGCTTGGCTTGGGCCATCCACATCAGCTACATTAATCAGCTACAGCGATGCATGTCAGCACATTACCATGTGTTGGATGATGTCATTTCCACACATGCTCTGTCTTAAGCTGCATTAGCGGTCTCCATTTTGTAAATTGGCATTTGCCCTATTAAGAAATATAAACACATAGCATTAACAGGACCTTTTATTAAGACTGGAACTTATTCTAAATTTTTAATATAGCTTTATAGATTACATATAAATTTAGTATCTCTTAAATATGACTAACTATATAATTGCTGGTTTACGCAAACTGCGTAACTACAGCATACGTTTACGCAAGTTGCTTAAGCTTAGTTATATACAGCAACGAGTGTAATCTTATAGCCACTTTACACGCTCCAACATCGGTCTGATATTGGATCCGACGGCACGGGAGCGCGCTTTTTCTGCCCAGATTTCCAAGATCGCATCGGAGGCTTACACAGCGCGATATCGGCAGACAACGCCTGTACGATGTCTACGTCCCCCTTGCACGGCCGACCCAGAAGTGACCATTTAACATGGGAGAGAATAGGGGACGTTGTACTGCACATTTTAGTTTGGGCGTTTACACAGCACGATCCGGCTCCAACCTCCATCCAATATCGGGCCGTTGGAGAGCACGCTCATTCGATCCCCGATATCGTTTTGGCATCGTTCGTGCATCGTATTGGCATTTATACTATAACTACACACGATATCGGGGTCAACGCACGAACCACGTGACTTTTGGTCGGAGTTGGACGCCGATATCGCGACGTGTAAACCCACCATTAATGCTTTACTAACTTCTGGATCAGTGGGACTGGACCCTAGGGTCTCTTATAGGGATGAGCGAGTACTGAAATATTCAGACACGCTATACTCATAACGAGTAGGTCCCGATACTTTATGCTCTTTATGAGTATAGAAAGTACAATGTAAGTCAATGGGGAAGCGAGTAAGCTGAGTAATTCCTCAGCTGCTGGGCCCTATAAAGAGGTCTGGCTGCAAAGGAAAAGGCTGCAATGGCCCCCATAATTGTCTAAAAGCTGGCGGTAAAAAGCCACCTGGTTTTAAAGAATCATTAAGCCCCCTACTCACTTCCCCGCCCCGTGACAGCCCAATCCTCCGCTTCCCCGCCGCTTTCCCACCCGATCCTGAGTTAGGAGCGAGCGGGGAGTGAGCAGCAGGGAGCGGGAAGCGAAAGACCCAGGCGGGGAAGCCAGCGGTGGGAAGTCTTCACTGGCAGCTTTTTCCTTCTGTTCTGTGCTCCCCGCTCCCTCCTGCCCCTTCCCGCTCCCTGGAGCTGTGCTCCCTGCTAGGTCCAAATTTAGGATCAGGTGGGGAGGCGGAGGGTGTAAAGGAGAATCGGGCTGTCAGGCAGCAGGGAGCGCAGAAACGAAGGAGAAAGCCGACGGTGAAGTCTTCTCACTGCCGGCTTTCCCACCGGTAGTTTCAAATGAACAGCTGATTTTGATCAACTGTTCATTTGAAGTAGCGATGCTGTCAGCGTTCATGTGAGTTCATGCTTGCCTGCATGAACTCACATGAACTTTCCCACGCCCGGGTGCACAGCTCAGATACATCTCTGGTAGAGGTTCTATACCTGAGATGTAGCTGAGCTAAAGAATAACCCTGGGTTGGATTATGTCGGACAGAAGAAGGATTTATAATATGGAGTCTAAGGCTAGGGTCACACTTGCAATGCGTTTTTTAAAGTGTTTTTTGGCAGCCTGCATTTTTCCATGCGTTTTTGCTGTTAGGTATGGGGGACCCTTGAAATACATGCAAAAAATGCATGTAAAAACACATGCAAAAACGCATGTACCATTTAGTGCCATTTAAAAACGCATGCGTTTCCCATAGGGCCCCATGTTAAAAAAATGCATGCGTTTTTGAAAAGCACCAAAAAATACTGCATGCTATGTTTTTGGGTGCGTTTTTCAAAAAATACTGCATCATGCAGTATTTTTTGGTGCTGAGCCAAAAACGCACACAAAAATGCATGGTCCATTCAGACAAGCGTTTTTGCTATTGGGGGCATGCGTTTTTTGCACGGGGACCTATTGGTGCATTTTTGCATGCGTTTTCAGAAAACGCAGGTCTCCAAAAACGCTAGTAAAATCTTCAAGTGTGACCCTAGCCTAATTGTTTTTTTTTTCTAATAAACATTTTTTTCTCTGTGTTGTGTTTTTTTTTAAAAATCACTAGAAATTCATGGCGGTGATGTCTAATATTGGCGTTACCCCAGGAATTTTGGGCTTAGGGCCAGCTGATAATACAAAGCTGGCCTTAACCCCTTCATTACCCAGTGAGCCACCACACCTGGGCCCTGGATGAGCTGGATACAGCGCCAGAGGATGGCGCTTCAATGAATGCGACATCTTCTGGGGTGGCTGCGGGCTGCAATTCACAGCGGGAGGTGCCCAGAAAGCTTGGGCCTCCCTGTGCTGCGGATTCCAGCCCTGAGCTGCCTAACTGTACCTGGCTGGACATAGAAATAGTGCGAAGCCCCACTCATTTTTTTTTATTATTTATATATACGAAATTCAGGTCACTGAGGATAGCTCAGGTCATGCCACCTGAGCTGTCCTCAGGTAACCTGAGTTAACCCCCCTTACAATGCCACTGTGCTCTGGCCTTGAGGGGTCAATAAAGATGCAGTCCCTAAACGTATTTTTTTATACTTTTATGATTTTTTCCCAAAAAATTTGACGTGTACTTCTCCATATTTTTGTGTCCAGCCAGGGTACAGCAGGCAGGAACGGGCTGCCCCCAACCCCCAGGTGCCTATTTGTACCTGTCTGGAAACAGAAATAGAAGGAAGCCCTTTTTTGTTATTATTTCATGAAATAATTAAAAAAAATGAATGGGGCTTCGCAACAGACGCAACAGCCCACATTTTTGGCTGCGTTTGCAAAAACGCATGTGTGGCACCCTGCCATTACAGGTAGCCACAGGACCACCTAAGGCATGGATGGATTTCCACAACAGGTAACCCACATACACACAACACCTTCCATCCCAGAACAGAAGGGGGAGCTCCACTTGCTGCCTTTAAGCAAGATACCCTATAAATACTTGTGCTAGGAGCGGAATTAGCCAGAGTGTGCAGACGCTAGGAGAACTGTGAAGACGTCTTGGTATGTCGAAGCCGTGCTAGGCCCGAGCCAGTTAACCAGCCTAGCCAGAGTGAGGGCCTGCAAGTGAGGTCAAAGGCAAGCTTTAAGAAGTAGAGAAGCAGACTGGGGGCAGAGGAGCCATATCGGTTCACCCCAGGAAGCAACCCAGACACCGGAGTCCGAGTCTGCAGGAGATAGTCAAGCCCAGCAGAAACACCGATTCACCAAGGAGACTCTAGTCTCCCAGACATCTCTCACGCACCCAATAGGGGAGCCAGGGACCGCAGGAGAAGTCATAGCGGTAGCCCACACAGAGGTTCTCGATACTACAGAAGGGTGAGAGAAATACACAGAGGAGGTCAGACTTAGTTCTACACGGGTCAGAGACTTCAACGAGGGAAAAGAGACAAGGAGGCCTTATCCATCACTCACTGTGGAAATCCAGAAGTGCCATCCCGACCACCTGGAGTGTATCCTGGACAGTGCCTGCAATACCATCAGTAAAGGTACAGAAATGATACACAGTGTGCGTGTCAGTTTGTCCATCATTGAACCTGTCTGGCCTAGGGACTGTCGTCACAGCCCGACTGCCTAATCGCCTCCCTGTGCAAATCCCCGTCACCTCATCACTACCCGGGGACCCCACTCCACCTGTGGGGAGCTGTACCACCAAAGCTGCCCGTCCATCCTCCCCAGAGGTCTGAAGCAGTGCTGGTGCCTTCACCAGAATCCACAGGTGGCGTCACGAGACTTTATTATTTCTTTTATTATTTTTCCTTTTATCAAAGTGACCCCAGGGTACGGGTCCAGGCAAGCCACAAGTGACATCCCTTTACATCCCTTTACAATAAATGCCCGAATAGCGAGTTCCCATAGACCCCTGGACGGGTCACATGCGTTTTGCGTTTTTGCAAACGCACATGCGGTTTTGCTGTGTTTTCTTTGCGTTTTCCATTGAAATCAATGTGGCCAAAAACGCATGCGTTTGGATGCGTTTTTAGCAGTAAAAATGCATAGAAATGCAAATGCAGTAAAACGCAGACCTGCATTAGATGTGAACTAGGCCTCACTCTTATAATACATGTAGAGAAAAAGACCAAAGAATTTAGAGGCTAGAGCAGTGTTTCTCAACTCAGTCCTCCGGACCCACCAACACGTCATGTTTTCAGGATTTCCTTAGTATTGCACAGGGGTTTGAATTATTCCAATGCAGGTGATTAAACTATCACCTGTGCAATACTAAGGAAATCCTGAAAACAAGATCTGTTGGTGGGTCCTGAGGACTGGAGTTGAGAAACACTGGGCTAGAGGGTTAAATTCCAGCATTTAGTTTGAACTCCACATTTAAACCCTTAGGTTTCAAAGTATTTAGTCGATCTATCCATTATATATCCATGGGTACACTGCTGATGATTTATTCTTGTTTTAAAATCCTGTGTTGTTTCACTGATATACCATAAGGAACAAGGACAATGGAGAAAATAATTCACATGATCTGAATAACAAGTTAAATAATTATCAATATTATATTTCACATTAGTCAATGGGTGTACAAAGTAAGAGCCCTTTAACATAAGGGAAGAATTTATGCATGCTAAACATGGAAAACAACCTTTGCGTTTAGTACCTGTCATGGTACTTTGATCATCATTTTAATGGGACCAATATCAGATTGAATTAACCTATCACCTAGATTACGTGACCTTTTATAGGAGAAGAATGGAGGTTCAAAAAACTCTTTTACTTCTGGCATACATTTGCCCAACATACTCTAGGGCTTTATATACTTATCATACTCTGCATTTCATTGCTGGATAAAGGTGGATTATCCACAGAAATGTCGTCAAGCCATATGGGGTGAATAAATCTTTTGTATTTTTTCAACAGAAGTGCTCCCTCAATCTTTTGGTAAGCATATTATGTGACTAGTTGGAAACTAGTTATTGGGAGCTTGCACCAATTTTTGCTTATTTATTTTTTCTAAGTGCTTTTTCATTTTTCTCTATAGATTTATAGATAAATAGATGTCAAACAGCTATATAATGTCTCACCTCCGTATACTGTATATATACTAGCTGTGAAGCCCGGTGTTGCCCAGGCATAGTAACTGTTTTAGGTTATAAGCTGAGTGTATGTGTGTGTGTATGTATGTCCACTATATGCATCAAACCTGCTCCCCCCAAACAAACTCTGCAACCCGCCCCACCCATCTCCACTCCACCCAAACCTACACCTCACTTTCTGCTGGTCTTTACCTCTTGGCTCACTCTGGCCTACTAACTCCTTCCTCCTCTTTCCCTCTATTTGTACTAGTCTACCACCTGATCTACATTCCCCACCCACTTGCTCTCTAAACCCACCACCCCTTGCCCGCCTATAGTTCCGGGCTCCGGGTTGGGTGCTGTGATTCTGTGGGTGTGTATGCTGTGAGGGTGTTTGTTGCACAAACTATCTACCTTCTGCCTGGCTGCAGTTCCCTATGTGGCCACCCTGGTCGCAGGGTCGTCACACTTCATTCTCTGAATCTGAGTGGTGGCAGACCAAAGTTACTACGGGTTGGTCTGCGTAGTACTGGTGTGTCACTAGTGTCTACGTCTGGTGCCAGGCCTGGACTGACAGGTGGGAGGACTGGGACTTCTCCTGATGGGCCGGTAGTTGTGGAGTGGGCGGGGCCCCAGCACCCGCTCCTCCAGTCGCACAGCAGCGTTAAATGACTTTGCGGCCGCCGCCGCTAGCAAGGTCCTGGGAACGGCATTAGCTGCTAATGACTCAGTCACAGTCAGCCATCGGCCCAAGCTCATAGTACTGGAGGAGCGCGGCTGTGCTGTGACCAAAGCATGCTCTCCCACCCACGGAAGGAAAATGTGACTGCCAGTCCCGGCCATTACAAAGTCCCTGCAGCCTGGAGCTGGCCTGGAGGCAGCAGCTGTAAGCAGCCGCCGACTTTGTCACTATCATGATCATTCCTCCCACTCTCAGCTGCGGACCTGGGGCTGCCAGAGCGGGAACCATCAAGACAAAGCTGAGGCAAGGAACTTTCACTATCATCTGGGGATCTGTAAGTCTGACTGGACTGTGTATATGGCTGGCAGTGTGGCACATTATCATATACCTTCTACTGCCAGGATATATATTATGGGGTTGGGGCTGGCTTTGTATATGGCATATATTATATGGGCCACCAGTAGCTATGTATGCTAGTAGTAGGCTCATATAGTGTATGCATATCCACAGCCATCCCCAGTATAGGCAGTAGTAGGTCCATATACCAGTATATGGCATATACACAGCCAGCCCCAGTCTAGGCAGTAGAAGGTCTATATGCTATATGCAAAATATAAAGGGAGGGGACAAGAGGCGCAATAGTGCCCTATCACTAGTGACACTAGTATGTAAATGGTGGTGCTGTGTGGCCGCTCACCTGGTCCAGTTGTGGTCCCCACAACTGGTTTGACTGCGTTTAGGAATCAATGTTCCAAGCTGCTGCAGGACCTCCACCTACCACTGGATCGTGGTGTGTTCCAAGGAAAAAGATGGGAGTGTTGGTGTGCCACGGTCCGCGCTGCTTCCGCGTTGGAATAAAAAGGATGAAAGTTTGCTGGGCTCTTTGGTGAGTTTTTAATCCAGAAGCAGCGCGGACCGTGGCACACCAACACTCCCATCTATATGCTATATGGACTTACTACTTCCTAGATTGGGGCTGGCTGCGTATATGGCATATACTATATGGACCTACTGTTGGCATACAAAAGGGCTGTTGCTGGCTGTGTATATATGGGCCTACATTACTGCCTTCGCTGGTGCTGGCTGTGTATGGCATATACTATATGGACCTACTACTGCCTATGCTGGGGCTGGCTGTGTATATATGGGCCTACCCTACTGCCTACTCAGGACTGGCTGTGTATGGCATATACTATATTGACCTATTACTGCCTACGCTGGGGCTGCCGGTGTATATGGAATATACTATATGGACCCACTACTGCCTACACTGGAGCTGGCTGTGTATATGGAATATACTATATGGACCTACTACTGCCTACCCAGTGGCTGGCTGTGTATGGCATATACAATGTGGACCTACTACTGCCTACGCTGGGGCTGAATGTGTATATGGCATAAACTATATGGGCTCACTACTGTCTACACTGGGGCTGGCTGTGTATATAGAATATACTATACGGACCTACTATTGCCTAGGCTGGGGCTGGCTGTGTCTATGGCATATTCTATATGGCTCTACTGCTTCCTATGCTGGGACTGGCTGTGTATGACATATACTATATGGACCTACTACTGACTTCACTAGGGCTGGCTGTATATATGGAATATACTATATGGACCTACTACTGCTTACGCTAGGGCTGCCTGTGTATATGGAATATACTATATGCATCTACTACAGCCTACGCTAGGGCAGGCTGTATATATCTAATATACTATATGGACGTACTACTGCTTATGCTGGGGCTGGCTGTGTATATTGAATATACTATATGGACCTACTACTGTTTATACTGGAGCTGGCTGTGTATATGGAATATACTATATGGACCTCCAACTGCCTACACTGGGGCTGCCTGTGTATATGGAATATACTATATGGACCTACTACTGCCTGCTCTGGGGCGGGCTATGTATATGGCATATACTATATGGACCTACTACTGCCTACACTGGGGCTGACTGTGTATGGCATGTACTATGTAGACTTACTACTGCGTACGCTGGGGCTGGCTGTGTATATGGAATATACTATATGGACCTACTACTGCCTACGTTGGGGCTGGCTGTGTATATGGCATATAATATATGGACCTTTGTCATTCTATGCCTGTAAATCGTCCTATGATGAATGTGCCATTTCCAGAGGCGGCTGCAGGCTGTGGTTTTTAACGCTTGGTCCTTACCACGCTAAGAATCTGAGCCCCCATCTGCCTGGTTTTACCTGGCAAGCCATCAAAATATGGCAAGAGCCCACACATTTTTTTTTAAAGGGATCCTGTCACCCCAAACCACCTCCTAAGCTATTAAAAGCTGTCCCTAGAGCATAGTAACACTTACCCTACACTCCTTTTAGCTCCTAAATGCAGCAAGTGAAACTGAATATAAACGTTATAAAAGTACCTCATTACTGATGTTAATGAGTGACTATGGTATTCATAGTCACCCAGCCAGGCTGCCCCTCTTCATACTATCACGCCTCAATAGGCGTGATCTTCATGATACATTCAAATGCGCGCCTCCCCGCTCCCCTATTCCGGACCGCTGTTGTGTGGGGGCTGTATGACGCGATTCGCGTCATTTCCGGCGCCGGGTGACGTATTTACACCCGCGTCGCTGTTAGCTTCAAGTACCACACTGTGCATGCGCAAGCGCATGCGCAGTACGGGGCTTAAAGCTCTAACAGCGGCGCGGGTGTAAATACGTCACCCGACGCCGGAAATGACGCGAATCGCGTCATACAGCCCCCACACAACAGCGGTCCGGAATAGGAGAGCGGGGAGGCGCGCAGGGAGGCACGCATTTGAATGTATCATGAAGATCACGCCTATTGAGGCGTGATAGTATGAAGAGGGGCAGCCTGGCTGGGTGACTATGAATACCATAGTCACTCATTAACATCAGTAATGAGGTACTTTTATAACATTTATATTCAGTTTCACTTGCTGTATTTAGGAGCTAAAAGGAGTGTAGGGTAAGTGTTACTATGCTCTAGGGACAGCTTTTAACAGCTTAGGAGGTGGTTTGGGGGAGACAGGATCCCTTTAATTATTTAAATAATGAAAAAAAAAATATTGGGCTTTCCTGTAATTTGATCGCCAGCCAAGGTAAAGCTAGGCAGCTGGCGATGGCAGCCCGTATCTGTCTGCTTTATCTGCGCTTAGAATAAAAAATACCACGGAGCACTATGTCATATTTTTTTAATATTTATTTTTACACTTTTATATTTGTGACAGGCCCAACAGCCAACCACAGACGCTGTCACAGAGAATGGTCATCTGTGATTGGCTGCTGGAATAACCTGAAACCAGCCCATACATTCTACCATACTATAATGTATGAACTGATTGTAGATTACTCAAACAGCCAATCACAGATGCCCATTCTGTGTGACAGCATCTGTGATTGGCTGTTGGGCCTGTCACACAAATAAAAGCGTAAAAATAAATGATTTTAAAAAAATGACGTAGTGCTCTGAAGTATTTTTGATCCTCGGCGCAGATAAAGCAGACAGCTAGGGGCTGCCACCGCCAGCTGCCTGGCTTTACCTTGGCTGGTGATCAAATTACAGGGAAGCCCAAATTTTTTTTTTAATTATTTAAATAATTTTAAAAAAATGCGTAGGCTCCTGCTGTATTTTGATCACTAGTCAGGTAAAATCAAGCAGATGGGGGCTGGGGTTCTCAGCGTGGTAAGGTCCAAGTGTTCTGGGGCCCCTAGGCTGAAAACTGCAGCCCGCAGCCACCCCTGGAAATAGTGCATTCATCATTTCCGGGCGCTTTTCCCAGTCTTCCATGCGGCCCTGGTGGCGGTAGCATGCTTGCTAATGAAGGGGTTAATACTAGCTTTGTATTATCACCTGGTACTAAGCTACAAATGAATGATGTCAGGCCAAATTAGATCCAGTCACCATGTATTTCGAGTAAAAAAATAAAAAACACAAAACAATTTTTTTTTTTAGAAATAAAACACAAAACATATTTAAGGACTCCATCTTTATTATGAAAAAAATCCTCGCTCCGACATAATCCACATGTCTTGCATCTTCAGCTCTGCTACTTCTTTGCCATCAGACAAATATTTCTGATGACAGAGACGAGCAGGCACAGAATGACACCGGTGGAGCACAGTCATAAATGAGAGAAGCGCTCACTTTACAGCTGGGCTCCAGCAGACTCCTGTGTGAAGTTATCGCAGTTCACGTTCATCAGTGAACTGGGATAACCCCAGCATCACTCGGCACTTGGCGGCCCCATTGCCACCTACAGAGCATGCGCATGTGCATGATGAAGCTGGCAATTGGCACTTAACTAGACTGTGCAGGACCGGAAATTACGTCCAGACCGCTCACCTGATAATCACCCACAATGCACCAGACTGGAAATGACGTCCGGGTGGTGCGTCATACCTAGAAGCAGGAGGCAGAAATTTAAAAATGGGAACGCGCAGGTGAATGAATGATCCCCCCCACCGGGGCATGCTAACAGCAAAGAGGGGGGGAGACGGAGCCCTGGAGACTGCCTAGTCAGTCAACAGGCTGTAATGTAAGTATCAATCTCATTTTTCAGAGCCAGTATAGGACATTATTAGGTTAGACAGGGATTGTTAGGGATGTGTTTGGAAGGTGCAGGGACAGGTAGTGAAAGATTAGAGGGTAAGAATGACCTGACAGGTTCACTTTAATCACTTACACAGCACCAGTAATTGCACAGCGCTTTACAAATAAATTGTATGTCTTTAGACATTTGAAGTGTGGGAGGAAAGCAGAGAACCCGGGGGAAACCCACAAGACCACAGGTACAACATACAAATTCCTTGTAGATGTCGTCCTTTCTGGGATTTGAATCCAGGTCCAGGACCTCAGCACTGCAAGAGTGCAGTGCTAACCACTGAGCCACCATACAGTGCTAACCACCGAGGCACTCAGTGCTTACCTCTGAGCTGCAATACAGTGCATATGCTACACACTGCACAGTTCCACTGCTCCTGTCCTGTATAATGGGTGTAATACTTAGTATCTGTATTATTCAGTATGTATACACTGTACAGTACAACTTCTCCTGTCCTGTATACTAGGTGTAATCCTCAGTATCTGTATTATTCTGTATATATACTGCACAGTACCACTTCTCCTGACCTGTATATTGGGTGTAAACCTCAGTATCTGTATTATTCTGAACATATACACTGCACAGTACCTCTTCTCCTGTCCGGTATACTGGGTGTAATCCTCAGTATCTGTAGTATTCTGTATATACACACTGCACATTACCTCTTCACCTGTCCTGTATACTGGGTGTAATCCTCAGTATCTGTATTATTCTGTATATATATGTGGAGCCCCAAGGGACGTGGGGTACTCGGTACCGGACCGATCTGCTGCTGGGGATGTCAATGGTGGCCTGGTCCGGACCGTGTCCCTGGCTCAGCACAATAAAAGGGGGATTATTTACAGGGGATATGTCACGGGTGACGCCACCCACTTGATGCGGCCAGTAATGGGGCCGCCGCTGCTGCAGAACCTCCGGGGGTGATGTGAGGGCAGCGAAGGTGGTATAGTTCCAGTGGGGGGAACTGTATCCCCGGGGCAGTAAGGAGTTAAAGTCTATTGTGACTGTGTGAGCACACTTACTTTGCAGCTGCAAGGATCTCTCCTCCTGTGCTGGTGCTGACAGGCTGTAGCTCTGCAGGTTGAGGTCTTCTTAGTGCAGCCTGTGTGGGAGAAAGGGTCTGCAGATGGAAGCAGGCAGGAGACAATGCAGGGTTTCCAAAGCTTTACTTAAGTTGTTCTTCTTCAAGCAAGTTACAGGTTATTCACAGTTGGTACACAGTTACATTCTCCCTTTCCGGGTTCCCTTCTCCCCTGCAGCCAGGCTCCTCTCTCCTTGTGACCCCTCACACAGTCTTTAAGTGTGCCTTTCCGGGCTATTACTCTCTCTCTCCGTCTTACACGGGTGTATGCGGACGCTGAACAGTATAGCGGTGACTCGGGCTTCTGTGAGTCCTAGTGTGTCACTGAGCTGCCTGTTCTTTGGGTTAGGAACTCCAGCTTGAAACTAAAGCTCCCCGTCAGTGAATCTGGGGATACCGGGTGAATCGTCGGTCCCCTTCAGAGCTGACACTCTGCTGTAGCCCAGCCTGCAGTAGTCTGCAGCATTAAACTACCAGGCTCCTTCCTCTGCGTTCCTTCCAGTATATATGAGGGCTACCCCGCCTGCAGTTGGTTGCTTGAGCTGTAATTCTAGGGCCCCGGGTTACACCGTCCCTCTCGGCTCTCTCACACTCCTGGTGGTTTCAGCATCTTGGATGGGCTTTTCCCCCCCATCTGGCTCGCATTGGCTCAGTACGGGTCAGCGCTCCTCAGCTTAGGCACTTCCAAGACGTGTGGCTCTCTCCTGCTCAGCTTCAGCTCAACCTCCTGCTGTTCTGTAGCCTTTCTATCTCAGCTCACTTTGCTCTTGGTCTTTGCTGCTCAGCTCACATGGCTTACTCCTAGGTCTTTGCATCTCAGCTACTTCAGCCTACTAACTTCCTTCACTCCTCCCCCTCTCTATATACTGTCAGTCACCTGACCTTCTGGTGTGCCCAACCCACTCCTCATCCACCACTCCTCTGGTCTCATATAGTCTCCGACCTCAGAGCTGGATGTGAACCCTCTCTATACGTGGGGATGTGGGCTGTGAGTGTGTAGTGTTTACTATGTCCTAACTGCCTGGCTGCAGTACCCTTCTGTGGCCACCTGTACGCAGGGGCGCCACATTCTCCCGGAGTTAAACAGCGCGTCGCGCGCGACTCGACATTGGTTACCCTGAAAACATTTTTATATATTATATAACAATAAACATTATGAATTCTTGGTTTCTTCCCTTCCGGGAGGCACGATTCTTGGAACGTTACATTAACTATAAAACATAAGTGCATGGGTATATACTCGTCATTACCCTCTTTTCTCTATAAAAGACATTATAAACATTACTTCGTATAAAAGTATTAAATTCTCCTTTTCAAAAAGTGCTAAAACTTTCAAAAAATTCTCAGAAAGTGCAAAAGTCTCAAAAAGCAGCTTCAAAGTTCAAAATGCAGAGTTCGTGCATAATCTCGCATTTGCATCTGGTCTTAAAACCAAAGGGGAGCACACAAGTGCGCTCAACTATATACAAGAGAGTTCTTATCATGTCATTGTCTATGATATTAAATGTTCAGTTTGAGACACATAAGACAGACAGGGGAATGCTAACATTCACTCAGGTAAGGTTGGGGGATCAATAAGGAGCAATGTACACTCACACTTACAGTTTCTTCTTCATCTGTTTTTCTTTAAGGACCCGTGTTCACTCCTTCGCTTGCTTCCATGGCAGCGTCTGCGGTGCTGGGATCAGGGGCTCCGGCAGCTTCAGAAATCCTTCTGGCAGGGCTCCGAGCGGGTCAACTTCTCTCCATGGCGGATTCACTATGGGCGGCGGGGTAGTCACATCAACGAGTATCGCTGTACGGCCTTCGGCGTCGCTCGCGGCACGCCCGTGCTCCTCGACCCGGCCGGGTCGCTGCAGCTGGACTTCATAGTTCGGGCTGCGGTCAATGTCTATCTGGATCCGGGTTCTATTAGCTTCCTGAACCCGTGTCATCCTTGGGGGCAGCCGCCGTACACCCCTCCGGGTGTCTAGGATGCGGGGACGCTCTTCTCCACCTTCCGCCATCTCTACGCGATCACACGGGGTCTCTCCTCGACCGGGTTCCTCCACTGGTTCAATCTGTGGGCCCTCCGGGATCACTCGTGGTCTCTCGCACAGAGCGCTGGTTGCTGCGTCCTCCGCTTCCGTCCTCGTGTCTCTGAATGGCGACTCCTTCTCTTCCGGTTGCCTGCTCCGCCCCCTCCCGATGACGATTTCCTTCTCAGTTCGCGCCAGCTCCTTGGTAGGAGGGTCTAGGGGCGGCGGCTCTTCCTTGAGAGTGACAGCTGGCTCTCCCGGAGTTAAGGAGAGCCAGGGCGGGACCTTCTTTTCGCGCCTTGGACCGGACCGGCCCACGATGGGAGTCTTAGGAACGCCTCCCCTGCACATGGCGCTAGTCCCCTGTGGCCGCCATTGGGGTCAGATTTTGGCGGGAAAAGTCCAGAAACAGTTCTTTTGGCGCACAAGGTCCAATTCTTTTGGACCGGGTAGATCCTGTTCGTGACGCCAGGTTGTGGAGCCCCAAGGGACGTGGGGTACTCGGTACCGGACCGATCTGCTGCTGGGGATGTCAATGGTGGCCTGGTCCGGACCGTGTCCCTGGCTCAGCACAATAAAAGGGGGATTATTTACAGGGGATATGTCACGGGTGACGCCACCCACTTGATGCGGCCAGTAATGGGGCCGCCGCTGCTGCAGAACCTCCGGGGGTGATGTGAGGGCAGCGAAGGTGGTATAGTTCCAGTGGGGGGAACTGTATCCCCCGGGGCAGTAAGGAGTTAAAGTCTATTGTGACTGTGTGAGCACACTTACTTTGCAGCTGCAAGGATCTCTCCTCCTGTGCTGGTGCTGACAGGCTGTAGCTCTGCAGGTTGAGGTCTTCTTAGTGCAGCCTGTGTGGGAGAAAGGGTCTGCAGATGGAAGCAGGCAGGAGACAATGCAGGGTTTCCAAAGCTTTACTTAAGTTGTTCTTCTTCAAGCAAGTTACAGGTTATTCACAGTTGGTACACAGTTACATTCTCCCTTTCCGGGTTCCCTTCTCCCCTGCAGCCAGGCTCCTCTCTCCTTGTGACCCCTCACACAGTCTTTAAGTGTGCCTTTCCGGGCTATTACTCTCTCTCTCCGTCTTACACGGGTGTATGCGGACGCTGAACAGTATAGCGGTGACTCGGGCTTCTGTGAGTCCTAGTGTGTCACTGAGCTGCCTGTTCTTTGGGTTAGGAACTCCAGCTTGAAACTAAAGCTCCCCGTCAGTGAATCTGGGGATACCGGGTGAATCGTCGGTCCCCTTCAGAGCTGACACTCTGCTGTAGCCCAGCCTGCAGTAGTCTGCAGCATTAAACTACCAGGCTCCTTCCTCTGCGTTCCTTCCAGTATATATGAGGGCTACCCCGCCTGCAGTTGGTTGCTTGAGCTGTAATTCTAGGGCCCCGGGTTACACCGTCCCTCTCGGCTCTCTCACACTCCTGGTGGTTTCAGCATCTTGGATGGGCTTTTCCCCCCCATCTGGCTCGCATTGGCTCAGTACGGGTCAGCGCTCCTCAGCTTAGGCACTTCCAAGACGTGTGGCTCTCTCCTGCTCAGCTTCAGCTCAACCTCCTGCTGTTCTGTAGCCTTTCTATCTCAGCTCACTTTGCTCTTGGTCTTTGCTGCTCAGCTCACATGGCTTACTCCTAGGTCTTTGCATCTCAGCTACTTCAGCCTACTAACTTCCTTCACTCCTCCCCCTCTCTATATACTGTCAGTCACCTGACCTTCTGGTGTGCCCAACCCACTCCTCATCCACCACTCCTCTGGTCTCATATAGTCTCCGACCTCAGAGCTGGATGTGAACCCTCTCTATACGTGGGGATGTGGGCTGTGAGTGTGTAGTGTTTACTATGTCCTAACTGCCTGGCTGCAGTACCCTTCTGTGGCCACCTGTACGCAGGGGCGCCACATATACATTGCACAATACCACTTCTCCTGTCCTGTATACTGGGTATAATCCTCATTATCTGTAGTACTGTAGTATTCTGTATATACACAGTGCACAGTACTACTTCTCCTGTCCTGTATACTGGGTGTAATCCCCAGTATCTGTATTATTCTGTATATTTATATATATACACTGTACAGCACCACTTCTCCTGTCCTGTATACTGGGTGTAATCCTCAGTATCTGTATTATTCTGTATATATACACACTGCACAGTACCACTTCTCCTTACCTGTATACTGGGTGTAAACCTCAAAGAAAACAGGGGGAGCCAGCACAGCCGAAAATTGCTGAAAAAATAAATGTGTAAGTACACCTGTCACTACCATACTGCATACAAATAAAGACATTTCGCAAAAGATTACCGAAATAATCTTTTGAGCCACTCTTCCACGCCAAGGAATGTCTCAGATAGAGTGGTCCTACTCTACATATTTTTACATTTTTGATGTGTCCGTAGACAGCATAATATAATATAAAATAAAGAGGACCATATAAAGCTAACACTCACCTATACATGTCAGACAATGCTTCCCAAGGTGCCAGGTGGGTCAGTGAATGAAGAGCAACTGAGGCCCCCACACCTTCACTCACCTGAACTTGACTTGCTTTTACCCTTAAGAGCTGGTTGGGTTGGTGAGGATTAACTGTGAAATAGCCCAGACACTTGTGGTGGAGGCCGCAGGTGTGGAGGCCTCAGTTGCTCTTCATTCACTGGCCCACCTGGCACCTTGGGAAGCATTGTCTGACATGTATAGGTGAGTGTTAGCTTTATATGGTCCTCTTTATATTGTATTATGCTGTCTACGAACACATCAGAAATTCAAAAATATGTAGAGTAGGACCACTCTATCTGAGACATTCTTTGGCGTGGAAGAGTGGCTCAAAAGATTATTTCGGTAATCTTTTGCGAAATGCCTCTATCTGTATGCAGTATGGTAGTGACAGGTGTTTTTACACATTTATTTTTTCAGCAATTTTTGGCTGTGCTAGCTCCCCTGTTTACTCTTGGGTGTAAACCTCTGTATGTGTATTATTCTGTATATATACACGCTGCACAGTACCTCTTCTCCTGTACTGTATACTAGGTGTAATCCTCGGTATCTTTATCATCTAATATATAATTACCCTATGGCCACTTCCGTCATATTCGGCAGTGTTTCCATCGTCGTATGCGTGGCTGTCACACTCGCAATACCTTTGCGAGTCTCTCCTCACTCGCAATGCCTTTGCGAGTCCTTGCAGAGTCTCTCCTCACTCGCAATGCCTTTGCGAGTCCTCTCTCCTTGCAGGACCTGAGATGATGTCACTGGTATGGGCGGGGCTATATCACATGACTGTGACATCATCACAGGCACTTTCGTTGCTGCACTCTCAGCACAGGAGACATCATGCCGCTGTCTCACATCAGATGTGTCCTCATCAGTGATTCTATGCCTCTGACATCCTGCGATCACAAGGGAACATAGAGGTGACACAGGACCCCGGACTGAGCCCCCAAGAGCTGATCTCCAGGATACAGGTGAGTATAGTGAGTGTATACAGGCTTCTATCTATCTATATACTGTGTATAGTGAGTGTATACAGGGTTATATTTATCTATATACTGTGTATAGTGAGTGTATACAGGGTTATATTTATCTATATACTGTGTATAGTGTGTGTATACAGGCTTCTGTCTATATACTGTGTATAGTGAGTGTATACAGGCTTCTATCTATATACTGTGTATAGTGTGTGTGTATACAGGCTTATATCTATATACTGTGTATGGTGTGTGTATACAGGCTTCTATCTATATACTGTGTATAGTGTGTGTATACAGCCTTATATCTATCTATATACTGTGTATAGTGTGTGTGTATAGAGGCTTATATCTATATATACTGTGTATGGTGTGTGTATACAGGCTTATATCTATATACTGTGTATAGTGTGTGTGTATACAGGCTTACATCTATATTCTGTGTATGGTGTGTGTATACAGGCTTATATCTATATACTGTGTATAGTGTGTGTAAACATCCTTATATCTATCTATATACTGTGTATAGTGTGTGTATACAGCCTTCTATCTATATACTGTGTATAGTGTGTGTATACAGGCTTCTGTCTATATACTGTGTATAGTCAGTGTATACAGGCTTCTATCTATATACTGTGTATAGTGTGTGTGTATACAAGCTTATATCTGTATACTGTGTATAGTGTGTGTATACAGCCTTATATCTATCTATATACTGTGTATAGTGAGTGTATACAGGCTTCTATCTATCTATATACTGTGTATAGTGAGTGTATACAGGCTTATATCTATATACTGTGTATGGTGTGTGTATACAGGCTTATATCTATCTATATACTGTGTATAGTGAGTGTATACAGGCTTCTATCTATATACTGTGTATAATGGGTGTATACAGGCTTCTATCTATATACTGTGTATAGTGTGTGTATACAGGCTTATATCTATCTATATACTGTGTATAGTGAGTGTATACAGGCTTCTATCTATATACTGTGTATAGTGTGTGTATACAGCCTTCTATCTATATACTGTGTATAGTGTGTGTATACAGGCTTCTGTCTATATACTGTGTATAGTGTGTGTGTACAGGCTTCTGTCTATATACTGTGTATAGTCAGTGTATACAGGCTTCTATCTATATACTGTGTATAGTGTGTGTATATACAGGGTTATATTTATCTATATACTGTGTATAGTGTGTGTATACAGGCTTCTATCTATCTATATACTGTGTATAGTGAGTGTATACAGGCTTCTATCTATCTATATACTGTGTATAGTGAGTGTATACAGGCTTATATCTATATACTGTGTAGAGTGTGTGTGTGTATATACTGTGTATAGTGTGTGTGTATACAGGCTTATATCTATATACTGTGTATAGTGTGTGTATACTGGCTTCTATCTATCTATATACTGTGTATAGTGAGTGTATACAGCCTTCTATCTATATACTGTGTATAGTGTGTGTATACAGGCTTATATCTATCTATATACTGTGTATAGTGTGTGTATACAGGCTTCTATCTATCTATATACTGTGTATAGTGAGTGTATACAGGCTTCTATCTATCTATATACTGTGTATAGTGAGTGTATACAGGCTTATATCTATATACTGTGTATAGTGTGTGTACAGGCTTACATCTATATACTGTGTATAGTGTGTGTATACAGGCTTCTATCTATCTATATACTGTGTATAGTGAGTGTATACAGGCTTATATCTATCTATATACTGTGTATAGTGTGTATATACAGGCTTCTATCTATATACTGTGTATAGTGTGTGTATACAGGCTTATATCTATCTATATACTGTGTATAGTGAGTGTATACAGGCTTCTATCTATCTATATACTGTGTATAGTGAGTGTATACAGGGTTATATTTATCTATATACTTTGTATAGTGTGTGTATACAGCCTTCTATCTATCTATATACTGTGTATAGTCAGTGTATACAGGCTTCTATCTATCTATATACTGTGTATAGTGTGTGTACAGGCTTACATCTATATACTGTGTATAGTGTGTGTATACAGGCTTCTATCTATCTATATACTGTGTATAGTGAGTGTATACAGGCTTCTATCTATATACTGTGTATAGTGTGTGTGTATACAGGCTTATATCTATATACTGTGTATAGTGAGTGTATACAGGCTTCTATCTATATACTGTGTATAGTGTGTGTGTACAGGCTTCTATCTATATACTGTGTATAGTGTGTGTGTACAGGCTTCTATCTATATACTGTGTATAGTGAGTGTATACAGGCTTATATCTATATACTGTGTATAGTGTGTGTGTATATACTGTGTATAGTGTGTGTGTACAGGCTGCACAGGAGCAATGCTCTGCACAGAGGAGGCTGCACAGGAGCAATGCTCTGCACAGAGGAGGCTGCACAGGAGCTATGCTCTGCACAGAGGAGACTGCACAGGAGCAATGCTCTGCAGAGAAGAGGCTGCACAGGAGTAATGCTCTGCACAGAGGAGGCTGCACAGGAGCAATGCTCTGCACAGATGAGGCTCCACAGGAGCCATGCTCTGCAGAGAGGAGGAGGCTGTACAGGAGCCATGCTCTGCAGAGAGGAGAAGGCTGCACAGGAGCAATGCTCTGCAGAGAGGAGGAGGCTGCACAGGAGCAATGCTCTGCAGAGAGGAGGAGGCTGCACAGGAGCAATGCTCTGCAGAGAGGAGGCTGCTGCACAGGAGCAATGCTCTGCAGAGAGGAGGAGGCAGCACAGGAGCAATGCTCTGCAGAGAGAGGAGGCTGCACAGGAGCAATGCTCTACAGTAATGAGGCTGCACAGGAGCAATGCTCTGCAGAGAGGAGGCTGCACAGGAGCAATGCTCTGCATGAGTGGAGCCAAGATGCTGGGGACGGCGGAGTGAAAATGCCGTGGCGGGGAAGACGATGACCCGCTGGTAAGTATGACAGGCACAGTGCCTCTATCCTCTGCTGACCACTCTGCCCACCGCACTGCGCTAACCACTCTGCCCGCCGCACTGCGCTGACCACTCTGCCCGCCGCACTGCGCTGACCACTCTGCCCGCCGCACTCACTGCTAACCACTGAGCCACCATACTCCTGCTAACCACTGAGCCACCGTACACTGCTAAACACTGAGCGACCATACTTTCCTAACCACTACGCCACCGCACAGTGCTAACCACTGAGCCACCGCGCAGTCCTAACCACTCAGCCACCGCGCAGTGCTAAGCACTGAGCCACCGTATACTCTGCTACCCACTGAGCCACCTGTATACACACAATTAATTTCACCGCACTCCCCTAAATATTAGTAAATAAACTATATATGGATTCTAGACTACCCGATTCTTTAGAATCGGGCTCACAGCTAGTATATATATATTTATATATATATACATACACTGCACAGTACCACTTCTCCTGTCCTGTATACTGGATGTAATTCTCCTTATCTGTATTATTCTGTATATATACACTGCACAGTGCCACTTCTCCTGTCCTGTATGCTGGGTGTAATCCTCAGTATCTGTATTATTCTGTATATATACACTGCACAGTACCACTTCTCCTGTCCTGTTGTCAGAGTTGGAATTGGACTTTAGGATTTTCAGTATTTAAATGTTGTTTAAATTGATTATCCTCAATATGGAATTCATCGCTTCTCTTCTGTATAGGTGATGACTTTCTTTTCGCTCTGGATTTGACCGCTGGGACCCCACAATCCCGGGAAATGTAGCTTTGAAGATCACCATGTAATTGGAGCTGTGGTTGATTATTCCCTCTGCTGCACCATTCACATGTAGCTCTTCAGATAACTCCTTTGAGAAAGAGGTGAAATTTCACTGATCGGGGCTGATGGGTGCTATAGTATGTGGGCTGGGGAGGCTTGTTTTGCCAGGGCTGCTTTTTGGTCCCAGTCCGGCCCTGTCTGGTGCTGTATGTGCACTATTCCCTAGTCTGTTAGACCTATGTGATTCTGAAATACCGTAGTATTGCCGTAGTCTTTCTAGAGGCCTGGCAGGTTCACCGATTGTAGGAATCTCTGGTTCCGGTACAACAGGCTGTACGTCTTGTACTTGGACGAGTTCTTCTACTGGTTGACAAAAGGAGAGTACTGGTACTATGATGGCTCCATCACATTGAGGCCAATCTTCTGAGAAGTCTCCTAGTACAGTGTGGATGACTTTCTCTCTCTTTTCTTCAACTTGGGTTGAGTAGAAATCTTCTTCTTGTGGTTTCAGCTGCTCCGGACATTTCTTGAGGTGATTTCTTGAAACTGTCGAGGTTGTTCTTCCTTCATCACGGCTAATTGCGCAAGTTTTGCTGTTATCAAAATTAGATTGCAAGACAATATAGGGTTCAGCTTCCCACTGATCATCTAGTTTATTAGTTCTTCTCTTTGTTTTTAGAACCCTTTCACCAGGTATCAAGGGTTCAGCTGGCGCATGTTTGTTGTAATCTTTTTCTTGTTTCTCCCTGATGTGCTCTAAGTTCTTTTCCACACAGTCTTGTACCTTCTAATACTGCTGCTGATGGGTAGAGTCCCAATCTTCATCAGAAGTATCTGGGTTTGGTACTACAATTCCCATCTCTTGGTCAACTGGGAGTTTTCCAGGTCTTGCTTGCATCAGGTATTCTGGTGTGTAGTTAGTAGAATTTACAGGTATATGGTTGTATATGTCCACTAAATCAGGTAGTTTCTCTGCCCACTGATTTCTTTCTTCAAGAGGTAACGTTTTCAACATATCGATGACAATGCTGTTCATTTTCTCACACAGTCCATTTGTTTGTGAATGGTAAGGTGAGGTTCTTATCTTTTTGCAACCATATAATCCCAAGAATTCCTGAAAGAGTTGAGATTCAAATGCAGAACCTTGATCTGTTAGTACCTGCTCTGGATACCCATGCGGTCTACAGAAGTAGGTTTGAAAGGTTTTGGTTGCTGTTCTGCTGTTAAGTCTTTAACGGGTGCTACCACTAGGAATCTGGAGTAGTGGTCTACCATGGTAAGAGCATAGGTGTCAGCTGATGTGTCAGCTTCACATGATCCAAGGCTACTATTTCAAGAGGTTGCTTGGTGACAATTGGCTGTAATGGTGCTTTTTGGCTTCCCTGGTCTTCTCAGGTGACATGGTCCACAATTTCTACACCATCTCTCAATGGAACTTCTCATGCCGACCCAGTAGAAGTGGTCTTTCAGCAATATCTCAAGCTTCTTCCAGCCAAAGTGTCTTGCATCATTGTGATATGCTTCACACACAATCTAGACATTTCCTTTGGGTACCACTATCTGCAAGACCATTTCATGGGTTCTGGGGTTGATATGACGTCTGCACTGTTTCCCTTGGTAGACAAACAGTTTTCCTTTCTCGTTCCACAGGTATTTTGCTTCTTGTGGGGCATCTGGACTCAGGTAGGAATGTTCTTTAATTATCAGCTCCTTGACTAAGCTGACAGCTGGGTCACTGTCCTGTGTCTCCTTCCACCCATGGTGAGGTAACGGGTTCACTGTTGTCTCCTGATGTCTCTGACTTGCTTGATGACACTGGGATGCACTTGGCTTGTGAAAGGCTGGTAGCTCTACTTCTTCTAGCTCGTCCACGTCTTCTCCCATGTCTGGTAAGTTAGGCATTCTGGACAAGGCATCAGAATTGGCATTCTTATGACCAGCCTGGTACTTGATGGTAAAATCGTAGTTTGATAGCCTGGCCATCCAGCGTTGCTGCATTGCTCCCAGCTTCGCAGTCTGCAGATGTGTCAGGGGGTTGATATCTGTGAAGGCTGTGCATTTTGACGCTGCCAGGTAGTGCTTGAACCCTTCTGTAATCAACCAGACCAAGGCTAGGAAATCCAGTTTGAATGAGCTATAGTTCTTTGGATTCCTTTCTATAGGACGGAGCTTCCTGCTGGAATAGGCTATCACTCTCTCTCTGCCTTTCTGTCTCTGTCATAAGACAGCTCCTAATCCCACGTTGCTGGCATTGGTGTATAACAGGAACGGTAGACTGTAGTCGGGGTAGGCCAGGATCTTTTCTCCAGTCAAGGCCTCTTTCAATTGCTTAAAAGACTGTTCTTGTTCTTGTCCCCACTGAGGACCTCTGATCTTGCCCTTCTTAGACTGTCCTACCAGGAGATCTTGCATGGGCGCTGCTATCTTCGTGTAGCCCTTGATGAACCTCCTGTAGTACCCAACCAATCCTAGGAATTGGCGTACCTCTTCAAAGGTGGTTGGTTCTGGCCAGTCCTTGATGACGGTGACCTTGTCAGGGTCCAGTGCTACTCCTTCTGCACTGACCATATGCCCAAGGTATTAAACCTTTGGTTTCAACAGGTGGCATTTTGACGGTTTTAACTTCATTCCGTACTTGGACAATGCTTCAAACACTTCACTTAGATGCTGCAGGTGGTCTTCATAGGTCTTAGAATACACTATGACATTATCCAGGTAGAGAAGCACGATTTCGAAGTTTCTGTGGCCTAGGCAACACTCCATCAGCCACTGGAACGTTCCTGGCGCATTACACAGCCGGAATGGCATGCTGTTGAACTCGCATAGTCCCATCGGTGTCGTGAAGGCTGTCTTCTCACGGTCTTCTTCTGCAACGGAGACCTGCCAGAACCCACTAGTAAGATCAAGGGTTTAAAAGTAATTAGCAGACTTCAATGCAAGTAACTCTTCTATACGGGGTAACGGGTAAGCATCTTTGTGTGTGACGTGATTAATTTGCCTATAGTCTACACACATTCTCATACTACCGTCTTTCTTTTTAACCAGGACCAGTGTAGCTGCCCAGGAAATACAACTATCTCTGATGACCCCTGCGTCCTTCATGTCTTGCAACATCTCATTAGCTCGGTGGTAGTGTGCTGGTGGTATAGGCCTGTATCGCTCTTTAATGGGTGGATGGTTTCCTGTGGGTATGTGATGGTGTACCCCTTTTATCGTCCCAAAATCAAGTGGATGCTTGCCAAACACCTGTTCATACTCTTGAACTCCGTGTTTCTGGTGAGAAGGTGTGTGATCAGTTCCTACATGGAGTTCCTGACACCAATTCTCTAACTGCTTCTTGGAATTGTGATCCTCACCTGAACCTGGTTGAGTCCAGTGGTTCTACTGCATGTATTGAGTTGTTGTCTACATGATACAACTTAGCAACAGTTGAATACCTTGGTAACTTAACTTCATCATCACCCTATGGTATGCTTCAGCAAGCGTACAGGTACCCCTCCTTTGCGTACATCAACCACCCCGGCTGTCAGGAGTTTAGGACTACTTTCAGACATCAGCTGCTCCACTACCGCCTGGTAGCCTGCCCTCTGAAGCCTATTGCTGCCCCACACCAGATCATCAGTTCACTTCTTGGTGGTACCACAATAGGAATTGTGTCTGTTACCTGTACACTACCAATGTCACCACTTGTTAAGATTACCTGTTGCTAGTACATGAGGGCTCTGATTTCCTTCTGAAGAACCCTTCTTTCTCTGGGAGGAGCAGTGTCTGTGGTCTGTTGGAGTAAAAACAGCACTTCCTCTAAACAATTAGCAATGACATTTGTACCAACTATTGTATGTGGGTTCCTCTCATTAGGATTAGTCTCCACCACAATAAGTTCTTGGTTTTTCAATTCCACCCTCCCCACCTTTATTGTTACCTCCAGATGCCCCTCTGTGTTGACAGGCAACCCGTTGGTAGCTATAATAGCTAGTCTAGGGTCTGGAGGTTTAAGTTCAAGTTCAGACCAGAACTGTTTATAAAGGATACTCGGAATGGTGGTCACTTGGGATCCAGTGTCGATCAAAACAGATGTAGGGATGCCTTTTAGGACGATGGACAGGTACGGATGATCCCCCTATGTACCTGCGTAGCCATTCGCGTAGACCTGGACAGTCTACTCCTGGGGTTTGGCCCCTGGCCCCGGGGTCGCTCGTTTAACAGACAGAACCAGCAGATGTGCCCCTCCTTGCTGCACTTGCGGCAGATGGGCTGCCCATTGGAACTTTAGCGGACTGTGGGTTTCCCTCGAAGCGGTGGTGTCCTCTTCCTCATCCACAGGACGTCCTCTGGGCTGTCAGCAAGCTGTATCTTTCCTTGTGGCTGTGTCTCTATCTTGGGCTGCCTAGCATCCAGGAGCTTGGCCATCTCTTTGCTTAGCTGGTGCACCTTGGTGCACAGGCTGTCAAACCGATAAGGAAGGTGCTTCTTGTAAGAAAAGGGTATTAACCTTTCGCGCTGCCGGGTGGATTGGCGACTGTGGGCCTGGTGAGTTGTACATTTTGGGCCCCACTTGCATCGGCGGGCGGGTTAATTTGAGGGGCCGCTGCGTTGTTTGCATCCGGGGCACTCATTCTCGCTCCCCCCTAGTGAATCGTTGCCAGTCTCTGAAAAGCGAAAGTATGTAGTCAGCTCCGCATGTGGGGAGTGGAGCACCTCGGGTATTTCCGGATCAGGCTGCTGCACTCAGCGGTTCTCGGCAGAGCATTGGGCAGGGCCTAGCTTCATGCCCTTGCAGCCGTAATGCCCCCTTTCCTTCCCGCTCACAGTTCACAAAACACAGTGTATGCACAAAGTACCCGGTTATACCGGGCACGGGATCTTGTTTGTGACGTCAGAGATGTCTGGCCCACAAGGGTCTGAGGTACTCAGGTCTCGGGCGTTTGGGTACGGTGGATGTCACGGGTGATCGGTGCCTGAGCCTGTGCCCTTGCAGTGACAACAAAATTTACAGGGATTAAATTTAATGGATGAATGTTGTGATGCCACCTGTAGGTCTGGTGATGGCACCGGCGCTGCTGGGTAATGGCCGGCAGCAAGGTGTTGTGGCTCTCTACAGGTAGAGCCGGATCTCCGGGGCTGTAAAGGTATGATGGTGGAATAGGGTAGTGCAGTCGTTGCAGTCGTTGCGGTGTGGGACAGGCTGAACAATGGACACACACACAAGAAAGTCTTTTTTCTGTACTATTTACTGGTGGTTTTGTAGGTACACTTCCAGGGTTGAAGGGTGAACTTTGGGATCTCCACACCGAGTGGGCTATAGGCCCCCTTGTCCTGTTCCCTTGTCCTGAAGTCTGATGTGTGTGAAACCAGGCCTGACCACTCTTCTCTCTCATACCCGTATTGCTGCACTGAGGGCTCTCGCTTGGCTACCGCTACCTCTCTGCGGATCCTGGCTCTCAAATGGGGAATGCTGCTAAACCTCCGCGGTGTACTGGGATTCTCTGCTGGGTTAATCTTTCTCCCTTGCAGACTCGGACTCCAGTGACCGGTGTTCTCCTGGGGTGAGCCGGTATGGCTCCTCTGCCCCTCCCGCTGTACTGATCCTCGCCTCTGCCTTTCGTCCTCACTCTCTGGACGTCACACTGGCTCTGGCGGTGCTCTGGTTTCGGGTCGAGCACGGCTCCAGTAACCAGCTTTGCTCACTTGGCTCTGAGCTGAACTTCACGACTGCACACTCTGCCTAACTCTGCCCCCGGCACCTGTATGTATAGGGGATCTGGCTTAACAGCAACCATTGGAGCTTCCCCTACAGGCCTGGAGTGGAAGGTGTTGGGTGTATGTGAGTACCAGATGTGGAAATCCCTTAGTGAACTAGTTGGTTCTATGTCTTTCCTGGCACAGGGCACCACAGACATACATACATTGTGAAGAGCTGGGGCCACAAAGGTGGTAGCACTATGAAGGGGCAGGGCTATACAAAGGGGAGTGGCTATATAGAGTGGATGTTGTTATGTAGGTGGGAGTGGCTATGACATGGCTGTAGATATGCAAAGGGGAGTGGCTATATGGAATTGGCGTAGCTATGTGGAGTGGGTGTGTCTATGCCACATACATACACTCAGCTTTATATATTAGACATTCTACACTGTATTGTAACATCACAGGGGGTGTGGCTATGTGCAGGGGTATGGCTATGTGGAGTGGGCGGGGATAATATCACATACACAAATACGCTCAGCTTTATATAGTATATTATATATATATATATATATATATATGTATATAATATAAATATACACAATATATATACTAGATGGTGGCCCGATTCGAACGCATCGGGTATTCTAGAATATGTATGTAGTTTATTTATGTAGATTTAAGAATAATGCAATAAATACATGATATCTATCTATCATCTACCTATGTGTCTATCGTCTATGTATGCTGTATTTATTTATCATGCTTGAAAAAAGTCTTTTTGACTGAAACGTCGCATCACATGGCCTAATAAAAGGTCCAGAAAAACATCTTGCCTGAAGTGCTGCCTGTTTTCTTTTTTGATAAGTATTACCACACAGTGGAGCACTGTGTACAGGACTATTGCACTTAGGGCCCTTTCACATCAGTGTTTTTTGAAATTTGTGGCAGATGCGGTGAAAAAACCGCATCTGCCGCAATTACCGCATACCTGCTGCACTTGCGGCGCGGTTGCGGTAAACGCCATGCAAAGTATAGGCGTACTTGCGGCAGGTGCGGCAAGTGCGGTTTTGCACTTGCAGCAGGTGCGGCAGCGAAAAAAAACGCGGCTGACCGCGTTTTTTTTCGCTGCCGCACCTGCCGCAAGTGCAAAACCGCACTTGCCGCACCTGCCGCAAGTACGCCTATACTTTGCATGGCGTTTACCTCAACCGCGCCGCAAGTGCAGCCGGTATGCGGTAATTGCGGCAGATGCGGTTTTTTCACCGCATCTGCCGCAAATTTCAAAAAACGCTGATGTGAAAGGGCCCTTACTTGCATTTACCACTGTGCTGATTCTTACTTTATGTTCTATCTATCTATGTGTGTAAACCACACCTTGAGATGGAGATGTGGTGAACAGCTGTCCCGCCCATCTCTTTAGCTGTTCACAAAAACCCAGCCCTGTTAAACATAAATTAAGTATCTCAGCACCTATGATACTGGAACATTACATATGGGTTCATATCACCAAATTTAACAATTTGGACGATACACTTCTCCCCTGTTATGCTTAACGTGTCAAAAAAAAAATATTGTTGCGCCACTCTGTGACTATCATTGGAAGCAGGTTATATGAATGAGGATCTCACCTGTGCTCGTTGTGCTGTCTGCACAACAAGATACTTTGTTCAGTAATGTTTATCCCCCTGTTCCTTCGGCTGTCAAACTGCTGTGGATAATGGAGATTTTTCAGGGTCCTCGATCCTAACTCCTCACTCGTGAGCCGTCACGTAGCGGGTCTGTGGGCGCGTTTCCACTTGAGGAAGACGCTTGGAGAGCGTAGAAACGCGTTGTGGCCTAAAGGACCCTGCCTTTTTATTGCACAAATAAAGCTGAGAGGTAATTATTCATAATAGCCTTGGTGCCGGTTGATTCCCCAGCGCTCACACAAATACCTATTACTTTCTTGAAATACATACTTAACGTGTGATCACCTTACTATATAAAATATCTATAAATTTATCACACCTATGTATTTATGTATACCTATGCCATATCTATTTGTTATCTCGCTATGTATTATCTATGTATTTTAGATCTATTTATTTGTGCATCTATCCATCTATTTTTTTTTTTTGCATTTCATATCTATGTATCTATGTATCTATCTATCTATCTATCTATCTATCTATCTATCTATCTATCTATCAAAATTGACCTCAGCACTCAAAAAAATATTAAGCATGCCTTTATTAGGCCTTCAGGACATCAAGGCGACGTTTCGGTTCTGAGAACCTTCCTCTAGCAACATCACACTAAACATTACAGCTTTTTATGCCTCCTCATAAATTACACATCAATCATATTAATAAACCCTAATGTATAAAAATCCTTCCAATATGTGACATATATGTGCACTACTCAGTACAGTACCATTATAAACATCATTTGACATAGTGTCACATTGTACATTATTACATATACCACTTGTTGTCATAACAATTACATATTCTGCTTAATGGATACACTAATCACTTACTCCTAGCACCTGCTGAAATCCATAACATTAGTACATGCATGTGATTACTTACACCATGCCCCTGTATTCAGCGTGCTCCTGACGTCTCGGAAATGACATCATCTTACCCAGAGATCTCCTCTTTGCCATGGAGCAACAGGAAGTGTCGCAGCCGTCATCTTGGTACTCTTGGTACGCCCATTACACAGAGCAAGCCAAGCAGTTCATTATTGATTGTTTAAATTTGGTATTAAGATGCAACTATTTCCTATTCGGTGACACTTTCTATTTGCAGCTAAGAGGGACCGCCATGGGGGCAAGAATGGCATGTGCATATGGTAATGTGGTAATGGCAGTCTTAGAAGAGAGATATGTCTACACATCCCACCACTTTGACAAGGTTGCAAAGTGGTGGAGGTATGTGGATGACATATTCTTGTTGTGGACTGGAACCATGTTGGAATTGGATGAATTTTTCCAATACATGAATACCGTGGATGACACAATTAAATTCACTAGGGTGGTCTCAACCACTGAGATACAGTTTCTAGATGTCCTGATATATGTCAAAGAGGGACCCTGCAGACCAGCTTATACATAAAAAACACTGATAGAAACAAATTGTTACACTTCACCAGCCATCATCCACACGAAATGAAGAAGGCCATTCCATATGGGCAGATTAAAAGAGTGGAAAGGATAATCAGTGATAAGACGCAGGTAACAAAACAAATTGATGGTTTAATGTGCAGATTCAAACAGAGGGGATACCCTGAGTCAGTGTTGAAACAACAGAGAGTGAAAGCACCGACAGATATCGTTAGCCCCTTGAGACGAGCACGTGAGGGTACTAGTAAAAGAATATCATTTATTACAACGTATGGGGAAGAGTCTAAAGAAATAAGTAAGGTTATCAACAAACACTGGGGTATCTTGAGAAGTTGCCTACCAGAGGTTGAGGAGTTCCGGGCAAAACCATTGTTATCATACAGACGGAATAAGAATTTAAAGGACCTTTTGGTCTGCTCAGATTTTGGTCCTATTAAGAAGCAGGTGCAACCTACTTTAACAGGAATCAAACGTACGGGTTGTTCCCCTTGTATTGATTGCATCAATTGTTCGCATATAATCAAGTGTTCTTCTTTTAGAGATCCTAGAACAGGCAAGGAATTTGAGATCAAGCACTTCATGACTTGTAATAGTAATCACGTGATTTATCTGTTAGAATGCCCGTGTGGGTTGTGGTACGTGGGGAAGACAACCCTAGAATTCAAAGTCCGATTTGGGCAACACAGGTACACAATCAGGAAAAAGTGGCAGGATTTACCTGTACACAAGCATTTTGTAGAGTTTAAGCATAAAGAAAAGGATCTGAAATTTAGGCTCATCAATATGATACCTCCTATGAGAAGAGGTGGAGACAGGGAATAGGCCCTTAAAGTCAAGGAGTTGAGGTGGATTCATAAATTGAATACCCTTTGGCCAAATGGAATGAACGTTGAATTTAAACAAACGTCCCTTGTATTAGTAATGGTTCATTAGTAGTGATGAGCGAGTATGCTTGTCACTACTCGTTACTTGCACGAATATCACGGTACTCGGGCTACTCGGCGAGTACCGAGTAATCTCGCGATACTCTTGCTATGCTCGGGGTCCACCTCTCTGCATGTTGGCGCTCTTATCAGAGCCAGCCCGCATTCAGGGATTGGCTGACAGACACTGTAATGCCACAGCCATGTTGGTTGTGGCATTACAGTGATTGGCTGGCCGCACAGCGTCATCAGGTCTTTATAAGGCCTGACCGCGCTGTGCTCGTCACTCTGCGCCATTAGACAGTCAGTGTAGGGAGAGCTGCTGCTGATTGAGGGACAGATTTGTGGCCTTTCAGCTAGTGTAGGCACAGGGCTGCCAGACTATTTACCACAACAGTCCTTCTGAGGACTACTAGAGCAGTATACAGGCAGGCAGGGAGGCAGGGTAGCTACCAAACCTCGCTGTGCCAGTATACCAGCCTGCATCGCATCTGGGGCTGGTTTCCAGGCTCATCCATCCCAAAAACCGTGCTTTTAGGGATTTATTTAGCTCACTATAGGCAGGAGTAGGTTTTAGCTCAAATTAGGGTACACCAAAAGCCTTGTGCTAAAAAACAACTCTTCTCTGCACTAATGTAGCATCTAATTGCTGCTACTGTAGGTTGCAGCGTTAATTAGGGTACACCAAAAGCCTTGTGGTAGAAACTGACTCTTCTCTGCACTTATTTAGCATCTAATTGCTGCTACTGTAAGTTGCAGCGTTAATTAGGGTACACCAAAAGCCTTGTGCTAAAAACCACCTCTTCTCTGCACTAATTTAGCATCTAATTGCTGCTACTGTAGGTTGCAGCGTTAAGTAGGGTACACCAAAACTCTCGTGCTAAAAACCTAGTCTTGTCTGCACTAAATTTGCATGTAAGTGCTGCTACTGTCTGTTGCATCGTAAATTAGGATACGCCAAAAGACACACTATTGTAGTCAGCGTTTGTGTCTGACTAATACACCTGCAGGGCCTTAATTTCAAAACTTAGGGTCGTGCTAAAAACCTACTCTTGTCTGCACTAAATTTGCATCTCAGTGCTGCTACTGTCTGTTGCAGCGTAAATTAGGATACGCCAAAAGACACGCTATTGTAGCCAGCGTTTGTGTCTGACTAGTCCACCTGCAGGGCCTTAATTTCAAAACTAAGGGTCGTGTTAAAGCCTACTCTTGTCTGCACTAAATTTGCATCTCAGTGCTGCTCCTCTAGGTTGCAGCGTTAATTAGGGTACACCAAAAGCCTTGTGCTAAAAACCTACTCTTGTCTGCAATAAATTTGCATCTAAGTGCTGCTACTGTCTGTTGCAACAAAAATTAGGATACGTCAAAAGACACGCTATTGTAGTCAGCGTTTGTGTCTGACTAGTCCACCGGCAGGGCCTTAATTTCAAAACTTAGGGTCGTGCTAAAAACCTACTCTTGTCTGCACTAAATTTGCATCTCAGTGCTGCTACTGTCTGTTGCAGCGTAAATTAGGATACGCCAAAAGCCTCGTGCTAAAAACCTACTCTTGTCTGCAGTAAATGTGCATCTAAGTGCTGTTACTTTAGGTTGCAGCGTTAATTAGGGTACACCAAAAGCCTTGTGCTAAAAACCAACTCTTCTCTGCACTAATTTAGCATCTAATTGCTGCTACTGTAGGCTGCAGCGTAAATTAAGGTACACCAAAAGCCTCGTGCTAAAAACCTACTCTTGTCTGCACTAAATTTGCATCTAAGTGCTGCTGCTGTCTGTTGCAGCGTAAATTAATGTACACCAACAGACACGCTATTGTAGTCAGTGTATGTGTCTGACTAGTCCACCTGCATGGCCTTAATTTCAAAACGTAGGGTCGTGCTAAAAACCTACTTTTGTCTGCATTCATTTAACATTTGTGTGCGGCAGCAGTGGCTTGTAGCTCCAAGTAGTGTACGCCAAAACACGCTATACGCGTCTGCGTTTGTGTCTGACCATTCAAACTGCCGGGTTTAAAATGCTCTAATCTGTAATCTCACTGTCCATCTAAAAACCAACTGTTGTCTGCATTCATTTACCATTTTTGTGTGGCAGGAGATGGTTGTAGCTACAATTTGTATCCGGAAAAACACTCAGTATACTTGTGTCAGCATTTGTGTCTGACCAGTATAGCTGCTGTAATTTAATCTTCAATCTCAGTATCCATGTCAAAAACAACTGGTCAGCATTTTCAGTTGACAGGCGGGTGCGTTTATCTGTAATGATTCCACCTGTGTCAATAAAAACACGCTCTGACAAAACGCTAATGGCAGGGCAAGACTTCCAAGGCGTAGAGGGACAATTCCTGCCACGTGTCCAGTTTGGATACCCAATAATTAGAAGGCACAGAGGAATCTAGGAGCACTTTCGTACGATCGGCAAGGTACTCCTTCAGCATCTTTACAAACTTTGCAGTCCTTGTGACAGTACCCTGCACCTGAGGGCCTGTGCTATGGGAGGGGCTAAGAAAACTCTCCCAGATCTTTGAGAGTTTTCCCCTACCTCTGCTGGATTTGATTTGTGCCTCTCTCGGCCGGACACCTTGGTTGTCCACTGAACCATGACCTGTGCCACAAGCGTTTTCAGAAGTGAATTTTTTGACTAATTCTGCAACTAGGGCCTACTGCTACTGCAGCATTTTTGTAGACCTCTCCGCCTTGGGAATTATTATTATTATTTATTCATTTATATAGCGCTATTAATTCCATAGCACTTTGCATGCATGAGTAATGCTGTCTCTCTTGGAGCGCACAATCTAAACATCCTATCAGTATGTCTTTACAATGTGGGAGTAAACCGGAGTACCCAGAAGAAACCCATGCAAACACGGGGAGAACATACAAAGTCCTTGCAGATGTTGGCCTTTGTGTCCTTGCTGGGAATTGAACCCAGGACCTCAAGCCAAAGTGCTGCAAAGGCTGCAGTGCTAAGCACTTGAGCCACCGTATAAGATAAAGTTCTCCTTGTAGCGTTGATCTAAAAGTGTCAACAACCAGTATTGAGTGTCCGCCAAGCTGTTGATAACGAGAGGGTCACAAGACAGGCAGCATCACATAAAGTCAGCCATGTGTGCCAGACTGTTAACAGGCAAGACTTCATGTCCTCAACAACAGGATGATTGACCATGCTGTCTTCATCCTCCTCCTCCTCCTCTCCCCTGTCCTCTGGCTATCCGACGGTAAGATGGTTGTGCATGTATTACCGTCA
Source organism: Allobates femoralis (assembly GCA_033576535.1). Classification (NCBI taxonomy): domain Eukaryota; kingdom Metazoa; phylum Chordata; class Amphibia; order Anura; family Aromobatidae; genus Allobates; species Allobates femoralis. Next base: position 211,970,897 of record JARQOC010000006.1, read on the forward strand.
ATTTCACATGAAAGTAGCTCAATTTCTTTACCTCCTCCTCGTAATAGTCCTCCAATGCACGTTGGGATGAGATGAGGCTGGGCTGTGTGTAATCACCCTTACGGTTTATTGCTCCAACTCATCGTGCTCCGCCTGCAATGCATCGTTTTTGATTTTGAGCAGACAGCATTTTAGAAGACAGACAAGTGGGATGGTGACGCTAATTATGGCATCATCGCCCCTCACCATCTTGGTGAAGTCCTCAAACTTTTGGCGGACGGTACATATGTCGGACATCCATGTCCACTCCTGAGGTCTTATGTGTGGAGTTTGAACCATATACCAACGGCCTAGTTGATGCTGGTACTCAACAACTGCCCTCTTCTGCTCACAAATTCTGACCAACATGTGCAGTGTGGAATTCCAATGCGTGGGGACACCACAGACCAGTCTGTGATACGGAATCTGCAAACGCTGCTGAAAGCTGGCAAGGGCAGCTGAAGCAGTAGGTGACTTTCTAAAATTCGGTACACAGGCGGCATACTTTTACGAGCAGATAAGACAGCTCCGGGTAGTATTTAAGAAACCGCTGAACCACGAGGTTGACCACATGGTTGGCCACTCCCTTTTTCTCCAGATCCTGGAATCCCTCGGCATCACCCACCTTGCCCTCTCTTGGATCTCCTCATACCTAGCAGAACGGACCTTCAGTGTCTCCCACTCCCACACCTCCTCCTCACCCTACCCCCTTTCTGTCGGAGTCCCCCAAGGTTCGGTCCTGGGACCCCTACTTTTCTCCATATACACTCTCGGCCTAGGGCAACTCATTGAGTCCCACGGCGTCCAGTACCACCTCTACGCTGACGACACCCTAATCTACCTGTCCGGCCCTAACATCACCTCCCTACTCTCCAAAATCCCACAATGCCTTTCCGCCATCTCATCCTTCTTCTCTACTCGCTTCCTTAAACTCAACATGGACAAAACTGAATTCATAGTCTTGCCCCCAAGAAATTCCCCCCCACTTCCCAAACTATCCATCTGCGACTGTGCCCTCTCCCCAGTCCCCCAAGCCAAGTGCTTCGGGGTAATCCTTGACTCCTCCCTATCCTTCAAGCCCCACATCGAGGCCCTCACCACATCCCTCCGGCTCCAGCTCAAGAACATCTCACGGATCCGCTCCTTCCTCACTCACGACACCGCTAAAACACTCATTCATGCTCTTATCATCTCCCGCCTTGACTACTGCAACCTCCTTCTCAATGACCTCACAGCTAACTCCCTCACACCTCTCCAGTCTATCCTCAATTCCGCTGCCCGACTAATGTACCTGTCCTCCCGCTACTCCCCTGTCTCCCCCCTCTCCCAAGCCCTTCACTGGCTCCCCACTTCCAAGAGATCCCAATTCAAAACAATAACCATGGCGTACAAAGCCATACACAACCTGGCCCCACCATACATCTCTGACCTGTTCTCCCGATACCTACCCTCACGCAACCTCCGCTACTCCCAAGAACTCCTCCTCTGCTCCCCTCTCATCACCTCTTCGCACAACCGAGTCCAGGACTTCTCTCGGGCATCTGCCTTACTCTGGAACTCCCTGCCTGAACACGTCAGACACTCTCCTACCCTGACAAGCTTCAAATGTCACCTGAAGACTCACCTATTCCGTCAAGCCTACAACCAGCCATGAGACCCAGGCGACCGCCCCATACCTGACATTCCCCCATCCTGCTGTATCCCAACCCGCCCCTCATAGACTGTGAGACCTCGTGGAAAGGGTTCCTGCCCCTCCTGTACCTGTACGTTCTGATCGCCTAGATTTAGTGTACTTGTTCTTGTCTCCCTTATCCTCATGTAAAGGGCCATGGAACTTAATGGCGCTATATAAATAAATAATAATAATAATAATAATAAAATGGGCCACACATGGAAAATGTGTCAGCTCGCCTCACCTCAGAGCCGCCACCTGGTTCTGGGCATTGTCACACACGACCATGCCTAGCTGTAGGTTCTGCGGTGTGAGCCAGTGATCTGCAGCTGTTTCAGTGCTTTCCACAACTCTTCAGGATTGTGGGGTTTGTCACCTACGCATATTAGCTTCAGCACAGCCTGTTGCCGCGTAGCTAAGGCAGTGCTGCAGTGCTTCCAGCTTTGAACTAGTGTAGAGGGTGAAGTGAAGGAGGAGGAGGGTGAGGATCATGAAGTTTCAGAGCTGTACACTGTGGGTGAAACCCTGACTGAGTTAGGGCCTGCAATTCTTGGTGTCGGAAGGATGTGTTCCGTCCCAAGCTCAGACTGGGTCCTGGCTTCCAGAATATTAACCCAGTGTGCCGTCAGAGAGATGTACCGGCCCTGCCCGCAAGCACTTGTCCACGTGTCCGTAGTTAGGTGGACTTTGCCTGAAACTGCGTTGTTAAGGGCACGTATGATGTTTTGTGACACGTGCTTATGTAATGCAGGGACGGCACACCAGGAAAAATAGTGTCGGCTAGGGACCGAGTAACGTGGGACAGCCACCGCAATCAGGTTGCGAAATGCTTCCCTCTCCGCCAGCCTAAAAGGCAACATTTCCAGCACAAGCAGTTGCAAAATGTGTGCATTTAGAACTGTGGCATGTGCGGCGTTGGCAGCGTATTTGTGCCTGCGTTCCAAAGATTGGGGTATGGATAACTGAACGCTGCGCTGGGACAAGGACGTGGCTGATGATGCTGCTACTTCTGCTTGTGCAAGTACAGGTGAAGGACAGGAGGCATCTTCACCAGCAGTATGGACAGGGGATTGGCTTGCATGCACAACAGTGGAAGACGCAGCTGTGTCAGCCGCAAACAATGCTCCTGTACTCTGCTGTACATCCCACAAAGTCGGGTGCTTTGCTGCCATGTGCCTGATCATGATGGTGGTGGTCAGGCTGCTAGTTTTGCTACCCCTGCTGATGCTGGCATGGTAGGTGCTGCAAATGGCCTTTTTCAAATTATCTGCAGACACCTTAAAAAACAGCCAGACTCAGGAAGACGTAGCAGTTGTACTGGCAACATCACTCGTGTTGTTGTTCCGGGGAACGGTTGCCTGCCTTCTGCCTGTGGACACCACCCTGCTTCTTCCGGCCTGTTGTGATGCTACTCCTAACTCCCCCTGTGCACTGCTGTCCTCGCTCTGCATGTCCTCCTGCCAGGTTGGGTCAGTTACTGGATCATCCACCACGTCGTCTTCCACTTCAGCACCCTCTATCCGGGACCAAGTGCCTCCAGGTCCATGCTGCTGCCTCAAGAGGAATGTCAAAGACACCGGAATGCTTTGAGTAAAGTATTTTCTGCTTTATTTTCCGACGCGTTTCGGAGCTCAAAACCTAGCTCCTTCCTCAAGGATTGACATGAACATACTGTGAACAATCCTTTATAAACCTAAAAAAGCGCCAAAACTTAATCCAAGTCCATTTGAAAATACGTCACTGTATGGGGTGGATACTCATAATGACATCACAGTGTTTACAAATAGTACGTAGTAAGAACTGTCAGTGGGCGAAAAAAACAGATTGGCGGTAATCAGAAGGGGTGCCAAACAATGTACTAAAGAAATACATATGAAACATTAAATGATTGGAAATTAGAAGAAAAAACTGTGTAGAAAAAAAAAAACAAGAAAAAAGGAAGAAAAACTATCTATTAGATAATTGCTGTAGCGACTTCCGTCGCGACCGGCGCTACTTCCGTGGCTTTGTTCGCATGGCTTGGCTCTTTCTTCAGGACTTTCTCCGTGGCCGCGTAGCGGGCATTGCGAGCCGTTGGAGCCCCGCGAACAAACCCACCAATATCCCCCCTGACCCCCCCTGACCATGGGGCTGTAGTCTACCCCGCTATGGCATACTACAGCCCCATGCCCAGCCGCCTCTCTGCCCTGTTCCCCTCGCCGCCGGCATGGGGCTGTACTGTACACCGCTATGGTATACTACAGCCCCATGCCCAGCCGCCTGTCCGCCCCTGCCGTCACCCCCTAAGCTACCGCCGCTGTCACCCCCTAACCCACCGCCGCTGTCACCCCCTAAACCCCCGCCGCTGTCACCCCATAAGCCCCCGCTGCCCCGCCGCTGTCACCCCCTAAGCCCACGCCGCCGCTATCACCCCCTAAGCCCCCGCCGCTCTCACCACCTAAGCCCCCGCCGCTGTCACCCCCTAAGCCCCCGCCGCTGTGACCCCCTAAGCCCCTGCCGCTACCCCCTCTAAACCCCCGCCGCTGTCACCCCCTAAGCTCCCTCCGCTATCACCCCCTAAGCCCCCGCCCGCCGCCAAGCCTCCGTCGCCGCTGTCACCCCCTAAACCCCCGCCGCTCTCACCCCTTAAGCCCCCTCCGCTATCACCCCCTAAGCCCCCGCCCGCCGCCAAGCCTCTGCCGCCGCTGTCACCCCCCCTAAGCCCCGCCGCTGTCACTCCCTCAGCCACCGCCGCTGTCACCCCCTAAGCCCCTGCCGAAGCCTCCGCCGCCGCTGTCACCCCACAAAGCCCCCGCCGCTGTCACCCCCTAAACCCCTGCCGCTGTCACCCCCTAAGCCCCCTCTGCTATCACCCCCTAAGCCCCCGCCGCTACCTCCTAAACCCCCGCCGCTATCGTCCCTTCCGCTATCACCCCCTAAGCCCCCGCCGCTCTCACCCCCTAAGCCCCCGCCACTCTCACCCCCTAAGTCCCCGCCGCCAAGCCTCCGCCGCCGCTGTCACCCCCTAAGCACCCGCCGCTGTCACCCCCTAAGCCCCCGCCGCTGTCACCCCCTAAGCCCCCGCCCGCCGCCAAGCCTCCGTCGCCGCTGTCACCCCCTAAACCCCGCCGCTCTCACCCCCTAAGCCCCCTCCGCTATCACCCTCTAAGCCCCCGCCCGCCGCCAAGCCTCTGCCGCCGCTGTCACCCCCCCCCTAAGCCCCGCCGCTGTCACTCCCTCAGCCACCGCCGCCGTCACCCCCTAAGCCCCTGCCGAAGCCTCCGCCGCCGCTGTCACCCCCCAAAGCCCCCGCCGCTGTCACCCCCTAAACCCCTGCCGCCGTCACCCCCTGAGCCCCCTCCGCTATCACCCCCTAAGCCCCCGCCGCTACCTCCTAAACCCCCGCCGCTATCGCCCCTTCCGCTATCACCCCCTAAGCCCCCGCTTCACCCTAGCCCCCCCGCTCTCACCCCTAAGTCCCCCCCAAGCCCCCCGCCGCCCCTCACCGCGTGACAGCCCCCCTGTCCCCCAGCCCCTCACATCCCCCTCAGCCCCAGCCCTTCCCCCCCCGCCGCAGCCGCCGCCGCTGTCACCCCCTAAGCACCCCGCCGCTGTCACCCCCTAAGCCCCCGCCGCTGTCACCCCTATCCCCCCGCTATCCCCTAAGCCCCCCGCTACCCCTAACCCCTCGCTGTCACCCCCTAGCCCCTCCGCTATCACCCCCTAAGCCCACGCTCCCCACCCGCCGCATGTCACCTAGCCCCCCGCTGTCACCCCCTAAGCCCCCGCCGCAGTCCACCGTGTCCCTAAGCCCCCGCCGCTGTCAACCCTAGCCCGCCCCGCCCCTCTCACCCCTAAGTCCCCTCCGCTATCACCCCCTAAGCCCCCGCCGCTACCCCCTAAACCCCCGTCGCTGTCACCCCCTAAGCCCCCTCCGCTATCACCCCCTAAGCCCCCACCGCTACCCCCTAAACCCCCGTCGCTGTCACCCCCTAAGCTCCCTCCGCTATCACCCCCTAAGCCCCCGCCGCAAAGCCTCCGCCACCGCTGTCACCCCATAAGCCCCCGCCGCTGTCAACCCCCTAAGCCCCCGCCGCTCTCACCCCCTAAGCCCCCGCCGCTCTCACCCCCTAAGCCCCCTCCGCTATCACCCCCTAAGCCCCCGCCGCCAAGCCTCCGCCGCCGCTGTCACCCCCTAAGCCCCCGCCGCTGTCACCCCCTAAGCCCCCGCCGCTGTCACCCCCTAAGTTCCCTCCGCTATCACACCCTAAGCCCCCGCCGCTACCCCCCTAAACCCCTGTCGCTGTCACCCCCTAAGCCCCTCCGCTATCACCCCCTAAGCCCCCGCCACCAATCCTCCCGCCGCTGTCACCCCCTAAGCCCCCGCCGCTGTCACCCCCTAAGTCCCCTCCGCTATCACCCCCTAAGCCCCCGCCGCTACCCCCTAAACCCCCGTCGCTGTCACCCCCTAAGCCCCCTCCGCTATCACCCCCTAAGCCCCCGCCGCTCTCACCCTCTAAGCCCCCGCCGCTCTCACCCCCTAAGCCCCCGCCGCCAAGCCTCCGCCGCCGCTGTCACCCCCCTAAGCCCCCGCCGCTGTCACCCCCTAAGCCCCCTCCGCTATCACCCCCTAAGCCCCCGCCGCTACCCCCTAAACCCCCGCCGCTGTCACCCCCTAAGCCCCCTCCGCTATCACCCCCTAAGCCCCCACCACTCTCACCCCCTAAGCCCCCGCCGCTCTCACCCCCTAAGCCCCCGCCGCCAAGCCTCCGCCGCCGCTGTCACCCCCTAAGCCTCCGCCGCTGTCACCCCCTAAGCCCCCGCCGCTGTCACCCCCTAAGCCCCCGTCGTCGTCGATCACTTACATGTCTTCTTCTTCATCTGATCCTCCGTCCGCTCCAGGACACTCCAGGAGTCCTTCGTCCGTCCCCGGGGGTCTTCTGTCTTCTTTTCGCTATCTCCGGCTCCGACGTCCTCTTCACTTCCCATAGAGATACAATAGACGAAAAATCGTCCATTCTATCTCTATGGGAAGTGAGGCGCTCTTCTGATTGGTCGCCGTCAGCACAGAGCGACCAATCAGAAGAGCGCCTCACTCCCCATACAGATACATAGCGCTATGTTGGCGATTTTATGGCCGGGCCCATGGTTCTATTTTCGGGCACGGGGCTCGGCTCTGATCGGTTGTTCCACGGCTCCGGAGACTCGCCTCGCGGCCATTGCTCGCGCCTTAGCAATGGCTCGCAATCATTGCGAGTCGTTGCCGATGCGCCAGCTATCGCCGCGAAGGGCTCATTGCGAGTCTCCGCCCCCGTGGAACGACCGACCACAGCCGAGCCCCGTGGCCGAAAATAGAACCAGGGGCCCGGCCTGAAATTTGGCGAAACACCGCTAATGTATCTCTATGGAAAGTGAGGCGCTATTCTGATTGGTCGCTGTGTGCTGCCGCCGACCAATCAGAAAAGCGCCTCACTTCCCATAGACATAGAATGGACGATTTTTCGTCCATTCTATCTCTATGGGAAGTGAGGCGGTATTCTGATTGGTCGGCGGCAGCACACAGTGACTAATCAGAATACCGCCTCACTTCCCATAGAGATAGAATGGACGATTTTTCGTCCATTCTATGTCTATGGGAAGTGAGGTGCATTTCTCTTGTCTATGGGAACGCCGCACTTGGAGCGCCGAACTCGGCGCTAAATTGTGGGAGTGTGTGCAATTTTATGCCGGCGCTCAGCGGGGAATGCGGCGCTTTCCCTGCCGAGCGCCTGGTTCGATTTTCGGCCACGGCGTTTGTGCACCTTGGAAGTGTCTAGCTACGCCCCGCTGTGTTGTGATTGGACAGCGGCAACTTTACAGAGTAGCGCTGTGATTCCGATTGGTCGGCGCTCAGCGGGGAAAGCCACGCTTTTACTGCCGAGCGCCTGGTTCTATTTTCGGCCATAGTGCTCGCCGGCATCGGGGTCGCCGCTTTTACCGCGGAGCGCCGAACTCGGCGCCGATTTGTGGGAGTGTGTGTCGGCGCTCACCGGGGAAAGCTGAGCCACACACTCGCACACAGTTACAGAATTCGGCGCAGAGTTCCGCGCTCCAAGCGTGGCGTTCCGCGCTCCAAGCGTGGCGTTCCGCGCTAAAAGCGGCGACCCCGAAAGCCGCCGACCAATATGGCCGAAAATAGAACCAGGCGCTCGGTAGGGAAAGCGCGGCTTTCCCCGCTGAGCGCCGACCAGTCGGATGCTCAGCGCCATCTTCTCAAGTTGCCGCCAGACCAATCATAGCACAGTGGGGCGGAGCTACATACTTCCATGCTACGAACGACCTGAGCCGTGCGCTCTGGCCGAAAACAGAACCAGGCGCTGGGCATCCAAGACGCCGGTCTCCCCGCTGAGCGCCGACCAATCGGATTCACGGCGCCATGTTTTTGAAGTTTCCGCTGCCCAATCACACAGCGGCTGGCGTCTGCCGCTATTTTATGAATGAACATTACGCGTCCGTCATTTTAAAGCGCGAAATTTGAATTTTTCCAGTATTTAGAACCGAAAAAGCTGTTTTCACAGTACAATATCATATCAGAGTATATATTCTTAATGCCTATGCTTTTATTAACCCCTTCTTTATACAAATTTCATATGAGCTACATTTCAACATATTGATCTGTTTTTTAATACCTTATTAACCCCTTCTATTACATTTGTACTCCTGTTGCTATCTCACTATGTGCTGTACTAAGGCCAATTTCTACATTAACCTCTTCTATGCCATTTCCATTTTAGTTTTGTGTCACAATGTTTTATAGGGTTCAAACTGCTACATTAACCCGTTCCATTCTGTTTGCTATTCACTAACTGTGTCACTATGTGCTGTACTCATGACATTTGAAAATCAACCTCTTCTATACCATTTCTTATTTATTTTCGCTTCCACACTCTTTTATAGGATGTAAGGAGTACATTAACCCTTTCTATTGTCTTGGCTATTCACTGCCTATGTCACTATGTGGTCTACTACTGGCATTTGAATACTACCTTTTTTAATACTATTTTTAATTTTATTGATCGTGCCGTATTTTGTACGCGTCCCAGTGCTACATTAACCCCTTACAGACTGTTCTTTATTTTATTTCTACTTGCAGTGTGTCGTTAGACTGTTATGAGTACATTAACCCATTATATGCTATTTTGCTTATATTTCATACTAATTAGTCTGTAGGACTACTACCTGTCTTATATTTAACAGTTTGGATGTAATGCTACCTTACCACTGTCTTATTGTCGTGCCAGTGGGACATTAACTACTTTTACATAGCAAATATATTGGTTGCATGGCATTTTGCACTATATGACCCACTAGGGCCCCTTTCATATGCGCGTTGTACATGCAGATTTACATAATTCTATAACGTGGTAATATTCTGAATCTTTATGCACGTTCACCATCTCCGCCACCAGGGGTGCAGTTGCTTAAGGTCCCGCTACAGTGCCCGATTAATGTTCATTTTTACATTGGCCTGCCTGTTTCACCATGTACTGTGGAAGTTGCCTTATTTCTTTTTTCACCCTGCTTGGTCACATTGCGCCATTTTACGTTCGCCGTTAATGCCGCTATTTCCCCAACTGCAGAGAGAAAAATAAAAACAACTTTTTCCGCAATAATCACAAAACCATAAATTCAAGGTAAAAATGAACGCTACCTCTGCCATTTTGCACCAACTTCTGTAATTTCACCACTGCTGCCGGTTATGCGGAACTTGCTGTCATATCGGTAGTTTAATCGCTTTTTTTAAAATGTTGGAGCTCTGCATTTACAACGCGCGTCTGAAAGGGCCCTTACATCCATTTGTTTTGCCTTCAAGTCTCTTTTTAAGGACTTTTAACACACTGATTTGCATTCACAACTCCATACAGTAAACATCATTAAATATTTATTTCGTACTCTACAGACGTCCATGATTTGCTTTTCACAGGTTATTGAAATACACACTTTACTTTTATTGTTTTTGCCTTTTTATAAATAGTTATTATTGATTGTTTCCTTAACTAACACACTCTACCTCATTTTTGATTGGATTCACTGCGTATTCTTACAAAGATGAGCTCTCCAACAAAAAATATCGCTCTTGCCAAGGAGGCTGCATCTACGCCTAAGAAGAAGCGTGCAGAGGAGACTTCAGAAGAGACACGTCTTCTGTTAGATCGTGAGAAGGCTGCTAAGGCAACATGCACTGCTGAGGAGACTTCGGAAGAGACACGTCTTCCCTTAGATAGTGATAAGGCTGCTAAGGCGGAACGCACTGCTGAGGAGACTTCAGAAGAGAGACGTCTTCGCTTAGATAGTGATAAGGCTGCTAAGGCGAAACGCACTTCTGAGGAGACTTCAGAACAGACACGTCTTTGCTTAGATCGTGTTAAGGCTGCTCAGGTCAAACGCATTGCAGAGGAGACTTCGGAAGAGAGACGTCTTCGCTTAGATCTTCGTAAGGCTGCTAAGGCGAAACGCACTGCTGAGGAGACATTCGGAAGAGAGACGTCTTCGCTTAGATAGTGATAAGGCTGCTAAGGCGAAACGCACTTCTGAGGAGACTTCAGAACAGAGACGTATTCGCTTAAATCGTGTTAAGGCTGCTCATGCGAAACGCATTGCAGGGGAGACTTTGGAACAGAGACGTCTTCGCTTAGATCGTGCTGAGGCTGCTAAAGTGTTACGCATTGCCAAACTCTCTTCTCCACTGAGACGTTTTCGGTTGGATGCTGCGAAGGCTGCTTCGAAGAAACTTATTTCTGAACTGTCTTCCCAAGAAAGAACCCAACGAATGGCAAAAAGAGCCATGGCTGAGTGTCGCAGACGCAAACAAAAAAAAACTTCCAGTCACTGAAGAAACGTCTGACAAAGATAGTACTCCTGCCTCTTCCTCTACTGACATTCTACAAACTGAACAGCCTTTAAAACCTCCTATGACCTCCATGGCAAAAACAAAAGCAAAGCTTGACAAGGAGGCAGTGCGTATGCGCAAGAAGCGTGCGGAAGAGAGTTCTGAAGAAAGACGACTTCGCTTGGACAAGGAAAAGGCTGCTTTGAAGACACGGCTTTCAAAAGAGTCTTGGAAGGAAGGACGGAACGATTAGGCAAAAAATCAATGGCTGCGCGTCAAAGACGCCAACAACAAAAGTTAATGCCTACAGGAGATCCGTCTGATCCTCATATTGCTGCCACCTCTTCGTCTCACCCTCATACTGCTGCCACCTCTTCCTCTGATCCTCATACTGCTGCCTCCTCTTCGTCTGATCCTCATACTGCTGCCACCTCTTCTTCTACTGTGTTAACTACAACTGAACAGCCTTTACCACATCGCAAGGCCACATGTAAACGAAAACACTCTGCTGAGGAGACGCCATACAGCAAACAGTCTAACATTATCCGCAAAAAAAGGACAAGACAGATGCGTCAAGATACACTGTCTCCTACGTCTAAACAACTCCGCTTGACCCATTTGGCTGCATCACGTCGTGACGTACGCACACGTTCTTCCACTTCAACATTGCAAGAGCCACAACGCAATTTATATTCAACTTCTTCATTTCTTGAATGTTTTGATTCTACGTCCCTTCCACGTCTCATCTATGTAGGATTACACAATAAACATCTACATTTGTTATCTACACCTTTCCTACATCCAATGGGATTTACTGATGAGGATCATGCTATTGTAGAACATACCTGTGGTCCCATGAAGTTAATATGTGAACATTGTGAGGCTCTGCATTTTACTGATGAACGCCCATCAGATAAACAGTTTGCTCTTTGTTGCCACAAGGGAAAAGTAAAGGTACCATTACCTCAATACCCGGAGGTCTTCCAACGCCTGCTGAAAGGAGAGAGTGAGTACAGTAAAAATTTGATGGAGAATATCAGGAGCATTAATAGTTATTTTGCTTTTGCCTCCATGGGTGCCCATGTTTCTCCGCAACCTGGACACGGCCCTTACTGTTTCCGAATTCATGGGCAAATTTATCATCGCACGGGAACACTCCATCCTGCTCAAGATCAACCTCCAGCATATGCACAACTGTACATTTTAGATACTGCAAGCGCTACAGAACAACGGGTACAGTCTCCAGAAAATATTAAATGTCATCCTACTTTAATGAGTATCATTGCTCTTCAATTGGATAATATTAATCCCTTTGTTTCGGCCTACAAAATGCTACATGACGTTGAATTAGAAGAACAACAGAAGGCAGTAGAACATGGCACCGTTATGCCAAATATTATCATGGCCATTAAACAAGACAGACAGCAAGACCCTAGACGCTATAACAATCCTACTGTCAATGAAGTTGCTGTGGTCTTTGAACATGCTGATGGAGAGCCACCATTCAATAGAGACATTTTAATTCATTTGAAATCTGATCCAAATAACCCCTTGGCCCCAAAAACACAGCAAGTCAGTATTCTACACAGCAATTTAGATGCATTACTGTATCCCTTATTTTTCCCTCATGGAGAACAAGGCTGGCATGAGGGACTCAAGTATCAAGGCCAAATTCAACGCAGGGTTACACAGCTCCAGTATTATTGCTATTTGTTGTCTGTACGGAATTGGTTCAATCCTGTCCTGAATGGTGGCAAACTAACGCAGCAGTACTTAGTGGATGCGTATGTGAAAATCGAGGCTAATCGCTTAAATGTTATCCTTCAACACCAAAAGGATTTAAAAGTGGAGGATTATTGCGTACTTCAGGAACATCTCCAGAAAAAATCTATTGAGAAAGGTATTCCCATTGGCAAGACGGTCATTTTACCATCTTCCTTTGAAGGCAGTCCAAGAAACATGCAGCAACGCTATCAGGATGCCATGGTTATTGTCACTAAATTTGGACGACCGGATCTTTTCGTAACCATGACCTGTAATCCTAAATGGAGAGAGATTAAAATCAATTTAGAGCCATGGCAGCGTGTGGAACATAGACCTGATTTAGTCGCACGTGTCTTCAGAATTAAACTGGAAGCCCTATTAAAAGACATTAACAGTGGATTATTTGGCAAAGTTTGTGCAATGGTACATGTTATTGAATTCCAAAAGCGTGGCCTACCACACGCTCACATTTTGATCATTCTGGATAGCAAATCCAAACTAAGAACTGAGGTTGAAGTGGATAATATAGTTTGGGCTGAAATCCCCGATCCAGAAGATTACCCTGTGCTCCATCAAATTGTGATGCAACACATGATTCATGGACCCTGTGGACAACACAACCCCAATTCTCCATGTATGGATCTTGGAAAGTGTAAGAAAGGTTTTCCTAAAGATTTCCAAACAAAAACAGTCTTAGCTGAGGATGCATACCCTACTTATCAAAGAAAGGAAGGATCATCCTTTGAACACCATTCAAAGATGATTGATAATTCTTGGGTTGTTCCCTATAACCCTTTCCTACTATTAAAATACAAGTGTCATATTAATGTTGAGGTATGTGCTTCCATTCAAAGTGTTAAATACCTATTCAAATATGTCTACAAAGGACATGATAAAGCCAATCTTGAAATTTGCCAAACTAATATCCACCATGATGAAACACATCAATTCATGGATTCAAGATACGTGAGTGCACCGGAGGCAGCTTGGCGAATCTTTGCTTACCCTATGCATAGACAATCCCACTCCATTATTCGTCTTGCCGTACATCTCCCACATTCTCAACCACTTTATTTTCATGAGGATGACTCTGTTGAAAACATCAGTTACACAATGCACAGAAAATCCACTCTTATGGCCTACTTTGAGCTGAATGAGAATGACCCACATGCTCAGGATTACTTCTACCGCCAAATTCCAGAGCACTATGTTTGGAAACAAGGTGCATGGGAAATTAGAATGCGAGGAGGTTCTTCAGTGATTGGAAGAATGTATACTGTCAGTATGAAAGAACAAGAACGGTACTATTTAAGGTTGTTGTTACTGCATGTCAAAGGAGCAACAAGTTTTGACAACATTAAGACTGTTAATGAAGTCACATACCCAACTTTTGAAGAGGCGGCATTAACCCTTGGATTGCTCTTCGATGACACTGTTTGGAGAAATACTTTATTGGATGCCTGTGTTCTCAACATGCCTGCACAGCTTCGTGATATGTTTGCATATATATGTATTTTTGGTCCTCCAGCTCATCCATTGGAGTTGTGGCAAGAATTTAAACAAGACTTTATCCAAGACTACTGCCATGCATACCACTCCAACACTGAGGAGTGTGAGGATTGTGAAGGATATGCAATGACAGATGTCCAAAATGTTCTAAAATTTCATGCCAAAACTTTTACTGATTTTAATCTACCACGACCAAAAAGAAAGCCACACATCGCTCCACAATACAACAAGGATGATGAGTTAAGAAGAGCTCGGGAAATGAAAACTACTTTAAATGACCAACAACTTTTGGCCTATGATGCTATCAATCAAGCTTTACATGATAGAAGTCTACAACCTAAGTGCTTTTTCATCGACGGTCCAGGTGGCAGTGGGAAAACATATCTGTATGATTTATTAATTCATGAACTAAGAGGAGACGGCGAAATTGTTTCACCTGCAGCCAGTACAGGGATTGCAGCTAACTTACTGCAAGGAGGAAGAACCATCCATTCGCTTTACGGAATACCAATTCCAATTAATGAAACATCCGTTTCCAGAATTAAAAATGATACAGATGCTGCACAACATTTGAAAAGTACCAAACTTTTCATTATTGACGAGTCCACTCTGTTATCTAAATATGCATTGCATGTGATAGATCAACTTTTACGGGATGTCATGACAACAGATATCTCCAAGAAAAATACAGCACCTTTTGGAGGGAAAGTCATTGTTCTGGGAGGAGACTTTCAACAGTGTCTGCCTATCATCCCACATGGTACAAGAACTGACATTATAGAGAGTTGTATTAAATACTCACGACAATGGCAGCTTTTCACTCAATTGCCACTCTTCAACAACATGCGTTCCATTGATCCTGATTATAGCAGTTGGTTACTTCAACTGGGAAATGGTGAATTGTCCAATGATTTCAACCTTGGAGATGATATCATTGAAATCCCACAAGACATGATCTGCACTGGCTCACTCATACTTGCTATATTTGGTGAAAACATTCTCATTTATGTACATAACAATGAAAGCATTCAGATTGCTGCATCACATGCCATTCTTTGTCCTAAAAATGACCATGTGGATATGGTGAACTCTAAGGTTATGGATTGCATTGCTGGTGAATACACTGAATACATTAGTGATGATTCCATTGATCCTGATGAGACAGAAGATCCAGACCAATATCCAGTGGAATTTTTAAATTCGCTCACACCAACGGGAATGCCTTCTCATCGCCTCAAATTAAAAATCTGTACCATTGTCATGCTTTTGCGAAACTTCAACAGCAGACAAGGTCTTTGCAATGGGACTCGCTTGATTGTCATCGCTTTGTTTGACAATATGATTCAAGCAAAAGTCATTACTGGGTCTGCCGAAGGAAATGTGGTGTTTATTCCAAGGATTGATTTATCTCCATCAGAGACTGGCTTACCTTTCAAGTTAAGACGTCGACAATTTCCCATGAAGCCTGCTTTTGCCATGACCATCAACAAATCCCAAGGCCAAACACTGGAGAAAGTAGGGATTTTTTTGCCAGAACCCGTTTTTGGACATGGACAGTTATATGTCGCTTTTTCACGAGTGAAAAGACGATGCAATGTTAAGGTGAAAGTGTTGGATACACCCATTCAAGGCAAATTGCTGCCTAATTCTGAAAAAGTCTTTACTAAAAATATTGTCTATAAGAATATTTTATCTTAAATTCTTTAGATACATATTACATTTACATACATAATGTACGTAACAATGAAAGCATTTCAATTGCTGCATTAGATGCCATTCTTTGCTCTAGAAATGACCATGTGGATATGTGGATATGGTGAACTCTAAGGTTATGGATTGCATTGCTGGTGAATACACTGAATACATTAGTGATGATTCCATTGATCCTGATGAGACTGAAGATCCAGACCAATATCCAGTGGAATTTTTAAAATCAGTCACACCAACGGGAATGCCTTCTCATCGCCTCTAATTACTAATCGGCACCATTGTCATGCTTTTGCGCAACTTTAACAGCAGAAAAGGTCTTTGAAATGGGACTTGCTTCATTGTCATCACTTTGTTTGCCAATATGATTCAAGCAAAAGTCATTATTGGGTCAGCAGAAGGAAATGCGGTGTTTATTCCAAGGATTGATTTATCTCCATCAGACACTGCCTTATCTTTCAAGTTAAGACGTCGACAATTTCCCGTGAAGCCTGCTTTTGCCATGACCATCAACAAATCCCAAGGCCAAAAACTGGAGAAAGTAGGGATTTTTTTCGCCAGAACCCGTTTTTGGACATGGACAGTTATATGTGGCTTTTTCACAGTGAAAACACGATGCAATGTTAAGGTGAAAGTGCTGGATACACCCATTCAAGGCAAATTGCTGTCCAATAGTGAAAAACTCTTTACGACAAATATTCTCTACAATAATTATTTATTTTAAATTCTTTAGATACATATTAGATTTAGATACATAGTTACTTTCTAATTAAACAAAAATATTACAATAAATTAGTTTAGTCATACATGTATGGGAATAAAAAAAAAAAAAAATTAGTTTAGCCATAGATGTATAGGAATAGAAAAAAACAAACATACCTAAACAACCAATTTAGTCATAGATAAAGACATTATAATTCGTTATTAGATATAAAATAGTTATTTAAGAAATATAGTCGTTAGTGTTCGTTTTCACTACAAATATAGTCTATAAAAATATTTTACTTTAAATTCTTTAGATACATATTACATTTACATACATATGTACTTTCTAATTAAAGACAAATATTTGAATACATTAGTTTAGCCATAGATGTATAGTAATAGAAAAACAAAAAAAATTATAAAAAAATTAGTTTAACCATAGATGTATAGGAATAGAAAAAAAAAATGCCAACAAAATTAGCTTAGTTATAGATAAAGTCATTATAATTACTTATTAGATACTAGCTGTGAGCCCGATGCAAATGCATCGGGATTCTAGAACGTGCGTTAATTTGATTATAGTAGTTATAGCTGTTAGCCTGATGCAAATGCATCGGGTGTCTAGAATATGTTTATTGTTTTTTTAAAGATTTTTAATTAATAATCCAATTATTCCAATGACATCTTTACAGCAACTACATATATTTGTATTGTTGATATCATATAAGGAAAATTGAACAATTATGTTGTAAGGGTCTTAGAACACAAAGTAGCAATACTTGTTAATGCGTCAATCATTAGAATTGATGAATTAATAATAGTAATGTGTGTATCAGCCAGTTTGTGTCAGCCCACCAATCGCGTCAAGATGCCCTTACGCCTGGTGAGTCCTAATCTAACTAATTCCGAATTGATATTATTTAAATATGTTTTATGGCTGGATTTGTCTTAGATTTTTTAAGGATCATGTTGTAAATAAATACATTTTATAAATTGATAGAAAAGGAGTTACCAACTACAGACTTGCAGCAATGTCCATGCAATAACTAAAAAACTTGTAGTTAACCTGCGGTAAATGAAGTGAACGTGGCTTTGGCAGGTGCATAACATGCATCCACTAAGTAAGCACAGGTGACTGTAGTTGATGTGGATGACACTGCCGCAACTATGTTGTCTGCACAAACCGCAAGTAAAGTACAAATTGCATACATGCAGTCATGAAAATTACAGCAAGTATGTTGTCGGTGAGTCCTTCATGATCAATTATTATCACTTAGTATATTCCTCAATATTGTGAAAAAAATCTAAGAAAAATGGCATGATAGAATCTAATGAATAATTTATTTTTGTCCCTATCTATCTAAACATGTGTAACACACCTTGCTAATGAGATGTGTGTGAACAGCCATCCCACCCGTCTCTTAGCTGTTCACAAAAACCTCTCCCTGTAAAGAATGAGAATGAAATCTCTCAGCACATATAGTGCTGGAGCTTTAAATAGTGGTTTCTATCACCCACTGTAGAAATGTGGATGATACACATCTGTCATATTATCTAAAATGTGTGTTCACAAAAATATAGTAGAAATCAGTATATAAAAGAATAAAATGTGAAACAGTAAAATTTTTTTTTTTTTTTTTTTTTTTTCAAAAGATAAATAAACGGAAGAATAGTCATAGGGAAAAGTTCAGTGCAAAATATTCTTGTAGACAATATTTTTGGTAAATACTTTGTCACTGTTAGGCAGCAATTTGCCTTGGATTGGAGTGTCCACCACTTTCACTTTTACATTGGATCGTCTTCTCACTCTTGAAAAAGCCACATACAATTGTCCATGTCCAAAAACAGGTTCAGACAAAAAAATCCCTACTTTCTCAAGTGTTTGTCCTTGGGATTTGTTGATTGTCATGGCAAAAGCTGGCTTCAGAGGAAATTGGCGACGTCTTAACTTAAAAGGCAAGCCAGTTTCTGATGGGCACAAATCAATCCTGGGAATAAACACCACATTTCCTTCTGCAGACCCAGTAATGACTTTAGCTCGAATCATGTTGTTAAACAAACCGGTGACAATTAAGCGAATCCCATTGCAAAGACCTTTTCTGCTGTTGAAGTTCCTCAAAAGCATGACAATGGTGCCGATTTTTAATTTCAGATGATGAGATGGCATTCCCGTGGGTGTAAGTAAATTTAAAAACTCAACAGGGTATTGCTCTGGGTCTTCTGTCTCGTCCGGATCAATGGAATCATCACTAATGTATTCTGTGTACTCTCCAGCAATGCAATCCATGACCTTAGAGTTGACCTGATCCACATCATCATTTTTGGGGCAAAGAATGGCATGTGATGCTGCAGTATTAATGCTTTCATTGTCATTGACATCAATTACAATGTTTTCACCAAAAATGTCAAATATTAGTGAGCCTGTGCAAATCATATCTTCAGGGATTTCTATAACATCATCTCCAAGGTTATAATAATTGGTCAATTGTCCATTTCCCAGCTTAAGTAACCAATTGCTGTATCCTGGATCAACAGAGCTCATGTTGTCAAGTAGTGGCAATTGAGTGAAAAGCTGCCATTGTCGGGAATATTTAATGCAGCTCTCTACGATATCAGTTCGTGTTCCATGAGGAATAGGAAGACACTGACGAAAGTCTCCTCCCAGAACAATGACTTTCCCTCCAAAGGGTGTTTTATTTTTCTTCGAGATATCTTTGGTCATAACATCCTTTAATAGTTGGTCAATGACATGCAGTGCGTATTTAGATAGCATAGTGGATTCATCAATAATGAAAAGTTTCGTATTCTTCAAATGGTGTGCAGCATCAGTATCATTTTTGATTCTTGAAACAGATGTTTCATTGATTGGAATAGGTATCCCGTAAAGTGAATGGATGGTTCTTCCTCCTTCCAATAAGTTGGCTGCAATCCCAGTACTGGCAGCAGGTGACACAGTTTCTCCTTCTCCTCTTATTTGACGAATTAACAAATCATACAAATATGTTTTCCCACTGCCACCTGGGCCATCAATGAAAAACACTTAGCTTGCTGACTTGTATCCTGTAATGCTTCATTTATGGCATTATAGGCCAAAAGTTGTTGTTGATTTAAAGTTTCTTTCATTTCTTGGGCTCTTCTTAACTCCTCCTCTTTGTCGTATTGTGGTTGTAGTTGTTGTTTTCTTTTGGGGCGTGGTAGATTAAAATCCGTAAAGCTTTTGCCATGAAATTTTAACACATTTTGAACATCTGTCATTGCATAGCCTTCACAATGCTCACAGTCCTCATTGTTAGGATGATATGCACGGCAGTAGTCTTCAATAAAATCTTTTTTAAATTCTTGCCACAACTCCAATGGATGAGCAGGAGGACCAAAGATACATATGTAAGCAAACATATCCCGAAGCTATGCAGGCATGTTTAGAACACAGCCATCTAGTAAGGTATTTCGCCAAACACTGTCATCCAAAAGTAATCCAAGGGCTATTGCTGCCTGTTTAAAAGTTGGGTACTCGACTTCATTAACGGTCTTAATGTGCTCAAAACTTGTTGCTCCTTTGACATGTAGTAACAACAACCTTAAATAGTAGCGTTCTTCATCTTTCATACTGACCGTATACATTCTTCCAATGACTGTTGCTCCACTTTTCTGCCTAATTTCCCATGCACCATCTTTCCAGACATAGTGCTCAGGAATTTGGCGGTAGAAGTATTCATGAGCATGTGGGTCATTCTCATTCAGTTCAAAGTAGGCCATAAGAGTTGATTTTCTATGCGTCATGGCAGCAATGTTCTCAACAGAAGCATCTTCATGAAAATAAAGTGGTTGTGACTGTGGCAGATGTACGGCAAGGCGAACAATGCTGTGTGATTGTTTATGCTTTGGATAGGCAAAAATTCTCCAAGCTGCCTCCGTGCACTGACGTATCTTGAATCCATAAATTGGTGAGGTTCATCATGTTGTATGTTTGTTTGACAAATTTCCAGATTGGCTTTATCATGCCCTTTGTAAACATATTTGAATAGATATCTGACACTTTGAATGGACGCACAGATTTCCACATTTATATGACACTTATACTTTAATAGTAGGAAAGGGTTATAGGGAACAACCCAAGAATTATCAACCATGTGAGAACGGTGTGTAAATGAAGGTCCTGCATTGCGTTGATAAGTTGGGTAGGCATCGTGTGCTATTAGAGTTCTTCTTTGGAAATCTTTTGGGAATCCTTTTTTACACTTTCCAATATCCATACATGGAGAATTGGGGTTGAATTGTCGACAGGGTCCATGGATCATATGTTGCATCACAATTTGATGGAGCAGAGGATACTCGGATGGGTCAGGAATTTCTGCCCAAACAGTACGATCGACATCAACCTCAGTGCGTAATTTCGAATTGCTATCCAGAATAATCAAAATGTGAGCATGTGGTAGTCCGCGCTTTTGAAATTCTATTACATGAACCATTGCACAAATCTTGCCAAATAATCCACTGTTTATATCTTTTAATAGGGCTTCTAATTTTATTTTGAAGACACGGGCGACTAAATCCAGTCTGTGTTCGACACGCTGCCATGGTTCTAAATTGTGGATAATCTCGCTCCATTTGGGATTACAGGTCATTGTTATAAAAAGATCTGGCCGTCCAAATTTTGTAACAATAGCCATGGCATCTTGATAGCGTTGCTGCATATTTCTTGGACTACCTTCAAACGACGATGGTAAAATGACTGTCTTGCCAATAGGAATTCCTTTTTCGAAAGATTTTCTTTGCAGATGTTCCTGTAGTATGCAATAGTCCTCCACTTTTAAATCTTTTTGATGTTGACGTATAAAATTTAAGCGATTAGCCTCAATTTTTATATACGCATCCACTAAATACTGTTGCGTTAGTTTTCCACCATTTAGAATAGGATTGAACCCAGGACGTACAGATAGAAAATAACAGTAATACTGCAATTGTGTAATTCTCCGTGGATTTTGACCTTGATGCTTCAGTCCCTCATGCCAGCCTTGTTCTCCATGCGGAAAAAATAACGGATACAGTAAAGCATCTAAATTACTGTGGAGAATACTGATTTGCTGTGTTTTTGGGGCTAAAGGATTGTTTGGGTCAGGTTTCAGATGAATTAAAATGTCTCTATTGAAGGGTGGCTCTCCATCAGCATTTTCAAAGACCACAGCAACTTCATTAACAATTGGTTTATTATAACGTCTTGGGTCTTGTTCTCGATCCTGTTTAAGAGCCATGGTGATATTAGGCATGACAGTACCATTTTCAATTGCCTTCTCCTGTTCCTCTTTTTCAACAAAACGTAACATTTTGTATGCGGAAACAAAAGGATTGATGCGATCTAATAAGTTAGCAATGAGCCGCATCAATTTAGGATTACATTTTTTATTTTCGTCACACTGTAAACGTTGGTCATTAGCAGTGGCAGTATCTAAAATGTAGAGTTGGGCATAAGCAGGAGCTTGATCTGGAGCAGGATGTAGTGTTCCAGTACGGTGATAAATTTGGCCATGAATCCTGAAGCAATAAGGGCCATGTCCAGGTGGGGGAGCAATACTTGCACCCATAGAAGCAAAACCAAAGGAACTATTGATACTTCTGATATTATCCATCATATTCCGACTGTATGGACTCTGACCTTTAAGAATACATTCCAACATCTCTGGATACTGAGGTAACGGAACCTTGACCTTCCCCTTGTGACAACAGAGAGTATACTGTTTATCCGATGGCTTCTCATCCATGAAATGTCGAGCTTGACAATGGTTACATATGAATATCATTGAGCCACAGGTATGTTCCACAATGCCAAAATCACTATCTGTAAATCCGGGTGGATATGAAGAGGGAGGTGTAGGTAGGTAAATACGATGTTGTTTCTGCAAACCGACATAGATCAGACGTTGAACTAATAAAACAGAAAAAGAGGCAGGATCCACTTGTGTAACAGTAGGAGACGTCTTTTTGCGGTGTTGACGACGTGAGGCAACACTTTTACGTAAGCGGCTCTCTTTGGATAGTGAAGACTCCTGAGCAATTTGTGCCTCCAAAGGAGTTTGTTGTTGTTCAACGCGAAAACGTTTGGTGTGTGACGTCTCCTGACCACAATGTTTACGCTTTGCTGTTGCTTTGCGCGGTGATGAAACTTGAGGAATTGTGCTACTTTCATCCGGTGAACTGCTAGAAAGAGCTAGAGCAAACTGTAGTACTGGTGAGCTTACAGTTGGATCAGCAGACTGTAGTACTGAAGAGGTTACTGTCTGATCAGCACACTGAGTTAGATCAGCAGAGTATTGTACTGGTGAGCTTACAGTTTGATCAGCAGACTGTTGTACTGATGAGGTTACTGTCTGATCAGCAGAGTGATGTACTGGTGGTGTTACTTTTTTTTTTTGACGGCGTTGACGTTCCTTCTCAGCTTTTTTGGCCAAGCGCAGTTGTTTTTGTTCCAGCGACTCCGTTGCAATGCGTTGCTTACACTCAGCTTTCGACTTATCCAAACGACATTGTCACTGTTCTTCAGTTTCCTTAGCACGTGTCTTACGCATCCATGCGGCTTTGTACCCGCCAACATCCTTGCTAGTATCCTTTGAAGTCATGTTAGGACATACAAAGGTAATACTATGCTTGGAGAGGTATAGGTATGTAAGAGCTTTTACAAAAGCTTTTTGGGAGAAAAGAATTCTTGAAAAGTATAGAATAATTATTAAGGAAAATAATAAGTTCCAGATAGACAATGTACATATTTAAATATCATGTTTTGTATGTCCTTATAATGTACCCTACGACGTATTACAAAGATATAGACATGTTTCTCATTAATACCAATAATAGTAAGAGGTCACTGAATACTTAAGAACATCGAATGTGCATACATAATACCAATAGCATGAATACCAATACCATCATAATACCATCACAAAACCATCATCCATACCATCATCCATAGCATCATCAATAGCATCATCAATAACATCATCAATAGCAATAATATTAGCAATAGCATTATTATTATCAGTAATAGCAGTATTAATAGCATCATTAGCAGTATTATGATCATTAATAACAGTATTAATAACATTAATAGCAGTATTAATAGAGTAATAGCATTATAAATAGCATTAATAGCATTAGTATGTGCATTGATAGCATTATTAATATCCTTAATAGCATAACTAATACCATTAATAGCATAAATAATAGCATTAATAGCATTAGTATTAGCATTAATAGCATTAATAATAGCATTAATAGCAATATTATTTGAATTAATAGCATTATTATTACTATTAATAGCATAATTTTTAGCATTAACAGCATTATTATTAGCATTAATAGCATTATTAATAGCAATAATAGTACTAATAATAGTATTATTATTAGTATTAATAGCATAAATAATAGCATTAATAGCATGAATAATACTATTAATAAAATTAATAGCAATATTAATAGCATGCTTATTAGCCTTAATAGCATTAATATTAGCATTAATAGCATTATTAATAACATTAATAGCATTATTAATAGCATTAATAGCATAAATAATCGCTTTAATATCATTAGTATTAGCATATAGAGCCTGAATAGCAATATTATTAGCAGTAATAGAATTTTGAATAGCATAAATAGCATTATTATTAGCCTTAATAGCATTAATAATAGGCTAAATAGCATGATTATTAGCATTCTTAGCATAATTATTAGCATTAATAGCATAATTATTAGCATAAATAGCATTAATAATAGCATTTATAGCAATATTATTTGCATTAATAGCATTATTATTACCATTAATAGACTAATTATTAGCATTAATATCATAATTATTAGCATTAATAGCATTAATAATAGCATTAATAGCAATATTATTTGCATTAATAGCATTATTATTAGCATTAACCGCATAATTATTAGCATTAATAGCAATATTATTTGCATTAATAGCATTATTATTACCATTAGTAGCATAATTATTAGCATTAATAGCATAAATATTAGCATTAATAGCATAATTATTAGCATTAATAGCATTAATAATAGCATTAATAGCAATATTATTTGCATTAATAGCATTATTATTACCATTAATAGCATAATTATTAGCATTAATAGCATAATTATTAGCATTAATAAGCATTAATAATAGCATTAATAGCAACATTATTTGCATTAATAGCATTATTATTACCATTAATAGCATAATTATTAGCATTAAGAGCATAAATATTAGCATTAATAATAGCATTAATAGCAATTATTTGCATTAATAGCATTATTATTACCATTAATAGCATAATTATTAGCATTAATAGCATAAATATTAGCATTAATAGCATTAATAATAGAATTAATAGCACTATTATTTGCATTAATAGCATTATTATTACCATTAATTGCATAATTATTTAGCATTAATAGCATAATTATTAGCATTAATATCATTAATATAGCATTAATAGCAATAATATTTGCATTAATAGCATTATTATTACCATTAATAGCATAATTATTAGCATTAATAGCATAAATATTTTAGCATTAATAGCATAATTATTAGCATTAATAGCATTAATAATAGCATTAATAGCAATATTATTTGCATTCATAGCATTATTATTACCATTAATAGCATAATTATTAGCATTAATAGCATAATTATTCGCATAAATAGCATTAATAATAGCATTATGAAATATTTGCAATACATTATTTCCATTAATAGCATATAATTAATGATATTTAACCATTATATAGCATATATTATTAGCATTAATAGCATTAAATATTAGCATTAATAGCATTAATAATAGCATTAATAGCAATATTATTTGCATTAATAGCGTATTATTACCATTAATAGCATAATTATTAGCATTAATAGCATAATTATTAGAATTAATAGCAATTAATAGCATTAATAGCAACATTATTTGCATTAATAGCATTATTATTAGCATTAATAGCATAAATTATTAGATTAATAGCATTAATTTAGCATTAATAGCATAATTATTAGATAATTAATAGCAATATTATTTGCATTAATGGCATAAATATTAGCATTAATAGCATAATTATTAGCATTAATAGCATTAATAGCAATATTATTTGCATTATAGCATTATTATTACCATTAATAGCATAATTATTAGCATTATAGAATAATCATTAGCATAATAGCATAATTATTAGCATTAATAGCATTAATAATAGCATTAATAGCAATATTTTTGCATTCATAGCATTATTATTAGCATTAATAGCATAATTATTAGCATTAATAGCTAATTAGGGCGCTTCAGACTGCGCAGCGTCCGGTCCGGGGCTGTCAGGAGTGACAGCCTGGAGCGGAGTTTTTCTGCATAGGATACTATCGGGCTGCACGGAGCTGGATCGCGGCGGGTGGTAATTAGCTGCTATCCGGCTGCTGTGTCGCCGGATGTATCCTGCAGAAGTGGGATTTGTCTGCCGACTCCAAAAACGTTGCATGCACCGTTTTTGGAATCGGCAGACAAATCCCACTTCTGCAGGATACATCGGCGACACAGCAGCCGGATAGCAGCTAATTACCACCGCCGCGTCCAGCTCGTGCAGCCGATAGTATCTATGCAGAAAAAACTCCGCTCCAGGCTGTCACTCTGACAGCCCGGATCCGGACGCTGCGCAGTCTGAAGCCGCCTTATTAGCATAAATAGCATTAATAATAGCATTAATAGCAACATTATTTGCATTAATAGCATTATTATTACCATTAATAGCATAATTATTAGCATTAATAGCATAAATATTAGCATTATAGCATAATTATTAGCATTAATAGCATGAATAATAGCATTAATAGCACTATTATTTGCATTAATAGCATTATTATTACCATTAATAGCATAATTATTAGCATTAATAGCATAATTATTAGCATTAATAGCATTAGTAATAGCATTAACAGCAAAATTATTTGCATTAATAGCATTATTATTACATTAATAGCATAATTATTAGCATTAATAGCATAATTATTAGCATTAATAGCATTAATAGCAATATTATTTGCATTAATAGCATTAATATTACCATTAATAGCATAATTATTGCATTAATAGCATAATTATTAGCATTAATAGCATTGTAATAGCATTAATAGCAATATTATTTGCATTAATAGCATTATTTTACATTAATAGCATAAATACTAGCATTAATAGCATAATTATTAGCATTAATAGGAATATTATTTGCATTAATAGCATAATTATAGCATTAATAGCATAATATTAGCATTAATAGCATTAATAATAGCATTAATAGCAATATTATTTGCATTAATAGCATTTTTATTACCATTAATAGCATAATATTAGCATTAATAGCATAATTATTAGCATTAATAGCAATATTATTTGCATTAATAGCATAATTATTAGCATTAATAGCATTAATATAGCATTCATAGCAATATTATTTGCATTAATAGCGATATTATTACCATTAATAGCATAATATTAGCATTAATAGCTAATATTAGCATTAATAGCAATAATAGCATTTAGCACATTATTTGCATTAATAGCATATTATTACCATTAATAGCATAATTATTAGCATTAATAGCATAAATATTAGCATTAATAGCATAATTATTAGAATTAATAGCAATATTATTTGCATTAATAGCATAAATATTAGCATTAATAGCATAATTATTAGCATTAATAGCATTAATAGCAATATTATTTGCATTAATAGCATTATTATTACCATTAATAGCATAATTATTAGCATTAATAGAATAATTATTAGCATTAATAGCATAATTATTAGCATTAATAGCATTAATAATAGCATTAATAGCAATATTATTTGCATTCATAGCATTATTATTACCATTAATAGCATAATTATTAGCATTAATAGCATAATTATTAGCATAAATAGCATTAATAATAGCATTAATAGCAACATTATTTGCATTAATAGCATTATTATTACCATTAATAGCATAATTATTAGCATTAATAGCATAATTATTAGCATTAATAGCATTAATAGCAATATTATTTGCATTAATAGCATTATTATTACCATTAATAGCATAAATATTAGCATTAATAGCATAATTATTAGCATTAATAGGAATATTATTTGCATTAATAGCATAATTATTAGCATTAATAGCATAATTATTAGCAATAATAGCATAATTATTAGCATTAATAGCATTAATAATAGCATTAATAGCAATATTATTTGTATTAATAGTATTATTATTACCATTAATAGCATAATTATTAGCATTAATAGCATAATTATTAGCATTAATATCATTATTATTAACAGTAATAGCATTATTATTAGCATTATTTTTTTTTTTTTTTTTTTTTTTTTTATTTTTATTATTATTTATAATATTTTTTTTTATTATTTTTATTATTATTAAATTGATTTATTATTTGTTATTTTAAGTGAGCCTGAGTCGTCCTTCAGGTCCGCTCTAAGGGGTGATAGAGATACATGGCGGATAATACTGGGCGCTGATTGGTCGCTTGTTCCCATAGAGAAACATGGCCATGTTTCTCTATGGGAAGAAGCGACCAATCAGCGTGCAGCATTATCCGCCATGTAACTCTATGAGCCCTTTGAGCGGACCTGAATGAGAACTGTGTCTTTAGAAATGACTCAGTTCTCCTTCAGCTCTGCTCAAAGGGCGCATAGAGTTACATAGCAGATGATGCTGGACGCTGATTGGTCGCTTCTTCCCATAGAGAAACATGGCCATGTTTCTCTATGGGAAGAAGCGACCAATCAGCGTGCAGCATTATCCGCCATGTAACTCTATGAGCCCTTTGAGCGGACCTGAATGAGAACTGTGTATTTAGAAAAGACTCAGTTCTCCTTCAGGTCCGCTCGAAGGGCTCATAGAGTTACATAGCGGACAATGCTGGAGGCTGATTGGTCGCGGACCTGAAGGACGACCCGGAGCTCGGTGGAGGAAGACAGAAGACCACCGGATGGAAGACTCGTGTGGCGGGCTGAAGGAAGAGGATGCCTGGGCCGAAGGAAGGACTGGAGCTGGGGAAGCAGATGTGATGAAGACAGGTAAGTGATCTACGGCGTCGGCGGGGGTGGGGGTGTGCGGACATATTGTGGGGGGGGGTGCGCGGACATATTTGGGGGGGTGTGCGCGGACATATTGGGGGGGGGTGCGCGGACATATTGGGGGGGTGGGTGCGCGGACATATTGGGAGGCTGTGCGGACATTATGTTGGGGGGGTCAGTTTGGACATGGTGGGGGGGTGAGGTAGGACATGGTGGGGGGGGCAGTTTGGACATTGTGGTGGGGGGTGTGCGGACATATTGGGGGGGGGTGCGCGGACATATAATGGGGGGGTGCGCGGACATATTGGTGGGGCTGTGCGGACATGGTGGGGGGGTGAGTTTGGACATTGTGGGGGGGGCAGTTTAGACATTGTGGTGGGGGGTCTGTGCGGACATTGTGGTGGGGGGGCTGTGCGGACCTTGTGGTGGGGGGCTGTGCGGACATTGTGGTGGGGGTCTGTGCGAACATTGTAGGGGGGGGCTGTGCGGACATTGTTGGGGGGGGACTGTATGTAGATGGGGTGGGGGGGCTGTACGTACATGGTGGTGGGGGGGCTGTGCGGACATGGTGGGGGGGTGAGTTTTGACATTGTTGGGGGGGCAGTTTGGACATTGTGGTGGGGGGTCTGTGCGGACATTGTGGTGGGGGGGCTGTGCGACCTTGTGGTGGGGGGCTGTGCGGACATTGTGGTGGGGGGGCTGTGCGAGCATTGTAGGGGGGGGGCTGTGCGGACATTGTTGGGGGGGGACTGTATGTAGATGGGGTGAGGGGGCTGTATGTACATGGTGGTGGGGGGGCTGTGCGGACATTGGTGGGGGGGGCTGTGTATACATTGTGGGGGGGCTGTGTATACATTGTGGGGGGGGTCTGTGCGGACATTGTGGGGGGGGGCGTGTGCGGACATTGTGGGGGGGGGTGTGCGGACATTGTGGGGGGGCTGTGCGGACATTGTGGGGGGGTTGTGTGGACATTGTGGGGGGGGCTGTATGTACATGGTGGTGGGGGGGCTGTGCGGACATTGTGGGGGGGGGGGCTGTGTGCACATGGTGTAGGGGGGTGTTTGGACATTGTGGGGTGGGCAGTTTTGACATGGTGGGGGGGGCTGTTTAGACATGTTGGGGGGGGCTGTGCGGACATGGTGGGGGGGGGCTGTTTGGACATGGTGGGGTGGGCTGTTTGCACATGGTGGGGGGGGCTGTTTGGAGATGGTGGGGGGGCTGTGCGGACATGGTGGGGGGGGCTGTGCGGAGATGGGGGGGGCTGTGCGGACATGTTGGGGGGGGGGGCTGTGCGGACATGGTGGGCGGGGGCTGTGCGGACATGGTGGGGGGGGCTGTGCGGACATTGTGGAGGGGGGCTGTGTGCACATGGTGTAGGGGGGCTGTTTGGACATGGTAGGGGGGAGCTGTTTGGAGATGGGGGGGCTGTGCGGACATGGTGTGGGGGGTCTGTGCGGACCTGGTGGTGGGGGGGGGCTGTGCGGACAGTGTGGGGGGGGGCTGTGCGGACAGTGTGGGGGGGGGGCTGTGCGGACAGTGTGGGGGGGGCTGTGCAGACAGAGTGGGGGGGGCTGTGCGGACAGTGTTGGGGGGGGGGCTGTGCAGACAGTGTGGGGTGGGCTGTTTGGAGATGGTGGGGGAGGTGCTGTGCGGAGATGGTGGGGGGGGGGCTGTGCGGACAGTGTGGGAGGGGGGGGGCTGTGCGGACAGTGTGAGAGGGGGGGCTGTGCGGACAGTGTGAGAGGGGGGGCTGTGCGGACAGTGTGAGAGGGGGGGCTGTGCGGACAGTGTGAGAGGGGGGGCTGTGCGGACAGTGTGTGCGCGGGCTGGAGCGGAGGCCATATATGTATCGGAATATAAAAAAAAAAAAAAAAAAAAATTTGTTTAGTTATAGATAAAGACATTATAATTAGTTAATAGATATAAAATATTTAAGATATATAGTCGTTAGTTTTTTAAGCTTAGAAACATTATTTTTATATTTCATAGTATATGTATATAAACACACACTTTGTTGTAGATTGTAGTTGTGTATCATCTAAATGCTTGCATTTAGTGATAAGAACCTGAAGCTCCAGTAGTATAGCTGCTGAGAGATTTCATTTTCTTTTTACAAAGGGTGAGGTTTTTGTGAACAGCTAAGAGACGGGTGGGACGCCTGTTCACACACATCTCTATCTCGAACTGTGTTCTGTACATATAAGTACATACATACAAATAGGTACAAATTTAGACACATAGGTACATATTTAGACACATAGGGAAAGAATAGACATTTTGATTTTAAATTTCAATTCTTCTGCTATTTGTGGAATTTATAGTGGGAAAAAAGCAATTTTGTCACTTGCTGCCTAATTGTGACCTACAGCACTCTTACTGTAAGTTGCATGAAATTTATATTGAATTTGTGGTTTACTTGCGGCAGTTGCGGCACATGTGGTTTCGACAGTTTCAACCACCAAAATCGCAGTTAGCTCTGATTTTTAGTGGTTGCATTTAGTGAATCTGTCGAAGCTGTGTTTGCCGTATTTACTGCAAGCTAACTGGAAGTTTCATATACATTACATGTTACTTGCTGAAAGTGATCTGTAGGTAGGTCTTTTGGTGCCAAGTGCAGAAATTGTATTTTGTTATTCCACACCTTCTGCAAATAGCCGAAAAATATCTGATTTAAAAGGAGTCTAACTATTAATAATTAGGGATAGAGTAGAGTAGGTCCCACCAGCTGTAAGGCTACCTTCCCGTGGTTGGTGGGGAAACATGTACTGGCTAAACCATAGATTAGGTATATTCAATTCATATATGAATGTTAATAATCTGTACAAAACATCGGTGCCAGTATCTGTACGAAAAGCCTTGCCTTAGAATCATGACATGTACTACATTGACATATACTATACAAACATTGGTAGTTCATAGATACATATCATGTCTTATGTGCATTATTTGAATGAATAATGTATATATGCATGCTAGACTCCCTATTATTTAGAATCAGGCCACCATCTTAGACATATAATGGACGACTTTGAGTTTCACATTTACTGATGAAAGTGAGGCGCTATTCTCATTGCTTGCCCGCAGCAGACAGCAACCAATGAGAATAGCGCCTCATTTACAATGGTAAATGTGAAACTTAAAATATTCCATGTATTTGAAGTATGGCGCCATACAGCGCGGCGCTCTTCTCATCGGTCGCCGCCTTCAGTGCGCCGAACAATCAGAATAGCGGTGGCTGCTATGCCGACATATTTGAAATATACTGAGTAAACTCTACACAGATTCTAGAATCCCGATGCAATCGCATCGGGCTCACAGCTAGTAGAATATAACTATGGATCGGACAGTGTACGAACTCATGTGGCTAGGAAAGATAAATGGAAAAAAAAGGGGGAATATCTACGTAACATGCACTGTTGTACAGCTGGGGAGCCACTCTAGTGTTAGGGAATAAATAGTGATATTAGTGGGGAACATGTGAACCATATCAGAAGTGAAATAAATCATATGTTCTGTAGAGACATTCTTGTGTATAAAAATATATACATAAAATATATATGTAGTGAAAATATAAGTGTAAATACAGAAAGGCTATAAAAGGTGATAAATATAAGACTACTAATGTGAACATATATAATAGTGAAGTGATTAACTGAATAATGGCATGGAAATTAATTTTTTGTTTCTCTATTTATTTCCGTAGGTTATTAGAGTATCATGGAGACGTGTCTTTGAAGAGTATCTGAAGAAAATTACTATAAAAAATTAATACATGAAATTTATTTAGAATAAATTAACAAAGAATAAAAACGATGTTTAGATGTGGATTTGGACATAACTAAGATGAAATAATTTAATAAAAATGAAATCTGATTTAAAAATGAATTTTGGTTAAAAAATGAAGGAAAAAAATATGAAAACTGTTAATCACAAAAATATTTTTTAATTTTATGTATATATATGTTGTGTTCAAAAAATAAAACTATATTAAATCTATTTATATATGTCTGAGTGTATTATATCTATAGTTCTATAAAGCACTATCAATGAATTTAGTAATAAATAAAATTAAGAATCCACATTGTTTTTATAAAAGTCGTTAATGAAATTTTACTTTAACCCTGTTGTTGTCTTCGGTCAAAAACGACCGATTTTGAACTTTAATATTTTTTAAAATATTCAAGATGCGGTTCTGAAACTTGTGGTTGATTGACTTTTCCTCATTTGAGGGGTTCTTACTATGCATATTTTTATATATTTTTTTTTATGTTTACTTTTTGCGCCACAATTTTTTATACACTTGTAGTCTTCGGTCAAAATGACCGAAAGTCTTTTATAGTGATCTCCAGCCATTTTATGAGTAAAATAAAGGAGCTATAATCTCATTTTGGACTATATATTACATCTACTACTATTTATCAATTTATTTAGGTCCTTTTGGTCCATGCAGATTTACACATACATACATTTTCTCATTACAATACTGCTGATGGATTACCTTCCAGTATAGTTATCTACCAATATTTTATAATCCTGGTGACAATGTGACTGTAGAAGAGCAATTAGTCTCGTTCAGAGGTAGGTGTCCGTTCAGGCAGTATATTCTAAGTAAGCCTGCAAAGTACGGCATCAAAATATGGACTCTGTGCGACAGCAAAAGTGCGTACGCTCTAAATGCACAGGTATACATAGGAAAACAAGCTGGAGAAAGAGCCGAAAAAAATCAAGGCATGCGAGTAGTCTTGGATTTGACCCAGGGACTCAAAGGACAAAATGTCACATGCGACAATTTTTTTTACATCATATCAATTAGGGCAGATGTTGATGAAAAGAAAAATGACCATGTTGGGTACTATTAGAAAAAATATGCCAGAACTGCCACAAGGTATTCTCAGTAAGAGAGACATTTATAGTTCTATGTTTTATAAGGATACCACAGTAGTTTCTTACGTCCCAAAGAAACACAAGCAGGTAATTCTGATGAGCACAAAGCATCATGATAGTGAAATCAGTAATAGAGGTGACAGAAAACCGGACATCATTTTAGAATATAATGCTACAAAAGGGGCTGTTGATACTCTAGATCAACTGATAGGCACTTACACCTGTAAGTGCAAAACAAATCGGTGGCCAAAGGTGATTTTTTACAATATGCTTGATGTGTCAGCATACAATGCATTCGTGCTATGGAAGGAAATAGACCCAAATTGGAATAAAAATAAACTATATAAGAGAAGACTTTTTATAGAGGAGTTGGGAAAATCACTGGTTAGCCCATATATTGAAGACCGAAAGGTAACTCCCAGAGCTGATGGAGCTGCAGCCATTGTCCACAGGATCCAACAGCTAGATAAAGAAAGTGAACCAACAGCTTACACAAGCACTGCTACAATACCCACGGACGCCACCAGCAACGCAACCAACCTAAAACGGAAACGATGCGACTTCTGTCCAACATCAAGCAATAACAAATCAAATGTGATATGTTACAGATGTCAAAAATATTTATGCAAAAGACATGTCAATTATACCTGTGATAATTGCAAACAGTAAATTTTGCACAATGTGACTTATTTATCATTTTATATAAAAAAAACTGAACTGTTAATTTTTTTTTTGTTTTTTTTTTTTGTTGGAAAATAATATAATTAGATTTAGCTTATTGTTATTAGTTATAGTTAACAGTTGGATGAATAATTATTTTTTTATGTGCAAATATGCAATATGCATAAATATTCCAATAAAGCCATGTTAAATGTTTTGACACAAAAAAAAAAAATAAAAAGTAAGTTTTTCTTTCCATTTTTCATTTGTTTATAAACAACCAGGTTCACATACAATATAATACTGCAAAATTATTCAATTAAAACACTTAAATTAGCTAAAAATCAAGACTTTATTAGGTCCGGTCAAAAATGACCGGAAGATAACCAGGTGACCAGGAGAATAGCAGGGTTAAAAATATATGTAGATCTTAAAAGGTATATATAAACAAAAACGTCACTGGGAATAGAACTTGCAGTGAGACAAGGGAAAAAAAAAAACTTTTCTGCATTGCAGGAGTCCTTGCGGCAGCTGCTGGGTTTGAGCGATCAAGCTGGTTGTGGGCTTCACAACCGAACCAGGTGAGCAGTTTTTATGCTATATGTGATTTGTCTCCTAAGTGGGATAAGACCCTATGCGCATTCTCATTTTCTACAACTTCAGCACCCTGGTCCTCCTCCTCACTTTGTGGCAATTGTGTCTCATCATGGTCCAGCTCTTGTTGAGACACGTTCCCACCGTTGCCTTCGTGAGACCGTGGCTGCTCAAATATTTGGGCATCGGTACATACGATCTCCTCATGACCCACTTCAACTGGAGCTGGCGAGAGGCCAGAATCTATGAATGGATAAGTGAACAGCTCTTCAGTGGGAAGTGTGGGATCAGTTATGGGCACTCGGCATGGTGGGAGGAAGGAGGATCAGGGTGTGGAATGTGCGGTCCAGTCTCAAGGCTACTCACAGTTGACCGTGTGGAAGACAGGCTGCTTGTGGTGGTGCAAAACTGACTGGAAGCATTATCCGCTATCCAACTAACAACCTGTTTACACTGTTCTTGGTTTAATAGTGGTGTACTGCTGCGGTCCCCTACAAATTGGGACAAGAAAGGTCGAGCGAGATAATATTGGCGTTTGTCGTGGCACAATTCGAGCTTGCACATGGCCAGTACCTTGGCCCTTACCACCGGCCTTGCGCATTTTCAATGGTGTGCTGACTGTATACAGCTAAATGAATGTGTCAAAAAGATGGTTTTTAGCCGGACAATGAGATGACAGATTAGAGATTACATTACAGCAGGTATACCAGTCAGTCACAAACACTGAGATGGGTATACTGAGTGTTTTGGCGTATACAAATTGGAGCTACAACCCACTACTGCCTCAAACAAGGATAAATGAAGGCGGATAGGCTGACTCTGATCAAGATGAACAAGGGTTGTAAAAGTGTGTCTTTTTTAGTATTGCCCTAGTCGGGGAAGCCAAAAATTTGGAGACACCAATATGCCCTGGATAGAAGTGAGCATGGGGGCCTTTTAAAAAAATGTGCCCATTGTAAGCAAGTTTGTCTGCTGTAGTATTTCCCTAGGCAGGGAAGCCCAAGGTTTGGAGGCACCAAGATGCCCCTGCATAGAGGCGTGCATGAGGGCCTTTTCAAAAAAAGTGCCCATTGTAAGCAAGTGTGTCTTTTTTAGTATTGCCTTAGGCAGGGAAGCCAAAAATTGGGAGACACCAATATGCCCCTGGATAGAGGCGTGCATGAGGGCTTTTTAAAAAAAAAGAGCCCATTGTAAGCAAGTGTGTCTTTTTTAGTATTTCCTAGGCAGGGAAGCCAAAAATTGGGAGACACCAATATGCCCCTGGATAGAGGTGTGGATGAGGGCTTTTTCAAAAAAAGTGCCCATTGTAAGCAAGTGTGTCTTTTTTAGTATTGCCTTAGGCAGGGAAGCCAAAAATTGGGAGACACCAATATGCCCCTGGATAGAGGCGTGCATGAGGGCTTTTTAAAAAAAAAGAGCCCATTGTAAGCAAGTGTGTCTTTTTTAGTATTTCCTAGGCAGGGAAGCCAAAAATTGGGAGACACCAATATGCCCCTGGATAGAGGTGTGGATGAGGGCTTTTTCAAAAAAAAGAGCCCATTGTAAGCAAGTGTGTCTTTTTTTAGTATTTCCTAGGCAGGGAAGCCAAAAATTGGGAGACACCAATATGCCCCTGGATAGAGGTGTGGATGAGGGCCTTTTCAAAAAAAGTGCCCATTGTAAGCAAGTGTGTCTTTTTTAGTATTGCCTTAGGCAGGGAAGCCAAAAATTGGGAGACACCAATATGCCCCTGGATAGAGGCGTGCATGAGGGCTTTTTAAAAAAAAAGAGCCCATTGTAAGCAAGTGTGTCTTTTTTAGTATTTCCTAGGCAGGGAAGCCAAAAATTGGGAGACACCAATATGCCCCTGGATAGAGGTGTGGATGAGGGCTTTTTCAAAAAAAGTGCCCATTGTAAG
Source organism: Allobates femoralis (assembly GCA_033576535.1). Lineage (NCBI taxonomy): Eukaryota > Metazoa > Chordata > Amphibia > Anura > Aromobatidae > Allobates > Allobates femoralis. The sequence goes on from JARQOC010000006.1 coordinate 212,007,266, forward strand.
CAAGTGTGTCTTTTTTAGTATTGCCTTAGGCAGGGAAGCCAAAAATTGGGAGACACCAATATGCCCCTGGATAGAGGCGTGCATGAGGTCTTTTTAAAAAAAAGAGCCCATTGTAAGCAAGTGTGTCTTTTTTAGTATTTCCTAGGCAGGGAAGCCAAAAATTGGGAGACACCAATATGCCCCTGGATAGAGGTGTGGATGAGGGCTTTTTCAAAAAAAGTGCCCATTGTAAGCAAGTGTGTCTTTTTTAGTATTGCCTTAGGCAGGGAAGCCAAAAATTGGGAGACACCAATATGCCCCTGGATAGAGGCGTGCATGAGGGCTTTTTAAAAAAAAAGAGCCCATTGTAAGCAAGTGTGTCTTTTTTAGTATTTCCTAGGCAGGGAAGCCAAAAATTGGGAGACACCAATATGCCCTGGATAGAGGTGTGGATGAGGGCTTTTTCAAAAAAAGTGCCCATTGTAAGCAAGTGTGTCTTTTTTAGTATTGCCCTAGGCAGGGAAGCCAAAAATTGGGAGACATCAATATGCCCCTGGATAGAGGCATGCATGAGGGCCTTTTAAAAAAATGTGCCCATTGTAATCAAGTGTGTCTGCTGTAGTATTTCCTAGGCAGGGAAGCCCAAGGTTTGGAGGCACCAATATGCCCCTGCATAGAGGCGTGCATGAGGGCCTTTTCAAAAAAAGTGCAAATTGTAAGCAAGTGAGTCTGCTGTAGTATTTCCTTAGGCAGGGAAGCCAAAAATTGTCTGGCACTTTAATGCCCCTGGATAGAGACGTGCATGAGAGCCTTTTTCAATAAGGTGCCCATTTGAAGCAGTTGGGTCTTTTGTAGGATTGCCATAGGCAGGAAGCCAAAAATTGTCTAGCACTTCAATGCCCCTGGATAGAGACGTGCATGAGAGCCTTTTTCAATAATGTGCCCATTTGAAGCAGTTGGGTGTTTTGTAGGATTGCTTTAGGCAGAGAAGCCAAAAATTGTCTAGCACTTCAATGCCCCTGGATAGTGACGTGCATGAGAGCCTTTTAAAAAAATGTGCCCATTGTAAGCAAGTTTGTCTGCTGTAGTATTTCCCTAGGCAGGAAGCCCAAGGTTTGGAGGCACCAAGATGCCCCTGCATAGAGGCGTGCATGAGGGCCTTTTCAAAAAAAAGTGCCCATTGTAAGCAAGTGTGTCTTTTTTAGTATTGCCTTAGGCAGGGAAGCCAAAAATTGGGAGACACCAATATGCCCCTGGATAGAGGCGTGCATGAGGGCTTTTTAAAAAAAAAGAGCCCATTGTAAGCAAGTGTGTCTTTTTTAGTATTTCCTAGGCAGGGAAGCCAAAAATTGGGAGACACCAATATGCCCCTGGATAGAGGTGTGGATGAGGGCTTTTTTCAAAAAAAGTGCCCATTGTAAGCAAGTGTGTCTTTTTTAGTATTGCCTTAGGCAGGGAAGCCAAAAATTGGGAGACACCAATATGCCCCTGGATATAGGCGTGCATGAGGGCTTTTAAAAAAAAAAGAGCCCATTGTAAGCAAGTGTGTCTTTTTTAGTATTTCCTAGGCAGGGAAGCCAAAAATTGGGAGACACCAATATGCCCCTGGATAGAGGTGTGGATGAGGGCTTTTTCAAAAAAAAGAGCCCATTGTAAGCAAGTGTGTCTTTTTTAGTATTGCCTTAGGCAGGGAAGCCAAAAATTGGGAGACACCAATATGCCCCTGGATAGAGGTGTGGATGAGGGCCTTTTCAAAAAAAGTGCCCATTGTAAGCAAGTGTGTCTTTTTTAGTATTGCCTTAGGCAGGGAAGCCAAAATTGGGAGACACCAATATGCCCTGGATAGAGGCGTGCATGAGGGCTTTTTAAAAAAAAGAGCCCATTGTAAGCAAGTGTGTCTTTTTTAGTATTCCTAGGCAGGGAAGCCAAAAATTGGGAGACACCAATATGCCCCTGGATAGAGGTGTGGATGAGGCTTTTTCAAAAAAGTGCCATTGTAAGCAAGTGTGTCTTTTTTAGTATTGCCTTAGGCAGGGAAGCCAAAAATTGGGAGACACCAATATGCCCCTGGATAGAGGCGTGCATGAGGTCTTTTTTAAAAAAAGAGCCCATTGTAAGCAAGTGTGTCTTTTTTAGTATTTCCTAGGCAGGGAAGCCAAAAATTGGGAGACACCAATATGCCCCTGGATAGAGGTGTGGATGAGGGCTTTTTCAAAAAAAGTGCCCATTGTAAGCAAGTGTGTCTTTTTTAGTATTGCCTTAGGCAGGGAAGCCAAAAATTGGGAGACACCAATATGCCCCTGGATAGAGGCGTGCATGAGGGCTTTTTAAAAAAAAAGAGCCCATTGTAAGCAAGTGTGTCTTTTTTAGTATTTCCTAGGCAGGGAAGCCAAAAATTGGGAGACACCAATATGCCCCTGGATAGAGGTGTGGATGAGGGCTTTTTCAAAAAAAGTGCCCATTGTAAGCAAGTGTGTCTTTTTTAGTATTGCCCTAGGCAGGGAAGCCAAAAATTGGGAGACATCAATATGCCCCTGGATAGAGGCATGCATGAGGGCCTTTTAAAAAAATGTGCCCATTGTAATCAAGTGTGTCTGCTGTAGTATTTCCCTAGGCAGGGAAGCCCAAGGTTTGGAGGCACCAATATGCCCCTGCATAGAGGCGTGCATGAGGGCCTTTTCAAAAATGTGCAAATTGTAAGCAAGTGAGTCTGCTGTAGTATTTCCTTAGGCAGGGAAGCCAAAAATTGCTGGCACTTTAATGCCCCTGGATAGAGACGTGCATGAGAGCCTTTTTCAATAAGGTGCCCATTTGAAGCAGTTGGTCTTTTGTAGATTGCCATAGGCAGGGAAGCCAAAATTGTCTAGCACTTCAATGCCCCTGGATAGAGACGTGCATGAGAGCCTTTTTCAATAATGTGCCATTTGAAGCAGTTGGGTGTTTTGTAGGATTGCTTTAGGCAGAGAAGCCAAAAATTGTCTAGCACTTCAATGCCCCTGGATAGTGACGTGCATGAGAGCCTTTTAAAAAAATGTGCCCATTGTAAGCAGTGTGTCTGCTGTAGTATTTCCATAGGCAGGGAAGCCCAAGGTTTGGAGGCACCAAGATGCCCCTGCATAGAGGCGTGCATGAGGCCTTTTCTAAAAATGTGCCCATTGTAAGCAAGTGTGTCTGCTGTAGCATTTCCCTAGTCAGGGAAGCCAAAAATTTTGTAGCACTTCAATGCCCTGGATAGAGACGTGCATGAGAGCCTTTTTCAATAATGTGCCCATTTAAAGCAGTTGGGTCTTTTGTAGATTGCCATAGGCAGGGAAGCCAAAAATTGTCTAGCACTTCAATGCCCCTGGATAGAGACGTGCATGAGAGCCTTTTAAAAAATGTGCCCATAGTAAGCAAGTGTGACCACTGTAGTATTTCCCTAGGCATGGAAGCCCAAGGTTTGGAGGCACCAAGATGCCCCTGCATAGAGGCGTGCATGAGGGCCTTTTCAAAAAAAGTGCCCATTGTAAGCAAGTATGTCTTTTTTAGTATTGCCCTAGGCAGGGAAGCCAAACATTGGGAGACACCAATATACCCCTGGATAGAGGCGAGCATGAGGGCCTTTTAAAAAACTGTACCCATTGTAAGCAAGTGTGTCTGCTGTAGTATTTTCCTAGGCAGGGAAGCCAAAGGTTTGGAGGCACCAAGAAGCCCCTGCATAGAGGCGTGCATGAGGGCCTTTTCAAAAAAGTGCCCAAGTGTGTCTGCTGTTAGAATTTCCCTAGGCAGGGAAGCCCAAGGTTTGGAGGCACCAAGATGCCCCTGCATAGAGGGTGCATTAGGGCCTTTTCAAAAAAAGTGCCCATTGTAAGCAAGTGTGTCTTTTTAGTATTGCCCTAGTCGGGGAAGCCAAAATTTGGGAGACACCTATATGCCCCTGGATAGAGGCGTGCATGAGTGCCTTTTAAAAAAAATGTGCCCATTGTAAGCAAGTGTGTCTGCTGTAGTATTTCCCTAGGCAGGGAAGCCAAAGGTTTAGAAGCACCAAGATGCCCCTGGATAGAGGCGTGCATGAGGGCTTTTTCAAAAAATGTGCCCATTGTAAGCAAGTGTATCTTTTTTGTATTTCCCTAGCAGGGAAGCCAAAAATTGGGAGACACGAATATGCCCCTGGATAGAGGCGTGCATGAGTGCCTTTTAAAAAAATGTGCCCATTGTAAGCAAGTGTGTCTGCTGTAGTATTTCCCTAGGCAGGGAAGCCCAAGGTTTGGAGGCACCAAGATGCCCCTGCATAGAGGCGTGCATGAGGGCCTTTTAAAAAAAAGTGCCCATTGTAAGCAAGTGTGTCTGCTGTAGTATTTCCCTAGTCAGGGAAGCCAAAAATTGTGTAGCACTTCAATGCCCCTGGATAGAGACGTGCATGAGAGCCTTTTTCAATAATGTGCCCATTTGAAGCAGTTAGGTCTTTTGTAGGATTGCCATAGGCAGGGAAGCCAAAAATTGTCTAGCACTTCAATGCCCCTGGATACAGACGTGCATGAGAGCCTTTTAAAAAAAGTGCCCATTGTAAGCAAGTGTGTCTGCTGTACTATTTCCCTAGTCAGGGAAGCCAAAAATTGTGTAGCACTTCAATGCCCCAGGATAGAGACGTGCATTAGTGCCTTTTTCAATAATGTGCCCATTTGAAGCAGTTGGATCTTTTGTAGGATTGCCATAGGCAGGGAAGCCAAAAATTGTCTAGCACTTTAATGCCCCTGGATAGAGACATGCATGAGAGCCTTTTTCAATAAGGTGCCCATTTGAAGCAGTTGGGTCTTTTGTAAGATTGCCATAGGCAGGGAAGCCAAAAATTGTCTAGCACTTCAATGCCTCTGGATAGAGACGTGCATGAGAGCCTTTTTCAATAATGTGCCCATTTGAAGCAGTTGGGTGTTTTGTAGGATTGCTTTAGGCAGAGAAGCCAAAAATTGTCTAGCACTTCAATGCCCCTGGATAGTGACGTGCATGAGAGCCTTTTAAAAAAATGTGCCCATTGTAAGCAAGTGTGTCTGCTGTAGTATTTCCCTAGGCAGGGAAGCCCAAGGTTTGGAGGCACCAAGATGCCCCTGCATAGAGGCGTGCATGAGGGCCTTTTCTAAAAATGTGCCCATTGTAAGCAAGTGTGTCTGCTGTAGCATTTCCCTAGTCAGGGAAGCCAAAAATTTTGTAGCACTTCAATGCCCCTGGATAGAGACGTGCATGAGAGCCTTTTTCAATAATGTGCCCATTTAAAGCAGTTGGGTCTTTTGTAGGATTGCCATAGGCAGGGAAGCCAAAAATTGTCTAGCACTTCAAGGCCCCTGGATAGAGACGTGCATGAGAGCCTTTTAAAAAAATGTGCCCATAGTAAGCAAGTGTGACCACTGTAGTATTTCCCTAGGCATGGAAGCCCAAGGTTTGGAGGCACCAAGATGCCCCTGCATAGAGGCGTTCATGAGGGCCTTTTCAAAAAAAGTGCCCATTGTAAGCAAGTGTGGTCTTTTTTAGTATTGCCCTAGGCAGGGAAGCCAGAAATTGGGAGACACCAATATGCCCCTGGATAGAGGCGAGCATGAGGGCCTTTTAAAAAACTGTACCCATTGTAAGCAAGTGTGTCTGCTGTAGTATTTTCCTAGGCAGGGAAGCCAAAGGTTTGGAGGCACCAAGAAGCCCCTGCATAGAGGCGTGCATGAGGGCCTTTTCAAAAAAAGTGCCCAAGTGTGTCTGCTGTAGAATTTCCCTAGGCAGGGAAGCCCAAGGTTTGGAGGCACCAAGATGCCCCTGCATAGAGGCGTGCATTAGGGCCTTTTCAAAAAAAGTGCCCATTGTGAGCAAGTGTGTCTTTTTTAGTATTGCCCTAGTCGGGAAGCCAAAAATTGGGAGACACCTATATGCCCCTGGATAGAGGCGTGCATGAGTGCCTTTTAAAAAAATGTGCCCATTGTAAGCAAGTGTGTCTGCTGTAGTATTTCCCTAGGCAGGGAAGCCAAAGGTTTAGAAGCACCAATATGCCCCTGGATAGAGGCGTGCATGAGGGCTTTTTCAAAAAAATGTGCCCATTGTAAGCAAGTGTATCTTTTTTTGTATTTCCCTAGGAGGGAAGCCAAAAATTGGGAGACACGAATATGCCCCTGGATAGAGGCGTGCATGAGGGCCTTTAAAAAAAATTTGGCCATTGTATGCAAGTGTGTCTGCTGTAGTATTTCCCTAAGCAGGGAAGCCAAAAGATTGGAGGCACCAAAATGCCCCGGCATAGAGGCGTGCATGAGGGCCTTTTCAAAAAAGTGCCCATTGTAAGCAAGTGTGTCTTTTTTAGTATTGACCTAGGCAGGGAAGCCAAAAATTGGGAGACACCAATATGCCCCTGGAAAGAGGCGTGCATGAGGGCCTTTTAAAAAAATGTGGCCATTGTATGCAAGTGTGTCTGCTGTAGTATTTCCCTAGGCAGGAAAGCCCAAGGTTGGAGGCACCAAGATGCCCCTGCATAGAGGCGTGCATGAGGGCCTTTTAAATAAATGTGCCCATTGTAAGCAAGTGTGTCTGCTGTAGTATTTCCCTAGGCAGGGAAGCCAAAAATTGTCTAGCACTTCAATGCCCATGGATAGAGACGTGCATGAGAGCCTTTTCAAAAAAAGTGCCTATTGTAAGCAAGTGTGTCTTTTTTAGTATTGCCCTAGGCAGGAAAGCCAAAAATTGGGAGACACCAATATGCCCCTGTATAGAGGCGTGCATGAGGGCCTTTTAAAAAACTGTGCCCATTGTAAGCAAGTGTGTCTGCTGTAGTATTTCCCTAGGCAGGGAAGCCCAAGGTTTGGAGGTACCAAGATGCCCCTGCATAGAGGCGTGCATGAGGGCCTTTTCAAAAAAAGTTCCCATTGTAAGCAAGTGTGTCTTTTTTAGTATTGCCCTAGGCAGGGAAGCCACAAATTGGGCGACACCAATATGCCCCTTATAGAGGCGTGCATGAGGGCTTTTTCAAAAAAAGTGCCCATTGTAAGCAAGTGTGTCTTTTTTAGTATTGCCCTAGGCAGGGAAGCCAAAAATTGGGAGACACCAATATGCCCCTGGATAGAGGCGTGCATGAGGGCTTTTTCAAAAACAGTGCCTATTGTAAGCAAGTGTGTCTTTTTTAGTATTGCCCTAGGCAGGGAAGCCAAAATTGGGAGACACCAATATACCCCTGGATAGAGGCGTGCATGAGGGCCTTTTAAAAAACTGTACCCATTGTAAGCAAGTGTGTCTGCTGTAGTATTTCCTAGGCAGGGAAGCCAAAGGTTTGGAGGCACCAAGAAGCCCCTGCATAGAGGCGTGCATGAGGGCCTTTTCAAAAAAGTGCCCATTGTAAGCAAGTGTGTCTTTTTTAGTATTGCCCTAGGCAGGGAAGCCAAAAATTGGGAGACACCAATATACCCCTGGATAGAGGCGAGCATGAGGGCCTTTTAAAAAACTGTACCCATTGTAAGCAAGTGTGTCTGCTGTAGTATTTTCCTAGGCAGGGAAGCCAAAGGTTTGTAGGCACCAAGAAGCCCCTGGATAGAGGCGTGCATGAGGGCTTTTTCAAAAAAATGTGCCCATTGTAAGCAAGTGTATCTTTTTTCGTATTTCCCTAGGCAGGGAAGCCAAAAATTGGGAGACACCAATGTGCCCCTGGATAGAGGCGTGCATGAGGGCCTTTAAAAAAAATTTGGCCATTGTAAGCAAGTGTGTCTGCTGTAGTATTTCCCTAAGCAGGGAAGCCAAAAGATTGGAGGCACCAAAATGCCCCGGCATAAAGGCGTGCATGAGGGCCTTTTCAAAAAAAGTGCCCATTGTAAGCAAGTGTGTCTTTTTTAGTATTGACCTAGACAGGGAAGCCAAAAATTGGGAGACACCAATATGCCCCTGGAAAGAGGCGTGCATGAGGGCCTTTTAAAAAAATGTGGCCATTGTATGCAAGTGTGTCTGCTGTAGTATTTCCCTAGGCAGGAAAGCCAAGGTTGGAGGCACCAAATGCCCCTGCATAGAGGCGTGCATGAGGGCCTTTTAAATAAATGTGCCCATTGTAAGCAAGTGTGTCTGCTGTAGTATTCCCTAGGCAGGGAAGCCAAAAATTGGTCTAGCACTTCAATGCCCATGGATAGAGGACGTGCATGAGAGCCTTTTCAAAAACAGTGCCTATTGTAAGCAAGTGTGTCTTTTTTAGTATTGCCCTAGGCAGGAAAGCCAAAAATTGGGAGACACCAATATGCCCCTGTATAGAGGCGTGCATGAGGGCCTTTTAAAAAACTGTGCCCATTGTAAGCAAGTGTGTCTGCTGTAGTATTTCCCTAGGCAGGGAAGCCCAAGGTTTGGAGGCACCAAGATGCCCCTGCATAGAGGCGTGCATGAGGGCCTTTTCAAAAAAAGTTCCCATTGTAAGCAAGTGTGTCTTTTTTAGTATTGCCCTAGGCAGGGAAGCCACAAATTGGGAGACACCAATATGCCCCTGTATAGAGGCGTGCATGAGGGCTTTTTCAAAAAAGTGCCCATTGTAAGCAAGTGTGTCTTTTTTAGTATTGCCCTAGGCAGGGAAGCCAAAAATTGGGAGACACCAATATGCCCCTGGATAGAGGCGTGCATGAGGGCTTTTTCAAAAAAAGTGCCCATGTAAGCAAGTGTGTCTTTTTTAGTATTGCCCTAGGCAGGGAAGCCAATAATTGGGAGACACCAATATGCCCCTGGATAGAGGCGTGCATGAGGGCTTTTTCAAAAACAGTGCTCATTGTAAGCAAGTGTGTCTTTTTTAGTATTGCCCTAGGCAGGGAAGCCAAAAATTGGGAGACACCAATATGCCCCTGGATAGAGGCGTGCATGAGGGCTTTTTCAAAAAAAGTGCCCAATGTAAGCAAGTGTGTCTTTTTTAGTATTGCCCTAGGCAGGGAAGCCAATAATTGGGAGACACCAATATGCCCCTGGATAGAGGCGTGCATGAGGGCTTTTTCAAAAAAAGTGCTCATTGTAAGCAAGTGTGTCTTTTTTAGTATTGCCCTAGGCAGGGAAGCCAAAAATTAGGAGACACCAATATGCCCCTGATTAGAGGGGTGCATGAGGGCCTCTTAAAAAAATGTGGCCATTGTAAGCAAGTGTGTCTGCTGTAGTATTTCCCTAGTCAGGAAAGCCAAAAATTGTGTAGCACTTCAATGCCCCTGGATAGAGATGTGCATGATAGCCTTTTTCAATAATGTGCCCATTTGAAGCAGTTAGGTCTTTTGTAGGATTGCCATAGGCAGGGAAGCCAAAAATTGTCTAGCATTTCAATGCCCCTGGATAAAGACGTGCATGAGAGCCTTTTAAAAAAATGTGCCCATTGTAAGCAAATGTGTCTCCTGTAGTATTTCCCTAGTCAGGGAAGCCAAAAATTGTGTAGCACTGTAATGTCCCTAGATAGAGACATGCATGAGAGCCTTTTTCAATAATGTGCCCATTTGAAGCAGTTGGGTCTTTTGTAGGATTGGCATAGGCAGGGAAGCCAAAAATTGTGTAGCACTTCAATGCCCCTGGGAAGAAACATGGAGGAAAGCCTCTAAAAATTGTTCCCTTTACAAAGGAGCGGGTCTCCTGTACTTGTAATGCCCATTCTGGAAGCATGGACTAAAACATTTACCCCTGGGGAGTATACATGAAACTAATGCCTAACTTTAGAACAGTTAGATGCATCATCATCATAAATATGATGTAAAAAAATTAAGGTTTTGTGGCATCATGAACCATGGTCACACTGATTATATGATGGTGGTGAATGAGGAGAAGGAGGAGCAGTACAGCTAGTAGCCAAACACATGAAGTCTGTACCGATGTGTGGGTGTGGCCTCCGTCTAACAAATCCCTCTGTTGTACTTATGGTAATTTGGTAATTTACCCTGAAGTACAAATTGGCATATGAGTCTAGTCCCAATTCTCATATATGGTATTGAGGGAATGCATAATTTCGTACACTCCCTGGTCAGTAGGAGTGTTGGGAGGAACTGAAGGTACCCTTGTAAGAAGGGCCCTAACAATAGGTGTACAACCTACAAGTGAGCATGGTCTGGGAGTAAGTACCCGACCCGCACCAAGTCTCCGGTATGGTCTGATAAAAGTGGTACTATGTGTTATTACACGGGCCTGAAAGTTATTTAGTTCCTCAACATGAGCCAGATTATTTTTGAAAAACTTTTAAACTTTTAGGTTACTACCTATTAAACACATATAGGAAAAACAAACAAAGTAGACAAAAAAAAATCTACAGTAAATATCACCAACGTATGAGTTCTTAAGTATTAATGAGTCCCGTTACAATCTTTCAAAAAAGAAAAAATTCAAAAATGTTCTTTGTTCCATGGCTCTTAAGGTCCTATTCACAGTTCAGGTGTGGGCAAATAGTCCTAAAAAGAAGCAAAAAACACAACAAAACAAAAAAATCATCACAGAAGTGAAAAAACCTAAAGTGTCCGAGTCCCAAGTCCCATAACAGTCTCTGAGTCCTTTGATCCGTGGCTCTCGATCTTGTGCTGTTCCCTCAGAGCTTCCACTGTCTTCCCCCTCGATCACACTGTCCGGGTCCCACTGGAGATGTCATCTTCAGGAAAACAGGCGGATTCATGGATCCCGATCCAATAGGGGACCTGAAAAATGAAATAAAAGCGCAGTATCAGTTCTCACCAGCATCACTAGGATTCTCAACTGGAAGTATAACAAGCTTACATTGATCAATATGAACAATTTTAACACCTTTGTCTCTTGGCTTGCTAATCCTTAGCACTCCCAAAACAGTTGGGCCTATCACTTGTGTGATAACAAATGGGCCTTTGTAATTGGAATCCCACGGTCCTTTTTTTCCTAAGATTCTTAACCATGAGCTAAGCTCCCACAACAAATTTGGACTCATATAATTTTTCTGTAGGTTCCATGCAACGTTTAGCCATCTGAAAGGCAGTGTTACCCCTCGGGGGTCTGCTGCCCGTGCCCGCGGCCTGCTGCCCTTATACCCTCTGCTTGAGCAACATTGCTCCTCTCACTTCTGGTACCACTGCTTATACACATGAAACTGTCTCCTACTCAGTTTCTGCTGGAGAGACTGCAGGGATCTGGCTCCTCCCTCCAGCCAATCACCGAGTCTCTGTGTCCTGCCAATCAGGACTGCCCTGTTCTGATTTAAACCTCCTGTTTTCAATCAGTCGGGGCCAGGGCAATCTTTTCCTTAGTGAAGCTGCCACTACTGGTCTGTCAGGTCGCTCCTTGTTTGGTCTGTTACCTGATCTTTCTGCGTTACCTCCTCCAGATCTCGTTCCTGCCGGTTCCTGGCTGATCACCGTGTCCCTGGATGGTCTCCTGATTCCCTCCAAGCTGATCGCTGGTTCTCGCCCGGCTCCGGATCCCCCGTGGTCCTGGATTCTCCGTGTTCCTGGATCCCCCCGTGGTCCTGGATTCTCCGTGTTCCTGGATCTCCCTGTGTTCCTGGATCTCCCTGTGTTCCTGGATCTCCCTGTGTTCCTGGATCTCCCTGTGTTCCTGGATCTCCCTGTGTTCCTGGATCTCCCTGTGTTCCTGGATCTCCCTGTGTTCCTGGATCTCTCCGTGTTCCTGGATCTCTCCTGTGTTCCTGGTTCCCCGTGTTCCTGGTGCTCTGTATTCACGGTTCTCGTTTCATATTGTATTCCCGGGTGCTGTTTCATTACCACGTCGCCTGGGGTCGGTTGAACACTTGTGTCCGTAGCATTGGCCCCTTCGAGGCTGATCCCGGCGGTATCCCTGTATAGGGGTCAAGCGCTCCGGGGTCTCCCTCGCTGGGCTCCCGGTGTTGCGACCTTGTGGCCCTCTCCAGGGGCGTGTGGTTCTGTGTTATAGTTCTGTGTTATAGTTCTGTTTAATAAACCCGTTGACTCTACGGTACGTGTCTGCCTCTCTATCACCCGGTATCAGCATCCGCTTTACGCGGTCCAGTGGGTCCACACATAGGTTCCGTCAGTAGGACGTGACAGGCAGCATACTGCTGGAGATGCTGAATCTGTTGCTGGATCTGTTCAAGCCACTGATCTCTTGCTGCGGGCTGGACAACACAATGTCACTAGGCAACAAGACAGGCATCTGTCTTCCTGTCATCAGCTCAAAAAAAAAAAGAAATTCCTGTTGACTTTGAGGCTACAGCTCTTATTGCCAGGCACATGGGACATGATTTGTCTCACTAAGTGAGGTCCATTGTCACTTTCAATTAATTTTGGGAAGCCCCAGTGTGAAAAAACATCTTTCCACAAGAGGAGGCCGTTGTTTGTGGCAGGCAAAGCCTCAACCCATTTTGAGAAAACATCAACAATGACCAAGGCATACCTGAATCCTCCCTTTGCTGGAGGGAATGGACCAATGAAGTCAATTTGAATCGACTGCCATTGCCCATCAGCCACTTGGGGATGCCACATTTTTCCTTTGTACTAGCTGTAAGAGCGCTTCTGGTTCTGACTGAACAAAGACTGAATGATTAAATTTAATCAGAGACTTCATCATTATGGTTGGGATATATGGTAACAATATGTCATCAACCCTTTTGTAATACAGATATTCTCTTTTATCAATGAGTATTGATTCAAGGGAGTTAAATCAAGATGCATCTCCTTGCTCTCTCTGTGCCTTTAAGAGGTCATGGAACTGAGATGCAGAAGGGAGGAGACAACGTAAGCACTGTCGCTGAAAATATTCATGGGGTCAGTACACAAAAGAATGACTTGCAAAGCTGCCTCTAATTCAGCCCGCTGGGCGGAAAAATGTCCAGGATGCTTATATTGCAATAAATTCTCGTTGTCAGGGAACCACAAAGCGTAACCTGTGACGTATTTGCCATCGTGCCAATACCGGGTCCCATCTATGTATACACAGGGGACATTGGTTTGAAAGTCTGCACGGAAGGGGGAGGGGGCTACATGAGTCTGTTCAATTTGGCAATCATGAGACTGACCTGCATATTGCAGCAATTGTGCTAAGTGATATTTACCTCCCACTTCTACCTGCAAATCCCTAGTCTAAAAGTCAACAATCCATCGAGCCATTCTCTGAAAATTCACACCCCAAGTTTTGCCTGTAAGCAGTGTTTTTAAGGTTACATGGGGGTCTACAGAATCAAGGTGAAAAGCCAATTAAAGTGCATGTTTTACATTTTCAAAAGCCTGCAGGGCGTCTCCCTCTATTGTGATCGTGGTAAACTCATTTTCAATACCTTTTAGGAGATCATACAAAGGTTTAGCAAGACAAGCAAAATCCTTAATAAATTCTCTGGAAAAATTCACAAGACCCAGAAACGTTCTGAGTTCTGTGATATTGATTTGGCACAGGTACAGCTTGAATAAATGTCCCCTCTTTTGAAACTGACACATTCAAACATTTAACCTCTGGTTGCATTCAGCTGTACTCTGTCCTGACTCACATTTAATATTGAGTTGCACAATGCATCACAAATATTGAACTAAATCTCTTTGTGTTCAGTTTCATCAACAATTTGAGTCCATAAATTTTAAATCAAGAAATCATTGATATATTGCAGGACTTTGTCTCCGTACCCCAGGGGTTCCATTACCTGTGCCAACACCTGATGGAAATAAATTGGACTAGAACAGGTACTGGACATTTTCTAAGGTAAATGCAAAACGGAGAGCCGACTCAGGTGTAATGGGCACGCACAAAAAGCCATTTGCAATATTCAAACAAGAGAAGAAAAAAAAAAACTGACATTCACTCCTCAGCTGTGACATCACTTCAGGGACCGAGATGTGTTGCTGAGGGGTGTATTTGTTTACAAGTCTTAAATCCATGACCATGCGATAGCTACCATCCTCCTTTTTTACAGACAGGATTGGGCTGTTGCACGGGGAGTTGCCCCATACAATCACGCCCTGTTATTCCAATTCACTGACAGCAATCCTTATGTAAGGAATTGCTTCCTCAGGAATACCGTATTGGCACTGAAAGGGTGGTAGACGGTCGCTGTCAATCTTAATTAAAATTTGCATCAGTCCACAATCTGTACGTTTTGAAACCCATAAATGAGGAAAAGATTGCACAAATTCATGTTTCAAAGCAGTGTCTGCAACATTTATCTCAGGCATGTCATCATCATCAACTGAGCACAAACTAGCAATGGTTAATTTATGACTGTGACCTTTTCAACTCTGCGGCATCCATAATAACTGAACAAACAGTAGTTCCTTTGTCATGCCATAAGACCTTATTACACAAAACAACAATGATACCCATGGCTGACAACACATTTGACCCATTAATAAAAAACTTTAATTGCGAACTGATCCAAAATTCACACCGAATGCCTCTGCATTTCGATGTCCCCGTGTCCTGAAATTTCAGGTTAACTCGACAACTCCTCCTCGCCTGTATACAGGAGCTCTCAAATCCCACTAAAGTTGTGGTGTCTGGCAGCCCGGGGGAAGCTGCAATTTGTGTCCTGTTACTGAAACAGAGGCTCCTGTATCAACTAAAAAATCCTCCCAATTTTTGGTACCCTCTATTCTCCCTCTGACATAAGGTCGTCCATCTCGGCCTAGGGATAATTTTGCCAAGAGGCTCAGGGGAACAGGGGGGTTCAAAGCATCAATCAGTACCGGCAGTAGGAAGCCCAAAAAAAATTCACCAACCTCACCAGAGGCAATTCTACAGCCCATTGCTGTCACCTCCGAGCCGGACAGATCGCTTGAAAAGAGCCATTTCCTCGTCCCCCCCAGCTCCTGAATCAGTGGAGCATAAGGGTGGGAGGAATTCCTCCCGGAGGAGGGTGAGCTCTCCTCACAGCATGGATCTGTCTGCTGGGATGGACAAGGGTCGCATAATTGGGTGACGGGGCAAAAGGCTCCCGAAAAATAGGGTTACCTATCTGAGGGCCATTGTACTGCTGGCACGGTTTGGGGCCGTTAACCGCTAGCTGTCCAGGGGTCTTAACAGCAGGATCCTCATACGGATCTTGGGACATTGTAGAGGTAGGCTGCTACTGCACCTGTGAATCATCCCTGGGAGCTAAATGGGAACACTGACGTCTAAGATACCCTGATTGCCCACAAGGATAACATACAAGAGGACCCATGGAGTTCCGAGGGGCTTCTGCCGACTGGGACCAGCCCGCTTTCGGCAGTTGATTATAACCCCAGGAAGTCCTGGTCTCCTGTCCACAGCAGATGCCATCCGGGCAGGGCGATATGCAAACACATCTGTAACATCGCCCTTAGTCTAGGATGGCATTTTCCCTAACAATGGTTACCAATGCCCTAATTTTGTCCTCCACAAAATTAGCATTATGTAAAATCCCTAACTTGCAAAACCTTTCCAAGTATTCACTACAATCTATTCCATCAGATCATAATCATCTTTCTGATCTATTCTATCAAAAAATACTTATCAAACATTACACACCAGGCAGCCCATCTTCTAATTCTAAGATAATTTCCTTTCCTGATTCTAAAGGATTCTAACAACCATGGATGGATTTTCTTCCTCCCTTCTGTTTGCCTGCAGCCGCTGTATCTCATACCCCTCCCTTTGTGATACTACTACTCCAGTCATTGTATCAGTAGCTGCTGTGTTCTCTCCATACACTGCTCCACTGCCCCTCCCTGTGTAACCACATTAAAGTACTGTCTTTGAAGCTGTCTATCTCTAGCCTGATCTGAGCTATAACTAAGGCGGCCATCACACGCAACGATATATGGTTAGATATCGCTTGAACGCGCCTGATTAAAAATCGCTCGAACGATGTCTATGCGTGTGACGGCAAGACCCGACCAACGAGAAATGATCAGATCGTAAGATCGAGATATGAGATCCGGACCTCATATCAAAAGATGTCGGCTCAGTGGATAAACACAATTGATGTGTGTAAATGAACGATATCGTTTGAAAGCCATGAATTGAGCGATGCAGAAATCTAACACGTAGGCGTGCCGGGTATTCACCTGTGTCACGCCTCCTCAGTTGTGATTCGTTAACCCTCATGCGTTACGATTGGCTGGCGCAACCTCAGATACTATTGGTGGAAGCTCCTGCGTTCCCAATGGTTGTTCGTTCACAGGGCGCCATTTTGGAAGAGCTGTCACTTCAGCACTACACATAGGTGCCGTTTTGCATCATCATGACTTGTTCCTTTCAAATTACGGCCCCACACAAGTGCTCCAAGCTAAAAAATTAAACTATGTTATGGGCTCAATATAGTATGCACACTGTCACGATATTGCTGTACGTAGCGCCCAACGTTGCGTTACGCCACGCCCCCTGCTTACTGGCCCCTAGGTGTCGCATAAGTGTTTATTGCCGTGTCACGGCGCCTTTAAATGTTAATAAGCCACGCAAGCGAACGTATAGACGTCATTAAAAGTTGGTTTCAGTTTCATTCTGCCTGCAAGGTGCTAGCTCCTCCCATGCACATTGCAGCACAGTCATGGCCGCCGCACCTCGCGCTGCAACGTGGGGGATGGCCGAGCTCCTGATCCTCATTGATCATTGTGATCGTTTGGATTATTGGGGCCACCATCAGCACCGGCACCCCAGGCTGCGTAACCGCAGCACTGTACGCAAGATCCAGCGTGCCCTGCTCCGCCAGCTGGGGGGTTGAGAGGAGTCCAAAGCAGATCCAGCATAAGATTGCAGATCTGAAATACAAGTGCGCAGGCCGCATAGTGGATATCCGTGCCAGGATTGCCCGGCTGCGTGGTGAGTAATTGTTGCCTCCAAACACACACCTGCACATGTCCATGTAGCAAAATACACATCAATGTCTCCAAACATATTACAAGGAGAGTGTGCTCCCCGGCCAGTCCCTGCTCATGTGGTTGCATATATTGTGCATTCAGGCTGCCTTGACACATGCAGATGGCTCAGCATCGTTCTGTGGAGGCATGTGCAAGCGTCTGCATGCAGACCCTTGCCCTATCCTTTATAATGGTCTGCACGGTGGCTGCAGATGCTTGCAGACCGCTGTGCGCTGCCATTGGCCGCCATGACAGATCTGTGCGCTTGTGGAGGCAAGCGCACAGATCACACACTACCCTTGGCCCTGGGAATGCCACCTGTCATGGTGGCCAATGTGACAGCACGGCGGTGTGCAAGGATCTGCATACACCGTGCGGACCAGTAGAAAGGATCGTGCTGCGGTATGCATGCTGAGTCTTGCATATGCCTTGCCAGAACGCTCCAGAGGCATCTGCAACAGTGAAGGCAGCCTAATTTGTACCCAGCCCCTACACTTTGCCCTTGTCCTCAACCCTCCAACTACCAAAAAACCTAATTTGCCCTTACCTAAAATCCCTTAACTGTGAGACACTCTTTAATCTGCATCTTTACATGTGTTCAATGCCGGTCCCAGGCAGCATGTGAAGGGGACGGACTGTGGCGTACAGGTGACATATAGTACAGGTGACTGGACACTCCCTCCCCTTGGCATGCTGCATGAAACCTGGTTGGTAAAAATACAAAAAATGCAGTGTGATGATTGTTGCTCATTTGGAAAAGGACCAATCAACAATCAATGGAAATCAACATACATTTCTCTACTGTGTATTGACGCCCCATCTGGATGTGGCAAGAATGAGCATAGCCTGTTGTTTCACACCCAAACATGACTATGGGCCAACCACACATGTGCAGGCCAAATGGTGAGGGCCGACTCAGGCGTAAATTCACTATATTTGTGCCTAACCTGACTCAACATTGTCATTGTGTTTGGTGTACACATATAGATCATCTGAAATACACACATGACACACTGCCCCACAGATGTAGCACCGTACAGAGGGAACAATATAGACACACCATGATGTTTTAACAAAACTAACAATATCACGTGAACCAGATGACTAAGCAGCCACGTTCAAAACAACAGCAGCTTCAGGCCCTCCAGAAAATTCAACACACATACATTCTCCATGTGTTGTTGTCTGTGGCCACAAGTAAATATATCTTGGCAGTGTAGTGGACCTCCTGTCACTAAACATACTGTGTTCGAAACACAATACATGCATACCACATGAGTATATGCATCCAACATGACCTTGTAACATGTTTTTAAATGGGGGAAATACAATAGGCACACAATCCAAAAGATATCCAACAAGGTTTGTCAGCTTTCTCATACAACCTTTGTCATTGTGCTTCCCAATACAGATGCTGAGGATTCCTCGTCCCAAGATGGGCACCATGATCCCCCAGCAGGTTTACCACCTAACACACCGCCAGATCCGGCTGCAGGGAGACCATCGCCCACTATTAATCCCAGCCCGGATGTGGAGGAGTTGCCATCTGCTGACGATCAGGAGGAGACAGAGGAGTGGTCCGCCCACTCAGGGATGGAGGAGTCTGGTGGTAACTCATCCCACACATGGATGGAGGAGGTTGAGGAGCTCCCCTCACCACGATTGCCACAGGAGGGTGAGGATGATTTTCAACAGTCTGCCCTACATGATGAGCCACCCTCCAGCCCAGGGCCAATTTTGCCCCCAAATCATGTCTCGTGGCCTCAGAGCCCCAGCCCGGGAGTTACACCACCGCCAACAGTGTCCAGCTCAGGACCAAGCACAGGGGTGGCCATGTCCCCTGAGCCGGATGAGGACGAGGTGCCCTCCCCAGTAGGCCCGCGGAGGAGGAGATGCTGCCGGCTGATCATGACACACACTTGGACGACTATGGTGGTAAGTGTGTATTTGAGTGGCCTACACCCTGCATACTGTATTGATTGATGTGTGTAGCTTCCCTCATTTTTTTTTTTGTTTGTTTTCAATACTGTTTGTGCAGATGGCGAACGTGCAGGTGCTGCGGGCTGGAGTCTAAGTGCGTCCACATCAACCCCTGATAGTGCTGAGGATGGCGAGCACGAGGGTAAGGAGGATAGTTCTTTTTTCACTTATTAAATATCCACAATGACTGTTGTTTTGTAACTGTGCTCATCATCCCAATACAGGTGTTCCTACTTTGGATGACGTGATCCGGGCACACTTGGATTTCACCATACAGCTCCAGTTGGCAATCGAACGGTATATCCAAGACCTGGTCCGCTTGTGGGAGATGCTGGCTGCCCTACATCAAGGACATGGTGGCCTCCCATAATCTGGTGAAAAATAGACACTTGCATGGTCCATCCGGAACTGAAGGACTGTTGTCCATGTTGGACCCAATATGCATTTTCTTGCCATGTTGGCATTGTTCTTTTGTTCTTTATTTGCCCCCGTTGGGTTCTTTTCTTATAGTGTCCAACATTTGGACCATAGGCAGTGTGTTGGGGCTACCACGTTGGCCTCTTTTCTTATAGTGTCCAACATTTGGACCATAGGGAGTGTGTTGGGGCTACCACGTTGGCCTCTCTTCTTATAGTGTCCAACATTTGGATCCTCACAAGTGAGTTGGGGTTCTTCCTACACTCAAACAACAAGGTGTACTTGGTGTGCATGGTATGCCACATTTAGAACAAACAATAAAATGTTGATACAAATCTTTATGTCATTCCCTTGATCTAAGCACACATATATGTAAAGATTATGGGAGGTTTATGTTGGACTTTAAGGCCATCAAGGTCAACACATTGCCTGAACAGGTTGAGGCAGAGGAAGGGGTCAATAACACATGTTCTAACACAAGGTCCACATTGTGAGCATGCCGTATGTCCACAAAGCAAGCACACATCCTTTTTAGGGAAAGTGATGATTGTAGTTTGGAAATGCTCTTACACCATCACCAAAAATGTGGGTTCACTCCGTCGAGATCTTAGAGCTGGCGACTTCAGCCACAATAAGTTTTAACAATGTTGGCACTAAATACAATGATGTTAAGGGCACCTCGGAGGGCTTTTGGGTCAACCTCTAATTAGTGAAGGCTACTGCTCAAGACCAAACATTTAAGTATAATGCCCCTCTACATATGAAGGTAGTGCTAGATACAGCATGTGGGATACTATATATGCTGAGCGTCAAACAATGAGGTATTTTCAAGAACACAGAATGCAACAATCACGGACAACATATTTAACCAGTGTGAACACAAAGTTTATTTTTTACAACCAAAATTTCGGAACATCCGTCCATTAGTGGGCAAACCAAAAAGGGACACTATAACATTAGTAAAAAAAACCCAGCATATTGTGGGTTTAAAATGTAAAAAAACAACACTTTGTGGGTGGACATACCCAAAGGAAAACAAAAAAAAACCCTAAACAAAAAAAAAAACACACCAAACTATAAATCTTCGTAATGGGGCACTTCACCATATTGATCTTCATGGTGGAAGCTGGTGTCGTGCCGTGGATTTGGCAAAAAACCAGCCCTGCCTCGCAGAGCCATGTAATGGCCTCGGCCAGATCTCCGGCCAGGGGAGTAATGGGGAGGGCCATGGTACTGCCAGCCCTGTAGGTTGGCGGGTGGCTGGGGAATGGGAGCAGGGAAAGTGGAGGCAGCAGTCAGGGTTCCCAAACAGGCCTGCTCCATGACCAGGAGCATGACCCGCTCGGCATGAACCCTTTGTTCAGGGTCAAAAGTAGGGAGCCGTTCATTCACCATTCCTGCGAATGCACATTGCGGTTCCCGGACCTGCTGGTGCAAAACCTGCTGAGCCAGGGACACCAGTTCATTGGGTGTGGATGCCGGTGGGTTTCTTGACCGGGCCCGGGAACGTGGAAGTGGCAGAGAGGCCCGGTTGGCCGATGATGCGCCCTCAGGAACTGGCCCATCTGACGGTTGTTCCGGTGTGTGAATGGGTGACCCCGAAGAGGGCCCTTCAAGCGGATCCTACATGTGGAAAAGCAGAACAGATCAGCAAACAAAGCAGTAAACTTTTTTTTAACATTTTAGAAATGTAGGAGAAAGTGACATGTATGTCACTACACCACACTGTGCCTGATGTCCTGCAAAGATGTCCTGACAGGGCATTACAGCTGGGGACAATAACACAACACACACTAGTTGTGTACAAATGGAGTGATTGCTACAATTTTAGGTGCTGGAAACAGCCTCCAGAAAGATGGGAGGCCATTCTGGTGGAGTTTTGCCTTCTCAACCTTCAAAACATGGATATGAATGTAGAAAAAAATGTGTATGCTGTGAGAATGGTGTTAGTAGTGGCATAGGTCACCGACTTACAAGTTCTTGCTCAACGGCATCTTCCGCATTGGCCTGTGGTGGCTGGCTGAACGAATCACTATCCAGCATTGGCCGTGGCTCCTGCTGCTCCAAAGTAAACAGCATGAGATCATAGTACCACAGGGTGGGTACATACAGGTCCTCTGCGGCCATTCCTGATCTTCGAGCTTCCTGGACCTTTTTATGCTCCTTTGTAAAGACAGTTTTTAAAGACTGTATTTTGCGCTTCACATAATCCACGTCGAGCTGTTGCCCTGGCATATACTGTTGACACACCTCCAGCAGCTTTTCATACGCCGCTAGTCGCAGGGCCCTGTTATTGTATGCAACGCTTCGGGATTGCCATAAACAGGGGTTTGCCCTGTATGCCTCAATGAAGGTGGCCACGAAGTCTCTATTTGGCCGGGGCATCTGCAATACAAATAATAAATCAATTCAGTACACATCAGAGGGGCCCATGGTTAAAACCATGTGAAACTCACATCCACAGGATGATAAGTCAGCAGACATGATCAATGTGAAATGCCAATGCTCCAAAACACCAGAGCAGACTTGCTTCTACAAAGATTCTTGTTCAACTCACATGGATGTGTGCTGTTGTGACAGTGACAATCCAAATGTGGGGCTGGACTACCATATAATAACCAGCATTTAGATGTGTCTATCTCATCTAGTAATGTTAACATACCTTGGCTTTATAAGACACAGTGTCAAAAGTGACAAAGATGCTGGAAGCTGCCTGTTCAAAATCACTTGTGTAAAGGGATACACAAAAGAGCAGGTACGTCACACATGTTGACAATGCACTATTTATCCTAATTGAAGCAATTGCTCTTTGATTAGCACAGGTGCGATATGCATATGCATCGCAAGTGCCACGCCTGTTGGAGGATGTAACGTCTGCGTTGGGTGTGGTCCAGCGCTTGTAGACACGCCTGCCGTCTAACATTGCCTCGGCGTTGGGTGTGCCACAATGCTTCAACCATGCCTGTTTGTAGAGCGTCACATCGTGGTGGAGTGTGGTGTAGCGCCGAGGAGACACGCCTGTTTGTAGGACGCTTTGCCTTGTGATTGGGTGTGGCAAGTATATGTTGAGGCGACGCTCGCACCAACATGTGTTTGCTGCAGACTTGTTGACGGTATGTATGTTGTTATTCCGCATGTCAAACATTGGGAATGGGGGACACTATAGCGTTGTCAAAATGGATATGACAGGGTTTCTGTTCAGTCCCCCCATCTGCCGTATAGGGTATCTTGAAAAGTTTTTTTTTTCCGTTTTTCTCATAGGTAATCTTTGCTCACTACAGCATAGCACTGTTGGATTATTTGTATCTGGAGATTCCACATCTTTTTGGTGCCTTTACATTTGAGTGACACCCATCTCAGCAACCAGTGCATGTGAGTTATTATTATTTTTCTGTAGTGTTGCTTTCTCAATACATATCGGCCTCCATGTGTGTGAGGTTTTTGTTATTAATGCTGTAGAAAGTGTGATGTTGGTTGGGAGCTACATGTGTGTGTAGGCCTTGGTTTGGATTTTCTTTTTGGCACAAAGGCATTTGGGCGTGTAAAACATGTAGAATTCCTCGCAACCTTCATTAATACTGTATGTTTTTTGGCTTTGATGACATCATTTCAACATGTGTTGTGCACCTGTACAGATTTCGCAAAGGTCATGCTGAGTATTGGTGCCTTTTTGAATTATCACATTGTATTAAAAACACCTTTGTGCGTAGGCAACGTTGTAAACATCATTTTGCCTCTAAACAGCATGAATCCGGATGAACGTGCAGTGGTGGGGGCTGCTTTTCTGGTGCAGGCTGCACGTCTGGAGGAGGAGAGGCTGGAGAGCCGCAGGAGGAGACCACGACGCATCTGGACAAGGGAGTGGCTGCAGCAGCGCAATCAACATTCCCACATTCGGCTGGTGCACCAACTTCGGGAAGACTTCCCACGGGACTTCCAGAATTACCTGAGGATGACAGAGGAGTCCTTTCAATTCCTGCTGGGTGCAGTGACCCCGCTCATTGCACGACAAGATACTGTAATGCGTCCAGCAGTGCCTGCGGAGGCGAGGTTGGCCGCCACACTGCGCTTTCTGGCAACAGGGCGCAGCATGCAGGACTTGGAATACTCGTCAGCTATGTCGTGTCCGCTCCTTAGCCAAGTGATACCGGAGACATGTGAGGCTATATTGCGCTGTCTGGCTCCTACATACAAGCGGTTGCCCCAAAACCCAGAAGAATGGCTAGCCACTGCCGCCGAATTCAGCCATAAGTGGCAATATCCAAACTGTGGGGGTGCATAGACGGAAAACATATTAGAATCACCCAACCACACCACAGTGGCTCTTATTTTTATAATTACAAAGGCTATTTTAGCATTATTTTGATGGCAGTGGTGAACGCCAACTATGAATTTATGTCTGTGTCAGTGGCAACAAATGGGCGGGTTTCTGATGGCGGGTTTTTGACCAATCTTCTTTTGGCCAAAAGCTCAAAAATGGCCGTCTCAATTTGCCGCCCACAAATGTCACCTGTGGAAACCTCAACTTTGTGTTCCTGGCGGATGACGCATTCCCACTCCCAATTTGATGAAACCATATCCCCAGAGGCATCTTACAGCACGACAACGCATTTTTAACTATCGCCTTTCCCGGGCCCGGCGAGTGGTGGAGAATGCCTTTGGGATTATGGCTAGCCGGTTCCGGATTTTCCACACGGCCATTAACATGAAACTGGAATCTATTGACCTCGTTGTTATGGCCTGTTGTGTGCTGCATAATTTCCTCCGACGCCAAGATCACCAGGCCTACACACCACCAAACTATGAGGACCACATTGACTCCAGCAATGGGGAGGTGGTGTTGGGGGGCTGGCGTGCTGATGCCCCACACGTGGCAGGACTACAGCCATTAGGGCGTGGAAGCAGCCGACAGGAGGCACAGGAGATGAAGGACCGGTACTGCCAGTACTTTAATGGTCCAGGGGCTGTGAGCTGGCAACACAACCTCCAGTAGTTAGCAGTGTGCCATGTCTAATTTGTCATTGGACAGTTTGAATGTGTCCTGAAGCTCAGGGTTGTAGCCAGGACATGTGTCCCTTAATAATTTGCTACAGGTGTTCTTTTCTTTTGTAAACCCAGATTAAGGGACCACTAAGTTAATGTTTTGAAGAGGCCGAGGCCTTGCCTAATTGAGGGGAGCTATGTGTCGCAGACATACCTGTTGTCTGTGACATAAGCCGGAGGATTTTGCATCTTGGGGCATGTTGACACTAATATTTTTATTTGGGCTGAAGGGCCCGGCTTATGGGTCCTGTGAGAGACGGGCGGGACCAGGACCTACATACCTCCCCAAAGGCCGTTGTGACAGTGGTCACATTTTTTTATCGCACCACCTAGGGACAGAGTTAGGACTGTCTCAACCAGGGCCTACCGTGAAGTTGGTGAGGCAGCTTAATGTACGTTTTTAGGCTAAAACGTATAAACCAAAAGGCCCTGAATTTTTTTCACAGCACTTGGTATTTGCTACAAAGTGTCTTTAGAAAAGCAGATTTAATACACACATACATATGTTGGCCCACATATATGGTGGTCCCAACACAAGTGTTGGAAAAGCAGAGTAGAGAAGGTCAAAAACATTAGGGCCCCTGGAACAATGAATGCTGAGAAGCGTTTTGCTTCATTTGCGTTGCCATACAGTTTCCCCACATTACCGCTTGACAACACATGCGTTTTCTAAAACACCTTTCAACCAAGAACATC
Source organism: Allobates femoralis (assembly GCA_033576535.1). NCBI lineage: Eukaryota > Metazoa > Chordata > Amphibia > Anura > Aromobatidae > Allobates > Allobates femoralis. The sequence goes on from JARQOC010000006.1 coordinate 212,032,111, forward strand.
TGAAACAGCACATAGCAAACACATATGCGTTTTACATGCGCTTGAAAGAAAAACACTCATGCCGCTCACACAGCTCGCAACAGGGTGACAGTCCTTTACGGGTCGCCAAAACGGCAAACATTGACCAACGCATAAGTGTTCGGATTGTGCACGGCGCACAAGGGGGGCGGCGCTTTCTACCTTTCGGTAGTGACATGTAAGGTTTTTTGGATAGCAGTACGTGTTTACACATGTACATTGCGATGCACTTCACAGGACATTCGGTAAATGAGGCCGCCATGTTTCCAAGGACATCTGACCAATGAGGACGCAGTACTGGCCACCAATGATGGAGTGAGGGGCGCGGCTTCTAAACCATGTAGGCCGCCAATGTGCTCCTATTTACCTTCAAATACGCCCACATTTACCCCTACATCGTTTACGAGGCTTCTGTGTGACTGTTTGCTAACGATTTGCACAGATGATAAGTAGATCGCTGGGTCGCTGCATCGGGGAGTCGTATGAGCGATGTCTGTGCGCGTAACGACGATCGATCACACACATCGTACGGACGATGTGCAAATTCGACATCGTTTCTAACATCGTTATCTATATTGTTGCGTGTGACGGCCGCCTAACTTACACAAAGCCGCTATTCAGCTGCCCTTTCTGCTAATAATTTCTTCTTGTCAGGATGTTTACTTTCTTCTGTGAACCACTGCATACAATTTAACCAAGTGGTTCAGCATTAACCCCTTCTAGCTATGGGGTTTCAGCGTGCCTGTCAGTCTGCTCCCTCAGCCATTAAATATTGGTGGGAGAACAAGGACGACCTTATAAATTGCCTTAATATCAACTATTGCAAAAGTTAGATACTCACACCTCCATTATGGAAGACACGTGCGCGCTTTGGTCAACCAGAAGAGGTGTAGCCACATGTTCAGCCTCACTCATTACGTTGCCAAGCGTCTCCTTCTCCGTCTTTATCACCCTCGGCGTTAATCTGCACGTCCTTGTTTAACTCACGTAGAGGCTCAGTCTTAGTTACTCAGGGTAGACAGGAGCGCAAACGAGAGATTCTCAGCGGCTGATTTCCTTAATGCGATTTCACGTGATGCATCACGCTTTTTAGCAAAAAAGGCAAAAAAAAGAGAAAAAAAAGTCCATTCCTCACCCTCTCACCCCTTTGGTTCACAGCTTGAATCTTCTAGGTTCTTCAGAAAGGATGTAGGGTCATCTTCCCCCTTACGACCGGGCTGTAGCTCGCCATTTGAAAGAAATAGTTCGTTAGTTCTTCCTTTGTTCGATAAAGTGCATGTTCACTAATGCCAGAAGCCTCACCAACAAAATGGAGGAATTAGAATTGATTTTGTTGGAAAATAATTATGACATGGTGGGGATTTCGGAGACTTGGCTGGATGAGAGTCATGACTGGGCTGTTAATTTACAGGGCTATTGTCTGTTCAGAAATGACCGTACAAATAGGCGAGGAGGAGGTGTATGTTTATACGTAAAATCATCCTTAAAACCCATCCTGCGTGATAATATAGGTGAATCTAATGGAAATGTAGAGTCTCTGTGGGTGGAGATAAGGGGAGGGGGAAAAAATAATAAATTACTGATAGGGGTTTGTTATAAGTCCCCAACAATAATGGAAGTGGAGGAGAATATCCTCATAAAGCAAATAGATGAAGCAGCGACTCAGGGAGAAGTCATTATTATGGGGGACTTCAACTACCCTGAAATACATTGGGGATCAGAAACCTGCAGTTCTAGCAAAGGTAATAAGTTTTTGAAAACTATAAGAGACAATTACCTTTCACAACTGGTTCAGGACCCAACAAGAAGGGGGGCACTGCTGGACCTAATATTAACCAACAGGCCAGACCGCATATCAAATATACGGGTTGGAGGTCACTTGGGTAATAGTGATCATAACTTAATAAGCTTTCAAGTATCCTTTACTAAGACGTGTAGTAGAGGGGCTACAAGGACACTAAACTTCAGGAAGGCAAATTTCCAACGGTTGAGAGATGATCTTAGTGCAATAAACTGGGACGATGTCCTGAGACATAAAAGTACACAACACAAATGGGAGATGTTTATTAGCATCCTGAATAGGACCTGTGCACAATATATACCCTATGGGAATAAGCATGCTAGAAATAGGAGGAAACCACTATGGCTAAATAAAGCGGTAAGAAGTGCAATATGTGACAAAAAGAAAGCATTTAGGGAATTAAAGCAAGTAGGTAGTGATGAAGCATTAAATAAATACAGAAAATTAAATAACATTTGTAAAAAGCAAATCAAGGCAGCAAAGATTGAGACAGAGAGACTCATTGCCAGAGAAAGTAAAAAGAATCCCAAAATATTTTTTAACTACATAAATAGTAAGAAACTAAAAAATGATGGTGTTGGCCCCTTTAAAAATAGTCTGGGTGAAATGGTGGATGAGGATGAGGAAAAAGCAAATATGCTAAATGACTTTTTTTCAACAGTATTTACACAAGAAAATCCCATGACAGACAATATGATCAGTGATAACAAAAATTCTTAATTAAACGTCACCTGCTTAACCCAAGAGGAAGTACGGTATCGTCTAAAAATCACTAAAATTGACAAATCCCCGGGCCCAGATGGGATACACCCCAGAGTGCTGCAGGAATTAAGTACTGTCATAGATAGACCATTATTTTTAATATTTAAAGATTCCATAATATCAGGGTCTGTACCACAGGACTGGCGTATAGCAAATGTGGTGCCAATATTCAAAAAGGGGACAAAAACTGAACTTGGAAATTATAGGCCAGTAAGCTTAACCTCTACTGTGGGTAAAATCCTAGAGGGTTTTCTAAGAGATGCTATACTGGAGTATCTGAACAAAAATAACCTCATGACCCATTATCAACATGGTTTTACGAGGGACCGTTCCTGTCAAACTAATCTAATAAGCTTCTATGAAGAAGTAAGTTCTGGACTGGACCAAGGAAATGCAGTGGATGTGGTGTATATGGACTTTTCAAAAGCTTTTGATACGGTGCCACACAAAAGGTTGATACATAAAATGAGGGCAATGGGGATAGGGGAAAATATGTGTAAGTGGGTTAAGAACTGGCTTAGTGATAGGAAACAAAGGGTGGTTATTAATGGAACACACTCAGAATGGGTCACAGTTAACAGTGGGGTACCACAGGGGTCAGTGTTGGGCCCGCTCCTATTTAATATATTTATTAATGACCTTGTAGGGGGCATACAGAGTAGAATCTCAATATTTGCAGATGACACTAAACTCTGCAGGGTAATCAATACAGAGGAGGACAATTTTATATTACAGGAGGATTTATGTAAACTAGAAGCTTGGGCTGCTAAATGGCAAATGCGCTTTAATGGGGATAAATGTAAAGTCATGCACTTGGGCAGAGGAAACAAAGGGTATAATTATGTGCTTAATTATAAAACACTGGGCAAAACTATCACTGAAAAAGACCTGGGTGTATGGGTAGATGACAAACTCACATTTAGTGGCCAGTGTCAGGCAGCTGCTGCAAAGGCAAATAAAATAATGGGATGTATTAAAAGAGGCATAGATGCTCATGAGGAGAACATAATTTTACCTCTATACAAGTCACTAGTGCGACCACACTTAGAATACTGTGTACAATTCTGGTCTCCGGTGTATAAGAAAGACATAGCTGAACTAGAGCGGGTCCAGAGAAGAGCGACAAAAGTTATTAGAGGACTAAGGGGTCTGCAATACCAAGACAGGTTATTAAACTTGGGGTTATTTAGCTTGGAAAAACGAAGGCTTAGGGGTGATCTTATAATAATGTACAAATATATGAGGGGGCAGTACAGAGACCTTTCTAATGATCTCTTTACTCTTAGGCCTGAGACTGGGACAAGGGGGCATCCTCTACGTCTGGAGGGAAGAAGGTTTAATCATAATCACAGACGCGGATTCTTTACTGTAAGAGCAGTGAGACTATGGAACTCTCTGCCACATGATGTTGTAATGAGTGAGTCACTACTAACATTTAAGAAGGGCCTGGATGCCTTTCTTGAAAACTATAATATTACCGGTTATACATACTAGATTCTTTGATAGGGCGTTGATCCAGGGAATTAGTCTGATTGCCGTATCTGGAGTCAGGAAGGAATTTTTTTCCCCCAATGTGGAGCTTAGTGTTGCCACATGGGGTTTTTTTTTGCCTTCCTCTGGATCAACATGCTAGGCTATGGGTTGAACTAGATGGACTTAAAGTCTTCCTTCAACCTTAAAAACTATGTTACTATGTTACTATGTTACTATGATAAACTCCATAGACTGCGTCTTCAGAACCAAAAGCGGGTTTTATTCGGGTAGGAAATAATACAGAGATATATGGCAAAGCAATAATAGGCAGGTTTCAGAATGGCAGGCACGCGTGGCACACAGGATGGAATAGTGTCGCCCCGCCTGTCTAAAGCATGTTTTTTTTATACAATTTTCTGCCATTGGATAACGTTAGTGGCCATTATTGTCAATGGATACATAATGACCTCATCCTGACAAAGGCAATACTTATATTTCACGTAAAATATGGGTTGACATGAAAAAAGCACATTAATTTCATTACTAACTACATACTTCACTTAGATTTATCTATGTGAATTATCTCATTATGAGCTTCTGGTCTTGATCATAATATAGCCTTATAGTCAAAGAAATCCCACAAAAAAATAAGACAAATTCAGAACTGGCTTATGAACTGATTATAAATTTTGCTAAATGATCAGACCAAATCTAATTAACGTGTATCTGTTTTCTTATACAGGTTAGGTCATTGCTTACAGCTAGAAGACATGACATTTATATTTCTACTAACAGAGAAAGTTTCAAGTTACTTTTTTCAAACAGACAATATGGCCGACAGAGGCCTTGGTACCCACGGCCTCTGTCTAACAATGGCCTAGTTGATGCTGGTACTCAACAACTGCCCTCTTCTGCTCACAAATCCTGACCAACATGTGCAGTGTGGAATTCTAACATGAGGGGACATCACACACCAGTCTGTGAGCCGGAAGCTGTAAACGCCGCTGAAAGCCGGCAAGGCTGGCAGAAGCAGTAGGTGATTTTCTGACATGGGCACACAGGCGGCGTACTTTGACGAGCAGATCAGACAGCTCCGGGTAGGATTTAATAAACCGCTGAACCACGAGGTTGAGCACATGGGCCACGCATGGAACATGTGTCAGCTCACCACAAGGTTCCGGCCATTGTCACACACGACCATGCCTGGCTGTAGGTTCAGTGGTGTGAGCCAGTGATCTGCCTGCTGTTTCAGAGCTGTCCACAACTCTTCAGCGTTGTGGGGTTTGTCACCTATGCATATCAGCTTCAGCACAGCCTATTGCCGCTTAGCCGAGGCAGTGCTGCAGTGCTTCCAGCTTGGGACTGGTGTGGAGGGTGAAATGGAGGAAGAGGAGAAGGAGGAGGAGCATGACGTGCCAGAGCTGTACACTGTGGGTGAAGCCATGACTGAGTTAAGACCTGCAATCCTCGGTGTCGGAAGGAAGTGTACTGTCCCAAGGTCAGACTGGGTCCCGGCTTCCAGAATATTAACCCAGTGTGCCGTCAGTGAGATGTACTGGCCCTGCCCGCAAGCACTTGTCCACGTGTCCGTGGTTAGGTGGACTTTCCTGGAAACTGCATTGTTAAGGGCACGTATGATGTTTTGTGACACGTGCTTATGTAATGTGGGGACGGCACACTGAGAAAAATAGTGTCGTCTGGGGACCGAGTAACGTGGGACAGCCGCTGCCATCAGGTTGCGGAATGCTTCCGTCTCCAGCAGCCTAAAGGGCGACATTTCCAGCGCAAGCAGTTGCGAAATGTGTGCATTTAGAACTGTGGCATGTGAGGCGTTGGCAGCGTATTTGTGCCTGCGTTCCAAAGATTGGGGTATGGATAACTGAACGCTGCGCTGGGACAAGGACGTGGCTGATGATGGTGCTACTTCTGCTTGTGCAAGTACAGGTGAAGGACAGGAGGCATCTTCGCCTGCAGTATGGACAGGGGATTGGCTTGCACGCACAACAGTGGAAGACGCAGCTGTGTCACCCGCAGACAACGCTCCTGTACTCTGCTGTACATCCCACAAAGTCGGGTGCTTTGCTGCCATGTGCCTGATCATGATGGTGGTGGTAAGGCTGCTAGTTTTGCTACCCCTGCTGATGCTGGCATGGCAGGTTTTGCAAATGGCCTTTTTTGAATTATCTGCAGACACCTTAAAAAACAGCCAGACTCGAGAAGACCTAGCAGTTGTACTGGCAACATCACTCGTGTTGTTGTTCCGGGGAACGGTTGCCTGCCTTCTGCCTGCGGACACACCCTGCTTCTTTCGGCCTGTTGTGATGCTACGCCTAACTCCCCCTGTGCACTGCTGTCCTCGCTCTGCATGTCCTCCTGCCAGGTTGGGTCAGTTACTGGATCATCCACCACGTCGTCTTCCACTTCCGCACCCTGGTCCTCCTCCTGACTTTCTGGCAATTGTGTCTCATCATCGTCCACCTCTTGTTGAGACACGTTCCTACCGTTGCCTTCGTGAGACCGTGGCTGTTCAAATATTTGGGCATTGGTACATACGATCTTCTCATGACCCACTTCAACTGGAGCAGGCGATAGGCCATAATCTACGAATGGATAAGTGAACAGCTCTTCAGAGTGTCCAAGTGTGGGATCAGTTTTGTCCGGTTCAGGGCACTCGGCATGGTGGGAGGAAGGAGGATCAGGGTGTAGAATGTGCGGTCCAGTCTCACGGCTACTGACACTTGACCGTGTGGAAGACAGGGTATTTGTGGTGGTGCCAAACTGACTGGAAGCATTATCCGCTATCCAACTAACAACCTGTTGAGACTGGTCTTGGTTTAATAGTGGAGTACTGCTGCGTTCACCTAGAAATTGAGACAAGAAAGTTGAGCGAGATGATGTGGGCGTTTGTCGTGATGCAATTCGAGCTTCCACACGGGTTCGCCCTCTGCCTGCATCACCATCACGTCCAGTTCCTTGTCCCTTGCCACCGGACTTGCACATTTTCAATGTGGTGCTGACTGTATACAGCTAAATTAGTGCAGACAAGAGTTGGTTTTTAGCACGACCCTAAGTTTTGAAATTAAGGCCCTGCAGGTGGACTAGTCAGACACAAACGCTGACTACAATAGCGAGTCTTTTGGCGTATCCTAATTTACGCTGCAACCTACAGTAGCAGCACTAAGATGGTAAATTAGTGCAGACAAGAGTTGATTTTTAGCACGACACTAAGTTATGAAATTAAGGCCCTGCAGGTAGACTAGTCAGACACAAACGCTGACTACAATAGCGAGTCTTTTGGCGTATCCTAATTTATGCTGCAACCTACAGTAGCAGCACTAAGATGATAAATTAGTGCAGACAAGAGTTGTTTTTTAGCACAAGTCTTTTGGTGTATCCTAATTTACGCTGCAACCTACAGTAGCAGCACTAAAATGATAAATTAGTGCAGACAAGAGTTGGTTTTTAGCACGACCCTGAGATTTGAAATTAAGGCCCTGCAGGTGTACTAGTCAGACATAAACGCTGACTACATTAGCGAGTCTTTTGGCGTATCCTAATTTATGCTGCAACCTACAGTAGCAGCACTTAGATGATAAATTAGTGCAGACAAGAGTTGGTTTTAAGCACGAGACCTCTCTCTCACACCATTTACCGGGCTCAATATGTGACAGTGCGCATTCTGGGGGAGACTTGGCGCCCCTCACATATGATCCCCCGCACTGTCTCACACTGGACACTGAGATAACAGATTAAGGCCCTGCAGTTGGACTGGTCAGACACAAATGCTGACGAGAACATCGAGTCTTTTGGCGTATCCTAGTTTACGCTACAACCTACTCCAGGCGCACACAAATGTTAAATGAATGCAGACAAGAGTTGGTTTTTAGCTGGACACTGAGATTAGAGATTAAGGCCCTGCAGGTGGACTGGTCAGACACAAACGCTGACGAGAATAGCGAGTCTTTTGGCGTATCCTAATTTACGCTACAACCTACTCCTGGTACACACAAATGTTAGATGAATGCAGACAAGATTTGGTTTTTAGCTGGACACTGAGATTAGAGATTAAGGCCCTGCAGGTGGACTGGTCAGACACAAACGGTGACGAGAATAGCGAATCTTTTGGTGTATGCTAATTTACGCTACAACGTACTCCTGGTGCACACAAATGTTAAATGAATGCAGACAAGATTTGGTTTTTTTACTTTAGACTGGGATAACAGATTAAGGCCCTGCAGTTGGACTGGTCAGACACAAACGCTGACTAGAATAGCGAGTCTTTTGGCGTATCCTAATTTATGTTACAACCTCCTCCTGGCGCACACAAATGTTAGATGAATGCAGACAAGATATGTTTTTTAGCTGGACACTGAGATAACAGATTAAGGCCCTGCAGTTGGACAGGTCAGACAGAAATGCTGACTAGAATAGCGAGTCTTTTGGCGTATCCTAATTTACGCTACAACCTATTCCTGGTACACACAAATGTTAGATGAATGCAGACAAGATTTGGTTTTCAGCTGGACACTGAGATCACAGATTAAGGCCCTGCAGTTGGACTGGTCAGACACAAACGCTGACAAGAATAGCGAGTTTTTTGGCGTATCCTAATTTATGCTCAACTTACTGCAGCTTCACTATGATGCTAAATTACTGCAGACAAGATTTGGTTTTTAGCACGACACTGAGATTAGAGATTAAGGCCCTGCAGGTGGACTGGTCAGACACAAACGTTCACGAGGATAGCGAATCTTTTAGCGTATCCTAATTTACGCTACAACCTACTCCTGGTGCACACAAATGTTAGATGAATGCAGACAAGATTTGTTTTTTAGCTGGACACTGACAATAGAGATTAAGGCCCTGCAGGTGGATTGATCAGACACAACCGCTGACGAGAATAGCGAATCTTTTGGCGTATCCTAATTTACGCTACAACCTACTCCTGGTGGACACAAATGTTAGATGAATGCAGACAAGATTTGTTTTTTAGCTGGACACTGAGATAACAGATTAAGGCCCTGCAGTTGGACAGGTCAGACAGAAATGCTGACGAGAACATCGAGTCTTTTGGCGTATCCTAGTTTACGCTACAAACTACTCTTGGCACACACAAATGTTAAATGAATGCAGAGAATAGTCTGTTTTTTAGCTGGACACTGAGATTAGAGATTAAGGCCCTGCAGGTGGACTGGTCAGACACAAACGCTGACGAAAATAGCGAGCCTTTTGGCGTATCCTAATTTACGCTACAACTTACTCCTGGTGCACACAAATGTTGGATAAATGCAGGCAAGATTTGTTTTTAGCTGGACACTGAGATAACAGAATAAGGTCCTTCAGGTGGACTGGTCAGACACAAACGCTGAAGAGAATAGCGCGTCTTTTGGCGTATCTTAATTTACGTTACAACCTACTTCTGGTGCACAAAAATGTTAGATGAATGCAGACAAGAGTTGGTTTTTAGCTGGACACTGAGATAACAGATTAAGGCCTTGCAGGTGGACTGGTCAGACACAAGCGCTGACGAGAATAGCGAATCTTTTGGCTTATCCTACTTTACGCTACAACCTACTCCTGGTGCACACAAATTTTAGATGAATGCAGACAAGATTTGTTTTTTAGCTGGACGCTGACATAAGAGATTAAGGCCCTGCAGGTGGACTGGTCAGACACAAACGCTGACTAGAATAGCGAGTCTTTTGGCGTATCCTAATTTACGCTACAACCTATTCCTGGTACACACAAATGTTAGATGAATGCAGACAAGATTTGGTTTTTAGCTGGACACTGAGATAACAGATTAAGGCCCTGCAGTTGGACTGGTCAGACACAAACGCTGACGAGGATAGCGAATCTTTTAGCGTATCCTAATTTACGCTACAACCTACTCCTGGTGCACACAAATGTTAGAAGAATGCAGACAAGATTTGGTTTTTAGCTGCACACTGACAATAGAGATTAAGGCCCTGCAGGTGGACTGATCAGACACAACCGCTGACGAGAATAGCGAATCTTTTGGCGTATCCTAATTTACGCTACAACCTACTCCTGGTGGACACAAATGTTAGATGAATGCAGACAAGATTTGGTTTTTAGCTGGACACTGAGATAACAGATTAAGGCCCTGCAGGTGGACTGGTTAGTCACAAACGCTGAATAGAATAGCAAGTCTTTTTGGCGTATCCTAATTTATGCTACAACCTCCTCCTGGCGCACACAAATGTTAGATGAATGCAGACAAGATTTGTTTTTTAGCTGGACACTGAGATAACAGATTAAGGCCCTGCAGTTGGACAGGTCAGACAGAAATGCTGAAGAGAACATCGAGTCTTTTGGCGTATCCTAATTTACGCTACAACCTACTCCTGGTGGACACAAATGTTAGATGAATGCAGACAAGATTTGGTTTTTAGCTGGACACTGAGATAACAGATTAAGGCCCTATAGGTGGACTGGTTAGTCACAAACGCTGAAGAGAATAGCAAGTCTTTTGGCGTATCCTAATTTATGTTACAACCTCCTCCTGGCGCAAACAAATGTTAGATGAATGCAGACAAGATTTGTTTTTTAGCTGGACACTGAGATAACAGATTAAGGCCCTGCAGTTGGACAGGTCAGACAGAAATGCTGACGAGAACATCGAGTCTTTTGGCGTATCCTAGTTTACGCTACAAACTACTCTTGGCACACACAAATGTTAAATGAATGCAGAGAATAGTTGTTTTTTAGCTGGACACTGAGATTAGAGATTAAGGCCCTGCAGGTGGACTGGTCAGACACAAACGCTGACGAAAATAGCGAGCCTTTTGGCGTATCCTAATTTACGCTACAACTTACTCCTGGTGCACACAAATGTTGGATAAATGCAGGCAAGATTTGTTTTTAGCTGGACACTGAGATAACAGAATAAGGTCCTTCAGGTGGACTGGTCAGACACAAACGCTGAAGAGAATAGCGCGTCTTTTGGCGTATCTTAATTTACGCTACAACCTACTTCTGGTGCACAAAAATGTTAGATGAATGCAGACAAGAGTTGGTTTTTAGCTGGACACTTTGGTTAGAGATTAAGGCTCTGCAGGTGGACTGGTCAGACACAAACGCTGACGAGAACAGCGAATCTTTTGGTGTATGCTAATTTACGCTACAACCTACTCCTGGTGCACACAAATGTTAAATGAATGCAGACAAGATTTGGTTTTTTTCCTTTAGACTGGGATAACAGATTAAGGCCCTGCAGTTGGACTGGTCAGACACAAACGCTGACGAGAATAGCGAGTCTTTTGGCATATCCTAAATTACGCTACAACCTACTCCTGGTGCACACAAATGTTAGATGAATGTAGACAAGAGTTGATTTTAGCTAGACACTGAGATTAGAGATTAAGGCCCTGCAGGTGGACTGATCAGACACAAACGCTGACGAGAATAGCGAATCTTTTGGCGTATCCTAAATTACGCTACAACCTACTCCTGGAGCACACAAATGTTAGATGAATGCAGACAAGATTTGGTTTTTAGCTGGACACTGAGATAACAGATTAAGGCCTTGCAGGTGGACTGGTCAGACACAAGCGCTGACGAGAATAGCGAATCTTTTGGCTTATCCTAATTTACGCTACAACCTACTCCTGGTGCACACAAATTTTAGATGAATGCAGACAAGTTTTGTTTTTTAGCTGGACGCTGACATAAGAGATTAAGGCCCTGCAGGTGGACTGGTCAGACACAAACGCTGACTAGAATAGCGAGTCTTTTGGCTATCTAAATTACGCTACAACCTACTCCTGGTGCACACAAATGTTACATGAATGCAGACAAGATTTGTTTTTTAGCTGGACACTGAGATAACAGATTAAGGCCCTGCAGTGGACTGGTCAGACACAAACGCTGACGAGAATAGCGAGTCTTTTGGCGTATCTTAATTTACGCTACAACCTACTCCTGACGCAGACATATGTTAGATGAATGCATACAAGATTTGGTTTTTAGCTGGACACTGAGATAACAGATTAAGGCCCTGCAGGTGGACTGGTCAGCCACAAGCGCTGACGAGAATAGCGAATCTTTTGGCTTATCCTAATTTACGCTACAACCTACTCCTGGTGCACACAAATTTTAGATGAATGTAGACTAGATTTGGTTTTTAGCTGGACACTGAATGACGATTAAGGCCTGCATGTGGACTGGTCAGACACAATCATTGACGAGAATAGCGAATCTTTTGGCGTATCCTAACTTACGCTACAACTACTCCTGGTACACACAAATGTTAGATGAATGCAGACAAGATATGGTTTTCAGCACGACGCTGAGATTAGAGATTAAGGCCCTGCAAGTGGACTGGTCAGACAAAACGCTGACGAGAATAGCGAATCTTTTGGCTTATCCTAATTTACGCTACAACCTACTCCTGGTGCACACAAATTTTAGATCAATGCAGAGAAGATTTGGTTTTTATCTGGACACTGAGATTAGAGATTAAGGCCCTGCAGGTGGACTGGTCAAACACAAAGGCTGACGAGAATACGAGATCTTTTGGCGTATCCTAATTTACGCTACAACCTATTCCTGGTACACACAAATGTTAGATGAATGCAGACAAGAGTTGGTTTTTAGCACGACACTGAGATTAGAGATTAAGGCCCTGCAAGTGGACTGGTCAGACACAAACGCTGACGAAAATAGCGAGCCTTTTGGTGTATGCTAATTTACGCTACAACTTACTCCTGGTGCACACAAATGTAGGATAAATGCAGGCAAGATTTGTTTTTAGCTGGACACTGATATAACAGAATAAGGTCCTTCAGTTGGACTGGTCAGACACAAACGCTGAAGAGAATAGCGCGTCTTTTGGCATATCTTAATTTACGCTACAACCTACTCCTATTGCACAAAAATGTTAGATGAATGCAGACAAGAGTTGTTTTTTAGCTGGACACTTTGGTTAGAGATTAAGGCTCTGCAGGTGGACTGGTCAGACACACACGCTGACGAGAATAGCGAATCTTTTGGCGTATGCTAATTTACGCTACAACCTACTCCTGGTGCACACAAATGTTAAATGAATGCAGACAAGATTTGTTTTTTTACTTTAGACTGGGATAACAGATTAAGGCCCTGCAGTTGGACTGGTCAGACACAAACGCTGACGAGAATAGCGAGTCTTTTGGCATATCCTAAATTACGCTACAACCTACTCCTGGTGCACACAAATGTTAGATGAATGTAGACAAGAGTTGATTTTAGCTGGACACTGAGATTAGAGATTAAGGCCCTGCAGTTGGAATGGTCAGACACAAACGCTGACGAGAATAGCGAATCTTTTGGCGTATCCTAATTTACGCTACAACCTACTCCTGGAGCACACAAATGTTAGATAAATGCAGACAAGATTTGGTTTTTAGCTGGACTCTGAGATAACAGATTAAGGCGCTGCAGTTTGACTGGTCAGACACAAACGCTGAAGAGAATAGCGAATCTTTTGGCGTATCCTAATTTACGCTACAACCTACTCCTTGTGCACACAAATGTTAGATGAATGCAGACAAGATTTGGTTTTTAGCTGGACACTGAGATAACAGATTAAGGCCTTGCAGGTGGACTGGTCAGACACAAGCGCTGACGAGAATAGCGAATCTTTTGGCATAACCTAAATTTCGCTACAACTTACTCCTGGTGCACACAAATGTTAGATAAATGCAGACAAGATTTGGTTTTTTTACTGGAGACTGGGATAACAGATTAAGGCCCTGCAGTTGGACTGGTCAGACACAAACGCTGACGAGAATAGCGAGTCTTTTGGCATATTCTAAATTACGCTACAACCTACTCCTGGTGCACACAAATGTTAGATGAATGCAGACAAGAGTTGATTTTAGCTGGACACTGAGATTAGAGATTAAGGCCCTGCAGGTGGACTGGTCAGACACAAACGCTGACGAGAATAGCGAATCTTTTGGCGTATGCTAATTTACGCTAAAAAATACTCCTGGTGCACACAAATGTTAAATGAATGCAGACAAGATTTGTTTTTTTTACTGGAGACTGGGATAACAGATTAAGGCCCTGCAGTGGACTGGTCAGACACAAACGCTGACGAGAATAGCGAGTCTTTTGGCATATCCTAAATTACGCTACAACCTACTCCTGGCGCACACAAATGTTACATGAATGCAGACAAGATTTGTTTTTTAGCTGGACACTGAGATAACAGATTAAGGCCCTGCAGTTGGAATGGTCAGACACAAACGCTGACGAGAATAGCGAGTCTTTTGGCATATCCTAAATTACGCTACAACCTACTCCTGGTGCACACAAATGTTACATGAATGCAGACAAGATTTGTTTTTTAGCTGGACACTGAGATAACAGATTAAGGCCCTGCAGGTGGACTGGTCAGACACAAACGCTGACGAGAATAGCGAGTCTTTTGGCGTATCTTAATTTACGCTACAACCTACTCCTGACGCAGACATATGTTAGATGAATGCATACAAGATTTGGTTTTTAGCTGGACACTGAGATAACAGATTAAGGCCCTGCAGGTGGACTGGTCAGCCACAAGCGCTGACGAGAATAGCGAATCTTTTGGCTTATCCTAATTTACGCTACAACCTACTCCTGGTGCACACAAATTTTAGATGAATGTAGACTAGATTTGGTTTTTAGCTGGACACTGACATGAGCGATTAAGGCCCTGCATGTGGACTGGTCAGACACAATCATTGACGAGAATAGCGAATCTTTTGGCGTATCCTAACTTACGCTACACATACTCCTGGTACACACAAATGTTAGATGAATGCAGACAAGATATGGTTTTCAGCACGACGCTGAGATTAGAGATTAAGGCCCTGCAAGTGGACTGGTCAGACAGAAACGCTGACGAGAATAGCGAATCTTTTGGCTTATCCTAATTTACGCTACAACCTACTCCTGGTGCACACAAATTTTAGATCAATGCAGAGAAGATTTGGTTTTTATCTGGACACTGAGATTAGAGATTAAGGCCCTGCAGGTGGACTGGTCAAACACAAAGGCTGACGAGAATAGCGAATCTTTTGGCGTATCCTAATTTACGCTACAACCTATTCCTGGTACACACAAATGTTAGATGAATGCAGACAAGAGTTGGTTTTTAGCACGACACTGAGATTAGAGATTAAGGCCCTGCAAGTGGACTGGTCAGACACAAACGCTGACGAAAATAGCGAGCCTTTTGGTGTATGCTAATTTACGCTACAACTTACTCCTGGTGCACACAAATGTAGGATAAATGCAGGCAAGATTTGTTTTTAGCTGGACACTGATATAACAGAATAAGGTCCTTCAGTTGGACTGGTCAGACACAAACGCTGAAGAGAATAGCGCGTCTTTTGGCATATCTTAATTTACGCTACAACCTACTCCTATTGCACAAAAATGTTAGATGAATGCAGACAAGAGTTGTTTTTTAGCTGGACACTTTGGTTAGAGATTAAGGCTCTGCAGGTGGACTGGTCAGACACACACGCTGACGAGAATAGCGAATCTTTTGGCGTATGCTAATTTACGCTACAACCTACTCCTGGTGCACACAAATGTTAAATGAATGCAGACAAGATTTGTTTTTTTTACTTTAGACTGGGATAACAGATTAAGGCCCTGCAGTTGGACTGGTCAGACACAAACGCTGACGAGAATAGCGAGTCTTTTGGCATATCCTAAATTACGCTACAACCTACTCCTGGTGCACACAAATGTTAGATGAATGTAGACAAGAGTTGATTTTAGCTGGACACTGAGATTAGAGATTAAGGCCCTGCAGTTGGAATGGTCAGACACAAACGCTGACGAGAATAGCGAATCTTTTGGCGTATCCTAATTTACGCTACAACCTACTCCTGGAGCACACAAATGTTAGATAAATGCAGACAAGATTTGGTTTTTAGCTGGACTCTGAGATAACAGATTAAGGCGCTGCAGTTTGACTGGTCAGACACAAACGCTGAAGAGAATAGCGAATCTTTTGGCGTATCCTAATTTACGCTACAACCTACTCCTTGTGCACACAAATGTTAGATGAATGCAGACAAGATTTGGTTTTTAGCTGGACACTGAGATAACAGATTAAGGCCTTGCAGGTGGACTGGTCAGACACAAGCGCTGACGAGAATAGCGAATCTTTTGGCATAACCTAAATTTCGCTACAACTTACTCCTGGTGCACACAAATGTTAGATAAATGCAGACAAGATTTGGTTTTTTTACTGGAGACTGGGATAACAGATTAAGGCCCTGCAGTTGGACTGGTCAGACACAAACGCTGACGAGAATAGCGAGTCTTTTGGCATATTCTAAATTACGCTACAACCTACTCCTGGTGCACACAAATGTTAGATGAATGCAGACAAGAGTTGATTTTAGCTGGACACTGAGATTAGAGATTAAGGCCCTGCAGGTGGACTGGTCAGACACAAACGCTGACGAGAATAGCGAATCTTTTGGCGTATGCTAATTTACGCTAAAAAATACTCCTGGTGCACACAAATGTTAAATGAATGCAGACAAGATTTGTTTTTTTTTACTGGAGACTGGGATAACAGATTAAGGCCCTGCAGTGGACTGGTCAGACACAAACGCTGACGAGAATAGCGAGTCTTTTGGCATATCCTAAATTACGCTACAACCTACTCCTGGCGCACACAAATGTTACATGAATGCAGACAAGATTTGTTTTTTAGCTGGACACTGAGATAACAGATTAAGGCCCTGCAGTTGGAATGGTCAGACACAAACGCTGACGAGAATAGCGAGTCTTTTGGCATATCCTAAATTACGCTACAACCTACTCCTGGTGCACACAAATGTTACATGAATGCAGACAAGATTTGTTTTTTAGCTGGACACTGAGATAACAGATTAAGGCCCTGCAGGTGGACTGGTCAGACACAAACGCTGACGAGAATAGCGAGTCTTTTGGCGTATCTTAATTTACGCTACAACCTACTCCTGACGCAGACATATGTTAGATGAATGCATACAAGATTTGGTTTTTAGCTGGACACTGAGATAACAGATTAAGGCCCTGCAGGTGGACTGGTCAGCCACAAGCGCTGACGAGAATAGCGAATCTTTTGGCTTATCCTAATTTACGCTACAACCTACTCCTGGTGCACACAAATTTTAGATGAATGTAGACTAGATTTGGTTTTTAGCTGGACACTGACATGAGCGATTAAGGCCCTGCATGTGGACTGGTCAGACACAATCATTGACGAGAATAGCGAATCTTTTGGCGTATCCTAACTTACGCTACACATACTCCTGGTACACACAAATGTTAGATGAATGCAGACAAGATATGGTTTTCAGCACGACGCTGAGATTAGAGATTAAGGCCCTGCAAGTGGACTGGTCAGACAGAAACGCTGACGAGAATAGCGAATCTTTTGGCTTATCCTAATTTACGCTACAACCTACTCCTGGTGCACACAAATTTTAGATCAATGCAGAGAAGATTTGGTTTTTATCTGGACACTGAGATTAGAGATTAAGGCCCTGCAGGTGGACTGGTCAAACACAAAGGCTGACGAGAATAGCGAATCTTTTGGCGTATCCTAATTTACGCTACAACCTATTCCTGGTACACACAAATGTTAGATGAATGCAGACAAGAGTTGGTTTTTAGCACGACACTGAGATTAGAGATTAAGGCCCTGCAAGTGGACTGGTCAGACACAAACGCTGACGAGAATAGTGAGTTTTTTGGCGTATCCTAATTTACGCTACAACGTATTGCAGCTGCACTAAGATGCTAAATGAATGCAGACAAGATTTGGTTTTTAGCTGGACACTGAGATATCAGATTAAGGCCCTGCAGTTGGACTGGTTAGAAACAAACGCTGACGAGAATAGCGAGTCTTTTGGCATATCCTAATTTATGCTACAACCTACTCCTGGTGCACACAAATGTTCGATGAATGCAGACAAGAGTTGTTTTTTAGCTGGACACTGTGATTAGAGACGAAGGCCCTGCAGGGGGACCAGTCAGACACAAACGCTGACGAGAATAGCGAATCTTTTGGCATATCCTAATTTACGCTACAATCTACTCCTGGTGCACACAAATGTTAAATGAATGCAGACAAGATTTGATTTTAGCTGGAGACTGGGATAACAGATTAAGGCCTTGCAGTTGGACTGGTCAGACACAAATGCTGACGAGAATAGCGAGTCTTTTGGCGTATCCTAAATTACACTGCAACCTACTCCTGGTGCACACAAATGTTAGATGAATGCATACAAGAGTTGTTTTTTAGCGGGGGGGGGGCGTGTCCTGGCAGCAATGGAGCTGGCTGTGTAACTCAGGAGCTCTGCACAGCCTGAGCACAGAAGCAGCCATAACAAGAAAGTGAAGGAACCTAGGCACCTCAAATTCGGCACAGAGCTTCCTGAACCGCCTGTGCAACTGATGGGCAAAGCAAAACCTCCTGTGAGGCAATCCCCTAAGAGGGTCACCGACTATTTCCTAGCCGGTAACAGCTCCCTCAAGATGGTGCCTCCCTCCTCTCATCGTGCACAGAGAGCTGCGCGCCACGCCACAGTGCAGGCTGAAGACCTGGGGGACGCTGAACTAATGGATGCCCCACTCACCAGAGGTATGATGGCGGATCTCCTGGCAAGCCTCCGATCCTCCCTGTAGCAGGATATGAGGGCTATGGTGGCGGAGGTGCGGGGGAGATTGCGGAGCTGGGCGCACGAGTTGACAAATTGGAGCAGAAAATGGCAGTGGTGGTTCGCTCACACAATGAGCTACTGGACTCCTACGACCGGCTCCAGAGCAGAACGGACAGATTTAGAAGATAGATCGCGCCACAACAACATTAGGCTCAGAGGCATACCAGAGCAGGTGGCGGCGGCTGATCTATGGTCATACTTCAAAGACTTCATCAAAACAGTGATGCCTGAAACCCCTCAGGAGCTCCTGGTTGTGGATAGGATTCACAGGGTCCCTAAGCCTCCCTCGGTCCCTGAAGACAGTCCTAGAGATGTGCTAGCCAGGCTCCATTACTACGAACTAAAGGAGGACTTCCTCCGTGTCCTCAGGCAGAGCCCGCACCTCCAGGATCAATATGCCTCTATTGAAGTCTACCCGGACCTTTCTCCAGGCACCCTGGCTTTGAGGAAGGCATTCAGGCCTTACACCAAAATCCTGAGAGATCATGGAATACAGTATCGCTGGGGGTTCCCCACCAAGCTATTGATCCGTCGTAATGTCGCCCTGATTCCATGCCTCATTCCTCCGCATGCAGAGAAGAATCTAATTC
Source organism: Allobates femoralis (assembly GCA_033576535.1). Taxonomy (NCBI): domain Eukaryota; kingdom Metazoa; phylum Chordata; class Amphibia; order Anura; family Aromobatidae; genus Allobates; species Allobates femoralis. Next base: position 212,051,475 of record JARQOC010000006.1, read on the forward strand.
GATGGGGACTGTGGCCGCCTGAATCTACATCACAATCCACTGCTCCTGCCGCCTCTCCAAGACCCAGGCCAGGAGGCCGCATCGATCCGGAGTGGTCTACAGTTTGATAACTCGACAAATACAGGTTCCTTCCTCTCCACACTGCACCTATGTGCTCTAGGCTGTCTTTTCCTGGTCGTCTATCTGTTCTCGCCCTTTTCTCTTCCTTTCTGCCCTCTTTTCTCTCTCATCCTCTCTCCCTTTTTCTTTCTGCCTTTAGGTAGTTGAATTTCTCATTCTCATTCCCTCCTAGCACTGAACAATTCCCCTTTCTCCCCCACCTATCTCACCCCTTTGACATACACTCCACTCCCCTGATATCCCTCTACTCCCTCTACTCCTCTACTTTGCTCCCCTTCTTCCCCCCCTTAGTCTGAAGTCACCTCCTTTTCACCCTTTTTTCCCTTCTTCTCCTCCCCTATTCCCCTTCACCTTCTCTTTTTCTGTTTGCTCTCTTCCTGCTCCTTTCCTCTGATTACTCTTCCCTTCCCATTATCTATATCTCCCCCTTCCCCTTCCATTCTTGGCGCTCTTGCCACTTTTCCTAATTTCTCTGTTTGGACGAGAACTGAGTTACCCCCGTTGGGTGCTGCTCTTGGCGTGCACTCAGACTCAGGAATATTTTTTTTCCTTTTTTCCTCCCTTATTGGGATGACATGCCTGTTCTGGACATTGGACTGTTGATATGTTCTTCTATTTTTACATTCCCCTTTTTCTCCTTCTCCATCCTCTGCCCTGTAGCTGCAGATATCCTCACGGGGTGCTCCATGGACTTTGTCCTGCCTTTTACTAGCACACTGGTTTCATAAAGATTCTGTTGGATCCCACCATGACTCTTACACTTTCTTCAATTAACGTAAATGGCCTGAATTCCCCTGGTAAAAGAAGCGTGGTGTGGCGTCAGCTGAAGAAATCCAGGAGTGATGTGCTGTTTTTGCAAGAAACGCATCTGCTGCATGAGGACTGCCGCAGAATGGCGTCTCGTGATTTCCCTACCCAGTTTTTTGCCTCTGCTGACTGTAAACGTGCAGGAGTGGCCATTTTTATTCACAAAAATGTTGACTTTTCTCTCATCACTGAGATTGCTGATCCTGAGGGCCGTTATATAATTGTCATTGGTCTTCTTAATACTGTATACTACACTTTATCTTCTGTGTATGGCCCGAATAAGGGGAAAAGTGCCTTTCTTAGAGACTTCCTCTCGGTCTTGGCCTCTCATGCTAGGGGATGTAGGTTGGTGGCTGGGGACCTCAACACGCCCATGGAGAGACGCTTGGACTGTTCCAATCCCTCGACTTTCCGGGGTGACTTGGGGGCCCTTGTTGCCCAGTCTCATTTGCACGACATTTGGCGCTGTCTCCATCCCACCGACCGAGAATACACATTCATGTCTTCACGCCATGGCACATTAAGCAGGCTCGACTATTTCCTAGTAGACGACTCCTTGATAACCCACTGTGTAGCCGCAGAAATTGCGACAATCTCTTGGTCTGATCATGCACAGATCTCACTGGAGATAACTGACCCTGCTTCCATTCGGCCCCCGCTCGCTGGAGACTGAATGAATATCTCTTAACTAACTCCTCTCATACTCAGCATATAGGGACTCAGATAGAGCAATACTTCTTATCCAATGATAATGATGAGGTTGGGCCGGAGACTCTCTGGTTGGTCCACAAATCGGTCCTCAGGGGGTGCTAATCCAATTGGCCTCCCGAGTTAAACGAGAACGTGAGGCAAATATTACGGCTCTCTTGGCTAGGATTAAGCTCCTTGACCTTGCTTATAGAACTTCTCCTCAGAAATCCACGCAGGATGAATTAATGGAGGCTAGACGGTCGCTGAGGGCATGCTTATTGGTAATGGCAGAGAAATACCTAAGGAAAACTAACTCCAAATACTACAGCATGGGGACAGGGCCGGGTTCCTCCTGGCCAGGAGAATCAAAAAAAGGGAATTACAGGCCAAAATTACTAGTATACATGATAATTCAGGCTCCATTATTCGTAATCCTGTCCAGATAGCGGAGGAATTTGGCAACTATTACAGCACCTTGTACAATCTGAGGGAGTCGGTGGACACTGTCCAGCCTTCCACTGAGTCGATACAATCATTCCTTTCTAAAGCTTACCTTCCCATTCTCTCCACTGATCAGTTGGCCTTTCTTAATGCCCCTATCACTGAAAAAGAGATTGTCTCGGTCATCAAGTCCATTAAAAAGCGCACCTCTCCTGGCCCAGACGGGTTCTCGTATGCATATTACACCACCTTTACTGAGTTACTGACCCCTTATCTTCTTAAATTATTTACCTTTTGGCAGCGGGAAGGTTCCATCCGGCCTGAAGGTCTTGAGGCGTTAATAACCACAATTCCCAAGTCGGGGAAACCGCTCACTACTCCGGGAGACTTTAGGCCCATATCACTACTTAATTGTGATTTAAAAATCTATGCCAAATTGTTAGTCTCCCGTCTCTCGGTTATCCTCCCCTCCTTGATTCAACTGGACCAGGTTGGATTCGTCCCAGAGCATCAGACCTCTGACGGTACGCGCAGACTCCTGGATCTTCTGGATCTGCTCGAGCGGAAAAGGGTCCCCGGTGCACTCTTGTCTCTAGACGCAGAGAAGGCCTTCGACAGGGTGCACTGGGGATACTTGGACGGGGTCCTCTTGAAGTTTGGATTCCAGGGACCGATTCGGGATGCTATTAGGGCCCTCTATTCTAATCCCTGTGCGGCAGCTAGTGCATCGGGCTTTCTTTCCTCCCGATTTACCATATCAAACGGTACCCGCCAGGGCTGTCCACTTTCCCCTCTTATATTTGCTCTCATAATGGAGCCATTAGATTCTATAGTTCGTACACACCCAGGAATTAGGGGGGTGGCAGTTGGGAATCTTGAACACAAAATTGGTCTATACGCTGATGACGTGGTATTTTTCTGCACTGACTTGCATACCCCCTACCCCATGTCCTCTCGGTTTTGGAAGAATTTTCATCAGCATCATACTATAAGCTAAATCTCTTCAAGTCGTCTATATTCCCCCTCCACATCCCCAAAACAGAGCAAATATCTCTCCAAAACCTCTTTCCCTTTCACTGGGCTCAGGAAGGTTTTATGTATTTGGGTGTATGGATCTCCAGGTTGTCAGGGATAATAATTTTATTATTATTATTATTATTAATAAGTATTTATATAGCGCTATAAGGATACATGGCGCTTTACAATTTAGAGGGTTGACATAGACAAGTGGTCGAAGACGACGACCACAAACGGTGACAAACGATGACAGATCACAAATAGCAATACAGGTACAATGGGGCCGGGGATCCTGTCCGCGAGGGCTCACAGTCTAAAGGGGGTGGGGAGGGAGACAGTAGGAGGGGGACAGGTGAGTTGGTGCAGTGGATAGGGTGTCAGTGTGTGTTGTAGGCTTGTAGGAAGAGGTGGGTCTTCAGGTTTTTCTTGAAGGTTCCCAGGGTAGGGGAGTGTCTGATGTGGTGGGGAGGGAGTTCCAGAGTCTGGCAGAAGCCCGAGAGAAGTCTTGTGTGCGGTTATGGGAGGTGGAGATGCGGGAGGTTGAGAGAAGGAGTTCTTGGGAGGAGCGCAAGTTGCGCGAAGGGAGGTAGCGGGAGACCAGGTCGGAGATGTAGGGAGGGGACAGGTTGTGGATGGCTTTGTATGTCAGGGTTAGGGTTTTGAAGCGAGATCGCTCGGGGAAGGGGAGCCAGTGGAGGGCTTGGCGGAGAGGGGAGGCGGGGGACTATCGGGGAGATAGGTGGATGAGTCGGGCAGCAGAGTTGAGGATGGTGCGGAGAGGATCAAGGGAGGTGGCAGGGAGGCCGGTGAAAAGGAGATTGCAGTAGTCCAGGCGGGAGATGATGAGGGCGTGGATGAGTGTCTTAGTCGTGTTGTGGTTAAGGAAGGAGCGGATGCGGGCAATGTTTTTTAGTTGAAGTCGGCAGGCGGTGGCGAGGGCTTGGATGTGGGGCTTGAAGGAGAGGGAGGAGTCGAGGATTACCCCGAGACATTTGGCATGGGGGACGGGTGAGAGGGAGCAGTCTTTAACGGTGATGGATAGGTCAGGAAGGGGGGGAGGGTTGTTAGGGGGAAAGACGATGAATTCAGTCTTGTCCATGTTGAGTTTGAGGAAGCGGGTGGAAAAGAAGGATGCAATGGCGGATAGGCATGGAGGAATTTTGGATAGGAGAGAGGAGATGTCGGGGCCAGACAGATAGAGCTGGGTGTCGTCGGCGTAGAGGTGGTATTGGAGGCCGTGTGACTCGATGAGGCTGCCTAGGCCTAGGGTGTAAATAGAGAAGAGTAGTGGTCCCAGGACCGAGCCTTGGGGGACACCTACGGAGAGGGGGTGGGGCGAGGAGGTGGTGTGGGAGTGGGTGACACTGAAGGTCCTGTCCGTCAGGTAGGAGGAGATCCAGGAGAGGGCGAGGTCAGTAATGTCAAGAGACTCAAGAATTTGGAGTAAGAGGGAGTGGCCAACAGTGTCAAAAGCAGCAGAGAGGTCGAGAAGGATGAGGACGGAGTAGTGTCGTTTGCTCTTGGCGATCAGAAGGTCGTTAGTCACTTTGGTTAGGGCTGTTTCGGTTGAGTGTTGCGGTCGGAAGCCGGATTGTAGGCGATCGAAGAGAGCACAGGAAGAGAGGTGGGAGGACAGTTCGGAATAGACGTGTTGTTCAAGAAGTTTTGAGGCAAACGGGAGAAGAGAAATGGGGCGATAGTTGGAGACTGATGTAGGGTCGAGGGATTTTTTTTTAGGATGGGCGTGATTAGGGCGTGCTTGAAGGGTAAGGGGAATGTGCCGGATTTGAGTGATATGTTGAAGAGGTGCGTCAGGGCAGGGATGAGGACTGTGGTAAGGTTAGGGATGAGGTGGGAGGGGAGTGGGTCCAGGGCGCAGGTGGTGAGGTGTGATCGTGATAGAAGGGAGGAGAGGTGGTCCTCGGTCATGGGGGTGAAATTGCATTTGGGTGGGGGGGGATGGGCTGGAGATGGGATGGGGTGAGGGGAGTGTGGGTCGAAGCTTTGTCTGAGTTTGTCAATTTTGTCTTTTAAGAAGGTGGCGAAGTCGTCGGCGGAGATGAGAGGTGAGGGAGGAGGTGCAGGGGGACGAAGTAAGGAGTTGAAGGTTTTGAAGAGTTGTTTGGGGTTGTGAGACAGGGCGGTAATTAGGCAGGAGAAGTATGCTTGTTTTGCGGAGTCAAGGGCAGTCTTGAAGGTATTGAGGGAATGCTTGTATAGGGTAAAGTCCTCTGCGGAGTGGGACTTCTTCCATTTCCGCTCGGCTGCCCTAGTCGTCCGTCGGAGTTTTTTGGTGAGGGTCGTGAGCCATGGTTGACGTTGTAGTCGTGTTGTGTGGAATGTGAGCGGTGCAGCCTGGTCGAGGGCTGTGGTGAGGGTGGAGTTGTAGAGGGAGGCGGCGGAGTCAGCGTCATGAGAAGAGGCCAGGTCGGAGAGGGGGAGGAGGGATTCAGAGAGAGAATGGAAGTCAATGAGCTTAAGGTTTCTGCGGGGGTGGGGAAGTGTCCGGCGGGGGGGGAGTGTGGTAGGGGGGAAGAGGGACGAGAAGGTCAGTAAGTTGTGGTCGGAGTGGGTGAGGGTTGAGTGTGCGAGGTCGGAGAGGGAGCAGAGGCGGGTGAAGACAAGGTCAAGTGTGTGGCCACCAGTGTGCGTGGGCGGAGGAGATCCATTGGGAGAGGCCAAGAGAGGAGGTGAGGGATAGGAGTCTGGAGGCAGCGGCTGTGGGGGTGTCGATGGGGATGTTGAAGTCACCCATGACGATGGTAGGGATGTCGGAGGAGAGGAGGTGGAGGAGCCAGGTTGTGAAGTGGTCGAAGAAGGTAGAGGGGGATCTAGGGGGGCGGTAGACAACAGCCAGTTGGAGGTTGCAGGGGGAGTAGATGCGAACGGAATAATAAAGCATAATTGGGATAAATTACGAACAACGATTCAACAGGAATTTGATAGACTCTCTGGAATGCAGCTCTCTTGGATGGCCAGAATCCAGATAGTTAAGATGTCCGTCCTCCCGCGGATCCTATACCTTTTGCGGTGTCTTCCCTTGTAGATTCCCTACAGGTACCTCGCCCCGGTCCAAGCAGCGCTAAGCAAATTTATTTGGTGTGGCAGACCTCCTAGGATTGCTAGGAGGGTCCTCTCCATGCCTTATGCTAGAGGGGGTATGGGGATTCCCAGCATTGCGGCTTATGCCAGAGCTGCGATTCTGGAGGCAGCGGCACACTGGTGGTCTAACTCTCTCAGATCTAGATGGATGCAGATAGAATTGGAATCCTCCCCGGCTGGGTCCACTCGGCTTCTATTAGAAATTAATCTTTTGAGTCACAAGATCACTCCAAACTGTTTAAGAACTATGACAAATTTACTTAGGATATGGTCGCAGGTGGGCAGACCCTTTTTTCCCTTCTTATACCGTTACATTTCCCTAACTGCAGCTGAGCATTCTGTTCAGAACTTATATCTGCAGGATTGGAAAAAACGGGGTGTGTTTGCAGCTATCAGACCTTATGGATTCATCGGGGCGTCTGGAACAATTTTCGACACTGGTTTCGGAATTGGGTCTGCCTAACTCCACCTTCTTTAGATATCTCCAGCTTAGGCATTTTTTGACTACCCTAGAATGGCCTGTCCCAGATCTGGCCTCTATTGACTCAACCTTGCAGATATTTATAAAAAATGGATCACATGCTAGACATGGAACCTCCATAATGTACAGAGCCCTACTGAAACCTGAGGGGGAGGTGAAACTTCCCTATATGTCTAAATAGGAGGGTCTTTTGTCCTTTTCTGCCTCACTTGAGGACTGGCGGGTGGCAGCAGTTCATGCTGCCCGTTACTCCACATGTATAATGCATTTGGAGCAATCTAGGAAGACCCAGATGCAGTGGTACCTCACCCCGAAGAGAATAGCCAGATTCATCTCATCTCCGACTTGGGCACACCCCCACTGTTGGAAGGGGTGCCTGATGATTGGAGACTCCCCGCATGTTTGGTGGTACTGCCCGGGTGTACGTATGTTTTGGAGAGATGTGGAACGTATATTACTGGGAATTACTGGAATCCCTAATCCCCTCCTGCCACAGATGGCACTGCTGGGTATTGGATTGAATGCCATTCCTGGCCCTTTAAGACCCATCTACACTAATGTGTTGATTGCGGCCAGGCAATGTATTGCGGCTTGCTGGAAATCCCCTGTGACTCCTACTGCTGCGGATGTACTTGTCCGCCTCAACACTCACTTTCAGCATGAGTTGACCCTGTCCCACACAATTAAAAGGAGAACTAGGGTTCTGAGGTGCTGGGACCCGTGGGTGACCTCTGGGCATAATCTGGTCCAGATATAGAGTGAGCGCTCTAATACTAACACCTCTGTTATTGAATTATGTACAATATTACTGCAGCTTCAACCCCCCCACCCCACCTTCCCCTCTCCCCCTCCCCTGGTTAGTCTTCTTTATTTGTATGTTGAGTTGATATGTATTGTAATGCTCCTGATTTTTTTGGTCATGTACCTTCCAAAAATTTCAATAAAACTTCATGTTTTAAAAAAAGAGTTGTTTTTTAGCTGGACACTGAGATTAGAGATTAAAGCCCTGCAGGTGGACTGGTCAGACACAAATGCTGACGAGAATAGCGAATCTTTTGGAGTATCCTAATTTATGCTACAACCTACTCCTCGTGCACACAAATATTACATGAATGCAGACAAGATTTGGTTTTTAGCTGGACACTGAGATTAGAGATTAAGGCCCTGCAGGTGGACTGGTCAGACACAAACGCTGACGAGAATAGCGAATCTTTTGGAGTATCCTAATTTATGCTACAACCTACTCCTGGTGCACACAAATGTTAGATGAATGCAGACAAGATTTTGTTTTTAGCTGAACACTGAGATAACAGATTAAGGCCTTGCAGGTGGACTGGTCAGACAAAAGCGCTGACGAGAATAGCGAACCTTTTGGAGTAACCTAATTTATACTACAACCTACTCCTGTTGCACACAATTGTTAGATGAATGCAGACTAGAGTTGGTTTTTAGCTGGACACTGAGATAACAGATTAAGGCCCTGCAGGTGGACTGGTCAGACACAAACGCTGACGAGAATAGCGAATCTTTTGGCGTATCCTAATTTACGCTACAACCTGCTCCTGGTACACACAAATGTTATATGAATGCTGACAAGATTAGGTTTTTAACTGAAGACTAACAGATTAAGACCCTGCAGTTGGACAGGTCAGACACAAACGGTGACGAGAATAGCGAGTCTTTTGGCGTATCCTAAATTACGCTAAAACCTACTCCTGGTGCACACAAATGTTAAATGAATGCAGACAAGAGTTGGTTTTTAGCTGGACACTGAGATTAGAGATTAAGGTCCTGCAGGTGGACTGGTGAGACACAAACACTGATGAGAATAGCGAGTTTTTTGGCGTATCCTAATTTATGATCAACCTACTGCAGCTGCACTAACATGCTAAATTAATGCAGACAAGATTAGATTTTTAGCACGACACTAAGATTAGAGATTAAAGCCCTGTACGTGGAATGGTCAAACACAAACGCTGACAAAAATAGCGAGTTTTTTGGCGTATCCTATTTTAGGCTACAACGTATTGCAGCTGCACTAAGATGCTAAATGAATGCAGACAAGATTTGGTTTTTAGCTGGACACTGAGATAACAGATTAAGGCACTGCAGGTGGACTGGTTAGACACAAATGCTGACGAGAATAGCGAGTCTTTTGGCGTATCCTAATTTACGCTACAACCTACTCCTGGCGCACACAAATGTTAGATGAATGCAGACAAGATTTGGTTTTTAGCTGGACACTGAGATCACAGATTAAGGCCCTGCAGGTGGACTGGTCAGACACAAACGCTGACGAGAATAGCGAGTTTTTTGGGGTATCCTAATTTACGCTACAACCTACTCCTGGTGCACACAAATGTTAGATGAATGCAGACAAGATTTGGTTTTTAGCTGGTGACTCACCGTGGCCGGGACTCCGATTTAGACAGGCAGTAGCTCCTTCCTCCTTGTCATGGGTGGACCGCTGATGCCGGTAGTGGGGCCCGGTTGAGTGCAGATCAAAAGCTTGAAGACGTCTTGTGGGAACAGATTAAGGGGTTAATTGTTTCATGACACCACCTATGAGTGTTTCGGTAAGTCTTACCGACGCTGCGGGGCCTCCGGGGATGGAATGCAGCAAGATGGAACGCTCCCCACAGGCTAAGCGATGATCCCCGGAGCCAGGAGCTGCTTAAGATGTTGTGCGGCAGCTGCGGTTAACTTGTATGCGGAAGGACGTAGTCATAAGGAAGCACGAACACTGTAAGTCTCTGTAACGGGTAATTTACTGTAACCAGCAAGCAGTACATGGCATACAGTTAACGGGTAGTGGACCGGGTGGACTCAGCAGTGATAGGTGTCCCTCAGAGATCCGCGGTGTTCCTCCATTCTAACTAAGTAGGTTGCCTTTGTCGCCCAAGAATACCAGATCGGGTACAGGGAGGCTGCTTGAATGCCCTATCCGGGGTATACGTTCCGGATGCTTTGGGGAGCCTTGGGTCCCTTGGTGGGTACACCGATGGTTAGACGACTAGAATTGGCGGGTGATGGGGTGCTCCTGTAAAGCTGCTCCTCCACGCCTCTGGTTCGCATAGCAGAGCTGAACTGCTGCTAGCTTCAGTACCAGCAAACCGGCTGTAAGCTGGGCACGGGAGTCTTTGGGGACCCGTATGTTGCTGCCCGTAGTTCGGTTGGTAATGCACCGGGAGTAATGATGCTCAACCGTGGTGACGGTAGGGAGATGGCCGGTAGAAGATGGCCAGAGGGCTGCACCGACTGTGCAACCCCTTCTCCTAGGTTGCAGAGCTGGGAATCTGCAGAGGGTCTTCTAGGTTGCTGTTACACCTTCAGCCCTCGAACTCCAACTTCAACTCCTTTAGTTGGACTAAACTTCCACTACACACTACACTTGCACTCCGCCCACCAGGACCCTGATTGGCCCTCTATGCTAGGTGATGCATGCAGAGTGTGGATCTCTAAGTTAACCAGATGACTGCTGGGTCAGAGGATATTGCTGCTGCTGTCTTGGCTGCAATACCCTACTGTAACGCACTCATTGCGGGGCGCCACACTGGACACTGAGATAACAGATTAAGGCCCTGCATTTGGACTGGTCACACACAAACGCTGACGAGAAAAGCGAATCTTTTGGCGTATCCTAATTTACGCTACAACATACTCCTGGTGCACACAAATGTTAGATGAATGCAGACAAGATTTGGTTTTTAGCTGGAGACTGAGATAACATATTAAGGCCCGGCAGTTGGACTGGTCAGACACAGACGCTGATGAGAATAGCGAGTCTTTTGGAGTATCCTAATTTATGCTACAACCTACTGCAGCTGCACTAAGATGCTAAATGAATGCAGACAAGAGTTGTTTTTTAGCTGGACACTGTGATTAGAAGGCACCTCGGCCGCTGCCGTATGCCCTAGACTGCTGAGCCCTCATCTGGCACAGCAACAACAATCCCCCTCTCCGTGCAATGATGCAGGACAAGGAAAGAAGCCCCCCTTCTCTCAACTTCCTTTAGCCTGCCTTCTCAGGTTCCCTCCTCCCCCTTTTTTCTCACTAGCCCTCAGCCTGCCTCCTGGCTATAAGTAGCCTTACCTAAGGGCAACCTCCCTCTTACCTTCCTGCTCCCCAGGCGAACATCAACGTCGACGGGTGAACAAACATCGATCGCTTCGCCGAACGGACGATGGACGCGCTGGCCGCAGAGGTAAGGCAGAAGTTCAGGCAGGAGGTAGCCGACTGGATCACCTCCTTTGTGGGTGACGGCTCCCTTTTACCCGGACGGATGCAGGGCACCAGTAGGTCGAAAAGACCTTCTCGCCCCCAAAAAGACTAAGCCCCTCAGGGAGCCCCTCCCCCAACGTCAGGGCAACACAGCAAGATTCCCCCGTCGGCAGGGCTAGGAACAAGGCTTCCACAGGGGCCAGGGCAGGAGGACCAAGCACAGCTGCCCACGCCGGTCACACAGAGGCAGGCTCACGTCTATCCCCAAAGGGGAATAATACTCGTCCTCAAAGGAAGCCCCCTGCCACCGAGCCAGTAATGCCCACAAACAGCCCCCCCAAAAAAGTGGAACGACATGCATTGCCCCAACCACTTACCAGCACTGGGAAGCTCCGGTCATCCAACAGCAAGAGGCCGGGATCGGTCCCTCCACTTACAGGGGACACTCCAATGGCTGATGCTGCCGGAAAGCAGGCTCGCGCCCATCCGACCTGCTCTGGCCGGATGCCGGTCCAGTCCCCTTCAGCCGTGCCACCCCGGCTGCCATCCGGCCTGTGTGATACGCCTCCGGTCCCCGGCCGGGTCCCCCGGCGCCAACAGACCAGCTCTGCCCCACAGCTCCACAGAAATGCGGGCCCGGGGTAAATTTCGATTGCATTTCTTTCAATCTGACAGTCTTTGTCTCAGGGTCGGATACTATCCTTTCAACTCTCATTAATTGTGATTTACCTAAATTTAGGGCGAGGGGTTATCCTACAAGTACATTATCAACTACGATTACCAATCCTAATAGACAAGTGAGTGATAAGCGTGTAATGTTCGTTAACACATATCATCCGTTCTCCAACCTAATTAACTCTGTCGTGAGGAAACACTGGGGCATCCTCCGTTCCGCTTACCCAAAAGTAGCTGAGTTTTCAAATAATCCTTTATGTTGTTCCAAGAGACCCAGAAATCTGAGGGATTATCTGGTACGAGCCGATATAGGCTCGAGTTTACCCAGAATGACACAGGGGACTTTGACCTCAACAAGGAGGGGTACCTTCCCCTGTATTAGTTGCATGCAGTGTTCGCATGTGACCAGGGTTGAGTATTTCTTCCATCCCCGTTCAGGGAAAAGATTTAAGATTAAGGGCTTCTTCACGTGTGAGTCTTCATACGTAGTGTATTTTATCAAGTGTCCGTGCGGTCTCGGATATGTTGGGGAGACCACCCAGCATGTCCGAGACCGCATAAGTCAGCACAAGTCCACCATTAGGTGCAAAAAGGATTTATTACCGATTCCATATCATTTTAATACATGTGGTCATGGGGTCTCACAACTAAAATTTCAGGTCATTGACCATGTTCCCCTATCCAGGAGAGGAGGGGACAGGATTAACAGGTTAAAAGAAAAGAAAATTATTGGATCCATACTCTAGACACACTAGAACCACGGGGTTTGAATAGGGAGTACGAAATATTATCATAGATTATTCACCTGTGAAATAGTTTCACCTTTCAGTCACAATCTGACATAGGTTATGTATAACTCCCTTTGTCATGCCTCTTGTTCATGGATGTGTAATTACTAAATATACAGGTTATTATCTGTAGCAGTGTTGTAGTCTGTGAGAGATCTGGTCAGATGCTACTTGTTATTAATTCTTTATTGTGACATTAGCATGTTTATATATATATGCATTATTTGTACATTGATGTGCTCTATTTTGTTTCTTTTCAGTATCCAGAGGCTTAATTAGATAACACCGATCATTTACAGAACTTTCACAGCATCAGCGCTTAGATTCAGGAACATACAGCACCATTACTTGCGTTCGGTCTTCTCCTGGCTATGGCTGGAGAGACTGACGTCATTCACTACCTCTTCCCTGCTCGCTATACCTCGTACATCCTCGGAAACACTCGGAACGACGCATCACGTTGCGCGCATGCGCATTACGATTCTAGTGGCAGAGACGTCACGGATCACATGCTATTTAAGGGCGGCGTTCAGCCCGGACGCCGCTCCATACCAGCGGTGTGTACGCATTTGAAATTACTCACGGTCAGGTAATGCACTCCCTCTCTGGGACCTTTCTCTTATCCTAACACTTCATAGTGGGTTTATATAGGGGAATTTCCCCATTTTTTCCTGTAGTGGGTCCGTACTAATCTGGCACTGGGACGCAAGTCTTAATTGATTATTGGACAAGTAGGTATTGTGCTGAGCTGTGTACCTTGGTGTCTCCATATGATTTCCCAGAGATAAGTAAAGCTATATATCTTTCTGTTTATTGGGTTTCTACTCATGAGATTCACGGCATCATTATTGACAAAAGACACCCTTATGACAACAGAGATATTCAGGACTTTACAAGGTAACACAGTGACATAACCTCTCACACTATCTTATTCTAATGATTAATGCATCTTGTATATCATTAATTATTATTTTTATATACTTTTCCAGTTACCAGATTTAGTGTTGGTACCCTTCTTATAAAATCCGTACTGGATTATTCATTAGCGATACCTCAAGTTTAAAGGTACATACTCATTATTACCTCTTCACTGTGGATAGTACCGTTTGCTTCACAGAATTATGCATATTACATGTGTTATCATGAAAGAGTTATTTTATGATATTTTTTTGAATCAGAGTGGGGCTGTCATTGGTTTGCACGGACTCTCGATCGCCGAAGAGGACCAGAAGATCGGCTCGTCCACAACCCCGTCGAATGGACACCGGTCTCCAAGCAGATACTCAGGAAGAAGGGCTGCCACACCATCATATCCAGCACGGTCATCAACATCTTGGGGTAACTCGTGGGTAAAGGGGTCCCAAGGCAGGTCACGGGGGGATGGGTCCCTCTCATCAAATTCCCCTCACTCAGCAGTACCCTCTCTGTGGACCACGAGTCCTCGGACGAAGGCTTTCAAAAAATGCTCAGTCCGGGGGGCCCATTTGCCCGTCGAAGTCAAGCAAAAGATTTGCGCTAATGATTACGTGGACATTTGGTCCCTGTTGAAGCCCGAGCACGCTACAATAGAAAGAGAAACGCGGCTTCAGGTCACTAAACCATCAGTAATTGTACCCAGCCTTTTACATCCTTGGGGCCGTTATGGGGCAAAAACACCCAGAGCGCTGCTCTCAACTGTTTACGTACGGGGAGACCAAATACCACTCATACAAATCCTACGGGGGCCATGGCTGAGGTTGAGGACCGCTCCGAGGACTGTGCAGTCCTTTCAGGGGGCTGCACATGCGTCCCAAGCTCATTCAAGTGGAAAAAGCATGCATCCCGGGCAGCTGTTGGCAATTCAATCATGGACATTGCAGATGGCAAGGTTGGTGTAAATACAGACACGACTGCGCCTCACGAGAAAGCGTTTCCTCGAGCCCACCAATAGTATCCCGCAGTCCGCTAGGACCCCAGTGAGCACAACAAGGATAGCGCCACGGTTAAGTAGGTACCCCAATAGAGCCGCTGCTGAAACCCTACTAATTGGTTCAACAACGGGTTTTCATTCCTTTCACCCCTTCCACATTGCCAAGGTATGCTCCCAACCTCAAAACTGCCAAGGGTCATAGTCAGCCTTTCGCCTTTTGCCGCCTACCACTACACCCTGAGTGACACCATCTATTAGGATGCACTGTTGAAAATCAATTTTTCTACGTCATGTGCTTATCAATGGGTTGCTCCATTTCCTGCTCGCTCTTTGAACTCTGCAGCACATTTCTGAAATGGGTGGCGAATAGAATGGTACGGAATCAAATCCAGCACTCATTACTTGGACGACTTCCCAATGTTGGGCTTCGCGCAGTCCGGAACATGCGCAACCGCGCAGCACGCCTTCCAGGCTTTGACGGTAAATTTCGGATTTCCACTTTCCGCTGGAAAAAACTGAAGGGTCGGGGACGGTGTTGCCGTACAAAAGCTCACGCTGGTACAAATTCATTCGCTTTGTGTTTTTTGGCCGTTGCATGCAGGGTCATGCCCATGGTAGAGTTTTTTCTCGCAGATTGTCTTTATCCATCAGGGGCATGTCTATCGGTCATCTCAGGATATGGATCACGAGACCGCTGAAAGAAGACTTGAAAGTCTGGAAGTCCTTCCTTGCTTACTACAACGGTCACACGTGTTTCCAAGAAACGGAGGTGTCAGGCTCTGACATAGTACTGCACTCGGACGCAGCGGGTGCTCACGGCTTCGGAATCTTCCTAGGCAACGAATGGTGCCAGCCGTTGGCCAGGAACCTGGTACGCAGTCGGCTGGATAATGAATCTCACCCTATTGGAACTATTTCCGATAGCGGTGGCCGCGGCACCGTGGGCCGACCAGTTGGCTAACAAAAGAATCTGCTTTGGGCAGACAACATCAGCGTGGTACACGCAATCAATTGCCTGGCATCCTCATCCCCGCCAGTCATCAGCTGGCTCCGTTTTCTGGTACTCAGGCGCTTAGAGCACAATATTTGGTTCAGAGCATGTCCCGTGCCGGGGGGTCGACAACTACGCAGCTTATGCTTTGTCACGTTTTGATTTGCAGAAATTGAGGAGACCGCATCCAGAGGCGAATCGCGAGAGCCTGGAATGCCCCCCGTTTTCTGTGGAAGCTTGCGGAAATTCACTGATGTCGCTAGTGCAGGCATCGTTGGCTTCAGTCACATAGAGGTCATACGGTAAGGCGTAAAAACAATGGTCCGAGATGGTGCCAACGCTCCCACATAAGGTATCACCCAATTTTATGTCAAACAGCAGCGCGCCTCCTCACAAAATTTCATAAAAGCGGCAGTTCAGGTACAATTAGCACAACAACGCCAGCGGGTTTAGCTTCCCTGCAGGTTACGCGGCTGGCCAGATATTGCAAAGTCCTTCCTCTTCGCGCAAGCCATTTAAGGCTGGAAGAGAAGGCACAGACAAGGTACAGCAGAAGGCCCATCTCCTACACTCCTCCCAGATTTGGTAGCCAAGCTACCCTACACCTGCACTAGTCACCACAAAGCTTTGCTGGTTACTGCAGCATTCGCTGTTGCCTTTTGGGAGCGCTACGCATTAGCGAAACAGTTACCAAGTCAGCTCACCGCCCAGGGGGGATACGGCATGATGGCGTAATAGCATGTAACGAAGGGGTTAGAATTCGCATCAGGCGGTCCAAAACGGACCAAGCAAGCCAAGGTATATGGTCCCCCAATTTCAGCCAGAGGTACTATATGCCGCCTGGAGGCAATACAGCAACACTGCGCTTCCCGCACTCCTCGATCATGTTTTTCGAGCAGGTAGATGGTTCCCCGCTCATAGTTGTGCAGTTCGCCAGTTTGCTAAAAGTCTCCTTAGGAAAGCCGGTCGCCAACCAAACCAGAACGGCACACATTCCTTTCGGATCGGAACAGCAACGGAGGCACCAAGAGCGGGCTTTTTCAAAAACCACGAGATACGACAGGTGGAAAGATGGAAAACAGACTCCCTTTTTCGGTATGTAAGACCAGATTTACTGTGAGCAGGACAATGGGTGGGCGGCACCCGCCAAGACTCAGAATTCCCCTCTCTTCTCCTAACTCCGCTACTCTACTCCCCTTCTCCTCTCTGGCCTCTTCCCTCCTCCTCCTGCTCCCCACTTCCAGTCTCCTTTTCCCCCCCTCTCTACATCAGCTGGTTCTTCTTCCACCTCGGCTCCGCCTCCCTTCCCACCTTTCCTCATTACCTGTAAAGTTCTCCTTTTACTTTTACTCCTAGCCCCTCTCCCCCCACCCCCCAGTAACAAGGAAGTGTAATTTTTCTTATAGGCGCCGGCAGAGCCCCGGTCTGGGTCTTGGGTCAATCAAAATGAGATGGGCAGCCAATAGAGCAGCGGAGAGGAAGCCAGGAGAGGTGAAAACCTCAGTTTGCAGGATGATGATGTCCATTGGAAAACTGCAATAGTCTCTACAAGGGTGCAGGTGCTCCCAGAGGCAGTAGCCATTTCGAAGGTAGTAACGGATCCAGTGATATTAGTAATACATGCCGGGAGCGACGAGTTGGTGTCCATAAGGATTCAAGAACTGTTGGCGATCAGGAAGAAAGACTCAGAAAGGTTGGATCTCTGTTTAATCGCATAGTGATAGTATGATCCGCTACGCTGCCCAAGGTACGTGGCTAAAAGCAGGAGACCCGTCAGCGGTTAAACGATCCAGGAGACAGGTCAACGCACGAATTGCGCTGTTAGTGGTGGTCAGGAATGGCGTGGTAGTCCACCACAACATTATACAGAACGGAGTGTAAGTTTTCATAAGCTCGGACTGAAGCAGCCTAAACGAGATAAGGTTGGTCATATTCCTGTCGGATATCCTAGACGGGGTGGAGGAAGGTCAGAAGCACGTGTGGGGGAAGTCACAGCTCTGGCTCTGCTTAGAGCAGCTCCTTGGCCGGTGGAAGAGGGAGTTGGTAAAATTCAACCTGTCCAGGACGGCCTAGGCATCGGGCGCCCCTCCTACAGGGCGTCAACCGGCCTAGGACGGCCAGGGCATCCGGTTTTGCCTCTTCCCAGGACCTAAGGTTGATATGCCGCGCAAGGCCGGTAGGCCGTTCAAGGCTGTTACGCCTTACTAGGCTGTTACGCCTCAAGGCTATTAAGCCTCCAAGTGAGCCGGTAGGCTGTTATGGCCAAAACAACAAAGAGCTGCGGCCAAAATCAATCCACCCCTTTCACTAATTCCTAACAGTCCCGTCGGTCCCATGGTTAGCGAGCGCCCACTTCCCGCCTTCCTTTTATAGTTATCGGGTTTGTTGCGTGTTTTAATAAAGCTTTGAAACTTACAACGTTGTGGTCTAAATCATTGCACGGCGAGGGGAACCGAATATTGGGTCTCATCAGTCTAGAGATTAAGGCCCTTCAGGTGGACTGGTGAGACACAAACGCTGACGAGAATAGCGAGTTTTTTGGCGCATCCTAATTTATGCTCAACCTACTGCAGCTTCACTATGATGCAAAATTAATGCAGACAAGATTTGATTTTTAGCACGACACTGAGATTAGAGATTAAGGCCCTGTAGGTGGAATGGTCAGACACAAACGCTGACGAGAATAGCGAGTTTTTTTGGCGTATCCTAATTTACGCTACAACGTACTGCAGCTACACTAAGATGCTAAATGAATGCAGACAAGATTTGTTTTTAGCACGACACTGAGATTAGAGATTAAGGCCCTGCAGGTGGACTGGTCAGACACAAATGCGGACGAGAACATTGAGTCTTTTGGCGTATCCTAGTTTACGCTACAACCTACTACTGGCGCACACAAATGTTAAATGAATGCAGAGAAGAGTTGGTTTTTAGCTGCACACTGAGATTAGAGATTAAGGCCCTGCAGGTGGACTGGTCAGACACAAACGCTGAAGAGAATAGCGAATCTTTTGGCGTATCCTAATTTACGCTACCACCTTCTCCTGGTGCACACAAATATTAGATGAATGCAGGCAAGATTTGTTTTTTAGCTGGACACTGAAATAACAGATTAAGGTCCTGCAAGTGGACTGGTTAGAGACAAATGCTGACGAGAATAGCGAATCTTTTGGCGTATCTTAATTTATGCTACAACCTACTCCTGGCGCACAGAAATGATAGATGAATGCAGACAAGAGTTAATTTTTAGCTGGACACTGTGATTAGAGATTAAGGCCCTGCAGGTGGACTGGTCAGACACAAACGCTGACGAGAATAGCGAATCTTTTGGCGTATCCTAATTTACGCTACAACCTACTACTGGTGCACACAAATGTTACATGAATGCAGACAAGATTTGTTTTTTAGCTGAACACTGATATAACAGATTAAGGCCCTGCAGTTGGACTGGTCAGACACAAACGCTGACGAGAATAGCGAGTATTTTGGCGTATCCTAAATTATGCTACAAGAAAATGATTTAGCGGTCTTGTAGAAGCGCTACTAAAGCTCAGGCACCAGGATGATGAGGTTTATAAACAGCAATTTTTATGTTCCCCTCACAGCTCCACAACATGTTTCAACTGCTCAAGGCAGTCTTCCTCAGGTAGTCTTCCTAAATTATGCTACAACCTACTCCTGGTGCACAGAAATGATAGATGAATGCAGACAAGAGTTAATTTTTAGCTGGACACTGTGATTAGAGATTAAGACCCTGCAGGTGGACTGGTCAGACACAAACGCTGACGAGAATAGCGAATCTTTTGGCGTATCCTAATTTATGCTACAACCTACTCCTGATACAAACAAATGTTAGATGAATGCAGACAAGATTAGGTTTTTAGCTGGACACTGAGATAACAGATTATGCCCTGCAGGTGGACTGGTCAGACACAAACGCTGACGAGAATAGCGAATCTTTTGGTTTATCCTAATTTATGCTACAACCTACTCCTGGTGCACACAAATGTTAGATGAATGCAGACAAGATTTGTTTTTTAGCTGGACACTGAGATAACAGATTAAGGCCCTGCAGTTGGACTGGTCAGACACAAATGCTGACGAGAGTAGCGAATCTTTTGGCGTATCCTAAATTACGCTACAACCTACTCCTGGTGCTCACAAATGTTATATGAATGCAGACAAGAGGTGGTTTTTAGCTGGACACTGAGATTAGAGATTAAGGCCCTGCAGGTGGACTGGTCAGACACAAACGCTGACGAGAATAGCGAGTTTTTTGGTGTATCCTAATTTATGCTACAACCTACTGCAGCTGCACTAAGATGCTAAGTGAATGCAGACAAGATTTGGTTTTTAGCACGGCACTGAGATTAGAGATTAAGGCCCTGCAGGTGGACTGGTCAGACACAAACGCTGACGAGAATAGCGAGTCTTTAGGCGTATCCTAATTTGCTCTAAAACCTACGCCTGCCTATAGAGAGCTATATTAGTCCCTAAAAGGACCATTTTGGGATGGATGAGCTTGTACACCAGCCCCAGATGTGATGCAGGCTGGTATACTGGCACAACAAAGTTTGCTATATACCCTGCCTCCCTGCCTGCCTGTATACAGCTCTATTAGTCCTCAGAAGGACTATTGTGGTAATTACTGTGTAAACACAAGGAGACAAAGCAAGGCACAGTATTATTCTCTATGGGAAGTGAGGCGCTATTCTGATTGGTGGCCGGCAGCACACAGCGACCAATGACCATAGCGCCTCACTTACAGCGGTAAATTTGAAACTCAAAGTCCTCCATGTATCTCAATGGCCAGTGAGGCGCTATGCTCATTGGTCGGCGCCAGCACACTGCGACCAATGAGCATAGCGCTTCACTTACAGCGGTAAATTTGAAACCCAAAGTCCTCCATTATATCTCAATGGGAAGTGAGGCGCTATGCTCATTGGTCGGCGCCAGCACACAGCGACCAATGAGCTTCGCGCCTCACTTCCTATTGAGATACATGGAGGACTCTGAGTTTCAAATTTACCGCTGTAAGTGAGGCGCGAAGCTCATTGGTCGCTGTGTGCTGGCGCCGACCAATGAGAGAAGCGCCTCACTTCCCATTGAGATACATAGAGGACTTTGAGTTTCAAATTTACCGCTGTAAGTGAGGCGCGAAATTAACCCATTATATACCAGTTCAGCATTAACTGCATATTTGGTAGTGTTTATAACTACTGCCACTGGTACATTAACCATTTTGGATATAATTTACAGCGCTGAGTCTGTTGTGGGAGTACCTGTGGGACATTAACTCCTTCAATAACATTTTTGATATCATTATAAGTTCCTACTCTGTTATAGTCCTGTTAGTCGGACATTAACTCTTTCTACATCTCTACTATATTGCTACCCTCACAGTTCTGCCTACATCGCCTACTTAGTCATATATCTGGTGTTTAAGTCTATTATTTAAAACTCTTAAAAAAATGATATACAGATTTTAGACTCCCGATTCTTTAGAATCGGGCTCATAGCTAGTCTTATATATGTGGTCAATATGCACTCTGATATACACCGATTAGACCTAAGAAAAAATATGCAGATGAGCTTTGCCACATTGACTAACATTGGTCCGACTGCAATGTGATGTTTTCTAGCAATGCATTTCTCTGTATTGTACGCCAGTGTGAGCAAGTCCTAGTACACATATTACGCCTATGCAGCACATTTTCATCCTTTGCATTTACACAAGGTTTATGTTTTTTCTGAGGTCTGAATCTATGTAGACTGCAAGACTTCAGTGGAGAAGGGGTGGAGCCTGTAGCTATTGCTCAAAAAGGGATATCGGTGGTAGTGGAGATCTGGGCAGCCGGGAAGCAATTGGGGATCCACCTAGCCAGGTGAGTTCAGAGGCCTTCCTTCTGAGAAGTGCTGTTTGGTCCAAACCCAAGGATCATCATCTCTTCTGTAACAGCACATCTGTACAGCACAACTTTTCAAATGCCTGCTAATTTGCACTTTTATTTAGCTCTTATGTTTTCAGGGCAAGACTGGGTGCTGAGATTCAATATCTCAAAGCACCTAACTACTAGAGTTGGATCCCGCTAAGGCTGGCTTCACACCACGGTTCTATCAGGTCCAGGGCTGTCCAGGGTGAACCTGACAGCTCCGGACCCGATTTGCAAACAGAACCGGAGGGCTACATTGGGTTAAAAAGGGGAACAGGACATTTCCACAAGAACAAGGGCACACATGCCCTCCGGTCCTATTTGTAGCCGGATGCAGCCGAGCTTAGCCGTCCCCTGCGAAATGGTGCTGAACCGCTTCACAAGGGACAGCTTCCTGTTGCAGAAGTTCAGCATAGCTCAAGCTGAACTTCAGCAGCTGACATCCGGTTCCCGGATCGAGGCAATCCGGCCCCATGGACTCCCAAGTTAGGGAGAGCCGGATTGCCCCAAAACCGGGAGGATCCAATTTGGGGAGATTTTTCCCCCCAGGACACAAAAATGCTGCATTTTTGTGTCCGGGAGAAAGGTCCGATTACACTCAGATCCTCCCGGACGGATGGAAACCGGATGGCAGATAGCTGCCATCCGGCCCCATAGGGCTGCACTGCAGTAAAATCGAGTTCGGGGCTGTCAGGTTCACCCCGGACAGCCCCGGACGTGATAGAACTGTGGTGTGAAGCCAGACTTTTTGGAGTAATACAGACTGTGCCAAGGTCCCGCCCTCTACTTTCCCACTGCTGCTAGATATTAATACGGTCATCTTGCGGCAGGACCTATGTGTGAAAGAATTAAATTACTAATTTCCCTATAAAGTGCCGCACCTTTCTCCCTGTCACTCTAGGAATGTGTCTGTAGGGAGGTGGACTTGCAGTCACGTTCCTCCCTGAAGACACTAATTGCACTAGTAATAAATACCTGATTACATATATGAATTTATACTGAAGTTTATATGATATTGTCTACTATATAATCATCTAATGTTCTCTGTCTGTCACGGAAATCGCGCGCCAGCACTGAGTGGTCGAGCCCGGCCAGGCGGACCAATCAGCGACGCGGGATTTCTGTACACAGAAAGAGAACAAAAGATGGCGGCCTCCAGCGCAGCCGCAGCGGACCCCCACCACAGCCTCACCGCAGCCTCATGGACACTAATCCCCGCCACAAGCAGCCCACTGACACCGAGGACCGGGGGCTGCCGGGGTCGAGGAACCCAGGGTGCAGGTAGCAAAGGGAGCTCGCATCGTGTGGCTCCTCCACACTCTCCTCCTTCCTATGGCAGCACAGTCTGTCACAGACTGTGTGGCCATAGGATGATCCCGAGTAGTCAGCCACCTCCTGTCAGTGCAGCTGGGTGGCAGCAGCACATGCCAGCCAGGGCCCAGCTGCACTGACAGTAGGCGGCTGACACCTGGGATCATGCTGCACACCGCCACCTCTGTGCTCGCCTCCTCCACACCTACTCTCTGCAGGACAATGCGCTCAGCACCAGGGACATGAGGGCCAGCACTGGAACCGCCAGGGGACAGAGAGGTGAGAGCTTGTGTGTGTGTGTGGCTGTGAGTGTGAGTCTGTGTGTTTCTGTGTCTGGGTGTGTGTGTCTGGCTGTGGGTGTGAGTCTGTGTGTGTATGTGTGTGGGTCTGAGTCTGTGTCTAGGTGTGACTCTGTGTGTGGGTATGAGTCTTCTCCTTTCCCCCCTGCCAGTGCCGCTTCATCCTCCGTCCTCCTCCCCCCCGCCGCTCTGAGCTCCGTCCTCTCCCTGCCGATCCGTCCTCCCCCTACCTGTGCCGCTCCATCCTCCCCCACCCCACCGCTTCCTCCTCCTTCCTTTGTCCTCCTCCCCTCCGCCACTCCATCCTCCATCATCCCCCTGCCTGTGCTGCTCCATCCTCCCCCACCGGCCGCTTTGTCCTACGTCCTCCTCTCTCCCGCCGTTTTGTGCTCCGTCCTCCCCTGCGGCTCCATCCTCCCCCTACCTGTGCCGCTCCATCCTCCCCCACCCCGCCGCTACCTCCTCCGTCCTCCATGCTCCCCCCCTGCCGCTCCGTCCTCCTTCCTCCCCCCGCCACTCCGTCCTCCTCCTACCTGTGCCGCTCCTTACTCCATCCTCCTCCCCCCTGCCACGCTGTCCTCCCCCCGCCGCTTCATTATCAAAGTTCATCCCTATTCAGCCCTCACATCCTTAGCCATGCAGTCCCTATTTCTATATTCTAGAATACCCGATGCGTTAGAATCGGGCCACCATCTAGTGATGAATAATTACATTTTTTTTTAATCTAGGACATGTCAATATGTCACGCACTTAAGGTCACTTGTGAATGGAATAGCATAGCAAGAAAAAACAAATATTTTTATATTTTTCACATGAATGTAATTATAGCATTTATTTCAACCAAAATATTTTTATTTTACAGTTTCAGAATTTTCTTTTCTAAAAACAGTAGTCTGTATTTTTGACATAATCTTCATTTTTGAGCATACAGATTAGGTTGAACAGGAAACTCTGAAGGATTTGCTGGATAGCCTGGGGGAGGTACTGGGACCACATTCTGAATCACAAACACCTGTAATAACAGAAGTGATAATGAGTTAAATTTAGATGAACAAAAATGCATTAAACACTATAAAAAACAAAATAAGACACCATTCACACAGTAAGCAAAGGCAAAATAGCCTGCTATTTTGGGAATAGAATAGGAATTGTTCTGTAGCATCCGTCAGAAGTCACTACACATTGATTGGAGCGAGAATATGTAGGTCCGTTCAATGTGTTTACATCTGACCAACAACTGTACTCCTAATGGCCACTTTACACGCGGCTACATTTCTAGCTTATCCACAGGTAACTTACTGGCTGCAGTGAAATCATGGAGACATGGTTCTATCTTGTTGCTGTGTACAAATGGAATAATGTCTCCATGATTTCACTGCAGCCAGTAAGTTACCTGTGGATAAGCTAGAAATGTAGCCGCGTGTAAAGTGGCCATAAAAGATGATTGGGAGTGCAGTTTGCCAGATTGCTATTGATCTAATATTGATGGGACGGTCTATCCTAATGATCGAATAGGTAATCAATATTTTCTGACTCGATAACCTCTTTAAAGATTTTTGATATGTACAACTGAATAAATTCCACAAAAACGGTAAAAGGGAGTCAGAAAAACAATAGATGTGGCGCCCCAAGGGTCCATGTGCCACGGTGACGTTGCCTCCTGCATCGGGGGTAATGTTGTGCCTGGGAGCAGGTGGAGACCCCATGTGAGGTATCCCAAGCATCCACATACCTGTCCTGACTCCGGCCAGAAGGGGGAGCTCTGAACCCCTGTTTGAGGGGATCTTCTCTCTCTGGTAGGAGGAGGGGTTTAGGAGTAGGAAAAACTGGGAGGGAGGAACAAGTAGTCCGTCTAGTCTAGACAAGGAGTATAGGAGGAAGGACCTGGATTGTTTAGCCGCTGAGAAGGATGCCAGACTACTGGGTCAGTCGGGACCTGCAAGACCCGCTGACCACTTCTGGAGAGACGGGAGACTGCACGTTTCCCAGCCGCACTTCAGACTCAGCTGCACAACAGTGGATAGGGCCTGGAGCAGCCAGCGATCAGGCTGTATCCACGAGGGGCTCGGGCTGCCTGCCATATGGGTTCACAGCAAAGCAAGGAACAGAGACAGAAAGGGCTGCAGTGTAGCACAAAAAGAACTTGGACCCTAAACTGGGAAAGCACAGCAGGCAGACCTCAAACACACCTGGCGGGGTGGAATCCAACTGATCCCTGGCTGTTTGCATTCTCCTGGACCTAGTCATCAGTGCCCCGGACTGCACCACGTGGTTACAAGTAAAAGGTAAAGAACTACAACCCTAGTCTCCTCCGGTTATTCCCTGCGCCCTCTTGCACCATTACACAGACATCACCATCTCTATAGACTTTAACCACTAACCCTGGGGCCACGCTCTACCTGTGTGGAGTGATATAATCCAGGCTGCTATTCCACCCGCCCCAGAGGTCCCATAGCAGCGCTGGTCACCCTGACCGGATCAACGATAGGTGGCATCACAAACTTATACCCTGTAAATACACCCCATTTCTGCACATCCGGGGCCACAGAGCCAGGTCACCGCCACCGTGACCTCCCAAGCAACCATAGACCCAGTTATCGAGTACCCCATGGCCCTGCCAGGCATTGCATAGATACACTCAATTAAAGAGACCCTGACCTCTACAAATGATCCCCCAGCCTGTTTTAACCTGTCCCTGCACCATAGTAATCCATTTATAACCATCCCTTTCTGTCCCTAAAGCGCTATGTGAAAGTTTATAAAAGTAGTTTATGCACCTCTTATTCTGCAGCTTTACATTACATGTGAAGCCGCAAAAGGCAGGCTTGTGTGACTCTCCCCGCTGCTGGCGTGTTAATTACGCACGCCCATATGGGCGTGCTATAGAGCAGAGACTGTGCTTGTCTGCAAGGGGGCGGTACAGGCGATATGACGACAATCGCGTCATATCGCCTGTACCGCCCCCTTGCAGGACAAGCAATAGAGACCGTGTATTTTTCTTTGAATGCCTCTTTTTTTCTCCTGTAAACTCTATGTTGATGCCTTTGCCCAAAAAGCTCTACTTTTGTCTCATCTGACCAGAGAACATTCTTACAAAACGTTTTAGGCTTTCTCAGGTAAGTTTTGGCAAACTCCAGCCTGTCTTTTTTTATGTCTCGGGGTAAGAAGTGGGGTCTTCCTGGGTCTCCTACCATACAGTCACTTTTCATTCAGATGCCGACGGATAGTACGGGTTGACACTGTTGTACCCTCGGATTGCAGGGCAGCTTGAACTTGTTTGAATGTTAGTCGATGCACAGGATCGGAAATGACGCGTGGATGTACATCATACCAGGAATAAGGCCCATGGATTTCAAACGTAGGACCCACACTTCTGTATTAATTATCACGCCCACCGGGGTGTAATAAAAACAGTGCGAAGGGGGACATGGACCCTTAACCCAACAATGCGTATCGGGGGCCTTTTAGACCTCGGTGGTTACTTTTTTTGGTATTATCTGCAAAATTATTTTAGTTAGAATTTTGAAACTTTAGGTATTCCTCAAGTATGTCGTTGTTGGTAATATCCAGTTGTTCATATCATTTTTTTGATAGGCATTTTGGTGTAGTAATGCTTTTTTGGGGAAAACTATATCATGTGCTCAGCAGTGTTTGTGTCTCAAGTTACTTTACTTGTAGTCAGGGTTGCTGGTGGAGGGGCCGGGGGGTGGATCATGCCATGTGAGGATGTCATGTTATTTTGTGAGGGAGTGATAAGGCCATGACATCATCGCAGGTCCTTCTGAACACAGTAATGAGCTGTGTAGAGAGTACTGAGGACAGTATACACTGTAATCTAATTGCTGAACGACCTGTGATGATATGATGTTGGGAGGAAGTCTGACTCATTTTCAGTCTATTTACAAGAGTAAAGCTTGTGAGTCACAAAAATTCTGAGAATTGTACACCACCTAAAAGAAAGTATAAAAGGTAAGAGCTGCTACGGGTGAGAGGAGTAAGGGGGCACTTTACCCTTACAGCGTGTCACAGACAAACAAAGAGTGGACAACCCTGATTGTGCTCATTGTTTTTTCTTTTAGTTTGCTAACATCTAGTCAGCAATGGCACAGTCTTCCTCCAAGCGTCTGACTGACCAAGAGATTGAAGCAATTATGTTTCAAAGTGATGATGGAAGTGAACTATCTTTGTCCGATGAAGAGTAACTGCCACCAGCAAATCAAACATCCTCATCCAGTGATTCTTCTGATGATGAATAAGTGGATCCAGTGGATCCTGAAGAAGTGATAAGTAGAACATCCAAAATGAATGTATTTTGGGATAGTAATCCTTCATTAGTTGAACGTACTCCAATACATAATATTGAGAGGCATGCTCAAGGAGCTGTAGGAAATCCCTGATACTTTTCCCCTAAAGACGTATTCTGAACATTTTTTTCTGACAATATTGCAGAAGAGGTCCTTTTATGTTCAAACCTAGAAAGAAGATGTATTGCTTATGCAAAAAATAAGTCCTGGAAAAATATCTTGAGGAACTTTATGCATATAATGGACTTTTACTGCTGGCATGGAGTCAAAAATCGTATGATGTTCCAATCAGTGAATTATTTCTGGACCCTCTTTTTGATCTACACTATAAAGCAACAATGGCATTGGACAGATATGAGGAAATTAGAAGAAACATTCGATTTGATGATAAGTGAACTTGTGTAGCGAGGTTCCAAACAGACAAATTAGCCCCTATCAGTTATATCTGGAATATATTTATCAAGAATTGCACCAAACTTTACAATCTTAGTACTAATTTTACAGTAGATGAGCAACTTGACCCTTCAGAGGACGTTGCAAATTCATGCCCTGTAAATCAGCCAAGTAAGCAATAAAAATCTTCCAGATGTGTGATTCTGCAAATTATTATGGCATAAATGGGCTTATCTACTGCAGCAAGTTGATGCCCAAGTACAGAAAGATCTAGGGTCTGAGGTTGTTAAAACACTTGCTGTGCCAATATACAATTCAGGTAGAAACATTACCTTGGAAAATTACTTTACCAATGTTGCACTGGGCAATTATCTGCTTGAAAAAGTTGTTACACTTGTTGGTACTATGAAGCCAAACCGACGAGAAATTCCTCAAGCAATGAAACACTATCCACAGTGAGCACTTTATGGCTGGGGTCACACTTGGAAGTGCAATTGCGTTGACCGCATCCAGATCTGGATGCGGTAAATGCAATTGCCTTCACACATATTTTTTTGCAAAAATGTGTACTGCAAACCGCAATGCGGTAACCGGATTGCTCCGGATGTGTAATCCTGAGCAATGCGGTTACCGTCTACTTTGTTCATCCATGCTGCCGCAGGAATGAACAAAGTGTTAAACATTATTAAAACATTAAATATTAATAGTAGCTGTGGGCAACATGTCTCTAGGGGGTGCCCACCCTCCCTAGAGACATGCTGTCCACTCCTGTGGGCATGTGAGGGGTTAATCAGGCAGTTATACTATTGCCGGCTTTTTTCGGCTTTGTACAAATTTCTGAATGAAGCCGCGGCTCCACACTGTAGAGGAGATACTGTACATAATGTACGTATAGTATCAGCCACTGTCCTTGATGCTGTAACCATTAACATTAGGTCTATGGTGGTGCGCTGACTCTGCATGATCTTGAGTGATTTTTGTGACTCGATCCGGTTTTGAGTGATTTTTGGGACTCGACCTAATATTGGCACGTAACTTAGAATGAATTGACTCAGTACGTAGCGGCCTGATAATAATTGGATGAATAGTAAATTGAGTTTTGCCAAGTAACCTTGAGTAAGAGACTCGGTGCCTGGCAATTTGATTAATACAAGATATTTTTGTATACTACAGAACATGGAAATCGGACAGGGACGGATAAGAAAAGTGTGCTGCAGACCGTTGTCTTTAGAATCTCAGATTTCAGTCATCTCCCTAGTCTTAAGTGTTTGTTTTGTGTCTATTCCATATAGAGAAATATAAAGAAATTAATGCAGATGTGTTGTATTGGCATTAAGACTCATTCAGATGACACATCAGAAATGTGTACATTAGCTGTGATTTGTGAAGGGAAAAGTCATGTTAAATGATGCAAATAGCTTATGAAGTTATGTGGAATGGCAGAAGTACAGTGGAAGATTGTGTTAAAAGAGAGACAAGTTGTTCTGGATGGTAATGGATTGTTATACACTGCTAGGGGCATGGGAAAGAGTCTCTTACAGTTTGTATAGATAAAAGTGGGTAGAAGAGGAAGAAAAGGGAAGAAGAAGGACAGAGTTTTGAGTAACGTGTGTTACAAAAAATGTATCATGTTCACGGCTGGTGATGGTGGCATAAGGCCATGTGCTCTCTGCTGAACTCCATTTTGTGATACCATGTGCTCTCTGGTGTCAGCCATCTTGTAAATGGGCCTTGTGGTCACTGGTGTCGGCATTTTGTGGTGTTTTTAAATGAATATATTTTTGGTATAAATATTATAGTTTCTTGGTTTTCGTGCCCTTAAAAGATGTTAGCATATGGCAAGTAGGAGAGACTTGTCGAGTAAATGAAAATAAGTAAATAAAAATAACAGATATACTAAAACAAATGAGAGACAGCAGAGAATGAGAGTTTAAATAGTGTTAAGACAGACATGCTAGAGAATAAGAGAATGTTTGGAAAAAATAGGTTAGGATGGCCTCAGATTAAGAATCTGTTGATATACTTGTGTCCTGGCAAAGATGGCCGCCGAGTGAAGCCCGCATGGTAAGGGGACAAAGGAATGAATGAATGTTTGGACAATGGACTGTGGACAGTATGTAAATACAGAATCTAGAAGTTGTCTGACCAGTTTTGAGCAAGTTTCCCATAACACTGCTGGTGCCACACAAAAGAAAAGGGAGGCCACCGAACACCCTTCCCACATAGAAACATGTGATGGGTTAATGCAGAGAGACTGAATATTGAATGATTAAGTGAATATACTGGTAATCTATTATATAATCGCGAATCGGAAAAGCGCCCCTCCGCGCGCACTTTCCGATGTCGTCATGTGGATACGAATTTAACATTGGGCGCGAAGCGCCCAATGCTGCGCGAGCAATGGCCGCGAGGCCATTGCGAGTCGCTGGCCCAGGGCGAGCAATGGCCGCGAAGCGGCCATTGCGAGCCGCTGGCCCAAAATCGATCCACAGGCTCGGCCATAACCTTAGCGATTTACCGCTCAGGTAGCGCGAGCAATGGTAATCTGGCCATTGCGAGTCGCTGCCTGAGCCGCAACTCGCTCCCCGGGGACCATGGACCATTATTTTTAAATCATTATTTTTATTATTTAATTTATTTATTTTTTTTAAGTCTGACTGAGACACAGTTCTCATTCCGGTCCGCCTTTTTTTTTTTTTTTAATTATTATTTTTATTTAATTATTTATTATTTTTTATTAATTTTTTTTATTATTTTTAAATTATTTTTAAATCATTATTTTTATTATTTAATTTATTTATTTTTTTACTTGCGACAGTGAGACACAGTTCTCATTCCGGTCCGCCTTTTTTTTTCCCATTGACATACATTAGCGGCGTGTCGGCGATTTTATGGCCGTCCACCTGGTTCTATTTATCGGCCCTAAAATCGCGGACACACCGCTAATGCATCTCTATGGGCAGTCAGCTCGATTTCGGATTGAACGCCGACCAATCAGAATTCGAGCTGTGACTGCCCATAGAGATGCATTAGCGGTGTGTCCGCGATTTTAGGGCCGACACATAGAACCAGGTGGCCGGCCATAAAATCGCCGACACACCGCTAATGTATGTCAATGGGAAAAAAAAAGGCGGACCGGAATGAGAACTGTGTCTCACTGTCGCAAGTAAAAAAATAAATAAATTAAATAATAAAAATAATGATTTAAAAATAATTAAAAATTAATAAAAAAAATAAATAAAAAATAATAAATAATTAAATAAAAATAATAATAAAAAAAACATAAAAAGGCGGACCACAATGAGAACTGTCTCTCAGTCTGAATTAAAAAAAAAATAAATTAAATAATAAAAAAAATTATTTAAAAATAATTAAAAAATAATAAAAAAATAATAAATAATTAAATCTTATATATAAAACCCGAAGGCCACTTCCGGAACAGGCCACGCCCACTTCCGTGATGGACGTCGCCCAGGCTCATGCAGTGCACTGTAGCAGGGCTGCCCCCTGCTACAGGCACCGGCACACGGAACGTTCCGACCTCGGAAGTTCCGTGTGCCCTCCATCCACTCCCCTCCACCCTCTGCCCTCCAGACACATGCCTACATACCGAGGGGGGTAGGGGGGGCCCATTGCCCGCCACCTCGGGGGGCCACACAAGCCCTGGGAGTGCCCGTGCTTCCTGCCCGTGCTTCCTGCCCGTGCTTCCTGCCCGTGCCTGGAGAGGAGGGAGGGCGGGACTTCCTCTCCTGCAGCTCTGCCCGCCCTCCTCTCCTGCTACAGTACACCTGATGTCCGGCCCGCGGTGAGTCTGCCCTGCCGGCTCCAGCAGCCTCTGCCCTACCGGCTCCAGCTGCCTCTGCCCTCCAGCCTCCTCTGCCCTGGCCTCTGCCCTCCAGCCTCCTCTGCCCTCCCCTCTGCCCTGGCCTCTGCCCTCCAGCCTCCTCTGCCCTGGCCTCTGCCCTCCAGCCTCCTCTGCCCTGGCCTCTGCCCTCCTGCCTCCTCTGCCCTGCAGCCTCCTCTGCCCTGGCCTCTGCCCTCCAGCCTCCTCTGCCCCTGCCCTCTGCCCTGGCCTCTGCCCTCCCAGCCTCCTCTTGCCCTGCCCCTCTGCCCTGGCCTCTGCCCTCCAGCCTCCTCTGCCCTGGCCTCTGCCCTCCAGCCTCCTCTGCCCTGGCCTCTGCCCTCCAGCCCCTCTGCCCTGGCCTCTGCCCTCCAGCCTCCTCTTGCCCTGGCCTTCTGCCCTGGCCTCTGCCAACCAGCCTCCTCTACCCTGGCCTCTGCCCTCCAGCCTCCTCTGCCCTGCCCTCTGCCCTCCAGCCTCCTCTGCCCTGGCCTCTGCCCTCCAGCCTCCTCTGCCCTGGCCTCTGCCCTCCAGCCTCCTCTGCCCTGGCCTCTGCCCTCCAGCCTCCTCTGCCCTGCCCTCTGCCCTCCAGCCTCCTCTGCCCTGGCCTCTGCCCTCCAGCCTCCTCTGCCCTGCCCTCTGCCCTCCAGCCTCCTCTGCCCTGGCCTCTGCCCTCCAGCCTCCTCTGCCCTGCCCTCTGCCCTCCAGCCTCCTCTGCCCTGGCCTCTGCCCTCCAGCCTCCTCTGCCCCTGGCCTCTGCCCTCCAGCCTCCTCTGCCCTGGCCTCTGCCACCTCCAACCTCCTCTGCCCTGGCCTCTGCCCTCCAGCCTCCTCTGCCCTCCACTCTGCCCTGGCCTCTGCCAACCAGCCTCCTCTGCCCTGGCCTCTGCCCTCCAGCCTCCTCTGCCCTGGCCTCTGCCCTCCAGCCTCCTCTGCCCTGGCCTCTGCCCTCCAACCTCCTCTGCCCTGGCCTCTGCCCTGGCCTCTGCCAACCAGCCTCCTCTGCCCTGGCCTCTGCCCTCCAGCCTCCTCTGCCCTGGCCTCTGCCCTCCAGCCTCCTCTGCCCTGGCCTCTGCCCTCCAGCCTCCTCTGCCCTGCCCTCTGC
This sequence comes from Allobates femoralis, assembly GCA_033576535.1. Lineage (NCBI taxonomy): Eukaryota > Metazoa > Chordata > Amphibia > Anura > Aromobatidae > Allobates > Allobates femoralis. Next base: position 212,083,903 of record JARQOC010000006.1, read on the forward strand.
CCTCCAGCCTCCTCTGCCCTGGCCTCTGCCCTCCAGCCTCCTCTGCCCTGCCCTCTGCCCTCCAGCCTCCTCTGCCCTGGCCTCTGCCCTCCAGCCTCCTCTGCGCTGGCCTCTGCCCTCCAGCCTCCTCTGCCTGGCCTCTGCCCTCCAACCTCCTCTGCCCTGGCCTCTGCCCTCCAGCCTCCTCTGCCCTCCACTCTGCCCTGGCCTCTGCCCTCCAGCCTCCTCTGCCCTGGCCTCTGCCCTCCAGCCTCCTCTGCCCTGGCCTCTGCCTTCCAGCCTCCTCTGCCCTGGCCTCTGCCCTCCAACCTCCTCTGCCCTGGCCTCTGCCAACCAGCCTCCTCTGCCCTGGCCTCTGCCCTCCAGCCTCCTCTGCCCTGGCCTCTGCCCTCCAGCCTCCTCTGCCCTGGCCTCTGCCCTCCAGCCTCCACTGCCCTGGCCTCTGCCCTCCTGCCTCCTCTGCCCTGGCCTCTGCCCTCCAGCCTCCTCTGCCCTGGCCTCTGCCCTCCAGCCTCCTCTGCCCTGGCCTCTGCCCTCCAGCTTCCTCTGCCCTGGCCTCTGCCCTCCAGCTTCCTCTGCCCTGGCCTCTGCCCTCCAGCCTCCTCTGCCCTGGCCTCTGCCCTCCAGCCTCCTCTGCCCTGGCCTCTGCCCTCCAGCCTCCTCTGCCCTGGCCTCTGCCCTCCACCCTCCGCTCTCCTCTCCCTGTCCTCTGCCCTCCACCCTCCGCTCTCCTCTCCCTGTCCTCTGCCCTCCAGCCTCCGCTCTCCTCTCCCTGTCCTCTGCTCTCCAGCCTCCGCCCTCCAGCCTCCGCTCTCCTCTGCCCTCCAGCCTCCGCTCTCCTCTGCCCTCCAGCCTCCGCTCTCCTCTGCCCTCCAGCCTCCACTCTCCTCTCCTCTGCCCTCCAGCCTCCACCCTCCAGCCTCCGCTCTGCTCTCCCTGTCCTCTGCCCTCCAGCCTCCTCTCTCCTCTTCCTGTCCTCTGCCCTCCAGCCTCCTCTCCCTCTTCCTGTCCTCTGCCCTCCAGCCTCCGCTCTCCTCTCCCTGTCCTCTGCCCTCCAGCCTCCGCTCTCCTCTCCCTGTCCTCTGCCCTCCAGCTTCCGCTCTCCTCTCCCTCTCCTCTACCCTCCACCTTCCGCTCTCCTCTCCCTCTCCTCCGCCCTCCAGCCTCCACTCGCTTCTCCCTGTCCTCTGCCCTCCAGCCTCCGCTCTCCTCTCCCTGTCCTCTGCCCTCCAGCCTCCGCTCTCCTCACCCCTCCATATGCAATGTACAGTATGTGTGTATATGTGTGTATGTACGCACTTCCGTCACTTTGTCTACACTTCCCTCAACTTTGTACACACACACACATACACACACACACACACACACACAGTCCGCTATACTTACCACCGGCCCTGCGTCCGCTGCCTGGATCCTCAGTCGACATGTCGCTGCCCCCAAACTACTGGATCCCATATAGCGTCCAAGATGTCTCGCAAAACTACCCGGACAACATATTCGATCCAGTCGTCCGGGGGCGGCGACATGTCGACTCAGGATCCAGGCGGCGGGGAAGACGCAGGGTCGGTGGTAAGTATAGCGGAGTGTATGTGTGTGCTTACCACTCTGCCCACGGCGCTGCGCTGACCACTCTGCCCACGGCGCTGCACTGACCACTCTGCCCACGGCACTGCGCTGACCACTCTGCCCACGCCGCTGCGCTGACCACTCTGCCCACGCCGCTGCGCTGACCAATCTCACCGCACTCACTGCTAACCACTGAGCCACCCCACTCACTGCTAACCACTGAGCCACTGCACTCACTGCTAACCACTGAGCCACTACACTCACTGCTACCCACTGAGCCACTGCACTCACTGCTACCCACTGAGCCACCGCACTCACTGCTACCCACTGAGCCACCGCACTCACTGCTAACCACTGCGCCACCGCACTCACTGCTAACCACTGCGCCACCGCACTCACTGCTAACCACTGCCCCACCGCACTCACTGCTAACCACTGAGCCAGCGCCCTCACTGCTAACCACTGAGCAAGCGCACTCACTGCTAACCACTGAGCCACCGCACGCAGTACTAACCACTGAGCCACCGCGCAGTGCTAACCACTGAGCCACCTCTATACACACAATTAATTTCACCGCACTACCCTAACTATTACTAAATAAACTATATATGGATTCTAGACTACCCGATTCTTTAGAATCGGGCTGCCATCTAGTAAAAATAATAATTAAACAAAAATAAAAAGGCGGACCAGAATGAGAACTGTGTCTCAGTCTGACTTAAAAAAAATAAATTAATTAAATAATAAAAAAAATTATTTAAAAATAATTAAAAAATAATAAACAACAAAAAAAAAAAATAATAAATAATTAAATAAAAATAATAATTAAAAAAAAAAAAAAAAAAGGCGGACCTGAATGGAGACTCTTTGGAAAGAGTGTCCATTCAACGCCCAATCAGCACTCACGTTACGCCCCCCCGCCATTTTGTGCTTTCAAACGCCCAATCAGCACTCACTTTATGCCCCCCCCCGCCATTTTGTGGTTTCAAATTTCACAGCCCAGTTTATAAGGCGCGAAATTTGAAATCACAAATCATTTCGCCTACCCGCTACCTCGAAGACGGACTGCCGGATTCCGAGGCCGCAAGAAGACTCGCTTCTGGATTTACCGAAGCAAGCTTCAAGACGACCGCTACTACCCTACAGCTAAGATATCCTTTCTGAGCTAAAACCTTTCTTTATTTTCTTTTCTTTTACCTTTTCTACCGCTCCCCAGCCCACACACTACTACTACCCGCCGCCGCTCCCCAGCCCTCACAGCACCGCTCCCGCCGCCGCCGCTGCTGCTCCCCAGCCCCGATTATGTCCGCACAGCCCACCCCCCCGCCAATAGCTACTCCGGGACATGGAGCGAGTCGCTGCCTGAGCCGCAACTCGCTCCCCCATGTCCGCACACCCGCGCCCCGCCATGTCCGCACACCCGCCGTCGCCGCCATGTCCGCACACCCGCCGCGCCGCCATGTCCGCACACCCCCGCCGCCATGTCCGCACACCCGCCGCCGCCCGCCAGTCCCGCACACCACGCCGCCGCCGCCCATGTCCGCACACCCGCCGCCATGTCCGCACACCCGCCGCCATGTCCGCACACCCGCCGCCGCCATGTCCGCACACCCGCCGCCGCCATGTCCGCACACCCCCGCCGCCATGTCCGCACACCCGCCCCGCCATGTCCGCACACCCGCCGCCGCCATGTCCGCACACCCGCCGCCATGTCCGCACACCCGCCGCCGCCATGTCCGCACACCCGCCGCCGCCATGTCCGCACACACCGCCGCCGCCATGTCCGCACACCCGCCGCCGCCATGTCCGCACACCCGCCGCCGCCATGTCCGTACACACCCCGCCGCCATGTCCGCACACCCGCCGCCATGTCCGCACACCCGCCCCCATGTCCGCACACCCGCCACCCCGCCACCATGTCCGCACAACCGCCGCCGCCGCCATGTCCGCACACCCGCCGCCGCCGCCATGTCCGCACACCCGCCGCCGCCATGTCCGCACACCCGCTCCCGCCGCTGTCCCCTGCCCCTCTCGCTAAAGCCCTAAACCCTAACCCCCCCGCTGTCCCCTAACCTAACGCCGCTGTCACCTAAGGCCCTACACCCGAAGCCCCCGCCGTCCCCTAACCTAACGCCGCTGTCACCTAAGGCCCTACACCCGAAGCCCCCGCCGTCCCCTAACGCCGCTGTCACCTAAGGCCCTACACCCGAAGCCCCCGCCGTCCCCTAACCTAACGCCGCTGTCACCTAAGCCCTACACCCGAAGCCCCCCCGCCGTCCCCTAACCTAACGCCGCTGTCACCTAAGGCCCTACACCCGAAGCCCCCGCCATCCCCTAACCTAACGCCGCTGTCACCTAAGGCCCTACACCCGAAGCCCCCGCCGTCCCCTAACCTAACGTCCCCGTCGATCACTTACATGCCTTCAAGTCATCTGATCGTCCGTCCGGCCAGGCGTCCTCTTCCTCCGGCCCCGGGGGTCTTCTCTCTTCTTTCCGCCATCTCCGCCTCTTCGTCCGGCCCGGGGATCTTCTGTCTTCTTTTCGCTAACTTCCACCTCCGACGTCCTCTTCCTCTTCTGATTGGTCGCTGTATACTGCCCTCAGCCAATCAGAAGAGCCCCTCTTTTTTTATTATTTTTAAATTATTTTTAAATCATTTTTTTTATTATTTAATTTATTTATTTTTTTAAAGTCAGACTGAGACACAGTTCTCATTCCGGTCCGCCTTTTTTTTTTTTTTTAAATTATTATTTTTATTTAATTATTTATTATTTTTTATTAATTTTTTTTATTATTTTTAATTATTTTTAAATCATTATTTTTATTATTTAATTTATTTTTTTTACTTGCGACAGTGAGACACAGTTCTCATTCCGGTCCGCATTTTTTTTTCCCATTGACATACATTAGCGGTGTGTCGGCGATTTTATGGCCGCCCACCTGGTTCTATTTCTCGGCCTTAACATCGCGGACACACCGCTAATGCATCTCTATGGGCAGTCAGCCCGATTTCGGATTGAACGCCGACCAATCAGAATTTGAGCTGACTGCCCATAGAGATGCATTAGCGGTGTGTCCGCGATTTTAGGGCCGACGAATAGAACCAGGTGGCCGGCCATAAAATCGCCGACACACCGGTAATGTATGTCAATGGGAAAAAAAAGGCGGACCGCAATGAGAACTGTGTCTCACTCGCAAGTAAAAAAATAAATAAATTAAATAATAAAAATAATGATTTAAAAATAATTAAAAAATAATAAAAAAAATAAATAAAAAATAATAAATAATTAAATAAAAATAATAATTAAAAAAAAAAAAAAAAAATTTAAAATAAAAAAATAATTTAATACAAAAAAAATTTAAAAATTAAAAAAAAAAATTACAAAAATAATTAAAAAAAAAAAAATAATATTACTGTTAATAATAATGCTATTAATCCTAATATGTATGCTATTAATGGTAATATTTATGCTATTAATGGTAATAATTATGCTATTAATGGTAATAATTATGCTATTAATAATAATTATGCTATTAATCGTAATAATTATGCTATTAATGGTAATAATTATGCTATTAATGCTAATAATTATGCTATTAATGGTAATAATTATGCGATTAATGGTAATAATTATGCTATTAATGCTAATAATTATGCTATTAATGCTAATTATGTTATTAATGGTAATAATTATGCTATTAATGGTAATAATTATGCTATTAATGGTAATAATTATGGTATTTAATGGTAATAGTTATGCTATTAATGGTAATAATTATGCTATTAATGCTAATAATTATTTATTAATGGTAATAATTATTCTATTAATGGTAATATTTATGCTATTAATGGTAATAATTATGCTATTAATGGTAATAATTATGCTATTAATGCTAATAATTATGGTATTAATGCTAATTATGCTATTAATGCTAATTATGCTATTAATGCTAATTATGGTATTAATGGTAATATTTATGCTATTAATGGTAATAATTATGCTATTAATATTACTATTATTGTTATTGAAAGATGCTATTGATATGTTTTGATGATGGTTTTGATGATGGTTTTGATGATGCTATTATGAATGGTTTTGATGATGGTTTTGATGATGGTTTTGATGATGGTTTGGATATTTATGTATTGGTATTATGTATGCACATAATAATTATGCTATTAATGTTAATAATTATGCTATTAATGCTAATAATTATGCTATTAATGGTAATTATGCTATTAATGCTAATAATTTTGGTATTCATGCTAATAATTATGGTATTCATGCTAATAATTATGCTATATTAATGCTAATAATAATTATGGTATTTATGGTAATAATTATGGTATATTATGTAGATAATTATGGTATTAATGCTATATAACTATTAATTACTATAATGAAATAATTATGGTATTAATGCTAATAATTATGCTATTAATGCTAATAATTATGCTATTAATGCTAATAATGCTATTGCTAATATTATTGTTATTGATGATGCTATTGATGGCTATGATTGATTGATGAGGTTTTGATGATGGTTTTGATGATGCTATTGATGATGCTATTGATGATGGTTTTGATGATGGTTTTGATGATGGTTTTGATGATGTTTGATGATGGTTTTGAATTTATGGTATTGGTATTATGTATGCACATAATAATTATGCTATTAATGTTAATAATTATGCTATTAATGCTAATAATTATGCTATTAATGGTAATTATGCTATTAATGCTAATAATTATGGATTAATAATGCTAATAATTATGCTATTAATGGTAAAATTTATGCTATTAATGGTAATAATTATGCTATTAATGGTAATAATTATGCTATTAATGCCAATAATATGCTATTAATGCCAATAATTATGGTATTAATGCTAATTAATTATGCTATTAATGCTAATAATTATGCTATTAATGCTATAATTATGGTATTAATGCTAATAATTATGCTATTAATGCTAATAATAATGCTATTGCTAATATTATTGTTATTGATGATGCTATTATGATGTGATGCTATTGATGATGGTTTTGATGATGGTTTTGATGATGCTATTGATGATGCTATTGATGATGGTTTTGATGATGGTTTGAATGATGGTTTTGATGATGGTTATGATGATGGTTTTGATATTATATGGTATTGGTATTATGTATGCACATAATAATTATGCTATTAATGTTAATAATTATGCTATTAATGTTAATAATTATGCTATTAATGCTAAATAATTTATGCTATTAATGGTAATTATGCTATTAATGCTAATAATTATGGTATTAATGCTAATAATTTTGTATTAATGCTAATAATTATGCTATTAATGGTAATATTTATGCTATTAATGCTAATAATTATGCATTAATGGTAATAATGTATTAATGCCAATAATTATGCTTAATGCTAATAATTATGGTATTAATGCTAATATTATGCTATTAATGTAATAATTATGGTATTAATGCTAATAATTATGGTATTAATGCTAATAATTAGGTATTAATGCTAATAATTATGCTATTAATGCTAATAATTATGCTATTAATACTAATAATAATGCTATTGCTAATATTATTGTTATTGATGATGCTATTGATGATGCTATTGATGATGGTTTTGATGATGGTTTGATGATGCTATTGATGATGCTATGATGATGGTTTTGATGATGGTTTGATGATGGTTTGATGATGGTTTTGAGATTTATGTATGGTATTATGTATGCACATAATAATTATGCTATTAATGTTAATAATTATGCTATTAATCTAATAATTATGCTATTAATGGTAATTATGCTATTAATGCTAATAATTATGGTATTAATGCTAATAATTATGTATTAATGGTAATAATTATCTATTAATGGTAATAATTATGCTATTAATGCCAATAATTATGCTATTAATGCCAATAATATGGTATTAATGCTAATAATTATGGTATTAATGCTAATAATTATGGTATTAATGCTAATAATTATGGTATTAATGCTAATTATGCTATAATGGTAATATTATGGTATTAATGCTAATAATTATGTATTAATGGTAATAATTATGCTATAATGTAATAATTATGCTATAATGCTAATATTATGTATTAATGCTAATAATATGATAATGCTAAAATAATGCTATGCTATATATTGTTATTGATGTCTATTGATGATGCTATTGATATGCTTGAGATGGTTTTGATGATGGTTTTGATGATGCTATTGATGATCTATGAGATGGTTTGATGATGGTTTTGTTGATGGTTTTGATGATGGTTTTGATGATGGTTTGATATTTATGGTATTGGTATTATGTATGCACATAATAATTATGCTATAATGTTAATAATTATGCTATTAATGCTAATAATTATGCTATTAATGCTAATAATTATGCTATTAATGCTAATAATTATGGTATTAATGCTAATTATGCTATTAATGCTAATAATTATGGTATTAATGCTAATAATTATGCTATTAATGGTAATAATTATGGTATTAATGCTAATAATTATGCTATTAATGCTAATAATTATGGTATTAATGCCAATAATTATGCTATTAATGCCAATAATTATGCTATTAATGCTAATAATTATGGTATTAATGCTAATATTTATGGTATTAATGCTAATATTTATGGTATTAATGCAAATAATTATGGTATTAATGCTAATAATTATGCTATTAATGCTTATAATTATGCTTTTAATGCTAATAATAATGCTATTGCTAATATTATTGTTATTGATGATGCTATTGATGATGGTTTTGATGATGGTTTTGATGATGGTTTTTATATTTATGGTATTGGTATTATGTATGTACATAATAATTATGCTATTAATGTTAATAATTATGCTATTAATGCTAATAATTATGCTATTAATGGTAATAATTATGGTATTAATGCTAATAATTATGGTATTAATGATAATAATTATGCTATTAATGTTAATAATTATGCTATTAATGCTAATAATTATGGTATTAATGCTAATAATTATGCTATTAATGGTAATATTTATGCTATTAATGCCAATAATTATGCTATTAATGCTAATAATTATGCTATTAATGGTAATATTTATGCTATTAATGCTTATAATTATGCTATTAATGCTAATAATAATGCTATTGCTAATATTATTGTTATTGATGATGCTATTGATGATGCTATTGATGATGCTATTGATGATGCTATGATGTATGATGATGGTTTTGATGATGGTTTTGATATTTATGGTATTGGTATTATGTATGCACTTTCAATGTCCTTAAGTATTCAGTGACCTCTTACTATTATTGATATGAATGAGAAACATGTTTATATATTTGTAATACGTTGTAGGGTAAATTAAAGGACATACAAAACATGATATTTAAATATGTTCATTGTCTATCTGGAACTTATTATTTTCCTTAATAATTATTCTATACTTTTCAAGAATTCTTTTCTCCCAAAAAGCTTTTGTAAAAGCTCTTGCGTACCTATACATCTCCAAGCATAGTATTACCTTTGTATGTTCTAACATGACTTCAAAGGATACTAGCAAGGATGTTGGCGGGTACAAAGCCGCATGGATGCGTAAGACACGTGCTAAAGAAACTGAAGAAGAGCGACAATGTCGTTTGGATAAGTCTAAAGCTGAGTATAAGCAACGCATTGCAACGGAGTCGCTGGAACAAAAACAACTACGGTTGGCCAAAAATGCTCAGAAGCTACATCAACGGCGTCAAAAAAAAAAAGCGACACCACCAGTACATCACTCTGCTGATCAGACAGTAACCTCCTCAGTACAACAGTCTGCTGATCAAACTACAAGCTCACCTGTACAATACTCTGCTGATGTAACTCAGTGTGCTGATCAAACAGTAACCTCATCAGTACTACAGTCTGCTGATCCAACTGTAAGCTCACCAGTACTACAGTTTGCTCTAGCTCTTTCTAGCAGTTCACCGGATGAAAGGAGCACAATTCCTCAAGTTTCATCACCGCGCAAAGCAACAGCAAAGCGTAAACATTGTGCTGAGGAGACGTCACGCACAAAACGTTTTCGCCTTGAACAACAACAAACTCCTTTGGAGGCACAAATTGCTCAGGAGTCTTCACTATCCAAACAGAGCCGCTTACGTAAAAGTGGTGCCTCCCGTCGTCAACACCGCAAAAAGACGTCTTCTACTGTTACACAAGTGGATCCTGACTCTTTTTCTGCTTTATTACTTCAACGTCTCATCTATGTCGGTTTGCAGAAAGAAAATCGTATTTACCTACCTACACCTCCCTCTTCATATCCACCTGGATTTACAGATAGTGATTTTGGCATTGTGGAACATACCTGTGGCTCTATGATATTCATATGTAAGCATTGTGAAGCTCGACATTTCATGGATGAGATGCCATCGGATAAACAGTATACTCTCTGTTGTCACAAGGGGAAGGTCAAGGTTCCGTTACCTCAGTATCCAGAGATGTTGGAATGTATTCTTAAAGGTCAGAGTCCATACAGTCGGAATATGATGGATAACATCAGAAGTATTAATAGTTCATTTGGTTTTGCTTCTATGGGTGCAAGTATTGCTCCCCCACCTGGACATGGCCCTTATTGCTTCCGGATTCATGGCCAAATTTATCACCGTACTGGAACACTACATCCTGCTCCAGATCAAGCTCCTGCTTATGCCCAACTCTACATTTTAGATACTGCCACTGCTAATGACCAACGTTTACAGTGTGATGAAAATAAGAAATGTCATCCTAAATTGATGCGGCTCATTGCTAACTTATTAGATCGCATTAATCCTTTTGTTTCCGCATACAAAATGTTACGTTTTGTTGAACAAGAGGAACAGGAGAAGGCAATTGAAAATGGTACTGTCATGCCTAATATCATCATGGCTCTTAAAAGGATCGAGAACAAGACCCAAGACGTTATAATAAGCCAATTGTTAATGAAGTTGCTGTGGTCTTTGAAAATGCTGATGGAGAGCCACCTTTCAATAGAGACATTTTAATTCATCTGAAACCTGACCCAAACAATCCTTTAGCTCCAAAAACACAGCAAGTTAGTATTCTCCACAGTAATTTAGATGCTTTACTGTATACGTTATTTTTTCCGCATGGTGAACAAGGCTGGCATGAGGGACTGAAGCATCAAGGTGAAAATCCACGGAGAATTACACAATGCAGTATTACTGTTATTTGCTATCTGTACGTCCTGGGTTCAATCCTATTTTAAATGGTGGAAAACTAACGCAACAGTATTTAGTAGATGCGTATATAAAAATTGAGGCTAATCGCTTAAATTTTATACGTCAACATCAAAAAGACTTAAAAGTGGAAGACTATTGCGTACTACAGGAACATCTGCAAAGAAAATCTTTTGAAAAAGGAATTCCTATTGGCAAGACGGTCATTTTACCATCGTCATTTGAAGGCAGTCCCAGAAACATGCAGCAGAGGTATCAAGATGCCATGGCTATTGTTACAAAATTTGGACGGCCAGATCTTTTTATAACAATGACCTGTAATCCCAAATGGAGCGAGATTATCCACAATTTAGAACCATGGCAGAGGGTGGAACACAGACCGGATTTAGTCGCCCGTGTCTTCAAAATAAAATTAGAAGCCCTATTAAAAGATATAAACAGTGGATTATTTGGCAAGATTTGTGCAATGATTCATGTAATAGAATTCCAAAAGCGAGGACTACCACATGCTCACATTTTGGTTATTCTGGATAGCAATTCCAAATTACGCACTGAGGTAGATGTCGATCGTACTGTTTGGGCAGAAATTCCTGACCCATCCGAGTATCCTGTGCTCCATCAAATTGTGATGCAACATATGATTCATGGACCCTGTGGACAATTGAACCCCAATTCTCCATGTATGGATATTGGAAAGTGTAAAAAAGGATTCCCAAAAGATTTCCAACCAAAAACTGTAATAGCACACGATGCCTACCCAACTTATCAACGCAATGCAGGACCTTCATTTACACAACGTTCTCACATGGTTGATAATTCTTGGGTTGTTCCCTATAACCCTTTCTTACTATTAAAGTATAAGTGTCATATAAATGTGGAAATCTGTGCATCCATTCAAAGTGTCAAGTATCTATTCAAATATGTTTACAAGGGGCATGATAAAGCCAATCTGGAAATTTCTCAAACAAACATACAACATGATGAACCTCACCAATTTATGGACTCAAGATACGTCAGTGCACCGGAGGCAGCTTGGAGAATTTTTGCCTATCCAATGCATAAACAATCACACAGCATTGTTCGCCTTGCCGTACATCTGCCACAGTCACAACCCCTTTATTTTCATGAAGATGCTTCTGTTGAGAACATTGCTGCCATGAAACATAAAAAATCAACTCTTATGGCCTACTTTGAACTGAATGAGAATGACCCACGTGCTCATGAATACTTCTACCGCCAAATTCCTGAGCACTATGTCTGGAAAGCTGGTGCATGGGAAATTAGGCAGAAACGTGGAACAACAGTCATTGGAAGAATGTATACGGTCAGTATGAAAGATGAAGAACGCTACTATTTACGGTTGTTGTTACTACATGTAAAAGGAGCAACAAGTTTTGAGCACATTAAGACCGTTAATGAAGTCGAGTACCCAACTTTTAAACAGGCAGCAATAGCCCTTGGATTACTTTTGGATGACAGTGTTTGGCGAAATACCTTACTGGATGGCTGTGTTCTAAACATGCCTGCACAGCTTCGGGATATGTTTGCTTACATATGTATCTTTGGTCCTCCTGCTCATCCATTGGAGTTGTGGCAAGAATTTAAAAAAGATTTTATTGAAGACTACTGCCGTGCATATCACCCTAACAATGAGGACTGTGAGCACTGTGAAGGCTATGCAATGACAGATGTTCAAAATGTGTTAAAATTTCATGGCAAAAGCTTTACGGATTTTAATCTACCACGCCCCAAAAGAAAACAACAACTACAACCACAATACGACAAAGAGGAGGAGTTTAGAAGAGCCCAAGAAATGAAAGAAACTTTAAATCAACAACAACTTTTGGCCTATAATGCCATAAATGAAGCATTACAGGATACAAGTCAGCAAGCTAAGTGTTTTTTCATTGATGGCCCAGGTGGCAGTGGGAAAACATATTTGTATGATTTGTTAATTCGTCAAATAAGAGGAGAAGGAGAAACTGTGTCACCTGCTGCCAGTACTGGGATTGCAGCCAACTTATTGGAAGGAGGAAGAACCATCCATTCACTTTACGGGATACCTATTCCAATCAATGAAACGTCTGTGTCAAGAATCAAAAATGATACTGATGCTGCACACCATTTGAAGAATACTAAACTTTTCATTATTGATGAATCCACTATGCTATCTAAATACGCACTGCATGTCATTGACCAACTATTAAAGGATGTTATGACCAAAGATATCTCGAAGAAAAATAAAACACCCTTTGGAAGGAAAGTCATTGTTCTGGGAGGAGACTTTCGTCAGTGTCTTCCTATTATTCCTCATGGAACACGAACTGATATCGTAGAGAGCTGCATTAAATATTCCAGACAATGGCAGATTTCCACTCAATTGCCACTACTTGACAACATGCGCTCTGTTGATCCAGAATACAGCAATTGGATACTTCAGCTGGGAAATGGACAATTGACCAATTCTTATAACCTTGGAGATGATGTTATAGAAATCCTTGAAGATATGATTTGCACAGGTTCACTAATATTTGACATTTTTGGTGAAAACATTGTAATTGATGTCAATAACAATGAAAGCATTCATACAGCAGCATCACATGCCATTCTTTGCCCCAAAAATGATGATGTGGATCAGGTCAACTCTAAGATCATGGATTGCATTGCTGGAGAGTATACAGAATACATTAGTGATGATTCCATTGATCCGGATGAGACAGAGGACCCAGAGCAATACCCTGTTGAGTTTTTAAATTCACTTACACCCACGGGGATGCCATCTCATCGTCTGAAATTAAAAATCGGCACCATTGTAATGCTTTTGAGGAACTTCAACAGCAGAAAAGGTCTTTGCAATGGGACTCGCTTAATTGTCACCGGTTTGTTTGCCAACATGATTCGAGCAAGAGTCATTACTGGGTCTGCTGGAGGAAATGTGGTTTTCATTCCCAGGATTGATTTGTGCCCATCAGAAACCGGCTTGCCTTTTAAGTTAAGACGTCGCCAATTTCCTCTGAAGCCAGCTTTTGCCATGACAATAAACAAATCCCAAGGACAAACACTTGAGAAAGTAGGGATTTTTTTGCCAGAACCTGTTTTTGGACATGGACAATTGTATGTGGCTTTTTCAAGAGTGAGAAGACGATCCAATGTAAAAGTGAAAGTGGTGGACACTCCAATCCAAGGAAAATTGCTGCCTAACAGTGACAAAGTATTTACCAAAAATATTGTCTACAAGAATATTTTGCACTGAACTCTTCCCTATGACTATTCTTCTGTTTATTTATCTTTTGAAAAAAAAAAAAAAAAAAAAAATTTACTGTTTTACATTTTATTCTTTTATATACTGATTTCTACTATATTTTTGTGAACACACATTTAAAATAATATGAGAGATGTGTATCATCCACATTTCTACAGTGGGTGATAGAAACCACTATTTCAAGCTCCAGCACTATATGTGCTGAGAGATTTCATTGTCACTCTTTACAGGGAGAGGTTTTTGTGAACAGCTAAGAGACGGGTGGGATGGCTGTTCACACACATCTCATTAGCAAGGTGTGTTCCACATGTTTAGATAGATAGGGACAAACATAAATTATTAATTAGATTCTACCACGACATTTTTCTTAGATTTTTTCACTTTGTTGAGGAATATACTAAATGATAATAATTGATCATGAAGGACTCACCAACAACATACTTGCTGTAATTTTCATAATTGCATATATGTAATTTGTACTTAACTTGCGGTTTGTGCAGACAACATAGTTGCGGCAGTGTCATCCACATCAACTGCAGTCACCTGTGGTTAGTTAGTGGATGCATCTTATGCACCTGCTGAAGCTACGTTAACTCCATTTACCGTAGGTTAACTACAAGTTTTTTTGTTATTGCATGGATATTGCTGCAAGTCTGTAGCTGGTAACTCCTTCTGTATCAATTTACAAAATTTTATTATTTACATCACAATCCTCAAAAAATCTAAGAAAAATTCAGGTATAAAAAATATTTAAATTATATCAATTCGGATTTAGTTAGATTAGGACTCACCAGGCGTAAGGGCATCTTGACGCGATTGGTGGGCTGACACAAACTGGCTGATACACCTATTACTGTTAATTCATCAATTTTAATGATTGATGCATTAATAAGTATTGCTACTTTGTGTTCTAAGACCCTTACAACATAATTATTCAATTTTCCTTATATGATATCAACAATACAAATATATGTAGTTGCTGTAAAGATGTCATTGGAATAATTGGATTATTTAAAAATCTTTAAAAAAACAATAAACATATTCTAGACAACCAATGCATTTGCATTAGTCTAACAGCTATAACTACTATAATCAAATTAACGTACGTTCTAGAATCCCGATGCATTTGCATCGGGCTCACAGCTAGTTAAAAATAAATAAAAAGGAAATAGAATAAAATAAGGCACATGTAAGTACCTTTGTTCAGATAAGCTCAGAGACTAAATGAATACCTCAGAGAAAGATGAGATGATAAAAAAAATATATATATATATATATATATATATATATATACAAAATATACAAAATAAAGGACTGCAGCACTCTTCTTTGTGAAACAACCGCCTTTATTCGGCCATCAGGTGGGTGGTGACAACGTTTCGGGATCCTGTCCCTTTCTCTAGCAGCTATACAATGACAATGCTAGGTTTTTTTATACCCTTGATTTTCATCTGCTCACATAATTGCCAATTATCACATTCAGTTGTTTTTTATCTATATAGTGCCCTCTAGTGCAAAAACAGTGCTAGTGCACACTTATTCACCTTTTATATCATTATATTTAGCCCTTATTTTCCACATCATATATTTACATTATCTGTTCCATATTGATACTTATTTGATTGCTTTACATGTCGATATTCATCACCTTGCACCGCTATGGCTTCCACCTAGTCCGCCCTCTCCTATGCAGTATACAGTTCTCCTCCTTGCTTTCCTGCCGCCATTGCATGTGTCCAGCGTCTCTATGAGATCGCCCGCACATGCGCGGTGCAATTTGGGTAGTTTACCGTCGCTATGGCGCTACCGGATATCCGGCGTCCGCCATCTTGCGACTCACATTATATGCCTTTACACCTGCATTTGCATTTCAGCGGTGTTTACATGCCTGTTGTCAATGTCCACTTGGTAGTTTGTGCAAATTGAACAAAATTGTGTATGTGCAGGTCACTTATATCCAAAAAGTGCTATGTGCACATGCTAAAATCTATTTTGAGACTATATGTTAATTTTATTTTAAAACTACCGTTATCGTTATTAGTCTCCCCTATTTTACTTGTCATTATCCCTCGCCCATGAATCACCAACCACAGTGTTTATACCACTGCGGTCAGGTGTCAGCCTTACATGGTGATAGGAAACCCCATCGCTCACCATGTATGCCGATCTTGGGGTCAATAGGATTTCTTATACTATTGGGGATACCCTAGATTATCCATTTAGTAGTTCCATGATTAATAAACCATAGTAATAATATATTCACATTATTTTATTTTTCTATACTTAAAGTGCTAAAGCGTCATATATTAAAAGTGCTATGCATTGCATCCATAAGATGCTTGTGTTATTGTATAAAATTAAAGTGCTTATCATCATGTGCTTTGTGCATGGCATCTACAGGTCAACCAGATAGTCTGTTCTGCAAATTTGATAGCGGCCACTGTTTCTGCCTTGCTGTGCTTTCTACCGGAACATTGCTCTGGATCATTAGATGGGCTAAAATATGAATAATAATAATAAAACATATAAATATATTAAAATACATTAAAATTAATCTATATGAATACTAGTGTGCATCGAAATTTCACCTAAAAGTGATTAATATCTGATTATCATTAAACTCGTATACAGTTAGTGCCTTTATTGTGACTAGTGCTCTCTATCTACAAGTACCATTTTTACGTCCGAGTTACTTTTCCTATCAGGGTTCTCTTGTTTATTTCCGATTTCCTTACTACCTGCTTTACTTTGTTACAAAATCTCTATAATGTCAGACTCATTTTGTATTCAACATTCATCCCTGACGGCCTCAGAGTGTTTAGTTTATAAATCCACTCTAATTCTCTTATCTTCAATAATTTGGTCCTGTCTCCGCCTCTTCTGAGTGGGGGTATTGCATCGATTAATCTAAATTTCAGATCCCTCTCTTTGTGATTTTTTTCTACAAAATGTCTTGGGACTGGCAGCTCTTTCCTCTTTGTTCTGATGTCATGTCTATGCTGGTTAAAACGCGTTTTAAATTCTAAAGTGGTCTCACCTACATATTTGAGGCCGCATGGACATTCTAGCAAGTAGATCACGTGGTCACTATTACAGGTCAGGAAGTGGTTGATTTTATATTCGACTCCATTATGTGTGAAACTTGGACCTTTCTGCATGTACTTACAATCAATGCATGAGATACACGGATAACACCCCTTTCTATCTCTCGATGTCAGAGTTGTTTGTCTACTCTTTTTCATAGAGCCAATGTCTGATCTAATAAAAGCATCCTTCAGATTTTTCCCTTTCCTATATGCTGTCATGGGTTTATTGTTGAACTCCTCAACCTCCGGTATACAGCTACTTAAGATGTGCCAATGCCTTTTTACAATCTTGTCTATCTCCGGTGCTTCCTCATTATAGGTTATTATTAATGGAATCCTCTTCTCCCTTTGCCTTTTCTCTTTGGCCTCACCCTTGTTGTCTAAAACTTTCTCCATCTGTTGTTCTAACAGCTTCTTTGGGTATCTTCTTTCTACAAATTTACTCATTAACTGGTTTGCTTTTTCTTCTAATTCTGTCTGTTCGCTGACTAACCTTTTTACCTTCTGCATCTGTCCCATTGGTATCGCTCTCCTCAGAGCCGCTGGGTGATGACTATCGTATCGTAGAAGCTTATTTATATCCGTCTTTTTAACATATAATGTCGTACTGAACCCTCTTTCATGCTTCTTCACCAATACGTCTTGGAACTGTATCTCATCTTCCGATTGCACTTTAGGTTTTGTGGATCTCTGATGAAGTGGTCTGAAGTACCACGAAACGCGTAAGAATTAGACATTAAAGGTATTACTTTTAACATCTTGTGATTCCTTGGATTTCTTGGAACCAACGGACAGACGGCAGCGCACGAATTACCACCTTTCATCTAATGCTTTAACTAAGACACAATGGAATGTAAATCACGCTTTTATTGATATAACACATTATAAGAAGATTGATATAACTATTGTAATTAAGTAGACTGTATAAAAGGCTGGGCTGTAGAGCATGTGATTGCTTGACAAAGGGCGTGTGTGCCCAATACGAGGCCATCTTCTGTCCATTTGAAGCCAGAATAAAGGACTACTGAAATTGCAAATTCAAAGGAGTGCTGCAGTGAAATTCTTGGAGCTGTATGTATTGAAAGGCTATGAAGGAAGCCAAACTGTCCTGCACCCTGAAAGCATTGCACCTCAAAAGGTTTATTATATATATATATATATATATATATATATATTGTGGGGTGCCGAGGGGAGAGGTGCTAGATGGCAGGTATGTTTCCCCTCGGTTCCTCTCATATGCCTCCCTGTATGTAGGAGGGGGCATGCAGTCTGTGCAATGTCAGCACAGAAGGATAGCTCCAGCAGATGGAGAGTTAACCAAAAAGCCTAAAACAGGTGGTGTGATTAGGAAGCGAGGGGGAGTATGAACTCAGTCTGCTGCTGAGTTCCCAGGGAGAGGAGAGCTGCTATCACAGTAAGGAAGCGTGATTTGTTTGTTTTCTCTAGGTTTTGTTTGTAGAGAGTGTGGTGAATCGTGACCTGAACCTGGCAGCTCCACAGCGCCTCCTGTTAAACCCAGGTCAGTCAGAGAACTGCCTGAGGATAAAGAAGCCGCAGCTGCCTTGCCTGTGCTGGTTTATTAAGGCACCTCTCAGTGAGTGTGGTATATGTCTTCTAGCCCGCAGCCAGAAGCACATATAATCTCCTCCACCCCGTCACTGCCAGAGGCCCTGAATAACCCCAAGCACAAATGCTGCCACCACTTGTGGTGAATCGTGACCTGAACCTGGCAGCTCCACAGCGCCTCCTGTTAAACCCAGGTCAGTCAGAGAACTGCCTGAGGATAAAGAAGGGCCGCAGCTGCCTTGCCTGTGCTGGTTTATTAAGGCACCTCTCAGTGAGTGTGGTATATGTCTTCTAGCCCGCAGCCAGAAACACATATAATCTCCTCCACCCCGTCACTGCCAGAGGCCCTGAATAACCCCAAGCACAAATGCTGCCACCAGCTTCTAGTTTAATATAAGTCCGGTCCGTGGTCGGGCTTATATTGGGTCAGAAACCAACCCAGGTAGAGTTATATGAGCACACGGACGTGGGAATCGTGATCAAGATAAACAGAGCAACTCAAGATTAAATTTATATATTTAATTACCCTAATGGTACACTAGATATTAATATTTACAGTTATTATTCCGATGTTACAAATATTACAGTCAGGTATGCCAATAAAAGGAGGAATGGAATACACAGAATTACACACACATGTGAGCAGTTACCTTAGTGCTGATGGCACCACATGGGCGGCGTGGCATCAATCTGTTCCTTGGGTAATCTCTGGCTTTGGTGGAAAAATGCCCATTCAGAAGAAATACCAGGTGGAGATGGGGCAGATGAGTTTTATACATCATGGGCTGCCCCTGTCTCCACCCATCTCACACCTCTGGGCTGTCTCACAATTCCCACCCCTCTGAGGGGAGATATGGACACCCAGATTCCATAATGTTCCCTAGCCGTGTCCATGAGCATCGCAGACGGAAGATAATACTTTCATATTTTTAGTTATGATTTTATCTTCGTCTGGATGGGAAACATGCCTACTCTGAGTACCCCCTACCAGCCAATATCCTGTTTAGATGGCTTACAGTTATCCTACATCCATGTGAATACCAGCCCTATTTCCGTCTAGATGTCACGATCATGGATCTACGCTTGCCATGTTCATAGGCAGCACGGCTCATGAAATATTAATGTTATAGTCACGGTGCCTTCCAGTCTGCCTGGGAAGAAAGAGACTTAAATTGAACGTGTCACCTTTTGGCATAACCTCAGTCCTGAGGAAGCCGCATACATCTACCTGATTACCATATCAAAGTTAAGGGAGAGTGTCTTTGTGTTGCCAGTTGGCTTGTAGCTAGGTGCTAATTACTCTGCCATTTGTCAGATGAATGACTTCTGTCTGTCAGAAGGGTGGGGGCTTACCTCTTTATGAGTGAGATGTGCCTTCAAATTGCTTTCTGGGTGGAATATGGGGAATATGAAACAATATTCATCACACCTCCCCCTCTTAGACGGCGCTAGGGGACGACACATTCCTGTGTCTCCCCGTGCGCCCGTCCGCTACCTCCCCTTGGCAGTGTAGCCCGACAGCGTTTACCGTGGTCCTGGTCACTCTTGTGGCGAATGGTGAAGTTGTGTTCCTGGAGCCCAAGGCTCCCATGTAACAACCTTCCATTCGTCACGGGGACCGTGTGTAACCGCTGAGGGGGTTGTGGTCCGTCCCCACGATGGAGTGGCGTCCGCACAAGTGTGGCTGCAGACGCTGCAGGGCCCACACAATTGCCGGAAACTCCCTTTTCCATCGTGGAGCAGGCCGCCTCCCTCCCTGGATCCCACAGTACCCTCTCTTTGGTGGTGGAGACAGCCGTCTCCGCGAGGCAGCTTGGTACCTCCGGACTGGCACTCGCTGGTAGTGCAGTCTCAAACCCCTGGCTAGGCATAGCCGGAAGCGGTGCAAAGACCTCACTCCCACAGGGACCCTCTGGGAACTGTTCTGGGTCAGACATGGGTTCAGTTATCCCTCGACGGAGTGAGGGCCCAGAGAGCAGTGTACGACCTGCATTCTCGCTCCTCAGTCCACGGGTGACAGCGACTTGGACAGCTGTCTCCCCGGGGGATAACGTCACCTTCCCATCGGCCCTACTGGCCTGTAACAACTCTTTCCTGTCCTGCTGACAGGCCAGGGATACAGCTTTCCCATCATCCTGACAGGCCGGGGATACAGCTTTCCCATCATCCTGACAGGCCGGGGATACAGCTTTCCCATCATCCTGACAGGCCGGGGATACAGCTTTCCCATCATCCTGACAAGTTAGGGGCAGCCCCTGCCCCTCATCTTGACAGGTCACGGGAAACGCGTCCCCGCCCTTCTGACAGGTGTTGGGCACTGAGGCCCCATCACTCTGACAGACAGGGGGTACCCCTATGGCACCCGGACAGGGTATGGGTACAACTCTCCCATAGTCCTGACCGGTTGTGGGTACCATTTCCCTATCATCCAGACAGGTTATGGGCTTGAGCCACCCATCCCCTTGACTGGCTGTAGGAACACCTGCCCCACTGCCCCAACACGGTATGGGGATCACCTCCCCATCTCCGTGGCAGTCAGTGAGCACAACGGCATGTTGGTCCCTGGGCCACACCTCCGGTGACTCCTGCTGGACCGTTACCTTGAACAGCCGTCCTTGGTCCCACACCACCTGCTTGAGGCCTGAGTCCAAGGGAGGCTGTGCCACCCGCTCCTTGAGCGCTTTCAGGCTGACGTCAACTCTTGACGCTACCTGACACCCCTGACGAGACGTGGGCAGAGTGGAAGCAACTGCCACGTCCCCTGTCAGTTCCACGGAACCTGTCTCCTGGCCTCTGTGTAGACCTTCCCCACTGCCCTGACAGGTTATGGGGACCGCATCCCCATCCTCCTGGCAGCCAGTGGGTACAACTATCGATCGGTCCTTGGGCCACACCTCCGGTGACCCCTGCTGGACCGTTACCTGGTACAGCCGTCCTTGGTTCCGGACCACCTGCTCGTGGTCAGAGTCCGAGGAAAGCTGTGCCATCTGCTCTTGGAGAGCTTCCAGGCGGTCGTCAGCCCCTGACGCCACCTGACACCCCTGACGAGACGTGGTCAGCGAAGAAGAAACTGCCACAGTCTCCGTCAGTTCCCCGGGACCTGTCTCCTGGCCTCCGTCTGACTCGGCAGCCACTTGGTCTGAAGGGGAGAAGCCTCTGAACCTCCGCGAGGTTCCCTGGGCTCCAGCACCCCCACTCCTGGTGACAGCGGCTATGGCTGCTGTAACCATGGGCAGTGCCTGCTGCCCCTCCGCTCCTGACCAAGTCGCCGGTTCAGGCGGACTATCCTGGCCTCCTGACATCCCGGTGGTGGGTGGTTCCTGCCCTGGGATCTCACCTGGTGGCTTCACTTCTCCTGTGACAGCCCCATACTCCCCGACATGTTCCACCCCTTGCAGCTCCTCAGAGCGCAGCGTCTGGGCCTTACCTGGCAGCACCACATTCCCTGTGGGTACCCCGACCCCGATCGTTGGCTCCTTTGCTACAATACCTTGCTGATTACAGCAGAGAGCAGTGTCACAGCCATCTGTGTCTGCTCCTTCTGCAGCTCTCAGCCCCCTCAGCCCCCTCTGTCTGCCCTCTGAGAACAAAAGGTGAGCTGGCTGATCCTGGCCTAAGGCCATTCTACAATTCTCTTTATCTTCCTCCCCCTCCCTGTCACTGTCAGCCCTTTGTGTTCTGTGTTGTGTGGAGGGTCACTGCAAACATCATCAACATCGTCAATAATAACATCATCATTAATAACGTCATCCCCATCAACACTCCCAAAATTGGAGAGTACACATTCTGGTGGATCAGAACTGGGGGGGTCAGTGGCCACATACTTGGACACTAGCCGCCCCAAGTCTGACCCAAGCAATACATTCGCCGGAATATTAGCAGAGACCCCCACCTCCCTCACTCCCCTCCCCGCACCCCAGTCCAGATAAACCCTGGCAACAGGCAATGCGGGTTCCACGCCTCCAATTCCGGAGACGGCGAGGGACTTTCCGGGGATCAAGTCCTGGGGGAGACCATCTCTGGTCGCACCAAAGTCATCTCTGCGCTGGTGTCCCGCAGTCCCATGGCCACTGAGCAGCCTATGGTGACGGGTTGGAAATTGTCAAGGGACCTACCACCACCCCCACCCACACACAAAACAGTGGCCGTTTTTGGGGACGGTGTCTTATGGCGCTGAGGACACGGCCTTGAAGTGTCCTGGTTGGTTGCAGAGGTGACACCGTCTGGGTTCTGCTGCCAGCCTGGAGAGGGGAACAGGGGGTAATAGAGGGGCTGCCCCCTGCATTCTGGAGGCTGGTGTCACGGGTGCAGGGTTGGTCTTACCCCCTCTCCAGGTGCTGCTGCTGGTCCTCCTGGTCTCAGGTACTCGGTTGTTGGTGTACTCGTCTGCCAGGACCGCTGTCTCACAGGCCCCCTTCGGTTTCCGGTCGCGGATGAACTGTTGGAGGTCCTCGGGACAGTTCCACAGGAATTGCTCCATCACGAACAACTCCTGGATCTCCTGGGCTGTGCTGCGCTCCAAACCTTTGATCCAGTGGTCAGCTGCTCTCAGGAGGGCCCGCATGTGGTCGGTCCAGGTATCCTTTGGACCCCTCTGCAGGCTTCGGAACTTCTTGCGGTAGGACTCCGGGGTGAGGTTGAACTGTCGGATCAGGGCCTTCTTGATGCTCGCATAATCCGGCGACTCCCCGGCAGGGAAGTCCCCCAAGGCTTTCATGGCGTCACCCCGCAGACGGGGGTCAGGTACTGGGCCCACTGGCCTGAGTCCAGGTTGTACTGCCTGCAGGTCTGCTCAAAGGCCAGCAGTAGTGATGGGCGAATCCTAAATTACTCGGAATCGCTTGACTCTAGCGAGTCCGAGCCCAGGACTCGCTACTCGTTGCGAGTCTAGCGAGTCCAATGTTAATGAATGGGGAAGCGAGTAATAGCGAGTAGTGTGAGATTTACAACTCGCAGATGTGTCTCGGAAGCTTCAGCCTGAAGCAATCCTAGTTTTGTCATTTATTTGCATTGCTCGTTTACTTTGTAAGTAATCGCTGACTCGCACAGATAAGATCCTGTCTTCTCTGTGTTCTGGCTGCCCCAGCTCCAGGGTCCTAGAGCCCGCCTGCTGCCTGATGTAGCAGAGCTGAAATTGTTCTCAGTCTGCTCATTCCCTGTGTACAGACATGAATGTCTGTGCACAGAGATGATGTAGCAGAGCTGAGATTGTTCTCAGTCTGCTCATTCCCTGTGCATAGAGATCTATATCTATACACAGGGGATGTAGCAGAGAGGACATCGCGTTTTGGACTGCGTCGGACGGAAGAGGATTTTTTTAATTAAAGATGGAGTCCCTAATGGCTTTTTTTTTTAGTTCTAATAAAAAATTTTCTTTGTGTTGTGTTTTTTTTAAAACAATTTAATAGAAATTCATGGCGGTCATGTCTAATATTGGCGTGACCACCATAAATTTCGGGCTTAGGGCCAGCTGATAATACAAAGCTGGCCCTAACCTCTTTATTACCCAGCGTGCCACCGCTACCAGGGCCGCTGGAAGAGCGGGGTTCAGCGTCAGAGGATGGCACTTCAATGAACGCGCCATCTTCTGGGGCGGCTGCGGGCTGCAATTTGCAGCGGGGGGTGCCCAGAAAGCTTGGGCATCCCTGCGCTGCGGATTCCAGCCCCCAGCTGCTTAGCTGTACCTGGCTAGACATAGAAATTGCGCGGAGCCCCACGCATTTTTTTTAAATTATTTCATGAAATTCTGAGATTCTGACTCTGAGACTCTGACTCTGAAATTCATTAAATAATTTTAAAAAAATGCGTGGGGCTCCGCGCAATTTCTATGTCTAGCCAGGTACAGCTAAGCAGCTGAGGGCTGGAATCCGCAGCGCAGGGATGCCCAAGCTTTCTGGGCACCCCCCGCTGCAAATTGCAGCCCGCAGCCGCCCCAGAAGATGGCGCGTTCATTGAAGCGCCATCCTCTGGCGCTGAACCCCGCTCTTCCAGCGGCCCTGGTGGCGGTAGCACGCTGGGTAATAAAGGGGTTAATACCAGCTTTGTTATACAAGCTGGTATTAAGCCCGAGATTCTTAATGTCAGGCCACGTTTGACCCAGCCACTAAGAATCTCCAATAAAGGGTTAAAAAAACACAGAGAAAATTTTTTATTTGAAATAAAAAAAAAAGCCATTAGGGACTCCATCTTTAATTAAAAAAATCCTCTTCCGTCCGACGTAGTCCAAAACGCGATGTCCTCTCTGCTACATGCACAGGGAATGAGCAGACTGAGAATAATCTCAGCACTGCTACATCATCTCTGTGAGCAGGCAGGTTCTAGGACCCTGGAGCTGCACAGAGAAGACAGCTGGACTCGGCTCGCAAAGAAACAGCAGTTACTTTGCGAGTTTCCCTGCTATCACTGGCACAGTAGCCAGTGATGACTCGCACGAGTCCAATGCAAACAATGGCAATCCTAGTTTTGTCAGCGTTTCTGACAAAACTAGGATTGATATTGATTTGCATTGGACTCGTGCGAGTCATCACTGGGAAACTCGCCGAGTACCGAGTCCTGCGAGTCCCTTAATACTCGCCGAGTAACGAGTCCTAGCGAGTAGATTCGCCCATCCCTAGCCAGCAGAAAGCTATCCAGGTCTCCGCCTGCCTCCAGAAGGGGAAAGTTCTCAACTCGGACCTTCGGTGGCTTGGGCTCCTGGTTGGCTGGAACGGGCTGCGAGATCCCGAGCTGAGCCAAGGTGAGCTGGTGCTGGCGCTGTGCAGCCTCATGTCGCTCTGCAGCTTCACGCTCTGCAGCCTCATGTCGCTCTGCAGCTTCACGCTCTGCAAGTCGTTCTGCAGCTTCACGCTCTGCAAGTCGCTCTGCAAGTCGCTCCGCAGCTTCACGCTCCGCATGTCGCTCTGCAGCTTCACGCTCTGCAAGTCGTTCTGCAGCTGCCATGAGGGTCTCGTAGGTGCTCTGGTCTCCCGCTACAAGTCGAGCCAGGGCAGCTTGAAAAAGGGCATCCGAGCCCATCTGGCTGGAGGGACCAGCAGGTGGTGATCTGCCCACTGCGGGGCTGAGGACAGGGGTCTTGGCCCCACTGCAGAGTCGACCACTGAGGATTGGCTCCTTGAGGACCCAGGCATGGGCTCCTCCTCGCCTAGACCAACAGTGTCCTCCACCACCTCTTGCATATCAGCCACAGCAAGTACCCTCTGCAGCGCTTGGCTCCTGGTACCCTGGGCCAGTTTAGCACCTCCTGGTCACTGACACACAGCTGCAACCTGATGCACCCACACACCTTATATTTGCACTCTGACTGTCTAGTGTTGAGTTGATCTTAGGACCCTGACAGCAAAAGCTACTGCCAGCAGCCCCTAGTGTTAGGGAGTTGCGTCCACAACACTATTATCTTGATCCCACCGATGCCACCACTTGTGGTGAATCGTGACCTGAACCTGGCAGCTCCACAGCGCCTCCTGTTAAACCCAGGTCAGTCAGAGAACTGCCTGAGGATAAAGAAGGGCCGCAGCTGCCTTGCCTGTGCTGGTTTATTAAGGCACCTCTCAGTGAGTGTGGTATATGTCTTCTAGCCCGCAGCCAGAAGCACATATAATCTCCTCCACCCCGTCACTGCCAGAGGCCCTGAATAACCCCAAGCACAAATGCTGCCACCAGCTTCTAGTTTAATATAAGTCCGGTCCGTGGTCGGGCTTATATTGGGTCAGAAACCAACCCAGGTAGCGTTATATGAGCACACGGACGTGGGAATCGTGATCAAGATAAAAAGAGCAACTCAAGATTAAATTTAGATATTTAATCACCCTAATGGTACACTAGATATTAATATTTACAGTTATTATTCCGATGTTACAAATATTACAGTCAGGTATGCCAATAAAAGGAGGAATGGAATACACAGAATTACACACACATGTGAGCAGTTACCTTAGTGCTGATGGCACCACATGGGCGGCGTGGCATCAATCTGTTCCTTGGGTAATCTCTGGCTTTGGTGGAAAAATGCCCATTCAGAAGAAATACCAGGTGGAGATGGGGCAGATGAGTTTTATACATCATGGGCTGCCCCTGTCTCCACCCATCTCACACCTCTGGGCTGTCTCACAATTCCCACCCCTCTGAGGGGAGATATGGACACCCAGATTCCATAATGTTCCCTAGCCGTGTCCATGAGCATCGCAGACGGAAGATAATACTTTCATATTTTTAGTTATGATTTTATCTTCGTCTGGATGGGAAACATGCCTACTCTGAGTACCCCCTACCAGCCAATATCCTGTTTAGATGGCTTACAGTTATCCTACATCCATGTGAATACCAGCCCTATTTCCGTCTAGATGTCACGATCATGGATCTACGCTTGCCATGTTCATAGGCAGCACGGCTCATGAAATATTAATGTTATAGTCACGGTGCCTTCCAGTCTGCCTGGGAAGAAAGAGACTTAAATTGAACGTGTCACCTTTTGGCATAACCTCAGTCCTGAGGAAGCCGCATACATCTACCTGATTACCATATCAAAGTTAAGGGAGAGTGTCTTTGTGTTGCCAGTTGGCTTGTAGCTAGGTGCTAATTACTCTGCCATTTGTCAGATGAATGACTTCTGCCTGTCAGAAGGGTGGGGGCTTACCTCTTTATGAGTGAGATGTGCCTTCAAATTGCTTTCTGGGTGGAATATGGGGAATATGAAACAATATTCATCACAGAGAGGATGCATGTTTAGTTAGAGGCTAGATGGCCTAGTATTTTGTTTTTGTTTTGTACTGGTGTATCAGTGACTGCTAACTGTGCACAATTAAAGAACCCGTGTAAAGCCTGTCGGTCGGCCCTTGTCTATGGTGTGATCACAGCTGCTCTGCTTCTATCAAGGCAGCGATCCCAGGAGCGACATCCCCCCACATCACAAATGGTGGAGAATGCGGGCATAGTGGCTGTGGGGCTGTGACTGCAGGAAGCCGCTCCGTGTAACGGGTCTCCTGTTGATGTCCTCGCTGAAGGCTCCTGTGCTACAGAAGAGCCCAGAGACCAGTAACATGGAGGACCTGCTGAAGCAATTGCTGCAGGCCAATATACAACAACAGCAGACCAATACGTACTTCCAGAAGGCGCTGGAACAGCAGCACCAAATGCAGCAGGAGCAGTTAAGTGCAATAAAGGAGGCATTGGATCAACGGCCTCGTGATGTGGAGGATCATGCACAAAGTGCTGCTCGTGCGTGGAAAGTCGTACAAAAGACTTTGCTTAAGATGACAGCTGACGATGATGTGGAAGTGTATCTGGCGGTTTTTGAGCGTATAGCGGAACGTGAGCGCTTACCGGTGGACAAGTGGGCTGAAGTGGTTGCTCCATTCTTGGTCAGGGATCCACAAAAGGCCTATTATGACTTAACTGGAGCTGATGCTATGGACTATGTAAAACTAAAAGGCGAAATCCTGGCAAGGCTGGGAGTAAACACACATTTCCGGGCACAGAGGGTACATCTGTAGACATTCGTAGAACAGCAGTCAGCCCGTTCCCAAATGCATGACCTCATCCATCTGGTGAAAAAATGGCTGCAACCAGAAACTCTGACGCCCGCACAGATGGTGGAACGGGTTGTCTTAGACAAATACCTGCGATCCTTACCTGCCAAGATCCAGAGGTGGGTTGGACAGGGCGATACGACCAGTGCCGACCAGTTAGTGAATATGGTCGAGCGGTACAGCGCTTCTGAAAGCCTACTCCAGGGGACCCTATCTCCTCACTGTGGCCCCAGGAAGTCGCCTGACAGTCCCGGGAAAAGTACTCCCTCTTCAAAGGAAGAGTACGTTGCACTTAGGGGTCGCCGGTTCACAAAGGACCGTGGCGGCAGTGTGGACTCTCAGCAAGTCGGCAGGCCCAGACTGGGGACCCCACCTGGGAGGCAAGGGCCTATACAGTGTTGGCAATGTAGTGGGCTTGGACACATAGCAGCTAACTGCCCACTGACTACAGAGCCAATGGACTGTAATACTACGAGGCGCCTTTCGTTATATGCCCGGTCCGTCTGTACTGCGGAGGTCCTCACAGGAACTGAGCAACATGTGTGTCACCTAGAAGTCAATGGCTATGGTGTGAATGCTGTCATGGACTCCGGCAGACAGGCGACTTTAGTACATGCCAGCTTAGTGGATCCTGGAGCCCTCACAGACTCAACCGTGGGCATCAGTTTCATACATGGCAATACCAAACACTACCCCACTGCCTGGGTCACTCTAGCCACGCCGTTGGGGACCAGAAGACACCAGGCAGCTATCGTACAGTCTATGTGGCACAGTGTAATACTGGGAAGAGACTTTCCCTTGTTCTGGGACTTGTGGTCCTTCAAAAATGATTTGAACAGACGGCTTGAGGATAAACCCGTGAATAAACCCCTGGGCCTGACCCCCGAGCCATTGGAGCAAGATGACGAGGAGAAGCCCATCTCGGGGGTAGCTCCAGAAACTGTGGACTCTCCCTTGGCGGTGTTTGCGGGCGAGACAGAGGAGCCAGAGGATGTTGTAGAGATGCCCGGTCTTGACGTGGCCCGTGATAGTTTTGGGACCGCTCAACACCGGGATCCTACTTTAACCAGGGCGTGGGAAAATGTAAAAGTTTCGGAGGGGTACACATGCGGCTCCTCTACAGGACGCCCCAGCATATGCGGCTCCACTCCATCCACCTTATGCACACGCGGCTTTACTCCATATGTCCCGCACATGTGGCCCTGCCTCATACTCACGCGGCTCTGCACACACGTGGCTCCGCTCCGTACACCTCGTACATACTCGGCTCTGCTCCATACACCTCATACACTCGGCTCCGCTCCGCACACCTCGTACACATGCGGCTCAGCTCCGTACACCTCGTACACACGCGGCTCAGCTCCGTACATCTCGTACACACTCGGCTCTGCTCCGTACACCTCGCACACACTCGGCTCCGCTCCGTACACCTCGTACACACTCGGCTCCGCTCCGTACACCTCGTACACACTCGGCTCTGCTCCGTACACCTCGTACACACTCGGCTCCGCTACGTACACACTCGGCTCCGCTACGTACACACTCGGCTCCGCTACGTACACCTCGTACACACTCGGCTCCGCTACGTACACACTCGGCTCTGCTCCGTACATCTTGTACACACTCGGCTCCGCTCCGTACACCTCATACACACTCGGCTCTGCTACATCCACACTGTAAATCCCTCCTGACATAAACTTCATCTCATCCAGCACCATGACAACCAGCACAGCAGAGTCCTGCATACACTGAGGAGCTGATCATGTGACCACTGACTCCTCCCCTCAATGTGACATCATCACAGGTCCTGTAAAAGCATAAAAGCAGTGTACAGAGCAGCAAACCCCCCCCCCCCCCCGTGTCTGTCCTCAGCCTGTGCCCTGTCTTTGGTCCCTTTCCTTGTACCTGGGTCCTTGTGCAGAGCTGTGTCCGCTCATCTGCTGCTGCTGATGATGCTGAACAGCCATCAGCCATGTGGAGAGAATTTCAGAGGCCCGCGCGCATTGCCAGGATTGGTTGAGTGAGGTCCTCCCCACAGTGCAGGAGAGGTCACATGACTCACTCTCTGCACTGTGATTGGGGCTTTGTCCTCGCTCCTGAGCTGCTGTGAGGGGGCGTGGCCGGAAGCTAGAAGAGGCGTGGCCGCAGCATGTTGGCTTATTCTCCGTGCCTTGAGGGGGGCCCCCTAGCCTGTCGGGGCCCTGGTGCCGCTGTACCAGCGGCACCACGGTAGGTCCGCCCCTGACTCAGGTCACACTCACCCTGCACTTGCGTCACACTCACCCTGCACTCAGGTCACACTCACCCTGCGCTCACATCACACTCAGGTCACTCTCACCCTGCACTCACATCACTTTCACCCTGCACTCATGTCACTCTCACCCTGCACTCATGTCACACTCTCACCCTGCACTCACGTAACTCTCACCCTGCGCTCATGTCACTTTCACCCTGCGCTCACGTCACACTCTGCCCGGCACTCGCGTCACACTCTGCCCTGCACTCGTGTCACACTCTGCCCTACACTCCCGTCACACTCTGCCCTGCACTCACGTCACACTCTGCCCTGCACTCACGTCACACTTAGCCCTGCACTCACTTTACACTCTGCCCTGCACTCACGTCACACTCTGTCCTGCACTCACGTCACACTCTGTCCTGCACTCACGTCACACTCTGCCCTGCACTCACGTCACACTCTGCCCTGCACTCACGTCACACTCTGCCCTGCACTCACGTCACACTCTGCCCTGCACTCACGTCACACTCTGCCCTGCACTCACGTCACACTCTGCCCTGCACTCACTTCACACTCTGCCCTGCACTCACGTCACACTCTGCCCTGCACTCACGTCACACTCTGTCCTGCATTCATGTCACACTTAGCCCTGCACTCACCTCACACTCACCCTGCACTCACCTCACACTCAGCCCTACATTCACGTCACACTTAGCCCTACATTCACCTTGCACTCACGTCACACTGTCTCTAACGCAAATCCTGTGTCGCTGATTGGTCACGCCCGGCCAGCCATGACCAATCAGTGACGTGGGATTTCCATTACAGTGAAACAGGCGAAACAGGCACAGTCCACCCAGTCTCCCGGCCCTCCTCCGCTTGGTCTCCTGCCCGCTGCTCACTGCCCACCGCTCCATCTCCCAGCCATTCTTCTTCTTTTCGCGGCATAGACTTCAGAAATTCAAAGGCCGTGGGGGTGGAGCTACCAAAGGGGGCGTCGTAATGGCCGTGTATGAGTACACGCCCATCACATCAGGGCCATGCACTTGGACACGCCTATTATGATGCCCCCTCTTAACTCCACCCCCCCTTTTCCACCGAGGCCTTGGAATTGCTGACATCTATGCTGGAGGCAGAAAAAAAAGACATGCTGGGGTGACAGGTGGCTGGACAGAAGCCTGGAGCGAGTGAGAACTGAGGGGGACCACCGCCGCACACCCGCACTGCCTCACACCCACATATTCTAGAATACCCGATGCGTTCGAATCGGGCCACCATCTAGTAATATATATATATATAATATATATATATATATATATATATACAATTTGCCAACGGTGGAGGGATGGTCCAGGGGAAAAATGCAGTAGTCATCATTATAACTCCACAGAATAAGTGGAAAATGCAGAAGAGATATGTCCATGATCTTCTCGCTATCCAACAGGAAGTGTGAATGAACTGTAGCGATACTGTTTGAGTTGGGGGGAGGAGACTTGATGCAGACAAAGCCAGTCCCATAGAGAGACACACCACCCCACCACCTAACATGGCAGCCATGCACATGCCACATGCTTCATTGTATCTTTTAAGCTACATTTTAACATCTAATTCTTACCAGCTCATGTTTGATTTTATTTTTTTAGTCTCACTTTAGGGTATTGGTAAAAGTAATTATCAATAGTTTTTTAATTTTTACTGCTCCAACCCCAAATATTTTAATAATGGACATCTTTTTCACACAAATCTGTCTGCTGGGTTTTACCTAATAAGCAAATCAATTCCAGGTGATTTGCATTTCTATTCCATGTCTCTACGCTTAAACAGTTTTTGTTTTGTTTTCCTTCTCCATATTTTATGTTACTTTATTGTATAGATATATTTTTACATACAGCAGCCTAAAGTATCTCAAGGACATGATTTACAGCAGCAGAGACCTTTACCTGGAGAGGCCCCATCTATGGGGGTATTGATAAGCCCACAGAATGGAGTCCTAATTAAAGTTACACATAACATAGTATTTGGGCTTTGTGCACAAAGACGCCTATTCTGACACCAGCGAAGTTGCTGAGACTTCAGAAGTGTTGCACACGTTATCTAATCTTTTTATTGTTCTTGCAGTTTTCATGTGTTTTCTTTTTGCCGGGAAATGCAGATTTGATGCAGAATATTTACACCCCAAATGTTCATCATGAGCACATAGCCTTATTGTATTCATAGTTAGCTATTATCTAGGGAGTGGGACCTGATCTTTTCAGGCTCCAAATATGAAATTCAGCTAACAACATAGTTTTTGAATCCAAATATGCTTTGGATATTGGATTCCAAAGGGGGGAAAGAGATTGAAAGTTAGTGCCTGTTTTTAAAGTTCTAATAGTTTATTTTTACGTCTTCTTTATATTTAAAGGGAACCAACCACCCCAAATGACCCCCCTTGCCTGTTAATATGTGTCCCTACACCCAGC
Source organism: Allobates femoralis (assembly GCA_033576535.1). NCBI lineage: Eukaryota > Metazoa > Chordata > Amphibia > Anura > Aromobatidae > Allobates > Allobates femoralis. The sequence goes on from JARQOC010000006.1 coordinate 212,116,837, forward strand.
ACACACATTTGGGGCAATCGTTTTTGCTAAAAAAACGGTTTAGTAGAAGCTAAGATATAGCTTTATGAAGTTTAATAAATTGAGACGGATGGGTGTTACCTAGCTTTGTCCACGTGCAGTGTTCGTGCCTGTGAGCCTCCTCTCCTCCCTCCCCTCTCACTTTCTAAGAGCCTGGCCGCATCATGAAAGGGGCGGGACTAAATCGCAACGAGCCCCGCCCCTTTCATGACGCGGCCAGGCTCTTAGAAAGTGAGAGGGGAGGGGGGAGAGGAGGCTCACAGGCACGAACACTGCACGAGGACAAAGCTAGGTAACACCCATCCGTCTCAATTTATTAAACTTCATAAAGCTATATCTTAGCTTCTACTAAACCGTTTTTTTAGCAAAACCGATTGCCCCAAATGTGTGTGCTGGGTGTAGGGACACATATTAACAGTCCGGGGGGGTCATTTGGGGTGGTTGGTTCCCTTTAAGTGTTTCCTCTATATTTTTGTCTTAAATAGAGGACAGAGCAAACACATACATAGACCTCGGGATCGCAGGGTGTGAACATGTCCCAGATGAGCTCATTACTAATGCAGATTCTGAGTTATTTTATAGATGGTGGATTCTACACTGGATGTGCTGTGATTACACAACAGGAGGTAATAAAGCTGAACCACTCCCTTCTCACCTATCGGCACAGGAGGTAGATGAAGATCTCAATCACTGAAATATGTATAGCGCAAAGAGTAAGATGACCGAATGTGTATATAGACTGCAGATCTTTCCTACAGTCACATAAAGACCTATAGAGGCCGCAGAGTGTGTATGAGCCTGTATGGAGGCTCTCCTGTTATCAGATAAGCCTGGCAGAGTGCAGGTGACACTCATAAAGCCAGAGATAATGCTCGCACAGGTGCAGCTGCCAGAAGCTGTGAAGAGGCCTACAGTCGAGCGTCTAAGACCCGGGCATCAGTGCAGACCCGGCACCAGTGCAGACCCGGGCACCAGGGGCGGCCCCTGTCACTCCTGATGTTCTTATTCCTGCAGAAACATTTGATCGAATGGAAAGGATTGCAACTAGTGATGGGCGAGTCCTAAATTACTCGGAATCGCTTGACTCTAGCGAGTCCGAGCCCGGGACTCGCTACTCGTTGTGAGTCTAACGAGTCCAATGTTAATGAATGGGGAAGCGAGTAATAGCGAGTAATGTGCGATTTACAAATCGCAGATGTGTCTCGGAAGCTTCAGGCTCTATCTGCTACAATAGCTAAATCATGTTTAATAGGCTCCCGCTGTCACAGCACAGTTAACTCTCTGCTTACCAGCGCTGCAACAAGAAGAAGAAGGAAGACAGAAGACAGACGAGAGAAGACAGAAGAGAGAAGACCTGGGTCTTTGGAGGGATATGTGGTGGTAATAAAGTTGGAGTCCCTAATGGTGTCTGTGTCTTTATTTTTAATAAATAATTTTTCTCTGTGTGGTGTTTTTTTTAACCCTTTATTGGAGATTCTTAGCGGCCGGGTCAAACCTGGCCTGACATTAAGAATCTCGGGCTTAATACCAGCTTGTATAACAAAGCTGGTATTAACCCCTTTATTACCCAGCGTGCCACCGCCACCAGGGCCGCTGGAAGAGCGGGGTTCAGCGCCAGAGGATGGCGCTTCAATGAATGCGCCATCTTCTGGGGCAGCTGCGGGCTGCAATTTGCAGCGGGGGGTGCCCAGAAAGCTTGGGCCTCCCTGCGCTGCGGATTCCAGCCCCCAGCTGCTTAGCTGTACCTGGCTAGACATAGAAATTGCGCGGAGCCCCATGCATTTTTTTTTTATTATTTCATGAAATTCATGAAATAATAAAAAAAAGGGCTCCCCTATATTCTTGTGTCCGGCCAGGTACAAATAGGCACCTGGGTGTTGGGGGCAGCCCGTTGCTGCCTGCTGGATCCGGCTGGTTCCAGAAATTTTATTAGAAATAAAAAAAAAAGCCATTAGGGACTCCATCTTTAATTTAAAAAATCCTCTTCCGTCCGACGTAGTCCAAAACGCGATGTCCTCTCTGCTACATCCCTGTGCATAGATATAGATGTCTATGCACAGGGAATGAGCAGACTGAGAACAATCTCAGCTCTGCTACATCATCTCTGTGCACAGACATTCACAGAGGACCCTGGAGCTGCGGCAGCCTGCAGGACCCGAGCCTGGCACAGAGCAGACAGCCGGACTCGTTACTGTGCGAGCTTCCCTGCGATTACTTGCACAGTAACGAGTCCAGTGCAAGTCAATGGCAATCCTAGTTTTGTCAGAGTCTCTGACAAAACTAGGATTACCATTGATTTGCATTGGACTCGTTACTGTGCGAGTAATCGCTGGGAAACTCGCAGAGTACCGAGTCCTGCGAGTCCCTTACTACTCGCAGAGTAACGAGTCCTAGCGAGTAGACTCGCCCATCCCTAATTGCAACACGCAGGGAGCCAGCGGACTGTAGACACCGGGCGGTAAGCTTTCTCTGCCACGACTCAATGATGGTTCAGGTAACCCAAGAACTAACTCTGTTTTCATTAACTGCTACATGTGTTTTAGTGGACAAGGTTTGGGTGGCTCCAAGGTTCAGTACCTAGGTGGCCAGGTACACCCAGTCTGGTATGTGTGACTGATATAATGGAGAGGAATCTGTAATGACCCCGCAGAAACCCGAACGCACCCCACGTCCGCTTTACCGTTCCAGTGATTGCAGATAGATCGTACAGAGATAGCGCTACACACTAGGTTTATGCAGGTGTATGCGCGTTGTGTTAATTTCTTTTCAGGATCCAGTGCAGAAACTACATTACTTCTGAGAAACTGACGATGAAGGTGATATATAAAAATGAGGCTCCTGAAGAAGTAAAGGGGCATATGTTATAGTGGAGGTCATTAAAGTTATTTTACAGTATCTGGGAGTCAGCAGCTTTCTAAAATCCTTATCATACACAAAGCAGTGGACAAGCTAAATGGGAGATAAACAAAGTAAAAGGTAGAGGAGACGGGCAAGACATAGATCAAATGTTTTTGTTTAATTTTCCTCCTTAGTAAATAAGTCGATATAAGATAATTCTCGACTGAACACCTAGAACAGGATTGTATTTTCTATGAAGTAAGTACGGATACAAGTGTAAAGGGGTTTAATCTGACATTAATGGATAGGACACGATGAGCCTCTTACCTAGTGAGGTTGTGGAGGACACAAGCACCATTAGAGCGGCAGGTCAATAGATAGCTGCTGCAGTATCAGCATCAGTGAATTGAGTATCCAGTCGGAAAAAAAGGTTTAACACTGCATTGCTATCTCCGAATAAGAGAATTAAAATTAATATTCGTCAGAGCTTGTGACTCATTTTGCACGGATACTTTAGATATGGCATGAAGTCTTGATCAGCAATGTATAAGCCTTATATAATTGACTGTAAACATATGTGTTCTTCGATTCCAGATCCTATATTATTGTCAGTAGCGCATGGTCTCATGTCAGGAGACTGGGTGATCCTGAAAAGATGTGAGAAAGAGCTGTGAGCCGAGATTAGATGGCCGATCCAGCTTCTCTGAATTACAGCAACTTCAGTGGAGATTGAGGGAAAACTCATCTGGACGCGGCAGCTGTTGGAGACTCACCACCAGCAGAATGATGGTCTCCGATAATGATAGTCACTGACCTACACTCCATAGTGATAGACTGTCCCATATATGACCTTATAACTCCAAATTATGTCTGATATATAGGAAAATCCAAACTAAGGCAGAAATGGTTACAGGAACATGATATAAACGAGGACTCGGAAGAATGGGAAAAACATTCACTTTCCAGAGCAAACCATTAGTTCAAGGGTAGATAACACTGTGTACAACTGAAATTACTCTAATAACTTGTACATGTAGACGTAAAAGCACTATTTTACGTTATTTTATGTTCTTTTCAAGGTAATCGTATTCATGTGTAAAGGGAATCGTTATCAAATAATCTCTGGTGGTAGAATATCGCCTTAAGACAAGAAGATCCATCCATGAGTGTTGTGATACAATTCTGGGTATCCAGGTAGGGAACTGAGGTGAAGCACGTAGGAAAGGCCCAAGGACGCGTATAGCGTGATCCTATATACCTCCTGGTGTACCCAGAATTGTTCATAAGAATTGTTCATAAGAATTGTTCATAAGAATTGTGCATACCGCATGAATTTAAAGCCAGAGATCAAGTCAAAGTGGGTTTTGAATAATTTATCTCGCCCCTAGTGGCCATAAGTAAGAATATAGTCTAGATCAATTACATCTATTATGATTAACAGAGATTCGTCAATTATACTACAGAAGACCTTCAAGGTTTAGCAGACCAACTAGGCCCTACATTGATAATGGTGCTCCAAAATAGAATGGACCTGGACAAGTTAATAGCAAAGTAAGGAGGTTTTTGCAAAATTGTATGTATATTCCAGATACAGGTCCCACCGGGAATGTTACAGTAGCCATGCAGAAGATCCCTGGGCGTTGTTATCCTTGTTGTCTTAATTATTGCAGCTATTATTGTTTGTTGTGTCCTTCCCTGTGTAAGGAAGATGACTGAGAAAGGAGTAGAAACATCAATGTCTATTTTCCTAGCTCAAGAGTTTAGTTACTGTGTAGACATAGAACAGCTAGGCCATCTTCAGTCTTTTATAGTCTCCAACTAGGTGGTCCTCCATTCCTCTAAGTTATGATAAGTAGGGTAGACATATCAAATAGTTCATAATTGTGAAGTCTGTATCAAGGGGGGTCTAATGGTCAGCATTTCTCAGCAAACAGGCAGAGTTGGAGGTACATTGGGCAGATATGATAGGCTCTAGTAGGGTCAGGTTAATAAAGTATTTAGTGGGGACTGTTGAGGAGAGCCATAAGATCAAATGCTTAATTATCCTTAAGACATAAGGGCATGGCGAGAAACGATCCATAGAGTGTATTATTTTACATTGTATAAGTTGTGACTTAAACATGGCTGCCATTTCCTGCCACATCACACCATGCTCTCTGAGAGCAAGATGGAGTCCAGAGAAGACTGACCAATCACCGAAGCTGGAGTCCAGAGAAGACTAACCAATCACAGAAGATGAAGTCCAGAGGAAGACACATCATCTAAAGATAGCTGACCAAGGCCACACCCCCTGATGACCTCACAGATCCGCCCATTATCCAATCCACTAGCCAATGAATACATCTGAGTAGGGCTGACCGAGCCCCTTATTGAGGAAGACCTAATGCTTGTTGATATAAACTACACTTGGAGCGTGTGTCTGGTGTCATACTTTTCACGCCAGTACTTGGCCCATATTGATTTAGTCAGGCAATGTGTTAATTTTATTATGAAATATTAACCATAACACTATGGGGAGCGGTTCCTGATCTGGGTTTGAGCTTTTTTACAGCTCAAAACCGGATCAGGATTTAAAAATTCTGCCGCAAGTGTGACAATAGCCTATGAGAGGGTCTTTGGTTTCAACAACAAAGTGACACTGGCATCTTACAAAGCGAAGTAGGAGAAATCCGTTATTTTACTCAGTACCATGCATCATGATTACAGTATTGACAGCAATGACAGGAAATTGAAACCAGAAATCATCCTGTATTACAATAAAACTAAAGGAGGTGTAGACAAAATGGATGAAATGGTTGGAGAATATTCATGCAAAAAGCAAAGAAGACGTTGGCTTGTAGTAATTTTTTCAAATAGGCTTGATGTAGCAGCCCTGAATTTATTAGTTATTTATACAGAAACTAATCGAGATTTCCATGCAAGGAGGAAGGACAGGAAACGCCTATTCTTTTTTTTTTTAGATATATCTTTATTAGAAATTTTCCCAAAGAACAGGTTGAATTTTACAACTTTGATATGTGATCCATAGATTATTGCAAAAATGAAATTATATTTCAAGCAAATTAGTCAAAGACAATTAACATATGCAAAACAGATGGTAACACCCCATCCCTCTCTCCCTGACCCCTCACCCCCAAACTGATCACCAATTTACAATATTCTTTCTCCTTCAATGATCATTACAAATAAGTTGTGAGAAATAGTCTTCGAAGGGAACGGCATATTATGTTCTACCATTTGTTACATCTAAAGCTGATTTTCCGAAAGTACCCTGCATACGCTCCAAGAGGTACCACTCTCTGTTTTTGAAGGGTTTAACAAGCCACACAATCTCAGCTCTAGACAGATTCGAGGTCATGAACATGCACCATTTTGCAAAAGATTTTGCAGATTTTTTATCCCTCTCACCACCCCGCCTCAATTTGTTCCGCCTCCAGGACTCTCCTCAATTCTCCAATGAGCTCCGTCGTGGTTGGAATCGAACTATCTAGCCAATGACATAATAACAGCCTCTTGTAGGCCAATGCAATCATATAAAATATTTTCTTTTGCTCTTTTCATATGTGGACATCGGGTATATAATGGAAGACACAGATTTTATAATCCATAGTGGGTCGCAGCCCGCAGGACAGTTTAGATATATATTTCACTGCTTTACATCCCTCTCTCACCTTATTGCATTCCCACACACCATGGAACATGTCGGTCTTGGCCAATCCACATTTCGGATATGCCTGTAGTCTATCACTTTTTCAGGGGGTAGAGGGAATGTTAAATCCCAATATGGCCCTGTGTATCAATCTATATTGAGAGTCTTTCCATTTTTCACTTATTATATTTTTCCTCATCTCAATCCATCCCTCCAAGATCGTTTGACCTGTCTTCCTCCCCCAGCCTGTTTACCCATGTGCTGAAGATCTCTGCGCGACCTGGCGGGAGAAGATAGATTCTCAGGGTGTTATATATTGTGGAGATTGAAGTCACACCCATATCCCCCCTGAGCAGGCCATCCCATTTTGAGTCCTGGCATTCCCTTCGGACATCTATCAATGACCCCAGCAGATGATGTCTTAATTGTTCATACTGGATTTTATGAAACGCCCCCAACTGCCATTTATTTCTCACCTCCACCTCCGTCATCCAACATCTTATTAGTATATCGCCCAAAGTGGTAATGCCCTTTTCTCTCCAGGCCCTGAACAGGGCATTCTCCCTTCCCAGTTTAAAGTCGGGATGTCGCATTGGGTTAAAATACTTGGATATTTTCCAAGACAGCCCAGCTTCTTTCTTATTGCCTTCCAGGCCCCTCTAGTGTTTCGGAAAAGCACCGAGTTTTTTATAATCGAGTCTATGCCGGCGATGGAGGAGTGCAGAAGGGCCACCGGATCCCAGGGCGCACACAGTTCAGATTCCAGTTCATAGTACGAAAATCTGCTGGACTTTTTGAACCAGTCGAGAATATGTCTCACCAAACAGGCTAAATTATAGCCCCTGACATCCAGCAGCCCCAACCCCCCCATCCCCCACCAGCATCAATGTTCTAGCCTTTATCCTGGGTCTTCGTCCCCTCCACAGGGATCTTGAGAATGCTACATTAATCCTTTTCACATCTGAATGCCTAAGGAGGAGGGGAACGGTCTAAAGAGGATATTGAAGTCTAGGGAAGCTGATCATCTTGATCAGATGGCTCCTTCCCAGTAGCGAGGGAGTCCTTCCCATCTTGCCAATTCCCCCTCAATTTTTGTAATCAAAGGGTTGCAGTTGAGGTTGTAGGTCACTCCCGGGGTCCTCCGCATGTGAATTCCCAGATATTTGATAGATGTGGGGGCTATTGGGATGCCATTTAGCTGCTTTCTACCCCCCTCCCCTCCCCCCCTGTAATAGTTTGGTTAAGGAATAAGACTTCACAATTCGATTTGTTAAGCCGGAAGCCCGAAAAGGACCCAAACTTCTCTATAGTTTCCAGTAAGCTTGGTAGGTCTTCCATGGGATTTGACATGTACAGAATGATGTCGTCAGCAAAGAAGCTAGACCTAAGTTCCCCCCCCACCCTGATGCCTCGGAAGGGTGCTCTGTCATTAAGGTAGCGTGACAAAGGCTCAACGGCCAGGTTAAAAAGTAGTGGGGAGAGTGGGCATCCCTGTCGTGTGCCCCATCCCAACTTTATCACATCCGACAGGAAACCCGGCATGTGCACTCTTGCTCTTGAGTTACTATATAAAGATCCCAGAAAGACCCTAAAGGCACCCCTCAAACCTATATTGTCAAGGACGGCGTCCAGCCATGGCCAACTGACCGAGTCAAAAGCCTTTTCGGCATTCAGTAAAACAAGGGCCGGATCGCCCCCTCTTTCCGCCTTTCACAACCTCACTTCCTCTATCACCTCCAGGATTCTCCTGACATTTCCCACAGCTAACCTTCCTTTAGTGAAGCCGGCCTGTTGCTGACCCACCAGCCCCAGCAAACAACCTCGCCAGTCTTTCGGCCATTATCTTGGCCATTATCTTTAGATCTATTTATTAGAGAAATAGGGTGGAAGCTGGCCGGGTCATCAAGGGGATTATTGTCTTTTGGTAGGAGCTTAATGAACATTCATATTGTCTGGAACGTTTTGTCCAGCTAATACATCATTATAGAGCCTTTGCAAAGGAGGCGCCACCTGGTCCTTCAAAATTTTATAAAATCCTCCTCCAAACCCGTCTGGTCCAGGTGCTTTAAGTGGGTTAAGACCCTTAATAACCTCTAGCAGCTCCTGCATTGTGATTTCTCCATTCAACCCTCCCAACTCCTCTTCTGTGACCGTCGGCATGTTTATGTTTTGCAGCCACTCCAAGCCCAGCGGTAAATCAGAGAGACTAGATCTATAGAGGGAAGCATAGAATTTACCCATTATGGTTATGATTTTCTTAGGGTCATTGGTGATACCACCATCTATCCTTTTCATAGTCGTGGTCAGCTTTACTAGGCATTTCCCCCTGGCCAAATTGGCCAGTATTTTCCCAGCTTTATCACCATGCTTATATAGATCCGCCTCCCATTGTGCTCTTTTGAATTGTTCTATTTTTCTAGCCCCGGTGTCGAAGTCTTCTTTCGCTCTCTGCCACGTCTCCCTTGACTGCGGGGAATTTGTATCCAAAAAGTCAGTGTAAGCTTTATGGACCATCAGGCTAGCCCTCTGAAACTGTGCATTAGCTCTTTTTTATATAGTTAGGGTGTATGCTATTATCCTTCCCCAGAGCACTGATTTAGCTGTTTCCCAGAAAAGGCCTGATTTCCCCTCGTGTTCTCTGTTGTTTTCTCTAAATTCAGTCCACCCTTCTCCCAGCAGCTTATGGAAATCTTGGTCCATCTGTAAAAAAATAGGGAAACCTCCACAGAATATCCGCGCCTCTTGGGTATACATCCTGGAGGTCTATGAAGACAAAACTAAGGTCCGAAATGACCAGATCTCCTATATCGGAATGTTGTACTCTATGCAGTATCCCCGCCTTTACCAGAATTAATATAACAACCAGTCCTCAATTTCAATATGTCACTCCAAAAGACTATGACTAACTGAGAGAAACCAAGGTCTCAATCAAGGAATGAATTAATTCAATCAGATCAATATCATTATCAAAATTGATTCTTTATTGTCACAAAATATAAAATCAGTAAACAGAGCTACATTACAGGAAAACCATATAGCACAGCAGACAACCTTCAGAAATACAGGCTCAATATATATATTGCACACAAGACCACTGTAACCAGGATTATACCTCAAAATGATACATCCATGAGTATCTAGGCACCATAGATTCCTTTGAAAATAGATCTATGTCTAGTGCCTATCAATTCCCTACGATTATACTTTGAATCTCACAAAGAGGCAAAGCTAGTGGAATACTCCAATCTACCCAAGGTGTGCTAATCATAGAAAAACAGAGGAACAAGTGCTGATTTACCTGTTTAAGAAGGGACGCTGGGCCTAGGCTTCCTATCCCTACGCCGTTTCGCTATGGAGCTTCTTCCGGGGACGCCCCCGGAAGAAGCTCCATAGCGAAACGGCGTAGGGGTAGGAAGCCTAGGCCCAGCGTCCCTTCTTAAACAGGTAAATCAGCACTTGTTCCTCTGTTTTTCTATGATTAGCACACCTCGGGTAGATTGGAGTATTCCACTAGCTTTGCCTCTTTGTGAGATTCAAAGTATAATCGTAGGGAATTGATAGGCACTAGACATAGATCTATTTTCAAAGGAATCTATGGTGCCTAGATACTCATGGATGTATCATTTTGAGGTATAATCCTGGTTACAGTGGTCTTGTGTGCAATATATATATTGAGCCTGTATTTCTGAAGGTTGTCTGCTGTGCTATATGGTTTTCCTGTAATGTAGCTCTGTTTACTGATTTTATATTTTGTGACAATAAAGAATCAATTTTGATAATGATATTGATCTGATTGAATTAATTCATTCCTTGATTGAGACCTTGGTTTCTCTCAGTTTACCAGAATTAAGTCTATACGGGACCATGTTCCGTGCGGGTGGGAGAAATGTGTAAAGTGTCTGTCCACCGGGTGATGTAGTCTCCATCCATCTTCTAATAATAGGTCTGCAGCGAAGTCTGTTAGTCCACACCGTCCCCTCCCTGGCTCTTGTCTGTTCCTCAGTTGGTTACTTTTCCTGTCTTCTCTGTCTGACATTACCATATTAAAGTCACCCCCAATTATTATGTTGTCGTCATTTTCTGCTAGAAGAGAGTTCCTAAGGTTCCGAAAAAAAGGCATTTGTGCTGAGTTGGGAGCGTATATGTTATGTATACTAAGAAGTCCCCCCTGTGTGTCCAGAAGTACGTGTGCATGTCTCCCCTTGTCGTAATGCGAGGTTGAGGTCACCGTATGGGCAAACACTTTGTTTATTAGAATTAGCACACCTGCCTTCCCTCGCACCGCCGCTGAACCATAAATTGCCCCACCTATATTTTATGCATCTGATACATTTCCGACTGTGTCAGGTGTGTCTCCTGTAACAGGACAACATCTCCTCCCAACTTTCGCAGATGACGCAAAATCATGGAACATTTCGCTGGTGATCTTAGGCCCTTAACATTTCAGGATATCACCCTAACCATTGTGTCGTATTATGGCCCTGGAAACACCGCCGTTCATTTTCGTGATCCGAGAGAGTAAGATGGAGGGATGGACTTGTAGATCTAAGTGAATAATTGAATCTGGCATTATCCTTGGTATGTTGTGATCAGTTAACAAATAAAACAACGAAACCCATACATGCAACAACAAATCCCATAAGTACATCAACAACATCTCCCTTTCCCTCCCCCTGTCGCCTCCTAAAAAAGCCAAATCTTCCTTTTTTTCCAACGTGTATCACCTCCATATACTCCTGCCGTGTGGCACTAAGTAATTCCCCATAGAGAGGCAGCCAAATGTAGGGTCCGGCTTAAGGCCTGGTGAATCCAGTCTTTCATGGTAAGTTTCTGATCGAACAACAAGACCCGGGATCAGCAACGATCACTGTAGAGCAACAGAGCCCAGGAAAAAGATGAAAAAAGGGGGGGAGAAGGAGAAGGGGAGCGGGGGGCGGGAGGCGACATCTAGCCCCAGGCGAGAGATAAGCGGATGTATGTTCCATGTTGTCATCTCCACAGCAAGGATGGAACATCACTTAGTAGTCTTCCGTCACCTCACCACCCCCCACAGCCCCCATCACCTCTAGCATCATTACCTAGTAAAGTGGATGTAGCCCCGTGTCACTCAAGTAAGCGCTTCATCCTCCTCCATGTCGTCTCTTCTCACCGGGTCACGTGATTCTCCATGACGGTAAGATGGTTATCTTATTCTCTGTTCCCTTGGTGGACCCGGGGCTCCCTCTGTCCAATTATCTTGGGGATACTCCGGTTCCAACAGCTGATGCGGAGAACGCTGTGGGGACCTTGAGCAATCAGACGTTCTCGAGCTGACGGCCTTCGTATCCCGTTCAGTTGATCCTTTTCATAGATCCCCAGAGGGTCCAGCATTAAAATGTTCCAGGGCCGCTTTGGGGTACGTCATGTATCTAACCCCACCATCCCGTTCTCTCACTTTCAAGGTGGCCAGGTCTAGTAACTGGAATGATATGTTTCACTTAAAGAGGAGACTGCAGACTGCGCTGAATTCTTTGCATTTTTTTTGCCACTACAGCTGAATAGTCACTGAATATTAGGACTTTGTGGCCTCTGATAAGTAGTGGCTGTCGTCTGTTTCTATAAAGACGTAGCAGATTTTCTTTGTCTTTGTAATCCAGGAATTTCATGATGACCATCTCTTCTTCTCTGGGTCTCTCTGGGGTTATCGCCCGGGGGGCCCACTCTGTGTGCTCTTTCAACTTTGCATTTTGTTTGCAGTCCCAAGACCTTAGGCAGATCTAATTCACAAATTAAGGTGTTGGTGAGTGATGGACTCTGGCAGCCCTACAATTCTTAGATTGTTTCTTCTTGATCTGTTCTCAAGATCGTCTACTTTGTCACACAGCCATCTGGATTGTTTGTGTGACTCTGCCAGCTCCTGCTCCATGACAAGTATCCTGTCTTCTGCCTCAGACAGTCTTTGTTCCAGCTCCTCTAGTCTGCCAGTGTGGTGCCCCACTGGTCGGAGCGCCACTAAAGGGTACTGCACCCAGACCAGCGTGTGTGGTATCCCTGTGGTAAGTGAATGGGGAGGTTAATATGTGGCTTAATCTTCGCATCCACACACACCCTTAGCTCAGGGGACTACAGGGTTAAATCCTTTACTAGGAGATCCAGCCCCAGTGGAAGGAGTGCAGGGCAAGCAGTGTGAGGGCGGGAAGACATTAGAGACAGAGAACGTCTGAGGGAGAGACAGACAGGAGGAGAAGAAGGGGTCTTCCGGGGAAGAAAAGCTATTTGGGAACTGAGGAGCCGACGAAGGTCCATCCCAAACAGTACACTGGACACCGGAGTCCGCACCTGCTGGAGAGCTCCAGGCCCAGCAAAGAGTCCGGATCACCGTGGAGACAACAGGCTCCTGGGCACCTGCGCAGTCAATATCAAGGGAGCCAGGTACCGCAGACAGCAAAGGTGAGAGCGCACAGAAGGCCAGGCCAGGTTTCAGGCCAGCCAGGCTTCACACAGACTGGAAGAGTAGTGAAGGAGGGACATCTAACAAAGCCACGTGGAAACACCCCATTCATTTGTCACTACCTAGGCCAGCTGCCTATGCTTACAGACTGTGTTGTACTGTGAACTGTGTTTTTTTTTTTTACCTGAACTGTTACAGTAAAGTACCCGGGAGAGTGACTTTGCCTCCGTGTCTTTGTGCTAACAAAAATCAACCTTTTGCTATCAGCAACGCTGCCCCGGAAGACCAGCTCCACCTGTAGGGAGCTTTGCCATACTTGCCGCAATACCATCGCCCTCCAGAGGACAGTGGCGGTGCTGGTGACCCATCACCAGGTACTACATGTGGTGTCATGAGACAACAACTCTTTTCCCTTGTACATAACCCCTCTTTGAAGTGTCACCCAAGCCACGGGCTCAGGCAGCGCCACCCATGACATCCCCGTGAACCCCTCTGAGCCTGATACCCGAGTACCCCCGGGCCTGGGGCTCGACACCAGCATGTGGTATAGTTGTTTCTTGTAAATCAGCTATGGCATCTTTGAATGCTTCTTTGACTGCAGCTTTGATATCTTCAGTGAGATATTTTGCCACCTCCCTGGCCAGCCTCTGATGCTCTCTTTGTAAACTTAGTTGTTCCTCGATTCCTGCAGCCCTGGGATCAGTATGCCTCTCTACCTTGGCCACCCCTGGGCTTTTCCCCGTCACTTTCAGCCGTGCCTGCGGCACCTTCTCCTTCCTCCTGTTCCCCTGTATCACCGCCATCTTACTTGTTACTGGGGCCATGGCAGTAATCCTCGGTGCTTTCTGGGGGTGCTTTGTTGCGCTTTGCAGCCACCGCTCCATATGCTGCACGATGTCCCCCGGTGTCAGCTGTGTTTTTCGCCACCGCTATGTCCCGTCGCCGGTCTGTATTTTGCGATATATGGCCGGCGGCTCAGGGAGATTCTCCTCTACACCGCCATCACGTTGGCGCAGGAACCGGAAGTCTTGAGACGCCTATTCTTGAAAGATCTTTGCCATGAACTTGTAGTGCCTCATATGATGGAGTGAAGCAACATGAAATGCTTTCCAAAGCAAACTAAAAAAGCAATGAAACGGTATGGCATACAGTTTCAGGATATTCCAGGGCCAGGAGAAAGAAAACGAATGCGTTGTTTCATTAGTCTAAGAGACTTAGAGAAAAAAAACTGAGCGATATTGTATCACTTGTGGGGAAAATGTCTGTAAAGAACATTCTTCAGAAAAGATAACATGTGAAAATTGTTTGGAAGACCAATAAGATTGAATAGAAAAAGATTGAAAAGAAATGTAGCTGCAGCTAGTTTACTTTAGATTTATATACCTTTGTGTGATTTTCATATCTTGGTTTGAAATTTGGAAAAAAAAAATATTTTTGGTGTTTTCTATAAAAAAAAATATTTAAAATGTTGTGCATTATTCATATCTTCTTTTGCAATTTTGAAATAAACTTGTAAAAGTTATTTATGTGAGTTTCTCCATATGATTTGCATGGGGGCTTAGGCCCCCGTTACGTAAATGTACAAATTTGTGACATCACGCATGCTAGGGTTAGAGAATGCCCTCACGTCAAGGCGATGAGGGGGGAAATGTAAGTTGTAAAAAGCTTTTTTTAACCATTATACTACACATTTAGGACATACAGGGATGCTTAGAGATGTATTAAGTAGAAAGCTGCAGGTACAGGTAGTGATAGGTTTGGGGGCATAAATGATCTGACAGGTTCCCTTTATACACAAGTCAAATTTTCAGAATGGCAGTACTAAGTCATTTTCTTTTTACATTATATACAACATGCTTGCATTGTACCTGATTAAAATCTGTATTTGTTGTAAAATCATTTTGAACGTCCATATTAATAAAGCAACTTTCTTCAATACCACTATTGAAAATAATACGATTGCTTGGAGAAACAGGAGGCAATGCCTGAAAATAGATTAATTTTTCCTTTGATATTCACAAGACCCCAAGTAATAGAGAAGAGTAGGGATGGGTGAGTCTGAACCGTAAAGTTCAGGGTTCGTACCAAACATCTAGTGTTCATGCATGGACTCTGAATATAGACTTCTCAGGGAAGTCCATGTTACTGTTTGGGTTCAGCTACGGGCTGCAAAACAAAGCAAAATGGCAATTGAAGCAGGATAATCATACCAGTTTCAGTGCTGTACTCACACTACTTACTTGTCCATTCATTACACCTCATGCATATTCACTACATCCATCCACCCACCCTCTGTGACAGCTTCTGTCATTGGCTGTTGAAGACAGATTGCGCACCCACCTTCTGTGCCGACGTCTGTGATTAGTTACTATACAGATTATGGCATGGAGTCCCCCATTTATTTATACACAGCACAGATAAAGCTCACAGCTGCGAGATGCAGCCTCAAGTTGTGCGTGTTATGTTTACTGGAGACCACACACACTAGTTTTATAAAACTATTTGAATAAATAATTGTAAAAAACGGTGTGAAGTCCCCACCAATTTTGATTCTCAGCCAAGATAAAACACATGGCAGGGGACTGGTATTCTCACCCTGGGGAGGCCCATAGTTAATGGCTCCCAGGCAAAAAATAGCAGCCCTCAGATGCTGAAGATTTAGTGCATCCACCAGATGCGCCAAATCAAGCACTTTATCTGGCTCTTCATGATTGCCCTGGTGCGGTGGCAATCAGAGTAATATAAGGGTTTAATGACAGCTATAAGTTGACAGATGACATCAAGACCTGGTTTAGTGATGTACAAGTCTCGATGAGACCCCTTCCTTACCAATCCTATAAGAAATTAGTTACAAAATGCAGAAACAGAGAAAAATCCTTTATTTATAATTCAAAACATAGACACCCTTTTTTACCCATTTATTAACCCCAAACATACCCTTGCAGCTTCAATGGTAATCCACAACAATGTGCCTCGAAACACTCTAGCTCTGCCATATCCTGACAGACCTTGCAATGAGCAGTTACATTAAAGTGACTGCTCAGAACCAGCTCTGGCACAGAATGACAGCTCTGACATCCATTGTGAGAGTGGTGACGTCATTGGAGTTCACCTGAGGTCATAGTTTGGGTACTGTGACCTCCGGCGACGTCACTGCTCTCACATCAGTGGCCGTCATTGTATGCCAGAGCTGGCACTAGGCAGTAATTTTAATGTTACCTCTCAGCTCCTTGTCTGTCTGGATGTAGCAGAGCTGGGAAGCTTCGAACGACCTCAGTGTGTATTACCATCAGAGCTGCAAGGGTATGTTTAGGGTTAATAAATGGGTAAAAGAGTCTGTGTCTGTGTTATTTATTTAAAATACAGGATTTTTCTCTGTGTTGTGTTTTTTAACTATTTTCTAACAGCTCTGGTAATGTGGTTTCTTATAGTGACCTGTACATAACCAATCCAGAGCTTGATGTGAGCTGTCCATTCACAGCTATCAGTAATCCCTCAAATTATCCTCATTGCCATCACACCAGTGCAATTGAAAGAGCCAGGAAAAGTGCCATATTTGGAGTGTCTAATGAATGCGCCAAATCTGGCATGGCTGCAGGCTGCTACTCTTAGCCTCGGGGGCAATAACTATGGGCCTCCACAGGGTGAGAATACCAACCGCAAGGCATGTGCTTTACCTTGGCTGAGCATCAAAAAAAAAAATATTTAAATAATTTGAAAAAAAAAATGCATGGGGTCCCCCATATTTTAAGACTCGGCCAACATTATGCCCATGGCTGGGGCTGCAGCTCGCAACCCTGTACTTTATATGCACTGTGTATCAATATACGGAGGAACCCATGCCATTTTTTCAATGTATTTATTTTTACATTAATATGACCGCAGCTTGCTTGTCATAGGCTAATGTGTATGTCAACCAATCACAGATGTCAGCGCAGAGGGTGGGGGTGCAGTCTGACTGCAACAACCAATCACAGATGCTGTCACAGAGGGTGGGTGGGGGATACAGTGAATATGCATGAGGCTTAATGAGAAGACCCAGAATTATTTTCTCTGCAGAGCCAAGACTGGTAAGTATCATTCTCCTGCTTTAATCGCCGTTGAAGTCCCTATAGATTCATATGGGGTTCGGGCTCAAGTTTGGTCCTAAATCTGTAGTGCTTTTTAAAGTTCATCTGGATCCGCCAAATACGAATATCTGTGAGTTCACCCATCTCTGGTGAAGATCTTTTTTAAACAGAAGAGAAAAAGCCTCAGGTCCACCAGGAAAAAAAACAGCAGAACAGATCTGGAGTATCAGCGTATCATGTGTGCCAGGTGCTTTGGGACCTAAATTGGCACCAAAAACTGCTAGAAAAAAAAGAAATGATATCTAAAAGTAATATACATATACTGGACTTACTGGAGGTACATGTGATGGCACTCGATCCAGAGCTCGGCTAGCAAATATAGCAATTGAGACTGTCACACAGAACACCAGCAGATTCAAAAGAAGAAGAATCGTCAAAACTACATACGCACCAGCCTGAAAAAAAAAAAAAAAAACATAAAAGTTCATTTAGTACATCTGGATTATCGAAAACAGACAAGGTGAGTACTCTAAAGTTCTGTAAATTATAGACTTTGGTTTGTGAAAGCGGAAGTAAATCATCATATATATGTTCACATACAGGGATTGGACAAGGTATTTTGGTTCCCTACGGAGATGAAGCCAATATTACACCCTATCCTATGAGGAACCCTGAGCTCACAAGTAAAGAAATAGGTCAAAGACCAAGCTTAAATGACTAGAGATGAGTGAACCTTTTGAAGATTGGTTTGGTTCGACAAACTGGTATATTTTCAAGGAATAGAGGAATAGATAGGTGAATAGTTTACTGAACTTCTGAAACTCAAATAAATCAATGGGAGGCAAAATCAAGGCCATAGAAAACCTCTTCAAAGTGGCCCAAAAACTGCCAAACACAGCTCAAACCATTTTACAGTGGAGCACTGCTGTTTTGGCAAAGCCACTAGCTTTCTAGACTATTACTTACCAAGCCTCAGCACTGCTGTCACCCTACTTCCTGGCCAACTCATGAACCTCACACAAACTGACTGCTCCTCCGTTTGATTGATTAAAATCAGAAGTAGCCCCAAACACCCTTTCTGCCGGCACATGTGATTGGTTGCCAGTATGGCAACTAAACTGATGTCAGATTATTGTTGGATTAAATAAATCATTGAAAAAGTTGGCTTGGGGTCCCCCCAATTTTGATAACAGCCAAGATAAGCACTCAGCTGAGGGTTGGTATTCTTACCCTGGGGAGGCTCTGTCACTAGTACCTTCATGCATGCTCTCACAGCATATGGGGGATGCTCTCTCTGAACGTGACCCCACATATGCTAGTAAGAGGGTCAAAGAAGAGCTGCAGTTGTGGTGAAAGGGCTCGAAAATTCCTCTTGCGCTCTGGCTACCACATCAGAGAATTCTATAGTCCTCAAGGGCTGCAAAAAGTGCAACCTTTCAGGATTTTCTTAGCATTGCAAAGGTGGTAATTTAATCACCTTCACAGATGATGATTCCAACAGCATGGATGAGACAAGAGTGAAGAGGATCTAGGGATGGCACTAATTCTGTCAGCTCGAAGTTGAGAGATCTAGACAGTAGCCCCTGCAATGCAAGAGATAATTCAGAGTCAGACCAGACAGTAGGTTTGACTGTAAATGAGTCTCTTTCTGACTATAATCTTTGGAGTGTGTCACGAGGAGGGAGGTTTGATAAAGTGACATATTCGGGAGTTGGGCTGGCTGGCAAGGGTCTGCTGACAGTGGCAGACCATGTATTAAGGGCCAAGGCCAAAGGACAGACAATACATATGGGTCGAAGAGAAGCACATCATTGTTTTGTCAACTGTGATTTCTTCAGCTTATTTTATTTCATAGTATCTGCAGCGCGGATCCAGGAAGCACTGTCCTCTCTTCCCTATATTAAGTCTCCTATCAGCTAGGCACTGTAGAAATCTTTATCCAGGGTGGCACAGTAGCTCAGTGATAGCACTGCAGCCTTGCAGCACTGGGGTCCTGGTTCAAATATTATCAAGGACAACATCTGCAAGGAGTTTCTATGCACTCCCCATATTTGCATGGGTTTCCTCCCACATGTCAAATACATACTGACAGTGTTGCAAATGTATGTAAATGAATAATTAATTAACCTTATCGGGCATTGCTCTATTTTACACTGCATTCTTGCCTTTTGGTTTACCTTAGCAATGGCATTGGAACTAAAAGTTGTTGTGATAGCTCAACTTTGTTGTGTTTAGACATGTTAGCTGGAGTATGTGTCATATTTAAATGCAATTTGTTTGACTTTGCAACACCTGTTCACCAGGCTGAAAGGGACCCTCCCTGAGGCATTCATGCCATGGAGAATTTTTGTAACACACCTCCAAAAATTGGTTAGTCTTCTTAAGTTCCTCCTTTCTGCATGTCCCTATAATTATACCTTTTAAAGCTGGCTTCACACCACGGTTTTTGACAACCTGTTCTGTTTGTTTTTAAAAGAACACAACAGGATTATTTTTAGCCTCCCATGTATCCCTATGGTGCCGGATTGGTCATAAATGTGAATTCAGTCCCGGATTAGTTTCTTTCCTGTTTTTTCCCGGCCCCAAAATCGGACACTGCTCCGATTTTGGGCTCCGGTGACAAAATCGGACCAAACCAGACAGAAACTAATCCGGGGCAATCCAGCGCACATAGTATGGGAGTCTATGGGCGCCGGATCCGGGAAATATTTGGATTGTTTCCCGAACCCAATATTAGTGTACTGAGCATGCACAGTACATTAAATCTGCTCTGTTCCTGTAATTTCACTTTACCAGTGTATCTACATACACTGCTAAAGGGAAATGAAATAAAGGAATGGTTAAAAATAAAAATAATTTAATTCTCACCTTTCTGCCCTTGTCCCGCGATGCATCCACCACTGATGGCTAAAGGACCGTAATCAGCCGACTGGGAAGGGGAGGGGCAGCCCAATCAGCTGATGGGTCACATGATCGCATCAGTATGGTTTAAATCACCCGTCCTCCGATCGGTTTTGGTGGGCAGGCAATTTAAACCGCGCTGATGCGGTCATGTGACCCATCAGCTCATCTGGGTGCCCCGAACCCTCTCCAGTCAGCTGATTAAGGTCCTTTAGCCATCGGTGGATGTATCGTGGGACACACGGTGGACAGGTGAGAATTTAATTTATTTTATACCATTCCTTTATTTAATTTCACTTTAGCAGTGTATGTAGATAGACTGCTAAAGTGAAAGTGAACAGCTCTGACACCACTTACCTGCGCTTTGAAGGCTCGGCTCCCCCCAGCTCCCCCCAGCTCTTTCTGTGTCCGGATCCGTCAAAGTCCCGGATCCGGCCACAGACATGGCATCCGGAGCTTACAATCTGGGCCTGTCCGTTCCTGTCCGTGGGGTCCTGCAAAAAACAGGAACCCACAGACAGGAACAAAACCATAGTGTGAAGCCAGCCTAAGTTGTAGAATCAAGCTGTGCAGAGCATGAGCTTTGTCCAGATGATTCTTGAAAACCCTCCCTCACTGGTGGATAGGAGCCTTTACAAGTAGATTCACTTTTAACAAGAGCTCTCACCTGGGATCTAATGCCTGAGGAATTACAGGAGATGTAATTCCTTATACAGTGGCCTGAAAACATTTAGGCACCCTTAGGAAAAATGACTGT
Organism: Allobates femoralis; assembly: GCA_033576535.1. NCBI lineage: Eukaryota > Metazoa > Chordata > Amphibia > Anura > Aromobatidae > Allobates > Allobates femoralis. Next base: position 212,137,500 of record JARQOC010000006.1, read on the forward strand.
TATTGTGAACAGTTGAAGATGAAATGATCTCTAAAAGACAAAATTAAAGATGACACATTTCCTTTGAATTTTAACTCCCCCAAAAACCTGAATATTATGAATCAGGCCATTTTTTTTACCGGTACCGATCACACGATTGCTGGTATACTCCGGCAACCATGTGGATTAAACTAACATCACTGGTAAAAAATGATTTCTCCACCATCTGACATGATCAAACATGTCAGATGGCAGAGAAATATACTTACCTAGACCCCACAAAACCTGAGGTATCGCCAAAGTTCCCCTCCAGCACCTAACCCCCATTTCCAATATTGAGCAGAGTGCAGCATGCTCCAGAAAAATCCTACCCCCACAATATTGGTGGGTTGGGACATTATATAACTGTTTGACACCGGTGTATCTACATAGCTATTCTAGCTTTTTAGCGTATGTAAAAGATGATGCAAAAAAAACATTTTGTGTGCAGTCTGTGTGCGGTCCATGTGCTGTCTTTATACCATCTATGTGCTATCTGTGTGTGGTTTGTCTGCGGTCCATGTGCTGTCTGTGTGTGGTCCGTTTTTCTTGCAACCATTTACTTGGCAAAATACACAGCCACTTGCATCATGCTGTGATTTGTCCTGAACACCAAATTTAAGTAAGAAAAAGGAGCAGATATGCTCTGACCTATTGGTGCGAGTGCAATGCATTTTCTCGCATTGTACGCGCAGATTGAACATGAATATGTTTGTGAACCCTAAGGGTTTGTCAACACACCAGAAAACTTTATCGACTATAAATTTATGCTAAGACCCTATAACTCTGCCCTTCAGCTCGCCAAACAAACTTACTTCACCACCCTGATCTCCTCACTATCCAAAAATTCAAAGAAACTCTTTGACACCTTTCACTTTCTCTCCCTCAATCTTAAAGTGCAGGCCCATATCACTGACCTCTGTGCTGATGATCTGGCTTCTTACTTCACAAAGAAAATAGAAAACATTCATCAAGAAATCAACTCCCAATCTCCAAGCACTACTACTCCTATCCCTCCACACATCCCCTCTGGCTCATTCTCCACATTTGACCCAGTCACAGAAGAAGAAGTCTCCAGTATCCTCTCCTCCTCTTGTCCTACTACATGCAGCACTGACCCCATTTCCTCACACCTACTCTAATCTCTCTCTCCGGTTCTCACTACTCAAATACCAAAATCTTCAATCTCTCCCTCTCTTCTGGAATCTTCCCCTCTCCTTCAAATATTCTATTATTACTCCATTATTAAAGAAAACTTCTCTTGACCTGGTCTGTAAAATAACTACAGACCAGTCCCCCATCTCCTCTTCATCTCCAAACTCTTGGAGTGCCTGGTCTACTCTCACTTCACACTTCACACTCTTCTAGATCTATGACAGTCTAGATTACACCCCCTGCATTCTACAGAAACTGCCCTCATCAGAGTGACCAATGACCTTCTGACGGCAAAATGTAATGGTGACCATTCTCTGCTAATTCTTCTTGACCTTTCTGCAGACTTTGACACTGTTGACCAACCATCTCCTACTCTCTATGCTGCATAAAGGACACGGCTCTCTCCTGGCTCTCGTCGTATATTTTCAACTGTTCTTTCAGTGTATTATTTGCTAGTTCCACTTCTTCTCTACTTACTCTCACTATTGGGGTCCCTCAGGGTTCGGTCCTTGGCCCTCTTCTCTTCTCTCTCTACACAGCCCCTATTGGACAGACCATCAGCAGATTTGGCTTTCAGTACCATCTTTATGCTGATGACACACAACTATATACTTCATCCTCTGACCTTACCCCTGCAGTATTACAGAATGCCAAAGCCTGTCTAACCAGTTTCCAATGTCATGTCCACTCTCTATCTGAAACTCAACCTTTCCAAAACTGAACTTCTTCTGATCTCGCCCTACACTAAGTTTCCTAAATCTGACATCTCCATCTCAGTGTGCGGCACCACGATAATGCTTAGATAGCAGGCTCGCTGTTTGAGTAGCAGGCTTGCTGTATGAGTGTTATGTTTGATGCTAATCTTTCCTACATTTCCTATCTCTATACATAATCGGCAGTTTGACGCTTCCGGCCACTGTGCCGATATCACGCGCGGCGAGCGATGGCGCCCATGCGCCATCGCGAGTCGCCGACACTAGCGCCGGAAGCGCAAACATCCTGCCGCTAACACCACATACCCCCGCCGCTCCCCCGCCACATCCTCCTGTCATCGCGAGCCCCAGCCGCCATCCTAGCAACCGTCGGCCCCGCTAACCACCTCAGGGACACAGCAGACCCGGGGAGAGAGAGGAGCCCCGGACCCACTCCCTCCACTTCCGGCACACAAACCCCCTGACACAGCAGCTCACGCACACAGCAGCCCCGGACCCGCACCCTGCCTCACACACCTCCTCACGGACAGAGGACACCCGGGGAGACAGAGGAGCCCCGGGCCCGCACCTTGCATCCCCCATGAGACACCAGCTCTGGGACTGAGACACAGACACCACACCCGGTGAGACAAACAGCACAGGGAACAAAAAGCCCCGGCGACACAGGTACACGCAGGACCACAACATACACATATATCTACATATACATATACACTACATTAACACACAGACATATACACTACATTAACACACAGACATATACATCTACACTATATACCTACACATATATACATTCAGTACATCTATATACACATTATATACACATACCTATACAGTCTATACACATATATACATGTACACTATCTACACATATACATACATATACAGTATTTCCACTTATATTCATATATATATACAGTATATATACATACATATTTATATACCGTATATACTCGCGTATAAGCCGAGTTTTTCAGCCCAAATTTTGGGCTGAAAAGTCCCCCCTCGGCTTATACGCGAGTATACCGCCCGCCCGCCACCCCCATCAGTATACAGGCCCCCCATCAGTATACAGGGCCCCCCCCCTTGCTCCGCAAACCTGTAAAGTAAAATGATTATACTTATCACTGTCCTCTCGCCACCGTCCCCGCCGCTGCCGACATCGCGATCCTCCATCTTCATTCAGCGTCTTCCGGCTTCCTCTGTTTGGGGCAAGCAATGACGTCATTGTCGGCCCCGACCACAGGAAGCCAGAAGACGCTGAATGAAGATGGAGGATTGCGATGTCGGCAGCAGCGGGGACGGCGGCGAGAGGACAGTGATAAGTATAATCATTTTACTTTACAGGTTTGCGGAGCAAGGGGGGGGGGCCCTGGATACTGATGGGGGGGCCTGTATACTGATGGGGCTGGTGCTGTATATACCCCTGGGGCTGGTGCTGTATATACCCCTGGGGCTGGTGCTGTATATACCCCTGGGGCTGGTGCTGTATATACCCCTGGGGCTGCTGCTGTATATACCCCTGGGGCTGGTGCTGTATATACCCCTGGGGCTGGTGCTGTATATACCCCTGGGGCTGGTGCTGTATATACCCCTGGGGCTGCTGCTGTATATACCTCTGGAGCTGCTGTATACTACCACTGGGGCTGCTGCTGTATATACCACTGGGAAGGCTGCTGTAACACTGCTGGAGCCTGTATGTACCACTGGGGAGGTTGCTGTGTACCACACTGCTGGGGGCTGTATACTACCACTGGGGAGGCCTGTAGCCTGTATACCACTGGGGGGGCCTGTATACCACACTGCTGGGAGCTGTATACCTGTGCTGGGGTCCACCCTCGGCTTATACACGAGTCAATAGGTTTTCCCAGATTTTGGGGGCAAAAGTAGGGGGGTCGGCTTATACACGGGTCGGCTTATGCACGAGTATATACGGTACATTATATACACACATCCATATACACTATATACACATAAACATAGATATACCCTTTAGACCCACACATACATATACACTATATATACATATACACTATATACACATATATGCCTATACATAAACATATACTGTATGTACACACCCATACATATAGACTATATGCACACTAATAGCTATACACTATATACACACATATACTTATACCGATCTACACATATATAGATATACACTATATACACACAGATACATCTACATATACAGTATATACACAGATATATATTTATCTACATTATATACACATATATACATATATATCTCTATACAGTATATACACACACATACATATAGATATACCCTATATACACATATATCGCTATATAAACATATACAGTATATACACACAGATATACATATACACATAGATATACAGTGTATACACATTCATCTTGAGTATATACACATATAGTCATACATGTACATATACACTATATACACACATATCTACATTGACTGTATATACACACAGATAAATATACATATAGTCTATATACCCCTATATATACATCGATGTAGCTCTACACTATATACACACATATAGATACCTATATCTTATGTACACATATATACATATGCAGTAGATACACACATATATATATTTATATATATATATATATATATATATATATATATATATATACACACATACATATACACTATATGCTCTTTTATACATTAATGTTGATATACCGTATATACACACATATATATTCATATACACATATATACATACATATACTCTATATACACACTTAGATATATATACACTATATACCCACATATACATACATATACATATATACTCTATCCACATATATCGATATACAGTATATACACACATATATATAGAGATACAGTATATACACATAGATCTATATAAATATACACTATAGACACATATACATAAACATACACTATATACCCACATATATCTATACACTATATACACAAATATACATATACAGTATATACACACAGATATCATATACATACACTATACACACCTATATACATAGATGTACATACACATTATATACACATCCCTAGATATCAGGATATACACATATACATCGATATACAGTTTATCCCCTCATATACATATATATCGATATACACTATATACACACATATAAATCCCTATACAGTATATACACATATATCCATATAGATATACTGTATATACACATATACATACACATACAGTATATACCCACATATACACTTATATACACATAGATACATATACTGTATATATACACATATGTAATATATATACACATATTCATATACACTATATACACATATATCGCTTGATGTATATATACACACACATATAAATCAGTATAGAGTATATACACTTTTATCCATATACAGTATATACACATATTGATACACATACAGTATATACCCACATATACATATACACTATATACACTTATATACATATACACTATATACACACAGATCGATATACACTATATACACACATATGTAATATATATATACACATATACATATACAGTATATACACATATATACATTGATGTACATATACAGTATATACACATATATAGATATATGTAGATTTACAGTTTATACACATATCTTCTACTTATATCATCGCGAGTTGGGAATTCGGCCACTGTAGACCAATCCCTAAATCCTTTGCCGCACTGCCAGCGATGACGCTATAGCGTCATCGACAGCCGCAGATGCACTAGCTCACACCGCCCCCATCCTACCAACCGTCCGCCACGCCGCAAGCGCATCATCGCGACCGCCCTCCCCGAGGTCTACGCTGCCCGCATGCCGGTGGTGCCTTCCGCCCCTCCCCGCTCTCTCACCACTGGGGCCTCGGTCTAGCCATGCTGCTAAAGTAGCGCTGTAGGAGCTGTGGCCGGGAGCCAGTGACGTCGTCCTGTAGGCGGCGCCGCCGCCCCCAATGGGAGTGAGCGGGGCGTGTCAGGCTGCAAAGCCTCACACGCCCCGCTCACTCCCATTGCCCGCCGCCCCTCCAAGCAGATTGGCCGCTGTGTTGTAAACATACGACGCCCATCCCATTGACCAGGACTCGCCGTCCTGGACCAATTGGATGGCCCTCCTCTGTTTACCACAGAACGCCCAATTCGCTCCTTCCCCTCAGGTCACATGTGTCACCTGACGGGAGGGACTGATCCCTCACCCCCCTGCAGATGACAATGCCATGTGACTGGGGCTGCGATCACCCCCAGCACGCTGCCACGTCCAGCCGCCCAGCGGTGATGTCGCCGCTCCAGCCGCATCTCTCCTCACACCTCCAGCCGAACCTCTCCTCACCCGTCCACCCGAACCTCTCCTCACTCCTCCAGCGCACCTCTCCTAACCCCTCCTCACCCCTTCAATCCGCACCTCTCCTCACGCCTCCAGCCGCATCTCTCCTCACACCTCCAGCCGAACCTCTCCTCACCCCTCCAGCCGCACCTGTCCTCACGCCTCCAGCCGCACCTCTCTTCACGCCTCCATCCGCACCTCTCCTCACGCCTCCAGCCGGACCTCTCCTCACGCCTGCAGCCGCACCTCTCCTCACGCCTCCAGCCGGACCTCTCCTCACGCCTCCAGCTGGACCTCTCCTCACGCCTCCAGCCGGACCTCTCCTCACGCCTCCAGCCGGACCTATCCTCACGCCTCCAGCCGGACCTCTCCTTGCAAATAAACACCTGTACTTTGTATCACCCCAGCAGGGTTGTCATTATTTTTAGCTTTAGTTATTATATTTTTCACAACAGTTATTTATGACTGATTGTATATGAATCTCTGATTTGTAAAAGCACTGTGGAATATGCTGGCACTTTATAAATAAAGCTTATTATTACTATTAACATAATCAGTATTTGCAGCAGTTTGGACGCAGTGTGATATCAATACTTCCAAGCCAGTGCATTGTATAGTATGAGCAAATTGGATGGGATTTACAGAAATCCCATGTCCACTCTGCTTGTTTTCTCCGCAGCATAAACTGACCTGTGGGGCGGCTTTCCGTGCTGCCGCTTCTCTACACCACATCAATTTAAAGCTGCGGAGTCTAATGGTGGGTTTAACACACACCAACTTCTGTGTCCAACTTCTGAACAGATCTCTGGTTGCAATGAAATCATGGACACATTGTTCCATTTTGTGGTTGTGTACAAATGGAATACAATGTCTCCATGATTTCACTGCAACCAGAGATCTGTTCAGAAGTTGGTCACAGAAGTTAGTGTGTGTAAAGCGGCCCTAAGGCTTTCTCACTGAGTAAATTCAGGGAAAAGCCACCGTGCCCCAAATTGAGATCGTGGGCATGAGTGGCTGCATTCACCCATGGAGATCCCCAGTGTCCATGCAGCAGAGGAGACACTGCATTCAAGACACAGTGTCTCCGGGTCCTGTGCATATACCCTAAAAGTGAAAAATTCAATATGAAAAAAAGAATGTCATATTGAACAATCTATTGTTATCAAATTATGTGAAATACCTGTGGATTCGAAATGCTCACTATACCCCTCACTAAAATCCTACAGGGGTTAGTTTCCAAAATGGGGTCACTTGTGTTTTTTTTTTTTTTTTTGTTTTTTTTTACAATTTAGGCACCCTAGCAGCATTGCAAATGTGATATGGTGCCCACAATCAATTTAAGCTTTTCCAAAATTTAAATATTGTTATTTTACTTCTTACCTTCCCATTTGTCCAAACAGAACTTTTTGTAGATATGTGGGATATCGTTACTCTCCTAAGAAAGTGTGCAACAAATTGTGTGGTCTACTTTTTGGCATTACCACTTGTAAAAGTGAAAAATGTGATGCTAAAGCAACACTTTTATGAAAAAAAAGAAACTTTTCAATATGACAGCCTATTGTTATCAAATTTTGTGAAGTACCCGTGAGTTCAAAATGCTTACTATAACCCTAGATATAATCCTTGTGGCATCTAGTTTCGAAACTGTGGTCACTTGTGGGGGGGTTTCTATTGTTTAGGTAACCTAGCTGTCCAGGAAATGTAACATGGTGCCCACCATCTATTTCAGCCACATTTGCTTTCCAATATTCAATTAGCGCTCCTTCCCTTCCGAGCATTCCCGTTTGTTCAAACAGCGGTTTCTGACCCCCTGGGGTATCAGCACATTCAGAAAAAACTGCATATCATATTTTGGCATCCAATTTTTCATACTATCCCTTGTAAAAGTGAATAAATTGAGGCTAAAGCAACATTTTTAGGTAAAATAAATGTATTTATTTTTTCATTCCACTTTGCATTCATTCCTGTGAAGCAGCTGAGGGGTTAATAATCTTCTTGAATGTGGTTTTAGGCAGTCTGAAGGGTGCAGTTTTTGGAATAGTACCATGTTTGGGTATTTTCTGTTACATAGGCACCTCAAAGTCACTTCAAATGTGATGTGGTCCCTAAAAAATGGTTTTGTAAAATTTGATGTAAAAATGACAAATTGCTGATGAACTTGAACCCTTCTAAGGCCGGCTTCAGACTGCGTTTGAGATCCGATCCGTAGCTGTCCGCTTGAAGCAGACAGCTGCGGACCGGATCAGCACACAGGACTGGAGGGCTATTATGCACGCAGTGCCTGCAGCTGATAGGTGAGGACCGCGGGCGCCGCGGTCCTGATCTGTCAGCGGCTGCGGATGCACACAGGATCAGAGGGCATAATAGCCCCCCAGTCCTGTGTGCTGATCCGGTCCGCGGCTGTCTGCTTCAAGCGGACAGCTATGGATCGGATCTCAAACGCAGTCTGAAGTCGGCCTAACTTCCTAACAAAAAGAAAAATTGTTTCCAATATTGTGCTAATGTAAAGTAGACATATGGGAAATGTTATTTATTAACTATGTTGTGTGATATATAGGAACTCTCTGGTTTAACGGAATAAAAATAAAAAAATTGAAAATTGCTACATTTTCAAAATTTACGGCAAAAATTCAATTTTTTTCACAAATAAATGCAAAAAATATTATTCTAAATTTACCACTAACATAAAGTCCAATATGTCATGAAAAAACAATCTTGGAATCACTGGGATCTGTTGAAGCGTTCCAGAGATATAACTGTTGCACCCCAGGGTCCCGATGTTACGCCTGGAAGCAAAAATCGGGTTCTCTATTCAGTTGACACAGCATCCAAAACTTTCATGTCTCCAGACCAGAAGGGGGAGCTCTAGAACCCGGCTTAAGGGGAGCTTCCCTTTATATAGTTCTGGCCTGGAGGTGGGGTTTGTCAGAACAGCCATGGAGTGAGTCCGGGGAGGAAGGAGAGGAGTACCTGTGGAGTGGAGCGATATCTCGCTTACCCCAGAGGAGAGTGCCAGAAACCGGATGCCGGAGTCCAAAGATATTTGGGTACTAATGGCCCAGCAGCAGAAATCCGGCGAGGCAGGGGATTCCAGATCACATGGCCTACCTAACATCTGGAGCACAGTAGCGTACAAGAGCCCGGGGTCTCCACTGAGGATCAGCCCCTGGAACAGGGCTGTGCTGTCTGCTATACAAGTACAGACTGATAGAGGGAGAGAGAGGCCGTAGCACAGCTTCATGCAGCAGCGGGGACTCACAAGTGAAAGTGCAGAAGGGAGGCCTCCAACCAGGCTAGTTGGGTCTCCTGATTACTTCCAGGCTGCCCGGGTCCACAGTAACATCTAAATCGGTGCCCCGGACTGTAATTGCAATGAACAAGTAAAGATAAAGAGACTGCTACCTCTGTGTCTGTTGTTCCTCCAGCACACTGAACCCTGCACTCCCCACAAACTATCACTTTCATAGACTGCTCATCCTGCGCCTGCAGAGCTGCATACTGATTTTGCAATCCGGCAGTGAACACTGCCTGAAGGGGTTGAGAGCATTATACCAACGCTACCAATACTACAGCTCTGGGGAATAGCCGTACCCGTGGAGGGCTCAACATCCTGACTGCCAACCCTCATCAATCCCAGGGGTCCCAACTGTAGCTACAGCTGGCCACAATCCACAGGTGGCGTCCCGTTCATTCCTAAAAACTGTCCCTTTTATTGACCGCCCAGGGCCATGGAGGCGGGTCTCAACCCCCATGACTCCCACAGCAGAAGTGCCGCCCGGTTCCGAGTACCCCATGGCCCTGGTGGGTTATAACCTCATAAAGTGACATTCGTCAGACTTGTAAAATTTGGTCTGGTCATTAAGGTGAAAATTAATTCCATCACTAAGGGGTTCAATTGTTTACACGATGGTGCTGTGAACTCGAGGGAGCATGCTCTCACCACCACAGTGCATGCATGCATGTTCACTACACGCTCCCAGCATCACCGTGTTCACACCCCCATAGCCACCTCCACCGCATGTATTCCAACAGCCACCACACACACTCCCATCTCCAACACACATGCTCCCACAGCCAATGCACACGCTCCCACAGCTACTTTACACTCTCTCACAGCCACCAACATGGCCAGCCTTACCTATGTGCGAGTGGTGCGACCGCACAGGGCGCCGCCGGCTATGCTTCAGTGGGGGCGCCAGAGAGACGGAGACTTAAGGTCTTTGCATGTCCGCTGATTAAAGGATTGATACTGTTAGCAGCAGATTTAGGTGGGAGGAGCTGCACTGTTGTGCTCCCCGCCCTCCTTGAAGTGCCTGTCCCACCCCCCGCCCTCTTGAATTTCCTGTCCCAACTTTCCTCCTGTAGCCAGCGCCATGGCAACACAAGCAGTTTGATTGGACAGAGAGAGCACCTTAATTTACACCTGCTGCCCCTGCTCCAATCAGTGTGTGTCTAATCACCCTGGTCCCCGCCTGGTAATACAGCTGTATGGAGTCAGTGAACATCAGAATCGGGACATAATTACCTTATCTTAGTGATCTCTCACTGAAGTGACAATTTGCAGTGATCTCTCACACACGGCAAGACTTTGATACCAGAGAGGAGATCGGGCTCTCTTTGTGACCACAGTGCCCAGGTGTAGTTTATTGTAGGCTGCCTTTAGGGATTGATAAAGCAGGGGCGGCAGCTGGGTTCACTGTATGTATTGTTACTGGGCAGATTTGGGGTTAAGTAACTCTTAGGGCCCATGCCCACAATCATGAGGGTTCCATGAAAAATACACACAAGGTAAAATGCCCACAGGCAACCCTAAAACCTAATCCTAACCCCTGACCCTAACACCTAATCCTAACCACTGACCTTAACAACTAATCCTAACCCCTGACCCTAATCCTAAACCCGACCATAACACCTAATCCTAACCACTGACCCTAACAACTAAACCTAACCCCAACCCCTGACTTTAACACCTAATCCTAACCCTTGACCCTAACTCCTAATCCCTGACCCTAACACCTAATCCTAACCCCTGGCCCTAATCCTAACCCCTGACTTTAACACCTAATCCCTGAGCCTAAAACCTAATCCTAACCCCTGGCCCTAATCCTAACCCCTGACCCTAACACCTAATCCTAATCCCTGACCCTAAAACCTAATCCTAACCCCTGACCCTAACACCAAATCCTAACCCCTGACCCTAACAACTAACCCTTCTGCCTAACACCTAATCCTAACCTTTAACCCTAATCGTAACCCCTGACCCTAAAACCTAATCCTAATCCCTGACCCTAACACCTAATCCCTGACCCTAACACCTAATCCTAACCCCTGACCCTAACAACTAACCCCTAACCCTAACACCTAATCCTAACCTTTAACCCTAATCCTAACCCCTGACCCTAATACCTAATCCTAACCCTGACCTTAACAACTAACCACTTACCCTAACACCTAATCCTAATCTTTAACCCTAATCCTAACCCCTGACCCTAAAACCTAATCCTAATTCCTGACCCTAACAACTAACCCCTCACCCTAACACCTAAACCTAACCCCTAACATCTAATCCCTGACCCTAACATCTAATAATAACCCCTGACCCTAACAACTAACCCCTGACCCTAACACCTAATCCTAACATTTAACCCTAATCCTAACCCCCTGACCCTAAAACCTAATCCTAACCCCTGACCCTAACACCTAATCCTAACCTTTAACCCTAATCCTAACCCTGACCCTAAAACCTAATCCTAACCCCTGACCCTAACACCTAATCCTAACCCTTGACCCTAATCCTAACCCCTGGCCCTAAAACCTAATCCTAATACCTGATCCTAACACCTAATCCTAACCCTTGACCCTAATCCTAACCCCTGACCCTAACACCCAATCTTAACTCCTGACCCTAACACTTTATCCTGACCTTAACACCGAATCCTAACCCCTGACCCCTAACCCTGAATTACATAGTGTTTTAGACATAGCAGCGTTTTGGATGTAGCATATTTTTGCTAACACTGATTGTGGGTACAGGCCCTAACAGTACACATCTATTACACAGTACATAGCAGAGACACATATATAAGATTATTTCAGCATAGGAATGTTATTTTTAAACACATCCAATTGTAGAAACTATTATTATTCCAAGATCTATTGATTGAAATAAACTTTGTCCATGGGAAAATCCCTTTCAAGGCAGCAGCAGGCTATGGGCTCATTCAAAAGTCAATTTTTCACACGTATACTATCCATGGTATAAAGTTATTGCTCATACCTGTGATACACCATTTTCCAAGTTATTATGCAAATTGGTTTTAAGTGTCATAGGGTTTTTTTTTTGTTTTCTTTTTTTCAATGAAACCCATTGATGGTATAGTGTCTCAAGGCCACTTTACACACACAGATATCTGTGTCCAACTTCTGAACAGATCTCTGGTTGCAGTGAAATCATGGACACATTGCTCCATTTTGTGGCTGTGTACAAATGTAACAATGTGTCCATGATTTCACTGCAACCAGCAAGTTGGTCAGAAGTTGGACAGATAAGTTGGTGTGTGTAAAGTGGCCATTAGGGTTCTTTGGATCATTGAAATCAATCTCAGATACCTGTGATAATTAGTTTGGCAGGTAAGCCCAATAAAAGGAAAACTGGGTGTTAAACAATATTAAGCAGGCCACAGTTTTCAAGTAACATGGGAAAGAAAAAGAATCTCTCTGCTGCCGAAAAGCAACAAATAGTGCATTGCATTGGACAAAGGATGAAAACATTAGACATTGCACGAAAACTTAAGCGTGATCATCGTACCGTGAAGAGATTTGTGGCTGATTCTGAGCACAGAAATGTTCGTGCAGATAAAGGCAGAATGAGGAAGGTTTCTGCCAGGCAAATTCATTGGATTAAGAGAGCAGCTGCTAAAAATGCCTTACAAACCAGCAAACAGATATTTGAAGCTGCTGGTGCCTCAGAGGTCCCTCAAACCTCAAGGTTTAGGATCCTTCAAAGGCTTGCTGTGGTGCATAAACCTACTATTCGGCCACCCCTAAACAGTGTTCACAAGCAGAAACGGTTGCAGTGGGCCCAGACATACATGAAGACTAATTTTCAAACAGTCTTGTTTACTGATGAGTGCTGAGCAACCCTGGATGGTCCAGATGAATAGAGTAGTGGATGGTTGGTGGATGGCCACTATGTCCCAACAAGGCTGCGACATCAGCAATGAGGTGGAGGAGTCATGTTTTGGGCCGGAATCATTGGAAAACAGCTGGTAGGCCCCTTTAAGGTTCCTGAAGGTGTGAAAATGACCTCTACAAAGTATATAAAGTTTCTGACTGAGAACTTTCTTCCATGGTACAAAAAGCAAAAACGTGCCTTTAGGAGCAAAATCATCCTCATGCATGTCAATGCACCATCTCATGCTACAAAGAATACCTCTGTGTCATTGACTGCTATGGGCATAAAAGGAAAAACTCATGGTGTGGCCACCATCTTCCCCTGACTTGAACCCTATAGAGAACCTTCGAGCATAATCAAGCAAAAGATCTATGAGGGTGGGAGACAGTTCACATCAAAACAGCAGCTCTAGGAGGCTATTCTGACATCATGCAAAGAAATACAATCAGAAAAACTCTAGAAACTCACAAGTTCAATGGATGCTAGAATTGTAAGGGTGAAATCAAAGAAGGGTTCCTATGTTAACATGTAACTTGGCCTGTTAGGATGTTTTAGAGTTAAATAGCTTTTTATTTCAGTGAATGTGACCTCCTAATGCTGCAAATTCAACAATAGGGCATTTTCAGTTCTTTCAAACACATCAAATGTTTAGAAACTCTACTGTGCCTAACAATTTGGAACAGTGCATTTTGAGTTTTTTTTAATTTTGAAGATTATACGGCTATCATTGGGAGGTTTATTCAATAAAATTTGATGTATACACTAACAGGTGATGACTTTTATTACACTGACTGTCATTTGCACCGACCAATTAGGAAAATCAGAGAAAAAGAACATTTGCATAATAATTTAGAACATGGTGTAGTGTAGTCTATGGGGCCATTCACATGACTGTGATTTTTCGCAGATGATATGGTTTGCAGAAAATCACAGAGACTTGTCTGATTTTAATCCGCGGGTTGTTTGAAAATCGACAAAGCAAGTTTGTGGATTCGTGAAAACAATTGGATCTCATTTTGATGACATTTGAGTACAGTCTGATTTTTACAGACAGACAGAATGGAGGAGAATTTTTTGTTCTCCACGTATAAGAAAAACTGATATCGCTCAAACCAGACTAGGATCAAAATCTGGTTTTCTTGAACGTGAGAAAATTGGATCTGTGGATGAGCTGTGACTAATACACCTCAGCTCCTGACAATGATCTTGTGGATGCACAAACAACAAATATGAGGTCATAAAAATATACTGGTACCCAATATAATGTACATTTTTATTGCTGCTTTTTACCGTCCCTGATTAAGGGAGTAGTAAATAAATGGAAGGATCAAATATAGCAAAGTCAGCCAACACTAGTATGCTACAATTTAACTGCGATGAGTGTGTTGGAGAAGGGGATGATGTTAAATGTGGGTTGGTAGACTTTGTGTGCCAGGGCTGCTTTTATGTCCTAGTCTGACCCTCTCTGCGGAAATACCTAATCTCACACTCCACCAGACATCAACACCAGAGAGGAGATCATACCCTCTCTGTGACCGTAGGTGTAGTTTATTGGAGGTAGCAATTGCTTTAGGGATATATAGAGCAGAGGTGGCAGCCGGGTTTATTGTGGGTACTGTTACTGGGCAAGGTTAGAGTGAAGTTACTCTTAAAGCCCGTGCCCACGATCATAAGAAGCTGTGTCCTGGATGCAGCATCATTCATGTTGCGGAGACACTAGGTTTTCGCAGGAACTATGCAGGGTTTTGGACATAGCGAAAATACACTGCATCTAAAATGCTGCTAATACTGATTGTGGGAACAGGCCCTAAGAGTATGTTCCCATGATCCGAAGACACTGCGTCCTGTGAAGAAGCCAGTGATCTCCACTGGTGAACGCAGATGCCTGTCCCCACGTTTGTTGCACAGCAGCTTTTCCCTGCATTCACCCTGCGAGATTGCCTCTGACTCAATAGCGCCAAATTGACATGTGGTAGAAAGTTGCCCCACATGTCATTTAATGCTGTAGAGGAATGAAGCACAGTGCAAATGGGGTCAATTAACCCCATTCACTGCTTGTACTGAACAACGTAGCATTATGGATGCAGTGCACACACACTGATCGTGAGAACATAATCTAAGGGCCCTGTTACACGGGGCGACATCGCCGCTCATAACAAAGGCGACGTGGGGCGTGGCCTATCACTGGCGTCATCGCCCCTACATCGCCTCATGTGAAGGGGCGATGTCGTCGGTGCCTGTAGGTCGCCTGGTTTCAGAGCAGTGCTCTGAAACCAGGCGACCATCATGGGGCGATGTGCACACATCACCCCATGTAACCAGGCGCCGGAGACCTGTCAGGCGATGGGAGCCTATGGCTCCCATTGCGATGCATCGCCGCTGGGGTCTCCAGACACCCCGGCGGCGATGCCGCCTGACAGATCGCCGGCGCGGGGCTTGAGGTGTCACCCCGTCTAAACGGGGGACGGCGACGTTGGTGGGGGCGGCAAGAGCGTGCGCACCCCCGCCATTCGCCGCCGATATCCCCAGCCCCGTCGCCCCATGTGACGGGGCCCTAAGAGTACTTCCCACAATTAGGATTAGTAGTGTTACAGCGTGTTTTTGCTATGTCGAAACTGCTGCACTGTACAGTACAAGCACAGTGGATAAGATTATTTAACCCCATATCCCCTGTGCTTCTATTTTACACAGTGCAAACTGACCTGCGGTGTGGTTTCCAGAGCCACCGCATGTCAATTTATTCCTGTGGAGTTGGTGCTCTAAGTGGGAGAACGTAGCGTTCGTGTTATGATGAAGGTTCTTGGCGCTGCATCTTCTTGCTATGTTCTCCTGTTCAGAACACTAGCTTCTCCGTAAGCATAAATTGACATGCTGTGGCTCAGGAAGCCACAGACATCAGTTTACGCTACGTAAAATAGAAGTACAGTAGATGCCGGATTAATTAATCCCATCCACTGTGCTTATACTGTACAATGCAGCCTTTGGGTGCAGTAAAATTACTCAGTGGCCAGAAAACTGCTGATCCTGATCACAGGCACAGGCCCTCAAGGTTGTTTTTTTTTTTTAAATAAAAAATGTGTGCTATTGTTACCATCAAAGGTGTATTAATATTTTCCTGGAGTTGAGGGGCATAATTTTAATGCAAGGGGTGTTGTGTGTATGAATCACATACATAGTAGTTTATTCACAAGGATCCATTGTTGTAAAATGGCGTCTCCTTGAAGTATAATCACATACACCCTTTGTAATAAAATTATGCCCCACTCCAACCCTGAAATGGGTTATCCACCAGTTATACAACCCCTTTCATTCCTTTTGTTTGCCCCAGAAAAATAAATGAGCCTATACTCACCACCGGTGCCATGATTCCAGCAATGGCCACAGATGTCAACGCGTTTCGGCTTTAACCAAAGCCTTGATCACGACAATTGGCAGGTGTGGGTCATGGAATGTTCTAGGATAAGATTGGAAAGAGGCGTCTTTCCTTGGTGGCGAACGCTCGATTAAGGTGGTTTGCTCATTCCTACCAGGACTCTGACGGGGGCGGACCTATCACTGAAAGAAGGACCGTGCTGAAAAACGCCTATCCCCATTTGGGAATTATTGAAATAAAGCAAACCACCTTAATCGAGCGTTCGCCACCAAGGAAAGACGCCTCTTTCCAATCTTATCCTAGAACATTCCATGACCCACACCTGCCAATTGTCGTGATCAAGGCTTTGGTTAAAGCCGAAACGCGTTGACATCTGTGGCCATTAACTGTTTATAATAAACCTTGCATCAAAAACATCTAAAGGAGTGTGCAACTTTGTATCCATATTTGTATTTACTGGGATTGAAGAAATCCTGTTAGTTGGCACCTCCACTCACCACCTACGCGGTGTGCACACCATTATACCCTAATGATTCCAGCAATGTCAGAAGTGTCGTTCCCAGGGCCCAAATGACTTTGTAATGATACACAGGCCCTGTGACCAATCAGTGAAGGCTTCCTTCACCCTGCCTTCAGACAGTTGATTAAGAAGTCAGCACAGAGCTCACATCTTTGTCACATGTCCGAGGGCAGGAAAAGGGCTCATGGGAAAAGGGCGATGGGAATCCAACTTCTGACATCTCTTGAACTGCGGCCACATTGGAGGTGAGTATAGGCTTATCTATTTTTACAGGGGCAGCTAGGGGAATAAGTAGGGATTGTATAAATAGTTGACATTAAAGGGGTTGTTTTCCTTTAGTAAATGTCTGGCCTGTCTGGTAGGTTATTATAAAGAAACTGCATAGCTGCAACATTGTATATTCCATATGATAAACATCACAAACATTCTTTTATAAAAACACTAGATGGCGGCCCGATTCTAAATAATTGAGTAGTCTAGAATATGTATGTAGTTGACATACTGTGACTGACAGAACTTGTTAAGTCAATGTGAGTGAACTACATTTATATATATACCATAGCAGCACTATGGTATATGGTGGTACATTACAGCACATGTATAGCAGCACTATAGTATCTGGCAGTACATTATAGTAAATGTATAGCAGCACTATAGTATATGGCGGTACATTACAGTACGTGTATAGCAGCGCTATGGTATATGGCAGTACATGTATAGCAGCGCTATGGTGTATGGTGGTACATTACATTACATTACATGTATAGCAACGCTATAGTATATGGCGGTATATTACAGCACATGTATAGCAGCACTATGGCGCCATGTGTAAAATCCACCCATTACTTCAGATTTTACACATGGCGCCGTGGCGAGCGCCGCTATGCTGATTGGCCGCCCGTGTTCACCGCCGACCAATCAGAATAGCGTCGCGCGCCATGGTGCCATATTTCAAATACACTGAGTATAGTGTATTTGAAATATGGCGCCATAGCGCGCGCCGCTATTCTGATTGGTCGCCGTGTTCACCGCCGACCAATCAGAATAGCGGGGCGCGCCATGGCGCCATATTTCAAATACACTGAGTATAGTGTATTTGAAATATGGCGCCATAGCGCGCGCTGCTATTCTGATTGGTCAGTGGTGAACGCGGCGACTAATCAGAATAGCGGCGCGCCATGGCGCCATATTTCAAATACAATATGGCGCGAGCCGCTCCACTGATTGGTCAACGCTGAATGCGGCGACCAATCAGAGGAGCGGCATTCAAACCACTCGCCAAGCTGCACTACTTCTCTGATTGGTCGCCGCGGCAATCAGAAGAGTACTGCAGCTTGGCGCGCAGTTTGAATGCCCCAAAGGGCACCACCGCTGCGAGCAGCTGACGCCGGTCATCTCCCGGCTAGCTGTTTTGGGGCACTGTAGGGGCGGCCGTAAGCTTAGCGGGCTGTATGAGACCCGCTCCCGCTTACAGCCGCCATCTTGGCTCTCCCTGAACGGGTGTAGGGCTCCGGTGACGTCACGTAGCTCTGGACAAAGTGACGGAAGTGCCATTGGCTTCTATATATAGCTCTGGACAAAGTGACGGAAGTGCCAATGGCTTCTATATATAGCTCCAGACAAAGTGACGGAAGTGCCTTCGGCTTTTATATATTAGATGCCAACAATAACATGCTTGGGAAACTGGGTAAACAAATCAGTGGGGGGCAGGGCACCAAAGGGCAGTTTTGCACAGGGCACCAATCAGGCTAAGGCCAGCCCTGGCCACCACACACCATTTGCAGAGGCCTAACAATGTCCAACGATGGCAATCACCAGTGTCAGAATGTTTTTCGTGCCCTTTTCCTGGTGGGTAAATAGAATCAGCTCCTTTGCAGTTGAGGTGCACAGACATTCATCTCCTCTCCATCTCCCTTGGGTGACTCCTAAGACAGTGTCACCTATATAAAGTATACTGCTGTGTATATTCTTTATATAGGTTGGGGTTGCTGTCTAGTCATTATGTAGATGAAGACTGGGCTGCTTTATATATATATTATATAAATGATGCTGGAGCTGCAGTATATTCAGCATATAGATGACCTGGGGCTGCAGTATATACTGTATATAGATACTGGATATTGTAATTCAGTTGCAGTGTTTCCTAAATTATGTATATACAACAGTCTCAGGGTTTCCTATGTGATGTACATACACCAGCCTCAATGTATCGTATATGATGTATATACAGCAATCTGTGTCTCCTAAATGATGGATAAACAGAAAAGTCTTGGTGTCTCCTATGTGATGTACATAAAGCAGTCTGTCTCCTATGAATGTATATTCATGATAATATAGCATAGAGTAAGTACAAGTAGTTTATCTCGACACTCTATCGTATACACACATCTCCACACTATATTCTTTAAGACATATATAGTGCGCAGCTGTGCATAAATTTGTTATAGCATACAGTATATTGTGGAGCAGTGCATGGTGTGTATACTTCTTTTGTCCCTTATATATGGTGTAATTTTCAATATCTGTATTATTCTGTATATATACACTGAGCGGTACTACTTCTCCTGTCCTGTATATGTGGCGCCCTGTGGTCTGGTCGTCACAGAGGGGTACTGAACCCAATCCACAGGTGTGGTATTCCCGTCTGCAGTAAACAGGTTGGTAAGTCCAAACACCCACAAACACACCCAATACACCCGGTCCCAGGGTCGGCGGGTGAACCCAGTCAGTGGGACGGCTCAGGTAGTCAGTGGGATGGCGGGGAGAGAAAGGTGGTGGGTGAGAAGTTAGCAGGAAGCAGTCCGGAAGAGGAAAGGGAACAAAAGGGAAACACCACAGGAAGTGGGAGGCAGTTGGAGAGAAAGTTGGTGAAGTAAGCAGGAGAGAAGAACCCGGAGGACTTGAGGAGCGATGAGGCTCATACTGGGTCCCAGGACAACAGACTGCAGAGAGACAGAGGGAGCCCTAGGGGCACGGGCAGTGAGCAATCCACCTGTGCACCCTAATCTGAAGTAATGGGGAGGGGCAGGGAGAGCACCAGGGACCTGGCACTGAAGGTGGCGAGGTGACTCCAAGCACAAACCACAGAACAGGAGGCCACGAGATCTAGAGGAGCTGTGGCCTATTCCTGACACATCCGCCAAGAAGGCAGCCATACTAGGGTCAGGGGACACGGCCGGTCGCCCGACAAGGCCTGTGACTGCTGGATTGGGGCACTGTGTGCGGAGGCATGTGCAGGAGTGAGGCGAGTAGGCAGCGCTGAGAAGGAACGACCCAAGAAGGAAGTAACACGAAAGGGGTGCACTGGACAAGCCATCCTGGTTGCTAAGGACTATCCGGATTGCAATTAAACCTGCACTGTAACCTGAGGTGCAAGCAGAGAAAGTTAAGTAAACCGGGTTTGGAACTCAAAACTGTGTGTGAGACTGTTCATTTCCCGCCTGGAGAGACGCTCCGATCCCTCCCTGCAGCCAGACCAGCCCCGCTGGCCCACCATTATCTAATAACCCCTACTCTGGATGCCCTGGGGATCTGCTCCACCTGTGGGGAGCTACACCATCATAGCTGCCATCCCATCATCCCAGGGGTCTCGGACTGCAGTGGCGGCCACTAATAGCCACATATCATGGGTGGCGTCACGACAACCACCCCAAAATTCCCTATTCCATTATCCTTTTCCCCTTTTTATTGACCGCTCCAGGGCCACGGACTGGGTCACACCACTATGACATCCCAAAGATTTCCGACCACGCAGACGACATTGCCAGGGAGAGAGGGAGAGGCCGGGCTCCGAGTTCCCCACGGCCCCCATGGGGCATGTCATATACTGGGTGTAATTGTCATTATTTGCATTATTGTGCATATATACACGGCACAGTACCACTTCTCCTGTCCTGTATTCTCGGTGTAATTTTCTTTATCTGTATTATTTTGTATATATACACTCTCGCTGGCCTGTTTTAGTGAGGATTTAGAGCAGGGCCAGTGAGGGACTAGGTATCCTGTTCGCGACAGTGTGAATAAACCCACATAGAAAGAATACAGGGACAATAGGGTGATTGGAGTACATCCTCAGGTGAGTTCAGGAGGTGTCCCCTCCCTCTTTCCCTACCTTCAGGACCCACTATTGTGATTGTGTCCCCGGTGTTCCCTTGTGTGATGTGTAGTGCGCTGAACATCCGTTGGAGTGTGTGCCATTGTCACGCGGTGTATGTAGACACCAGTCTCAGCCCTAAAAAAAAATGAGTCCTTAGGCTCAGGCTGCAGCTTTAGCAAGTCTGTTCCAAACCCCTGTGGATGAGGTTACTGATTTGGTCCCAGGTTTTGCAACAGCTGCAGCACATCGCAGGTCTGCTGATCTCTGCTAATGACTATACTTAACCTGAATCCAAGATAGTCCTCCTTAATAGGATTTCTGGGGAGAGACAAATTTGTTCTCTTCCAGAAAGCCTGCAAAGTATATTTCAGGCTCTGCCTTCATTCCTCAGGAAGTGAGGAAAAGCGAGTGGGGATCATTGTCTCCTTGTTACTGGGAGATCCCCAGTCCTGGACTGATTCTCCATCTTTATGGTTGGTAGATCAGTTTTTTGCTGCTCTGACCCTTGTGTATAGTGATCTTGGTGCTCCAGCAGGAGGCGCAACTGGCAGAGGAATACTGCTTAGAGTTCCTGAGATGGGCCACTGACACCCTTTGGAATGACCCTGCCCCTAGGAGTAATTTCTGTCAGGTGTTTTTAGATAGGCTTAGGGATTATCAGGAGTAACCCTTCGGCCAGTTGGGCCCCTCCCCAGGACGCAGGGGGATCAGGTCCCATCAGGCCGCCGGTATGCTGCTGTGCCCGGCAGGCATACTCAATGGGTCCGCACTCCCACGGCATCTTCCCCGGCCACGGCGGCTCCTCTGTGCTTCTCTCCCTCCTCCTCACTTTCTGGTGGCAGGGAGAATGCGCATAGAGTGTGCGTGCGCCGCACTTTGTAAATTTAAGGGGCCAGTACACCCTTTTTCCTATCACCATCTCTCAGCCAATCGCTTCCTATGGGAGGTGCCTTGGCACCATCGTAGCTACTCTAAGTTGAAAGCTCAGGACCCTAGCAGCGCATGCGGATTCTTGTGTCCTCTGTGATCCCTATGTGTTTTTCTCTTGATTTCAGTGCCAGATCCCTCCTGTCCCTTCACCCGCAGACCCATACCACCCTTGCTAGTCCCTGGCTACCTCCCGGACCCCTGCAGCTGCACCAATCTCTGTCCCTGCCTTCTCCTCCAGTTGCCTAGTTTCATTGTCCTGTTCCACCTTGGGTCGGACCCACAGGTTGACTGGTTCATCGGACCCTCTCTGGTTGCGTTTGGTGGAATCCCTGTATAGGGGTAACCCTTCTTGTACTCTCTTAGGGTGTTTTCACATAACGATTTTTGTGCATCCGTGGCTGTCCGTTGAAAACGGACAGCCACACATCCGATTTGGCCCCCATGTTATCCTATGGGGTTCGGATCGGATTTGGCCTAATTGACATCCGATTTTGTGGGATCCAATTTGTGTCTGATTTCTTGCTGAACCCAAAATTGGAGACTGCTCTGATTTTGGGCTCAGAACAAAATCGGATCCCACAAAATCGGATGGCAATTAGGCCAAATCCGATCCGTGTGCTTTAACAAGGGGGGCCTATGAGCGCGGGTCCGAGGACACAGCTGATCGTTCCTCAGACCCGATTTTAGCATACTGAGCATGCTCAGTACACTAAAATTGCTCCAACCCTTCCAATTACACTTCTGCAATGTATAATATACATTGCAGAAGTGTAATTAAGTAAAAGAAAGAGTTAAAAATAAAAAATCACTATGCTCACCTATCCGGGATCCACCGCTGCCTCCCAGCAAGGTCTGTGTGCTTACAGGACCTGTGATGATGTCACAGAGCATCATCGGGTCATATGACCTCAGTTACCGCGGTAACTGCAGTCATGTGACTTGATGACGCTCTGTGACATCATCACAGGTCCTGTAAGCACACGGACCTTGCTGGGAGGCAACGATGGATCCCGGATAGGTGAGCATAGTGATTTTTTATTTTTAACTCTTTCTTATATTTCACTTCTGCAATGTATATTATACATTGCAGAAGTGAAAGTGCCCCACTGTGTCCGGATCCGTGACTATCACGGACCCGGACACAGAATTGGTCACCCCCTGTGGTGTCCTTTCCTGTCCGTGGGGTCCTACAAAAAGTAGGATCCCACAGACAGGGAAAAAATTGTTATGTGAAAGCACCCTTAGGGGGACTCCGATGCTCTGGCCCTGTGGACTTCACTTGGGGATCAATCCCTTATTGTAATCAATAAACCCTGTTCATTATCTAACTCTCTTGTCCAACTCGTTTCTGGTATCAGACTCCACGGTGTCTCTGTGGTCTAGTGGGTCAACTAGTCAGCTACGCCTGTGGTGGCGTGACATCCAAATTTGTTAGAGGCCACCATGCCTCTTGCTATAAGGTGGATAGACACCTCAGGGAAAGATCTACATGGACCTTGCTCCCCATTGTTCTCCCCATGGAGAAAGTCAAACAGATGTAGGTTGATGAATCTATGCATTTAGGGGGGGTGTCCCCTTATTAGATTTCCTGTATTTCACTGTGGGATGGGGCGTATTTCTATTCTGGGTTTAAGCGGAATTTTATTGCCATTTGTCAATGTATACCTAAACTTACATTTAAAAAGCCGCCACCCCAGGTCATGTGGAGGATGTTACCCTCGATGTGTACATTTCCTCAATTTTTCCCTCTTTTATGGCTAATATTTCTATTTAGATTAAAGCTAGACCTCACTCTTCCCTCAGGATTAGTAGGAGGGAAATAGTCCATACTGAGGACCTACTTCCTGAATGTAAGGTCACCAAGTTGTTTTTTTCAGCTGTATCCAGTATAAATACAGTATCTGAAAAACTGTCCCCCCTTGTCATTTTGAGGAAGGTGACCTGCGTGTGTACGATTCCTCTGTACAATGCTCTCTTCTAGATAAAGTAAACAAGGTGCAACTGGAAAGAAGTGGCACAATTCCCCCTCTTTACAATTCCTTTCAAGACCTTTGTGTCCCCCCAGGAGAGGTGGGGGAGGGGGGTGGGGGTTGGGGGCGTTCCCTCTTAATTTCCTGTCTCTGATGGCAAGAGTTGTAAGTTTCCGGGTAATATCTCGGTTATCAGTTCTTCAAGGGAATTTTCTCTTGCCAAAAGTCGTGTTCATAATAATAAACATTCAGATCCAGACCTGTGTCTGAATGACTATGTATGGGTGTCAACTAATGCAATTAATTGGAAGTATGCTTTTGGGGCTCTGGGCTCTAGGTTTCTCAGTCCGTACTGAGAAATGGACGTTGTTAATCCTTCAGTTTTTCAGCTAGAGCCACCCCTTGTACTTAGTACCCATGTCGTTTTCACAAGCCATGGCTCAGGAGATGTGTGATCTTTCAAGAACCAACATTTGGTATATCTTTACATAGCTGCATAGGTGAGAACTTTAAGGAACAGGTGTTAAAGGAAGTGAACGCAAGTAGTTTGTGGCATTACTTCCAGAGGTGTTATCCAGACAAATCCAGTCTTGAGGGTCTAGAGGCCCCTTGTTATAAGGAAGGGTGGGGGAGTTACTGTCACAATGGTCTTCCATGTCTTGGAGACTAGTAACAAGTTTGGGCTAAGTGGCTCTTTGCCTTTGGGGACTCTGGATATTAAACAGCTAATTTCTTCTGGCACTCTATAAGTTAATGTTAGTTTTGCTGGCAGCAAGCTCCTTGGTGATCTGTTCAGGTTTGACTCCCATCTCCTTCAAGTAGTCACATTACACATCAGCTAGTACAGGTGATTGAATTCCATTCATTTCAAGATAGCCTGGTGGAAGGAGATGGAAGTGAACTGACTGATTCCAAGGAGTTGCGGCTAGGAGTTTGTAGCCACAAAGTTGTTTTATATTTTGGTGTTTCTCCCAGTCTTTCATTCGCATCGTGTGGTATTAGTACAGTAGTGGGACTAGCGCTCTTTTTGGTCAGTTCCTTAGTGAGTATTTAGAGCAAGGCCAGGGAGGGACTAGGTATTGTTTGGTGACTGGGTGAAAGAACCCGTATAGCAATGATAGGGAAATTCAAGTGAGTTCAGGAGATGTCACTTTCCCCGTTCCCTACTGTCAGGGCCCACCATTGTTATTGTGTACCCGGTGTTCCCTTGTGTGTTGTGTAGTGCGCCAAACACCCGTTAGTCCATGTGCCATTGTAGCATGCTGTATGCGGACACATGCCAGTCCGGGAATGACAGTGACTTGAAAATCCCATTTAAATGGGTTATCCCAAGATTTGCAGTTATTACCTATCATCTGGATAGAGGATGGCATCCTATCACTGGCGATCCAACCACTGGGACCCCCAGAATTTCGACAAACACAGCTCTGAAAAGCATCAAGGGAATGAAACTGTGGTCAGTAGTGATGGGCGAGCACTAAAATGCTCGGGTGCTTGATGCTTGAGTCGAGCATGTCGAAATGCTCGGGTGCCTGACCCGAGCACCGACCCCAATGTTAACCTATGGGAATCTCGAGCATTTTTCCGGCGGCACCCCTGGCGGTCTGCAGAAAGCCTAAAAACGTCACAAATATATACGAACAGTGCTCAAATTACATGGGAACAGCATGAGGAAGACCCCTGTAAGCATTTCTGATTCCCTAGTCACTGCTGTGAGCAATGTTGTCTGAGTATTACACCACTTTTATGGACTCACAGTAAAACGTTCAAAAACTAAACCAAGATTGATTTTCCTGGGGAAAGTGTTAAGGGCACATACTCACTTGCGAGACATTGTTGGTGTATTTTTTTATTACATTAAAGATTTTAAAAAAAAAAAATGGGTATCACTCCAATGCCCCTTGGAAGAGACGTGGAGGAGGGCCTCATTACATAATGTTCCCTTTATTAGGAAGTGGGTCTCCCACAGTGTTGCCCTATGCAGGGCTGCCAAAAATTGGGAGGCACTCCAATGCCACTTGAAGGAGACGTGGAGGACGGCTTCATTAACTAATGTTCCCTTTATTAGGAAGTGGGTCTCCCATAGTGTTGCCCTATGCAGGGCTCCCAAAAATTGGGAGGCACTCCAATGCCCCTTGGAAGAGACGTGGAGGAGGGCCTTATAAAAACAACATTCCCATTACAAAAGAGCGGGTCTCCTATGCCTGTAATGCCCATGCACTAAGTATGGACTGACAAACATTTACCCCTGGGGAGTATACATGAATATACTGTTTAACTTTTTTTTTCTTACTGGCATCATAAACACTCTTTACAAATTTTATGTGGGTGTTGCATCATGGACCATGGTCACCCTGGTGATATGGTGGTGGAGGATAAGGAGAAGGAGGTGGACTAGAGCAAATAGCCAAAATCGGGATGCGTATACCCATATGTGAGGGTGAAGAGAAGCATGGGAATATACCTCCCCAAAAAAGACACTGGCTTTGAGTTTATATTACGCTGCTATCATTTGGTGGTGTTGAGAAGTCTGGCCCAATCTAGGCCTTGTTCATTTTGATAAGAGTCAGCCTGTCAGCATTTTCAGTTGACAGGCAGGTGCGCATATCAGTAATAATTCCCCCTGCGGCACTAAAAACCTGCTCTGACAAAACGCTAGCGGCAGGGCAGGCGAGGACTTCCAAGGCGTAGAGAGCCAGTTTATGCCACATGTCCAGCTTGGATAACCAATAATTATAAGGCACAGAAGAATCACGAAGGACGTTGGTACGGTCGGCAAGGTACTCCTTCAGCATCTTCCCAAATTTTGCACTCCTTGTGAGAGTACCCAGCGCCTCAGGGCCTATGCCATGGGAGGGGTTGAGAAAATTCTCCCAGAACTTTGACAGTGTTGCCCTGCTTCTGCTGGATTGGAGTTGTGTCTCTCTCGCCTGTGCTCCTTGGTTGTCCCCCGAACTGTGACCTCTGCCGCCAGCGTTTTCAGTTAGGAATTGTTTTAATAATTCCGCAACAAGGGCCTTCTGGTACTGCACCATTTTTGTAGACCCTCCATCTCGGGAATAGGAGACATAAAGTTCTCCTTGTAGCTTGGGTCTAAAAGTGTCCCCAACCAGTAATGACAATCACCCAAAATTTTGAGAACGTGAGGGTCATGGGAAAGGCAGCGTAACTTAAACTCAGCCCTGTGCACCAGACTGGTAACAGGCAAGACATCTGTGACTTCACCAACAGGACAACTGACCATGCTCTCCTCCTCCTCCGCCTCCTCCCTGTCCTTTGGCCATCCACGCTGAACAGACGGTATGAAGTGCTCCGCCTGCAATGCACCCTCTTTGATTTTGAGTAGAGAGCGTTTCAGAAGACAGAGAAGCGGTATGGTGACGATAATGATGGCGTCATCGTTGCTCACCATATTGGTGGAGTCCTCAAAGTTTTGGAGGATGGTACAAATGTTGGACATCCATGTCCACTCCTGAGGTCTTATGTGTGGAGTCTGAACCGAATACCGAAGGTCTTGTTGATGCTGATAGTCAACAACTGCCCTCTTTTGCTCACAGATCCTGACCAACATCTTCAGCGTTGAATTCCAATGTGTGGGGACATCACACACCAGTCTGTGAGTCGGAAGCTGCAAACACTGCTGAAACCCGGCAAGGGCAGCCGAAGCAGTAGGTGACTTTCTAAAATGGGCACACAGGTGGCGTACTTTGACGAGCGGAGCCGACAGCTCCAGGTAGGATTTAAGAAACCTTCCAAGGTCCAACTGGGTCCCGGCTTTCACTATGTAAACCCAGTGCTCCGTCAGCAAGATGTACCGTCCCTGCCCAAAAGCACTTGTTCGTGTGGTCGTGGTTAGGTGGACTTTCCCAGTAACTGCATTGTTAAGGGCATGGCTAATGTTTTGGGACAGGCGCTTGTGTAATGCGGGGACAGCACACCGGGAGAAATAGTGGCGGCTGGAGACCAAGTAATGAGGGATGGCCACTGCCATCAGGTTGTGGAATGCTTCAGTCTCCACTAGCCTAAAATGCAACATTTCGAGTGCAAGCAGTCGTGAAATGTGTAAATTTAGTAGTGTGGCCTGTGAGGCATTGGCTGCGTATTTGCACTTGCGTTCCAAGTATTGGAGTATGGACAACTGAATGCTACTCTGGGACAAGGACGTGGACATGGTTGCTGATGGTGATATTTCAGATTGTGCAATGACAGGTGCAGGACAGGAGGCATCTTCGCATGCACTATGGATAGGGGATTGGCTTGCATGCACAACAGTGGAAGAAGCAGTGGTGTCACCCACAGACACTGTTCCTGGACCCTGGGGTTCGGCCCAAAAAGTCGGGTGCTTTGCGGCCATGTGCCTGATCATGCTGGTGGTGGTTAGGCTGGCAGTTTTGCTACCCCTGCTGATGCTGGCATGGCAGGTGGTGCAAATGGCCTTTTTGGAATTATCGGCAGAGTACTTAAAAAACAGCCAGACTCAGGAAGACTTAACAGTTGTACTGGCAACTTCTGTCGTGTTGTTGGTATTACGGGGAACGGTTGCCAGCCTTTTGTCTGCGGCCACCACACTTCTTCTTCCTGCCTGTTGGGGTGCTACGCCACCCTCCCCCTGTGCACTGCTGTCCTCGCTCTGCATGTCCTCCTGCCAGGTTGGACCACCATGTCGTCTTCCACTTGCGCAGCCTGGTCCTCCTCCTGACTTTCTGGTAATTGTCTCTCATCATCATCTTTCCCACTGTTGCCTTCATGCCACCGTGGCTGCTCAGATATTTGGGCATTGCTACATGCTATCTCCTTTTACCCCCCATTAAGTGGAGCGGGAGAGAGGCCTGAATCTATAAATGGAAAAGTGAACAGCTCTTCAGAATGTCAAAGTGTGGGATCCCACTCGGCATGGTGGGAGGAAGGACGATCAGGGTGAGGAATATGCGGTCCATGGCTACTGAGACTTGATGGTGTGGAAGATAAGGTGGTTGTGGTGGTGGCAAACTGACTGGAAACATTATCCGCTATCCAACCAACAACCTTTTGAGACTGCTTTGGGTTTAATAGTGGTGTGCTGCGGTCCCCTAGGAATTGGGACAGGAAGATGTGGGTGTTTGTTGTGACACAATTGTAGCTTGTCCACGGCCTTTGCCTCTGCATGCACCATCACCATCACATCCAGTCCCTTGCCATGCGCTGTGCACATTTTAAACGGAGGACTATATACACTGCCTATATACACTGCCTGTATACAGCTGGATTCATCCTGAAAAGTACTGCTTTTTTAGAGATGGATCTGTGTAAAAGGCTACAGAAGTACCAGAGTGAGTGGAGTGGAGCCTCCTATGCTATACGCACCAAAGTCTGCTATAAACCTTGCCTATATACACTGCCTGTATACAGCTGGATTAGTTTTGAAAAGGACTTATTTAGATGGATTGTACACCCAATCTAGTACCTACAGTACCTAAGACACACGCTAAATATGTCCCTAGCTCAGCAGCCCCTCTCCCTACAGTAGCTGATTGTAGAACAGAGTGTCAAGCACAGCGCCGTCAGGGCTTATATAGACTTGATGATGCTCTGCGGCCAGCCAATCACTGTTATGCCACAACCAACATGGCTATGGCATTACAGTGTGTGGCAGCTAATCCATGCATGTGGACTGGCTCTGTAAAGAGCACGAACATGCAGGGAGGGGGAGTCTAGCATGTGCCCGAGCATCTCGCCGATAATCGGCAAGCTCCGAGCTATCCGAGTACTGAGATGCTTGGGCGAGCATCGAGTAACGGTGAGCATGCTCGCTCATCCCTAGTGGTCTATCATACACACTGCCACATCATTCACCTGTGGCACTTCAAATAACTTGTTTAAGTGAATGGTGAGGAGCATGACAACTTCATAGCAAAATGTATCAAATGGGTGTGAGGTATATTATAGTATGTTGGCTGTTGAAATTTGTGCGCTAGGACTGTTTATTGCCCCAGTCCGGCCATGGTTTAGGATCATCATGGATTTTTAGAAACCATCCTCTTTTCAATTTCAGCTCTTTTACAGGCGGTGTTATATTTGCATCAAGAATTTGTTTACATTGTTTTTAATCCATTCTTTCCTCTACCTGAAATATTCCCTATGCCATTAACTTAAACACAGCTCCAAAGCATGATTGAACTATGCGCATGTTTATTGGTTGGTGAGATTTCCTGAAATTATGTTCCTTTTTTTCTCCTTATATGTCTTTGATCATTGTGGACAAAGAGATCTATTTTAACCTTATAAATCCACAGGACTTGTTTTCAAAATGCACCTGCTTATTTAGATGTTATTTTGCATATTGAATTTTATGGTGAGAATGCAGAAGAGGTTGCCTTCTATTGACTCTTCCATGAAGGCCATACTTTTGCAGGTGTCTCAGAACAGTGGAACAACTCCAGAGTCTTCTAAATCCTCCTGAAGCGGACGTCACACGCAACGATTTTAAGCCCGATATCGTTTAAGCGATCTCCTTTTTGATCGCTTAAGCGATATCGTTTTGGCATCGTTGCATGTAATCAAGCGATTTTACTATGTAAAATCGCTTGATCGTGACATCGCAGATCTGAGCTCCGGAGCTCAGATCTAGCGATGAACGATGTCACGATCTGCTTCATCGTGGTGTATAACACCACGATGATCCATCTCCCAGCGGCAGAGCCTATGCTGGGAGATGGTAACTATGGTACACGTCGGGTTACTAAGCGCCGCGTGGCGCCTAGTAACCCGATGTGTACCATAGTAACCAGCGAGATCGCGGCTCCACATCGCTGGTGAGTCTGTCTGTGTGACATCTCACCAGCGATGTGTGCGATATTGTAAGCGATCGCGCGTGCACGTGATCGCTTACAATATCGCTCACGATATCTGTGTGTGTGACGGCCGCTTAAAGATCTTTTGCCATCAAGGGGTTCTGATATTACTCTCTAGCAATCCTATGAGCATATCTCACTGAAAATTTGCATGGTCTTCCAGACCTTATCTTGTTCTTCTCAGTTCCTGTTAACTGCCATTTCTTAATTATATTTCAAACTGAAGAGAGGATAACTTGAAAACACCTTGCTATCTTCTTATAGCCTTCTCCACCTTTGTGAGCCTCCATCATTGTCTTTTCAGACTGCTAGGCAGCTACTTAGAATAATTTATGGCTGTTGTTTTTTGGCACAAGGTTAGAAAAGGCTTGTTTTTTAATAAAGCTGTTAAAAATTTGCATCACCTGGCCTTTTTCTAATGATTGAATAAGCCATTACCATAACATGCTAATTAAGGACTAATGATGCGCCCCAGGGTCATGGGGTACTTGGAACCGGGCTTTGAAGCTTCTGGGGGAGTCAAAGGTGTCGAGATCCGGCTCCGTGACCCTGGGGATCAACTTAAAAGTTCTGGGGTAGAGGTAGTGTTTTAGGGATAGTTGTTGTGATGCTACCCATGGTGTTCGGCGATTGATGGCCAACGCTGCAGTGCGGACCTCTGGGGATGATGGGATTGCAGCTATGATATCACTCCCCATGGGTGGAGCGGTTCCCCAGGGCCATTGGGATAGTGTATGGTGGTGGTAGACCAGCAGGGTTGTTCTGGTGGGAGAGAGGGATCGAAGTGTCTCACAGGCAGGTCTCTGGAGGCCTGCGTGTCTTATCAGCCTAGCAGGCAGGAAATGAACAGTCTCACACACACTTCTGAGTTCAATACTTGGTTTACTTAGCTTTTCACTTTGGCGACACCGCAGGGTACTGTCCTTGCCAAGTCTCAGTCTGGATAGTCCTCAATGAACTGAGATAGCTTGTCCAAGACACCCCCTTTAAGTTCCTTCCTTCACTGGTCGCTCTCTCTCTCAGTGCTAACTGTCCGCCTCTCTCCTGCTTGCGCCTCCGCACAAAGTGCCCCAATCCAGCATCTACGGGTCTTGTCGGGCAACCGGTACAAAGTTACCTGACGCTAGTACGGCTACCTTCTCAGCGGATGTGTTGGCCACAGCTCCACTAGATCTCATGGCTTCCAGTTCCGTGGTTGGAGCGTAGAGTCTCCTCGCCACCTTCAGGGCTGGTACCCTGGTTCCCCACCAGCCCTTTTGTTTCACTCAGATTCGGGCGCTCGGGTGCCCGTGCCCCTAGGGCTCCCTCTGTCTCTCTTGCAGTCCGCTGTTTGGGGATGCAGGAATGATCTCCTCACTGCTCAAGTCCTCCGGATCCTCCTCCACTTGCTACTTCCTCACAAG
The DNA here is from genome assembly GCA_033576535.1 of Allobates femoralis. Lineage (NCBI taxonomy): Eukaryota > Metazoa > Chordata > Amphibia > Anura > Aromobatidae > Allobates > Allobates femoralis. Next base: position 212,169,988 of record JARQOC010000006.1, read on the forward strand.
TGCCTAAACCAACTTCCCACCCTCCACGTTTCTTCCCTGCGTCCCCTGGCTGACTGAGCCCTCCCTCTATCGGGTCCGCCGGCCATCCCTGGGACTGGATGTGTTGGGTGCGTTTGTGGGTGTCTGGACTTACCATCCCATTTCCCTGACAACAGGAATACCACACTCTTGGGATGTGTGCAGTACCCCTTTGTTGCGACCAGACTGCAGGGGCGCCACACTAAAACCTTGGTCAAAGTTATCTGAACACAGAAATCGCCAAGCGTGCCAAAACTTTTGCATTAACCTATTTTCCTTTTTGTAATTTTTAAAATGTTAAAGATAAAAATGTATATTTTATTTAACTAAAAGACAAAGGAAGCGTTTGATCTATACCTTTATACCTTTTAGAGATCATTTCGTCTTCAAATAACAATAATTTTAACCAGATGTTCCCAAACTTTTGCATGCCACTGTCTATTTAACAAATGGGATTGTCAGCATGTTATTAGACAAAAGGTAAGTTGCATAAATAATACTGGGTGGACGTAGTAAATTAGATTAATTTATTACTTAATATAATTGTTGGTTTAACTTATTGAGAATTTAATTCATTATGATTTTCTAATTTTAAGGGAACCTGTCACCAGGTTTTTACCCCATATGCTGTGGCTGTGAGCCCTAGTACCCAACATTCAAGAATGCTGTATATAAGTCCCCAAGACAATGTATAACATATAACATAAAAAAGACCTTTTATTATACTCACCTGTGGACCATCCAGTCCAATAAGCATCACTGATAGTGATCCAACGCCTCCCCTCTTCTTGTAGTCCCTCTCTCTTCTTGCTTTGTGTGGATGACCCATTCTATGTCATCCACATTCTGTCCTCCATTGTGTTCCTGCAAACATGCATTTCTATCAGCCCTAACTGTTTGAGGGCAGAGCAAAATACTTTGACATTTCCTGCGCCTGCTGGATCAAGACCAGCAACACCCATTGAACCGGACCACCTTGCAGGTAAGTATAATAAACTAGCTGTGAGCCCGATGCAAATGCATCGGGATTCTAGAACGTGGCAATATTATTTGCATTAATAGCATTATTATTACCATTAATAGCATAATTATTAGCATTAACAGCATTATTATTAGCATTAATAGCATTATTAACAGCAATAATAGTACTATTAATAGTATTGTTATTAGTATTAATAGCATTATTACCATAAATAGCATTAATAATAGCGTTAATAGCATTATTATGAGGAGTAATAGCATTATTAGCATTAATAAAATTATTAATAGCATTAATAGAATTAAAAATAGCATTAATAGCATTATTAATAGGATTAATAGCATGATTATTAGAATTAATAGCATTAATATTAGCATGAATAGCATTAATAGCATTATTAATAACATTAATACCATTATTAATAGCATTAATAGCCTAAATAATAGAATTAATAGCATAAATAATCGCATTAATAGCATGAGTATTAGCATAAAGAGCATTAATAGCAATATTATTAGCATTAATAGAATTTTTGAATAGCATAAATAGCATGATTATTAGCCTTAATAGCATTATTAATAGCGTTAATATGATTATTATTAGCATTATTAGCATTAATATTAGCATTAATAGCATAATTATTAGCATTAATAGCATTATTATTAGCATTAATAGCATTAATAATACAATTAATAGCATTAATATTAGCATTAATAGCATTAATAGTATTATTAATAGCATGAATAACATTATTAACACCATTAATAGCATTAATAGCATTATTAATAGCATTAAAAGCATAAACAATAGAATTAATAGCAAAACTAATCGCATTAATAGCATTACTATTAGCATAAAGAGCATTAATAGCAATATTATTAGCATTAATAGCATTTTGAATAGCATAAATAGCATGATTATTAGCCTTAATAGCATTATTAATAGCGTTAATATGATTATTATTAGCATAATTAGCATTAATATTAGCATTAATAGCATAATTATTAGCATTAATAGCATTAATAATAGCATTAATAGCAATATTATTTGCATTAATAGCATTATTATTACCATTAATAGCATAATTATTAGCATTAATAGCATAATTATTATTAGCATTTTTAGCATTATGCATTAATAGCATTAATAGCAATATTATTGCATTAATAGCATTATTATTACCATTAATAGCATAATTATTAGCATTAATTAGCATAATTATTAGCATTAATAGCATTAATAATTAGCATTAATAGCAAATTATTTGCATTAATAGCATTATTATTACCATTAATAGCATAATTATTAGCATTAATAGCATTTTAATATTAGCATTAATAGCATATATTAGCATTAATAGCATTAATTAATAGCATTAATAGCAATATTATTGCATTAATAGCATTTTATTACACCATTAATAGCATAATTATTAGCATTAATAGCATAATTATTAGCATTAATAGCATTATAATAGCATTATAGCAATATTACTTGCATTAATAGCATTAATATTACATTAATAGCATATTATATTATTACATTATAGCATTATTATTAGCATTAATAGCATTAATAATAGAATTAATAGCAATTATTATTGCATTAATAGCATTATTATTACCATTAATAGCATAATTATTATTTAATTATTAATTAATTATTTATTTAATAGATAATTATTTGCATTATTAGCATTTATTAATAATTTAATTAGCAATATTATTGCTTAATAGCATTATTATTACTACATTAATAGTATTAAATACTGATAGCATTTTAGGCATAATATTAGCATTAATAGCATTAATAATAGCATTATATAGCAATTATTATTTGCATTAATAGCATTATTATTACTATATTATAGATAATTATTGCTTTATAGATTATTATTTTTATTATTAAGATTATATATAGCATTTAGTAGCAATATTACTGCATAATAGCATTATATTTATCTAAAGCATATATTATTAGCATTAATAGATTTTATTAGCATTAATAGCTTATAATAGAATTAATAGCAATATTATTTGCATTATTAGCATTTATTATTACCATTAATACATATTATTACATTAATAGCATAATATTAGCATTAATAGCATTAATTATTAGTAATTATAGCATTATTAATAGCATTAATAGCATATTATTTGCATTATAGCATTATTATTACCATTAATAGCATAATTATTAGCATTAATAGCTAATTATTAGCATTATAGCATAATTATTAACATTAATAGCAGTTATTAGCTATTATTTGCATTAATAGCATTATTATTACCATTATTACATAATTATTAGCATTAATGCATAATTATTAAACATTAATAGCAGTAATAATAGCATTAATAGCAATATTATTTGCATTAATAGCATTATTATTACCATTAATAGCATAATTATTAGCATTAATAGCATAATTATTAACATTAATAGCATAATTATTAGCATTAATAGCATTAATAGCAATATTATTTGCATTAATACCATTATGATTATCATTAATAGCATAATTATTAGCATTAATAGCATAAATATTAGCATTAATAGTATTTATATTAGCATTAATAGCATAATTATTAGCATTAATAGCATAAATATTAGCATTAATAGCATAATTATAACATTTAATAGCATTCATAATAGCATTAATAGCAATATTATTTGCATTAATAGCATTATTATTACCATTAATAGCATAATTATTAGCATTAATAGCATAATTATTAACATTAATAGCATAATTATTAGCATTAATAGCATTAATAGCAATATTATTTGCATTAATACCATTATGATTACCATTAATAGCATAATTATTAGCATTAATACCATAAATATTAGCATTAATAGCATAATTATTAGCATTAATAGTATAAACATTAGCATTAATAGCATAATTATTAGCATTAATAGCATAAATATTAGCATTAATAGCAATATTATTTGCATTAATAGCAATTATTATTACCATTAATAGCATAATTATTAGCATGAATAGCATAATTTTTAATATTAATAGCATTAATAATAGCATTAATTTGCAATATTATTTGCATTAATAGCATTCTTATTACCATTAATAGCCTAATTTTAGCATTAATAGCATAATAATTACATTAATAGCATTATAATAGAATTAATAGCAATATTTATTACATTAATAGCATTATTATTACCATTAATACCATAATTATTAGCATTAATAGCATAATTATTAGCATTAATAACATAATATTAGCATAATAGCATAATTATTAGCATTAATAGCATTATTATTAGCAGTAATAGCATTATTAATAGCATTAATAAAATTAATAATACATTAATAGCATTTATTTATTTTTTTTATTATTATTTTTTATTTAATTATTTATTATTTTTTATTTATTTTTTTATTATTTTTTAATTATATTTTTAAATATTTTTTTTTTTTATTAAATTTATTATTTATTTAAAGTGAGCCTGACACTGAGACCCAGTTCTCCTTCAGGTCCGCTGAAAGGGCTGATATTATTAGCATATATTTAATTTTTTATTATTATTTTTATTTAATTATTTATTATTTTTTATTATTTTTTTATTATTTTTTAATTATTTTTTAATTATTTTTTTTATTATTAAATTTATTATTTATTTAAAGTGAGCCTGAGGCTGAGACCCAGTTCTCCTTCAGGTCCGCTGAAAGGGCTGATATTATTAGCATATATTTAATTTTTTTATTATTATTTTTATTTAATTATTTATTATTTTTTATTTATTTTTTTATTATTTTGTAATTATTTTTTAATTATTTTTTTTATTATTAAATTTATTATTTATTTAAAGTGAGCCTGAGGCTGAGACCCAGTTCTCTTTCAGGTCCGCTGAAAGGGCTGATATTATTAGCATATATTTAATTTTTTTATTATTATTTTTATTTAATTATTTATTATTTTTTATTTATTTTTTTATTATTTTTTAATTATTTTTTAATTATTTTTTTATTATTAAATTTATTATTTATTTAAAGTGAACCTGAGGCTGAGACCCAGTTCTCTTTCAGGTCCGCTGAAAGGGCTGATATTATTAGCATATATTTATTTTTTTATTATTATTTTTATTTAATTATTTATTATTTTTTATTTATTTTTTAATTATTTTTTAATTATTTTTTAATTATTTTTTTTATTATTAAATTTATTATTTATTTAAAGTGAGCCTGAGGCTGAGACCCAGTTCTCCTTCAGGTCCGCTGAAAGGGCTGATATTATTAGCATATATTTAATTTTTTTATTATTATTTTTATTTAATTATTTATTATTTTTTATTTATTTTTTTATTATTTTTTAATTATTTTTTAATTATTTTTTTTATTATTACATTTATTATTTATTTAAAGTGAGCCTGAGGCAGAGACCCAGTTCTCTTTCAGGTCCGCTGAAAGGGCTGATATTATTAGCATATATTTATTTTTTTTATTATTATTTTTATTTAATTATTTATTATTTTTTATTTATTTTTTAATTATTTTTTAATTATTTTTTAATTTTTTTTTTTTATTATTAAATTTATTTGTTGATGCGCTCCTCTGATTGGTCGCTGTCTACTGCCCTCAGCCAATCAGAAGAGCCCGTCATTTCCCATTGACATACATTAGCGGTGTGTCGGCGATTTTATGGCCGGCCACCTGGTTCTATTTGTCGGCCCTAAAATCGCGGACACACCGCTAATGCAAGTCTATGGGCAGTCATCCTGATTTCTGATTGGTCGCTCTTTGGTGACGCCGACCAATCAGAATTCGAGCTCACTGCCCATAGAGATGCATTAGCGGTGTGTCTGCGATTTTAAGGCCGACAAATAGAACCAGGTGGGCGGCCATAAAATCGCCGACACACCGCTAATGTATTTCAATGGGAAATGAGGGGCTCTTCTGATTGGCTGAGGGCAGTAGACAGCGACCAATCAGAAGAGCCCCTCACATCTCATTGAGGTAGAATGGTGGATTTGTCGTCCATTCTATCTTAATGATAAGTGAAGAGGACGTCGGAGCTGGAAGTTGGCGGAAAGAAGACAGAAGACCCCGGGGGCCGGACGAAGAGGCGGAGATGGCGGAAAGAAGAGAGAAGACCCCCGGGGCCGGAGGAAGAGGACGCCTGGCCGGACGGAGGACTTGTGGATCGGACGGACGATCAGATGACTAAGAAGGCATGTAAGTAATCGACGGGGACGTTAGGTTAGGGGACGGCGGGGACTTCGGGTGTAGGGCCTTAGGTGTTAGCGACAGCAGCGGGGGTAAGCGGCAGGAGCTTAGGAGGCGGCGGGCTTAGGGGATAGGGGTTTAGGTGCGGCGGGGCTTTTAGGTGCGGCGGGGCTTTTAGGTGCGGCGGGGCTTTTAGGTGCGGTGGGGCTTAGGGGGTAGGGGCTTAGGTGAGGCGGGGCGGCGGCGGACGGTAGGGGCTTAGGTGCGGCGGGGCTTAGGGGGTAGGGGCTTAGGTGCGGTGGGGCTTTTAGGTGCGGCGGGGCTTATGGGGTAGGGGATTAGGTGCGGCGGGTCGGGGCTTAGGTGCGGCGGGGCTTAGGGGGTAGGGGCTTAGGAAGCGGCGGGGCTTTTAGGTGCGGCACGACTTAGGGGGTAGGGGATTAGGTGCGGCGGGTCGGGGCTTAGGTGCGGCGGGTCTTAGGGGGTAGGGGCTTAGGTGCGTCGGGTAGGGGCTTAGGTGCGGCGGGTCTTAGGGGGTAGGGGCTTAGGTGCGGCGGGGCTTAGAGGGTAGGGGCTTAGGTGCGGCGGGGCTTAGGGGGTAGGGGCATAGGTGCGGCGGGTCGGGGCTTAGGGTGTAGGGGTGCGGCGGACTTAGGGGGTAGGGGCTTAGGTGCGGCGGGTCGGGGCTTAGGATGTGGCAGGGCTTAGAGGGTAGGGACTTAGGGGCGGCGGAGTTAGGGGGTAGGAGCTTAGGTGCGGGGTGGCTGTGCGGACATTGCGGGGTGGGTGTGCGGACATGGGGTGGCTGTGCGGACATGGGGGGGCTGTGTGGACGACATAGGGGTGGCTGTGCGGACATGGGGGTGGCTGTGTGGACATGGGGGGGGCTGTGCGGACATGGGGGGGCTGTGCGGACATGGGGGGGGCTGTGCGGACATGGGGGTGGCTGTGCGGACATGGGGGTGGCTGTGCGGACATGGGGGGGGCTGTGCGGACATGGGGGGGGCTGTGCGGACATGGGGGGGGGGCTGTGCGGACATGGGGGGGGCTGTGCGGACATGGGGTGGGGCGAATTGTGGGTAGCGGGGAGCGAGTTGCGGCTCAGGCAGCGACTCGCAATGGCCTCGCGGCCATTGCTCGCGCTACCTGAGCGGTAAATCGCTAAGGTTGTGGCTGAGCCTCTGGTTCGATTTTCGGCCAGCGACTCGCAATGGCCGCTTCGCGGCCATTGCTCGCACTCAGCCAGCGACTCGCAATGGCCTCGCGGCCATTGCTCGCGCAGCATTGGGCGCTTCACGCCCAATGTTAAATTCGTGTCCACATGACCACGCCGGAAGTAGCGCGCGGAGGGGCGCTTTTCCGATTCGCGATTATATAATAGATGGTATTTTTTATGCTATACAGATTGGCCTTAAGACTTACAGTGCTGTGCAAATTAATTGGAACAAAGCATTTTATTAAAATCATAAGTTGGTTACCAGTCAATGATTCAAACCAGTTTTAACTGCTTTGAACAGGCGTGAGTGTACAACATTGAGTAACAAAATGTGCTTTGATTGATTTTAGTCAGAAAATAACAGTTAGCTGCCCCCTCAGCTTCAGTTGAGAGCTTGTTTCTGTGAGGACTGGTTTAGTGTACTTTTTCTCTCAGTGTGATTCGTGCCTGTAAAAATGGATTTTACTCAACAGAAGAGGTCTAGAATTATTACTCTAAGGGTACCTTTACAAACGGCAACTTTTCTAGGAATTTCACTGGCAACTTACTGGTTGCAGTGAAATCATGAAGACATTGTTACATTTGTACACAGCAACAAGATAGAACAATGTGTCCATGATTTCACTGCAACTAGGGATGGGCGAGTCTACTCGCTAGGACTCGTTACTCTGCGAGTAGTAAGGGACTCGCAGGACTCGGTACTCTGCGAGTTTCCCAGCGATTACTCGCACAGTAACGAGTCCAATGCAAATCAATGGCAATCCTAGTTTTGTCAGAGACTCTGACAAAACTAGGATTGCCATTGACTTGCATTGGACTCGTTACTGTGCAAGTAATCGCAGGGAAATTCGCACAGTAACGAGTCCGGCTATCTGCTCTGTGCTGGGCTCGGGTCCTGCAGGCTGCCGCAGCTCCAGGGTCCTAGAGCCCGCCTGCTCTCCCTGTGTACAGACATGAATGTCTGTGCACAGAGATGATGTAGCAGAGCTGAGATTGTTCTCAGTCTGCTCATTCCCTGTGCATAGACATCTATATCTATGCACAGGGATGTAGCAGAGAGGACATCGCGTTTTGGACTACGTCGGACGGAAGAGGATTTTTTTAATTAAAGATGGAGTCCCTAATGGCTTTTTTTTATTTTCTAATAAAAAATTTTCTCTGTGTTGTCTTTTTTTTTAACCCTTTATTGGAGATTCTTAGTGGCCGGGTCAAACGTGGCCTGACATTAAGAATCTCGGGCTTAATACCAGCTTGTATAACAAAGCTGGTATTAACCCCTTTATTACCCAGCGTGCCACCGCCACCAGGGCCGCTGGAAGAGCGGGGTTCAGCGCCAGAGGATGGCGCTTCAATGAACGCGCCATCTTCTGGGGCGGCTGCGGGCTGCAATTTGCAGCGGGGGGTGCCCAGAAAGCTTGGGCCTCCCTGCGCTGCGGATTCCAGCCCTCAGCTACTTAGCTGTACCTGGCTAGACATAGAAATTGCGCGAAGCCCCACGCATTTTTTTTTATTATTTCATGAAATTCATGAAATAATAAAAAAAAGGGCTCCCCTATATTCTTGTGTCCGGCCAGGTACAAATAGGCACCTGGGGGTTGGGGGCAGCCCGTCGCTGCTTGCTGGATCTGGCTGGTTCCAGAAATACGGCGAAGCCCACGTCAAATTTTTTTCTGACAAATCCATAAAACAATGTAAATAAAAGGGACTGCATCTTTATTAACCCCTGGACCATGGGTGAGGGGTTAATAAAGATGCAGTCCCTTTTTTAGGATTGTTTTATTTATTTTTCAGAAAAAAAATGACATGGGCTTCGCCGTATTTCTGGAACCAGCCGGATCCAGCAGGCAGCGACGGGCTGCCCCCAACCCCCAGGTGCCTATTTGTACCTGGCCGGACACAAGAATATAGGGGAGCCCTTTTTATTTATTATTTCATGAATTTCATGAAATAATAAAAAAAAATGTGTGGGCTCCGCGCAATTTCTATGTCTAGCCAGGTACAGCTAAGCAGCTGGGGGCTGGAATCCGCAGCACAGGGAGGCCCAAGCTTTCTGGGCACCCCCCGCTGCAAATTGCAGCCCACAGCCGCCCCAGAAGATGGCGCATTTATTGAAGCGCCATCCTCTGGCGCTGAACCCCACTCTTCCAGCGACCCTGGTGGCGGTGGCACGCTGGGTAATAATGGGGTTAATACCAGCTTTGTTATACAAGGCCACTAAGAATCTCCAATAAAGGGTTAAAAAAAAACACCACACAGAGAAAAATTATTTATTAAAAATAAAGACACAGACACCATTAGGGACTCCAACTTTATTACCACCACATATCCCTCCAAAGACCCAGGTCTTCTCTCTTCTTTCTTCTCTCTTCTGTCTTCCTTCTTCTTCTTGTTGCAGCGCAGGTAAGCAGAGAGTTAACTGTGCTGTGACAGCGGGAGCCTATTAAACATGATTTAGCTATTGTAGCAGATAGAGCCTGAAGCTTCCGAGACACATCTGTGATTTGTAAATCGCACATTACTCGCTATTACTCGCTTCCCCATTCATTAACATTGGACTCGCTAGACTCGCAACGAGTAGCGAGTCCCGGGCTCGGACTCGCTAGAGTCAAGCGATTCCGAGTAATTTAGGACTCGCCCATCACTAACTGCAACCAGTAAGTTGCCAGTGAAATTCCTAGAAAAGTTGCCGCGTGTAAAGGTACCCTTAATGAACATACAAGTCTGACTGTAAGAGAAATTGCTTCCACCGTTGGTATTGGAAAATCTACCGTTTCAAGAATAATTCGCACACACAATGAAACTGGATCGTTTTCTCCAATCTGAAAAGGTAATGTGGAAGAAAAAGGAAAACTACACCAAGAACTGATAAAACACTTATACTTGCTTTGTCCCAATTAATTTGCACAGCACTGTATATACAGTACAACATTCTAGAATGCTGTTTTTAAGGGCTTATGCTGGTGGCCGCAACTTATATGAGAAAAACCTGGTGACAGGCTCACTACAATAGTTAACCTTAAACACTGTGGCCTTATTGTATCAATATTTATGTATTTTTGTCTTATTTTATTAGTTTAAGTATTAGGGTATGTGTTGCCACAATTGACCTCCAACTTTGATCCCTTGATTAACTAAAATCCAAAGCAGCAACTTTTGCTTGATGTTTTTCCACACTGTTGCTGTAGAATATTAGGTTGGCATATTTTGAAACATTGGTGTCAAGGTGTGTTACATCTATGGCTGGGTCACACACACAGATATCTGGGCAGATATTGTTCACAGATCTCTGGTTGCAGTGAAATCATGGACACATGGTTCCATTTTGTGGCTGTGTACAAATGGAGCAATCTGTCCATGATTTCACTGCAACCAGAGATCTGTGAACAATATCTGCCCAGATATCTGTGTGTGTGACCCCAGCCTAATTCCCAGCTATCTGAGATCTCTGTGGTTCCTAGGATTAGAAGGTCACGGCAAGTAGCAGATCGCAGGTATCTTTTAGGCGATTAATATGAGTTGAGTGGATTTATTTTAATTAGGTGTTGAAGGGGTTAACCCCTTCCCAACCCATGACGTTATAGAGACGTCATGTAAGTCGGTGACTTTCTGATTAATGACGTCTCTATAATGTCATGGCTTGTTTGCAGTCCTGCAGCTCCGGTGACCGGGTCAGTGACAAGTCACTGGAGCTGCAGAATCACAAGGATCTATACTTTGTCCCAGGGGGGGTTGGTTTAGCACCCCCTTGGCTAAAGTCGCTCTGATTGGCAGTTGAAAGTGAAACTACCAATAAAAGCGAGTAACCCCTCCAGAACTGATTGGAGCTCTCCAATCAGATCTGGAGGGACAGGCCAGTGGGTGCCCTTCCCCTCCTAAGCCCCCTCATGCTCCAGGGCTCATCAAACCCCCCCCAATCCCTTTCCCCCACCCCCCCTACCTCCGGTAATATTTATCTGATGGAGGGCTGCACCTGTCAAATGCACTCGCCGGTCAGCCTCCTTAGCCCCCTGTGTGATCATTCCCCCCTTCCCGCCCCCCACCTCTGTGCCACGTGTCCCCCCTCACCTCCCGGCGGGCTGCACCTGCCGATGCACCCACCGGCCAGCGGCCTCTGCTCTGGTGTGGAGCCCCTCCTCCTCTCCTGGGCTCCTCCTCCTCACCCGTAGATCGTGAGTAAGGTAAGTATGAATAGATGGATGGGTGGATGCATGCATGCATGGGTGGATGGATGGGTGCATGTATGGGTGGATGGATGTGTGCATGCATGAATGTGTGCATGCATGGATGGTGTTGCATGATGGATGTTGCATGTGGATGTGTGCATGGATGGATGGATGTGTGCATGCATGGATGTGGGTGCATGCATGGATGTGTGCATGGATGGATGTGTGCATGCATGGATGGATGTGGATGTGTGCGTGCGTGGATGTGTGCGTGCGTGGATGTGTGCATGCGTGGATGTGTGCGTGCATGGATGTGTGCGGCATGGATGTGTGCATGCATGAATGGATGTTGCATGGATGGATGTGTGCATGGATGGATGGATGCGTGCATGCATGGATGTGGGTGCATGCATGGATGTGTGCATGGATGGATGTGTGCATGCATGGATGGGTGTGAATGTGTGTGTGCGTGGATGTGTGCGTGGTGGATGTGTGCGTGCATGGATGTGTGCGGCATGGATGTGTGCGTGCGTGGATGTGTGCGTGAATGGATGTGTGCATGGATAGATGTGTGCATGGATGGATGTTTGCATGGATGGATGTGTGCATACATGGATATTGCATGAATGGATGTGTGTGTGCATGCATGTGTGCGTGCATGGATGGATGTGTGCATGCATGGATGGATGTGTGTGCGCGTGGATGTGTGCATGATTGGATGCATGCATGGATGGATGTGTGCATGCGTGGATGTGTGTGCATGCGTGGATATGTGTGTGCATGCTGTATGTGTGAATGCGTGAGTGGATGTGTGGATGTGTGCGTGCATGGATGGATGTGTGCGTGCATGGATATGTGCGTGCATGGATGTGTACATGGATGGATGTGTGCTTGGATAGATGTGTGCGTGCATGCGTGGATGTGTGGATGTGTGCATGTGTGGATAGCTGCATGCATGGATGATGCGTGCATGGGTGGATCAATTGATGCATAAGTGGATGGATGGGTGCAACAAAGGATCAAGTGTCCTCTTGTTGTAGTCTCTGGGATCATAGTCATGGTGCACTGTATGACAAATCATTGCTATACAGTGCACAATAACTCTGACCCCAGAGACTGTAGGTAGATGACACTTGATCCCTTGCTGCAGTCTCTGGATAGAGCAGAGGCGATCGAGCATCAGGGGACCTTCGTTGTGGACTACATCGGAGGTGCTCAAGCATCGTGGTACCTTCGATGTGGACTATGTCGGATCTTTATGATAAAGATGAAGTCCAAATTTTGTGTTTTTTTTTAATTAAAAAGATTTTTCTCTGTGTGGTGTATTTTTTTTTGACTATTTACTAGAGATTCCTAATGTCCGGGTCTAACATTGGCCTGACATTATGAATCTCGGGCTTAGTGCCAGCTGCCAATAAAAAAGCTGGCATTAACCCCTTCATTACCCAGTTTGCCATCGACACCAGGGCAACTGGAAGAGTGTGGGTACAGCGCCAGAAAATGGTGCTTTAATGAATGCGCCATTTTCTGGGGCGACTGCAGGCTGCAATTCGCAGCATGGGGGGCCCAGAAAGCTTGGGCCTCTCCATGCTGAGGATTCCAACCCCCAGCTGCCTTGTTGTACCTGGCTGGACCAAAAACATGGCAGAGCCCCATGTCACTTTTTTTTCTAAAATTAGTTCTAGAAATAAAAAAAAGGGCTTTGCTGTATTTTTGGTTCCAGCCAGGTACAACTAGGCAGCTGGGGGTTGGTGGCAGTCCGTAGCTGCCAAGTTGTACCTGGCTGGACCAAAAATATGGCGAAGCCAATGTCATTTTTTTTTTACTTCTACAAATAAAATAACATGGAGCTTTGCTGTATTTTTGGTAGCCAGCAAGGTACAACTTGTCAGCTGTGGGGCTGGAATCCCCAGTGTGGAGAGACCCAAATGTTGTGGGCCCCCCACGCTACAAATTGCAACCCACAGCCACCCCAGAAAATAGCGCATTCATTAGAGGTGTGATTTTCTGGTGCTGTACCCCAACTCTTCCAGTTGCCCTTGTGCTGGTGGCTCTCCATACGCGACATGGTGTCCGCTAACAAGTTGAATGGAAAATTAGCACAAGGGCAACAGGATGAATTGCATCCTAAAATTTGTTGGGCAATTTCTCCTGAGTACACTGATACCTCATATGAGGTCATAAACCACTGTTTGGGCGCACGGCAGGGCTCAAAAATAAAGGAGTGCAATTTCACTTTTTGAATGGAAATTTAGCTCCAAAAGTCAAATTGCTCCTTCCCTTCTGAGCCCTGCCGTGCGCCCAAACCGTGGTTTATAACCACATATGAGGTATTGGTGTACTCAGGAGAAATTGCCCAACAAATTTTAGGATCCATTTTATCCTGTTGCCCATGTGAAAATGAAAGAATTGAGGCTGAAAGAACATTTTTGTTAGAAAAATTAAAATGTCCATGTTTTCCTTCCAAGTTGCTTTAGTTCCTGTGAAGCACCTGAAGGGTTAATAATCTTTAATGTGGTTTTGAGTGGCTTGAGGGGTGCAATTTTTGGAATGGTGTCACTTTTGAGTGTTTTCTGTCATGTAAACCCCTCAAAGGGACTTCAAATGTGATGTGGTCACTAAAAAAAATGGGTTTGTAAATTTTGCTGGAAAAATGAAAAATTGCTGATGAACTTTGAACCCTTATAACTTCCGAACAAAAAATTTTTTTTTTCCAAAATTGTGCTGATGTAAAGTAGACATGTGGGAAATGCTATGTATTAACTATTTTGTGTCACATAACTCTCTGGTTTAGCAGATTAAAAATTAAAAATTTGAAAATTGCTACATTTTCAAACTTTTTGCCAAATTTTTGATTTTTTTCACAAATAAATGCAAAAATTATCGACCTAAATTTAATACTAACATGAAGCCCAATATGTCACAAAAAAACAATCTTAGAATCGCTAGGATCCGTTGAAGCGTTCCAGAGTTATTACCTCATAAAGGGACACTGGTCAGAATTGACAAAAATGCCAAGGTCTTTAGGGTCAAAATAGGCTGGGTCATGAAGGGGTTAAGAGTTCATTTTTGATCCTTCTGTGACTCCATACCACTCTAATCTCACCTACTGCACCTTGCTGCAACTCCATTTCATTATTTAGATATACTCCTTAGGGTGCTTTCACATCTGCGTTTTTCGTAATTCGCGGCAGATGCGGTGAAAAAACCGCATCTGCCGCGATTGCCGCATAACCGTTCCACTTGCGGCGCGGTTGCGGTTTTTTCTATGCAATGTATAGGCGTACTTGCGGCAGGTGCGGCAAGTGCGGTTTTGCACTTGCGGCAGGTGCGGCCGCGAAAAAAACCGCGGCTTACTGCGGTTTTTTTCGCGGCCGCACCTGCCGCAAGTGCAAAACCGCACTTGCCGCACCTGCCGCAAGTATGCCTATACATTGCATAGAAAAAACCGCAACCGCGCCGCAAGTGGAACGGTTATGCGGTAAACGCGGAAGATGCGGTTTTTTCACCGCATCTGCCGCGAATTACGAAAAACGCAGATGTGAAAGCACCCTTACTCTCCCATGTATCACCTATAGTGTATGCTGGCCTCCCAGGGGAAGATATCCTTGTGGAAGCTAAGAATTTACATTTGATGTTTGTTTCCCATTTGTTTGTCTCTCTCCCAGCATTGTCTTATTGTAGAAGTAAGAATAGCATCTTGCTGTACTATTCTATTCCTGTAGACTCCTACATATCTGTCTACACTGGTATGTCTCTGTCTGTAATATCTTGTAATATCCTCCAGACCCACTGAATCATATACACTCCTGCATACCTGTCTCCACTTGTATATCCCTGGCTGTAATATCTCGTCTTAGGCTACCTTCACATTACGATTTGAAGGGAGCCGATGCTGTCCGATATAAATCGGACAGCATCGGCTCCCTTCTGATGCCTGGAATCGGGTGCCAAATAGGCACCCGATTCCGGCATAAAATCGGCGCCGGGCTGCAAAAAAATAAAAAAAAAATAAAGGTTATTCTCACCTCCCCCCGAGCCCCCGCCGTCTTCCGCCATCTTCTGCCATCTTCTTCTAGGCTCCCGGTGGCTTCCGCAGGCTGCCGGTGTCAGCAGAGGTGTACCTCTGCTGTACACAGGACCTGCGGTGATGTCACAGTCACGTGACCGCGGGTTCACCATGGTGAACCCGCGGTCACATGACTGTGACATCACCGCAGGTCCTGAACAGCAGAGGGAGCGCTCTGCTGACACCGGCAGCCTGCGGAAGCCACCGGGAGCCTAGAAGAAGATGGCGGAAGACGGCGGGGGCTCGGGGGGAGGTGAGAATAACCTTTATTTTTTTTTTTTTTTAACACTTGTGCTCCTAGTTAGGAGCAGTTTTACTGTACTGAGCATGCTCAGTACAGTAAAACGGGGTCCGAGGAGACATAGATGTTTCCTCGGACCCTTCTCCATAGGGCCCCATGTTATAGGGATCGGGTCAGATCGGATGTGCACTAAATGCCATCCGATTTGGTCCGATCCGAATCTATCAGATTTTATTTTCGGTGCTAAAATCGGAGCAGGCTCCGATTTTTGCACCGATAATAAAATCGGACAGAATCGGATCGGACCAAATCGGATGGCATTTAGTGCACATCCGATTCGGTCCGATCCCCATAGGGATACATGGGGTCCGAAAATCGGTCCGATGCTGTCCGATTTTTTTCGGACAGCATCGGAAAGGCAAAAATCGTTATGTGAAAGCAGCCTTATCCTTCATACTCACTGAATCCTATACACTGCTGCATATCTCTCTGCACTTGTATGTCACATTGCTGAATACAATATCCCCTCAATTGTTTTATCTTAGTTTCACGCCTATTAATATCTATCCATCCTTTACTAAAGTCTCTTAATTTCCTCCTGCTGTGATTTTGACTAGTCTTCCTGAAGCTCCTCCTTTCTATTAACACCTGGTCCATTTCATGTGCATTTAGGCTAGCTTTACACCACGGTTTTTGTCTCTCAGGGCACGACACACTCATCCGAGTTACATCCGAGTTTGACGGACGAGACTCGGAACAGGCTGGAGCAGTGACCCTGAACGGCCTCTTCCTGTCTTGACGGGGAATGACAGCTGCTTGTGTTTCTGTGCAGCATTGCATTCCCCATCCTGAGAGGGAGAGGCCGTTCAGGTCACTGCTCCAGCCTGTTCAGAGTCTCGTCCGTCAAACTCGGATGAGTGTATCTGAGCCCTCAGGGTGGATCCTGTTTTTTGCAGGATATCCTGGACAGAAACGGACAGGACAGGATGTGTAGAAAAGTGTGATCAAATATGGTCAGGGATCCTGTTTTTTCAGGATTCGTTTTCTGCTGCTGTCCATGGTCCTGAAGTTTGCCTATGTCTGCTCTGACACTGTCCAAGGTGCTGAATTCACAGCTGATGCATGAAATACTGCTGTCCATGGTGCTGAAGTTAGAACGCCAGGATTTCTGAGCATGCTCTGTGCAAAAAATCGGATCCGATACACTCCCATGTTATGGGCGCCAGATGGCCCCGGATCTGTTTCTGTTCGATTTGTCCAAATTTTTTTCACTGGAGCCCAAAAATGCTGCAAGCTGCGATTTTGAGCATGATGAAAAAACGGAGAAAAACTAATCCAGCACACAATACACAAAATTGGATGGCCAAATAGGACCAATCCGGCACTATAGGGATACATGGGAGGCCAAACCGGACAGAACCTGATGCACAAAACCATGGTGTGAAGCCAGCCTCAGAGATAGTTAAAAACAGCCTGCCAGGTCTAATGACCGAGATCTCAGTGTATCTCCAAAGTGTGGATCACAAGTGTACAGCTGAAATATATCAAACATGGTGGAGTAGTTGGTTTCCTCCTTTCTACCGACTGCAACTTCAACCCAATCCAACCCCTACCTTTCCTTACCCTTTCTTCTTTCGAAGTTCACTCTGTCTGTATCTACTTTCCCTCTAATCTCTAAATGGCCATCATATACCTCTGGGCCTATTCTCCACCTGGCTTCTTCACTTTCTCTCTGCTGACATTCCCACCATCATCATGGGTGACTTTAACATCCCCACTGACACCCGCCAGTCAGCAGCCTCCAATCTCCTGTTGCTTACTTCATTCATTGAACATACCCACCACCTACTCACTTTTTAATCTGTGTCCTCCTCACCTGCCACCCATGTATAGCAACAGCCCACCTTCCAGAAATCTTTCACATCTAGACATTCACACTCTCTGTGTCACCCCAGGGTGTGGGGTACTCGGGTATCAGGCGGCAAAAGGGGATTAACTGTGTCATGGGGAATGGTGGCTGCACCTGACCCTGTGTCCTGGGGGACGGTTCTCTTTAAAAGGGGGTATTTACAAGGGATTATTGACAGTTTGTTGTCGTGATGCCACCTGCAATCTCTGGGGACACAGTCCGCCGGAGGTGGATGGTATCGCGGCTGAGATGGTGTAGTCCTCCGCAGGCAGGACTGGACCTCCAGGACAGCAATCCTGTGAAAGGAATAAGTTCATGGAAAGAAGATTCAGCAGAGTCAAAGTCACTTCACTCCGGGTACTTTACTGGAACTTTAGCAACGTTATTACAGTCTTCAGTGCAGTAAGATGTTATATGACAAGTAGCTACGGGTGGCTGCAAGCGGATCTCAGGTAGCTGGATGGAACCCTCAGCGTGTGCCTTTCTCTTTCTTTCCTTCCTTCTTCCCAGTAGTCGGTGTGAAGTCTGACCCCATAAAGCGGATCTTGCCTCCTGCTGTCTCTCACTCTCCTTGCTCCTGTTGGGTATCCTTCTCTTGATCACTGCGGCTTTGCCTTGCTGTGTCTGGTTTCCTCTTTTGGTCACTTAAGAGTCTGAGCAGTATATATATATACCCCGTAGTTCGCTGGATTTTCTGTGGTCCATGGAGGATCCCTCAGGTGCGGGCTCCGGTGCCCGGTAAGCTGCCAGGGTTGGACTCTCTGAAGTCCCTCTTCTCCCCCAGGCTGGCTGTCTGCTCCTGGGATAGCTTTCCTTCTCCTCTTTAAGCCTAGGGCCAGAGAGAAGCCTGTCTCAGACACACCTTATCTGATCCAGACTCACTGTCTGCCTGACTCTGGCTGGCTCCTAGTCTGCCATTCTGCTCAAAGACCTGGAGGCAGAGACCAGGAAGTCCAGCAGGCCTTCCGGCGAAAGACCTCCTTTCTCCCCCTGGAGGTGGTTTTGTTCCCTCCCGGGTACCTCTCACCATGTGATCTAGTGTGGGGGTGCTTGTGTGTAGGTTCCACCCATCAGCCTGAAATCTACTTGCAGCTGGAGTATCTGCACCACTTTTATGGGTGCAGTAGCCCTCTGTGACACCTGCATTGCGGGGCGCCACATACCCCCTTGATTGAATATACTCGTCCGCGAGTATTAGCACTTGTCTACCGGGAAGTGAAAAACATTTTTATATATTCATTAATACCAACGGGTAACTATTTACTATTAAGCAAGCTCAGGTTTCTTCCCATTGCTGGGAGGCTCATTACTTTAAACGTTGCACATATAAAATACACAGACATTGCAGCAGTTAATATTTATCAGACCCCATGGTCCTCGGGCCACCTGTTGGCAAAGTTGTAACTCTCCGGTTGCACTATAACTCTGCACACAAAACAATATTCACTTGGCCCAATGGGACCGGTACTAACTCTGCAGGCCCAGCGGTAATCTCTAGTCCAGTGTGTGTTATCACTGCTGGGCCGCTGCTCTAACAGCACGCATTATTAACAGGGAAAGACAGTTCAAATGGAAAGTCTCTGAGTCTTTAGATAAACAACGGGGACACACATTATTCAGGGGCTTGCATAAAGGAAAGAAAATATAAAAAGAAAGGGGCTATATACATGGCAATGTCTCGCTATTGGAGTCTCTTGCAAGTGCAATGTCTACTGTTCAACGGGGGTTATCTGCACAACGGGCAATGCGGATGGCAAACCAGCCTAACGGGCTGGGGTAACGTTCGTAAGTCACCTGCTCACCTCTGTACAGGTCCCTTCGTGGATGTCCTTTCCTTAGGTAAGACTCTACATCCCGCCGGGAAAAGAAAACATCGTCCAGTAGTCCAGGTTCACGTAAAAAACACCATCCGTCCTTTTGATAGACGGAAACGACTGTCCCAGATTTACTTAGTTCAATTGGAAGTGGGGGCTGAGCTCTGGCTTCCTCGCGGAGTCTCCTTGTTGCCTGCTCCCGCTGATACCAGTCCTCTCGCCGCCTCTGCATCGCCACCTGGTCTCGTTCATCCATGGCTGGCCGTGTGCATTGCAGCGACTTGTACTGCGGGCGTGGCGAACTGCTGCTGGAGACTCGTGGTGTTACTCGCGTCTGCACAGAACTCAAAATGGCTGGAACTCCTTGCTGGCGCTGCTGCCATGCAGTCCACTATGCCGCTTCTGGAGTGCTTCCCCCCGAGGCTCCCTCCAGTTCCTCATCAGTGCCGTCGTCGTACTCCTCCTCGACTTCCACATCTGGTGCGGTGGGGGACGTCTGAGCTGCCTCCGACCGGAGACAACTGCTGGACCGTGACGGTGGTGTGGTCGGGGGCTCAGTCTGGACCCCCGTGTCCCGGGTCTGATCGGGTGGTGGTACGGGTGGTAAGGAGGCACGGTACTCTTCAACCGTTTGTTCGGCCACCGACGCCTCCCGTGCCTCGTGGGTCGTTCTCTTAGTGGACAGTTCGAATGTCCACTCGGCACTCCATCGCCGACACACCCAAGTCAAAGTCTGTTCCATTTCTTGGCGGAGCTGGGTGAAAGTAACCTGCCAGTAGTCAGCATCCCCCTCCATCATCAAGAGGGACGCCACTGCCAGATCGTCCTGCTTGGCACGGGTCTGCTGCTCCAACTCTCGCACAATATCTCTCCACCGGGTGCTGCCATGCTGCCAGGTACAAAGGAGCCTTGTTGTTTCTGTCCTTCTCTTCCGGTTTGTCTTGCTATGGGCGGGCACTCCCTGGGAACTTCCTGTGGGCCGCCCCCCTGATTGATTGTAATCGGGGCGGCCACACTTTTTGGCGCCTCCGTCTTGGCCCTCCTTCTCCTAGGGACTGAGGCACACCCCCAGGTCTGCACATGGTGTTTAGTACATGGCTACGGCGCCATCTTGGGTCCTCATGCTATAATGGCGGGAACCCATTTTTGGCGCCAAGCAATGGCGTAAAAAGATTGTTTTAAGTACAAGTCCGTAGGCACACAGTACCCGGTGGTACCGGGCACGGAATCCTGTTCGTGACGCCAGAAAGAGATGTGTCACCCCAGCGTGTGCAGTACTCGGGTATCAGACGGCAAAAGGGGATTAACTGTGTCATGGGGAATGGCGGCCGCGCCTGACCCCGTGTCCCGGGGAACGGTTCTCTTTAAAAGGGAGTATTTACAAGGGATTATTTACAGTTTGTTGTCTGACGCCACCTGCAGTCTCTGGGGACACAGTCCGCCGGGGTGGATGGAATCGTGGCTGAGATGGTGTAGTCCTCCGCAGGCAAGGACTGGACCTCCAGGACAGCAATCCTGTGAAAGGAATAAGTTCATGTAAAGAAGATTCAGCAGAGTCAAAGTCACTTTACTCCGGGTACTTTACGGAACTTTAGCAGCGTTATTACAGTCCTCAGTGCAGTAAGATGTTATATGACAAGTAGCTACGGGTGGCTGCAAGCGGATCTCAGGTAGCTGGATGGAACCCTCAGCGTGTGCCTTTCTCTTTCTTTCCTTCCTTCTTCCCAGTAGTCGGTGTGAAGTCTGACCCCATAACAGCGGCTAATCTTTTGCACTCCTTGCTTGTTTTTCTCTTGTCACGTCTCCTTGGCTCCGGTGGTTCGCGGTATCCCTTCTCTTGATCTCACTTGCGGCTTTGCCTTGCTGTGTCTCGGTTTACACTTTAATTGGTCACTATAATGAGTACTGTAGCAGTAGGTAATAATATTATACACCATCCGCGTATTGAGGCGTCTCCGGGGGTTACTTTTGCTGTGTGTCCATGAGCAGGATATCCCGCAAGGTGGCTCGGGCTCCCGGTGCCCGCCAGTATAAGGCGCTGGGGGTGTTGGACTGTGCTGGAAGGGGTCCCTACTTCTCCTTCACCCCATTCGGCTGGTCTGGCTGCGGCCTGGGATGAGATTTTGCCTTCTGCATCCTTATAGAGCCCATGCATTGCGCAGACGGGAGGAGCCTGTCTTCAGAATGACCACACTTATAACTGAGTTCCAGATTTTTTCACCCATATGCTGCCTGATCTCTTCGGCTGGCTGCTCTAAGTTCTTTGCCAGATTCTCAGGCATCAAAGACTGGAGGCAGAGTCCTCCACCTGGAAGAATCTGGAGCCAGCAGGCCACTGGCCAAAGACCTCCTTTCTCCCACTGGAGGTGGTTTTGTTCCCTCCTGGGTACCTCCCACCATGTGATCTAGTGTGGGGGTGCTTGTGTGTAAGTTCCACCCATCAGCCTGAAATCTACTTGCAGCTGGAGTATCTGCACCGCTTTTATGGGTGCAGTACCCCTCTGTGACGCCTGCATTGCGGGGCGCCACATCTCTAACTCTATTCTACCTCAGTCCTCCATATCTACATTCTCTGTTGTGGACAGCGCCGCCACTTTCTACAATGCCCCCCTCACATCAGCTATTGACACGGTTGCCCCCCTCGTGTATGGCAAAGTTTAGTAAATCAATAGGCAACCCTGACACAATAACCTTGCCAAAAAGCTTCGGCAAATGTCCAGTGTCACCGAGTGGCTTTGGAAGAAAACACACTTTCAAGATGACTTCACTATATTCAAACAAGCAACACTCGCGTTCAAATCAGCCATCACTTCTGCTAAACAGACCTACTTCACAACTCACGTATGTTTCTCATATTAGAACCCCAAACAGCTGTTCAGCACTAGAGATGAGACTGCATTTCCACAATCTGTCTGGTTGTTATACACCATGGGTGGGGACCTCCAGGCTTCAAGGGCTGCCAACAGGTCACGTGTTCAGGATTTTCTTAGTAATGCACAGGGTTGGGATCATCACCAGTGCATGTGGTTCAATTATCACTTGTGCAATACTAAGGAGATCCCCCTCCCATGTCATACACATTAGTGTATGGCAACCAATTTGGCATCATAGTGTGTACTCCAAAAAAATAATGGAAAAAAAATTGCATAGGGCTTTGCCCTGTTTTTAATTGTCATCCAGGGTAAAAGTGGGCAGCTGAGGGCTGGTATTCTCAGTGGGGCGAGGGTCCATCGTTATTGACCCCTACCATGCTATAGAATAGCATCCCACAGCTGCCCCATTCATACGAAGTGCCAATTCCTACTGCTTTACACGGCTCTTCCACTTGCCATGTAGCAGTGGAAAACTGGGTAATAAGGGTTTAATGCCGGCTTTCTATGCCAACTCACTTTCCGGACTAGAGTTGACAGCTCAATCATTGAACGTTTGGAGGCTGCGGTAGACAGTACATAGTAGAGGATCAAGTATGTATGGCTATAAGTAAGTAATAAAGATGGAGTCCAGATACATATGTTTTTATTTTTAATAAATGTTTTCTCTCTGTGTTGTGTCTTCTTTATTATTTACTTGAACTTCTTAATGGCTGCATGTAACAATGGCCCGACATTAAGAATTTCGGCCTTCATGCCAGCTGGCAATACAAAGCTGCTATTAACCCCTTATTACCCATTTGCCACCACTACATGGCAACTGGAAGAGGCGGGTAAAGCGCCAGGAATTGGAGTTTTTTATGAATGCCCCAATTCCTGGGGCAGCTGTGGAATGCTATTCTATAGCAGGGCGGGCTCAATAATGATGGGCCCTCACTCTGCTGAGAATACCAGTCCTCAGCTGCCTACTTTAAGGCCTCTTTCACACATCCGTGCCTCCAGCACATGTACAGTCCTGCCAACAGATGCCGTAGGCACAGACATACGTAGACTAATGTTAATCTGTGTACATTTTCACATATCCAGGATTCTGCATGACCGTGTCTCCGTGTGGAGCACATGTGTCTCAATGTGGAGAAGTCATGTGTCCATGTGCTCCACATAGAGACATGTCTATTTTTGGCCAGCAGCATGGACCTATTCAGGTCAATTGGTCCATACAAAAAATGTCCCGAACACAGATGCCATCCATGTGACATCCATGTGCATGGACTGTAACACAAAGTTGTAAATATAAACATAAGAATAAAGAATTTTATACTTACCTAACTCCAGCAATGCTCCTCTCCCTCTTACTTCCTCTCACCCATTACATATGATATTGTCTATTAGGTCCATACACCCAATGGGACACCAAACACGGTTCATTAATTATACCAGACTATACCAGTTTTCCTTTTGCTAACATTGTTTCTATGCGACTAGGATAAGCCATTTATGGTAAACTAGCTGTAGTACCCGGCTACGCCCGGGTTAATAAATAACTGCTGTTAACTATAACAAAATAGAATTTGAATATGTCATATTAATGACCTGTAGGAAAATAGAAGCTGAGCTGTGATTGATTGCTAAAGGCAGCCTAATAAATCTCCAGCCAACAGTAAACCCTCCCCCTGGCGGGTAGTATATGTTACCTCACACATACACATAATAGACAGCTCATGTGACTGACATCTGCCTTAATTCCCTATATGGCACATGTGTTGCACATTGGCTGTTTTTAATCAGATGTTTATGTTTGGAAAATAAAGATAGCACACGTATGAGGCGAGTTGTGTGAGGTGATTTGTGCACATCTGTGTCTGTCTGTGTGGTGTGTGTGTGTCCCTGGGGTGTGTATGTGTGTGTCCCTATGGGATGGGGTCTGTGTGTTGTGTGTCTCTGTTGTGTGTGCCTCTTTGTGGTGTGTGTGTCCCTGTGGGGTAAGTGCATGTGCCCCTATAGGGTGTGTATGTGTGTGTGCCCCTGTGTGGGGGTCTGTGGTGTGTGTGTGTGTGTGTCTGTGTTGTGTGTGTCTCTTTGTGGTGTGTGTGTGTGTCCCTGTGGGGTGAGTGCATGTGTCCTATAGGGTGTGTATGTGTGTGTGTGTCCCTGTGGGGGGGTGTCTGTGTGGGGTGTGTGTGTCTCTGTGTTGTGTGTGTCCCTTTGTGGTGTGTGTGTGTCTCTGAGGGGTGAGTGCATGTGTCCCTATAGGGTGTGTATGTGTGTGTGTCCCTGTGGGGGGGTCTGTGTGGTGTGTGTCTCTTTGTGGTGTGTGTGTCCCTGTGGGGTAAGTGCATGTGCCCCTATAGGGTGTGTATGTGTGTGTGCCCCTGTGTGGGGGTCTGTGGTGTGTGTGTGTGTATCTGTGTTGTGTGTGTCTCTTTGTGGTTTGTGTGTGTGTGTCCCTGTGGGGTGAGTGCATGTGTCCCTATAGGGTGTATATGTGTGTGTGTGTCCCTGTGGGGGGGTGTCTGTGTGGGGTGTGTGTGTCTCTGTGTTGTGTGTGTCCCTTTGTGGTGTGTGTGTGTCCCTGAGGGGTGAGTGCATGTGTCCCTATAGGGTGTGTATGTGTGTGTGTCCCTGTGGGGGGGTCTGTGTGGTGTGTGTGTGTCTCTTTGTGGTGTGTGTGTCCCTGTGTGGTGAGTGCATGTGTCCTATAGGGTGGCTATGCGTTTGTGTCCCTGTGGGGGGGGTCTGTGTGGTGTGTGTGTGTCTCTTTGTGGTGTGTGTGTGTCCCTGTGTGGTGAGTGCATGTGTCGCTATAGAGTGTGTGGTGTCCCCTTGGGGGTGTGTGTGTGTCTTTGTGGTGTGTGTTTGTTCGGGTGCGTGGTGAGTATCCAATGTTGGGGCTGCACCTTAGCGACTATACACTTGCTGTTACTCTTTGTGTGCGTGTGGTGTGTATACATGTCCCTGTGTGTGGTGAATATCTCATGTTGGGGCCCCACCTTAGTGACTATATGCTGGTATGTGCTGTGTAGTCTTTGGCGCTATCATTAAGCCCCTCTCATTCACAACTGTCAACTGGTAACTGTCACTTTTTCCCTATTATGTAGATAGGGGCAAAATTGTTTGGTGAATTGGAATGTGCGGGGTTAAAATTTCACCTCACAACATAGCCTATGACGCTCCCGGGGTCCAGATGTGTGACTGTGCAAAATTTTGTCTCTATAGCTGACAGCTGTCAATTTTCCTCCCACACGTTTCCTTTCCCTTTTTTCCCATTATGTAGATAGGGGCAAAATTGTTTGGTGAACTGGAACGCGCAGGGTTAAAATTTCACCTCACATCATAGCCTATGACGCTCCCGGGGTCCAGACGTGTGACTCTGCAAAATTTTGCGGCTGTAGCTGCGACGGTGTAGATGCCAATCCCGGATATACACACATACACACACACATACACACATACACACATTCAGCTTTATATATTAGATTGCTTTTACGCTGATCATTTATGTCATTTGATGTTCATTAGCTTTATGAAACTCTGTATTACAATGTATTGATACCTCTTTGTTGTTTATTTTTGTATATAAAATTGGTTCACTTGAGGAAGACTCATAAGCGAGTCGAAACGTTGGGAACATTTCATTTTTTCATTTGGCAAATAAATATTTTTGCTTCATCAAATACTTTGTTCTGAACTGCCTCTGTGTGTGCCAGTTTTTTTTTATATCATTGGACAATTTTTCTAAGCATCACACAAGCTGGGTGAGCCGAGTTCTTACCACTGAACTACAATGACATTTGTCACAGGGTGCCGGACAGGCAGACACATGGTTCCCGAAAAACAGCCTCTCTCACGTGCATGTTTTCACTAATGTGTAATGTGTAAAAGAGGCCTAACCTTGGTTGGCAATTAAAAATAGGGTGGAGCCAAAAACATTTTTTACATTACTTATTTTATGTCAGGTTACACAGACAGCACCATCCAGTAGAGAATCGCACTGTGGTCCTGCCATGTTGTTTGATTAATTTTAGAAGCAGATTTTGAGAATCTGCATGTCATTTCTGAAGCCAGCAAACTTTGAGAGCTCTGAAGAGCTGTGTCAACGTGTTTTATTTTCTTGTAGATTTTGGTGCAGAAAAAAGAAATCTAAACCACATGGGCAAGGAAACAAAAAAGCAACGTGGCCACAGCACTTCTGACCTGTCCTGCACTCTGCTGACCTCAGGATAGATATGCAGATTTTGATTTAGATCGCTAACCTGCATAAAAAAAACATAAAACAACGCAGCATGGGCACAGAGCCTAAGGGAGTCCAGGGAGAGCCGCAGTTGTGGTGAAAGGGCTCAAGGATTCCTCTTGCCCCCTGACTACTTCCACAAAGACTTCTAGGGCTGGAATGGCCAACTACAGCCCTCAAGGTCTGACCACAGTGCAAATTTTCTGGATTTCCTTTGCGTTGTACAGGTGCTAATTTCATCACCTGCAGAGGTGATGGATGATTTTAGCATGTTGTGCAATGCTAGGGAAATGCTGAAAACATGCACTGTTTGCAGCCTTTGACAACTGCACTTGGCCAGCCCTGTTCTACAGGAGTGGGTGTAGTGTCTTGCAAATCCTATACCTCACACCTTCAGGCCAGAGGCCAGTGGCTTGTTTACCAGTCTCTGTAGGGCAGTATCAAAGCACCTTGTTGCACAAACAGTCAAGTACAGAAGTAGTGAACTCAAAAAACTTTACTATTTACACACAGACTATAAATCTGAAACATAAAAACTTAACAATATACATAGTATAGACACGTAACTAATAGAGATGAGCGAGTACTAAAATGCTCGGGTGTTCGAAGCTCGGGCCGAGCATCCCAAGATACTCGTGTACTCAGCCCGAGCACCGAGCCCAATGTTGTCCTATGGGAGACCCAAGTATTTTTCTGGCATAACCCCCGGCAGCATGGAAAAACCCTAAGAATGTCACAAAAGTATCAGAACAGTGCTCAAATGACATGGGAACAGCATGGGGAAGACCCCAGTCAGCATTTCAGACTCCAAGGTCACTGCTGTGAACAATGTTGTCTGAGTATTACGCCACTTTTATGGACTGTCAAGAAAATGTTACAAAATGAAACCAAAATAGATTTTCATGGAGAAAATATTAAGGGCTCATACCCACTTGTGAGACAGAGTTGGTGTATGTTAGTTATTTGGATTACATGAAAGATTTAAAAATATAAAATTGTGTGGCACTCCCATGCCCCTGGGAAGAGATGTATATGAAGGCCTCTTTAAATATTGTGCCCATTATAAGGAAGTGGGTCTTTTGTAGTATTGCCCTAGGCAGGGCAACCAAAAATTGGGATGCACCCCAATGCCCCTGGAAAGAGACATGCATGAGGGCCTCTTTAAATATTGTGCCCATTATAAGGAAGTGACTCTTTTGTAGCATTGCCCTAGGCAGGGCTGCCAAAAATTGGGAGGCACCCCAATGCCCCTTGAAAGAGACATGCATGAGGGCCTCTTTAAATATTGTGCCCATTGTAAGGAAGTGGGTCTTTTGTAGTATTGCCCTAGGCAGGGCAGCCAAAAATTGTGCGGCACTCCCATGCCCCTGGGAAGAGACGTATATGAAGGCCTCTTTAAATATTGTGCCCATTATAAGGAAGTGGGTCTTTTGTAGTATTGCCCTAGGCAGGGCAACCAAAAATTGGGATGCACCCCAATGCCCCTGGAAAGAGACATGCATGAGGGCCTCTTTAAATATTGTGCCCATTATAAGGAAGTGACTCTTTTGTAGCATTGCCCTAGGCAGGGCTGCCAAAAATTGGGAGGCACCCCAATGCCCCTGGAAAGAGACATGCATGAGGGCCTCTTTAAATATTGTGCTCATTGTAAGGAAGTGGGTCTTTTGTAGTATTGCCCTAGGCAGGGCAGCCAAAAATTGTGCGGCACTCCCATGCCCCTGGGAAGAGACGTATATGAAGGCCTCTTTATATATTGTGCCCATTTTAAGGAAGTGGGTCTTTTGTAGTATTGCCCTAGGCAGGGCTGCCAAAAATTGGGAGGCACCCCAATGCCCCTGGAAAGAGACGTGCATGAGGGCCTCTTTAAATATTGTGCCCATTATAAGGAAGTGGGTCTTTTGTAGCATTGCCCTAGGCAGGGCTGCCAAAGGTTGGGAGACACTGCAATGTCCCTGGAGAGAGACGTGCATGAGAGCCTCTTTAAATATTGTGCCCATTATAACGAAGTGTTTCTTTTGTAGTATTGCCCTAGGCAGGGCAGCCAAACGTTGTGTGGCACTCTGATGCCCCTGGATTGAGGCGTGCATGAGGGCCGCTTTAAATATTGTGCCCATTATAAGGAAGTTTTTCTTTTGTAGTATTGCCCTAGGCAGGCAGCCAAAAGTTGTGTGGCACTCTGATGCCCCTGGATAGAGGCGTGCATGCGGGCCTCTTTAAATATTGTGCCCATTATAAGGAAGTAGGTCTTTTGTAGTATTGCCCAAGGGAGGGCTGCCAAAGTTGGGAGGCACTTCAATGCCCCTGGAAAGAGACGTGCATGAGAGCCTCTTTAAATATTGTGCCCATTATAAGGAAGTGGTCTTTTGTAGTATTGCCCTAGACAGGGCTGCCAAAAATTGTTAGGCACTTCAATGCCCCTGGAAAGAAACATGGAGGAGAGCCTCTAAATATTGTTCCCATTACAAAGGAGCGGGTCTCCTGTACTTGTAATGCCCATTCTGTAAGCATGGACTAAAACATTTACCACTGGGGGGTATACATGAAACTACTGCCTAACTTTTGAACGGTTAGGGTCATCATCATCATAAATATGATGTAAAAAAATTATGTTTTCGTGGCATCATGAACCACGGTGACAGACAGGTGCGTTTATTAGTAATGATTCCACCTGCGGCACTAAAAACACGCTCCTCTTCCTCCTCGTAGTCCTCCAATGCACGTTGGGATGAGATGAGGCTGGGCTGTGTGTAATCACCTAGTACGTTTTCTTGCTGAAACTCATCGTGCTCTGCCTGCAATGCATCGTCTTTGATTTTGAGCAGAGAGCGTTTTAGAAGACATAGAAGCGGGGTGGTGACACTAATGATGGCGTCATCGCTGCTCACCATCTTGGTGGAGTCCTCAAAGTTTTGGAGTACGGTACATATGTCGGACATCCATGTCCACTCCTGAGGTCTTATGTGTGGAGTTTGAACCGTATACCGACGGCCTTGTTGATGCTGGTACTCAACAACTGCCCACTTCTGCTCACAAATCCTGACCAAAATGTGCAATGTGGAATTCCAACACGTGGGGACATCACACACGAGTCTGTGAGCCGGAAGCTGCAAATGCCGCTGAAAGCCGGCAAGGGCGGCAGAAGCAGTAGGTGACTTTCCAAAATGGGCACACAGGCGGCGTACTTTGACGAGCAGATCCAACAGCTCCAGGTAGGATTTAATAAACCGCTGTAACACGAGGTTGAGCACATTGGCCACGCATGGAACAGGTGTCAGCTCGCCTTGCCTCAGAGCCACTACAAGGTTCCGGCCATTGTCACACACGACCATGCCTGGCTGTAGGTTCAGAGGTGTGAGCCAGTGATCTGCCTGCTGTTTCAGAGCTGTCCACAACTCTTCAGCATTGTGGGGTTTGTCACCTACACATATTAGCTTCAGCACAGCCTGTTGCCGCTTAGCCGAGGCAGTGCTGCAGTGCTTCCAGCTTGGGACTGGTGTGGAGGGTGAAGTGGAGAAGGAGGAGGCTGAGGAGCATGACGTTCCGGAGCTGTACACTGTGGGTGAAACCCTGACTGAGTTAGGGCCTGCAATCCTTGGTGTGGGAAGGACGTGTTCCGTCCCAAGCTCAGACTGGGTCCCGGCTTCCAGAAAATTAACCCAGTGTGCCGTCAGCGAGATGTACCGGCCCTGCCCACAAGCACTTGTCCACGTGTCTGTGGTTAGGTGGACTTTGCCTGAAACTGCGTTGTTAAGGGCATGTATGATGTTTTGTGACACGTGCTTATGTAATGCGGGGATGGCACACCGGGAAAAATATTGGCGGCTGGGGACCGGGTAACGTGGGGCAGCCGCCATCAGATTGCGGAATGCTTCCGTCACCACTAGCCTAAAAGGCAACATTTCCAGCACACGCAGTCGCGAAATGTGTGCATTTAGAACTGTGGCATGTGGGGCGTTGGCAGCGTGTTTGCGCCTGCGTTCCAAAGATTGGTGTATGGATAACTGATCGCTGCGCTGGGACATGGACGTGGTTGATGATGGTGCGATTTCTGCTTGCTTGTGCAACTACAGGTGAAGGACAGGAGGCGTCTTCGCATGCAGTATGGACAGGGGATTGTCTTGCACGCACAACAGTGGAAGACGCAGCAGTGTCACCCGCAGACACTGCTCCTGGACTCTGCTGTACATCCCACAATGTCGGGTGCTTTGCTGACCTGTGCCTGATCATGCTGGTGGTGGTCAGGCTGCTAGTTTTGCTACCCCTGCTGATGCTGGCATTCAGGTGTTGCAAATGGCCTTTTTGGAATTATCTGCAGACACCTTAAAAAACAGCCAGACTCGGGAAGACCTAACAGTTGTAACCCTGCTTCTTCCGGCCTGTTGTGATGCTACGCCTAACTCCCCCTGTGCACTGCTGTCCTCGCTCTGCATGTCCTATTGCCAGGTTGGGTCAGTTACTGGATCATCCACCACGTCGTCTTTCACTTCCGCACCCTGGTCCTCCTCCTGATTTTCTGGCAATTGTGTCTCATCATCGTCCACCTTTGTTGAGACACGTTCTCACCGTTGCCTTCGTGAAACTGTGGCTGCTCAAATATTTTGGCATCGGTACATACGATCTCCTCATGACCCACTTCAACTGGAGCTGGCGAGAAGCCATGATTTACGAATGGATAAGTGAACAGCTCCAAGTGTGGGATTAGTTATGTCCGGGGCCGGGCACTCGGCATGGTGGGAGGAAGGAGAATCCGATGCCAACTTCTCTCTAAGTCATCCTCCTCCTACCACTTGTGAAATTGGGCCGCGGTGCAAATCCAAAATACCCTAACTGCAAACCACCCCTTCATGTCCCGCACTTTCATGAATGTGACATCGTCTGCAACATAGATGGTGCATACTCTTTAGGGAGATCGTCATGCTGAAGGGCAGCGCGTTGATGTAGCACCCTTTTCCTGTTTGAATGCCACCACCTTGCCTTTCATGCATTGGTTGAGGAAGTCATTAGCCTTATGCTCATGTAGCCTGTCCCGGGCGATGACATCTGCATGCTGAATCTCCTCAACTAATGACTTAGGAGAACAGGGCGGATAATGCCTTACATTATGTGCTAGGACAGGGTTGGGGTCCCCACATGGCTTTGCCCCAATTGAGGTAGTGAGGGTGATCCACACAGCTGGGACACATTACCCTCTAGGTGCTCCTCTTCCTTGGGCTCCCCATGAGGGTCCTGGACCTGGTCGTCTTGAGGAATGGGATTCATGTGGTGAGGTTGCGACACTGGCTGCAGCTGGAATGTAGCCACACATACAGCCAGCTCATCTGCAGTCTGACATGTGCTGCTCCCGGGCGCAGATGCTGTATGGTAAAAGTCACCTGAATGCTGGGACTTGCTTTTCAGGTTCGCGGCTTGCACCGGACCCCAGGACTGGATGCGCACCTCATTGCAAATGATGCCCAAATTGGGAAGTGCGCTGGAGGTCCAGCTGACATAGGTCTCACTCTCAATCTCCTCTGGGTCTGGTTCGGCCGACCCACCTTCTGCCTCTGGGGTGCTTAGGTAGATAATATCATATTCTGAGTCAAGGACAGCCATGCCTTGCAGGGGATCCATGAAGAAACCATGCGGGATCCAGATAGCGGAGCTGTGTGCGACTGGGAGTGCAGAGACAGCGGAGCTGCATACCACTGGGAGTGCAGGCAGGGAAGGTAAGATAATGGGAGACGCTGTTAAAGTTCCGCGGTTTTGGGTGTGTTTTGTTTGCTTTCCCTAAGTGGCCCTTCCTCTTGGATTGAGTGCCACAACTCAGATCCGAGCAATCAGTAGTGAAGTTGAATGTTTGCACAATATTTTTGACTAAAGCCTAACTGC
Organism: Allobates femoralis; assembly: GCA_033576535.1. Lineage (NCBI taxonomy): Eukaryota > Metazoa > Chordata > Amphibia > Anura > Aromobatidae > Allobates > Allobates femoralis. Next base: position 212,202,560 of record JARQOC010000006.1, read on the forward strand.
TAATTAACTCCGGTATGTTAGTGCACAATATATATGAACTGGGTTTCGGATACTTAGTTGCTGTCATTATTGAGGAATGACATGTTACTATGAAACATAATGATGAAAATAATTTTATTCAGGTCAACATTCACCACCAAGTAATCTGGAATGCTGACTTAGACTACTGGTAACGGGCCACTCCACGAATGCCAGGAGGACAACTGGAATATGCACTATACATGAAATGTGAGCGCCAATGGGGACAGTGTTGCAAATGCCCCTGCTGTATGAAAGAGCTGTTAATTACCTAACTCATCTGACTTTCCAAACTCCCCCTCATCTGATGCTATGATGAGATCTACAAAATTAGAGCTACCATTACTGGTGCGGCTGGTGTCATCTTACATAAAGTATCATTGATGCTAAGTGATTCAACTAGTCGAATGGTGGTCAGTCAGAGCAGAAGCCAGGCAACCCACACTCTTTTACCCTTTTTTTTTTTTAAAACTATGTCCTTTATTTCAATGTCTGTTTTCCTATGTGCTTTGTCATCCACTTTCACTGCCCATCCCCCCTCCATCACCCCTCATCCACATCAGCCCCTCTCTACTTCCCTCTACTATGTCCAGCTCCCATACTCTCTTCATCTTATTGAATAATCTCAGTCCATTATATTCCAGGGTTTTGCATCATAAACCATGTCACAAATCCAAAAACTACTTGCTCTTTCTCTTTCTACTACTGCTCCTGTCGGGTGATATCTCTCCCAATTCTGGTCCACCCTATTCCAACTTGAACCCCTCCCCGGCCTCACATAGAAATCTTACTAGCCTCATTAGCATTACTTGCACACCTTCATCTCTCTCTTTTAATTGTGCCCTCTGGAATCCACGGTCTGTATGCAACAAGCTTCCCTTTATCCACAACTACTTTCTCACTAACTCTCTTAATCTACTGGCCCTCACTGAAAACTGGATCCAAGATTCAGACACCATTTTCCCTGCCGCTATGTCTCAAGGCAGCTTACATTTCTCCCATTCCCTGAGACCTGGGAACAGACATGGTGTGGGAGTCGGCTTACTCCTGTTCCCACAATGTACTTTCCAGGTGATCCCCCCAGCTCTAGCACTCTTATTCCCCTTTTTTGAGGTCCACACCATTAGGCTTTTCCATACCCTCCTCCTCAGAGTAGTGGTGGTATGCTGCCCCCCAGGTTCAGCCACCCTCATCCTCGACCATTTTTCCGCGTGGCTGCCGCACTTCATGTCCTCAAAATTACCAAGCCTTAGTCTGGGAGTCTTTAACATCCCCACATTTAGAAATCTTCAGGCAATTAACCCTCAAACACACACTGACTCTCTACACTCATCACTGTCCCCAATCTCCTCCTTCTCATGTCCGGATCTGGCAGTGAATCACTACAATGACTCTCTCAGAAACACCCTGGAGCAAGTAGTCCCCCTCACCCTCAGAACCTCCAAACACAGAGTAAAACAGCCCTGGCTCACACAGCAAACTCAATTCCTCCAGCGATGCTCCAGGAGTGCTGAACACTTATGGAGGAAAACTCACTTATCAGAAAACTTTATCCACTATAAATTTATGGTTAGAACCTATAACTCTGCCCTTCACCTCGCCAAACAGACCTGCTTTCACCACCCTGATCTCACTATCCAAAAATCCAAAGAAAATCTTTGACATCTGTCACTGTCTCCTCAGTCATAAAGTTCAGGACCCTATCACTGACCTTTGTGCTGATGATCTAGCTTCTTACTTCACAGAGAACATAGAAAACATCTGTCAGGAAATAAGCTCACAACCTCCAAGTGCTGTTACTCCCATCCCTTCCCACATCCTTCTCTTGACCCATCCTGCACAAATAACTACAGACAAGTCTCCAATCTCCTCTTCATCACTTAACTCTTGGAGTGCTTGGTCTACACCCGCCTAACCAGTTAACTCTCCGAAGCATGAAGATGCTCTTCTAGATCCATTACAGTCTGATTTCCACTCCCTATATTCTACAGAAACTGCCCTCATCATAGTGACCAATGAGCTTCTGATGGCAAAATGTAACGGTGACTACTCTCTCCTTATTCTTCTTGACCTTTCTGCAGCCTTTGACACTGTTGACTTCCATCTCCTACTCGCTATGCTGCACTCCACAGGCATAAAGGACACCGCTCTCTCCTAGTTCTCTTCCTATCTTTCTGGCCACTCTTTCAGTGTATGATTTGCTGGCTCACTTCATCTCTTCTTCCTCTCACTATTGGGGTCCCTCAGGGTTCAGTCCCTCTTCTCTTCTCTCTACACTTCCCCAATTGGACAGACCATCAGCAGATTTGGCTTTCAGTACTATCTTTATGCTGATGACACAACTATACACTTCCTTCCCTGACCTTACCCTTGCTGTATTACAGAACACCAATGACTGTCTAACCGCAATTTCCCATATCATGTCCGCTCTCTATCTAAAACTCACCATTCCAAAACTGAACTTCTTTTGATCCGTCCTTTACTAACCTCCCTAAATCTGACATCTCCCTCTCAGTGTGTGGCACCATGATAACAACTAGGCAGCAGGCTCGCTGTCTGGGTGTTATGCTTGATGCTGATTTCTCCTTCACCTCCTACATACAAGCTCTCACCCGCTCTTGTAGCTTGCACTTGAAAAACATCTCCAGAATTCGCCCCTTCCTCACCATGGAAACAACTGAAACCCTCACGTGGCCCTGATCCATTCCCACTTTGATTACTGTAATTCTCTATTAGTTGGCCCCGCCCTCAGTAGGTTTTCCCCTCTCCAGTCAATCCTTAATGCAGTAGCCAGGGTCACCTATCTAGCTAATCGTTACTAAGATGTTTCCGCTCTGTGCCAGTCATTGCACTAGCTGCCCATACACTATAGGATCCAATTCAAATTGCTTGTTCTCACTCACAAAGCTCTTCACAGTTTGGCACCTCCGTACCTCTCTACCCTCATCTCTGTCTATCACCCCACCTGTCCTCTTCGCTCTGGAAGCAACCTAAAGGCCCCATTACACGGTACGAGATTGTGAACGATAATTTGGGTTTGGAGTCGTTCAAACAACATCGTTAGGACGTCGTTGCGTGTAACACCGATATACGACTATGATAAATCGTTGGATCATTGATCGCAGATTTGAGAACATGTTCTCAAATCAGACGATCCACGATCAGCCAACCTGCTGCATCGTTGTGTGTGACACCACGATAACGATGTTGTTAACGACTTCTCCTATTCACAACAGTGAACAAGTATCGTTCGCTGGGTTGTGCGAATGATAGCTGCTCACCACATTGTTGGTTCGTCGTCCACGATATCTAGACGTGTGACATCTCACCAACGATGTCAAAAAGATGTCCTAACGACTGAGATCGTTGGTTATATCTTAACGACATTGAAGCGTGTAACGGTACCTTTAGACTAACATCTGCATTAATCCGAACCTCCCATTCCTGACTCCAAGACTTCTCCTGAGCTGCACCAATCCTCTGGAATGCTCTACCCCAAGAAATTAGGACTATCCACAACTTACACATATTCAGGCGCTCCCTAAAAACAAATCTTTTTAGGGTGGTCTATCATTCTGCCAAATCATAGTCATTTAGACTTAGGGTATTCACTATTACTCTGAACATAATTCTCTGTCAAATTCCACCAGACCCAAGAGCTCTACACAGATTGGCTGGTTGCCACTCATGCAGCTCTTACCTACTCCCCATCCCCTCACATTGGCTGGACCATCATTGTAAATAAGCACCTGTACTTTATGTCACTCCTACCTCATTTTTAGATTCAACACAAGGTCCCCTTAAAAAATAGCTTTCCTCAAAAACTATCAACTCTTACATTAATTGGTGCTCATCTCACACCCAAAGGAAAGATTAATTCATAAAGATTTAGTTATCAAAAAATTCTTTATTCAATTCCATAGACTATTACATTAAAAAACAACAATTCAGAGCATTCCCTCCAGGGGGACACACGAGAAAAACATCCACGCTTAATTCGTGTAGTAACATAGTATGTGATCAGCAATTATCTAGATTCCATGTTGGTCTGATGGTGTTATATCATTACCCCTTGTTGCTGATATTGAGATCAAAGAAAAAAAGAAGAAAAAAAGAAAGAAAAAAAAGAATTATTGTTATTGTTGTTGATAAGGGTGGTATATTATATTTGCACAGTATTATAAAGATGATATTTTGTTTTCCACGAATGAATTCTAAGCATTGATGAATTGATGTATATTTTTATATATTTTTATTTATTTGTAGTAATACATAGGGATTTAGGGGTAGTATAATTAATATATATTATTATATATACCGTATGTATTTAGAAATGTTAAGATAATTGGGCACTCTATTTATGAAATTAAGAGATGAGCACTGCTCTTTATATAAATAGATAGGATTGCATAAATAATGAATTTATATAGACACTGAATATTCTTAGAATTTTATAATTATATACTAGCATTTTAACAATAATAGTGAATGGGAGACTTATTTATTAGTTTTTTATGATTTGGATCGTATTGTGCAATAGAAAATAGTAGAAATGAGATAGAGCGGCACTTTAGCTGGCGTCACATGGTAGTCCTTTTGTTTGGGCCTCTCGTTGAGGCTGCTGTTGTTGTTGTTTCGATCCTTCTTTTTGTGTTGGACTCTTGACCATGGGCCATTGTCTTCTGTCGTGGCTCGATCGCATCTGGAGTCTGGTATAACAGCTGCCTTGGCTGCATAGGATTGCTGTGACGGTGATATCGAGGACCTTGCGTCTCCCGTTGTTCGCTGGTCTTTCGCTGGCTCTGTGGGTCCCTGTTGCAGATAATGTAGCGCTACTTTGCCATTCGAGAAAGACTTTGTGTCTCCATTCCAGTCTCTGAACCTCAGTATGGCAGGGTATGCTAGCTGGAATCTGACATTTTTCTTATTTAGCAACGAACATGCCGGGCTAAATGACTTTCTCTTGCGGGCTAATTCAGCCGAATAGTCCTCATACAGCCTGACTTTGTGTCCTTTAATTATCAGTGGGAGCTTCTTGGATTTATATTCTTTAAGTAATTTCTCTTTGTCCTTAAAGTTTAAGAAACGTGCAATAACTTGCCGTGGACCATCTTTGGAGTGTTTTGGGGGCCTACCCTATGTGATCTTTCAACCTTGCATTGGATGTGATATCCCAGGGCTTTCGGTAGTTCTTCCTCCCAAATGGTGTCTAATAGATCAGCCGCAATAGACTCAGGTAGCCCCACCATTCTCAGGTTAGTCCTCCTTGAGCGGTTCTCTAAATCGTCCAATTTCTCCTCAGAATAAGCTGAATGTTTCTGGAGGGAAGCTATGTGACTCTCTAGATGTAATATTCTGTCCTCAGCTTCTGATAATCTGCGCTCCGCTTCCAGCAGTCTCTCCCCATGCTGTATAGTAGTCTGATGGATGCCTGCCACAGCGTCCGTTATAGCCTCTCTGATGAGTGATTTCAGATCGGCTGAGATGAATGGGGCCACTTCTCTTGCCAGTGCCCGCACATCTATCGTCCCTGCATTGACCAGTGTAGTGAGGCTGCAGCTATTGTTTCAGGGTTCTCCTCCAGGAGATCCCCCAGGCTCCTGTCTCCCTCTCCTCCATTCGCCCAGCTCCACACACAAGGGACTCACTCTTTTCTCTTGGAGTCGGTTCATCCGCCCGCTCTCCTTCATCTGTCACCACCGCAGTCCTCTCTCTTCCCGCTCCTGAGCAGCTGCGGCTACGACCGGTTGGAAATTTTATAAGAGCGCGACACCCTTGCTTCCACCGCCATGTTTCCCGGCTTCCCGCCTCGTGCCTCGGCTCTATGGATTTCGGCCGCGTCCTTCCCCGAGCTCCTCAGGACATACCTGTCCAGGGTCCCTGCACCACGGGGAGTCGCCGCCAGCGTGAATGGGAGCCGGATGCTTGCTCTCTCGGTAGGATTGAGGCAGATGGTCGGCGCGGTCTCGGGAGCTGTTCCCTCAGGTCATCCCCGCAGCGCCGGAACCGGAAGTTCCTTAAACTGATGTTTTAAGGACACCGTTATTTTCCTGGACTTCCCAGCTGCTGCCACATCTGTCACTGATACCAAGACTCAGACCCTACAAGTGTAAAAACATCTGCAAACTCCAGGAAGCTTAAAAAAATTCTCAAATATTGTAAAGCATAATACAAGCCAGTAGACCCGATGGGTGGGGCAACACTTAACCTATGGTTAGGAGTGTCCTCAGCCAGAGGGTCTTTTGATGAGCGTTTTAGGGCCGCTTTACACACTCCAACTTCTGTGACCAACTTCTGAACAGATCTCTGGTTGCAGTGAAATCATGGACACATTGTTCCATTTTGTGGCTGTGTACAAATGGAGCAATGTGTCCATGATTTCACTGCAACCAGAGATCTGTTCAGAAGTTGGTCACAGAAGTTGGTGTGTGTAAAGCGGCCCTTAGCCCCAAATAAAAAGGAAAAGTTTTAGGGCCATTTTAACATACACATTTTTGCTGAACATGTTTGTGTTCGACGGCTTTGGGTGGACATGTTTGTGTTCGCAATAAACGAACCGAAACAGATTTGACAGGGTTCTTGCCGAATTTGAAATTGGTGAATGTGTTTGAGCTAAATTCACTCATCACTATTCAGCACTCATCTCTGCTGAGGACTTTGCCACACACTTAAAAATAAGATCGACCAAAATAAGGCAAGCATTTATTTTTCCACCACCACAACCCCTCCATATACCAGACCTCTGCCCTTTCCTCCTAACCTCCCTCTCCAACATCACTCAAGGAGAGCTTACTCATCCCTCAACAAATCACAATTCACCACTGGTGCACTTGACCTCATCCCTTTTCACTTCCTACCAAACCTCACCACAATACTTATCCAAACCCTAACCCACCTCTCCTACCTGTCGCTAACTTCTGGTACCTTCCACTCTGATGCAGTATTTCACTGAAAAATTGGTTTTAAGTTATCCAGTTAGAGACTAAATTAAGTAAAGAGAGATACACTCTATCGTTCTTGTTGTATTTTATTTTGTTTTTGTTTTTTTTTAAATCCCGTGTGGATTCATGATAAAAGTGAATAAGTGATGTTCACATAGAAAACCCCACCCCCAACAAACATTAAACAAACAACTGTTTGCACACACTAGGTACCTTGGAAGTCCATTATGGTTAGATAACAATATACAAGATGTTTAGTGTTGGTTTTGCAGTTTTGTGAATGGACCTGATTGAACACACTCTGTCTTCAAAACAGGCCAGTCCGGAAAATCCGCTGGGTTGTTGGAATGTGATCTATAACTGAGTTATTAGATATCTCTATATTGTTCCTAGGTCATAGGTCTAACCTGACCCTCTGTCCAAAGTTCTAAAGTTGTGAAAACCAGATAAATTCATCAATGCATAACCAATGATATGATATATTAGCACCCTGCCCAACTCGTTTCACCTCTCCCATTAGTATGAGAGGCTCATCAGAGGCATCATAATAAAGCTATACAGATAAGTGGGTTACACAAGTCAGATGTAGCCCGTATGTTATTAGTCCAAAGTTCAGACCCACAAAGGCCAGACTGGTGGGATTTCGAGGAGACTGTCTTTGCTTTATCAGGTATGAGGTATGGTTTCTCTTTGAAAACCCGGGAAAGAGTATGAGAATGGAGAGTTCTAAGGAAGCTGCATTATCAAAGTTCCAATTATTCTTTCACCATTCTTTTCATAAACCCACTTTATTAGTATTGTAAGCTCTCCTTGAGTGCTGTTGGAGAGGGAGGTTAGGAGGGAATGGCAGAGGTCTAGTATACGGAGGGGTTGTGGTGGTGGAAAAATAAATGCTTGCCTTATTTTGGTCGATCTTATTTTTGAAGTGTGTGGCAAAGTCCTCAGCAGAGATGAGTGTAAACAGCACTTATTCAGTTTTATCACGAATCCACACGGGATTTTTAAAATAAACAAAATGAAATACAACAAGAACATAGAGTTTATCCTTCTTTATTTAATTTACCTTCCACTCTGATGTAACACATGCTACAATCAGACCTATCCTCAAAAAGCCAACCCAGCCTGCTATATTCAGTTATTGCCCTACATTGCTGCTCCCATTAGCTTCCAAACTCCTTGAGCAGCATGTCTATGCGCAACTTTCCTCCCACCTCTCATCTTACTCTTTCTTTTACAAACTGCAATCTGAATTCCAGCCCTACCATTCCACCAAAACTGCCCTTACCAAAATTACTAACAACTTACAGCTAAAGCTAACAGATAATTTGCTATAGCCCACCTTCTAGACCTTTCCTTTGCCTTAGATGCAGTCGACCACTCCCTCCTACTAAAAATCCTCTTTTCCTTGGCATCAAAGACCTTGCCCTATCCTGGATCCCCTCATACATTTCTGACCACACATTTAGCATTTCCCACTCCCACGCTACCTCCTCATCTGAACCTCTCTCCGTTTGGCTTGGTTCTAGGACCCCTACTCTTTTCAATCTGTACCCTTGGCCTGGGACAACTGATAAATTCTGATGACACTCATATCTACCTCTCTGGTCCAGACTTCACCTCCCTGCTGTCCAGAATCCCAGAATGCCTATTAGCAATATATTCTGTCTTCTCCTCTTGCTTCCTAAAGCTCGACATGTACAAATCGGAACTAATATCTTTCCTCCATCTCGTTTATCTTCCCTATCTGATTTATCATGGTAAATGACATCACGTTCTCGCTTGCAACTTAAATCTGCTGCCTCAAAGTAACACTTGACTTTGCCCTATCCTTCCAACCACACATCCAAACTTTCATGACCTTTTGTTGCTTTTAGCTCAAAAATATTTCCAGAATCCATCCTTTCCTCAATCCTAAATCTGCTGAAATGCTTGTACATACCCTCATCATCTACCGCCTTGACTACCACAACATCATCCTTTGTGGCCTCCCTTTGTGTCATTAACTCTGCTACCTGACTAATCCACCTCTCTCCTCATTACTCCCTCGCTTATCCCCTGCAAATCCCTCCATTAAGTCCCAATTCCCCAACATATCAAGTTCAAACTACTAATGCTGTCCTACAAAGCTGTCCATAACCAGGTGTTTTAATGGGCTCAGATTTTGGTTCCCAATTTTAGGAACAGCCACTCTAGCTGAGTGAGTTTGGACATTCCCTTACTTTTAGTATTTGGACCAGCAATAAAAGGCAGCTCACCTGCCTCATTTGGTGTCTGAGTGGAGGTGAAAACACCTGTATTAATAGTGTGTAAAAGAGAGTGGTGAAATAGTTTTTGTAGTTGAACTCCTTGTCAGGAGTTCCTACAAAGAATTTTTGTAGGAAAGTGGGGTGTGTCCTATAGTGCGATGTACCTGGCTGTTGCTGTGGGGAAATGTCAACAATGCAGGGTAACAGGAGGCAGGAGGAGGGTTGCAGAAGGCAGGATCAGTGTCACAGGAGGCAGAAGCTGGTGCTGTGGTGTACACACATGTTCACTATTAAAGAAAATGCATATTCACTGCTCTCCATGCCCATTATCCTGTCCACCACTTTACACTTAAGCCAATGCTGAGAGATTGGTGGATTGTTGGTATGAGGAGCAGTAATTATGCATTTCCTTTAACAGTGGGCACATGTGAACACCAAGTGGCCAGCAATCAGGTCTGCCCACTATGACATATTCACTTATCCCCATGCTCAAGATTATGGCAAGTGAATATTCCATCAGCTGACATCTGTGTAAGTGGGCACACATGGCAAAGTGACGTCCTACTAAAGTCAGTTGCCAGCATCAGAAGAGGATACCATACAGTGAGGGAGCAGTGGGAAGGTGTGTGGCTCATTTATTTTTTGTGTGTGGCAAAATAGGAGGCATATACACCAGGATGGCCAATGATGGGACCCATATATGCCAGAATGTGCTCAGGATGGAGGCTATATATACCAGATGGGACTATATAAACAAGGATGGATCCATGATGCGAGCCATATATACCAGAATAAGGCTATATGGACATAATGGACATAAAAAATCACTGCAGAGGTAGTGTATGCACAGACTGAGATCTCAGAGAGCCAAGATAACAATCTGCGCAAATGCCACCTCCTCAACCATTTTCCTGAAGTTCATCCCATGGGAGGCAGCGCATGTGACGATTTTGATGTTGACTCTCCAAGATCTCAATCTGCACATGCACTGCCTCTGCAGCTATTTTCTTTAAATCCATTGTATCCACTGCCAGGAGATCAATGTTGCCTGCCTCGTGCTGCCAGGAAACACTCTCCTCTGAGCTCCGGGCCTACAGCACTGCCGCCACTAACGTTCTGCAGTGGTGACCCTGCTTCCTGTGACCCCACTCTACTGCTACCACACCCCTTTAGTAAACTATATCAGGATTATAAAACGCACCCCCATGTTCACAAAATTTTGGAGGTCAAAAAGTCAGTTTTATAATCTGGAAAATATGGTAAATGTATTTAATCTGCATTTTATGTGACATATCAACATGAAGAAGTATTTGATACAGGGTTCTTTAAAGACTTAAAAAATAGAAATCTGAAAATTGTGATGTGCATTTGTATTGAACGTCTTGAGTTAATACTTTGTATTACCACTTTTAGCTGCAATTACTGCAACAATTCTTTTGGATTATGTCCCTACCAGCTTTGCACATCTAGAAGCTAAAATTATTTCCCATTCTTCTTTGCAAACTATCTATAGCTCAGTGAAATTTAATGGAGAGCATCTGTGCGCAGCAATTTTCAAATCTTGCCACAGATTCTCAATGGGATTTGGACATTGACTAGGCCATTCAAAAACATGAATACGCATTAATCATTTCATTGTGACTCAGGAAGTATACTGTCCTGCTGAAAGATGAACGCCTTTCCTAGTCTCAAGTCTTTTGCGGTCTCTAAAAGGTATTCTGCTAGGATTGCTCCCTCTTTAGTTCCATCTATTTTCCCATCAATTCTGACTATCTTCCCTGTCCCTGCTGAAGAAAAGAATGATAATGCCACCACCATGTTTGACATTGGGATGATGGTTTCAGGGAGATGTGCACTGTTAGTTTTCCACAACACATAGCATTTTTCATTTAGCCCAAAATGTTCTGCTTTGATAAAATCTGACCAAAGCACCTTCCTCCTTATGCTAGCTGTGTCTCTACATCTCTATTTTGTAACTGGACAATTCTTCTAGTGTTACATGCTCCCCTAATTACTGCTTTTCTTGCCTGATATGTCAGTTTAGGTGAACAGTTTAGTCAGGTGAGTCAGTTTAGGTGAATTTACACATCTTGGTAAATTTGTTCCTTGGTTTTCATGATGTATATATGTGGCGCCCCTGCGGCTAGGCGTCACAGGGAAGTATTACACTATGACTATAATGTGTTTTATTCTTTTCCCTGTAAATTGTCAGTTCAGGGTTAAACCTGTGGAGTCTGCACTCACACCCACTTAGGACCACACCACTTACAATAGGGAGGTCGGTAATTTAGTAGGTCCCAGGAGGGTGAGGGTGGAGCCTAGGATAGGGTAGCTGGAGGGAAAGTGTAGTTAGTCAGACGGTGCGGGGAAGGCAGTCAGGAAGGAAAGGCCTGATAGCCCAGTTGACAGGAGGGAGTCCCATCTTTAAGTGGGGGCCCAGGACAGCAGGCAACAGGCCAGGACTGGTTGGAGCTAGCTGGTCGTGTTGGGGGAACACCGGCAATGCAGGAAGCCGACGCAGATAGAAGTTCAGCTCTATCTGCAAACTGACGAGCTGCAGGCCCATAGAAACAGGGTTGCTGACAGCACCACAAGGTACCTCGCCCCTCAGGACCGAGAACCGGTTCAAGACACTAGGGGAGAAGGGCCATAAATTGCGGTGCCGGAAGGAGGCTTTACTAGCTCGGGCTTCCTATCCGGACTGGTGGGGCACAAACCTTGCCTGATAGATACAGACCGTGGGACTGGCGGGAGAGCTCTGCGAGGATGGTAGAAGTGAGGAAGAAAGGAAACCCTGAAAGACACAGAACGCGAACATCTAGAGACTCCATAAGGGGGACCCTGAGCTGGCAACATCCACCCTGTAAGCCAAACTGTACCGTGTCTCGTTTTGCCATCTACCGGTACCCAGTAAAGTGGAGTTAAACTTGAACTGGTTTCCATTACTCTTCCCGCCGGTGCATGGAGGGCTCGGAATCACCAGCAGCTCAGCATAGGGGTAAGAACTGCAACACCATCCATCACTACAACTCCCCTCATCCACATTTCTATCACCGCTGCCCTGAGGTAATAGCTCCACCTGCAGGGAGCTGTCCCACACTCTGCTGCACCCACCATCACCTCAGAGACCTTTATTACTGGGAACTACAGGTGGCGTCACGATCCCCTGTAAATACTCCCTTCTCCCCACCACCATCTACCTCAAATGATAACCAGGGCACGGAATCGGGATCCCGACCACCCATGATCTCCCCATCCATGCCGCCATCAGTCCCAATGTCTGAGTACCCCCTAGCCCTGGTCACATCATATACATGCACACATGCATCAAGTATGTATTATATATATATATACAGTTGTGGCCAAAAGTATTGACACCCCTGCAATTCTGTCAGATAATACTCAGTTTCTCCCTGAAAATGATTGCAATCACAAATTCTTTGGTGTTATTATCTTCATTTAATTTGTCTTCAATGAAAAAACACAAAAGAATGAAGCAAAAAGCAAAACATTGAACATTTCACACAAAACTCCAAAAATGGGCCAGACAAAAGTATTGGCACCCTCAGCCTAATACTTGGTTGCACAACCTTTAGCCAAAATAACTGCGATCAACCGCTTCTGGTAACCATCAATGAATTTCTTACAATGCTCTGCTGGAATTTTAGACCATTCTTCTTTGGCAAACTGCTTCAGGTCCTTGATATTTCAAGGGTGCCTTCTCCAAACTGCCATTTTTAAATCTATCCACAGGTGTTCTATGGGATTCAGGTCTGGACTCATTGCTGACCACCTTAGAAGTCTGCAGTGCTTTCTCTCAAACCATTTTCTAGTGCTTTTTGAAGTGTGTTTTGGGTCATTGTCCTGCTGGAAGACCCATGACCTCTGAGGGAGACCCAGCTTTGTCACACTGGGCCCTACATTATTCTGCAAAATTTGTTGGTAGTCTTCAGACTTCATAATGCCATGCACACGGTCAAGCAGTCCAGTGCCAGAGGAAGCAAAGCAACCCCAAAACATCAGGGAACCTCCGCCATTTTTGACTGTAGGGACCGTGTTCTTTTCTTTGAATGCCTCTTTTTTTTCCTGTAAACTTTATGTTGATGCCTTTGCCCAAAAAGCTCTACTTTTGTCTCATCTGACCAGAGAACATTTTCCAAAACATTTTAGGCTTTCTCAGGTAAGTTTTGGCAAATTCCAGCCTGGCTTTTTTATGTCTCGGGGTAAGAAGTGGGGTCTTCCTGGGTCTCCTACCATACAGACCCTTTTCATTCAAACGCCGATGGATAGTACGGGTTGACATTGTTGTACCCTCGGACTGCAGGGCTGCTTGCACTTGTTTGAATGTTAGTCGAGGTTCTTTATCCACCATCCGCACAATTTTGCGTTGAAATTTCTCGTCAATTTTTCTTTTCCGTCCACATCTAGGGAGGTTAGCCACAGTGCTATGGGCTTTAAACTTTTTGATGACACTGCGCACGGTAGACACAGGAACATTCAGGTCTTTGGAGATGGACTTGTAGCCTTGAGATTGCTCATGCTTCCTCACAATTTGGTTTCTCAAGTCCTCAGACAGTTCTTTGGTCTTCTTTCTTTTCTCAATGTGGTACACACAAGGACACAGGACAGAGGTTGAGTCAACTTTAATCCATGTCAACTAGCTGCAAGTGTGATTTAGTTATTGCCAACACCTGTTAGGTGCCATAGGTAAGTTACAGGTGCTGTTAATTACACAAATTAGAGAAGCATCACATGGTGTGGAATTAGATCCAATTTGGCTTTAGGACAATTCTTTTTGTGTTTTTTCATTGAAGACAAATTAAATAAAGATAATAATACCAAAGAAGTTGTGATTGCAATCATTTTCAGGAAGAAATTGAGTATTATCTGACAGAATTGCAGGGGTGTCAATACTTTTGGCCACAACTGTGTATATATATATATATATATATATATATATATATATATATATATATATATATATATATTATATGATCATACCAATCACATAAATAAGTGCAAACTGAATTGACTACAATATAGGTATACCAAAAACTAGCCAGGATTTGACCAGTTTGTGAGCTAAATATCTTAATTTTATAGGGATAGTCAATCTAGCTGTAAGGCAGTTCAAAGTTCATTTCTACAATGTTTGAATATATCTGTCATGAGGTACTAATGACTGACTGGGGGACCGGGTCTCTTAGGCTGCCTTCAGATTTGCAGATGCCTCCGCAGCGTTTTGCGGAGGCATCTGCAAGCATCTGCATGCAGACGGCAGCCCCTATGTTTATAATGGAGCGCACGGCGGTCTGCAGATGCTTGCAGACCGCCGTGCGCACCCATTCACTCCTATATGTGATCTGTGCGCAGGCGGATGCCTGCGTACAGATCACACACTCTCGTCCGCACCAGGGACGCGATATGTTGCGTCCCTGGTGCGGGCGAAAGTGTGTGATTTGTGCGCAGGCATCCGCCTGCGCACAGATCACATATAGGAGTGAATGGGTGCGCACAGCGGTCTGCAAGCATCTGCAGACCGCCGTGCGCTCCATTATAAACATAGGGGCTGCAGTCTGCATGCAGATGCTTGCAGATGCCTCCGCAAAACGCTGCGGAGGCATCTGCAAATCTGAAGGCAGCCTTAGACTGACCCTCAGGCTAGGAAGCCTTTGCTGTCCCTTATCTTAGAGATACCTCTAAAGGTGAGGATGTCTAAGCTGCTATCCTTGCCCTGCTCATTACCAGCCCTGGCCTAAGACCACCTCTCCTTCCCCAGGAAGGGGGAGGGAGAAGAGTGGTAAGACCCCACAAAAATAAAAAAAAAAGATACCAAATAAACTACAGAGCTGTAGCCCAAACATCAGAGGCTACAGCCGACACCGCTCCAACCAGATCTCTAGCTGCAGCACGACACATTCTTCCTTCACCAGTTCAAAGAGAGAAATGAAACTCTATCACTGGCATCATATGATGGACTGTGTGACTATTTATAGAAAGTGGATGTGATAATCAGACTGCAAACAAAGATGCAGGCTTGGAGCTTCCAACAAGGTAAAAACTGACATTAACCCTTGCTGAAAACAAATGAAAGTAACTATGTTTAAATCCAGCAGACCCAGAGTTGTCACAAGACTCAAATTCAACCGCGACAATATAATTATTATTATTATAGCGCAATTTATTCCATGGTGCTTTTTTGCATACATATATTTGAAACAATTTTATGAGTGAAGAAAAAATAACAGCTTACCGCTGAATATCCATAATAACACCCATAATATGGATCACACCACATAACCGCATAATCCACTCCATTAATGACTACTCCAATGAAACTAAATATAGATGACACGATGTTAAGACCAAAAGACGCTTTAACCTGAATGAGGGATAGAAACAACAAAATAATGATAAAATTATGATAATTTAAGATTCTGAAAATGACTGCAATAAACAGTATTAAGCTGGGGTCACCATTGCAGATTTTACATGCGTTTTTGGAGACCTGCGTTTCTAAAAACGCATTTAAAAACGCACCCATAGGCCCCCATGCAAAAAACACATGCCCCAATAGCAAAAACGCATGCCTAAAGTGCCATGCGTTTTTGGCATGCGTTTTTGCACTTAAGTGAGGAGCTGCCTTCAAAAACGCATGCAAAAACGCATAGTACCATTAGTACCATCCAAAAACGCATGGTACCATTAGTACCATTTAGCACCATGCAAAAACGCATGCGTTTCCCATAGGGAACCATGTTAAAAAACGCATGCGTTTCCCATAGGGACCCATGTTAAAAAACGCATGCTTTTTTAAAACAGCACCCAAAAATGGTGCATGCATTATTTTTGGGTGCTGATTCAAAAATGTATGGAAAAATGCATGGGTGCCTAAAGGCACCTAAAAAAACAATGCAGAAATGTAAAAAGCATGTAGAAACGCATGCTTATTTTTAAGGCACCAAAAAAATACATGCCAAATGTGACCCTAGCGTTACTCCATGGTAGTTCTTTAGAACCTTATTAAACTTACAACTCTATACATCATTTAAGAAAAAAGTCTATTGTGTTGTTTGGAGCTCTGTATTGTATTGTGTGTAAAAAATATATGCTTAATGCATTATGTATGATTTCTTCTGTGTTTATATCATCTGAATTTTGATGAATTTTGGATTATCACCTGGCTATCTACATTACATTACTATGTAAACCATGCAAGTGTTAAGTTAAACCTTACAAAGAATTATGCTGTGTTTCCCCTATGCACTATTGTATATGTCTGCAAGCAATATACTTATGTATATGCCAATATATATATTGTAATGTTCATTATAACAAATCCATCAGAGAAGGAAAAATATGGTCACCCACCCATTAATTGTGCAAACAATCACCTTTATTCTGGATCCATTATACAGGTGGCAGGGAGGAGAGTGGAGAATGGTGGACAATGGATCATTTCGTGCCTGTCTGGCACTTCAATTGGTCCTATTACTGTAATGACTCATGTTACACTACCACAATAATGATGTTTTAATTCCAGTTTTTCATTTTCACACTGGTAGGAGGAAGAAGTGGACGATTCAACTTCTTGTGAAATTTCTACTCAGCACAAGGATACCCTCCTATATGTAGTGAAAAACTACTATTTCGCCTGAAGAGGTTCTGAAGGGAAGAAGCGCTATGTGAGTTTTGGAGTGCTATATTGGCTGAAATAGATTGCTGATGCAATGTTACATTTGAAGAACAGCAAAAACCATCCACAAGGGAACCCATTCTTGAAACTACTACTTTGGGCACAGTGGACAGAATCAGACAGCATCGGATCCAACGCGGTCCGATTCAAATAACATAAGGGTCTATGGAGCTCGGATCAGGAAAAAAACTGAATCTTTTCCCGAATCTGATTTTAGTGTACTG
Source organism: Allobates femoralis (assembly GCA_033576535.1). Lineage (NCBI taxonomy): Eukaryota > Metazoa > Chordata > Amphibia > Anura > Aromobatidae > Allobates > Allobates femoralis. The sequence goes on from JARQOC010000006.1 coordinate 212,219,685, forward strand.
AGCATGCTCAGTACACTAAAACAGCTCTGCTCAAGGTAATTTCACTTTAGCAGTGTATCTACATACACTGCTAAAGTGAAATTAAATAAAGCAATGTATTAAAAATAAAAAAAATAAAAATACTTACCTCTCTGCCGGTTGTCCGGGACCTGAGAAGACGTCCGAATGCTGCCAGGACCTTGACTTAAAATGTGGTTAGCTGGTAGCGATCAGGTGGTATGTCACGTCACATATCACATGATCGCTACTGGCCAATCACAGATCTTTAACGTCTTGGCAGCATCCAGACGTCTTATTGCTTCCCAGACAGCCAGCAGAGAGGTATTTATTTTTTTAATACATGTTTTCTCTCTTATTTTGCTTTCCCTGTGTATGTAGATACACTAGGAAAGCAAAACTTCAGCCCCGACATGTCACAAGGGGGGAAGAACACAGGATACTTCCTCCCCATGTGACATCACAGCCCCGACACCAATGGGCTCCTCCCAGCTCTTTCTGTGTCCGGATCAGTCCAGTCAAAATCACGGATCCGGACACAGAAATGGCATCCGGAGTTGCCAATCCGGTGCTGTACATTTCTGTCTGTGGGACCCTGCAAAACACAGAATCCCCACGGACAGGAAAAAAATCGTGGTGTGAAGGGAGCCTAATTGGCAAAATGGACCATGTCATTTTGTTACACAATTTTCTCCTGCATTCTCCAATACCACATATGTTGTCGAAAAATACTTTTTTGCAGCCACGCTACACACGATGCATTGGCCGGCACGAGCAATGGCCCCGTCAAACCACCGACCACAGCCGAGCCCCGTGGCCGAAAATCGAACCAGGGGCCCGGCCACCGCTATTATTCTCTATGGGAAGTGAGGCGCTATTCTGATTGGTCGCTGTGTGCTGCCGGCGACCAATCAGAATAGTGCCTCACTTCCCATAGAGAATAATAGCGGTGTTTCAAGCGAACTATAGCCGGGCCCTTGGTTCTATTTTCGGCCACGGGTCTCGGCTTTCGTCGGCTATCTATCTATGTATCTATTTCTATCTATCTATCTATCTATCTATCTATCTATCTACGTACTTATACAAACAAGGAGCAGCGAGTGGTGCTGGCTTTCCCGGGTGCAAAGCGACCTCCACCGTCCACAGTGTTTCTCAATATACATACAAATGTCGCAGCACTCCCTTGGTGGTGTATAGCAGTTGTTTATTCCAGCTTGGGTAGGTACAAAATGGCAACGTTTCGGGCCCACACGCCCTTATTCTATTTCTATCTATCTATCTATCTATCTATCTATCTATCTATCTATTTCTATCCATCTATCTCTATCTATCTATTTCTATCTATCTATCTCTATCTATCTATTTCTTTCTATCTATCTATCTATCTATCTATCTCTATCTATCTATTGTGAGCTGTAGCGGTGTCGGGGAGGCAGGGAACCAGGCACGGGCAGTTCTCAACTCACGGTTTATTGATCTCCGTCCGGTTACAGTCACCAAAACACAGATCCGGAGCGCAGTCGGCACACTTCACACCGCTTAGTGTATCTCCCGGCCGCTGACAGGCTCTATCAGCCCCACCGGAGATAATCCCTTCCCGGGACCACTTCAACTTTCCTTCAGAGCTCCTCAATCAGGCTCTGCACTGGAGAGAATCTCACTCCAGACTCAAGCAACCATACCAGCATTCCTGCTTCCTCTTAACACATTCAGCTCAGGGAAGAGGAGTCACATGTAACACCCGGGATGGAGTACGTCCTGCAGACCGGGAGGACGCACCCAGGAAGGCACATACCGGTCGCAGCATACCGACCCGGTCGGTGCCTCACACTATCTATCTATCTATCTATCTATCTATCTATCTATGTATCTATTTCTATCTATCTATCTATGCATCTATTTCTATCTATCCATTTCTATCTATCTATTTCTATCTATCTATCTATCTATCTATGTATCTATTTCTATCTATCTATCTATCTATCTATCTATCTATCTATTTCTATCTATTTATCTATCTATCTATCTATCAGATAGATAGATAGAAATAGATAGATCGATAGATAGATAGATATAGATACATAGATAAATACATAGATAGATAGATAGAAATAGATAGATAGATAGATAGATAGATAGATAGATAGATAGAAATAGATAGATAGATATAGATAGATAGATATAGATAGATAGATAGATAGATAGATAGATATATAGATAGATAGAAATAGATAGA